>JAFJYJ010000062.1:2400000-3699844 GCA_019022615.1 Acacia melanoxylon
CATATATGGAATATTAACATTTTTTTCCTTTTTAAAAAATAATTCAGGCCATATCTTTCATTATGCATGACAGTACCAGAAACAAAGATGCCTCAAGAAAAAGAATAAACATCTTTTGCATGTCTTGTTGAGGGCCCTGATAACTAAAAAGGAATCAAATTTGTCACCTTTATAAATGAAGGGTCCTGCTATAGTGAGAGCTAAGAACAAAACATGTCTGAAACATAAAAAGTAATTTAGTTTTAGTTTAATAATTCTTATATCTAAGACAAATAAAGAGATAATATTAGACAAAGAAAATCAAAGTAATTATAAAAATAGCATATATTCAATTGCTTCATTTTTAAATACATGACCAAGATGCCCCCACATGCCGCACATGTTATCTCTATCCTCATTCCATCTGGGTCCGACTGTTTCATATCACAATCTCATCCAAATCAATTGCTTCTCCAATTTAACAATCACACACACATATGTAGAGACATTCTGACTAGTATAAATGTTACCTAAGATCAATCTTGTTTGTTTAAGAAAATTTATTTATAATTATGATTTTGAGAATAAATTTGGTTGTAAACGTGTAGCAGATTAATAAGATTGATGCTGGGTATAATTGAAAAGTCAAAACCACCCTACTTATCTAGTTTTTTAAATTTTAGATGCTTTGATTTAATAATTAGAAAGAGAGGAGAAATTACTCAAGACAAATAAACTGCTATAAGAACAGCATTGCCCTAATTGGCCACAGATTAAACAGAAACTTGAGCTTCCAAAACAATGCTCTTATTGAAGCATGATTAAATTGCTTCATTGAAAAACCAGTTAAATAAACACTTCCAGATCAAACAATGCTTCTAGATCAAACAATACTCTTAACTCACCGTGCGATTAATTAAATAAACACTTTCAGATCACTCTTAGTTTTAAAACCTCACTTCAAAACCAGTTAACACTAGTGCCACATCTCTCTTAATGCTTTGGACAAAATTCACAGAAATGGAAAATAGAGGCAGAGTTACCACCAGAAATCAGATAAACGGGGAGAAGTGAAGAATCACATTTGCAATACCTAGACAATGAAGAACGGAAGAGACGAGATCACGAGGCGGGATACGTGCTCCTTCTCCGTTCTCGTTGGCCAGGTCTCCACTTTGGTGAACGATCGATCCTGGGGGCTCGCAGAAGGTGTTCTCGGTGACCCCGGAACAGATGACGGTGTGGGTGTTGTCTTTGCCGGAGCCGGAGAAGGAGCAGATGCCGGTGTTGGGTAAGCCGGAGAGGGCGCCGACGATGGAGATATCTTCGGTGAAGCGTGAAGGATATGGTGAAACAGAGGGAGTGGAGAGTGGAGATGTCTTCGGTGATGGATATGGCAACACAGAGGCGGAAATGAAATGGACAATGGTTGAGGGAATTAGGGTTATGTGAGTTAGGCAGATAATTTTTTAAAAAAAAAAAAAAAAAAATTAATATTTACAATTTTACCCTCTTAATGTAGGGCTTTGTCGGGCGTTACGAGCCTACTTGGAGGCTGTGCAGCTGTTAAGGCAAACGGCCTAGAATTAGGCTGTCTGCTTTGTTGGCTTTGACAAGCCCGGCCAGCGCCAGCCTGGCCTGCATTTCCATCCCTAATAGGCACACAGAAACGAAAGGGGGTAGAAGAGACATAAGATAAATTCACTCATTAAAAAATATATTCTATTAGCAGCCATTTGTAATAAATACTTCAGATTACCCAATCCCTGCCAAAAGACACCAGAACCCATCAGTTGGGAAATCACTAAAAACCTTGCTTATGTTAACAAGCAATTCTTTACATCTGAATCCAAAATCGACACTGGTATTTTCTACAGTTTACATGCTTTAAAATAACTGTAGTTGTCTTCCAAGGAAAACACAACAGTTCAATCGTGTCTGGTATCAACAACAACCATAATTCAATCAAGCTGGCACACGTCGTGTACTTGATTGAGAAAATATTATAGTCAATATGGCACCAACTAGACTAAACTAAACTAGCTAAAAATATATAAAAGAGATAAACGGAAAACAATGATACAGCATCCAACTAGCCAATATACAATGCAACTCAGGGACATGCATCCAAATTTCTTTCTGATGCTCTCGAAATAGGCGTGAGAATTTCTCAGTTCTTCTATGTTGAAAATCTAAAAGCTCGTTATTATGCCTTCTATTTTCTCTGCACAAATCTGTGTACACATTCTTGCATCCCGAATTAAACCAAGCAGATCTGATATGCCCTTCTACTCTGCATTGCAAAACTCTTTCATTAGTAATTACAGAACCAACATCATATCATTCTACAAAAACAAGTGTTTGATACTCTGTCTCTAAAAATGCTTGTTAATTGGAATAACAAGCAAGGAAAGCCTAGATGTTACAATTAAAGCAAAAAACACTAATCTTAGTAATGAACTCATTGGGGCTAAAGACTCCTTCAATTTTAAATTAGACGAATGTATTAAATAAGATTTTAATTGATATTGCCAAAGAAAGACGGATCACATGTAAATTGAGAGATATAAACCAAAGATATTCAGATTTGATAACCAATATAAAAGGTATGCAAAACCTTGATAAGATTCTAGGAAACAACAAAATCAAATAGTGAAAAGGAGCAAACTTTTGCTTTAGACAATTAAAAGCCAGAAAAGGAGATATATAAATATACCTGCTTGCTGCAATTTAGGAGCATGCATATCACCAAAACTTGCCAAGGGCTGTATGCGTAATCCTTTTGAAGGAGGTTTGTTACCACAAAAATTCCCTCTATTATTCACAAATTGCATTGATGGAGAGATAAGACATTGTCCTAGAGAACGACATCACCACAATAGTCACATAAGATCACTAGTGTGTATATGCCATGCAGTCACATATCTCCATTACAATAACTTCATCAACCGACCAAATCACTTGTTAATGGCGAGCAACAAAGCCACTAACTAGGAAGAGGAATCCTAAAAACCCTTTTCCTTTCACTTTTACATTGAGGACACCTCATTGTCAAATTATCTAAATATTTTCAAATGCTTATTTGGAACTTCTCTTTCACCAACTAAAAATAAATGAATTCTTAGTTGTTTCATCTCATACAGATGGGAGAGGCCACAAGGATCCCATTTGGGATTGTTAGGACAACCTTGATATATGACAGACCTGTTCATATCGAGATGGACAATTGCAAGAGACATGCATAGATGACCCACAAAAATCACATGAGAATTTGTATATGAGTAATCTTAGCTGGCAACGCCTTCTTTGCCGTTCTTTTCCTAGCGGACCTAAATGCATTGATCCTCGGACATTGAATTCGATATTGCATAGGTAGAGCTGCATGTCTATATCTGAGCAGGCAAACCTCAATGCTTATTACCCATCCGAGCCACCCTTTTCTGGACTTGGGGCTGCCAATTCCTTGCCACCGAATTGTTTTCTTTTTGAAAGGATGGTATGGAAGGCATACGTTATAACTTAATCTCATGATCATGATACACCCTAATCTTAAAATATCTTTCACACATGACATTCTTCCAAAGTTATAGGACATAAAATATCTTGCACACATGATATTCTTCCAAAGTTATAGGGCATTTCCTTAAAGAGATCCATGGCTTCACCAACCACATAGTCAATAAGGTTAGGTGCCAACACACTTTTGATCAGCCCCTTCACATTAGAGAAAACTCATGCATTAAATTAACTACATAAATCAATGAGACATAACTAACTTCCTCAAGATAAAAATCTTTTTTTCCAACAGAGCTTTCACAACAGTCCGTGTAAGAAAATTCTTTCATTAAGGTGGTCATCCTCGCTGACTGACAGCCCATAATAAGAATGTCACAGAGAGCAAAAGCCATTTCACTGATACCACAATAACAGTTAATATAGATGTTCAGAGCAACCAAAGATGGCGTGAATCCCTTAGATCCTGTTCGCGTGAAAAGTGAAACAAAATAACAAGAGTAAGATAACATTTCATATAAGCAATTGATCCTAAAATATAAATAATTTGAACATTAGAGGGTGGATTGTGCACATAAAGCAAGCAATTAAAAAGAATAGACAGAATCTTCAATGCTTTGAGGATTTACAGAATGGAAATGAAAATAAAAGAAATAAGGGAACAGGGGACACAACGATGGAATTTGAGGGAAGCATACCTTTACCTCGACTCAACATCATCTAACCCATGGGAGTTGCAAGCCAGAGACGAGACTCTAGAACACAGAACCCTAGCCTCCCGGACCTAGCTAGACCTTTTATTGTATGCCAATAATTATACACGTGCTTGGGGAACCATTGAAACGGCAAAGTCGTTTCCTGGCATGTTAAAGCCGCTCAGTGACCTAACATGCAAACGGTCGGTCGTTTTAATCCTAAGGGGAAATTCTTGGTTACCCCGTTATTAAATTTAGGGTTAAGGAGCAATTTTACTAACGAACTTTTACCTCAGAAGCGCCTCGTACAAATAATTTTTAAGGGTACTAAAAATACCAACAAATTTTTAAAAATGTGCAATCAGCACAAAAAACTTTTTAAAATGTGCAGTTAGCAAAACGATAACGTCTGTTATCTAAGGTGCAAATTGGCCAACGAATTTTTACTTCAGGAATGCTCAGCACAAAAAATTCCAAGTGCAATCCACCCAAAATCTGACTATCGTAAATCCTTACCCGGATCCCCAACTGGCCAACCATGTGCATTAGTGTTTGAAAGAGTGAATGCAACAAAAAAAATCACAAATTATATTAATTATCTTATATTAATTATAATTATCAGTTATCTTATGCAATTATTGACTATAATATTGTATTATTTACTCTTTAAATTAAATTTTTGTTGTTGTAATTTTTTTCAATATTTTAAAAATATCACATAATTTATAGGTCACCTTTATTTATTTGGGTATGTCCTTCTCTCTTGTCTATGCTGATAAAGGGATCAAATTTATTTATATTTATGTGTATAAATATAATATTTTTGCCTATAAAAATTGATATACGGCTGATAAGATTAACATACTATGGATTCAAATCTTATTGTCGGTTAAGTAAGTATTCTAGGAGTATTACTTTTAAAAATGGAACGAAGGCTTCTGAATTCTTTTTGAGCAACCGAAAGATCCCATCACATTAACTATTCTAAATTGATGATAAATAAAACTAAAAAAAATACTCATATTATACGCACTTATATCAATAACTAAAAATCTCACCAACCATATATCGATTTTTACGCGTATTATACACACGTAATTATGTGATATTTTCAAAAGATTGAATAGAATTACAACAACAAAAATTAATTTAAAGAGTAAATAATACAATATTATAGTCAATAATTGCATAAGATAACTGATAATAATAATTAATGGGATAGGATATTGTCACTACCAATTTTGGTCACTACCACTTTTACACCGTTAAATTAGAATTTTATCTACCTTTGTTATTTCTCTCTCCTATTGAGATTCTGATCTAACAGTGAAAAAGTGGTAGTGACCAAAATTGGTAGTGACAATATCATATCCCTTAATTAATATAATTTGTGATTTTTTTGTCACGTTCACTCTTTTTAACCCAATGCACATGATTGGGGGTCCTGGTAATGATTTACAACAATCGGATTTTGGGTGGATTGCACATAAACTTTTTTGTGCTGGGCACTCTTTGAGTGAAACTTTTTTGTGCTGAGGCTCCTGGAGTAAAAGTTTGTTAGCCAATATGCACCTTAGATAACAGACGTTATCTTTTTCTAACGGCGTTGTGCTGACTGCACATTTTTAAAAGTTTTTTGTGCTGACCACACATTTTTAAAAGTTTGCTAGTATTTTTTGTACCCTTAAAAATTATTTGTGTTAAGTGCTCCTGAGATGAAAGTTTGTTGGCCAAATTGCTCATTAACCCTTAAATTTATGTGTTTAACTTTTGTATCCTAAAAAAAAAAAAATTGGCCAAATGACAATTAATTCCTAACGATCTGCTAGTGGTATTGGAGAATGACTCAAATGTCAGTAAAACTCACATAAACTAGTTTGCTTGGACTTCATATTTTCATAGACTCATTTTAGCATTCATTTAATTAACCAGTCGTCTGTATACATTTTCACGTAGCTTTTGTTGGAGGGACTGGATCTTTGAAGGGTATATAAAGAAGAGATAAAAAAGAAAATAGTGCCCAATATCTTCAATATGTGGGAGCACTTTTCTTTAGAGTTAGTTTGCCCCAACTATTTCTATCGAATAAGGTACAATTTGGATTGACGAACGAATTTCCTACAAAAAACAATGAAAACTTATGAGTATGGAATGCACTCCCAACAATCAAACCAAGACAACAATGGCTTTGACAAAGTGATAATTTAACTTATATTTGTGTACACTCAATGACAAAGATAATGAGTTTGATATCTTGTTGTTGTACGATTTCTGATGTTTGGTTGTCTGTCTCAAATGAAATTATGGCGTAAGGTATTTATAAATCATGAAGTGGAGTCTCTTGAAGCAACACATTTTCAATTAAAAATCATAATCATATGTTATATTTATGAACCCTCATGAATCAACATAATTTAAATAACCAATGGTTATTTAAAATAACTCTTCTTCTATGAAGAGTTACAAATTCTGTACACTACCAAAAAAAAAAGGGTCTTTAGAGACGGAACAAATCCGTTGTCAGAAAGACAAAAACTGTTGCAAATACCTTCTGCAACGAAATTTACATGGGAAAAACAGTTGTCGCAAAAACTTTCATTGCAAACGAAATTTGCAACGAATTTTATGTGATCCAAAATCCATTACAAATTGCAGCAGATATATTTGGACGCAAAATTGTGTAAATCACTTGCAACATACATACCTGCCCAAAGAGTTCTTCTGTCGCAAAATGCGACGGAATTTCCATCGGAAAAATATCACTTTTCTATAGCAAATATTTGTGAAGGAATATTGAAAAAAATCTGTCACAGATTGAAGAATTAGAAAAATAATATTATAATTACTAAGATTCTTCCCCAACATACAAAAAATTACTACGACAAAATCTTTTGTCTTATGATGGTGACAAAAACTTCTCAAATGTAGCCCTTGCGTCTACTCTTACACCAGAAGAACAGCAGACCACAGAGAAAAATTACAACGATTAACGCAACAATAATTCCAACTATAATATTTCTCTGTGGCCATTTACTTCACTTAATCTTGGCCATCATTTTGGAATTATTTACTTCACTATATTGAAATATTAAAAAAAAAATGGATGGCCAAGATTAAGTGAAGTGAATAGTCTAGATTGCTTGTTGGGGGATGAGGAGGAATGGGGAGAAAGTTGCCAATGAGAGGATCCTCTCCCAAAAAAAGTAGCATTAGCTATTCATCAAGGAGAGGAGCAGAGCACCTCACAAAGCGAAATCAACAATTTAAGTTAATCTTGATCTGCGTTATCAGAGGCAAAAGGGTGGCGGTAATTCATGTCATAATTTAAGTTATTTCCACTGAAACTGCAATAACACAGACAACAAAGGTGAAGAACAACTGATGAAAAGATATTCTAACAATGGAAAATATATAACCATAGTCACACCAGATAAAAGGACGAATAGGATTTTAATTTGCTTCTATATCCTGAAACTTCTGTTTCTCCATATTGCGATTAAACATTAGACAGGAAGATGCAATCCTTTGGGATCAAAGATAAACATACATCTTTTATTGGTGCTTTAAATAGTCAACATTATAATACTAAGTTACAGCGCGTACTTGTATTTAGGAACGTTGAATAACTGCTCAGCAATTCGACCACTGAGATTATTTGAGTCCAGCAGACTGCAAAGAGGAGTTTAAACAATCCATTATTTGCTCTAAGAACAGGACATGCAAAGAAGTTACTTGTACAACTTTCAAAACGTATTTTGGCATACACATTGATCAAGCTAGGAACGCTGCCAAGTGATTCAGGAATATTCCCACTGAGATTGTTTTGTGACTCAAAGTCCTGGTTATAGAGTGTAAAACAGAACACATTTAAACATTAGAAAATAGGGGGAAATGCAAAATCCTATTGCATATGTGTCAGTTAATTTGTTGTTTTCCAGATCAAGTGTTAGGGATCCATGTGTCCTAGACACATGTTTAAATGTTAGGAAGCAGTTATGGTCAGTTTATGACAATTTAGAGAAGTTATTATTATCTTATCTCTTTGAGTAATAGTTATTATTATAGGAAGTTATCAGTATTGAAGTCTATAAATATGTGTAACATGTTTTATGGAAGACTGTGAAGAGTATTGTATGAAAGATTATTGTGTTTTGAGTATTGGCAAAAGTTGTAGATCCTGGCTCTAAATTTTCCTTTTTCTCTCTTAATTTCTTTAAATTCTTTCAATTTGGTATCAAAGCGGTGTATCTTTGGGCCTGTTTGTTATGATGGTGAACACAAGAAATTCTTCCTATGAGAATGTTTCACCAATACACCCAAATCAGAACCCAGAAAACCCACCCAATTCCAATCCCTAGGATGATCCTGCTGTAATTTTGGTTCAACACAAACCTATCCAGAATCCAACCAACCACAATTGGCGGCCATTCTTGCGCAATTGCACTGGATGAATTCAGAGATCAACGCTTTGAAGAAAGCAAAGGGGCCAACAATAATTATTGGTGACACGAGTCATAATTATAGAGATCTTTTTGGTGAACAATATGAAATTGGTGTGGAGAACCCTTCATGGAATAGAAACTTTTCTAAGCGTCCATATTCAAAAGTTAATTTCCAAAGTATGAGGGGGTGATCAAGAGACTGGATTTTGAAGGCAGAAAAATACTTTAGATATTACCAGACACCCGAAGATTTAAAGGTGGATGTAGCAACAATAAATTTGGAAGGAGACGCGCTAGACACTTTTACCTAGGTTTCTTTGGGAAGAACGATAAGACATTGGGAAGAACTAGTACAAGTGTTTCAAGAACAATTCGGCCCTGCTAAATTCCAGAATCCCGATGTTCATCTCTGCGGCATTAAACAAACTGGCACTGTGGGAGAGTATAAACAGGAATTTGTGCGACGCCAATCTCAAGTTCACGGCTGGCCTAAACATTGCCTCTTAGGCGTGTTTATCAATGGGCTGAAAGAAGAATATAAAGCTGATGCAAAAATCCAGAAACCTTGCACTGTTTATAAAGCTGTTAGTTTGGCGTTAGAATTTGAAGCAAAATCTCAATCCCAACAAAATCCACAATCGCATTTGGGATATCAGTTTGGACAAGGATCAGAAAATATTAATTATTTGTGTGAAAATAAAAGTTTTTTGCCACATCAGCTCTGAGACCTCACTGCTAATTATAATAGACGGTTTCCTCTCCAAAACCATCCCATTCGACAATCTCCCATACTCATCCAATAAACGCGTCATCCTCGGCCCTTAGCGAACCATATCGACCGTTACAGAGTTATTCGCCAACCGCCCAACTTTCGACTTTCAACGATCAACAACGTTAACGGTTATCTTTGATTGTTCCACCGAATGCTCCAGCGATCACACACTCGACGTCAACTGTAATACCCTGAAAATATTATGATAAATATCATATGGCAACAAATACTGACAAAAACTTAGGAAGTATGTTGTCTCTAATTTTAGGAATTTTTGGGATTATTTCCTTGAAAAATAGAGAAGCATAAATATAATAATATTAAAAGAACTTTATGACCCAAAGTATTTTTAATATTTTACATGGGACATAAAATATCAATGTCGGTGCAAAAGTTGTGAGATAATAATTTATCCTAATTATGAAAATTATCAACAATTAGTAAATGGATAATTAAGTAATTAATGGCTAATTGTTTAGATTAAGATATAAGTAAATTAATTAGTAAATAATTAATTTAAAGGAGAAATTCGAAATTAATAATTAAATAAATAATAATAAATAAATAATAAAATATTAATAAAATATTTTATGCTTAGAAAAATAAATAAAAAATAAAAGAAAAATAAATAAATATCTAGATATTTTGAATAAAATAATAATATATATGGTAAAGAGCCAACGGGACATATGATAACGAGATAAAAATGAAATTCTACCTCAAGATATAGAAATTTAGTCTTTTACCACTTGGACCTTTTATGAACCGGTGAAATTCTATCTCGGATTGAGCGGTCTCGAAGTCGTTTCAAAACCAACAACGTAATTAGAGTAGGATAATTAAGATAAGCGAGATAGTGCTAAAAGTGACTTATAGAAAACGCACCGTGTTTTTCAAACCAGGGATATGGTTACTTAGATCAGATCACATTACGAACCAGTGATTTTCTGGCAAGAAGCTAGTTCTATCGGAAGTTATTTCCAGAATCGAAACTGCGTTTGTCCGAAAATCTTCGGCAAATAACGGAATACACTTAATGGGATCAAAAATATAGTGAAACCCAGTAATTTTAAAGAGAAAGAATGGAACTTCAAAACGTTGCTTTCAGATTTTTGAGATTCGTCAAGATTACGCGATTCGGACACCGATCAGGGAACTTTATCGGTAAGTCAGCAAAGATGACATCATCCTCTTCTAGAAGGATGACATAAGCGGGACATGTGGAAGGTCAAGATGGTGCCACATGGAGAAGTGCGATCCAACGGTGCAAGATCGATCTGAAGTTGTAGGTTGTTTAATGAAGTTGCATGGTTTTTAACCCGAAAACCTCTATAAATAGGAACCTCTCTTCTTCTCATTTCCCACACCAACATTTCGAACCTAGAGAGAAGTTAGAGAGAAGGAGGAGCCCGGAGAAAGTCTAGCGGAGCCCTGAGTAAGTTTTCTGGTCCCTGGTCTTTAGTTTCGGTAGTTTCTTTCGGTAGATATAGTAGGAATGCTAGATTTATCTTTAATTTTTCAAGATAGTCTAGATATCATATTTAGGGGTAAATATGATATATATTTCGAAAATATGATGAGGGAAAAGATCTGTCAAAATTGCGGAGAGATAGAGCGAAAAGCAGTGATAAGCTCCGGCGAAATTCCGCCGATTAGGGGTTCAAGGGCAAAATGGTAATTTGTACCTAAAATGCGTTATCTTGCTAGAAGTTGATAAATGTTATCCTTATAGGATATCTGAGATAATCGGACCGCTGTTGTACCGTCGTCGTACCGCTGTTTCACCCGCTGTCAAAAAGTACCGTTTTCCGAAAAAGTACCGTTATACCACCGACGAAGGTACGTTCGCGTACTGTAACACTAGCTCTAATGTTTATTATATGATTGTATATGATTTTTGTGTAGTAGTGTACGAGGTTATGCTATATACACGTTATGTCACATACGAGGTTATTATTGTTGTATCATACGAGGTTATGTTACATACGTGGTTATTATCTTATATACGTGGTTATGTGTTTTTAATCATACATCTGTTGTGGACTGTTGTATTGATTGTTGCTGTCGTGTATATGTAGTCGTATTTAAGCATGGGGTTAATCGTTACCGAGATCCAAATTGCAATTGGATCTCGCTCTTATCATAGCGTCGGGTTCGGGAGAATCGAGAACCAGGAGAAAAAGCGAGCAAGCCGCACGAGACCCTATGAAGACTTTCTTCTTTTGTTATTCATTTTGAAAACTCTCGGTCAATGTACCGCTTCTGTAAATCAGCCAGACTTACGGCAATTTGAATAAATGTATCAGTTACTCAATTGCTCCGATGCTCTACTCTGATGAAAAAAAAATATAATGCTTTTGGAAATGAGATGTTACATCAACCAACTTTCAGGAGTGACAATATCGGCGTGAAAAAGGGCTGTGTTTCAAATGTGGAGAACGATTCACGCCTGGTCACCGATGCAAAGTTTCAACTATGCGATTAATGAAGATTGCCAATGAATCAGAGGCAGCGCCTGAAATTGTTGAAGATGAACAGTACTCCAACGCAAACTTGGCCGAAATCTCATTCTTTCCGCCTTGAGAACAAGGCTGATTTTTAAGGGGAGGGTATTGTTAGGGATCCATGTGTCCTAGACACATGTTTAGATATTAGGAAGCAGTTCTAGTCAGTTTATGACAGTTTAGAGAAGTTGTTATTATCTTATCTCTTTGAGTAACAGTTATTATAGGAAATTATCAATATTGAAGTCTATAAATATGTGTAATATGTTTTATGGAAGACTGTGAAGAATATTGTATGAAAGATTATTGTGTTTTGAGTATTGGTTAGAGTTGCATATCCTGGCTCTAGATTTCCCTTTTCCTTTCTTAATTTTTTTAAGTTCTATCATCAAGTCAGCTTAAGCTAGTCAAATTTCCCAATTCTTTTGGTGTTTCACCAATGATGCCATTCCCTTGCAAAGAACTGCAATATAAATGGACAGTACATATATCATGATTACAGTTTCGATTTCCCAAATATATGACAAGAAAGTAACTGCTTCTAACAACTACACTTGATCTTACACACAAAAGGGTGGGAAATGCATATGTAACTAAGGTTAGATCCTAAAAGAAGCTATGGAAAAAATAATTCACACCTACACACACATGTACGCACACTACAAAAAAACTTCTGATTACCGTCGGAATTACCCACGGAAAAAATTCCGTCGGAAATTACCCACAGAATTCCGTGGGGAATTAAAAATTCCGTCGGTAAAAATGCCGTGAGTAATTTTTTTTTTTACTCCGTATTTTTGCGACGGAATTTGATTACCACGGAATTCCGTGGGTAAAATTACCCACGGAATTCTGTGGGTAATTTCCGACGGAATTTTTTCCGTGGGTAATTCCATCGGTAATCAGAGATTTTTTGGTAGTGGCACATATAAATGGAATGAGAATACCTAACTTAGAATGAATCGTCAAGTTTAATTCTAAATCCTTAAAACATGCTTAATGGTGACCAATCAGTAAACAATAACAATAAAACAAGATTAAATAAACTGAAATAAAATTAATTAATGAGAATAATCTCTAAGTTTCGAACAAGCTCATAGATCCTCTAGGTTTGCAAAGAAACTTTAGCCACACATGGCTAATATAGAATCTATAACAACAAAATCTATGACATTAAGACTAGGAAATGCCGTAGGATAAGACTACACGAAGCAATGGTAATGTAAAATTCGGACTCTCATTACTCACTGCTCACTTCCTTTACCAGTAATAAATCTGGTGCCCATACATGCTTCAACTTTCAAATAAATTCCGGCACCGATGGTGCTTCACAAGCTCTCCCCAGTCTGAAATATGAAAAAACTAAAAAAAAAAAAAAAAAAACTAAAAAAATAAAGAAGAACTAAAAGAAAGGACATAAAAGAAGATAGAGAATGATGAAGAACTAAAATAAGATGCATAACACAGTGATTGAGGTGAGGTTTGGAACCAGTTTCGGTGCCTACTCAAGAGCTTGTCTCATCTCAATGGTCCAAGTTTAATTTTTTAAATTGATGATTTTTTTAATAAAAAATCCTTTTTTGAATTTCTTTTGTTGTTAAGAGACTATCTTTTGCTTAGATGCTTTATCCTTTAATATGATTTTTTAAAAAAATAAAAAATAAATCTGGACAACCCACACTAGCTCTTGGTGCCTATCTAAAGAAAATAGTTTCGTGAGGTCTTAGATCAAAAATGTTGTAGTGGGAGAAGTAAATATACCATCTTGACCATCCAATTGAATGAGTGGTTAGGATCGGGAAAAGGTCTATTTTCATCCTGAAAGTCATGAAAAATAAACATTTGTAAATAAGTGTCAAGTGGATCTCCAACGTGGACGTTGATGTGGCGTCGAATCTCACGTGGCAGACGGCAATTAGGGTCTTCGTCGACAACGCATTAACACGAGTGAGCAAAGAAGAGAATGAATGGGGGACTCAATAGCATCGTGACGACAGGAAGTAAAAGGAGGGTTGCACCTCTCAGACGGCGTGGTCGAGAGCTCCAATACGATGGTTCGACGAGGATATTTAACTGTGATGAGGTGGCTCCTCTTTGTACTTCATGGACAGAGATTAACCCAGGGAGGAGATTTTACGGTTGCCAAAATTATCAACAGGTCGGGGTTTATTTCAATTGAGGCAAGGAAGTGATTGATCTTCATTTTTGTTTATGTTGCGGGACTGATTTGTTAGAGGAGGGTAAATTTTAAGGGAGGGGCCTATGGGTTTTTCAAATAGCATGATGATGGGTGTGAGGGCAGTAGAGGTTATCGATGAGTTGTTTGGCCATATGGACAGACTTTATGATGACAATATGAGGCAGAGAAGAAATGACAACAAAGAAAGTAGTGATGTGGACTCTGAGATTGCTGGCATATATCTGGAGACGAAGAAGACAAATTGAAAACTGTGGGTTGCATATTGTGCATTGGTGGTGACCTGGGTTGTTTTTGTTTTGTTCGTTTTGGCTTAAGGGATCGTTGTAGTTAGTGCATTGGAGAGACATTAGGTGTTTTTTTTTGTTTATTTGTTGTTGTCAATTTGTTTTAAATGGAATGTGCGTAAGGTTAAATGTAAGGGGTTTTATGTTAGATCAATGTAGTTGAAACAGGTGATGTTTGTTATAATGAATGTTGAAGTTCATGGTATTATTTTGCTTAGTGGCAACCTTTAGTAAATATATGGAATTGAAGCTAATGGATATGATGTGCACTTATGGAAAAAATTCTGAACAATGTTAGTCAATAACAAACTGAAATATAATGAAGAAAAATTAACATAGAAGCTAACAAATTTCTATTAAATATCCTCGAACAAAAAAGGATGATGGCTAGTTCATACTGTGATGAGTCTCAACAAAAGATGAAAGATGTGGCTGATTCATCAAACCATTGCCATGACCAAAATAAGCCTTAAACAAGTTGGCTAATTCATACATAATACCCTAATGGCTATCACTTAAGCAGCCACAGATACAGAAGATGCCAGTTATCACTAATGGCAATATAACAACTAACCCCTGCCCCTGCCCCTTGTTGTATTGATCTTCTTTCTACTTGTTGAAGCAATCAACATGTTGTCCCTGTGAGCAAGAAGCCATGATCTAGTCATAGTTAGTGCTCCTCTCCACTTTAGGCCAGGAGGATTAAATGGCAAATCAGTTGGCTCATAAGCAATATGTCCATCTCCTTGCACTTGCACTTTCCAAGTCCCAATGTTGCTAGAACTACCAAACATGCTCATTGTTGTCCTTATCTCCATCTCATTTGGGATGGGGAATCTTGTCTCTACATCTGAATGTTGGTGCATGTAATCCTCACAAGTACCCTCATTAAGGAAAACTTGTGAGCTCATTCCAGGCTACAAGACATAATTAAAAAGGTTAACCAAGTTGGTGAAATTCCATGGATGAAAACATAAAGTAAAGAACTACACAAAGAACTACACAATGTAATTACATTATACACAGTACGGCCAGTATCTATATCGACCTGGACTCCTATGCCTGTCTCAACCCGACTCTTATAGAAAGCTCTCCCACCACACGTGACCTTGATAGGGTCTGAGACTGTTGGTTACTGACTTGGGATGATTGTGTGTCATCCTTATTAGTTCTTGACCTTGAGGTGCTAGTTTGTGGTTGTTGCAAATATGGATAAGTGTGTTAATAATTATCCTCAATTTCACATTAATAAATTAAACACATATACTACATAATCAATTAAATATATTGATCAGTTAAATTCACATATTTGCAAGTTGCCCTGTTGTGACTCTCTTGATGACATATTGTACATTTACCAACCAATCCTTTTTTGATAACTTCTCAAGTGGATGTGGAGGCAGGTCTGAGGATGATTCACCATTGTCTTTTTTAGCTTGCTGTTTAGCTTTCCTCCTTATAGCTACTTCATCAGACCGAACCCTCTTCTTTGTAGGTCTTCCAGGCATGTTACAAACAGGTGGTGGTTTCATTGGCTGAAACCTTTGAATTCCCCAAAAACTCTTACCTCTAACAAGCTGAGACTTAGTTCTATAGCTAGAAATATATGCATCATTATGGTAGAATATCGAGATTAGAGTGACTGAATCTATTTTGGCATGAAACAAAGCACAAATGGCATGCTGACATGGAATACTGGTTAAGTCACAAACCCTACAAGTGCAACTCTTACAAGTTATAAATGCAGTGTGCCTATCATCCCCTTCTATCACCTCATATCCATAATCACCATTGAAAAAAGCAGTAATACCCAAGGACAATTTGTGATTATCCTCATACATTGATATACACTTTTGGGCTAAAATTACATCTCCACTTACTAACATTTCTTTCACTCTCAGCCCACTCGCTACCAAAAAAAAATGATATTTTGTAGCGGTCAAAACTACGTGTTCATAGCAGTTATGACCGCTACTAACGACATGAGTAGCAGTCAAGGAAACCACTACAAAATGCACTGTGGCAAGCTGTTTTGTAGCAGTGGCTATAAACCGTTACTAAAATATACTCAGTGTTATTGAAACTGTAGCGGTTTTAGATTAACCGCTATCAGATGACATCGGGATGCCTTATTGAAAGTACATGTTGTAGTAGTGAATAAACTGCTACAAGATGAAATATGGATTTTTTTGTAGCGGTCAGCTAACCGCAACTAATTCGTCCAATAATTTTTACAATTTGGTAGGAAAAGATTGAGTGGTGGTAAAATATTTTAAAAAATTGGCGGCAAATATTTGTAACGGTTCCATAACTGCTACAATATCGGATGAAATTTTAGGAATGACGCCAAAAAGTTTGAATTCCAACTATAGGATTTTAAGAAACCGTTACAAATGTTTGCTGCGAATTTCAAAAATTTTAATAAATTGCGCCAAAAAAATTTTAATTCAAAATTTGTAGCGGTTAAGTAATCGCTATAAATGAAATTAGAATTTTTGTAAAAATTTCAATAATTGTAGTGTTTTTTCATTTATTACTTTGTCATTTTAGTGTTATTAGTTATATGATAATTTTTAATAATTTAAGAAATAATGCTCTTAGGTAATATTTGATTATGAATATTATACAAGTATAATACTAAGAAAATGTAGTTAATGTAAAAATATTATGTTTTTCACTAGATGATATTTTTTTATGAAGTGAATATTGATAATCATAGAGGAATGTTAAGGGAATGTCGTTCTAGAAATTAAAAATAATTAGTATCAAAAAATAATAAGAAATTAAAAATCAAAGATATGAAAAAATGTTTACCATATTTGATACCTCTCCGGAAAACATTGATAGGAAAAATAAAACTAGAGAGAAGTTGGGAATGAAGAATTGAAGGAGTATGTGAAATGAGGTGTAATGATGGTATTTATAGGAATTTCTACGTCAAACTTGTAGCGGTTTACATGGCGAATTTTGTAGTAGTTGTTTTTTGTAGCGGTCTTGAGTTTAGTAGTGGTTTGCGTTTTTTTTTTGTAGTGGTTTTAAAACCACTACAAAAAATACTTTTGCTTTTTTCAAAGAAACTATAAACGGATTACTACAAGATAAGCATTTTTTAAAAAATCATTCATTGCCTTCATCACTACAAAAAAAGTGGGGAGAAAGTGTTAGTTGTGAATTTAATACGTTTGAACAAAAATTAAACTTAAATTAATTGATAATAAAACGTAACTTAAAAATACTCACCAAACAATAGGTAAACTGTCATCGCCTTCTGGGAAGAAGTCTTCAAAATTGGCGGGCTGGAAAGGCTCACTCTAGTAGGCAATGTTATCATAGTCATAATGGTCCTAAGGCTTTAAGTGAACCACCATATTCCAATCCATGTGTCTCTCGTCCTCAACATAATAAACATGGTGTGTCTCTGAGACAATAATATATGGCTCATCATCTTGAAACTGACTGATGTGAATTGGCTGGGAGAAATTGACTGATGCAATGCCTAAGTCGTCAATTGTGAGTCCCTGAGAAGTTGTCGTATTTGTGCACAAACACTTGAAAAACATCACGTGGAAATGGTCTAGGTAATTTATTTTGACAATATCAAGAAGCTTTCCATAATACAGGACGTCGTCGAACTGCATGTTGCCATCACTGCTACGTTCATAACTCCTTATCCCAAAGCTGCCATAATCACTCGATTTTGGGTTAGCAATCCTTGATCCTGTGAAACCGTATAAAACTTGAAACAATTGACATTATATGTCGTAAACCTGGTTGCATGGTCAAGTGATTTGAGTGCGAGAGAATGCAAAATCCAAGAAAGTGTTCAATCCACTTCTCATGTATGCCACTTTTTAAACTTGTATTTATAACACAGACACATGATCTTACCATTATAGCTGGCATGAGAAAATATGAAATCCAAGAAAGTGTTCAATCCAGCCAAATATCTTAGAGAATAACACAACAACTTGATCTATGACTTATCCATATGTGTTTAACAAAGTTTGAAAAAAGTTAGGAAAGAAGATAAGTGAAGGGAGAATGTTTAATTCTCAAACAAACTTGCGCTGGGAAGCTTAAATGCACCAATGGAAAGTTTGTAGTGGTCAAAGAACCGCAACAATAACCGCTACAATGATTTCCAACATTTGTAACGATTACATAAAGTTGCATCAACCACTACACAAGTAATCGGTTTGTAGCGGTTAAAAGGACATAAACCGCTACAAAAACAAAGAAAGTTTGAAATTTTAAAAATTTTACATTTGTATCGGTTGTAACCGCTACCATAACCGCTACAACATTTTCCCTACCATTGTAACCATTACAAAACACAATATCAACTGCTACAAAAAGAAGACCGTATCAAATTTCAAAATTTATATATTTGTAGCAGTTCTTATCTTCTGACCGCTTCAAAAACGTTATTGTTACAGGCAAAAAACTCAAAATTCAAACTCTCAAATTTTGTAGCGGTTATTGTTTTTAACCTCTACAAATTTGGTGGTATCAATAATTTGAATTTCAAATTGTCACGGTATTGTAGTGGTTTAAGAAGTTTAACCACTACAAAACATTCACAATGTGTTGTTTTTTTTTCCCTGTGATTTAATGTCAGAAATTTGAAGATAATTGAGAAATAATAAAATGAAAAATATGTTAAAGAAATAAAATGTAACAGGCTAATTTAATGTATATTTTTAAATAGAACTAAAACCTAACTAACTATTTAGAGCCTAATCATTCGATGTTCTCTCAGTGGGGAAGGATCAACGTACTGACCAGATGTAACAACACCATAATCATCAGCATAAGGAGGTGGAGGTGTAGGTGGAGAGGCCAGATTGATGGTGAACACAGGAGATGTTACAACACCAGCTTTGTGCTCACCAGGAAACAACCGACTACATGCCATGGGCACGAAATCAAAGGAATGCATGTGCTGAGCGTACCAACTTCCGAACTAATCTTAAAGCTGTTGTATGATAATTGAATATTTTATACACTTATTTGTATCTCTTGGTTAATAAATTTAGAATTGTTTAGTTAATAAATATTAGGCTTTTATGCTTATTTGGGCTTTGAGCTTTTAATCAGATTTAATTCATTTTAATGATAAATTCCAGATTTACAGTGCTTCATTGTTTTCACCATAACTCTTGAAGAAGATATCTTCTTGTCTCATATTTCAAATGATTCAGAGAGCTACAAATGTTATGAAGATGTGGAAGCTTAATTCAGACAAGAAGATGGTCAAAATGGGATTAGAAGTCAGACACGTTTTTCTGAATTTTCAATTGGGCCCAAATTTTGTAATTAAAGTCCATTTGTTTTATTTCTGTTTTGGGCTAGACTTGTAGAGCCCAGTCCGTTTTGTAACTAGGTTTTTACCCTAGCAGCTAAAACATATCATTCATTCACATTTTTGTAATTTTCATATTGAAATCAGAAGTTTACATTTTTCTCTCATATGTTCTTCGTGTTCATAATGTGCTTCTTCATTTCTGCTCCATTTTCATTCTGTGAGTGACTCATTTAATTGTGGTTGTTCTTATGAACATTTGTGCCCTGTTTGCACTGAGTCTACTGATGCATTAGATGGTAACTTTGAATCTAGTGTTGATTATGATATTCATTCTAATGCTAATTCTGATGTTCCCCCTCTATGCATTATTGATTTTAAAGATACCCTCCTTATAACACTAATCATAATGATGCTTTGAATGATGTTATTGATACCATTCATGATCTTGATATGACTGTTGTTAGTGGGGATACTATTAAAGATAAGTGTGGGGGAAGCCTTGATTTGGATATGCATTTAGAGGAAAATTCCACAAATTTTCATGATTTTTCACATGTGGAATTTGTCCTGTGTAATAATTTAAGCAACCAAGGTGAGACCATTTTGAGTGATCACTTGAATTATTGTTTAAAGAGTTTGACTCTTACTGATGAGAGTCATATTGATTTTGTGGGTTGCTCAAAATATCTAGAAGTTCCAACATTTTCCTTTGATCAATTTCTTTTGGGATCTTCCTTGATTCTCGAGCTTTATTGATTATATCCATGTGGGACGAGATATTGCTTGGTGCTATGATTTTATGCAGGCACATGGATTGACAACTCCTTTCCAAACACTTTCTATACTTGAGCTGAAACGTTAATTGCAGATTTTGAAGAAGAAGATGTTTGTTGAATATAAAGAGAGAAGTCAATTACACTACTTCATTTTAGTCCAGTCGTACTCTCTCCATACTCTTTTACTTGCACTACCTACTATTATTAGTTAGATATATCTTGTGCATTAAGGACAGTGCATGCTTTTAGTGTGGGGGAGGGATTTTATTCTTATTTTTGGTTTTTGTTCTTTGTTTTGAAAATGAAAAAAAGAAAAATATTTTGGTTTTTATTCCTTGTGTTCAAGAAAAGAAAGAAAATTCCATTTTCAAACTTTGCTTTTTCAAAATAAAATTAGTTTTTGTGAATAATACAGTTTCTCTTCTATGATTGCTACATATTATGAACTTGGATATTTTGGTTTTGATGGATCATTCTGTTTGGTCTGACTCTTAAATTACATGTCTTGGTAGTTGATTTGGTGATATTCAATGCATAAGTTGGTTTGACCTTGTGAGATTTTGGGCTTACATGAATGGAATTCATCTATTACCATTATTTCTTTCCTATGTGTATCTACTCATGATTTGTATTCTCTAGAACTTAATCACTTTCTTTTTGAAACTGTGTTCTTCACTTACATGCTTAAATATGATTAAGGCTTGTTTTCTTTCTTTCATTTTCCCACCTTGACCAAATAGCTTTTCTCTTGCATTATATTCCCTTTGTTAGCCCCTTTGTGCCTTTTTAACTCATTCTTTTCTAAACCAAATTGTCAACCTAAGTGTAAAACCATTTTATTCCGCATATTGGAAATTTGATTAAGCATTGGTTTCACCTTGGTTTTGTGTCTAAGTGTAGGGGTTGCTCAGGTGTGCAATGTTTTAAGTGTAGGAGGAGGATATTTGATATCATTGTGATTTTTTTTTCTTTAAAAAAAAGATAGAATCAAGAAAAAGAAAAGAAAGAAAGGAGATATAGATAGAAAAGAAAAAGAAAGAAAGAAAGAAAGAAAGAAAGAAGGAAAAAAAATAGAAAGAAAGAAAATGATATTTTCTACTAGTGCTCTTTTTGAATTTCTTTGGTGGTAGCCTCTCTTGCCCATACCTATACATACCTTTACCTGGCCCCATTACAACCTTTAACAATAAGCTCTCTTAATTTGTGCATGCATGTGTCATGAGTAGTGGAGAAGTAGAAATTGAGCAAGCTTATGGTAAGATAATTTCCTTGAGTAAAATTTGAGTAATACACTTATTTACCCTATACACTAGAGAGATTGATTGAGGGCATCATTTGAGAGACCATCTTGTGTGGTTAGCATCATTGATTAAGATTGCCATGATTTGTAATTTGAGATGAAAGGATTTCAGTCTTGATTGCTTTTCTTTTGAAGCCTTACGTTTCCTTGTTCAATTTTTGCATTGTTGGCAATTTATATAAAGAAGAATTTTTTTTTTATTTTTAGGGCATCGTTAAATTTTGTTCAAGAGTGCAAAAGGATAAGTGTGGAAGAATTTGATAATTGAATATTTTATACACTTATTTGTATCTCTTAGTTAATAAATTTAGGATTGTTTAGTTAATGAATATTAGGCTTTTATGCTTATTTGGGCTTTGAGCTTTTAAGTAGATTTAATTCATTTTAATGATAAATTCTAGATTTACAGTGCTTCATTGTTTTCACCATAATTCTTGAACCAGATATCCGATTAGCCTCATTCTTGTCTCATATTTCAGATGATTCAAAGAGTTACAAATGTTATGCAGACTTGAAAGCTTAATTCAGACAAGAAGATGGTCGAAATCGGATTAGAAATCAGACACATTTTTCTTGATTTTCATTTGAGCCCGAATTTTGTAATTAAAGTCCATTTGTTTTATTTCTGTTTTGGACCAGACTTGCAGAGCCCAATCCGTTTTATAACTAAGTTTTTACCCTAGCAGCTGAAACATATCATTCATTCACGTTTTTGTAATTTTCAAATTGAAATCAAAAGTTTACATTTTCTCTCATCTGTTCATCGTGTTCATGATGAACTTCTTCATTTTTGCTCCATTTTCGTTCTGTATAGCTATGATTGGCTAAGCTTCTGTGATTAATCTAGTCTTAAGGATTCCATGATTCATCCAAAGAACCTATGCTTAATCGGTAACTCTACTTGTTTCTGTTTTCTTTTATCGGATTCGATTTTGGATTCGGATAAGGTATTTGATTAAATACCCAAATTGATATATCCCAAGGACATAGTTCAAACCGGGTTTAAGTGTCTACTGTGCAATCGTACAGTGATGCGTCATGTGTTCAAACAAATTCTGGGTGATCATCCAGTGGAGGGATTATCTGGACAAATGCAGAGATTTTGGTTTGTCCAGAATCAATCGCGAGTTTGGTCATATTTCGTTTGATGATGGAAGTCTCTGGAATCCTTCTGGGTTTATCAGTTTTTATCTGATTAGTTTCGTTTTATTTGTTTTTCTTTTAGTTCTATTTAATTTTTCATTGCATTGTAACATTCCCCCAAATTTTTTCTGTTTTGTTTTTGTTCTTACTATTCTGTATCAAACCTACTGTGAATTCCGCAAGAGAAATGATCCAGGTTATATTATACTGCAAATTTATATCAAACTTGGTTATTTTGTGAGAACTCGGCAATTCTCTATCATTGTGCTATCGCCCGAGTCCTCTCCTCAACCATTTGCTCCGTCGCCCTTCTCACGTTTGCGGTCCTTACTGGAGAGGTTTCGACCTCAGCGATGGCGCTTCTGTCGTAAACCATGCTAGGCCTGGTGCCTATTTCCATACTCCTAACGTGTCCATAGTGCTGAACTTGGGACATACTAGCTTTCAAGTGGGCAATAGGATCCACAGAACCCTGTGACTCTAGGATTTGGGACTGGCTCAACTCTGTCCGGGCCTGTATAATCTACTCCTAGCACACACATTTTATAAGAAATTAATGAAAATAATTGCATAAATGTAAATTAATTACATCAATTATATCTTTTTTTTATGTAAATCACTTACAATAGCTTCATCTACTTGCTGGGAGGTAGGCTCCTCGTCTCGGTGTTTGTGGGTTTTGTGAATAACCTTTTTATGTCAATCACTTACTCTTCTGTGCTCAATATAAGACGCATTTGAGGAGTTAATCTTGATCATATGGTTTTCATATTTATCAATATTTTCCTAATTTATCCCTATTAATGTTCCCTTAACAATAATCAAGGAGGTGGGGAAATGAGAGAATTAAGAAAGATGAGACTATGATATTTTAGAAAATACATATTATTTGAATTAACATAACTAACTTCTTTAATCTAATCAAATTAGGTAAATATGTCTTATATTAAGGACCGTAAGAGTATTATATTATTATGATAGTGTCAGCTGTTAAGGGTATATCAATGTGAATATAGCTATCCATATAAAAGTTTGTTTATTCTAAAGAGGATTAAATAATATTTTTTATAATTATATATGAGTCTTTATTACATTCAAATTAAATTAAATTATTTTAATTATTATCCCGAGTCAAACCCAATTGAACTCACTAACCTTTGAACCACTTCCTCAACTGATTCATTGTCGGTCCAGTTTTTAGTACCGTGAAAATTTTGCCCTTTATTTTTTTGGCAAGAAATTTTCCCTTTATTTTATTATAGACTCTTATTAATTTCAATCCAAAAAAAAACATTTTATTAATATTACTAACATTTTAAGATCCTCTTATTTAAATTCAATTGGATAAAAATTATATTAAAATACAAGGCTAAGTAGTTAAATTAATATATAGTTCGTGATTTACATAATACATGTGTATACGGGTTCACATTCCATACTCATCCTTCTAATTTTGGAGTGGGAACCATTTTTTTTTCTATGTATTTTTATTTATTTGAATTAAATTATATACTGCCCCTTGAAATATTTTCCGCATCCAGTATTTCAAATTAATTAATTTTTAGTTCTGTATTTAGAAATATTTTTCTTGTAATACTGTTATCCTAAAATATTTTTATAGTAGCACCTAATATTTAAAATATTTTTTCAACACATGATATCTCAAATTAACTAATGTTTAGTGTATGGAGTATTTTTTTTTCAAAAAAATAAAAATAAAAAATCCCTTTTATTTGGGAATGAGCATCTCATGCTCATCTTTTGGATGAGCATAGAATGTGGATTTTATGCACACACATTTCATCTCACTCCACTTCCATAAAAAAGGAAGTCTTCTAGAAATTTTTTCATTGCTTTTTGTTGTTGTTGTTGTTGTTGTAAGTTTTGATAGTTTCAATGCTCATAATATTTTTTTCCATATGTGCATATATTTAATTTAAGATAATTGAAAAAAAGTATAAATTAATATGATATTAGAGTTTAATATAGTTATTAAGGGTAATATTAAAAATAATTTACATTTTATGACAAACGTAAATTTTTTTACTATTTTTATTGGCATACATGTGTTATATTAGTTAGAAAATTTTTATAACAAAAATCAGAGAGTATCACCCATAAGTTGTTGATTGAGATTATAAGAGGCCTCATCTCATACTTTATGTTTGGATACAAAGAAAAGTTAGGGGAAAATAGTAGAGATAAAGTATCCAAACACATGTTCCAGTTGTTAACAGACTTTTTTTAAAAAAAAATTAAGTTCAAATAGTATTTATTTATATATATTTTATATTATATAGGGGTTTAAACTTCTCATGTTGCATGAGAAGAAGAATATTCCTACACACACGAAATAGTGAGACCCACATATATATAATGCTAATTATATATATATGTGGGTCACATCATTTTATGTGTGTGTGACATGAGAATACACTTCTCCTACAACATGGGAAGTATTTTTCCCACATATATATATATATATATATATATATATATATATATATATATATATATATAACGCTCGAAGTTGCTCGCATGTGTGTCACCATTTTCGTTCACTCTGCTCTCTTTCGGTCTCTTGCACCAACTTGCATGGGCCGACCCAAGTTATGTACAAGGGGGCAAGTGCCCCCATTGAATTTAAGATTTTCTTTAAAAATAAAATAAAATAAATACATATTTAAATGATTTCCCACCCTTAAATTAAATATCCACCCTTAATACATCAAGATTGCATTTCTTAATCAGATGGAGGATGAATGGTTGAATGATTGTTTAGTCCTTATATTGAAAAAGATGTATTTGATAAAGATTGATAATAAAGCGATTATGATGGAATTCCAAAAAATAAGGCGCAGAATGATGGCATTGTAATTATTTTTATTGTAATATACTTTTGTTATTAAAGTATATGTCTTGAACTTATTAGTCTTCCACCCTTCATTGTAATTTATATAATCTGCATTTTTTAAAGACTTAAGCGCTTTTTAAATGACGTGTTTGTAAAATAATTCTCTTTTATTACATCATCAATGATCATTGATTTCATGAATATTTTTTTCTTTTCTTGTTTATATTCTTTTGTTTTTTTTAATACATTTAAAACTTTTAAAAAAAAAATAATTTTCGGGGGCAGAATTCCCAACTCTTCCGGCCAATGGTACCCCCTTTAATATATTTCTGGGTCCGCCCTGCCAACTTGCCTAATTCACTGTAAAATACTATATAATCATCGCTTTGATTAAGTTTAATTATTTCATATTTTTTATTATGCTTTTTATCTAAAAATAATAAAAGAGGAAAAACTAATGGTCCATTTGATTACAGATTTATATTATATATTTTCAATTATCTAAATGCATTATCCAACTTGTACCTATACATTTTAGTTTTTATAAATTCACATAAAAAGGGGGGGAAAATGATAGTCTAGATCTTAAATCTTAATATATATACATACACACACGGGACGTCTTGTTCCTGTTCTAGTCCCGTCCCGATCAACAGGACATTTTGTTGTCGCGTATCTTTTGGAGGGCCGGATCGTCTTGTGAATACCCATAATGGATTCCACCCACTTGTCTCTTGAAGACTTGAGGTTGAGTCGCATCAGCTTTTTCTCATTCATCAATAATCTGTTTTGGATTTTGGATGGAGCTATTCATGCCCTACTCTTCGACTACCATTTTCAATTTCTTATTTCTTTCTTTTCAAGTATTATTCTCTAAATTAGATCAGTGATAAATTATCTTCTAGGCAATAGATCAGTGGTGGTGGGCGGCCGGTGGGGTGGAGGGTTATTTATTTATTTAAAAGTAAAGGTAAAAGGGTAATTTCACCTGAATTTGTATATCCCTCATAGGTTATTTGTATCTCTCAGTCTTTTTACAAATTCGGAAGACTTCTGAGGATTTTGCAAATTCAAAAAGTATTTTAATGGAATTTTCCCTAAACTATATGCCTTTTTTCTTTAGTGGAACAAATTGTATTCATATAAAGAGAACATTTAGTAATGGGGCTTATACCTAGGGGCAGACCCAAAAAAATATTATAGGGGGCACTAGTGGCGGGGGGATTCGAGGGTTCGGGCGTTTGTGCCTCCGAATTATTTTTTTTTTAAAAAAAGAAAGTTTTAAATCGTTAAAAAATAAAATGATATAAAGAAAAGAAAAAATCATTAAATCAAGTTAATATTGATGATATAATAAGATATGTAATTATTTTACAAAACTTGTCATTTAGAAAATCAATGCTAAGTGTTGTTAAAAATGTAACTACATAAATTATAATGAAGGGTGAAGATTTCAATAAGTTCAAGACATATATTTTAATAACAAAAATATATTACAATAAAAGTAATTACAATATCATTCTTTTAGGCGCTTATTTTTTGGAATTCCATCATAATTGCTTTAGGGTTGTTTGGATGAGCTTTTAAAAAAAATGCTTTTTTTGTAGTGTTTTTTTTAAGCTCTAAATTGGAGCTTTTTTAAAAAGCAGATTTTGACTTTTTTTGTGACTTTTTCTTTTTAAAAAAAATATCATTTAAACACATAAATTAATAAAAAAAAGCGTTTTTTTTTTTTTGCATTAAAAAAGTGCTTTTTTTTTATATATATTTTTTTAAAAAAAAAAACCCCATCAAACGGGCCCTTAGTATCAATGCTTTATCCGTTTGGATGAAACTTTTTTAAAAAAAATGTTTTTTAAAAGCTCTAAATTGGGCTTTTGAAAAAAACAAAGATTTTGACTTTTTTGTGTGTGACTTTTTCTTTTTTTTTTTTTAAAAAAATATCATTTAAACACATAAATTAATAAAAAGAGCATTTTTTTTTGCATTAAAAAAATACTTTTTTTTAAAAAAAAAACCATCCAAACGTACCATAGTATCAATCTTTATCAAATACATCTTTTTCAATATAAGGCACTAAACAATCAATCATTCATCCCCTATCCGATTACGAAGTCTGATATTGATGTATTAAGGATGGACACTTAATTTAAGGATGGACTGTATTAATTATATATTTTTTTTAAAAAAAAAATCAAATATTTTTTTTAAAAAAAAAAATCAAATTCAAGGGCTAGCGCAAGGCCTTTGGTAGGGGAGGCACTTACTGACATGTGGGTCCGCCATGCTTATACCAAAAGTTAGTTCCAATGCAAATGTTGGTTAAAAATGTTATTTAAGGAAAATTAACACAATTTTTTTCAAATCATTAAATTAAATAATTTTTAAATATTTATAAATTAATAATCTAATTCTTGGGAGAATAAAATATATAGGTAGTGGTTTTTTTTTTTCCGGCTCGAAGGAGTAGTGGTTGGTGACTTGATGCATTTTTAGAGGTACAAACCCCATGAGTGATTGGCCTGTTGCATGATGACACGTGTAACACATTGGCTATATAGGAAGGATGGTGCCAAATGAAGTTGCAGGCCAGCTGGCCGCATTATTGTTCCATTCTAATAGCCTGTTGGAGGGTTTCAAAACTTAAGTTTTGAAAACAAAACTTATGTTTTCTTACCAGTCCGCCAAATATATATTTTTTTTCAAAAAAAGAAGCTATTCTTCATCAAAAATTAGGTTTTTGACAAAAATTTATCTAAACACTCTAAAAATTGTCTAGAAGATATTCTACATCAAAACCAGGTTTTGTAAAAAAAAACTATTTTTTTCAGCTTTTTCTCTCCTCTACCATCATTTGTATTTTTTTTCAATACTATTCAAGTATCCTTAAGTATTTTCTTTTAGTCACTGAAATATTTTTTCAAGATTATTCATTACTCTGAAATATTTTTTCAATATCCTAAAAAAAATTTCAAGATCATGAAGTATTTTTTCAATATCCTTAAATATCTTTTTAGTATCAGTTTAATTGATGATCGCAAAGGCGACACTATTGGTGGGGGAATGCGGGGCTGCCCCGATTTTTTTTTTAAAGGAAATTTTTAAATATATTAAAAAATAAAAGAATATAAACAAGAAAAAAATATCAAAAAAATATTAATGAAATCAAGTGAATATTGATAATGTAATAAGAGAGGCAATTATTTTAAAACATGTCATTTAGAAAAGTAAGGTAAGTGTTGTTAGAAATGCGGTATATAAATAAAAATGAAAGGTGAAGATTTCAATAAGTTCAAGACATATATTTTAATAACAAAAGTATATTACAATAAAAATAATTACAATGTCATCTTTCTAGGCTTTATTTTTTGGAATTCCATCATAATTGCCTTATTATCAATGCTAACAAATACATCTTTTTTAATATAAGGCACTAAACAATTATTCAACTATTTATCTCACATTCGATTACGAAGTGGAATCTTGATGTATTAAGAGTAGACACTAAACAATCATGAAATCATTTAAACATGTATTATTATTATTATTATTTTTAGTTTTCCCAAATTCAAGGAGGGGCAAGTGCCCCCCTTCTCTACTACCTCGGTCCGCCAATGCGTTAGTGCCCTGAAATTCTTTTCCAAGATTAGTCAGTATCTGAAATATTTTTTTAATATCCTAAAATAAATTTTTAAGATCATGGAGTATTTTTTCAGTACTCTGAAATATTTCATGATCTTAAAAATGTATTTTAGGATATTAAAAAAATATTTTAGGGTAATGATTGATATTGAAAAAATATTTCAGGGTACTCACATGTATTAAAAAGATATTTAATACTTACTGGTATTGAAAAAATATTTCTCATGTTCTTAAAAATTTATTTTATGATATGGAAAAATATTTCAGGGTACTAACTAATCTTGGAAAAAAATTTCAGGTGCCAACGGATACTAAAAAGATACTTAAGGATATTGAAAAAATACTTCATGATCTTGAAATTTTTTGAGGATATTGAACAAATATTTCATAGTAATGAATAATCTTGAAAAAATATTTTAGAAATCTTGAAAGATACTAAAAAATACTTAAGCATACTAACTAATACTAAAAAAAAGGATACTGATTAATACTAACAAAATACTGATGATGACAAAGGAGAGAGAAAAAGATGAAAAAAATAGCTTTTTACAAAATCTAGGTTTTGATGCAGAATAGCTTCTAGATATTTTTTGGAGTGTTTGGTAAACTTTTGTCAAAACCTAGGTTTTGATGTAAAATAACTTATGGACAATTTTGGAGTGTTTGACAAACTTTTGTCAAAACCTAAGTTTTAAAGTTATCTTTGTAAATCCCAAAAGCTATTTTCTAAAAACCATTTTTATCTCGTAAATCTCAAAATCTATTCTCCAAAAGCTACATCTAAATAGGCTGTATGCATGGTTTATAGCACCATGCGTTGTAACCATCATATGGGCCTTCGCATCGAACAAGCGTTGGGAAAATCTAGAATTTTGCGACGAAATTCGTTTTCTGTAGCAAAATTCTAGATTTGCGATGGAATTCATTTTCTGTCGCAAAATTATTTGCGACAGAAAATTAATTCCGTCGCAAAAATGGAATTTTCTGACGAAATTTAATTTTCCGTCGCAAAAAGCGTTTTGTGATGGACGTAATTTCGTCACAAATCGTTTTTGCAACCAAAAAAACCTATTTTGTGACGGATTTTTTCCTTTGTAAATTTTGACTTTTTTTGTAGTGATCTAATATCAAGATTGCTAGGTATCCAAATTTTCTCAGAATTGGAAAGGTTGGGAACGCGTGAAGAGTTCCAAAAAGCCAAAACCAAAAGCTTTAAAATCTTGCCAAACGAGCTCGCTTTGTTGGTTTTTATCCGTTTTTTGGTTCCTTTCCTAACCTAGATTTGTACTCGATCAAGGACCTTCATTCCCTAGGCCTACCTAGTGATAACCATACTTTTATAAGTTTTTTCAAGATTAATTTAGGATTTTTAAAGCATTTTCTAAGACATTATTGTATGATTAAGTATTAACTTGAGTTAGAGACATTTGTATTGAATTTAGTGGGCCTGTTTGGGTTGGCGGTAGGAGTAGTGGCTTAAAAACTATCTGACTTTAAAAAAAGCTCGGTAGGAAAAAAGTCAGGTTATAAATAATGATTTGTGTTTGGATTGATAGTGGTAGAAGTGACGGGGCCACGTCAAAAAAGCGAGACCATTATGGAAAAAAGTTGGGTTCTGAGCTTTTTCCTTAACGAGCTTTTTGAAGCTTTTTGATGTTAAGTCAAATGAAACTTAACGTCAACCCAAACACACCACGTTGAGCCTTTTCTCCAACGCCCATTAACTCTACCGCTAACGCTCCTAACACTCTCCTAACGTTGATTCCAAACAGGCACAGTATAATTATAGACAAAATGATCATAATTTGTTAATTATTAAAACAAATGATTTCTTGGACTTTTGATACTACTTTATGTTCAATCTTTACATTGTAGGTGTTTAAAAAGAATATTGGAGATTTTGAAAAATGTTAATTGGGGTCAGAATTAATTTTTTGCACTGAGAAAAATTACAAAAAATTCCCTTAACTTTTTAGAAATTGCAAATCAATCCAAAAAAGGGATCAGAGAAAATTACTTAAATGCCCAGAATTTTAATATATAACTATCAATTTCACAAATATTTCAAAATATGTGGTGTAATCCCACAACAAACTTTTGAATTCTTACTGTTGATGCCACAAATATTTCAAAATATGCTGTTTAAACCCACCATAAACTTTTGAATTTTTACAGTTTAGTCCCTAGTCTTCAGAGTTCCTCCTTTGTCGACAAAGCTTGATAACACAACGCCGCGGATTGTGGAGAAAACTAGAGACGAGAATCTTGATCTCCCTTCCACCTTCACTTCTCTTCCTCACCGGTGACTGCTTGAGAATTTTGATCTCCCTTCCACCTTCACATCTCTTCCTCATTAGGGGTGACTGCTTTAAAATTTTTGGTGAGCTTTGCCTACCATCTCATTTGGGGGTTTAGGGGTGGATCAGAAAATTTTTTAAAGGTTAAGGAAAATTTTAAATACATTAAAAAACAAAAGAATATAAACAAGCAAAAAAAAATATATATAAATTTTTTTTCATGAAATCAAGTGAATACTGATAATGTAACAAGAGGCAATTATTTTACAAATCATTTTTAAGCGCTTAAATGCGGTTAGAAATCATTACATAAATTACTGATGAAGGGTGGGAAGACTTAATAAGTTCGAAAGTACATATATTTTAATAAAAAAAAAGTATATTATAATAAAAATAATTACAATATCATCATTCTAGGTCTTACTTTTTGGAATTCCATCATAATTGTCTTATTATCAATGCGATCAAATACATATTTTTCAATATAAGGCACCAAACAATTATTCAACCATTCATCCCCCATCCGATTACGAAATATAGTCTTGATGTATTGAGGGTAGACACTTAATTTAATGGTGGACAATTATTCAAACATATATTATTATTTTTTAAAAAAATCTCCAACTCCCGGTGGGCACTTGCCCCCCAATCATATACTTGGGTCCGCCCATGACTCTCACCATACAGGCGAGCTTCAGAGGGCCGGATATTTCATAGTGCTTGGACAACCAGCCATGGGGTGAGAGAGCTTCGAAGGAGGGATTGAACCAGAGAGACATCTTGGTCTTGTAGCGATTTTGAACAATGGAGGGAGAAGGAGAGACCACTGTATTCTTTGGTTCTGCCGTCACTTCTGTCGAAATCGCCATCAGCCACCACCGACGGTAATCACCACCTTCTCGTCGACTTTCTTCTTCCATTGTCTTTGACTCTTTGTCCATCTTTCCTTCTCCGTACCTAAGCCGATCCAGACCTTCAGAGACACATATATAATTCCAGAGCTCAGAATCGAACCAGAAAACCTTTGACTCTCTCTTTCCATCATTCTCACCATCACCTGAATCTCAGTGTCGCCAGAAAACAACTACCACCGTCACCTGAGAACTTTTGGCACCAGCTTCTTCCTTCTCCTCTTCCATTCATCATCATTGCTTCTTCCCATAGGCTTCTCATAACTGCCCTCACCAAACCTAACAGACTCACTTTCACTCTTGCATCAAGATTTGGCTTTTCAATTTACATGGGTTTCTGGTGTTTGGATCAAGTTGTGTGGTTACAATTAGAATTAGAGTTATGAGTGGTTAATTTACCAGAGTTTAAGTGGTGAAGAAGGTCGCTAGATCTTCATGTGTTACAAAGGGGAATAAAGTATTTTTTTATTAGCTCAATTCATGTATTATCTTGTTCTATTTGGATTAGTTTTTGTATTGGTACATGTCTGTGAGATTTGGATGAGTGTTTCTTTGTCCTTGTTGATTAACATTTGTGTTGAATTTTGCTTTAACGCCCTTGGATTATGTATTTAACTTACTTCCTTATGTTTTAATGAGATTGTACATTGTATGTGATTGCTATAGTGTGTAGATGATTTATTTCATATTGAGTACGTCGTGATTGACTGATTGTGAACTCATTCTAGAGGAAGCAAGTTTATTAAAATGATTTTCAAGCACCATCAAGTGATTTTTAACAATTTAATTAAGAGATAACTATAAATGCGATCGTAGGATTAGTTATTAATTAGATAAATTGGATTAATGCGATTGTTTGAGGTTTTTAATTTGACTTGAAGATAGATTAACTTCCAAATCATTTTAAGAAGCTGGAAGAACCATTAACTTTGCTATCAAGACTCATTTCCTTATATCCATCCCATTTTATAATGAAAATGTCAAAAATAATAATTTAACATTTAATTAATTTGCATTACTCTTTTAGTTATCAATTTGAAAAACCAAAACCAATTTCCCTTTATTTCATTGCATTTGCATGGCACTTATATTATTTAGGATTCAACAAAAAAAAAGGAACGATTATATATTTACCTATATACAATCATTGATTAACTTTTTATTGTGGACCTAAAACTAACAATAAAAAAGGCCCTTAATCACCTAGCATAAGCTAGATAATTTGTGTGTCTAATGGTCTAAGTGTGTGTGTATATATATATATATATATATAAGAGCTTAAAAATATTTTAGGAATAATTATTAGAGTAAATACCTTTTTTGGTCCTTGATAAAAAACACGGACCTCATTTTAGTCTCTTATAAAAAAATTGACATTTATTCGTCCTTTTTATGGACTAAAAAGGACCTCTTGAAAATTTATGAGGGATCAAAATGTCAACAAATCGACCCTTATTCGTCCTTTTTATGGACTAAAAAAGACTTTTTTTTTATAAGGAACGAAAATGGAGATCGTATTTTGTGTCAGGGATCAGAAAGAGTATTTACTTTAATTATTAATTAAGATTTTAGCTTCAGTTGAGGGAAACGACACTACGGCTACTCTCTGGCTCTGGCCTTTGGACAAGCATTCATTTGTTTGACTTTCTACTTTCTAGTTCACTTTTAAGATTTTAATGCCTTTTTTTCCTTGTGGCTATTAAGCATATCATAGGATGACATCATCATCATCATCTTTTGGACAAGCATTCATTTGTTTGACTTTCTACTTTCTAGTTGCCTTTTTTCCCCTTGTGGCTATTAAGCATATCATAGGATGACATCATCATCATCATCATCTTCTTCTTCTTCTTCTTGATGTTCAAGTAAGTATACTTTGAATAAAATCGATTATATTTTTTTAATAAATTGAATTATTTTTTAACTCCTTAAGATTCATTATCTTCTTCTTAGTGTATAAAAAAGAATGATTCATTATTCTTATATTTGATGTTCAACTAAGAATACTTTGAATAAAATCGATTATATTTTTTTAATAAATTGAATTATTTTTTAACTCCTTAAGATTCATTATCTTCTTCTTAGTGTATAAAAAAGAATGATTCATTATTATATTTGATGTTGATATTATTTTCTGAAGTAAGTATAATTTGAATAAAATCGATTATTATTTTTTTAATAAATTGAAGAGTAAATACCCTTTTGGGTCCTCGACAAAAAATACGGACTCCATTTTCGTCCCTAGAGACTAAAATGAGACTTCTTTATGGACTAAAAAGGGCTTTTTGGAAATTTGCGAGGGACCAAAATAATCACAAATCGACCTTTATTCGTCCTTTTCAGGGACTAAAAAGGCATTTCTTTGTGTGAGGGACCAAAATGGGGTCCGTGTTTTTTTCCAGGGACCAAAAAGATATTTACTCTAAATTGAATTATTTTTTAACTCCTTAAAATTTTTAGGAAGAACTACAAATTAAACTTATGTATTTACAAATAATTAGAATATGTTGGTAATTAATTTTCTCCATATTTGTATGCTTGTGTTAGCCACACTTAGCTGAATATTAGTCTAGCCGGCTTAGTCAATACCCAATCATTTCAGGCCATGAGTTGAAAGTCACATCTAAAAGTGTTTTTAAGAGTATAAGTGAAACTTAACATTGAGATGTCTCGCTTGGTTTGGTTTCTGTTTTGTCTGCTTGTTGTTTCTTTTTGTTTTGTTACTAATTAGTTAATGTCAAATGCCTAATGAGAAGTATATTCCCCAAATAAAAAAAATTTACTCATCCCATGAACCTTTCTAATATACACAGGGGGAAGGAAATTGTGTAGAGACATGATAGCTATTGTAAGAACAGGTTTTAATAGGGTGGGGGAAGGAAAAAAAATGGTGGAGAGGTTAATTTTAAATGGTGCTGACTGTATAAAATCTTATGCTGGATAAACGATGCCAAATCTTGCATCTCTTTTTCATATTGATTGATGTTTAGGTATACCCTTGCTTACTCTGAGCTTCGAGAAATGGAAGAGAAGTTTGGCAGGAGCAAATTATACTGGAAGAAATATTTTTTAAGTAGTGGATGAAATTGCATATAACTCGAGGTTGCTCCTTATGCAGAGGAGGTACACACAATTACAAGAAAACTATGCAGATGATTTCATTACAAACCATATCAAAAATATGATTGAAATCAAAGCTAATACTATATGTGAAGTCTGATAAAGCTGTTCAGACTTTTAGCTTAGTATATATTCTAAATAAAGCTCTACATGTGGTGTAGGAGATGATACAAAGTTCCAACCATAAAGAGTTTAGAGATATGCAGAAAAACATCAGACAATAAGATTTCAGAAACTCATAAAATTGTTTTTCCCATGTAGAACTTCAATAATTTTTCCCTTTCATCAGGACTTCATTGATAAATTTCTCCAAGTTGACGTAGGAAGAACCATGAGGTACAGTGGCTTCTTTTGCAATTTTCTGCCACTGCAAGACCTTGTGTCTCATCTCCTTCCCCTTCACTCCTTCCATCAACTCATTGATAACCTTCTCTACCATCTCTCTCTTCACATTATTATCAATCTCAATCCCAATTTCCCATTCTACACAAGCATACCTACAATTAGTCTGCTGGTCTCCAAAGAAAGGCCAGCAAGCCATTGGAACCCCCGAACACATACTCTCTAACATGGAGTTCCATCCACAATGAGTCAAAAACCCTCCTACTGAAGGGTGGTTTAACACTTTCTCTTGTTCACACCAGCTAGCTATGAGAACTCTATCTTTGGTCGCACTAAGAAACTCAGGTGAAAGAATTACTGATCCGCCATCTACAAGGTCGGGCCTTATGATCCACAAGAAGGGTTTCTTGCTGTTGGCTAAACCCCAAGCAAACTCAAGCACTTGTTCTGCAGACATAATTGTGATGCTTCCAAAATTCACATAAACTACGGATTTAGGTTTCTTGGATTCAAGCCATTGGATGCAGTGAGTCTCCTCTTTCCACATATTGGAGCCGATGGAGTCTAAGACCTGGTTCTGTGGAATTTGATTGAGAAGCATATGGACAGGGCCTATGGTGTAAAGTGGTGGGAAGATAGGAGAGAGAGTGTCCAGTGCCTCACTCTCCAACTCACTAAATGTGTTGAAAATGATGGCATCAGCAGTTTGGGCTATTTGTAGTTCGTTGATAATGAAGTTTAGAATGGGATCATTTGGTTCTGGAGTAGTGCTAAAAAAGATAGGAAGATCCCTCAATCTGACGTTTTTCATACCTGAAAGCCAATCTAACTCGGTATCCAAGTACCCATTTGTCAAGTAACTCTCATCTGTATCAATGAATGGAATCACCAACATTATCAATGATTCAACACTAATGAAAATACAGAGTGAGTGTGTGAATGAGTCTATGGGGTACCTTTCAAGGGAACGATGCCCTTATCAAGAAGAGTACGGCCATGCCAAATGCCCAAAAAGGATGTTGCACTAATAGGGCTATAGAGAGCAATAGGCAGTCCAATTTCTTGAGCAGCTTTCAATGTGAAGGTCATGGCAACATCAGAAATCAAGCAAGTAACTGGTGGAACAAGGCCATTAGAGGCATTCTCATGAAGCCTCACAAGAAGCTTGGTAAAAGGGAGGAGGCAATTCTTTGCTGTTGATTCACAAAGAGAAGGCAGGTGTTGGGTGGCATTGGCATCACTAGGAGGAAGACCATCAGGGATGGTTTCAAAGTGAAAATCCGAGAGGCCATTGAGAGCTTGAGGACCTCTAGAGTTGAGCAAGCGTCTGTGGTTATACTCGGTGTTCACGTATGTTACGTAAAAGCCTTTTGAATGAAGTACTTTGGCTAATTTCATGAAGCTGATTATATGGCTTTGAGCTGGAAATGGAGTGATAACAACATGGGGTTTTGAATCCATATTCTAGTTGAAGTCTTTTTTCCTTTCTCTAGCTATTTCTATTGAGATGCCTCGTTATATGAAGCTAATTGGACTAGATAACGAATAACGAATGTGTGGGCGATGGTTATACTTGGCATGAGGGCAATTTTTTGAATGTTCCATCTCCACAAAAACCTTATCTTCCAGTGCCTTCAGGAAAAGGGGTTTTTTTTGTCCTCATTTTAGAATGCATCAATGAGTAGAGACGTTAAAATAACATATCAAAACTCTGTCCTCGACATCCAATCCTCCATTATGATAGTAACAGAGGAAAATGACATCACACAATATATATCTTAAACGAACCTTCAAGGCATTTATTTTGGGGAACCAGTTTCCCTACCTATCTTGGGATAGGTAGGGAGAGCTCTTCTAGATCTGGGATCGTTTCAGATTTGATCGGGACGGTCAGATCTAATTTTTTTAACTATTGATTTTTAAATGAAAAAATCATTTTAAAAAAAAAAATTGTTAGTTGAAAAATTATTTTTATTTTAGATTTTCTACCCATTAAAATAATTTTTTTAAAAATTAAAAATTAAATTTGGATCATCCAGATCCTATCTGGACCATCCAGATCCCATCTAGATCGTTGAGATGGGAAGAGCTCTCCCTAAACGGTTCCTCTATTTTGGTCTGCCTCTTTTAGGCGAGTCTATCGTGATCTTTCAGTTATAGTCTTCATCGTGCAGTGTTTTGTCTTGTCCTTTATATTAATCCCAAGTGGAACACATCTTCACTTTACAGAGGAAGAGAGGTAACATGCCCCTGCTTCGTGGGGACCCTCTATTAATTTTATGTTCCTTTCAAACCAACTCATCAGAGATCTCTGTTCCTCAAGACTAAGAAAAGACAATTCCACAATGGCATCATCAAGCCAGTGTCACGTCCTGAAAATTAAGCGTAACCAAAATAGAATGAGAGAAAACTCGTATCGCATGAGCCTATAATAATTAAAATTTCTCATCTATATTTATAGACTTATATATGTTATATTGGGAATATCATTTATGCTTCTGAGGTAGATAATTAACCCTGCAACAAGCCAAACGACACTTTGGAGACATTTTGAACGGAACGGAAGGGATAAAGCTATTTTCGAATAACAGGACAGTCGGCCTAATTGCAGTAGGGGGAACCGGGGAAGGTTGGCGCCGTTACACCGGGCTTCTTTAGAGATTTGTCTCGTAGGGTTTAACATGTAACCTTTGGATGCTTACAATGGGGGGTGGAAGATTGAAAAAGGTGTAAAATTGTAGTGGCAAGAGACAATCGAGGAAAAAAAGAGAGAAGAGAAACGGTGTCGTTTGGCTTGCTGCAGGGTTGATTATCTGCCTCAGAAGTAGAAATGATATTCCCTATTATATTTGTATTGAATATACAAATCGAATATATTTTCTCTAACAAAATAGTAACCATTTTGTAGAAATTTCAGCAATCACCCCAATAAATGGGACCTATTGAAAATTATTGTTTAAGTCTACTAATTTCTCTTTCAGGTTGCTCTTGAGACAGGATCCCGGAAAGCGTTCTTTCAATCCGCAATTCGACTCATGGTAGTTCGAACCTTTACGTAAGGCAGTGTATTCCTCCCCTTTTACATATTTTACGTACAATATTTTTGCATAAACAGACTCGTTTAGCCGCCTCTTGTTGAGGTAAATGGAAGAAGTCTTTTAGATCATCTATTGATAGTAATTCACCCCTAATGTTTTGTTGGCCCTTGACCTATATGAATCTCTAGGTATGAGGACTAAAGGATTATTATGTATAGGGATAGGAGGATTATTATTTACAACCATGGGTTCTTTACCTTTATTGGTTATGTTTTCGGTAGTGGTTGGAAATGAACTACCGATGGGTTCATTTTGAGTTTTGGTCCATTCAAACCAACACTAAGAGCCTCATAGTAGCCGATAGGGGATCCGACACCGGGACATACCCTAAAGAGTTTTGATTCAAACAATAACTATTCAGAAAATATTTGATTTCTTCTATATTTTTCTTACCAAAATCGAACATTTGAGGTCCGGAGGAACCTCCTTGTACGTCCGGTGAAAGAAAAGCATGACTTATCATACCAATCCTCCCATGAACTTCAAGTTTATGATATTGAAGTCCATTGGTATGAATGATTTCCCATGAGAACATGGCAGCAACCACATGAAAATCGGTTAGATGTCTCGGTCAAGATGGAAGCAAGATTTCTTGGTTGAGATTGCATCGTAGACTCCATAAGTTCGTCATATTACGACATCTCTTAACAGGTCGTTTTGATGGACCGCTTGATTCTTTTCTATTCGTAACCACGGGGATAGAATCTTGAATCCTTGGAGGCGAAGTTGGAACATGAATCATTGTGCCGAGATGGTGGAATGTTCACTCCTACGGGATTTTGGGGAGGTAAAGAAGAATAATGATATGGTACATTGTTAGACAAAGTGACCAACTTGTTAGACTCGATTGTCATGTAGTAAAGCTTCAAGAAAGAATGAGTTATATGACTCGAAACCTGGAATGAAGTTACTTGGACCGGCCATGTTTAAAGATAATATGAAAGATATAGAGAAAGGTATGAATGCTTGAGAGGAAATGGGTATCTTTGAAGTTTTGAAAAACTTGATGGTGAGTAAGGCATTGACCCTTCGTCTTCCTCGATTTATCTTTGAGCCGTAACGTCTAGATTTATTTTTAATTAAGCAACGCCGTATCCTAATCGTCGTTTGCTCGAAGTGTGTAGACTTTTGATCATTTGGGAATTTATGGCACCGCACCCTAATGCTCCCTAAATGAAACCTAATGCAACCTAGTAGTTGCTAGTTTTGTACCGTTTGGATTTTTGTACGCCTCGTAGTGATTATTTTATGATCGTATCTCCGGAAATCTATCTTGGATGAGCGGTGATTCGAGATGTCGAGGTGGTTTTTGAAAATGAAATTTTGATCGTAAGCGTGCTAAGATGATATTAATCTCGAAGGGTGATTTTTCGGTAAATATTTGAAAATTTGAAACTTCTTGATTTAAGATCCGAATACCTTGTGGTATGAAGAATGTTAGAATTAATATGGTATGATTGAGGACTGGTTTGAATATGATCTAAGCTGAAATAATGTTTACATCAAAATATGACTAAGGTTGCTCTATGAATCTAGTATATGAATTTTGTGAACCTTGTGATCAATGTTGCATTAAAATGCATTATGTTACGATCATATCGATAGAAAGAGTTTCTTAGCCATGAATTTTAAATGGCACTGAAGCCATAAGGTTTTAAGTTCGTATTCTAATCACATTAGAATACATTTGATTGAAGGCTCCGGAAGAGCTAATATTTTACCCTGAAAAAAAAACAAAATTATGTATTGATTACTCTATAAGATATCTCGCGAGAAATAGATATAATATAGAAAATGTATGCTTTTGTAAACTAGAAGTTTACAACTTTTAATATAGGGATTGTAAATACAAACTAGAAGTTTGCTAATACAAATCCAATATTTGTCAATAAAAGGGCAATGAACTATAGAGAAAGAATAAGCCCAGAAGGTAATGCAATGATTAATTTGTTGTTATTTTGTCATCATATTTCATAAATTTATTGCTATGAGAATCATATGTGAAATTCTAAATCTGTGTGATTCTACATTACTTTGATTATGAATATCTTCATATATGGTGGTGCGTATTTAGTGATGTAATATTAAATGTTTACTCCTGAAGACTAAACATAAATTTTTCGAAAATGATTTTGAAAATGTTCATATGACTCACACTTGAGGGGAGATTGTTAGAAAACAAGTGTGAGTTAGAATACAAGTGTGAGAAAATGTTTGAAAAGTTATATACTTCTCACATTATCTAATAGATCTCCCAAAATGGATGTCATAGTATTGAAAAATATTTATGATTGATTGAAATATATGTTACGATAAACAAGAAGTTTCTTGATTTAAATTAATTGTTAGCATGACTTGTTTTGATCGTCCAAGTCATATATACATAATGCATATAAGATTATGTATTGACATTCATTGAAGAACTAGAAGATTCTTCGTGAATAACCAACATATTGTTTATATGTTATATGATGCTTGTTCTCATTGATCGTGATTTGTAATGGATCTCAGTATCTCTGGAAATATATCAAACATATTTATATGGGCCCATCAAAATAACATGTAAATCGAAAGATGCATCTACAAAATGATTACATGTGATATTCTAAGCTTACAACCGAGAAGTTTGTAAGAATGCAACTGAAGTTTGCAATGATGTTTGTATATATTAAAACACACTATTTCCAGATTATACGATCTAGAAATCATGTATTATAGCATCCATAAATAGCTAGATCAATGCTTATGAGAACAAAGTTTTTATGTTGGTATATTTGATTATTGTATCATTTATATAAACCAACAAAACTCTCCCATAAAATTGGTTTTTGGTCAAGAAGCAGATTAATTCTATCTTAGAATGTTTGAATGTGCAATACTTATAAATTCTCCACAATGCACATAGAGTGTTATAGAATGAATGTTAGTTTAAATGCAGTGTAAGGACCTCCTTCTTCTTGTTTGTCTCTAAATGGAACAAAATGATGTTTCTAAAGGTAACAAATGGATTTAGGAGACTTACACTGCATGATTTGTTAATTGAGATTCGATATTGTTTTCCCAATATGAGGGGGAGAAAATAGGCAGTTGGGAAAAGATATCAGCTGAAATGAGTTATCATTAACTCATTTTGATTATTGTACAAAACAATTTGAACTGGAAGTTCAAAAGATAATTCATTTCCAGAATTTAGCTAATCAAATGCCGAAAGCATTTACTGACCTAAAGAAAGTGATAAAGTCACATGTTTCAACTGCTAATACTCCTATCGGAATTGATGTCTGTGAAGGACAACATACTATAAATAAACTTAAACCACGCCTGAAGCGTTGTAGGTCCATCGATTTTAAAGATAAATCCTCAAAAGAGAAAAAGAGCTAAGAATATAGATGATCGAATTGAGGATAATTAATAAAAGTTAAATGCTCGGAAGAGCTATCTCAAGAAGTTATTATCTCGGTAGAGATATCTCCGAAGAGAATGTTGTAGTCGAGGAAGAGACCCAGGTACATGAAAATATGAAAATAATGAGATCTCAATAAACTATGAATGTTATTCGATGAGACCAAACGAAAGTCAACGTTGACAATATATTTGCTTATGATATAGCACATGATATAATGAATGATAATGTGAATCATAAGACAAAATTAATAAGATGGTGCAGGAAGCACATGTCGAGAGAAGGACATAAGGTGCGAAAGCACATGTCCCAGAAGGATTAAAAAAATGCCGAAGCATATATCCTGAAGGATTTAAAATGAAGTATATATATCGCGAAGAAATTAAAGTGCATGAAGCACAAGTCCGAAGGATTAAAGATGTTAAAAGCATTTAATTCAAGTTCTCGAGAACATTATTAAATAAGTCTATATATGGCCTGAAGCCTAAATATTTATTGAAAGAATGATGCATAAAATAATTCTATATGTTTTATGAAAAGATCTCGAAGTATCTGATATTTATGTGATTATTTAGTAATTATGTTAATATTCGTTATGCTTTTATTGTCAAACTTGGAATTTGCAGGTACACAATGGACAAATGTATGATAAGAATGGATGTTTTTATTGTTCCATAGCGAACAATACAATATTTGACTACTGAAAGAAAGACATTGAAAAGAAGATGAAGAAGAACTACATGGTCCAGAAGTACCGTAAAGCACAAATGTATTTTGATTATAAGCAAAATATAGTTCTTCATCTTTACAAAGTTATTGTATGTAATGTTGTCATCAGGGGGAGAAAAATCAAGAAGGGGAGTCGATACACGCTGTACTCTTTTTCCCTTATCTAGGTTTTGTCCCATTTGGGTTTTTCCTAGAAAGGTTTTTAATGGCGGCATTAGGAATAATAACATTGCAGTAATATTTAGGCAAAGATAAGGTGCTCTGCTCCAAATCAACATATAATCAAATACACACACACATACACGCATGTACACACAGGCACAAATTCAACCAATAGACTAGATGGAGCCGAAACTATTTTAACAATCTTTTATCATCTTTTTTTAAAGGAAATAAAATTAGAACAATGAAAGTCTTAATTTAACATATAAATGTTGTCAAAATTAAGGTATAACCGATGCACATCATACAACAAACAAACACAATCACTAAGTAATAATAAAAGGTAACCTATTGTCTATATATCACAATTTCAAATAATTAATAAAAAGACTTAACAAAGTAAAAAATATTTCTTATAAATATGTTTTGAAAAGTGTAAGTAGTCAACAAAATAAACAATACAATATATGAACAAAACAATTACAAGAAAATAAGTTAAAAAATACAAACTTAGTAAGAATACTTATGAAATAACAAAATATCTTTTATAAGTTTTTAATTTTTAAGATTATTAATACAAGATGTTCTTACGAAACTTAATTCTAAAAAAGATAATAACTAAATATTGACAACATCATTAACAAAGTATAAAAGATCAATAATATTATTATCATATAAATAAGTTAAAAAATAACATACGGGCCTAAAGGATCGTGGCCTTTTAGGCCTCTACCTACAAAACTGGCTCTTTTAGGCCTATTTTCACTTTTGATACAAAAATTTTAAGGCCGGTTCTTGCAAATTCAGCGCCTAAATCGGCCGATCCGATGGACTCGACCCATTTTCCGGCTCTACCCACAACACCATAAAATAATTACCAAGTTATATAAATCATTAAATAAATAAAACTAAGTATATGATAAAACATATTGTTTAATGGGTCAATAAATAAAACAGTAAATCTCAAATCTTATTTTATATTTTTCCAAGGACTTCATCAGAACGGATAATAAGTGTGGTGGACACAGTTCACGAGAATAACTAATCAATCAAACACGGCTCAAAACTACGAAGACAAGCGTGGACATAGTTTATGGGTAAGTAACCAAGCGCGGCTCAAGGCCACAAAATAAGCGTAGGTACAAGACCCACGAATAAAAAGTATGAGAATGAATCCACGGATATTAAGGGTAAGTATTGTGCCGACGAATGTCAAGTGAGCTCGAGATTAACCATGGCAAGCCAAGGGTTAACGAGACTACCATTAGCAATCAACGTTCTAAACTCAGTCCTCTAAAAAAATATTTTCAAGCACGGATCAATTTTCATTTATAAAAGAAAATGATCTTCTAATAATGAGAATTCACAAGGAATAATTCATATGAAAGGATCCTAGATTTACAAATAATATCTCAAACTATTTCTCAAACATACATGGAGTCCACCTCATCTAAATATCATTTCTTTTCAACATAATTTTCATTCCAAAAATCTTTTCACAACCTCCACGCATGAATTACATTTATCAAATATTTTACCATGTCATGAAATCAAACGTTATCATTATGTTTAAAATATAGGGATAATCAATAATAATAATAATAATAAAAAGGATCAAACTCTTCTTCCAAATGAAAATATTTCAAAAAGGACAGCAATCAATATCAGAACTAAAATAATATCATGATAAATATAAACCTTCTTAAAACTAAATTTTCAAAGAAGAAAATTTATTTATAAATCAATTGGGACCTTATACACTTACCGTTGCTTTTCCAATTCCTACAATAAACTTTTTAATAATTCTTCATCCAGATTCCTCTTCTTGCAATGGGAAGCTTCTTAATTTTAATCCCAGCTTGCTTTGAATCCCAACCTTCCTCCTATACTCACACACAACAACCAACCATCCCAAAGTTGCGCTGGAAGAAGAAGAAGGTGGAGAGATGAAGCTCAGCTCTCTACCAAGCCATTAGGACGCATCAAACAGAGAAGGTAGAAGGAAGAGTCGGACGATCTCTGCACCTACAACAACAATGAACAATATCTAGGCAAGCAAGCACCGGTGACGGGAAGGAAGAACGGTGGCGCGGCTAGCTAAGGAAGGAGATCAGATGAACTGAGAAGGCTCCAGAAGCTACTCCCCCATCCCAGCCCTGTTCATTCAACGGTAAAGAAGATAATTTTTTTTTTTTTTTTGAAAGAAGGGCAGTATGGTGATTTCATGATTGTGACACAACATAAGATACTCCTTTGGCCCAATAAGGATTGGACCACAAGACCCCCCCCCCTTTTTTTTATCAAACATATAATACACACCTGTCCTGAAGTTCCCATTTGTCCCATTACCAACAAAATTTTTATAATGAATGAGGATTAACATAGTTGGCTAAGGCGTCGATCTTTACCCAAAAGGGAAAAGGTTCGATTCCCATTGGTCGATGTGAGAGCCTTATTAGTGGGCGGATCATAAAGCGTTCTTTGGCTGAGGCATCTGCGCCTAGCGCAGTGGAGACCGTAACTACCCCACCTAAACTTTTTTATTTAAAAAAAAAAACCATAATTTTACATATTTACTTCACATTGAGCTCATTTTCGCATTATTAATATCATCATTATCTTTCTTCGTTATTTTTGGGCCATTACAAAAGGAATATGGCCTTAATTGAATTATCCTTCAATTGAAGGGTTGGCTGCGGTCCTCTTCAATTCCCATCCACTTCTCATCCTCTTCCTCATCTCAGCCGTTGGATTAAAATCTTAATTGTTCAGATCTAATATTATATAAAAGTATTATTTTTATATTTTTTTTAATAATTTAATATTTTTTTAATATAAAAATAATATTTTTATAAAAGATTAAATCTGAACCGTTTAGATTTCAATCCAATAGGCGAGATCGGTAAGATGATGGAAAGTGGATGGAAGGAAAGAGGATGGGGCCACTCCCCTTCAGCAAAGCCTCCAAACCAGACTAAAATTTTGATTGAATTATGTCAATTTCCATCTAAATCATTATTTGCTACTTGCTCCACAGAACAGTCCTAGTATTTGATAGCTTGAACGGATTTAGAGGCATGGCAGTGTCACTTACAACCACGCAAAAAGCTCAGAGGAGCATTTTAGCAAACTTGTTATTTGTTGGACATCCTTAAATGTAATAACTGATCCTCGAAGGTCGATATAAATAATGTCATTCTCTCTTTCTTTCACTGGTACCTAAAATGTTACAAAAAAGTTGCAATGTTTAGAGTGGAAGAAAATAGCAGAGGAGGGCAGTAATCGGGGTGGTTCTTCATACATCAACTTTAAGAATTTAATTAAGGATGTGCTGGTCAAAACAAAAGTACAAGATTTTTAACTCCAAATGTTTATGTCACTATTACAAAAAGTGGATATTACTTCTCTAAAAGACGTCATTATTTTAAAAAGGGAAGTAAAAAGTATAGGCGGTGGCGTTTTCGTAATTATTTGACTGAATTTTGAGACTTAGGTGTCTTAAATATAATTTTAGGACGCCTAAAATTAATTTAGGCATCCTAAACTATATTTAGGACGCCTCAAAATAATTTTTTGGCGCATTTTGAGGATTTTTTTGGCGTCAAGAAATTTTTTGGCGTCCTAAAAAAAATCAGGACGCCAAAATTGATTTTTAGGCGTCCTAAAATATATTTAGGACGCTTAAAATGAATTTTTTGGCGTATCTTGATGAATTTTTTGGCGCCAGGAAATTTTTTGGCACATTTTGATGAATGTTTTGATGCTAGGAAATTTTTTGTCGTCCTGAAAATAAAATCAGGACGCCTAAAATGATTTTTTTTTGGCGCATCTTGAATTTTTTGGCGCCAAAAAATTTCCTAACACATTTTGATGAATGTTTTAAAGCTAGGAAATTTTTTGTCGTCCTAAAAATAAAATCAGGACGCCAAAATTGAAAATATGGCGTCCTAAGGTATTTTTCAGGACGCCAAAGTTCGAAAATATCGAATTGAGGGCGTACTAATTAATTAAACTTACAAGCTATGCGGATACACTAACACTCACATTCATCACACTCGCCCGGCTCTCTCACAATCGCCCTTCCAATATCTTTTCCCTCACTTTGTTGCAGCCGCATCAGCTCCGTCTCCTCTGTCTTCCCTCTTCGCGTCGTCCTTCGATTGGCTTGCGTGATCTGTTTCCGGCGCCGATCCCCCTCCTTCTCTGATCTCTTGTATGTCTCGTTGTCGCTGGAAACCGATTCAAATCCTAAGCCAACCTCTGTTATCGCTTCTAACCACTTGATTGAGTACAAGAATGAGAGGGCCACAAAGAGGAAGAAACGAGAGAAGAAGGTAATTGGAAATGTAATTGTAACCAACCAATAATTAGGGTTTCTGCTTTCGATAATATGGTTCCGTGCTTAAAACATGGAATAATGACCAAATCTTTGAAATATAGGATAAAAAGTCCTCGAAGAAGAGTAAAACCGGCGCCGACAAAACATCCGGAGGCGGAGATAAACTTCCATACGTTCATGTTCGAGCTCATCGGGGGCAAGCTACGACGCATGACCATAGCTTAGCAAAAAGGGTAACCCGCTAACCACTGATCAGTCGTTTAATTACAAAATCTTTTCTTAATTAATTATGATTTTAATTGACAATTGGGTAGGCCCGGAGAGAGAAAATCAATGCTCGCATGAAGCTTTTACAAGAGTTGGTCCCCGGCCGCAATAAGGTAGGCGTGATGTGTGCCTTTGGCTGCTAGAACTAATTTATCACAATTTTATCATTATTTGCAACTGCATTAAGTGTGTCCTGAATTATATCGCTATTTTATTTTATTAAGATAGATTTCTTCATGAATATCCATTATTTGTTACCGAAGCATTGGTCCCTTCACATCTTTCATATATGATTTATCAGAAGAAAAGAACAAAAGATCTCTCATAGATAACATAGCAAAGTGTATCTACTCCTTATTTCTTTGCCAATTTATAAAAGTATCTCTTACTCTTTTTAAATAGCTGCGGCACAATGTTTTCAAATTTTTGTGTTACCATATAGTGCTAATATTTATGTATAGTTGTTTGTGGCCAAAGACTTTGTCCATTGATTGCTGATTTAGTGAAGATTTACCTTGATTGTAATTGAATCTTATAGGTCTGTCAAACTTGACAAGTTTGAGTTTTAGAAGAAACAATGTCATTTCTGCAGAAGGAATAAGTTCATTTTATCCTCTTGTGAACTTGATCAAGTTGGATTTGGAGAGATGTCCTGGGATTCATGGGGGCCTTGTTCATCTTCAAGGTTGTTTCTAATGTCATGTGCGAAAACAAGTATATCCACTGTTCTAGGTCTAGTGCACTTTATTAATCCCGTTGATTGTACCACGTTGGAGAAATTTATTAATTTGCTGCATATTTCAGGTTTAACCAAGCTTGAATCTCTAAATATGAAGTGGTGTAATTGCATAACAGATGCTAACATAAAGCCTTTATCAGGTCAATCGCATCTTGCTTCCCTTTTATTACAATGTTGACTTGGCATAAACATTCTTGCTATGTTTATTATTGTATTGCTTTAGAAATTTATTTTCATTCACTAGAGGGGAGTGGAAGAGAATAAAGGCAATTGATAAACATGCTCGTTTGACAATAGCATAATTATTAGCAAGCAAATTGTGTGTGGATTTGGTCATGTGATTTGGAAATAGTACTTCAAGATCTGTTATGTGTTTGAGGTCTAGCCTAGTAGTGTTATTATCACTGAAAAGAATTCATGGCTCAATAACTAACACTGAAATATAATTCTCTTCTAGTGCTTACAAACTTGAAGAGTCTAGAGATTTCATGCAGTAAAGTGACCATCAGTCACAGGACTAGCCTTTTCACCTATGCTAATTCAATGGTTTGGATGGCCATCAGTATTTTACTCCTTCGGTTCATTAGGCGTGATCTGGTTTTCTTTTTGGATAAGTAAGGTAAGATTTGCTCATGCTAATTTATTTATTTTTCATTGGATTGTCCTTTTTGAATTTGAAAAACCCATGTGCATGTTCTCTCTGGAATTCTTTTATCACTAAATTACTTCTGAGAAGTTTATCACTAAATCTATTTTATTTATTAGCATTTTTATTGCTCATGTGTTTATTTTAGTCAGAGATACTCCTTTGACTTCTTTATCCTTGGGTTTCTCAGTATGAATTAAGTTCTGCAGGGTTCTGACAGTATACTTTTATCATTTATTTATTTTTGTAGATAATGCAAACAATTGGGTTTCTTGGCCTGCTTTCTTCCTAACTCAGTTGAGCCGCATAACTTCTCCTGCAATGGCTGTTTTGTGTATGACATGCAGTCAGGTTTGCATCTTGATTTGTTATAGTCTTTACTTTTTGCCTCCTTTGATTTTGTAAATCTCTGATTCACATTGATTCTTATTCTTCTAATTTTTTGCAACGAGGTTTTGAGAACTTTTAAGGAAGTTTAATGATTTATTTACTTTTCATTCCGCCTTTATATTATTTCTTTTTGATAATTTACTGTGAAAATCTTAGCTGAAGTGAATAAGATTGTTATAACTCTTTGACCTTTGAGCTCAAGCATTACTAATTTGATTCATATTCTCTCTAAATAGGCAACTAATGCATTCTCTCAGTCTGGTTTATATTCTAACCATCAAGGTATAGCCCCACAATATTCAGTAAGTAGATTCGATATGCCTCATTATTTCTGCTGCATGTAAGTTATGTTTGATGCGCGGAACAAGAGTGCACATACTTTTTTTTTTGTGCTTGCTAATGTATCGCCATCTTTGTTCAGCAGCCTTTTTTTTTAATTAATTTCATGGTTGTATTGTTTTAGAAAGAGAATGATAAGTTTCTGATTAAATTTCTTACTTTCCTTGTCAGGACATTTTGCTTATATGGTATTATTTATTTATTCAGGACTACATAAGGCGTTGACAGAGATTTGCCGTGATCTCCCAAAATAACCAGATTAGAAAAGATTTGCAGTATAATGTAACCTGTGTCGTTTCTCTCAAGGAATTTGCAGTGGGTTTAAAACAGCAACAGCGGAACAGAACAATAAGTAAAATTGGAGGTTTTTGATTTTAAACAGATTAAAACAAAAATAAACTGAAACTAATCTGAAATTTGCAGAAACAGATTAAAACGAGATTGAAATAGATTAAAACGATCAACCCAACGTTTAGATTCCAGAAACTTCCTTCATTGAACGAAATATAAACGAACTCGCGTTTGGTTCTGGACGAACCGAAATCTCTGCGTTCGTTCAGAAATCCCTCGACTAGACGATCGTCTAGAATCTGTCCGAACAGTGGCATCTCCCTTGTGCAATCGCACAGCAACACTCTAACCTAGTTCGAACTCAGTCCTTGGGATGAACCAAACCGAATATTAAATCTAATATTCGAACTATTGCCAGAAATCGAATCCGATAAGATGAAAACAGAAACGAGTAAAGTACCGATTAAACACGAGTTCTCTGGACGAATCATGGAATCCTCAACGTTGGGTTAACCACAGAAGTTTAGTCGAACATGGCTGGGAAAAACGAAAAACAGATGAAGAACACGAAGAACACGAAGAACATGAAGAACACTTGAGAGAATCTGAAAACTCCTATTTTGATCCACCAAAATCTAAAAACGTGAATGCCCATATGTTTGTGGCTGCTGCCTTACTTAACCTAAGATGAAAAACGAAATGGGGCTCCAATCAATAATCCAGGCCCAAAACAGAAAATAATAAAGAATAGGCTTTAATCACAAATTTGAGCCCAAATAAAACATCTGACTTTGGCTTCAAAATCGACCGCCTTCTTGTCCAAATTTGCCCTTCATGTCTTCATAACAATTGTAGCTCTCTGAATCATCTGAAATATGAAACAAAAATGAGGCAAATCCGATGTCTGGTTCAAGAGTTATGGTAATATTAGTGAAGCAATGTAAAACTGTAATTTTATTAATAAAAATGGCTAAAATATAATCAAAGACTCAAAGCCCAAATAAGTATAAAAGCCATTATTTATTAACTAAAAAGTCCTAAATTATTAATCAAGAGATAAAAATAAGTGTATGAAATATTCAATTATCGGGCGTCCGAATAAAATATTCGGGACGCCTTATGTAAGGCGTCCGAATAAAAAATCGGGACGCCTTATGTCCTAAATAAAAAATCACACTTTGAATGTAAGGCGTTCGATTTTTTATTCATAACATAGGACGCCTTTTTTAAGGCGTCCTTGATTAAACACAGAACGCCTTTTTTAAGGCGTCCTGAATTAAACACGGGATGCTATTGTTAAGGCGTCCTGTATAAAAAATAGGACGCCGAAAAACTTAAAATACAACTTCCCCTTGTTAGACGTCCTTTTGAAAAGGAGAGTTAATTGCCTCTAATTCAGGACGTTATTTCACGTTTTTGTAGTAGTGTGTATATAAGGGAATTTTTAGTTCTTTTAATTGCCATGGACATGTAAGGATTCTCAAGAAAATTTTGTATTTGGTTTGTAAGAATTTTATACTATTAAAATATACTACCTCTAGTTTTTAATATAAGATCTCATTCGTATATATTAAGAACCGAAAATAGTATGAAAGAATGTGGTATAATTGTCTCATGTATGCCCAAAAAAGGTTTTAAACACATCCAATTTATCCACATGGTTTTATAAAATGAAATAGATTAGAGTTTATTATAATTGTTGTCCACGTGGATAATATAAAATTATTGAAGAAACATGGCTCATCCCATGAACCTTTCTAATAGATACGGTAGAAAAGGTTTTAAAGGGTGCATGGGGAAAGGGAAAAAGGGTGGAGAGGTTAATTTTGAAATTGTGACATTTATGCTCCTTCCTTCTTTCTGTTTGATTATCATTCAAGGTTTGATAACATTAAGCTTCTTAACTTTCTCACCTTCCTTTTATTTCTTTCTTTCTGTCATATATCTTCCCTTCCTGTTTTAATTTACCAGCATAATTACTATGTTATTTCTTAAACGACCCGTTTGGTATGAGAGATTTAGAGGGGGATTTTCATGAGTTGGATTTTTTAAAAAAAAAAATAGAGAAATAGGTATAAAATTTTAATAAAGAGAATATGTAAGATGTAACATCATCCATTTTTCTTAAAATAATAAATAATAAATGATTTTGATCAAGCCATTTATCCCCAAAAAAAAAAAAAAAAATTCATACACATTTGAGCTTTGGACTTCACTAGATCCCCAAACTCATTTATCAAAATATCTAAGATATACTAAAATATGTAAAATGAGTCATAATGTCGCGATGGGAGCACATAAGGTGCTTCTCCCTTATGTGCTCCTTACATGCACATCCCTCTAATTAGAGGGATGAGGCATTTTTTTTTAAATTTTTTTATATATAGTATTTATTTATATTTAAATTATATGCGGCTTTCTGGAATTTTTTTGCACTCGTATCTCAAATTAATTATTTTACGAGAATATTGGTGTTACGGGATAATATTTCTATATGCGGGATTGGAAATTAATTAATATGAGATCTTGGGTGCAAAAAATATTCCGAAAAACATCATATAATTTAAATCTAAATAAATAATATATATAAAAAATTTAAAAAAAATAAGAAAAAATGTGCTCATCCCTCTTATAGAGGGACAAGCACATAAGGTGCACATAAGAGATGTGCACCTAATGTGAACCCTGTGGCGATATACAATGATCCAACATATACTAAAAAGATGAAAACATTACCGTTAGTAGAAGTAGTTTAAGCTTCCAAAGTCTTCCTTAATAGACCTACACGAGATCTATCACCTAAAATTTTTTGGTAATCATTAATCCAACTTATTACGAATGTTAATATGTGCTCATGTGGTGTCAATGTGGAACAATTTATATAACAAAGTATTATAAATATCATTCACAAATTTTGTATTACCCCAAACCACCCATATCATAAATCTCACAAATAACACGACAAGCAAAATATTGATACACCGACTATCCTTATTACCCCAAACCACCCTTATAACCTCTGACTATAGCCATAGCTAACAAATGATTCATCCATTTAACTGAATTACACATGATTCCAAATCAAAAGGCGTTACCTAGCCAGGGTTCCTAACTTGTCATGATTGAACTATGACTCCCCTCCTTTTGATGAAAACAAGGAGGTGTCACGGTCCCTTAATCTGACTCTTAACCCGGCTAAAAGATAAGGATGATACCAACGACTCTTATATATTGTGCACCGAGTAGTGGTATACCACATCATATTTATACAAAATAATTCTCATCACTACTCCACATCCATCCATATGCATCAATGACATACAATCATAATATTGGCATTTATATACAAGTTTCAAATCATGAATATAGTTCCAAACGAGATTTATAAAAAATATACATCATCTTAATAATCATTATAATAACCAAACTATTTCAACTCAAGAAACCATAACAAAGGTGCCTTATCCAAAAACATATAATATCATAGCTTTTTATCTCAATAATCATTTGAAAATACTCATTGGTATATTAAATTAATATCCAAATATATTTTTATTCTCATAATCATTTCACAAAATACTCATAAACAACATATTAACACACATAACAAGAGGAAAGTGGTTACCTTAAGTTCTTGACACAATAACTTAGTTTGAAAGAAATTAAGTCCACTCTAAAAATAAATATATAATTATATGTTAATAGAATTAACAAAAATACCAACTAATACAATAACAAATAATTAATTAAATTATGATTGGCTCACTTTATTTTCCTTTAAAAAATGACAATTTATCTATTCCTCAAATCATCATTACAATCCCATTTCTTTTTTTCAAAATGATTTCTTACTTATTATGATCATCAAAAATATCACCATATCTTCAATTTAACCAAAATACTCAATTTTCTACCATAAAAGTTTTACCTATAAATTTTAAATATTCACATTCATTTATAAACCTTAAATTCAATCAATTTAATCCTCAATGTAACCACCAATAAATTAAAAAGAAATCATAAATTTGGATATAAGGGACCTATAATTTTCCAATCTAATAGTAGCATAACCCAACTTATTAAACAAATCTTCAAATCTCCACATAGTCAAAATCATATTAAATTCTAATTTAAATTTCAAATCCTAACTCATAATTTAATTAATACAGTTCAAAATTTAGCAAAACTAAACCGATTAAACCTACAATAATACTTCTAATAATCCAAATAAATGTCTTGAACCTCATTTAATAGGTAGAAATATCCTGTAGGACAAAAATCCTAAATTTTTTTAAATAGAAAATTAATTTAAAATTCCTACAACAAAGAACTAATAATCTAAATTGATTAAAATTATCTATTAAACATGCTCTACATATATACAATCCTATATTATCAAAAATCACAACTTTTCCAAAATTCTAAACCCAAAATTTTCACTAATTAGTACTATATTACTTTCATTAGAAAGATAAAAATATATGTAATAACTTTCACGAATAAAGTTTATTGAAAAAATTAATTTAACTATATTAAAAAGAAATTAATTTAACTATCTAAATGATCTTATAAAATAAATAACTTACCTTAAAAATACAAATAATCTTCTTCTCCGTCGTTCCTCACTCTTACTCTCACTCTGGTTCACACTCACACACACACATATAGATAAAGAGGGGCGGTGGGAGGGGGTAATTATTATTTCCCCATAACAAAGTATTCACGACCATATTATTTTATTATTATTATTTTTCCTTTTTTTAGGATATTATATAAGATAAAAGAGTAAAAAAAAATTAGTTAAAACATTTTAATCCAACTTCTCTAATTTTCTTAGATTTAACTTATACAAATTTTCCCACCCTCCCTTTCAAATCCCTTATATACCAAACAACCCTCACTGTTGAGTGAAATCTTATGCTGGATAAACGATGCCAAATCTTAACTATCTCATTCATAGTGAATGATATTCAGTTATACCCTTGCTTCTCTAGCTTCAAGAAATGGAATAGAAGTTTAGCAGCAGCACATTATAAGAAAAGAAATATTCCCTCCGGTGCTAAAGATAACAACTATACGACTAATTTGTTGTGACTAAGGAAATTAATTAAGGCCCCGTTTGATACTCAGATTCGATGGGAACAGAAAGGAAAATTAGCAAGTTTTTCTGTTTGGTACGTATTTTGGACAAATCTTTTCGGGAACCCAAGTTTTCGGGCCCACCAATCTTCCCTCATGTGTGGGAAGATTATATCTCACTAAAATTGGTGAGATCTTAAGTTCACACGTCAATGTTCACATATTTTTACAAATTTACCCCTCAAATTTAAACTTGGTGGTAAAATTCGAACTTGGCTGGAAAGTTTGAATTTGGCAGAATTTTTTTTTTATTTGAGTTTGAACTTGACAAGAGCATATTTTTTAAAACATATTTTAGCAAAAAAATATTTTTCTTTTTTATTTTGAATTAATTACATTTGAGGGTAAAATAGATATTTCTTAATTTTTTACCAACTACTACTCCTTCATTTTCTTCCTACTAAACAACTCATTTTCCCTCAAACCATCTTCCCTCATTTTTCAAAATTTTCCCTTCCCTTTCTTTCCGCTCTAAATTCCTTTCCCTTCTCAAATTTCCCCGATATCAAACAGGGCCTAAGTTATTTATAAATAAATATATGTTGACTTTCTCTAAATACTTTTGTTTTTTTTTTTAAAAAAAAAATTGTGTATTGAAACTACTTTTGATAGAGACCCCTTAATATGTGCAGATAACATAGATAGTTTAGAAAAAAAATTATAAATTTAAAAGATAAAGTCATATATATTTAAGATCAAAGTCAATCTTGGACTAGTTTCTAGATTCATGACTGAAGGGAGAGTTACTAATAGATGAAATTGCATAGGGTGAAGGGTCAATTTTACACATGACCTTTGCCCCAGGATCACCCAGCACTACGACCTTTTTTAGGGATAAAAAATACACACGACGTTACGTTTTGGGTGCAAAAATACTACTACTGTTAGTTGTTAGTCGTTAACGATGACGTGGACGCTGATGTGGCGATGATTGGATTGAAACGCGACGTGGAATAAAAAATTCGAAAAAAGTAAAATAAAAAAAAAATTAAAAAAAATCAAAAAATTAGGGAAAAAATTGAAATAATTAGAAAAAAAAATCAAAAATTAGGGAAAAATTCAAATAATTAGAAAAAAAAAATCAAAAAATTAGAAAAAAAGTTTAAAAAATTAGGAAAAAAAATCAAATAATTAGGGAAAAATTAAAATAATTAGAAAAAAAAAACAAAAACAATTAGAACAAAAAATTAGAAAAAAGTTCAAAAAATTAGGAAAAAATTCAAATAATTAGGGAAAAATTAAAATAATTAGAAAAATAAAATAAAATACCTCCGCCAGTGGGCCCCACCACCGGAAACCGTCAGCCGCCGCCTTTATTTTAATTAATTAATTAATATTTTTTTTTCAATAAACAACTTACCCTAGTTCATCTTCAACAATTGCACGTATGCGGCATGTGTATATACAACTTCTCCTCTAATAGCTTACCCTAGTATTTTTGGTTATCCGGCCGCCGGTGGTGGGGCCCACGGGTAGAGGTATTTTAATATTTTTTTAATTATTTTAATTTTTCTCTAATTATTTTAATTTTTTTTTTTTCTAATTTTTTTTTCTTATTTTTGAATTTTTTCCTTTTTTTGAATTTTTTTATTTTTTTTCTAATTACTTCTTTTTTTCCCCTAATTTTTTGATTTTTTTTTTCTAATTATTTTAATTATTTTCGAATTTTTTTATTTTTTTTAAAATTATTTTTCAATTTTTATTTTATTTTTTTTTCATTCCACGTCGCCGTCCGCGTCATCATCCACATCGCCGTTTGACCCAATCATCACACACGTCGTGTCCACGGCCAACTAAGTAGTGGTATTTTTTGCACACAAAACGTAACATCGTGTGTATTTTTTATCCCTAAAAAAGGTCGTGGTGCTGGGTGATCATGGGGGCAAAGGTCATATGTAAAATTGACCCTTCACCCAATTGCATATATCTCAGGAGGTTTCTCCTCATATAGAGGAGGGATACACAATTACCGTACTAACATATTGCAGGATAGCTACATATATGACTTGATTACGAACCCTATAAAACATATGATTGCAATCAAAGCTCATACTACATATGAAATCTGACAAAGCTGTCCACACTTTTAACCACTACTACAAAAAAGTTTTTTTACATCCTTTCCCCCCTTTCTTACGTCATTTTTTTTTGGGGCCGTCTATCAGAAAAGTGTAGAAAGTTGAAGCTTACGGCGTTATAAATTTTTTGGAACGTCATATTGCATTTAAAAAAAAAAATCAGATCGAGCGAGCGAGACATAGAACAATTTGGAAGCAAAAACTCACATTCAATTGAGCAAGCGGGAATCAGAAGCAAAAACTCAGAGCGAGCGAGCGAAACACAGAGCGAGACTCAGAGAAGAAAAAAACTCACATTCAATCTCACATTCTAGATCTAACAACTAGAAGAAAAGGAAAAAAAAAATCCAGATCACAGTAAATATATCAGAGAATCAGAGATTGAGCGAGACACAGATCTTAATCGACTGGTGAGGGAGTAGCTGCGAGAATCAGAGCCTGGAAGGCACAGATCGAGCGAGACACAAATCTTCAATTGAGCGAGGCACATATCAGTAGACAGAAGGGAGCACGTCCACCGCGATCTTCACCATCCACCGTCGACTTCACCGTGAGGAGGAGCAACTTACTGAAGGATTCTGGTGATTTGCGATTTCACATGTCCGATTTGCAACTTGCGACTTGCAAATCTCCAACGAGGAGGAGGAGCGACTTATTGGAGCAACGGCAAAGGAATCGAAGAGATTGAAGGTAGAGAGGGCTCGGGTTGTGTCCAGACCGAGAGCGAAATGAGAGGTCTTAAGGCATGAAATCTGAGAAGTGAAAAGTTGTTTGAAATGGCTTAGGCAATCGAACTAATTAGTCGCTTTTGGCGTCTCGAATTAATTTTAGGACGCCAAAAATAATAAATTTAATTTAGAATGCCAAAAATACTCATTTTCCCGCTAGTGTTGCCAAATTTCCCTTCTTTTGGTGTCCTAAATTTAATTTGGAACGCCTAAAGCGTCCATTTAGGCATCCGAACTTAAAATTAGAACACCAAAAGTAATTTTTAGCATATTTTTTTAGAGGGTTAAGGTGAAAAAATGCACATGTGCTTTACCTCGATAAGCGAACAATACCAAGTGTTTTTTTTTAAGTGCAAAAGTACACACGTAGTTACAAATTAGATGCAAAAATATCGTTTTGACCGTTAAGTTTGACTTTTTTTGTTGACTGGACAATGACGTAACTTTCAAAGGATAAAAAATACACATGTGGTTTGACCAAAAGAGCGCAATACCAAGTGTTTTTTGTTTATTTAATAATTTTATTTCAATTAAAGAAAAATTATTATTTCTCTAGGTATAATTCCTGGGAAGCCAAATTTTTTCTTTCGATTTATCATTTTGGGAAGGAGGATTTATTCAATGGGTAAAAAGAAAAAAAAATTATTTCCATACTTTTTTTATTAAATCCTTATTAAATTTTCTAATTAATAATTGATAAATGAGTATTTATGCATTTGAAATTTGATATTATAAATAATATATTTACTTAAAAATAATTTTAATTTTTTGAAATATAATATTTAAAGAAATAATTGATTTATTCTATCAAAAAAAAAATTCATTTACTATGAAAAAGTCAACTTTATAATTATAAGTCTATAACATTCAATTCCTTGATTTACTTTCATTCATCATATAAATAGAAATAACTTATTTAGAGGTGCTATATTGCATATTTCTAAATGCAATAAAAATAAATAATATTGTTTGGTTTTTATTGAAAAATTATTTTAATAATTTCTGGTTCAATTTGTTAGATCAAAAAATTAAAATTATTTTTAATTAAATATAGTATTTATAATATCAAATTTTAAATGCATAAATACTCATTTATTAATTATTAATTATAAAATTTGATAAGGATTTAAAATAAAAAGAAAATAAATTGTAGAAATGAAAAATTTGGCCTTCAAGAATCATACCTAGAGAAATAATAATTTCATTTAATTGAAATAACATTATTAAATTAAAAAAAAAGAACTTGGTGTTAGGGGCTTTTTTTGACAAACCACAGGTGTATTTTTGCACATTTGAAAGGCACGTCATCGTCCAGTCAAAAAAAAAATCAAACTTAACAGTCAAACGGTATTTTTGCACTTAATTTGTAACCATGTGTGCACTTTAGCACCTAAAAAAAACACTTAGTGTTGGCGCTCCTCGGGGTAGAACACGTATGCATTTTTGCATCTCGACCCTTTTTTAAAATTAGACGCTAAAAGTCTCTCAATAATTACAAAAATGTCACTACTTTTATTTGTTACTCCCAATTTTCAAAAAGGGGCATATTTAGGAAGTAAATTTCATTTGTTTAAAAAGTGAACAAAGGAGATATATATAAATAGAGCTCTCCATGTTGTGTCGTAGGAGATGATAAAAGTTCCCACCATAATATTAAAGATTTAGAGATATTCAAAAAATAATAATAATAATAACATTTCAGAAACTTATAATTTTTTTTTCCCCACATAGAACCTCAATTTTTCCCTTTGACTAGGACTCGGTTGATCAAATTCTCCAAGTTGATGTAGGAAGAACCATTAAATGCAGTGGCTTCCTTTGAAATTTTCTGCCACTGCAAGACCTTGCATCTCATCTCCTTCCCCTTCTCCCCTTCCATCAACTCATTGATGACCCCCTCAACCATTTCTCTCTTCACATTTTTATCAATCTCAATCCCGATTCCCCATTCTGCACACGCATACCTACAATTAGTCTGTTGGTCTGCAAAGAAAGGCCAGCAAGCCATTGGAACCCCCGAACACATACTCTCTAACATGGAGTTCCATCCACAATGAGTCAAAAAACTTCCTACTGAAGGTTGGTTTAACACTTTCTCTTGTTCACACCAGCTAGCTATGAGACCTCTATCTTTGATCTCACTAAGAAACTTAGGCGAAAGAATTACTGACCCACCATTTACAACGTCAGGCCTTATGATCCACAGAAAGGTTTTCTTGCTATTGGCTAAACCCCAAGCAAACTCATGCACTTGTTCTGCAGACATAACCGTGATGCTGCAGACATAACCGTGATGCTTCCGAAATTCACATAAACTACGGATTTAGGTTTTTGGGATTGGAGCCATTGGATGCAATGAGTCTCCTCTTTCCACATATTGGAGCCAATGGAGTCTAAGACTTGGTTTTGTGGAATTTGATTGAGAAACAGAGAGACAGGGCCTATGGTGTAAAGCGGAGGTAAGATAGAGGTGAGGGTGTCTATTGCCTCACTTTCCGCCTCACTAAATGTGTTGAAAATGATGGCATCAGCAGTTTGAGTTGTTTGTACCTCTTTGATAAGGAAGTTTAGAAGGATGTGATCGTTTGGATCTAGAGTAAGAGGAAGATCCCTCAATCTGATGTTTCTCAAGCCGGGAAGCCAGCTTAATTTGGTATCCAAGTAACCACCTGTCAGGTAACTCGCATCTGTATAAATGAATGGAATCACCAACGTTATCAATGATTCGTCAGTTATGAAAATAGTGAATGAGTGAGTCAATGGGGTACCTTTCAAGGGAATGATCCCCTTATCAAGAAGAGTACGGCCATGCCACAAGCCCAAAAAGGAAGTCGCATTAATAGGGCTATAGATAGCAATAGGCAGTCCAATTTCTTGAGCAGCTTTCACTGTGAAGGTCATGACAACATCAGATATCAAGCAAGTAACTGGTGGAACAAGGCCGTTAGAGGCATTCTCACGAAGCCTCACAAGAAGCTTGGTAAAAGGGAGGAGGCAATTCTTTGCTGTAGATTCACAAAGAGAAGGCAGGTGTTGGGTGGAATTGGCATCAGTAGGAGGAAGACCATCAGGGATGGTTTCAAAGTGAAAATCCGAGAGGCCGTTGAGAGCTTGAGGACCTCTAGAGTTGAGCAAGCGTCTGTGGTTGTACTCGGTGTTCACGTATGTTATGTAAAAGCCTTTCGAATGAAGCACTTTGGCTAATTTCATGAGGCTGATTAGATGGCTTTGAACTGGAAATGGAGTAAGAACAACATGGGGTTTTGAATCCATGTTTTAGCTGAAATCTCTCTCTCTATTGAAACTCTTCGTTATATGAGGCTAATTGGAATAGTTGGCGAAAGTTATTGTTGGCAGGAGGGTAACAGTTTTGAATACTCTATATCCACAAAAAATCTTATCTTCTTGTGCCCCTCATTATATTTAGGGCCCGTTTGGTTCAAAGAATTTGGGGAGGGAAAGGAAGGGAAATAAAGATTTAAAAGATAAGGGAAGATGATTTGAGTTGTTTAGTTGGAAGAAAATGAAGGGATGGTAGTTGGTAAAGAATTAAGAAATGTCTATTTTACCCTCAAAAGAAATTAATTTAAAATAAAAAAGAAAAATATTTTTTTTGTTAAAATATATTTTTTAAAAAAATGTCCTGTTAAGTTCGAACTTGTGACTAAAAAATTTTTTTCGCAAAATTGAACTTTCCGCCAAATTCGAACTTCCCGTCAAATTTAAATTTAATGGATAAATATGTCCAAAAATATGAATAGTGGAAACTTGAGAACCCACCAATTTTGGTGGGATCTCAAGTTCCCACATATGAGGAAGAGTGGTGGGCCGGTGTAGAGCCGGGAAGTTGGGTTTCAAGACTTGGCTAAGACACCAAACAGTCTTTTTTGCGTAAACTTTATTAAGTTCCCTTTCCCTCTTCCAAATTCTGTCAACCAAACAGGCCTTAAGAAATAAGATCTTCTTGTTCTCATTTCAGCATTCATCAATTTTGACCAAAAAAAATAAAAATTCAGGATTCATCAATGAATAGATTAAATTAAATATTAAATTAATCAAGAGTCTGTCTTCCACATACGAACTGTCGTCCGGTACAACGTAGGACCAGATGAAAATGACATCATAAAATCTTTCAAGAGATATCTATGTCGGCCCTGCCTCTTTCAGCTTCTTGATTTGATGTCTTATCATACAGTTCAAGGTGATCAGTTAGTCTTCATCAATTGATCATTGTTTGAATCCGAGTGGGACACATCTTCGCTGCATAGATCAGGGGTAGAGATAGATCGATGAAATATGTCTGAGAATGGTAATTAATTAATCCTACAGGAACTCTAGTAAATGTGGGTCTTATATTAAGATCCGTGGCTCAATTTTTATATTTTAATTTATTTATTTATTTATTTATTGGTAACAAAGGGCCAAAGGGGGCAATAGTCCTTCTCAATTAAACATCAGAAACGAGTGGTTCAATTTTTTATTATTGAAATAGGTCTTGTTTTAGGGGCCGAATGGAATATTTATTTCTTGAATATAGCATGCCAAATATACCCTAAGAATAAATATTAATTAGTTGGAACTAAGTAATAAAACATGCATATAAGTAAATCCTCAAGATCAATATTACTCTCTCTGATCCTAATTATTTGAACACTTTTGTAGTACAATTTACATTACAAAAGTGTTCCTATAATTAGGACCGGAGGTAGTAAATACTACCATCAATATTAAATACTACCACCCATACTTAATATAAAATATCCTTAAGATTTAAAAAATTAATTAAATTAGTTATTTGTTTAGAATGTGTATTAATTGGTTTCACTAAAATACCCTCATAAGTCATTTAAATAGAAATTAGGCCTTGATACAAACTCCTGCCATGAGACGTGTTAGAAAAAAATGATAAATATGTGGGGTATAAAGTGGATTCAGATTTTATAGTTAAGACCAAATACAATTTTCATCTATATCTTATATTAAAAACTGAAGGTAGTGTAAAAAATCTGTTTTTTTTTTTTTAAAAAAAAAAAAAACTCTCTTTCCAACTATATAAGTCATTTCATAAACTTCTTTAATATATGAGATATATATCTAGTTATAATAAAAAAGTGAATTATCTAAGAAAATAGTAAAAAAAATTGATGACAATAATTAGTAGGAGTACATTAGTAGATGAAGAATGATCTAGCCTTTTGTTTAGGCCAGCACATCCTTAATCAAATTCTCCAAGTTGATGTAGGAAGAGCCACCCGGTTTACAGTTTTCCTCTGCAATTTTCTTCCACTCTGAAATCCTCTGTCTTATCTTCTTCCCCTTGTCTCCTTCCATCAACTCACTCACAAGCTTCTCTACTTCTTCTCTCTTCACATTATTATTAATTTCAATCCCTATTTCCCACTCACTACAAGCATACCTACAATTTGTTGGTTGATCTCCAGACCAAGGCCAACATGCCATTGGAACACCTGCACAAATACTCTCAGTCATGGAGTTCCACCCACAATGTGTCAAGAAGACTCCAATAGATGGGTGGTTCAACACTTTCTCTTGTTCACACCAGCTTGCTATGAAGCCTCTGTCCTTAGTCTCACTCAGAAACTTAGGTGATAGAATCATTGAGCCTCCTATCACAAGGTCAGGCCTAATGATCCACAAAAAGTGTTTCTTGCTATAGGCTAAACCCCAAGCAAACTCATGCAACTGTTCTGGAGACATAGTTGCTAGGCTTCCAAAATTCACATAAATAACAGATTTAGGTTCCTTGGGTTCTAGCCAATCAAGGCATTGAGTCTCTTCTTTCCAGAGATTAGAGCCAATGGATTCCAATAAGTGGTGGTCGTGTGGGATTTGGGTGAGAAGCAAAGGGAGAGGGCCGATATGGTAAAGAGGAGGAAATATAGAGGATAGTGCGTTGAGGGCATCACTATCCAACTCCTCAAATGTGTTGAAAATGATTGCTTGAGCTTTTTGGGCTCTTTGTAGCTCTGCCATAAGGAAGTTCAGCAAAAAATTATTTGAATTTGTTACCCTCGCAAAACTCGGAAGATCTTTTAATCTCATGTTTTTCATTCCAGGAAGCCAATCTAGTTCAGTGTCCAAGTATCCATTTGTTAGACAACTCTCACCTGCATCAATACAATGACCACTAGAAGTTGTTCATGATCTATATATTACTCCACTGGTCTATAATATATGAAACAATGAGAATCAGTGATGAAATCGATGGAGATCTGTCGGACCAGAAGAACAGAATGCTGGGACGAAGGAAGAAACTAGAAGTCGAGAGAAAGAGTTAAGGGAACAGAGAAAGATTGAAACTGAAGAAAATAATAGTGTCATATCAGTTTACTGTACATGTGCCCTCCTTATATCAGAAAATACTCTTGTACATGTGGCACTTGATTATAACGCAATTCAGTTACAACTAAATAACACAAATCAGTAGTTACAACTAATAACCAATAAAAACCAAGTAACTAACAACTATTCATTCCTAACTACCCATTTTCTTTATTTGTACAATTTGTCAATATATGACATAACTGGGGGTTGGTGTTGATCGAAAATATAAAACTTATTTCCTATATTTATCAATCTTTATCCTAAATTAGCTCTATTAGCATTCCTTCAATAAAAATCAAACAGGAAAAAGAAGGAGATAATTAATAAATATGATTAAGGTGTTTTAAACATACCAAGTAATTTAACTATACTTCCTCAATCAAAGTAAAAGTAGTAGTGACACAAATGAGGTACCTTTCAAGGGAATGACACCTTTATCGAGAAGAGTCCGAAAGTGAAAAATTCCCAAAAAGGAAGCAGTACTGGCGGGCCAATAGAGAGCAATAGGAAGCTCGAATTCTTGAGCAGCATTAATTGTGAATGTCATTAAACCATCAGAAATCAAGCAAGTAACTGGGGGCACAACACCATCAGAAGCAAGCTTATCAAGCCTTGCGAGAAGCCTTTTGAAAGGGAGGAGACTATGATTTGGCATAGAATCACATAGAAAACGAAACCGTTGGGAAGCATTAACATCAGAAGGAGGAAGACCATCTGGGATGGTTTCGTAGCGAAAATCTGGGAGGCCAACAAGTGCTTTATCACCTCTTGCATTGAGCAAACGCTTGTAATTATACTCAGTGTTGACATATGTTATGTGGAAGCCTTTAGAATGAAGCACTTTGGCTAGTTTCAAGAACGAAGTTATATGGCCTTGTAATGGAAATGGGGTGATTACTACATGGGGTTTTGACCCTCCTCCTCCTGCAACTGAGGCCATGGTTGTAGTTTTAAAGCTTTTGTTTGAAGCTGAGACTGCCGATTTGGGGATAACTATATGAAGTTTCAACGAAGGGTTCATCGGTCTTTAATTTGTATATAGTACACAATTTGCTATTAGTTTACTGTATTTGTTTTCTTTCGGGTCTTGCGAGGAAATTTAAGAGTTTAGAAATAATTTGGCTTTGGAAACGTGTTCAGAACTGTTGACAAATGTAATTTAAAATAAAAAGGAGCTTTTGACAAATGGTTTGGTTCGTGGAATTTATCGGGGCTTGCCCAAGGGAAGACGACCAATAACTTATAGAAGATTTTTATTTGCTAACCCATTATAATATTGTTATTTTAAAACTTAACTCTTCTGAAAAAAAAATAAAAATAAAAGTATCCCTATTATTTTTTTTAAAAAAAAATTCTAATCATATTATTGAAATATTATATGCGCTACAGAAGATGAAGTGACAACAACATGTACAAATGTTTGCAAAAGAAAAAGGAAAAATCCCAGGCCCAAATTAACAAAAACTTGTCAAAAAAAAAAGCATAAAAAAAAGTTACATGTCCAAAAGATCCGAAAGTCCTTTGTAGTATTATTTTAACAACTATATAGTAGAATATTAACAACTAAATCGGTCAACGTTAACAACAATATCCAAACAACTAAATTAATCTTGTTAACAACTAATGTTTTTTGAAATAATACTAGAAAAGGTCGTAAAGACTTTTTTGACATGTAATTTTTTTTAAGTTTTTTTTTACAATTTTTTGGTTATCGGATTTTCCCAAAGAAAAACATACAAATGCTGCTATTGGATTGATATTTGTCCTTACTATTATTAATTGGAAAGTGGGACCCATCCCATGTGTGCTTTAAGTAATAATCTAAGGGGACCAGAGATACAAAAAGAAGAATATATACTCCCTCATCTCGTCTTTTTTTTTTTTTTTTTTTTTTCAAAAAAAAAATAATAACATCCCAATTTTTAAATTAATTTAGTCCTTCTTATAAGATTTCATTTTGAGTTATCTTAACATTAAATTCATTTTACCTTTTTTTTTTCTTGATTAGTTATATTCTCTCTCCTAATCTTTTTCTCATACATTCACTTTCTTTCTTTTTTTACAACTAATTCTCTTTTACGTACCCTTTATAATTTAAAATAATTATATAATTAAAAAATTATTTTCACATATTTATTACCTTTAACTAATTTTAACAAATTTCTAAACTATATAATTCAGTTAAAACGATCTTAAAGTAGGGAAAATTAATTAGTTAGTCTTGTAATTTGGATTCAATTGCAATTAACCCAATGCAATTTAATTATTAAATTTTTGACTCATTGAAATTGAAACTCATTTCCTAAAATTTAACTCAATGCGATTCAATACCTTTAGTTTTAATTCTTCTAAAATATTGGTGTGTGTATAAAGACTATATTTATTTATTTTTTCTTGGATAGATACTAATATTTTAAATGATTAAACTATAAGTATTAAGTTACATCGAGTAGGGGTGTTCAAAGTGTCGCGGTTCCAAATCCATTATTTTTATTATTATTTTTTACCTTATAAATTAAGCTATCATTTTTTTTTGGTATTTTTTACCTCATAAATTAAGTTTTCATGTGTTTCATATCTTTAGTTGGAGTTAAACATTATATATATCATGATACTAATCCTAATTATATAATTTATAAAAATAATAACGAAGAAGAAGATGATGATAAAATCCTATTCTTCAATTCTAAATCAATTTGTGTAATTATTATGGCTTTGTTGGCCTTGTTAATCATTAAATGATCACTTGAAACAATAGAATATGAAAAATTTAACTAATATAATGACATTTAAAAAAAAAAAAAAAAAAAGCCGGGATTTCTCAATCTTGAGACTACCGGAACCTTGACCAAACCAGGACTAGGATGCAATTTGCTTCCTTGCCAAAAATCGGGACTGGGATTTGGGATTGGGGTATCCCAATCCTGTCTTGGGTTTTGAACAACCCTAACATCGAGTTAAAATTCATATATTGAATTTCCCCAAATCAAAGTTATAAATAATGAGTTGTGTCAAGTTAAAGTTTGAGAATTATGTAACTACTAGAACTTGAGCAAGTCCAGGGGCTGACAAGTTGGCCATCGGTGGTGCGATCCTCACCGTAGAGATCCTCAACGCCGCCACCGACGGTGGATCTTGGGTTGAGGTTGAGTACCAACTGTCCATCTCTGCAGATAGACTTCAGGGTGCTCTCCACCCGGTGATTTCTTTCAACTATGCTATGATCACTCGGATATTTTTTTCTGTTTCACTAAACCTCTTTTTCCTTTGCATACATCACAATCATTTTATACAACCAAGTCAATGGGAGGCCACTGAACAAAGTGGGGTTCTCATTTCGCTTTTCTTTTATGTTTGTTAGGTGCTAATCCCTTTAATTTTGGGGGAGGGTGAGCATTTTATTTCTATTTATATATATATTTTATATATTTAGATTAAATTATATATTATATCTTAAAATATTTTTTTACACTCGTATCTCAAATTAATTAATTTATAAGATACTAATGTTACGGGAAAAATATTTCTAAATGCAAAACTAAAAATTAAATATTTTGAGTGAAAAAATATTTTAGGATACAATATATAATTTAATCTAAATAAATTTAAAATGGAAAACCCACACCCCTAAATAAGGATGTTTTAACAAACACGTAATGTGCGAGATCTTTTTACCAAAAAAATGGACGCGTAGGCGCGAATCTTGAACTAGGTTTATTACGCATTCCTCCAACTTGTTGTTTGAATCAAATTTCAGTCGATCTAAGTTATTTTCATTCATGATGTATTATTTCTTTTGTTTATGTAGTATCTTTATGATACATCCCAAGAGGTAACTCTTGTCTTATTAATTCAAAAAAAAAAAAAAACACGTAAAAAAAAAATCATGAAATGAGATCCCACTGAACAAGTGGCCATGTCAATTTTGAATTTGTTTAAAGGTTGAATCACGTGGCCCCGGTGACTTTAAAAATAGATACAGCGCACGTCTTTCTATTGTGAATAATAAAGTAATGATCTTGTTATTAAATAATATTACCTCCGGTCCTAATTATAATACATAGTTGACTTTATTTTGAGAGATTAATGAAGCTAAATAAGTTATTTAATCATTTTATATGTTATGTATCTTTAGATTATATATTAGTTTATTAGTCAAACTAATTACTTTGAAAAAAAATAAAAATACTTTAAAATAATTTAATTAGCTTCTTTAATTTCTCCAAAAAAGCCAACTATGTCTAGGGTATTATTATACTCTATATAACAAGCACGTACAGCACGACACGCAAAATTATGAGAAATCTTGGATGTTGCTATTTTTTCATCAGGTGCTTGATCACCTCTTGCATTGAGCAAACGCTTGTGATTATACTCAGTGTTGACATATGTTACTCCCTCCGGTTATAAAATCTAGTTGACTTTTTTAGAGAGATTAGAAAAGCTAATTAAATTAGCTTAGAGTATTTTTATTTTTATTTTTTTTCTTCAAACTTAATAATTTGACTAATAAACTAATATATAATCTAAGAAAACATAACATAAAATGATTAAAGAATTTATATAGCTTCTTTAATCTCTCCAAAAAAATCAACTAAATCTTATAATTAGGATTGGAGATAGTATGTGGAAGCAAGCACTTTGGTTAGTTTCAAGAAGGAAGTTATATGGTCTTATAATGGAAGTGGGGTGATTACTACGGACTCGGCTTCAGTCCATTTCTGCTTAATATCCTCTGCGGTCCACTTCTTGAAACAACAAACAGCACTGATGCTCCTTTTTTTTATTACATATTTCAGGATATTGTAGGTACTAAAAAGATATTTCAGAATACTAACCGGTACTGAAAAAATACTTCATGATATTGAAAAAGTAGTTTAGGATGTTGAAAAAATATTTTAAGTCTTATTTGAGTATTTAAAAAGATATTTCGGGATATTGGTTTTGGATACTAAAAAAATAATTCAGAAAAATTATTTTATAATTATTAATAATTATTTTAGATCCTAAAATAATTTTTCGAGATTATGAACTATTTTTTTCAATACCAGCCAGTATCCTTAGTCAGTATCCTGAAATATCTTTTTAGTACCGGTCAGTACCCTGAAATATTTTTTTAATATCCTAAACTAATTTTTCAACATTATGAAGTACCCGTTAGTATTTTTTTAGTACCGGTCAGTATCCTGAAATATGTATATATATATATATATATTTTTTTTTTAAAAAAAAAGAGCATCAGTACTATTTTTGCACCAAAACGACGTTGTTTCAAGAAGTGGACCGCAGAGGATATTAAGCAGACGTGGACTGAAGCCGAGTCCGATTACTACGTACATGGGGGTTTTGACCCTCCTCCTCCTGCAACTGAGGCCATGGTTATAGTTTTAAGGCTTTTGTTTGAAGCTGAGACTGCCGACTAGGGGATAACTATATGAAGTTTCAACGAAGGGCTCATCGGTCTTTAATTTGTATATAGTACACAATTTGCTATTAGTTTACTGTATTTGTTTTCTTTTGGGTCTTGCGAGGAAATTTAAGAGTTTATAAACAATTTGGCTTTGGAAACGTGTTCAGAACTTTTGACAAATGTTATTTAAAATAAAAAGGAACTTTTGACAAATGGTTTGGTTCGTGGAATTTATCGTGGCTTGCCCAAGGGAAGACGACCAATAATTTACAGAAAATTTTTATTTGCAAAACCGTAATATATGTTGTTATTTTAAAACTTAACTCTTTTGGGAAAAATTAAAATTATCCCTATTATTTTTTAAAATAATTTCTAATCATATTATTGAAATATTATATACCACTTTGTACCTAGTTATAAGTTTATTTTAACTAAATTTTTTTGTCCTTATTATAAATTCAGTTTCAAAATAATAAATACATTTGTTACATTATTGCATGTATTAATTGCAATAAAAAAATTATTTATGTAAATTTTTGGAACCAATCATAGATAAGACAAAATTAAAAAATTAGCCCATAATTATTGAGTTAACTAACTCTCCTTCATATGTGAGTTAGTTAATTTACATTTATAAATAGATCTAAAGTGATACATTTTTAAATTGTATCAAATCCATTAAACTAAAAGAAGAGTCACCTTGCCCTTTCCTTTACTTTTTTTACTTTGATTTTAAGTCATTAGATTTTGCAGTAGATTCCATTTTCATAACATAATATCTTCAATCAGAGAAGGTGATGAAGTGACAACATAAACATGTACTAGGGGTGTTCAAGATGCCCAGCGCCCTGTCCGTCCGCCCGCGCCCACTAAAAATGGGACCGCTAAAAAAATTTGAAAAAGAAAAAAGCAGAGGCAGGCGGGGCATAAAGGCGGGGCATTTTGTGGGCAGGGCTGGGCATCGGGCATGGTATACCGCCCTGCCCATTTGGCCCTGCCTAGTAGTGATATATATATATATATTTTATAGGATGATATTATATAATTTTGATGAGACAAAAAAAGCCATTCAGCCTGGAAGTAAGCCTCAATTCTAACTCTATAAAATTATTGAACACGTTATATATTCTTAGATGCTTGAACACATATATTTGATATATACACACCTCAACACATATACTACTTCTTATTTTGTAATGTAATTGTTTTATTTTCTTCTTAGATGCTGCACATGGAGAAGGGAGAATTTAATGCTTACGGTTGCAGGTTGGCTAGTGGTGGATGAAATAGGCAATTTGCAACCTTAAAGTTTAAACTAAGGCTAAGAGCCTACAATTAATTGTTACTTTCACATGTAAATAATATAATAATATGCTTTCTTTTTTCTTCCTTGTAGGTGATTCTATATGCTTAATCTTTTTTGACATTTTGGGGCCTTGATGCAACTTCTAGGAGTTTTGAATGTCTAGAAGGCTTTAATTCCTATTTTTTGATGCCTTGTATTTAATAGATTATGGATTATTTGTTGATGCCTTATTAAGACATATGGTTGTCTTTTTAATTTTAAGACTTAATTTGTATATTTATATTAAAATATTCAAAATTGTAGAATTATGGATGTTATTTAATTTTTCGATTCTTAAAATTTTTTTTTCACATAGGGTGTGGCGGGGTATCTCTTGGGCATGGAAGGGCCGCCAAATTTGTCGCCCCATTATTGCCCTGCCAAAAAATGTTAGGCCTTCTATCGGGCAGGGCCGGGCATTGGGCTGCATTTTGCTGCCCAGTGATCTTTCGGGCAGGGCATTAGGCAAGGGTCTCGCCCTGCCCAACCCTGCCCATGAACACCCCTAACATGTACTACAAAAGTTGGCAAAAGAAAAACATGTACAAATGATATTTGTCCCTACTATTTATTACGCGTGAAAGTGGGACCCATCCCATGTGAGCTTTAAGTAATAATGGAGGAGCAGAGATGAAAAAAGAACCTTAGTGTTGAGCGCTCCTTAAGTACAGTATATATATTTTTTCGTACCTTAACCTAAGTAAAAATCTGATTTTAGGACATTTGATTTGATTTATGAATTGTTTGATGACCCAATTTAGAATTTAGGTAATTTAGTTGTCTTATAAAAGGATTTTTTTTCTAATTTAAACCATGATGATCTTAAAAAAGAATATATAAAATAAAAATTTAAAAATCGAGTAGGCTCAAGCAAGATGTAATTGTTCGGTGGGTTATACGGACCCTAACATTATCAAATACTACTTTAGTACATAAGGAGGAAAGAAAAGTATAAACCATAAGCCAAGTTGTTACCAAACTCTTAAACTTTCCACGAAAGACACAAAAAGAAAGCAAATACATGTATCTATTACCACCTTAAACTTTCCACGAAAGACACAAAAAGAAAGCAAATACATGTATCTATTACCACCTTGGTTTGATTTTCACGTTTCACTATCAAAAGAATAAAAAACTAAAAATTCATTGATTATATTGAAATCTATGTTGGCTTCACTCAACATCATTTGAATCGTCATTGTCCGTTGCAGATGAATATAAATACGACTTTTGGCATTCTATTCCATATGAGATAAAACCCGCCAACTTTGAAAAACCCCGAAACGTGGTAGACTAGTAATTCTTTTCTGAATGATATAAAGATTGATGAACCTTAATTCTCAGCTTCCTAACAGAGCCTTGACCCTTGAGTATAAGCATGGCGTTAAAACCTCATGCAGTCATCACCCCATTTCCATTACAAGGTCATATAAATTCCTTCTTGAAACTAGCCAAAGTGCTTCATTTTAAAGGCTTTCACATAACGTACGTCAACACCGAGCACAATCACAAGCGCTTGCTCAACTCAAGAGGTGCTCAAGCCCTTGATGGCCTCCCAGATTTTTGCTTTGAAACCATCCCAGATGGTCTTCCTCCCTCTGATGCTTCTGATGCCGAACGATTTCGTTCTCTATGTGATTCTATGCAGAATAATAGTCTAGTCCCATTCAAAAACCTTATAAAAAGTCTTACTAAGCTTGCTCATGATGGTGTTGTGCCGCCAGTCACATGCTTGATTTCTGATGTTATCATGACGTTCACAATGAATGCTGCTCAGGAATTCGGACTTCCCGTTGCTCTCTATTGGCCCGCCAGCACTGTTTCCTTTCTGGGTGTTGTTCACTTTCGCACTCTTCTCGATAACGGCGTCATTCCCTTAAAAGGTACTTCATGTAATTATGTCACTACTTCTTTTGTATTCTATTCCATCCAAAATATAAGATGTTGTTCACTAAAGACCCGTTTGTTAGATTGAAGATTGACCGAAGGAAAGGGAAGATTACAATCTTCCATCAGAAAATGTGTTTGGTAGCACAACCTTCCGGGAATCCATCTTCCAGCAACCTCTGATCTTCCTTCAAATGTGGGAGAGTGCTTTCCTTCAAAAATTGGTGGGATTTGATCTTCCCAAGTTGGGAAGATCCAAATAGCCCCTTCAGCATCGACGCCGTCTTCCTTCAGCATCGACGCCGTCTTCCTTCACCATCGACTCCGTCGCACCCCGGCCGACTCCGTCGCCCTCTCTATTCCACTTTTTCTGCTGCTCTGTTGTTTTTGTCTTGTGGCCTGTGTTCTGTGTTCAGTAGCTAAGAGAGGGAGAGGCAATAGTTGCAGAGAGACATGGGTGGAGAGTGATGGATCGAAGCTTTTTTTTCCCCCTCGTTTTGGCTGGTTTGTTGTCGGTGGTGGTCGGGTAGAGATGAAGAAGAAGGAGAGAGTTTTTTTTTTTTTTTTTTAATGTAAAGGGTATTTTAGACATTTTAGATATTATATTTTTATTTTAATTTTTAAAAATTATCATCTTCCATCTCAATTTTCATGTCTACAAATAGAACATCCTTTTAAAGTTCCCTCTCAATCTTCCTTTCCATTCCTTTCCTTCTTCTAAGTTTTTTTCCTTCCTTAAATCTTCTTCATAACAAACAGGGCCTAAGTTTATCATCAACAACTTATAGTTGTCATTGTATTGGCGCAGATGAGAGTTGTCTGACAAATGGATACTTGGATACTGAACTAGATTGGCTTCCCGGAATGAAGAACACGAGACTAAAAGATCTTCCAAGTTTTGTTAGGGTAACAGATTCAAATGATTTTATGCTAAACTTTCTTATCTCTGAGCTACAAAGAGCCCAAAAGGCTCAAGCAATCATTTTCAACACATTTGAGGAGCTTGAGAGTGATGCCCTCAAAGCCCTATCCTCTATGTTTCCTCCTCTCTACTCCATTGGCCCTCTCCCTTTGCTTCTCGCTCAAATCCCACACGACCACCACTTATTGGAATCCATTGGCTCCAATCTCTGGAAAGAAGAGACTCAGTGCCTCAATTGGCTACAGCACAAGGAACCTAACTCTGTGATTTATGTGAATTTTGGAAGCCTCGTAGTCATGTCTCCAGAACAATTGCATGAGTTTGCTTGGGGCTTAGCCAATAGCAAGAAACATTTTTTGTGGATCATAAGGCCAAACATTGTAGAAGGAGGCTCAATGATTCTATCACCTGAGTTTCTGAGTGAGACTAAGGATAGAGGCTTCATAGCAAATTGGTGCGAACAAGAGAAAGTGCTGAACCACCCATCTATTGGAGGATTCTTGACGCATTGTGGGTGGAACTCCATGACTGAGAGTATTTGTGCAGGAGTTCCAATGGCATGTTGGCCTTGGGTTGGAGATCAACAAACAAATTGTAGGTATGCTTGCAGAGAGTGGGAAATAGGGATTGAGATTGAGAATAATGTGAAGAGAGAAGAAGTGGGAAAGCTTGTGAATGAGTTGATGGAAGGAGCTAAGGGGAAGAAGATGAGACAGAAGATTTTAGAGTGGAAGATAATAGCAGAGGATGACACTAAACCGGGCGGCTCTTCCTACATCAACTTGGAGAATTTAATTAAGGATGTGCTAGTCAAAACAAGAGTCTAAGATTTTTAACTTCAAATGTTATGAATATAAGGGATTTTTCAGTTCTTTTGAATTCCATGCGCATGTAATAATTCTTGAGAAACTTATGTATTTGTTTTGCGTAAAATTTTGTGGGGATACAATATTAAAGAATGTCGTATAATCATCCCACTCAATATTTGTTTAAAAAAGATTATAAAAATATGTAATTTATCCATGTGTTTTTTCAGAAGAAATATATTAGAGTTTATTATAATTATTATCTACGTGTATAATCTAAATATTATTGAAGAAAACATCTCTAAATTTACGAATCTTTCTAATTATCAGACTTCAAAGCAATAGAAGACAAATATTGGAGGAATAACTGAATTATATATTATCTTTGCCTATTCCCTGTGATTTTTGTTTGATATATATTCTTCCCTGTGATTGATTACAACAATATATAGGCAAACAGAAAAAGGGCATGGATATTTGACCAAAAAAGGGTAACACAATCTTCTTCTTTCTTTCTTTTTTTGGTGGGGGGGAGGGGGCCGTCCAATGTACAATCTAATATGAATATAAAGAAAATATATGTTATAGTCCTTGATGGGCTGGCTATGTATCTTGGGCCTTGGGTCTTGGTGCTGTAATTATGTTGTTAGGCTAGTGATCCTTTTGCAATACAGTGGGTGAAGGGAAAAAAGGGTGGAGGTTAATTTTGAAATTGTGATGTTTATTATTGTTCATTCCTTTTTTCCGTTTAATTATAATTCAATGTTTCACTATTGGCAAAAAAAAATCATTTAAGGTTTCATAATACAAAACGTTGTTAGTTTTTCTTTTTGCAAGGCTCTTGTAAAAAAGGCGAGATGAAGTCTTGGGGCGCATGAGAGATATGCAAATTCGGGTGAAATTACCTTTTTGCCTTTACTTTTAAATAAATCAAAAAAATAAATAAAAATGCCCTCACTCGAGGGCCGCCGGCGGAGGACCACCGGTGGCCGGACGCCGAAGAGCCACCACTAGTGGGGGGTGGGGGTTTTTTTGGGGGGGGGGGGTTAAAAAAAAACCAAAACAATACATTGAAAGTGTGGGGGTGGAGTTCAAACCTCCCACCCCCACACAGGAACCAAGTAGTTCCTTTATTATATATATATATATATATATATTAACAAATATATATATTCTTCTTAACAGTTTTTCAACGATAATTACAAATCCTGAAACGTGAATTACAAATCTTACAACGGGAATTATAAATCATGAAACGAGAATTACAAATCTTGAAACGTGAATTACAAATCCTGAAGCGTGAAGTACAAATCCTAAAGCGAGAATTACAAATCCTAAAACGAGAATTACAAAAATGAAAATGTTAAGAAGAATTTTCGTTTCAGGATTTGTAATTCTCGTTTCAGGATTTGTAATTCACGTTTCATGATTTGTAATTCACGTTGCAGGATTTGTAATTCACGTTTCAGGATTTGTAATTCACGTTCCAGGATTTATAATTCTCGTTCCAGGATTTGTAATTCACGTTCCAAGATTTGTAATTCTCGTTTCAGGATTTGTAATTCTCGTTTTAGGATTTGTAATTTTCGTTTCAGGATTTGTAATTACCGTTGAACAAATGTTAAGAAGAATATATATATTTGGTTAGGCTACTTGGTTCCTGTGTGGGGGGTGGGGGTTCGAACCCCACCCCCCCCACTTTCAATGTATTGTTTTGTTTTGTTTTTTTTTTAAAAAAAAACCCCCACCCCACACCTGTGGCCGCCGGCCAGCGGCGGCCTACGGTCGACCCTCCGGTGAGGGCATTTTTTTTTTTTTAGAAGTAAGGGTAAAAAGGTAATTTCACCCGAATTTGCATATCCCTCATAGGTCCATGGTATCTCTCAGTCTTTTTACAAATTCGACAGACTTCTGGGAGTTTTACAAATTCAAATAGTAATTATTTAGAATTTTCCCTTAATTTTGAAATTGTGATTTTTATTAATGTTCATTCCTTTTTTCCGTTTAATTATAATTCAAGGTTTCACTATTGGCAAAAAAAAAATCATTTAAGGTTTCATAATACAAAACGTTGTTAGTTTTTCTTTTTGCAAGGCTCATCTATGCTCTTGTTTGAGACACCGTCAAACACTACAAATGAACAACTCCAGCTCAGGGATTCAAAACATTCTTAATTTTTTATTTTCTTTTATTTGCCAGCGTTTTTCACTATGACCCATGCTATCTATTAGAAATCCCTCAAAACTTGGATAAAATCTTATTTTAGTTATCCCCTTATTGCTTCCCTGAGATTCAATAAACGCAAGAGAAGTTTAGCAGAAGCACATTATAAGAAAAGAAATATTATTGATGGATGAAGCTGCATATAACTCGAGGTTTCTCCCTGTGTGAGGAGGGGTGTTCAATTACAATATAACTAAGGCTCAAGAGGTTCACTTACAAACCATGTCAGAAATATGATTAATAAAAAATATGAAGTCTGATAAAGCTGTCCACACTTTTAGCTAACTAGATATTATAAATAAGGCTCTCCATGCTATATTGTAGAAGATAAAAGGTTCCAACCATATAGACTTTAAAGATATGCAGAGAAAAAAAAAAAAAAAAAAACTTAGTATTTCAGAAACTTACGAAATTATTTTTTCCCAATGTAGAACCTCAATTTTTCCCTTTGACTTAGGACTTGATTGATCAATTTCTCCAAGTTGATGTAGGAAGAACCATGAGGTGGTTCAGTGGCTTCCTTTGCAATTTTCTGCCACTGCAAGACCTTGCATCTCATCTCCTCCCCCTTCTCCCCTTCCATCAACTCATTGATGACCCTCTCCACCATTTCTCTCTTCACATTTTTATCAACCTCAACCCCAATTCCCCATTCAGCACAAGCATACCTACAATTAGTTTGTTGGTCTCCAATGAAAGGCCAACAAGCCATTGGAACACCTGCACACACACTCTCTGTCATGGAGTTCCATCCACAATGAGTCAAAAACCCTCCAATTGAAGGGTGGTTCAACACTTTTTGTTGTTCACACCAGCTTGCTATGAGGCCTCTTTCTTTGGTCTCACTTATAAACTCAGGAGATAGAATCGTTGAACCTCCATCAACAAGGTCAGGCCTTATGATCCACAAGAATGGTTTCTTGGTGTTGGCTAAGCCCCAAGCAAACTCATGCACTTGTTCTGCAGACATAACCGTGACGCTTCCAAAATTCACATAAACTACAGATTTAGATTCCTGGGATTGGAGCCATTGGATGCAATGAGCATCCTCTTTCCACATATTGGAGCCAATGGAGTCCAAGACTTGGTTCTGTGGAATTTGATTGAGAAAGAGAGGGACAGGGCCTATGGTGTAAAGTGGAGGGAGGATAGAGGAGAGAGTGTCTAGTGCCTCATTCTCCAACTCACTAAATGTGTTGAAAATGATAGCGTCAGCAGTTTGGGCTGTTTGTACCTCGTTGATAATGAAGTTTAAAAGGATGCGATCGTTTGGATATAGAAAAATAGGAAGATCCCTCAATCTGATTTTTTTCATGCCTGGAAGCCAGTCCAGTTTGGTATCCAAGTATCCATTTGTTAGATTAGTTTCATCTGCACAATAATAGAATAACAAATAAGAATTAGTTATAAACACAAACAAACAAAAGGAGTAACACCAATGAGATACCTTTCAAGGGAATGATACCCTTATCAAGAAGAGTGCGACTGTGCCAAACACCCAAATAGGAGATAGCACTAATAGGGCAATAGAGAGCAACAGGAAGTTCAAATTCTTTAGCAGCTTTAACTGTAAACGTCATGATAGTATCAGAAATCAAGGAAGTAACAGGAGGTACAAGGCCATTAGAGGCAGAATCTTGAAGCCTCTTGAGAAGATTTGTGAAATGGATGAGGCTGTTCTTTGAAGTAGATTCAGGAAGGTTTTGGGTGGGATCAGCATCAGAAGAAGGAAGACCATCTGGGATGGTTTCAAATCGAAAATCTGGGAGGCCATCGAGAGCTTGAGCACCCCTCGATTTGAGCAAGCGTCTATGATTATACTCAGTGTTAACGTATGTCATGTGAAAGCCTCTTGAATGAAGCAGTTTGGCTAAATTCAAGAAGGTGTTCAAATGGCTTTGAACTGGAAAGGGAGTTATCACAACGTGCGGTTTTGATGATCCTCCTCTTTCCATAGAATCCATTTGATTAACTCTGCCGTAGGAGCTATTCAAACTCCTTGATGAATATTAAACAATACTCATTGCGATTCAATAAACTCAGTCATAGGATCTGACTCAAACGAATCAAATCATATTGCTGAATCTACTATAGATCATAGAGCATCAAACAACTGCGAACATTTCAATCCATGATCTTGACCAAAAGGATATGAAGAAATACAAGATCAGATTAATCATAAACTCAGATCTCAAGTTCTAAACAGAGAAAAATAAATCTGAATCTATCTATATAGAAAGAATCAACTCCCTTAAAGTCCGGTGACTCAGGCTCTGGCTCATCTCTAGGGAAGTGAAGAAGTTTAGCTGCTCATAGTATTGCAGAAAGGTTCAACGAGTTGAATCAGTGGTTTGGCCATAGAAGAAGCTTGAAGAATCGGAGATGGAAAGTGGACAGAATTTGGCGGTCCACGAAGCTGTGAAGTAAGTGAAAGAAAAACCGTTTGAAGTAAAGGAAGGTGAAGTACCGAAATCCTTCAAGCTTTTGCTCAGGTGCAAATGAAATCTCTAATATATAAAAGATGCTAACTAAAACAAAATAATACATTAATACGTCTCATAATTATTAATGGTTATTAATCACTGATTCACTTATTAATTTTTCATCTTCATTTATTAATAAGAATTTTTTTGGTATTGTTTTTCTTTGTTAGAATCTATAAGGAGAATGACTTTCAGGTCCCAATCAAGAAAAATAATATATTGATAAATGAGGTTTAAACTTCTCATGTTGCATGAGAAGAATAAGCTTTCTACACACACATGAAATGGTAGAACTCATATATAAATATAATGCTAATATATATATATATATATATATATGTGGGTCCCACCATTTCATGTGTGTGACATGATAATACACTTCTCCTATAATATGAGAAGTGTTTTTCCCTTGATAAATTCCATAAATTATTAATGAAAACTCATTCACTTATTAATTTTTCCTCCTTATATTAATGAAGACTTTTTTAATATTATTTCCGTTTAATTACTACTTACATTCTCCAGAATATCTAATACACGTGTCAAATGTTAAAGCCGTCTCCAATTAGTAATGCATTCCAGCTGCCTCCCAATTCTACTATCTTTTTTTTTTTTGGTTAAGGTGCATTTTTACCAACAAACTATTACAGAAAGAGCATCCAGCACAAATATTAATTAAGGGTATCTTAAATACCAACAAACAATTAAAAGGAGGTAAAAAACACAACTTCGTTAGTTTTATTTTCACGGACGTTTAGCTCTATCTTCTTCACTATTAGTGTCGTGAAGTACAGAAGTTGCTCGCTTATCGGCAAAAGTAGAGGACCTAGTGTCGTTATGTTCGTCTTCAATGCTCCTCCAATAATTAATCCCCAATATTCCACTAATTGCCCTAATTTGTTCTAGATTTTGATCATGCGAACGAGATATTGTTAGGTCAAAATGCGAGAAAACACAAACTTACCCGCAATGGCCATGAGATCTTTGGAGAGAGAAACCCCTTTTTGCCTACTTCGTCTTCTTCTTCCCGATATACACATTTGAAGGCTTTAGATCTTCTCTTGTCTGATTCTTTGTTTGATAGCAAAATAGAAGCTCCACCAACGCGAAACAGGCAATTAGGGATCAACATGGATTTCTTGTTGCCGAAATACCAGTCCAGGTTATGTTCTCGTGTTGACCATAACGACGTAAGTGTTCCTATGAACTTGAAGCATGTCTCTCGCGGATCAATGGCTATCACCCCCGAACTACATCCCATGCCTCCCGGATTGAAGCTTCGATGTTTCCTCTTAATTTGTACTTGTTCACTATCATCGTTGAAAGCGACAGTGTCGGATTGAACAAGCTGCAATTCACAACGAGGATTTTGATGTCTTTGGGCTTGAGGTTAGTGTTGGCGAATAGGTTATCTAATGCTCCAAACATGACTTGTTCTGCTTCCTCCCTCGTAGCCGCCATGGAAGGCCTTGGAGGTAAGTGATGCATAGCTTCTGGAACACAAGTTTCTTCCCCTAACCCAGAAGGTTCTAGAATCTTAAGCTGAAACTCGAGGGAAGATTCCTCGAAATCCCTGGTAGGCCTCGAGTGTTCCATGAAATCGGAGAATTTGGCCTAGAGATGAGGAGGAGGGCGGTAGCAGGAGAAGTTCACGAGGAAACGGATCTCGGTCGTGTCATGATGTAAATGGTGGATCCGAAAACAAGAAAAACAGAGCAGAAGATAAGCTAAACGTCCGTAAAAATAAAACTAATGGAGTTGTGTTTTTTACCACCTTTTAATTGTTTGTTGGTATTTAAGGTACCCTTAATTAATATTTGTGCTGGATGCTCTTTCTGTAATAATTTGTTGGTAAAAATGCATCTTAACCCTTTTTTTTTGGGGTCCCCACGTGCAATTATTTATTTAATTTTTAGCCCTTTGGAAAATGCCAATGATGTTTTATATTTAGCGCGAGTGTACTATATTGTAGAGAAATCAGAATCGTGTGATGCGTGTTTCCCAAGGTGCATGACCTTATCTAGTCAGAGTCAGTAAAAGTTGGAGCGGCGGGAATTTTATAGAGTCCAAGGTTGGAATTGTCGATTCACATTTATTTTAGACACGCTGTGTTTGGTTTGAGAGGAGAGAGTAGGAGGGAATTGAGTGGAAAGTAGGGAATTGACTAAATTGCTATTAATGAAGGGAATATTTTTTTTTTGTTGAGAGTATATTTTAGGAATATTAAAAAATTTCTAAAAGCTTTTTGGTAAAGAGGGGTAAAAGATCTCCCCCTCCCTCAAACCAAACTATCCCGAGGAAAAGAAACACAACAGATTCTAAAGTAGGGATTACCGTAGCATTGTGTTTGGAATGAGAGAAATTCGGGGAGAAAAAAACAATGGAAGGAAAAATGGAGATTACCTTATTTGGATTGGAGGAGAAAATAAGGAGAGGAGAAAAGTAGAGGGAACAAAATGGTATGGGGTCCATGTAGTTTTTCACCCAAATACTCTCCCCAAAATTGGAGAGATTTGGGGGAGAAAACCAATCTTCCAAACTTTACCCATATACCCTCTGATGCATCCTCAATCCACCCAATCCTTATATATCCCGCTCATCATATTTAAAAGCCACACTGTCAATCAAAACTGTTGCTAAAATTCATCGTGAAGAGGAGGAGACCTCAAACCTTCCGTATCCTCGCCTCCTATACCTCAATTATATTTGAGGTACTATTAGTTATTAAATGTGGGTGTCTCTCCAAACGTAAATTCAAACAATTGTTCACCACGAACTAGACCCTTACCCTGGATCCAATTCCTGGTGTTAATTGGAGGATAAGTATAAACCTGTTGAAGAGGAACGGAAAATGCTGGAGCCCATATGAGAAGAGCCGCCTAATAGCCCATGAAACATCTCTTTTCCACAAAACTTAGCTTCAAACTGGAAAGTTTGTTGTACCATTAACAACCGGGCCCTACCATTTCTTTCAGTCCAACAGAGCCCAACTGTCTGTCTTATTATTATCATTTCCCTTAAACACATCCAATTAACCTTCCAGTTAAGGAATATTTTTGCTTTGAAAGTTTTCACTGAGACATAATTTTTTGGGTAAAGGAGCAATTTTACACATGAGTTTTGCCTCCGGGAGCGCTCAGTACCATGTGTTTTTTTTAGAGCAAAAATACACATGTGATGATAAAATAGGTGCAAAAATACCACCACCGTTAGATTCCTTTAAGCTTTTGTTAACTTGCAATGTGAAAATACCAAAATGCCCCTAAACTTAAAAAAAAAAACTCGGTTCGATATCTTCTTTCAGTTCTTGAGTCACAAGAAAGCAGAACATCAACGATTACAAGGGAACAACAACGATTACGGGGTTCGATCCACGGCAACCAGAAACCACACAGATCAATGAACAAGAAGGTGATTATACATGGTTGAAACAAACGAAACCCTAATCAACAACAATTTGCAAATTAATCATAAACCCAAATCTATCATCAATTCCAACAATTAAGATACACGATTTTCAGATTTAGAATCAGATATAAAAAACGACGAAATAAGCGAGTAAGAAAGAAAGAAGAGGATATGAAATAAGCGGCAAAGAAAGAAGAGGATATAAAAATAATCAAGCGATTAGACGTGAACGTACGGGAGTATGAATCACTTTGCAATTCAATATACGAGCATAACCATCGTGAGCGACGGTCCGGATCGAGGAGGTGGGGGGATCCAGATCAAGGAGGTGCGGGGGTGGATTCGGATCCGGATGGGGGTGGTTTCAAATCAAGATTGGGGGTGGCGGTCTAGATCGATATGGGGGCGGCGGTCCGTCGAGGAGGTAGGGGGTGGATCCAAATCCGGATGGTGGGGGGTTTCGGATCGAGATTGATGAAAGCGATTTACCTCGCTGCGAGATAAATGGGAGCACCGACACCGACTCGCTCGGCTTACTTTCCAGCCTTCAAAAAACAAGCGATACGACCATGAGGGAATTGCGGGCAAGCGCCTTCGTGACGTAGCCTTCTTGTTGGCACCGAGATCCGGATCGTGGAGGTGGGGGGTCTAGATCGAGGAGGGGGTGGATCCGGATCGACATGGTGGGGAGTCCGGATGAACTTTTGGACAGTGTTTTTTTTAAAAAAAAAAGGGGGGGCATTTTGGTATTTTTCTGGAAAATCGAGTGGGCCCCACCTCTAAAGTTAACACCGTCAAGTCAGATCTAACGGTGGTGGTATTTTTGCACCTATTTTATCATCACATGTGTATTTTTGCTCTAAAAAAAACACATGGTACTGAGCGCTCCCGGAGGCAAAACTCATGTATAAAATTGCTCCTTTACCCTAATTTTTTCTTGAAAGTTTCTAAAATGGATCAATTTTGTCACGACCATTATCCCAGTTTTAGCCGCTAGTTGACTGAAAATACTGAGACAATCCACATATCATTTATATGTCATGCTTTGGTATGGAATCACTTTAGAAACGTGGACATGGCTTGTTAATATACTTATTCAGCTTTATTTGAATTAGCATTTCAAAAACATATTTACGTAAGTAGAGATAAAACTCCTCTAACATACTTATCTCGAACATTGTATATCATGTTGGAAAAGTAGCTTTTACTTCTAATTCAAACCGACACTTCATTTTTTATATGCAACGTGGTTGGACGGAGATGTTTGGCTATGACCACCTTTGTGCTCCATACAATATAAAAAAATGGTTCAAAAACATGATTATACCCCATTTTTTCAGATTGTATGAGAATTTAAGCAAATGGGTAGCACAACTTTCTCCATAAGCTTAGGGCAACCAAAAGAACTCAAAAAATCCCTTATATACAAAACATTTGAGGTTAAAAATGTTAGACTTTTAGTTTGACAATGTGCATATTTAACCTTTATGTTTTAACGTTATATATTCTTGTATAACCTCTACCTTGACATATATAACTAGGGGTGAGCAAATCATGACTGAAACCGAAAACCAAACCGAACCGAATGCTATTCGATTTTTCGGTTTCGGTTTTCAGTTCGGTGTTTTTAAATTTAATTCGGTTTTAACCAAATTACATATAAAACAACGTCGTATAGCATGTATATTTTTTATTTCCTTTCAATTGAACCCACGTTCAGACGTTCTAGCAAAAAACAAATGCAAACCCACGGCTCATCCCTAATCGGCCCAATTCACAACCCAATTCCTTTTGAAAAACCCTACCCGTCAACCCGTGTATTTTCATCATCATCATCACTTTGTATCAAACCTCAAAAGATCATCACAACCTCATCGGCTCATCCCTAATCGGCGAATCCCAGATTCCATTTCCCAGTATCGCATACACAGAGAGTCACCCTCTCACTCACTTCGCCATCTCAGAATCTCAGCTCTTCACTTCCCGTCGTATTCCTCTCTCACAGTCACCCTACCTCGTATCCCTCGCAGAGTCGTAGTCACCCTCTCGATTCGCCTTCTCGCTTCACTTCCGGTCGACTGTCAGAGCGTTGATCAAAGCTTCGCTTCACTTTGCAACTTTGATTGGCCTCTTCTCCAGTTCTTTGATCGAAGCTCCATCTTGCCAGACTCTGCTTCGCCTTCCTCGGTATGCTCGTATTTTCAGTGGGTGTCGATTTTCCAGACTCTACAGAGTGATAAAACCTTTTTTTTAGGATCCGATTAAGTTTATTAGATTTTGTTGCATATCTCTGGTGTTATGTTGATTTGCGTTATGCTGCATTCCTGAGTCTTGATTTCTAGCAATTTAGGATCCGATTGAGTTTATTAGATTTTGTTGCATATTTCTGGAGTTATGTCGATTTGTGTTATGCTGCATTCCTGAGTCTTGATTTCTAGCAATTTAGGATCTGATTAAGTTTATTAGATTTTGTTGCTTGGTTTTGCTGGAATCATATGCACTGATTTGTTGGTTTGTTAATTGTAAAGCAATTATTCATGTTATGCTTGCCTACTCTGATTTGTTGGTTTGTTAACTGTTCACATGTGTCCACTATATGCGGTTGGTGGGAAACCTAAATGCTTTGACTACAATGTTTCAGATGAGATATTTGCTGAAGATGGGTAAGGACTCAAACATTCAATTATGTAGTTGCAGATTAATTTAAATTCTGTCTCATGTGATAATCTTTGCTTATGCTCTTCTGATTCTTGACCTCAGACCTTTTAACAAGCATATTTGAGGACTATATTTTCTTTTCAAAAAAAATAAAACAGCCACTTCTAAGTGAAAAACTGAGGTGGTTGTATATATTTTTTCGCCTGTTACATCCCCTTTAAACCATAAGAACTAATTATCATAGTTACGAAACCTTAGGGACTTGATTGATAAATATTAAATATTAAACTTCATGGATCAAGTGGATTAAGGCAATCTTGGGTGACCAAAAGTTCCACTATCCCAAAACATAATTACTGTTTGCACTAGTCATTCTTTGGCATGTGATGTGCTTCTACAAGAAATGTGTAAATTATGGAAAGGAAAAACCCTTTGCAGAAATAAATGTCGAAACCAAACTATTTGGTTGACAAGCTCATCAATAGCATTTTTATGGTATCTTTGTAACTGTCACGTAATCCAGAAGTTTGCATTGCTTGGGGGATTCTGGCTGATGATCATGTGGGCATTTTTATATCTTGTGTTTTTATTGTTTGTTTGATTCGTATCACCTGACATGCATATCTAAGTGTTTTGCTTAACATGTCCAGCGTTGTTCGAATAGGGCCTTGGAAAGATAATTTGCTGGTACACTGGAGGAAGAGTCCTGCTAGTGTTATTCAACAGTGGTCAGTGGGCACGGGAATTGGATGACAAAGTAGGAGATGAAGAGAAGCTCTCTGTGTTAGTTTATCTTCTTTCTTTCTTTTTGGTCAAAGTGTTGATTTATCAAGGGTGTAATGAGGCGGAGCCAGAAATTGTAATTAGGGGGGGCGAATTTTACATAATAGAACCCAACTGTTTATAAAATTACATTTCAGCCCCACAACACATTTCAATATTTCTATTGTAGTCCCTTCACTATGAAATAATAGGGACTACAGTGAAAACATTAAAAGTTTTATAAGGCTCAAATATAATTTATAAAATTTTGGGTCCTTATCTACAATTTTTTTTTGGGGGCGCGGGGGCGGGGGCCACCCCTAGCACCCCTGCCTCCGCCCCTGGGTGTAATAGGACAAAGGATCCTGTTGAACTTGCAAAATATGATGTTCTCACAACTTATTCTATTGTAACTAATGAGGTTCCAAAGCCTTGAACCGAATTAAAAAAAAAAAAAAAGAATTGGTCATTTTACAGAATTAGCCCAAACAAGAAGGCCCACAACAAAGCCCAATGAAAGCCCAAAAACTGAATTAAATGTAAAACAGAACCAAAATATTTCGGTTAATTCGATTCGATTTTTTAGCCACTTCGGTTTCGGTTCAGTGGTACAAATGTGTGAATTTTGGTTTTTCAGTTTTTACCGAAAAATCGAACCGAACACCGAATATTCACCCCTATATATAACGTTTGTTTGCTGTAATCGTTATTTATTAAGCGTTATATATGCGCAAATATGTAATAGTAAACGTAAGAGAGATAAACAAAATTAATGAATATGATTAGAGTGTTTTTTTTTTAAAAAAAAAATATCATATTAATTAATTGAACTAAATTTTTTAAATTAATTAAATTAGGTAAATAAATCTTACATTAAAAACAGTAAAAACTACTTATATATCCTATTTGGAGATGTATAACCAACAAGGAACTATAGGCAACATCGTGACGGTCGAGGACGACAAAGATCTTGTTAGCGAGTTACTTGAGCGTGGGAGTCAGACTCAGTACGGATATGAGCAGGATCTGCGAATAGAGGAAGGGAAGAGATAATTCGAGAGACGGTGATGTGGTTGGCCAAAACGATGGTGTAGTGTTCAGGCTTGGTGGCTGAAAATTAAAGGATGCCGTGGAGGAGGACTTGGCCACGTCTAAGAGAGAAGGTGACTGGTTTTGTGAAGCAAAGAGGAGGGTTGGAAATCAAAATCCATGTTGAGGCAAATCAGTACTTTCACAAGATTTTCCCATGAAAAATCTATTTTTTCCTTAGAATTTTGTGGGAGCTGATTTTAATCTATATAGATGAAAATGAGTTTAAGTGGAAAGATATTTTTTGACGGAAATAACGAACCAAACGACCGACACTGACGGAAAAATCCTATTTTCCCATTCCCTTCTTTCATTTTTCCTAAACTAAAGGGGCCCTAAGGTGTCCAAATCGAGAACAACAAAAGAATTATATATATATATATATATATGTGTGTGTGTGTGTATACTTTTAATTCAAAAATGGAAGGGAAGTTTAGAAGGAGAATAAATATAAGGAAAGGAATATTATATTGTTAATTACTAATGAATAAACTTGCTTACAAATTAAGAGGCCTCTTCTTATAGTGAGGAGGATTAATACACACAAAAATATATTCCAACTACTACACATAAGTACTTCCATATGTATCTCAGCTGATGATGAAGAACCACACTTTAAAAATAAATTCTGTTGTTGAAGGGTTTTGAGATAAGTAAGAGTAAGACACAAATTTTAGGCAAACAAAATCGTAAAATTTCCATGTAATAACCTAACTTAATTAGTTTTTCCTTTTGATGAGCACGTGATTAATCAAGTTGTCCAAGCTGATGCAAGAAGAACCACCAGATTTAGTTGCCTGATTTGAAATCTTCTGCCACTCTAAGACCTTATGTCTCATCTCCTTCCCTTTATCTCCTTCTACCAACTCATTCAGTAGTTTCTCCACTTCTTCTCTCTGTACATTATTATCAATCTCAAGCCCAATCCCCCACTCTGTGCAAGCATACCTACAATTAGTTTGTTGGTCTCCATAAAAAGGCCAACAAGCCATTGGGACACCTGCACAAATACTCTCTATCATCGAGTTCCATCCACAATGAGTCAAAAATCCTGCAATTGAAGGATGATTCAGAACTTTCTCTTGTTCACACCAACTTGCTATGAGGCCTCTTTCTTTGGTCTCACTTATAAACTCAGGAGATAGAATCATTGAACCTCCATCAACAAGGTCAGGCCTTATGATCCACAAGAATGGTTTCTTGCTGTTGGCTAAGCCCCAAGCAAACTCATGCACTTGTTCTGCAGACATAACCGTGACGCTTCCAAAATTTACATAAACTACGGATTTCGGCTTCTGGGATTCCAGCCATTGGGTGCAATGAACCTCCTCTTTCCACATATTGGAGCCAATGCAGTCTAAGGCTTGGTTCTGTGGGATTTCATTGAGAAGCAAAGGGACAGGACCTATGGTGTAAAGTGGAGGGAAGATAGAGGAGAGAGTGTCAAGTGCCTCACTCTCTAACTCACTAAATGTGTTGAAAATTATGGCATCAGCCGATGTTGCTGTTTTTAGCTCATTGACAGAGAAGGTTAGCATTAAGTAATCATTTGGATCTAGTGAAGTAAAATAGCTAGGAAGATCCCTTAATCTCATATTTTTCATGCCAGAAAGCCAATCCATTTTGGTATCCAAGTATCCATTTGTTAGATGACTCTCATCTGCACAATAATGAAATCGCAAAATAAGAATGATAAGTAACATTAATGGGTTATACACACACAAAGAACAAAAAGGGTAACATGAATTAATGAGTTACCTTTCAAGGGAATGATACCCTTATCAAGAAGAGTGCCACCATGCCAAACACCCAAAAAGGAGATAGCACTAATAGGACAGTAGATAGCAATAGGAATTCCAAATTCTTGAGCTGCTTTAACTGTAAAAGCCATGACAGCATCAGAAACCAAGGAAGTAACAGGAGGCACAAGGCCATTAGAGGCAGAATCTTGAAGCCTCTTGAGAAGATTTGTGAAAGGGATGAGGCACTTTTTTGAAGTAGATTCACAAAGAGAAGGGAGATGTTGGGTAGCATCAGCATCAGAAGAAGGAAGACCATCCGGGATGGTTTCGAATCGAAAATCTGGGAGACCATCAAGAGCTTGAGGACCCCTTGATTTGAGCAACCGTCTATGGTTGTACTCTGTGTTAACGTATGTTATGTGAAAGCCTCTTGAATGAAGCAATTTGGCTAAATTCAAGAAGGTGTTCAAATGGCTTTGAGCTGGAAAGGGAGTGATCACAACGTGTGGTTTTGATGACCCTCCTCTTTCCATAGAATCCATCTTTTCGAAACTTGTGATCTCTCTCTCTCTCTTTCGCTGTATTACAAGACTCTGTTAGAAGCTTAATTTATAGATCAAGACTCGGGACTTTTTTGGGGGAAAAAGTGATTTAAGGCAGCTTCCTGGAACGTTGTCATTGCAATTCAAGAATATCCAAAACAAGCGATGCGTGTTTCCCAAGGTGCTCACGTGGCTGTGTGATATCTTGTAGTCTTATCTGAAGGCTCATTGGGAACCGGTGGCTATCGCGATGCGTGTTTCCCAAGGTGCTCACGTGGCTGTGTGATATCTTGTAGTCTTATCTGAAGGCTCATTGGGAACCGGTGTCGCCACCATCTGCCTAGCCAATCAGGACCTTCTAAATTTAATATTTTTTAAAATATATTATTTAAATTAAAATATATTTTTTAAAAAAAGTGTCGATTAAGAAATTATCTTTATTTTAAATCTTCTATCTAAAAATAATAATTTAAAAAAAAAATAAAAAAATATTAAATATGGACCGTCCAGATCAGATATGAATGGTCCAAATTAGCTAGAAACCATAAATGGTTCCACGTTTATTGATTGATATTTTGTTTTATACACGAGAAAGATTAAATACTATAAAAATTAAGAAGCCATAGCGATATAGCATCAGGATCTAGAATCTGGAGACTTTTCACAAGCACATCTACTGCAATATTATGATCCCCCAGCTTGATTACCATTAGTGGCGGAGCTTGGATAAATATTTGGAGACTAAATGTTCATTAACTAATTTAAAAAAATATTTGGAAACTAAATGTATAAAAAAAATATTTTAACAATTCTAATGCATAAAATTACCTTTTTACATCATATGAAATTTAAAATAAAAATTCTGAACAATTTTTTTTTTGGGAGGGGGCCATGGCCTCCCCTTGTCCCTTCTAAGGTGGGATCATTGATTACCATTTTACCACTTGCTAGTCTCATTTCAACATATTTTTGATATCTAATATCAGAGTACTTTGGTTGCTATTTTATAGATGAAGAATTATTGTGACTTGTAGGGACATGCTGATGTTAATTTTTGTAGCCTAGTCAAAGGATTATTATGATTCTCAATTATTTTATATATTTAAGAAAGAAAAAAGTGGACTGTAACAGCGATAACCAATTAATCAATTTTGATGTAATTGATTTAAACACCCCCCCTTTTTTTAATATGCTTTTACTATTTATGAGATTGTTCAAAATAAGTGGTTACCCTGTACCCACCCGAAAGCTGACAGGTTTGTACGCATTAGGCCATGAAGGTCTATTAATTTAGGGAAAATTACATACGGTTAAAAGCGGAAATAATTACAAAAAATCTCATGAAATCATCAAATTACACGTAAATCCAAAGAGATTTTTTTAATATTATTTGTATTAATAATAGAAAAATCATAGATTACAAATGAGAAAATCTTTATATTTACAACAAAATTTAAAATCGACCAATTTACAACGGAAAAAAACCATATTTACAACAACATTTTAACATTTAGATTTTGAGCGTAGAAAAGTCATTTACAAAAAAAGACTACATTTCTGATAGGAAATCTTTATATTAACAACAAAATTTAAAATCTGGCCATTTTCTGATAGAAAAAGTCATATTTACAATGAGAAAAAGTTATATTTGCAACAACATTTAAAAGCGTGGATTTTGAAAATAGAAAGGTCATTTACAACAAAAAAAATCTTTATATTTAAAGAAATGTTATATTTACAACAAAATTTAAAATCATTCATTTACAACAGATTAAGGGGCCCATTTGGATGGGCTTTTAAAAAAAAAGTCGCATTTTTTTTAAGCTCCAAATTGGAGCTTTTAAAAAAGCAAAGCATTTTTTTTTTTTTTTTTACTTTTTTTTTTAAAATATCATCTAAACACATAAATTAATAAAACAAACATTTTTTTTGCATTAAAAAAGTGTGTTTTTTTTGGGTTAAATACCAATTTCTTGTGGAAGTTTTCTTAAGGGAAAGCGTCCTGTAGGAAGTTTTTGTGGTATCATTTGGAAATTTACAAAATGGAGCAAATATGCCGGAAGTTTTTTAATGATCAAATTTGCCGGAAGTTTTGTTTAGGAGCAAATTTTTATAAACTTAGGGCAAAAAAATGATACAAATCAACGGTCAGATTAACTTATGGGCATATTTGCTCCATTTTGTAAACTTAGGGGTAAAAATGATCCAAAAAACTTAGGGTCTTTGGATCTTTCCTTAGCAAAACTTCGTAGTAAATTAGGACTTTAACCCTTTTTTTTTAATAAAAAAAGCTCATCCAAATGGGCCTTAAGTCATATTTACAACAACATTTAAAAACCTGGATTTTTTTTTCCATACAAATAATTACAAAAAAGTCCCTTGGGACTTTTGTATAATTTAGTAATTTCAAGTAACTTTTTTGTAATTATTTTTGTTCCTTGGGGCCTACACATAATTTTCTCTTAATTTAATTATGGGTTAATACAATGTTTTGTTTTTATAGTTTACCTTCGTTTTAATTTTGATTCATATAATTTTAAATCATAGGTTTCGATCCCTCTAATTTTATTCCATTTGTCATGTTAGTCCCTATAATTTAAAAAGGACCTAGGCCTGAAGATAATGGTGTTAAGTTGATTATGTGTTACTAACACTTTTTATTTTGCTGACATGTCATGCTGACTTGGTCCTTTGATATTAATAAAAAAAAATGCCATCATCTTCCTGGCGGAGGCTGTATTGAAATATCCTACCCTCACTCCTACACTTTCTTTTCCCTCTTTCTTCAACTTCTTCATCATTGCTCTTCGTATCTGTTCATCCTCCAAAAAAAAATAAAAAATCATCCTCTTAATTCTACAAAAATTAAACAGAGTCTGTATGTCAATTCACCCTTCGTGGTACAATTTTCTCCAAAACAAACAAGCTCCACACTTGGCTTCTCGTTGAAACAGCAGCTTCTACAACATGTAACAGAGAACACCCAACCGCTTTTGAACAACACCTTATTTTCTGTATGTGGGTTTTCCAGAACAACTTTCACCTAGATGGCTAGATGTGATTGATCCCTTTTAGTCGGTCAATTTATCAGTTCTGACTTTGGTTTTATTTAATGTCCTCCTTTGAAAGCACGAGCAGATATGAAAAAAAATTATGATGAGGAAGTTGAAGGAGGAGGAGGAGGAAGAAGAAAGGGTAGGAGTCAGGTTGAAAATTTCAGAGGATATCACGAAGATGAGATGGCGTTTTTTTAATTAAAATCAAAAGCCCAGTCAGCATGCCATGTCAGCAAAATAAACGGTGTTAGTGACACATTAACAAAATTAACACTGTTAGTTTTATGTCAAGGTCCTTATTAAACTACAGGGACTAACGGTTGTAAACGAAATAAACTTAGAAGGATTAAAGTCCATGTTTTGAAACTACAAAGACCAAAACCAAAATGAAGGTAAATATAATGGCCAAACATAGTATTAACCCTTAATTATTTTAAGAAACTATTAAAATTGGTTGAAAACAATAAAGAGGTTTGGAATAAATTTTATTTTCTGAGTATGCCTTTATTTATAAAGGACAAGTCAGAGAGAAAAATAAATATAAGCATCAACAAGATTTTAATTAACATAATACAAATAATTAATGAGGAGTAAAAATGAAAAAACTCATTACATGTTCAGAACTATTATCAGGCTTAATTAAGAAAAATAATATCAAAAATGTCTCTCATAACTTGTTAATAGTAACTCTTCCACTTGTTAGTGGCTACTCCTCCACTTATCATTGACAAGTTATATGAGACTTTTCTGATATTACTTTTTGGAATCTTGATATCATTTTCTAAAGAATTATTGTAACTTGTATAATGTTAATTTTTGAAGGCTAGTCAAAGGATTATTATCTTTCTCAATTAGTGAAGAAAAAAAAAAGGACTCAGTCAAACGTAGTGGTTACCCTACAAACACCCCCCACCCCCAAAGAAAGAAAAAGAAAGAAAGAAGTTGACAGGTTTGTATGCATTAGGCGAAGAGGATCTATTAATTTAATTATGTTAACCTGTTTGGGGGGTTTTTTTTTTTTTTGGGGAGGGGGTTTTAAAATAGAAAACCTGACCTATTATTTAAGTTAATAGCAAAAAAGATGAGGGTTTATTTTGAAATACGTCATAAATCATTTAGTAAAACTTTATAAACAAAGTTTATTTAAGAATAAATTCGTATTCAGGTAAAAAAGAAAAAAAGAAAAGAATGAATGGGTAGTAACTAGTAACTTATAAATAACTCTTTATTGAGCACCAAATATTATTTTGTCCATATTTATGTTTTGAAAACACATCTTAATTAGGTAAAAAATCTAAAATAAATATAATATATTAGTCATAAGTTTTTTTTTTTAAAAAATGATTTTATTTTAAAAATAATCAATTGAGAATTTTGAACTTGGGTAGTAACTTATAAATAACACTTTATTGAGCACCAAATATGGATAGTCCATATTTATGTTTTCAAAACACATTTTAATTAGGTAAAAAAAAATCTAAAATAAATACAATATATTAATCATTAGTTTTTTTTTTTTTTTTTTAAAAAAAGGTTAAGGTGGAATTTTTTGCCCTTAAAGTATGGCCCGTAAAGAAGCTTGATGTTCTTTTCTAAAGTTTTTAGCGTAGCGATGTTGCCGAAGTTTAAAAACGTAGCAATATTGCCCTCCGTAAAGCGCCTAACTGGATCAAGTTAGAGTTTTTACGAGAGAGGCAACATTCTTTACGTTTTTAAACTTTCATGGCAAAATTGCTACGTTTTTTGGAGCGATGTTGCCCGCGAAGTTTAAAAACGTTGCAATGTTGCCCTCCCTTAAAACCCTAACGTTGACCGTTAGGGCAGTTAACGAAGGGCAACATTGCTACGTTTTTAAACTTCAAGGGCAACATTGCTACGCCAAAAACTTCAGGGGCAAAATTACTCCTAGGCGCATACTTTAAAGGAAAAATTGCTCATGGGCGCATACTTAAGGGCAAAATTGCACATTAACCCTTTAAAAAATAATCAATTGAAAATTTTGAACTTGGACGGTCATAATCGTATTTGGACGAATTATATGTCACTACAGTGATATACACCTCACATTGATAAGCACTGCAACCAAGTCCCTCTTTGAGTGAGGCCAACACTGAGTGCTCTTCTCAATATTTACACCATCGATCGATGTTGATCCTCTCCAAAACATATTCTTATAAACAGTGTGGTACACATCATTATTGGGTGTCACACATGAATCTCAGCACAAATTATGATCAAGCCTCCATTATCACCTTAAATATATAATGATTTCGAATCATCATTATATATTATAATTATAATGATTTAGTATCAGTACTTATACTACTTATGATTATAATTAACAGAAAATAAGAACTCGTTAAAATAGTTTTTCTAGCCAGGCTTTTATTATAGATCATGTCTGATCTTACAAATAAATAATTTTTCCTTCAACTTTTCCCCCATTTCTCTCACTTTTCGACTCAAAGTATACACTTTAGTCCTTTATTTTATGTTTTGCTGATCCCCCCCCCCTCCTTTGTTCCCTCCTCACATTTCTTTCAATTCTCATCAGATTTTCAAGAAGGGCTAAAAAGGAATCTACACAATTTGAGACTGAAGAGTGGATATGGTTCAAGCTAGTTTTGTTTTGTCCTAATTATATTGTTTGGTTCTGCTAAAGGTATATAATCTTTTAGAAAACGGACATATATAATTAACTATATAGCCACCTAAAAGCATGTTTGATCAGAATTGTTAAAATATTTTTTAAACAACCTGGATGTGGCGCTCATCATTTGGTGGTGAGCAGCACCAAAACTCAATCCAAACTTTTACAGATACTATGTATCCTATACATTGGCGCGGGCGCTTTGGCTCAATGACACTAATAATTAACTCCTCTTTTAATTAAAACTTTGTTACAGGTGTTGCCAAGCAATTTAAAAATCTTAACACGAGATGCGTCGATCTCAAGCCCCTTGATTTTGCTGATATTGATCGCAACGGAGGGTAGCTTGGTCAAAGTTGGAGATCTTGGAGGCCAAGGTTGTTTTTTTAATTTTATTTTATATCCAACTTTGAGCCCAAGTTGGTGAAAGTGAACTTTGGATCCTCTATTTTCAATATTTGTAAAGAAAGCAAAAGGATCCTTTCATGCGCCTAGTGTAAAATGGAGCATAGACACTTCTCCTCAAGTAACTAAGGAGTTGATTTTAAACATAAATGTAAGACATTTTTTTTAAAATTTATATTTGTTAATAATTTTTTTTTTTTATTTACCTTCTATTAATGCTCCATCAACAAGTCTTTTATGACCGTTATTATCGACCATATATGATAATTCCAAACCGTCATATATGTAGATGCTATTATGCTTTGTGCAAATAAATAACGGTTCCGACCAGTAATATATTAATATAACAGTTCTTTGATAATAACCGTAATGTATTGACTTTATTTTTTTAGTATATATATATATATATATATATATATATATATATATATATAGTTATTGTTAGTATTCTTGAAGAATATATAATGTTTCATTATGAAGAACTATCAAATATTTTTTTTTTCAAAATTCTATCTTTTTATATATGATGGTTATCATTTTTAACCGTTAAATATTCTTAAAAAAAGATAAGTATTTAAGAATAATGCTTTATGGTTAATTATTAGGGAACATTTCAATTAAATACCATTTGAATTTGTAAAACCCTCAGAAGTCTCCTGAATTTGTAAAAAGACTGAGAAGTACCAAGGACCTATGAGGGATATGCAAATTCGGGTGAATTACCCTTTTGCCCTTACTTTTAAATAAATAAAAAAAATACCCTCTCCGAAGGCCACCGCTCGGCGGGCCATCGGTGAGGGGGTGGAGGTTTCTTTTTTCGAGGGGGTTTTTTTTTTTGGGTGGGGTTTTTTTTTTAAAAAAAAAAATATCTTCATTGAAAGTGTGGGGGGTGGGGTTCGAACTCCCAACCCCCCCCCCCACACATCTATGAGGCACTTGGTTCCTTTAATATATATATACATTGATAAATATATATATTCTTCTTAATATTTCTTCAACGATATTTACAAAACTTGCAACGGTATTTACAAATTCAATAACGCCACTTACAACTTTTTTTCAAGTTTACTTTTTTCCCCCTCTTTAATGCCTCGAGGAAAAAAAAAATCAACGGTATTTACAAATTCAATAATGTCATTTACAACTTGTTTTTTCCTCTTTAATGCCTCTCGGTAAAAAAAAAAAAAAATCAACGGTATTTACAAATTCAATAACAACATTTACAACTTTTTTTTAAAATTTGAAAAAAATGTAAACTTGAAAAAAGTTGTAAATGTCGTTATTGAATTTGTAAATAGCTTTATTTTTTCTCAAGGCATTAAAGAGGAAAAAAAAGTAAACTTGAAAAAAAGTTGTAAATGGCATTATTGAATTTGTAAATAACGTTGAGTTTTTTTTTTAGAGGCATTAAAGAGAAAAAAAAAAGTAAACTTGAAAAAAAATTGTAAATGACGTTATTGAATTTGTAAATACCGTTGATTTATTTTTATTTTTTTTAATCAGAGGCATTAAAGAGGAAAAAAAAATATAAACTTGAAAAAAAGTTGTAAATAGCGTTATTGAATATGTAAATACCGTTGATTTTATTATTATTTTTTACTCAGAGGCATTAAAGAGGAAAAAAAGTAAACTTGAAAAAAGTTGTAAATGACGTTATTAAATTTGTAAATGGCATTATTGAATTTATAAATACCGTTGCAAGTTTTGTAAATATCGTTGAAAAAATGTTAAGAAAAATATGTATATTTGTTAATGTGTATATATATATATATTAAAGGAACCAAGTGGCTCAATTGGTGGGCCACTTGGCCCCATAGATGTGTAAACCTCCACCCCCTCACTGGTGGCCGCCGCCCAGCAACCCTCCGGTGAGGGTATTTTTTTTTATTTAAAAGTAAGGGTAAAAGAGTAATTTCACCCAAATTTTCATATCCCTCATAAGTTCTTGGTACCTCTCAGTCTTTTTATAAATTCAAGAGACTTTTGGGGGTTTTACAAATTCAAATGGTATCTAATTGAAATTTTCCCTAATTATTATACCCGTTATATATTTGTTTTTGTTGATATAAAATTTTGAATACAAATTATTTGAAAGTGTTTCATGATATTTATTTCGTAAAAACAATATTTTTTGTTAATAAATACATTATGGTTAATAATTAAAACCATCACCTTTTTGTTTTTGCAAATTTTGTCTTTCAGTATACGACGGTGTGCATATTTTACCATTAGGTTTAGCATAATATATTCTTGTGCAACTTTTACCTCGACATATATGACATTTGTTCACTATGACCGTTATTTATTAACCATTATATATGCGTAAATATGTAGTAGTGCATGTAAGAGAGATTAACGGAATTAATGAAAATGATTAAGGTGTCTTAAAAAAATATAATATTAATTAATTAAATTAGGTAAATAAACTCTACAATATGAACAATAAAAACAATAAAGTTTACTTATATATATCCTAGGGAAGTTGGATAATTGATGAATATATCAAAACCGTCCTATTTTGTCGAGAATGTCAAACATCATAGTCAACAATTTACAAAGGGATTTCATGAAGAATTATGGTCAAACTAAAAGCCCTTTAGTTCAAAGAAATGGTTGGAAAGGAATGAAATGTAAAGAAATAGAACATATTTTATCACAGAGGTGTTTGGTATGCTGTGTTAATAGGAAAAAAATCTTTTGGTATATTAGAAAATTAATATTTAAGAGGAGAATAAAAGAAAAGACCATTTTTTTTTCTTCTTAAATCCAAAGGGATTTAGTTTCGGTGCCTATATTTGGATAGGTACCATTTACCTATCTCATCTGTAAGGCTAGTTCGGATGGGATCTAGGCGGTCGAGATTTGATTTTTTTTTTTACTTTCTATTTTTTTTAAAAAAATTATTTTAATAGGTAGAGAATTTAAAATAAAAATAATCTCTTAATTAATATTTTTTTAAAAAATATTTTTTTATTTATTTAAAAATGACCAATTTTAAAAAATAAAATCTATACCGTACAATAGAATGAGTAAATGGTGCCTATCACCATGGTTCCAATCCAAAGCATCATCTCCCTTCCCTATTGCTCCTCTATTAATGCGCAGCACCTGAGCTAAGGTTTTTTAAAAAAACCAAAGCAATGGCGCCTCTGATAATATATTTTGCAAATGAACATTTTGCGATCGTCACAGTTTATAACCAATAAGAAGGGAACATCGAGACGGTCGAGAAGGGCAGAGATCTTGTCGGCAAGTTACCTGAGTGAGCGAGTCAGATTCGATACAGATGTGAGCAGGATATGCGAGTCTGAGGGAGCGAGGGAAGATATATTGTGAGAGAAGGTGATGCGGTTGGCCAAAACGATGGCGTAGGGAAAGAACTACTACAAAATATAAATACTATTACCCTAAAGAGGTCCTTTTTTAAAAAAGAAGGTAAAAAGTGAAGGTGGTAACATTGTTATAATTATTTACTTGAGTTTGAGATTTTTGACGTCCTAAATATTTAATTTAGGACGCCTAACAATTTTTTTGACGTCCTTAATATATTTAAGGGCGTCTAAAATCAGTATTTTTGGTGCAATTTGGTAAATTTTTTGATACCAGAAACTTTTTGGCGTCTTGAAATAGGTTTAGGATGCCAAAAAATTCTTTTTTGCGTCCTCAAATACATTCAGGACGCCAAAAATCAACAAAACATTTTTGGCGCAATTTGAGATATTTGGAAAAAAAATTTAGCGCGAATTTTTTTTTTTGGCTTCCTAAAATGCCAAAATCATAATTTTTGGCACCCTGAAACAATATTCAGAACGTCAAACTTGTTTCAATTTCTCTCTCTCCTGAACAAAAAGTAAAGTCTAGCTCACATCACATTATTGCATGGCTCAATGTCTTCTTCTCTCTGTATTCACTTTCTCTTGCTCATGGCTCGCCCGCGTCCTCACTGCTCGCCCATCTCTTGCGCCGCTCACCGCTCCCCCACGTTGCTCTCCCGCCGTGTTGCTCACTCGCCGCCAAGATCTGAGTTTGCAATTGATTTGTGGGCATGCGTTTCCCAAATAATCATGCCTCAAGATACATTGATGCAAGATACAATACATAGATAATTCAAGATCGTTTGGTTGATTTTTATTCCTTGAGTCTACTGTTGTGTACTAAACATAGAATTTTTGAATATTCCAATAATATATAGATAGGTTATCAAGTGATCGAGGACTTGGGATGGCCACTACTCACCTACATCTGATTTTGCCTAAATTTTCATTTCAATGACATTACCGAAAGACCATCTGATGGAAGTTCAGCGTGACAAACTATATAAGATGTGGTCTTGATCACTGACTTTTCTTACCCTGATTCGTTTTAGAATTATTGATTGAATTTGTTTGTTGTCTATTATATAGAATTATACATGTCTCTTGTCCGTGCATTTATTTTCAGTTGTCAAACATTTTGTGATCTTTATGCTGCATATTTTAACTCCTTAATATTTTTCTCTCCAGTTTTATTGTGTCATTTTCATTTTACCCACCCAACCCTGAAAGTGATGTGAAGAGAGTCCAAGAGTTTTACTTGACAATGGAAACTGCAATTAGAGAACATGCATTATGGACAGGAGCCACTGATGAGGAAGAGATTGATTGTGCAATGGAGTTACTTACCTGAACTAGTTTTATGTGCCTTTATAATTTCTAAATACAGCTTCAACTTTATAATTAGAGTTACAATGATTGATTATGCAAGACGTTTTTCCATTTCCAGGTCATTGGTAATATTCTGTGTTTTCCATTCAGTGGCGCTGATCTTATAAAATTTGCTAGAATATATATGTATTTATTATATGGTATTTTATTTGGCCACAAATTTGGCCCCAACTAATTTTTTATCTTCTCTATAATGATAATGTTTGTTTCATTACTCATTAGGTTGTGAGAGGAAAGTAAAATTCTTGTTTGAGATACCAAAAAGATTAGTATAATCTTATATATTGTTTTAATTTATAATTATCTGTTATTATTTGTTTGTATTTTCTAGGTTATTTGATACTATTTAGTAAATACTCTCCTGGTCTTTATTTAAGGAACTAACTAACAATTCTCATAAGTCAATAAAAAGCAGTTAAAGTAATTAAATTTGTCATAAAATTTAAGTAATTTTCAATATTATCCCTATTAATTACACTAAACTCTAATATCATATTAACTATTACTTCTTTTTTTCCTAAAAAAAATAGTAATAATTAATTTTTATTAATTATTACTTTCACTCACTACCTTTCTAATTATGGATATACATGGAAAAAAATATTTAATGCTATTTGGAAACAAGCAAGTGTTTTATAAAAAGAACCAAATATCTTGTTAGTTGTGCCTTTATAATAAAATTAAAAGAGAAGTTGATATGTTTATTTTTTGGCCCGGACTTTTTTTTTTTTTTTTTTTTTCTGGTTCCGCCACTGTTTCCATTCATAGAACTCCATTCCTAATGGAACACATGTTGGTTGACACATGGTGACATTTAAAACTAAAGCGAGAAGAATAATATTTATTGCTATATTTTATATCCATTGTGGAACCTATTTAGATTCTAGATTACAATTTATGCGGCTGCCTAAAGTGGAATTGTTGTAATCAATATCTGAAAAGTTGAAAATAGCTGTCTTCATTATATTTTGAATTTCAGATGGTACAATCTGTATTCGTTGATAATGGGGGATGTTATAATGTCATATTTATTGTTTTTATACTATCAACAGGCTTTGGAGAAATATGTAATGACTAAACTGTTTTCCCGAACATTCGGTGTTTCTCACGAGGATGCTAAGATTGACCATGAAATCTCGGAGAAAATATGCTTGGTTCAAACTATTTTTAACACTTCTCTTATTGTACAATTATTTTCATTGCTTTCATATTTAAATTAGCTGATGTCATTACTAAAGTTTGTTCTAATCTTCTAATTTCTCTCCATATCTTTTGTTCTCGTGTATATATACTGAGCTCATGATATAGGATGGATCTTACGAAATTCCTTATTATTAAAGCTGGGGAATACAACAATTTTGGGACCTTAGTTCTTAGAATGGCACAGGGTTTGATGTTAAGGTTCTGAAGCTTGTATACTTAGATTTCAATTAATAACTTGTTTGTTCGATTGTATGAGGGTTATCATAATTCAACCTTTTCTGTTGAGTTTATTTATTTTAAGTTCTTTCAGTTACCTAGCTCTGCTTGGAGCTTTTACTCAATATTGATTTTAAGATGTATCATTGAGTTTGCTGGCTATATCCTTGTATTTGGTGTGTAAGCAAAATGGTGTTTACTTTAGCTTTTCTGTCATGTAATAACAGCTTAGTCTGATAATGTGCAGGATAAAAGTCTCAAGGAAATTTTTGATAATATTCCTACTATGGATGAGATTCATGTTTTGGGAGGAGATGGTCTAAAGGCTGATGTCATTTTGGTGGACACTGAGAAAGATAAAAAATTATCTATGTTGAAGCAATTGATCGTGGCCCTAGTGAAAGGATTGAGCTCTAACCCAGCTGCAATAATAAAAAAGATAGCCGGTCTTGTATGTATATTATTGCATCTTATTGTGTAGTTTCTGTTCTCTGTCTTAGGATATGGTTCTAAGCTTTGGGGGAAAAAATCCACTTGCCTTGTCTTTGTTAGAGAACCTGATGGTGAACACCTAAAACCCGCCCCTTAGTTTTGTACGCAAGTTTCTTTCTTTTCCTGAATTATTGTGGTTGCCATGGGTGGGGTGAACACCTATATTATCCATTTATTCTTTGAATAACGCTTATACATATTTTCTTTACAATTTTTAGCCATTTCTTTCTGATTTTCTTTTAATCAGTTTGTGCAGGTTGTCATGTGTAATTTTTGGGATTGCTGGTGGAAATGATTTTTTTTTTATTACTTCGTTGTTGATAAGTAACTAGAAGCAAAAGGAAAATTTATACACTAACACAGTATTATGCTGCCAATAATTTTTTAGCTTAGAGGTATGCAACTACTCCTAATTTTATGAAATTTTGTTCTTCCAGAGTTATGTCTAATTGCATCCCCCCCCCTTTTTTTTTTTCTGCTTTTGATGAAGCAAGGTAGCATAAATGTAAATTAACTTTTTACAATCAATCTTACACCAGTTTCCATGAAGCTATTCGTTCATCCTAAAGCTGTTGCGATAGCTTCGTCTACAGTAACTAATAGGTATGTTGTTTCAGCTTTCAATATTCCTTCATATACTATTGTACTGCTAACTTGTAGGAAAGTGAAGTTCTTGCTTGTCATTAGGCAGTGCTGTTGCAGGAATTTTGATCTAGTTTCTTGCTCTTTTTGCTCTTTAGCATCCTAATTACAAACAATGTTGATCTAGTTTCTTGCTCTTTAGCATCCTAATTACAAACAATGTAATGTAACCGGGAGAAATATGTGATGGAAAAAGTAGTTTTAGAGATAGGAAATAATACTTGTGCTTCTGGGTAAAAAATAACAAGACAGAGTAATGACAAGAATAACTAACGATGCATCTCTCATTTTTTATACATTGGAGCTATGCAAGTTTTTTCATTCTGCTTGGGTTCATATCTAATTTGTCGGATTGCATGCTAATCATTTGAGTAATTGCATCCTCCAAAAATATGATTTGTGGCGTCCTAATTTTAATATCAGGACGCCACAAATCTGATTTTAAAATTTGGATGTCCTGATTTTTGTGGTGTCTTGATTTTTTATTTTATTTTTAAAAAAATTAGGACGCCAACAATTAGATTTGTGGCATCCGATTTTAAAATCAGGACGCCACAAATCTGATTTTAAAATCAGGAAGTCCTGATTTGTGGCGTCCTGATTTTAGAATAAGGATGCCACAAATCTGTCCTGAAATAAAATCAAAATGCCACAAATCATGCCAATTTACCTTTGATGCATGATTTTTGGTATCCATATTGGGTTTTAGGACGCCTTAAATAAGATGTCCTGAATATTATGTAGGATGTCAAAAGTGTACATTTTTAACTTCCCCGTCGAGACGTTCCTCTAAAAAAGGATGTTAATTGGGTCTTATTTAAGATATTTTTTAGGTTTTTTGTAGTAGTGACGGGACTGATGTGGGCATAGTGTTTGGGCTTGATTGCCGTGGAGGCGGACTGATGTAGGAAACAAATTTTAGGCAAACAAAATTGTAAAATTTCCATGTAATAACCCAACTTAATTAGTTTTTCCTTTTGATGAGCACGTGATTAATCAATTTGTCCAAGCTGACGCAAGAAGAACCACCAGATTTAGTTGCCTGCTTTGAAATCTTCTGCCACTCGAAGACCTTATGTCTCATCTCCTTCCCTTTATCTCCTTCTACCAACTCATTCACAACTTTCTCCACTTCTTCTCTCTTCACATTATTATCAATCTCAAGCCCAATCCCCCACTCTGTGCAAGCATACCTACAATTAATTAGTTGGTCTCCATTAAAAGGCCAACAAGCCATTGGGACACCTGCACAAATACTCTCTAGCATGGAATTCCATCCACAATGAGTCAAAAACCCTCCAATTGATGGATGATTCAGAACTTTCTGTTGTTCACACCAGTTTGCTACGAGGCCTCTTTCTTTGGTTTCACTCACAAACTCAGGAGATAGAATCGTTGAACCTCCATCAACAAGGTCAGGCCTTATGATCCACAAGAATGGTTTCTTGCTGTTGGTTAAGCCCCAAGCAAACTCATGCACTTGTTCTGCAGACATAACCGTGACGCTTCCAAAATTCACATAAACTACGGATTTTGGTTTCTGGGATTCGAGCCATTGGATGCAATGAGCCTCCTCTTTCCACATATTGGAGCCAATGCAGTCTAAGGCTTGGTTCTGTGGGATTTCATTGAGAAGCAGAGGGACAGGGCCTATGGTGTAAAGTGGAGGGAAGATAGAGGAGAGAGTGTCCAGTGCCTCACTTTCTAACTCACTAAATGTGTTGAAAATTATGGCATCAGCCGATGTTGCTGTTTTTAGCTCATTGACAGTGAAGGTAAGCATTAAATGATCATTTGGATCTAGTGAAGTAAAATAACTAGGAAGATCCCTTAATCTCATATTTTTCATGCCAGAAAGCCAATCCACTTTGGAAACCAAGTATCCATTTGTTAGATAACTCTCATCTGCACAATAATGAAATCGCAAAATAAGAATGATAAGTGACATTAATGGGTTAGACACACACATAAACAATAAAAAGAGTAACATGAATTAATGAGTTACCTTTCAAGGGAATGATGCCCTTATCAAGAAGAGTGCCACCATGCCAACAAATCAAATAGGAGATAGCATTAATAGGGCAATAGAGAGCAACAGGAAGTTCAAATTCTTTAGCTGCTTTAATTGTAAACGTCATGACAGCATCTGAAACCAAGGAAGTAACAGGAGGCACAAGGCCATTGGAGGCAGAATCTTGAAGCCTCTTGAGAAGATTTGTGAAGGGGATGAGACACTTCTTTGAAGTAGATTCCCAAAGAGAAGGGATATGTTGGGTAGCATCAGCATCAGAAGAAGGAAGACCATCCGGGATGGTTTCGAATCGAAAATCTGGGAGACCATCAAGAGCTTGAGGACCCCTTGATTTGAGCAAACGTCTGTGGTTGTACTCTGTGTTAACGTATGTTATGTGAAAGCCTCTTGAATGAAGCAATTTGGCTAAATTCAAGGTGGTGTTCAAATGGCTTTGAAGTGGAAAGGGAGTGATCACAACGTGTGGTTTTGATGACCCTCCTCTTTCCATAGAATCCATCTTTTCGAAACTTGTGATCTCTCTCTTTCGCTGTATTACAAGACTCTGTTAGAAGCTTAATTTATAGAGCAAGACAGGACTCTTGTGTAAAAAAGTGATTTAAGGAAGCTTCCTGGAACATTGTCATTGCAATCTAAAAATATCCAAAACAAGCGATGCGTGTTGCCCAAGGTGATCACGTGGCTGTGTGATATCTTGTCGTCTTATCTAAAGGCTACGTGTATTGATTGATATATTTTTTTATACACCAGAAAGATTAAATGCAATAAAAACTAAGAAGCCATCGCGATGTAGCATCAGGATCTAGAGTCTGGACACTAGGAGAATCAGTCAAAGCCTTTTTCGCAAGCACATCTACTGTACCATGATAATCTCTGTCCCCCAGCTTGATTACCATTTACCACCCGCTAGTCTCGTTCAACATATTTTTTATATCTAATATCAGAGTATGTTGGTTGCTATTTTATAGAGGAAGAATTATTGTGACTTGTAGTGCCATGCTGATGTTATCATTCTCAATTATTCGATATATTTAACAGATAAAAAAGTGGACTGTGACAGCGATAACCAATTAATCAATTGTTTCATTAAAATAAAATGATCCCTGTGACAGCGATAACCAATTAATCAATTGTTTCATTAAAATAAAATAATCCCATATGCATTATGAGAATGATAAAAAATGATTTACGATTAATGCTATCAAGTTCTTCTTACTTATCCCATATTTTTTTAATTAGGAGAATAACCCTTGGACTAGCCCTCAAAAATTAACATTAAGATGTCCCTGCAAGTCACAATAATTGCTGAGAAAATGATATCAAGGTCTCAAGTAAGAAAAGTAATATTAGAAAAGTGTTATAGTTTGTTAATGGCAAGTGAAAGAACATTCATTAATAAGTTATAAGATATTTTTAATATTATTTTCCTCAATTGAAACTTTAGTCATTTTCCATCTCAACTGACTTTTCAAACGCTATTCTAAATAAGAGTTCATCTGAAAAAAAGTCACTTCTGCCATCGCTATTTCAAACACAAATCACATTTACAATCCAACGTTTATCCTATCTTCCGTTTGTAAAAACTCATTTGGAAAAAAAAAAAACCAATTCTGCCAAATCCCAAACGAGCCCAAAGACAGTTCATAATATTGAGTGAAGACAACACCGATCTTCTAAAGAGAAATGACACAGTTGGCTAAGGCGTCGGCCTTCACCGAAAAGAGGAGGAATTTCGATACCCGCTAGTCGATGTGAGGATCTCCTTGGTGGACGATCTGTAAATATCTTTGTAAGCACTCTTTGAGCTAGGATGTGTGCTCTGGCACTAGGAGGTACTGATGTCTACCCCATCAAAACTTTTACGTATTAAAAACAAAAAACAAAAAACACCGATTTCAACATCATCATCAACCAGTTTTTTCCCCCTTTTATTTGCTAGTAAAGCGATCAAAATTGAGGTCGTATATGGATAGATACATGTATTTGCTTTCGTTTTCTTCTTGCGAAGCAAATTTCAGAGTTTGTGAACAATTTGGCTTTCGGTTTGTGTTCAGGAAAAAATGACAAATTATAGAAATGATGTGGCTCGTTGAATTTATGGTCAGTTGACCAAGTTACAAAGACAAATAAATTTAAAAAATTATTAAAAGACATGATAAGATTGTTACTTTAGAAATGTTTAAAAGTAAATTCTTTTTTAAAAAAACTTATCCCTATATATTATTTCAAATTCAAATAATATTATCAAAAGGGAAAAATATATCTCCCATCACTGGAAATAAGTTTATCTCCAATAACCCCTAAAACTACGTCATTTTGAATTAATGAATGGTGTATTTGTAATTTTAGGTGAATCAATGAAGGGTGTTTCAGTAAAATTTATATGATAAAAAAGTAAACAAAATTAGGGAAACACCCTTCATTAATCCAAAACGATGTAGTTTTAGAGGTTACTGGAGATAACTTATCTCCAAGAGAAATCCTTTACCCATCAATATACACTTAATAGGAGTAGCATTTCAAGCCATTCACTGTTCTGCCACTCACAAATCACTATTGATTAGAACAGTGTTCAGCTCAATTATGCGTTTTGGGGCTCCGTGCCCGAGCTGGTCAGTGCACCAGAGTCAATTCACGATATTGCCCCTCCGCTCTTATCTCACCTCTCCGCCACCGAGGTTAACACTTGCCAAGCCCAACTCTCACCTCGCCACCGATGATAACACTTGCCAAACCCTAAGCGACCCTCGGCCCGACACCGACCTTTTCCTTCTTTATTTCTTCTTCATTTTCGCAGTGAAGTTCTCCACTCTTCACCGGCAGCCCGTTCCACCTACAAGCTCCGTCGTGTGTTCTTCCCATAGCAGTTCCATCCCTCCTCTTCTTCGATGTTGTGTTTCAGATCTGGCGCTTGTCTAACCGGCCTCCCCTCGCCGTTTTATGTTCTAACTCATGCAAACTCGTCCTGCCCTCACTACTATTTCAGATCTAACTCATGCTTCTCTTCCTTTTCTGTTCTATGCGAATCCCTGCCCCCACAAATCTTGCATTATCTTCTGTTCATCCAATCTGCTTCTCTCATCATCCCGAGTCTTTCATTGTTTTGCAGAGAGCAAAGCTACTCAAGGAGGAAGATAAGGAATCTGGCGACAAGAAGACAATAACATATCTTGCAAAGTCCACTGATCGATGCTATTTTCGATCGCCTCCCTTCAAAGTCGGCTAAGGAATTGAAAAAACCATTCTTTGTGTGTTTCGTTAGTGGTCATTTTTTCAATTCGACTCGAACTTTTTGAAATTGTCATCTTCTGAGCTATGACAAAATCGAGTTCGATTCCTCAGAAACTGTTATTTACTAATTTACTATTTTTTCTAAAATCTTCCTTGTCTTTGTCTAGTGTCTCTTCTGATAACTGTTTTTTTAGAATACCTTTAACTTTAATGATGGAATTTTTTGCATTTGTACGGATCGCGAACCTTTGTTGTTGCTCATTTGGAAGGGTTCAAAATTTTTCTACAAAAAGTTAGTTTGTTTTGTTGTTCACATCTCGTCGCAATTTTCCCTTATTGGATTTCTATTTCGGTGTAATGTTATCCCACTAAACTTTAAACTTTGTGCTCAGTTTCCTTCAACTTATCCAGAACGCCGACAAAGGTTTATACTATATACCCAACTTTGTACCTAGAGTACAATTTTTTGTTTCTCATTCTGATACGTACGGCGTATATAGTATGAATAGCTATGGTTGAGGTGGCGGCCACACTAATTCTATGAGGCCAGCCACTTAGTTAAATAGGATATAGGACCAGCGGCACTATATTAATTCCATGAGGCTACTGGGTTAGTATTAGATAGGGATATTAGTATTAGTAGCTGATATGACCGTTAGATTAGTTAATGGGCCTTGGCCTTGAGAGTCTAGACCTGACACTATATATATGGAGGGCTAGACTTACGAAATGGCATGTATTGATTCAGTTGATTGTGTATGAATGAATGACATGGATAGCAGTTCTGTCACGTCCTTCTCTTCTTCTTCTTCCCTAAACTTCTAGTTCTACAACTTACCTATTAGTGGTATCAGAGCGAGTCATCCTCGGCTCTCCCGCTGTCATCTCTGCCATTCTGAATCAGTTCAGAGCCTTCTCTTCTTCTAACGGCTCAGTTCTGTTCAGGAGACAACCAAGAAAAAAAGCAAGAAGCAAGTGCCGTGTTTAATTCAGCCGAGTCATCCTCTGCCTGATTCGAATTGGCATTTGAGAATTACACCAAGAAAACTCAAAAAGAAATAACAAGAACCAGCGTTTTTTCGACACCCAGAACCCAGACGACGTTCAGCGGTTCACGACAGAGCTGCCATTAGAGACCCAATGTCGCTACTCTGTTCTTAGAATTTCAAGAAGTTGTCGACGTGACTAGTTGTTGCATTCGGTTGTGGATTCTTGATTTGCTTCGCCGGCTTCAGAGTATTCGTCCGTCACTGGGGATTTAATTGTTGTCAAGGTGGACAGATTATTCGACATCTCTTGCGTTGACTGATGCGCATGATTGAACTTTGAAGACCCAATCTCTGCCTCGTCACCACACTGATTCGCGAACTCTTTTCTGGGGGCGACATGTCACCTCACTGAATTAATTCTGTTTCTTTGACAGGTGTCGACACATACCCTATTTTTTTCTTTAAATCATTGTTGTAGCGACACGTCCATTACAGCCAGTTCAGAGACCAAGATTCTATTTCAAGGCCAATTCCTTGTGATCAGAAGCGACGCCCATAATTTTTTTTTTCTCTCTCTAACTCATCACAGCGTCAAGATTCAGTAGCCACTGCATGAGGGAGACACGTTCCCAAACTTCACAAACTGCAATCACCGCCATGTCCGACGATCTCGTTGAACGGGTTCAGGCCCTTGAGTCGACAGTTGCTGGTATGCCAGCGGCTGTCCAAGCAGCCATTACCACCCACCAGACAGCCATTACTGATCAACTCAATGCGTTCTTGACGGCACAAGAAGCGCGTCAACAGGGCAACATGGATGACGAAGTTCATCACAGGGGTCCTTACAGGCAACGACAGGGGGCAGAGTACACCCCTCCGACTCGTCAAACCAAGATTGAATTCCCACTGTTCCAACGACAGGACATTGAGGGGTGGCTGTACAGTTGTGAGCGATATTTCGATGTTGACAATACCCCTGACAATTGGAAAGTCAAATTGGCTAGTGTTAATCTGGATGACAAGGGATATATATGGCACCAAGCGTTTATGGACGAGAATGGGGGCTGACCAGTTACTTGGCATGAATACAAGCGTTCCATCAAAATACGATTTGGATCACCCTTTGAATCTCCTATGGCTGAATTAAAACGATTGTACCAGACTGGTTCGCTTGATGAGTATAATGACGAATTCGATGTTCTTCTCGCAAGTTGGGATTAAGTGAGGAACATGCAATTCAAGCATTCATTGAGGGACTCCATGGCGACAATGCACGGCAGTGCGTCTCCATCGCCCACCGACATTGTTAGATGCAAGAAGAATTGCGCAAATTCACGAATTCAATAATCAAGAGGAAAAGGGCTCGAAAACGGAACACGCAAGAATTATAAGGAAGCGTCGGGAGCGCGAGACCTAACCGGAGAACAAATAGAGGGCCTTCTTCTTATACTGGACCACAAACGGCAGCCCAGAAATCGTCATGGCCAGCCAGAAACACAGGGAATTCAGGTAAATCGACCACTCAATCGAATGCAGGCTCAGCAGCTATCTCCTCGGCCAGAACAGGGGAATACACCTCAAAACGAGCCTCTGCATATAGCGGTGATGACCTGGATGACTTGAGGGCCCGCAACCTCTGTTTCTATTGTAAAATGCCTTATTCACGTGGGCATACATGTCTCCAGCGCCAGAAAATGCAGCTGCAACTTATTGAGTTGGGAACGGATGAAATAAGGGAAAATGGACCTCCAGAGGATGAAGATCATCACCTATGGAGGAAGTTGCAGCGCAGAACCGATCAATGCTTGCAAATCTCCTTACATGCAATACAAGGAAGCATGGGAGTTGTGTCTATGCGAATTCAAGGTTTTGTAGGACGGCGGCCAGTTCAGATTTTAATTGATAATGGGGCTTCCCATGGTTATTTGGATTGTGCCTTGGCTCGTAGGCTTGGCTGGGAGGGAAGTACCACGGGGAACAGGTGAGGTAGAGGTGGTCGGGAGGGCAAAACGAAGTTATATGGTGTGTGGAAGGGATTCAAATGGAAGATGCAAGGGCGTGAATTTGTCTTCGACTTGAGGATTATGGAGATCAAGACTTATGACATTGTGTTGGGACTACATTGGTTGCAAGAGGTAGTTCATTATGCTTTGCTCGGAATTATGATGACTTATCAATGACATTTAAATATAAGGGGTCTATGTGTACTTTAAGACCAAGTCAACCACATACCTGCAAGATGGTCAACAAAATCCAAAGAACCTACAAATGAAGGCGATCAGATTTTCTTATTTCACTCTCTAGAGGACACAACTATTACATCTTGTACCCTTTCTAATGGAAATGAGGAAGCTACCATTAGTGTTAAAGGGGTTCTTAAAGATTTTGCAGATGTTTTTTCAGAACCTAAGACACTGCCTCCCCTTAGGACAAATCACAACCATCCGGTGATAATAAAAGAAGGGGCTAATCCAGTGAATTTGAGGCCTTACCGATACCCATCTATTCAGAAAGATGAGATCGAGAGGCAGATTAAAGGATTGCTTGAATCAGGGGTTGTAGAAGAAAGCTCTTCACCATTTGCTTCCCCTATTGTTCTAGTCAAAAAGAAGGATGGTTCATGGCGTATGTGCATTGACTACCGAGAATTAAACAAGTTGACAGTAAAGAATAAGTATCCTATTCCTCTTGTAGATGAGTTGTTGGACGAATTAAAGGATGCAAGGTGGTTTACCAAATTGGATTTGAGGGCAGGCTACCACCAGATCGAATGGAGCCATATGATTCTTATAAGACTCGCTTTTAGGACTCATTCCGACCATTACGAGTGGCTGGTCATGCCGTTTGGACTCACGAATGCTCCGGCTACATTTCAGGGAGCTATGAATACTATTTTCAGAGAACATCTAAGGAGGTTTGCTCTGGTTTTTTTTTGATGACATCCTTGTTTATAGCTCTAGCATGCGTTCACACTTGGAGCATTTGAAAACCGTTTTGGCAATCCTACGACAACACCACTATTTTGTTAAGGAGTCCAAGTGTACATTTGCAGCTACTAAAGTTGAGTACTTAGGACACATTATACAAAATGGTGTGGTTTCCACAGACCCTCAGAAAATCAAGTCGGTGGTTGAATGGCCGGAACCGTCAACGATAAAGCAATTACGTTCATTTCTTGGGTTGGCTGGTTATTACCGAAAGTTTATTAAAGATTATGGGGTGATAGCAAGACCATTGACAAACCTATTGCGTAAGGATCAGTTCAAATGGTCACAAGAGGCAACAACGGCCTTCCGTGAGTTGCGAACGTTCTTAGTACAGCCCCGAGTTTTGACCTTACCCGATTTTGCTATACCTTTTGTCATTGAAACGGATTGTTGTGCTACTAGAATTGGTCTTTGTACTCATGCAAAAAGGGCAGCCCCTAGCCTTTTTCAGCAAAGGGTTGGCTCCGGGGCACCATAGTCTATCTACCTATGAGAAAGAATTGCTTGCCGTGGTCCAAGGGTCGAGCATTGGCACCAATATCTAGAGGGACGACACTTTGTGATCGAACGGACCAGCAAAGCCTTAAATACTTTGTGGACGTAAACCGAAAACCTCTTTTCGGATGTATTGGATTTCGAAGTTGATGGGTTATGACTATGAAATTCGGTATAAGAAGGGAGCCAACAACAATGTGGTGATGCTCTCTCTAGGGTACCTAAAAACCAGGTTTTTCAGATCACTTTATCTACTTGTTCTGATGTATTATTGCTGGAAATTCAGAACAGTTGGACCATAGACCTTGAAATGGTGTCACTGATTGATCAGCTGAAGCAACACACCAAAACAGTAAGTAAGTTTACATGGGATGGATAGTTATTGCGTAAAGGGACACGTTTGGTGGTAGGAAATGAGCCTACAGTCAGATCAAAAATACTTGAGTGGTTACACTCTTCTCCTCAAGGGGGGCATTCAGGTATTCATGCTACCTATCAGCGGGTAAAAACTCTATTTTGGTGGAGGCATTTGTTTGAGGAGATTAAGGACTTCATTCGTCAGTGTGATGTGTGTGCCAGATGTAAATATGAGACTGTGGCATCTCCCGGATTACTTCAGCCCTTGCCAATTCCTAGTAGGGTTTGGGAGAGTATAATTATGGATTTCATTGAAGGGTTACCTAAGTCTCATGGTAGATACACTATATGGGTGATTGTGGACCGTTTGAGCAAATATGGCCATTTTGTTGCACTTTCTCATCCATTTTCAGCCTCTAGTTTAGCTCAACAATTCCTGGATGGGGTTTATAGATTACATGGAGCTCCTAGGGAAATCATATCGGATAGGGACTCGATTTTTATCAGCAACTTTTGGCAAGAATTCCTAAAGGTCCTCAAGATTGATCAGAAATTGTCTTCATCTTACCACCCCCAAACCGATGGTCAAACTGAGGTTTTGAATCGCTGTTTGGAGACCTACTTAAGGTGTATGTGTTGGGAGTTCCCTAAGGATTGGTTCAAATATTTACCACTTGCAGAATGGTGGTATAACACTACCTACCACTCCTCTACTCATATGACCCCTCATGAGCTACTTTATGGGCAAAAACCGGTTGTTTATGTGCCTTATTTGCCTAGGTCGGCCATGGTTGAGGAGGTTGACAGATCTTTTATGGCAAGAGAAGGGGCTGTTATGGTAGCTAAACATCACTTACACTGTGTCGTAAACCCGATGAAACAGAAGGCCGATTCCCACCGCACGGATAGGGAATTTCAAGAAGGTCAATGGGTTTTTGTGAAACTTGACCTTACCGTCGGATATCACCGCCTCTAGGAGCAATCAGAAGCTAGCTCCCAGATTTTTTGGGCCCTACCAGGTGAAGCAACACATCGGTCCAGTTGCCTATCAATTGGAGCTACCGGAGGTAACAAGGATTCATAATGTTTTTCACGTCTCCTTGTTAAAATTATGCCCAGATCCAAACCAGCGGGCTCGACATCCTCCGCATTGGATCGCGAACCTCCCACGTTGAAGGAACCAGATAAGATTTTGCAAACCAGACGTGGGCGTAAGAAGGGACGCATTGTAACGGAAGTGTTGGTCCAATGGAAGCACCTACCGGAGGAGGAAGCTTCATGGATGCTGCTGTACACTTTTCGACGGTTTCCAAAGATTTGTCATGCCTAACCCTTGAGGACAAGGGTTCTTTAAAGGGGAGTATTGATACGTAAGGCGTATATAGTATGAATAGCTGTGGTTGAGGTGGCGGCCACACTAATTCTATGAGGCCGCCCACTTAGTTAAATAGGATATAGGACCAGCGGCACTATATTAATTCCATGAGGCTGCTGGGTTAGTATTAGATAGGGATATTAGTATTAGTAGCTGATATGACCGTTAGATTAGTTAATGGGCCTTGGCCTTGAGAGTCCTGGAGGGCTAGACTTACGAAATGGCATGTATTGATTCAGTTGATTGTGTATGAATGAATGACATGGACATCAGTTCTGTCACGTCCTTCTCTTCTTCTTCCCTAAACTTCTAGTTCTACAACTTACCTATCACATTCCATAAGCCAAAATGAACATCAGGCGTTGAACATTTTGATAAGTTTAGCAATTCAGTTTCATTCAGAATTATTTTTATTTTTTGTGTGTGAATCATGCAGAGGTTGTTTTGACATTGGCGAGGATGATGCAAATAATCCTAGTCGAGGATTTGGACCAGGATTATGGAAGAAACGAGAATGGAAGTTCTGGGCTTAGTTCAGTGCCACAAAATGTTTTAACTGAGCATAAAAAGTATTTGAGTGGTTCCTTTGTACCTGATAAAAAGGTTGTTACTGATGGGGATAGGTAACTTTTATCATAGCTTTGTATGTGAAGTTTATCGCATCTCTTTTACAACAGTATTTTGTCTTACACCATCTGGATCCATCTACTAAAACCTTTGTAGTCTGTAAAGACATTTGCCTGGTAATCAATGCTTTTACCCTTTTCTGGATTTAAAAAGACTTGACTCTAAAATAGTGTCTCATACTTGTCACTTGTGCTCCAGAAAATTAGTGTATTACCTGTGTAATTATTTGGTCATCCGGAAAATTCCACTTGTCATGGCTGGCCGAAGACTTGGTGATCTTGAAATTTTTTATGTATCTGCAGAGAAGGCAGAAAGGGAACTAAAGTGGACGTAAGTTTCAATTAAATATTAAATAAATGGAGTAGTATTTTTGAAGTCATCTTTAAAGCTTTACTTCATTCTTTTCAAATTGTTAAAACATTGATTTCCTTGCAGTGCAAAATATGGCATTGAAGAGATGTGTCGTGATCAATGGAATTGGGCAAGCAATAATCCTTATGGTTATGAATCACATCCACAGGAGTCCACCAATTAACTGAGTTGCATACATATTCTTTATTTCCTCCTTTTTGAATCATGACACAACATAGGCCATATGAATTTAGGAATCCCTTAGTTCTTTTTTTTAAAAAAAAAATAAATAAATAAAGTCAGGCATATTCTTATTAGTTCCAAGTCACATGAAAAATAAAGTAGTGGGTTCGTAATTAAGGCTTCTCTAGGTTCCTTTTTACTTGTTGACATTTTAGTGAGGTTAGCTCATACGTAAACACATGACTTCATGTCCCGTATATCTAAACCGCACAATTTATATTTTATAGAATATGATGATGACTATTGGCTTCTTGATGTCCCATTGCGATGACTAATAGCTTCTTAATGTTCAAGTTAGAACTCTCTTTATTGGCCTTTTACTTTACCTTTAGTTTTCTTTTCGGTGTTTCTTCCGCTATCTCTCCCAGTAACTATATGAGCATCTCATGTAAATTAGTCTTTGTTTGCCTCCAGTTTTAAATAATCTCTTTCTGTGTTTTCCAAGACCTAACTACTCTACTTAGTAACATTTAAATGTGTTCCAGCTATCAGAACAACTATTGAAAGGCCACACATCAAGATATGCTACTGGAGATGAATTTTTTTTTATGTTTTACTCATGTTGCCTTATTTTGAAATTTACATGGCCATTTTTGTTTACAAAAAATCCCTTTTGAATGGTTTAGTTGAAGTATCTTCTCTTATTTTGCACTCACTTATCATTTTTTCAAATGATGCAGATGGAATATGATGTTCTTGGGGAAATCATTAATTTTGTCCAGGTACTATATTCTTCCCTTATATACCATATCTAGCACACCCTGTCAAAAAAAAAAAAATTCTCATACCTTTGGTCTTAACATAATTCATGGTATTTTTAATTGTCTTGGACTAGATTCATCTGAACTTTAGCAGCCCACCCTATCAAAGCCCACATATTCCATTAATAAGTTATACACACTGTACCAAACACAATGAATATTCGTTTCTCAGTTTGGCAATGAACTATATTACTATGCCTCCAATGTTGTCTTCTTTCACTGATTTGACAACCACAAAAACAAAACATTTTACACTTCAACAACAAACACAGACAATTTTTACCTCCGCTTGCTGTTACGACATGCATAGGTATCACTCTTCTACCCAGCACATCAAAATTACATTTTTCCATGACTTATGGGTGATTCACAATTTCCTAAAACAAAATGTACCATATAAATTATCTGTGTTGCTGGGTAAAACTTCCTTGGTACCTTTGTATCCTTTCTTATAGCTAATTTCCATTGGAATTCTCCTTCATTCCATTTCCGCTCTGTAGAATCGTTTTTTGAAGGCTTAGTGGGCCATTGTGTTTTTCCTTTTCATTTGCCAATCCACAGTCACATACGTTTTTAGCCTCAATCCTATGGATGTAGATGCCCTTGCTTACTTTATGGCTAAGTGCTTACTTTTTTAATATCTTTATTTCACCGTTCTTACATAACTCCTTGGTGGGTACATTGCTCAGAAATTAATCCACAGGATGGACATGAATCCTTCAAACAGCAGTCTACCATTTAGGATGAAGAGACGACAGTTTTCTATTACTTTATCCTTTGCAATGACAATTAACAAGAGTCAGGGTCAGTCATTACAAAATGTTGGGTTATATTTGTCGAAGCCAGTATTCACACATGGACAATTATACGTTGCTTTATCAAGAGTGAACAATATTGCTGGATTGAAAATTCTCATACAAAACGATTCGAATGGTGGAAAATGTACAACCACCAATGTAGTATACAAGGAAATATTTAGAAATGTTGAACCGAAATGAGTGAAAGACATTTCCCCTTCACACTACATGTTCAAAAGTTGATATATTATAATGTCTACCATATTCATGTTCTTTTGTTGATGTTTTTAAACCGCAACATAAATTGCACAACCTATAAAAGTATACCACAGAGAAATTCTATTCCTTTTCACCCAATATTTAAAATGCATTTCTTTTCTTTTAAAGCTTCATTTTAATTCAATTACTTGAACATTTCAATGAATTCATGGTCAAAATGCATTGTACGTATCCTAAATTGTTGTACCGCGCAACGCGTAGGGGGGATCACATGCTTATTATTAAAATATTAGATTGAAGAGTGTCGGTAAAACTCATCCCATTGATGAGCATCTTGGTGCTCATTGCTGGGTGAGAATCGCACCATCCAAACACAATTTTGATGGTTTGAATTTAAAATTTTTAATTAATATTTTTTTAAAAAAACTGACAATTAAGAGATTATTTTTATTTGGACCATACGTATATTAAGTTCCTTATCTCCATTATATCAAGTTTTCTAATCACACATGACCACGTATCTTTCTTTTTTATATGGGTTTATAATTAAACGATAATAATTCAAAAATATAACACGTGGTTTAAGAACTTGACAAAATGGATATAAAGAACTTCATTTAAGTATTTTTATTTTATATTTTATATTCTACACATATTAAAATATTTTTTTAAAAAAAAATTGAAAAGTACTATAAATGTAGACTGTAAATCTGGACAGCTTGGTGCTCCTTTAGTAGGGAGCACCAAAACTAAATCCAAACTTATACGCCCTCATATATATCCTATACATTGGCGCATTTTAGAAATAAGTCATGGTCCTTAACTCCTTGGTTATGGCGTGGGCGGTTTAGCTCAATGATACTAATTAACTCCTCTTTTAAAACTTTGTTAAACTTAAGGGTGTGAGTTCATCCATACATGCATGAATGCATAGTGTTCGTGAGTGAATGACAAAAAAAAACTGAGTCATTTCTCATCTTTTGATGTGACATTTAATGAATCATTATGTGAATACCCTCCTAAGCATACTGTAATGTAACATGAAAATATTTAAAGATAATAAATATTAAGGATAAAATTGAAGAGTGATACAACCTCTTCAACAAAATCTATACATACCAAACTTTGTTACATGTGTTGTCACGCAATTTAAAAGTGAAGAGTGATGCAACCTCTTCAACAAAATCTTCTTGCATCAGAGCCTCATTCAATTCATTGTTTAATTCCCCTTCTAGTTGCCCTAAGAAAGGGTTGGATAACCTCTCCATACTCTGCTAGTTAGTGCTGGATCCCCACCAACCTATGTTTCAACCTTCTGATTCAATATTCTATCTTCCCAAACATTTCCCTGTTCCAATCCCTTAGCGCGGTTGCTGCAATTCCCTCAACTCCTCGTGCACTACAACCCCTCCCTTCCAGTTAAGGCTCAAGAAATCTCGAAACTCATCATGCAATAACCATGCAGCCTTAAATCTAAAAGGTCTTACTCCAACCGCTCCTACTTGTTCCGGTTTTTGTATCCACGAGAAGGTGATAGTCAAAATTCGTACACAACAATACACTAACTTCAGCTTCCTCAAAAGATGCTGCCACTGTACATTTCATAACCCTCGGTCTAATCTCTTGAAAACACGATCGTATCCGTTCCATTTAGGCCCCTTCTAAGTGAATAACGGCACCTAAATCCACCAAACCACACCCCCTTATCCAAGTACAAAATTGATTACATCGAGCCACACTAACTTCCGCACCTCCCTTTTGTTCAGTCGGGGATTTGATCTCATTAAAATCCCCAACCATCAACAATCCCCTATCCATTTTCTCTTTTACACTACCCAGTTCCTCCCACAACAACAATCTACCAGCCCTAAGGACACGCATATGCAGTGAAAAATACCTCTCCATCGTACCTTGTCGTACGCTACAGTGGACAAACTGCTCATGTCTCCTAACTTTTTCCACTGTCACCCCCTCTTCATTCCACATGACCCAAATACCCCCCGCAAAACCCTAAGCCTCCTCTACAATCGCCTTCTTAAAGCCCAACCTCTTAATGGTCGTAATTGCCTTCCTCCCACTAATACGAGCCTCTAACAATACCACCATCTCATGTTTATTCTCTCTACACATGCTCCAAAAAGCCAAACCAAACCCCTTACTAGCCGCACCCCTACAATTCCAAACAATTCTCTTCATTGTAACATCCATAAACAAACACTCAACCTCTATAAACCACCTTCGGGCCCCTCACTTGACCCCCATCTCCACCGCTATTCACCTTCACAACATACTCTTCTCTTCTTATACCATCCTCTGAGTCAGGATCTTCATCCATTGCATGATCCACAACGTGATTCCTTCACTACGATCCACATTTCCTTCCACAGTTATTTCTTCCTTCTGCCTTTGTGTAGTATAGGCCCCATCCCTTGAGAACACCTGCCTACTTCTATTGATTAGGTGTATCTTATCACTAACCCTCGGCTCTCCACAAATTTGTGACTCAGTCCTTATTACCTCCTCCCTAATCGGCCCCTACTACTTCCAGCTCTTCTTCACACTTTATACCTCCCTTTATCAACCCCACTAGTTGGTCTAGCCGCCTTCCTACCAGAATTTCCCCCTTCCAAACTTTTATTCACATTTGAAATGTCCTCTAACAACCCTCACCCTCTCGTCGCCTCTTCCTCCTCCTGATCCCTCAAAATAGTATATATGCTCCCCTTCTGATTCCACACCGTACCATTCCCACTCTCCCTTACCCTACGAGGCCTTTGCACTACCTTCCAAGGGCTCACATCCTCTTAATTCAGCACTTTTTCTTTTCTGTCGCGCCTCCACCTTCCTTCTATAATCCCTCTATTACATCTTGTTTCAATCGCAAGTAGTCCGCACATTTCTCTCTCAAGGGGCCGAATCTCCTACAATGAAGGCATAACATGTGCATGCTTTCATACTCAATAACCTTCTTTACTTCCTCAATACTATATTCAGGAACAATTGGATTGGATAGGTCCAACTCCACACACAAGCTAGCAAACTTCCCCTACCCCTCAGTGCAATTGGTTCATCCACTTTTATTATCATGCCCTGAAACCTTAAGAGGTGATCGGCACGGAATATGAGTGGACTCATATTCCTTAAACCTTAAATTTATAAACATGTGATTTAAAATATATGAATCCTACCTATAAATTACATGGAGCATCTAACTTTAAATAATAATACAAAAGTCTAGGGTTATGATTACATCAACTAATAGCACTACCAAATGGATCAGCGATCTTTACATCATTAAAGAAGCTCTTCACTGCTCAACAGGAGGTACAAGGTCGGCAATATTATCTGTTCCAAACAATTTTTTTCGGTGAATAACATTTCATTCTTACAATTTAATAAAATACAAGAGTAAATGATTTAAACATTTTTATCTTCTAATAATAACAATTTTAATCTCTTTATCATATGATCATGAATAATAACAAAACTCTATATAGGATCATCAATCAACTACCTTGAAATACGTAATAAATCATTTTGTTTGACAAAACCGGTTTAAAACAATAAATCAAATAAAATAGAACTCTATATAAAATATCGTTAATCAAATAATATAATTTCAGAACATAATAAAACCTTTAATTTAATATAATCAATTTTAACCATAATTCTCAAAACCGCATCTTTCTGTAAAACTTCTTATAGAACAAATGACAAGCGTGTCACACAGTCTACGAGGGTAACTAACCAAACATGGCTGAGGCCATGAAACAAGCATGGACACACAGTCCATGAGAGTAACTAACCAAGTATGACTTGAAGCCATGAAATAAGCATAAACACACCGTCCATGAAACAAGCGCAACATGAAGCTACGAAACAAGCGTAGGTTCAAAACCCATTAATAACAAACATGATAACAATTCCCATGATTTTCAAGTAAACTCGAGGTTAACCATGATACACCAAGAACTAATAGAACTGCTGTTAGTAATCAACGTTCTATACTCAGTCCTTCCAAAACAGTTTCAAGCATGTTTGGGACCAATTTATCAAAGCAATAAAAATTCTTCTTTCAAGATAATATCAACATGTATCTCATACTTCATAATCGAATTCCCCAGCATAAAGGTTCACAAACAATATTTTAAAACTTTCCTCCAAATTCAATATGACAACAAAAATCCTTTTTAAATAATAAATTCTAGCTTATGAACTTTCCAAAATGCAAGATCATTTCAATATAAAATTTATGAAAAATATATCAAAAAACCTCCTTACCATTTTAGTACATAATAAAGAATTATGCTTTGAAAATACAATTGGAAGAAAATACATAATAATGGATAAAATCATTAATCCTTACTCATGTAATATCAATAAGCAAATATGACAAACTTTCCTTCACAAAATCATACTTTAAAATATGGTAATTAACATAAAAATAAGATAACTAGTAAATATATCATTTATAAAAGTTATAATGGGATGTTATTCACTTACATGTTGTTCATTCTGAAACTGTACCTTTCCCAAAGTTTTTTAGGTTCACTTTTCTCTTGAGCTCAAGCAATTGTTAATTCCTATAAATTTGGAAATAGAGATAAATCATCATAGATAATATTTTATCCTTATACATATATACTCATCAAGACATAATTAAATGTCAATTATCCTACCCAAAACTCTCAACTCATGGCTAGATACATTTATCCAAAAATATTATCATTTTCAGACTTAATAGAAATCTGACTATAATTTTTGAAGGAACTTGAAAAAATCATAACTTAATTTAGGAAACTTCAAATGAGGTGATTCGAGTTCCTAATTAAAGCTCTGCAAGTCTATTTTAGAGGAAAAATAATCACCAAACCAATTCACGGCCGAAACCTACCTAGAATTTCGCAGAACAAATATTATTTGAATATGGAGACAAGGTTTTCCAGTTTTTCTGACCAAACTTAGAAAAAGCATAATTAATTCTATATAATTTCAATTGGGGTGGTTCAAATTCCTATTCAATGCTCTTTGAATATATTGTAAATATAAAATATTACCCAGAGCCAATTCTTGCTACAGAATTCCAGAACCACGCTAAACCCTCACTACCATAGATTTCATTTAAGATTAAATGCCTAAATTCCAAAAATCATAATTCTTAATGTAATAATCCATTTTCCTCATATTATATATTATTTTAAAGCTTATTATTACTACTTGAAATATAGAAAGTTTCATCACCATTGGAAATCATTTAGTCGGTCAAAACCTTAAAAGAAAACGAAACTAAAATCTGGACAACAGAAGCTCTACAATTTTTCCTATGTAACTTTGAAAAATCATAACTTGAGTTATAGACCTCCAATTAACATGATCTTGGACTTCTTTTAAAGCTTAATATGTGTACTAAATGTCCACAAACATCTACAGAAGAGGTCGATTACCTTGGTTTTATCATACTCAAAAATTAATGCTCCAATTCTTAAAATTCCACTTTTAGACATAATGGTTCCAAAATTGAACTAGGGGCATTACTCTACACCAAAAACCTTTTCTAAACTCATTGGAAGCCTTAAATTTAGGAAAAATAATTCCCTTCATGCTTAGACAGGACTGGCTGAAACAGGGGAAAGGAAAAAATCCATGAATATCAATCTCTATTGCCACCAAACACAAAATAGGGGCTTTTAAACTTCTCTTGGATGTGGTTAACAAATTTTAGTCACTTGTTTCATATCATAGCATTGAAAAACAGTGGCCATTTTTAAAAACTTAAGCTTCCAAAATTTGAGTTTCATAAAAATCTATATTCATCCATGCTCATAACACTCCCATGACACAACTTGTACTCTATTAGAGCACTCTAACCACATTCTAAGTTTTGGATAGCTTTCCCTTAAATCTGTAATTTTTCCAGCTTTACAATTGTTGTCTGAACATGCTTTTATAACTTAAGATACTCATTTAATACTTGGAAGTATTAAACAGTCAGTTTCATTTGATGGTCACCTCCAAGTATCAATTCCAACGTGCTCCCAACCTCATACAGCCGTATAGCATTTGTATAGTCTATAAACTTCAGCATTTAATCATTTCCATGATATTTTCATAAGGAACAAACGAAACTGCCCTGGACAGCAAGACAGATTCAAAAGTCATTCTCCCCAAAATTTGTTCAGCATCATATAATGACATTTACCCACATACATCACTACCCATCCTCAATCTAAACATGAGTTCATGTTTAGCTATGTTAAAATCTCCTTCGTCAAGTAAATCCTAATGCTCAAAATTATATTCAATGATGGCCGGTCACTAAATAAATAAAGCTAAACAATTAAGTAGCCAAAATTAATAATAATTATAACTAAACAATGAAAATCAAAGTTTATGCCACTTATAAGTTCATAGCTATTCTAGAAAATCAAAGTCTATTCCACTTATAAGTTCATAGCTATTCTAGGTTGCAAAACAAACTAGCCACACATATGGCTTTAAACAGATTCGTCACAACACAGGAAATTAAATCAAAGTTCAGAGGCATGAGGAAAATAACAGGAAAGAGGACGATACAATTGAAGAACAGACTAAATCGCGCCTCCACTCTGGTTCAATCACTAAGAAGATGGTGAGGAGTTGCTAACTCTGGTTCCTCCTTCTTTCCAGTCGTGCCCAACGTCCTCTGTTTCCCGTCTTTTGCTCTGCTTCGGAATAGATGATGGTGGATGATGGGTGGTCGCCGGTGACGATGGTGATGAGGGTGAGAGTTGCCGGTGACGATGGTGATGAGGGCGAGAGTCACCGGCGACAACAGTGATGCGATGGTGTGGGTATGCGAAACTGAAGGTTCCAGGCGTGAGGCTCCGTTTTCTCTCTTCAAGTCGTTCTCCCTGTGCGTCTCTCCTCTCTTATTCAGCGGCGCCTCTTGTAGGCTGTAGCTTTTAGGTATTCCATTCTCCTTCAATTGTGGGGCTCACATCTATCCCAAATCTCATTCAATTACCGTATCAATCAATCTCATGCTCTTGGTCATTGTGAAAAGAAGAAAATTATATAATAATAATAATAATAATATATTTATTTCCTAAACTCAAATTCTTATTTTAAATTGATGATGAATCCGGATTGATTTATTTTAAAATCTCAATAAAATCTCTTTTAAATTAGTAATAATGACTTCTTAAATATATCAAAATATATCTCAAATTTATTAAAAATAAAAAGTCATCAAGGATAAATATAAGGAAAGGAATATATATAATATTGTTAATTACTAATGAATAAACTTTCTTACAACTTAAGAGGCCTCTTCTTAAACTGAGGAGGATTAATACACACAAAAATATAGTCCAACTACTACACATAGGTAATTCCATATATATCTCATCTGAGAATGAAACACCACACTTTAAAAATAAATTCTGTTGTTGAAGAGTTTTGAGATATGTAAGAGTAAGACACAAATTTTAGGCAAACAAAATCGTAAAATTTCCATGTAATAACCCAACTTAATTAGTTTTTCCTTTTGATGAGAACGTGATTAATCAAGTTGTCCAAGATGACGCAAGAAGAACCACCAGATTTAGTTGCCTGCTTTGAAATCTTCTGCCACTCGAAGACCTTATGTCTCATCTCCTTCCCTTTATCTCCTTCTACCAACTCATTCACAACTTTCTCCACTTCTTCTCTCTTCACATTATTATCAATCTCAAGCCCAATCCCCCACTCTGTGCAAGCATACCTACAATTAATTAGTTGGTCTCCATAAAAAGGCCAACAAGCCATTGGGACACCTGCACAAATACTCTCTATCATGGAATTCCATCCACAATGAGTCAAAAACCCTCCAATTGATGGATGATTCAGAACTTTCTGTTGTTCACACCAGTTTGCTACGAGGCCTCTTTCTTTGGTGTCATTTATAAACTCAGGAGACAGAATCGTTGAACCTCCATGAACAAGGTCAGGCCTAATGATCCACAAGAATGGTTTCTTGCTGTTGGCTAAGCCCCAAGCAAACTCATGCACTTGTTCTGCAGACATAACCGTGACGCTTCCAAAATTCACATAAACTACAGATTTAGATTCCTGGGATTGGAGCCATTGGATGCAATGAGCATCCTCTTTCCACATATTGGAGCCAATGCAGTCCAAGGCTTGGTTCTGTGGGATTTCATTGAGAAGCAAAGGGACAGGGCCTATGGTGTAAAGTGGAGGGAAGATGGAGGAGAGAGTGTCCAGTGCCTCACTCTCCAACTCACTAAATGTGTTGAAAATTATGGCATCAGCCGATGTTGCTGTTTTTAGCTCATTGACAGAGAACGTAAGCATTAAATGATCATTTGGATCTAGTGAAGTAAAATAGCTAGGAAGATCCCTTAATCTCATATTTTTCATGCCTGAAAGCCAATCCACTTTGGTATCCAAGTATCCATTTGTTAGATCACTCTCATCTGCACAATAATGAAATCGCAAAATAAGAATGATAAGTGACATTAATGGGTTAGACACACACACAAACAACATAAAGAGTACGTAACATGAATTAATGAGTTACCTTTCAAGGGAATGATGCCCTTATCAAGAAGAGTGCCACCATGCCAACCAATCAAATAGGAGATAGCATTAATAGGGCAATAGAGAGCAACAGGAAGTTCAAATTCTTTAGCTGCTTTAATTGTAAACGTCATGACAGCATCAGAAACTAAGGAAGTAACAGGAGGCACAAGGCCATCAGAGGCAGAATCTTGAAGCCTCTTGAGAAGATTTGTGAAGGGGATGAGGCACTTCTTTGAAGTAGATTCCCAAAGAGAAGGGACATGTTGGGTAGCATCAGCATCAGAAGAAGGAAGACCATCTGGGATGGTTTCGAATCGAAAATCTGGGAGACCATCAAGAGCTTGAGGACCCCTTGATTTGAGCAAACGTCTATGGTTGTACTCTGTGTTAACGTATGTTATGTGAAAGCCTCTTGAATGAAGCAATTTGGCTAAATTCAAGAAGGTATTCAAATGGCTTTGAAGTGGAAAGGGAGTGATCACAACGTGTGGTTTTGATGACCCTCCTCTTTCCATAGAATCCATCTTTTCGAAACTTGTGATCTCTCTCTCTCTTTCGCTGTATTACAAGACTCTGTTAGAAGCTTAATTTATAGAGCAAGACAGGACTCTTGTGTAAAAAAGTGATTTAAGGAAGCTTCCTGGAACATTGTCATTGCAATCTAAAAATATCCAAAACAAGCGATGCGTGTTGCCCAAGGTGATCACGTGGCTGTGTGATATCTTGTCGTCTTATCTAAAGGCTACGTGTATTGATTGATATATTTTTTTATACACCAGAAAGATTAAATGCAATAAAAACTAAGAAGCCATCGCGATGTAGCATCAGGATCTAGAGTCTGGACACTAGGAGAATCAGTCAAAGCCTTTTTCTCAAGCACATCTACTGTACCATGATAATCTCTGTCCCCCAGCTTGATTACCATTTACCACCCGCTAGTCTCGTTTCAACATATTTTTTATATCTAATATCAGAGTATGTTGGTTGACATTGAGCAAAAAAAAAAGAGTATATATGTTGGTTGCTATTTTATAGAGAAAGAATTATTGTGACTTGTAGTGCCATGCTGATGTTATCATTCTCAATTATTTGATATATTTAACAGAGAAAAAAGTGGACTGTGACAGCGATAACCAATTAATGAATTGTTTCATTAAAATAAAATAATCCCATATGCATTACTGAGAATGATAAAAAAATGATTTACGATTAATGCCATCAGGTTCTTCTAATTACTTATCCCATATTTTTTACTATTTAGGAGATTGTTTCAAAATTCTTTTTGGGCGTCAGTGTCGGCCACTACTTTTGACTCCGTCCACTTTTTTCCCCCTCTCCCTTTAATATATAAAGTAATTGAGAAAGATAATAATCCTTAGATTAGCCCTCAAAAATTAACATTAAGATGTGAATTTTGTTGGGACTTTTTTGCTATTCTTAATGGTTTTTGGGACCTAGCTGTAATTTTTCCTAAATTTTATCTTAGAGATTTCATAGAAGAGGAAAAATTGCATTTAAAGATGGAGTTACAACATTTTAAGCTTGACATCCCTAAACATCCAGATTTGATTAATTTATCAACTTCATCTGAATTATGTCAAGGGTTAGCAAAAATTGAAAAGTTCATCATTTACTCTCTTATTAATAGAGTGATTAGACTTGTACTCACTCATCCAGTTTCTATAGCAACTACTGAAAGATTTTTCTTTGCTATAGGGATAATCAACAACAGGCTTCAAAATAGAATGAAAGACCAATTTCTTGATGATTTTTTTGATTACATACGTCGAAAAAGAAATTGTTTTGAGTTTTAGCACAAATTCAATTATAGATGAGTTTAATAATATGAAAACACGTAAAATAAGAGTCAAGTGAAGTTATCTTAATTTTTGTAATAGATTTCTTTTATATTTTTTGTATATTAGGTTTGTATTATATTTCAAGTACTTTTATTTATGATATATGATATTTTATTTTCGCCCCCCCCCAAATTCTTGAGTCCGGCCGTGCTTATACACTGACACATTTTAGAAATAAGTTATGGTCCTTAAGACATAGATGGTAAGTGATTTGTTCAAGTCTCAAAAGGATGTGTGTTCGATCCCCGCTACCGTCGCTGAGACTCCTTTGGTAGGTGATCTCGTAAGTCCCCATTAAGTCACCAAAGAAAGCCTCGGGCCGTCTTTGGCGCATTGATGGGAGACGTCGAACCCCTCCAAAACTTTTATATATATTATATATATATATATATATATAAACTCCTTGGTTAAGGCGTGGGCGCTTTAGCTCAATGACACTAATTAACTCCTCTTTTAAAACTTTGTTAAATTTAAGGGTGTTTCAGCCATATATGCATATATATATATGAATGCATAGTGTTCGTGAGTTAATGAAAGAAAACTGAGTCATTTCTCATATTTTGATGTGACGTTTAATGAATTAATATGTGAATACCCTCCTAAGCATATTGTAGTGTAATATGAAAATATTTAAAGATAATAAATATTAAGGATAAATTTGAACAGTGATGCAACCTCTTGAACAAAATCTATATATGCCAAACTTTGTTACAGGTGTTGTCACGCAATTTAAAAATCTTATCACGTAATGCGTAGATCTCAAGCCCCTTGGTTTTGCTGATATGGATCGCAATGGAGGGCATCTCGGTCAAAGTTGGAGATCTTGGAATTTCTTGGATGCCAAGGATGTCTTTTTTATTTTTATTTTATATCCGACTTAGAGGCCAAGTGGGTGAAAGTGAACTTTTTTTTCTCAACTATTTTCAGTATTTGTAAAGAAACCAAGTGGATCCTTCCAAGCGCCTAGTGTAAAGTGGAGCATAGACAGTACTCCTCTAGTAACTGATTAGTTTATTTTAGTTATAAGTGTAAGACATTTTTATTTTATTTTTTTATTTATCAATCTTTTTCTTATTTACTCTTTATTGATGCTCCATCAACAATAATCAATATTACTATAGAAAATATCTTTTATTACGCTTATTATCAACCATATATGACAGTTTCAAACCGTCATATCTATAGACGTTATATATGTTCCATGCAAATAAATACAGCTTTCGAACCATAATATATTAAAGGCATATATAATGGCTATTTATTAAGAACTATAATGTATTAGCTTTTGTTTACTTTATATAGTTATTATTATTATATATAGTTATTGTTAAGTATTCTTAAAGAATATATAACGTTTCATTATGAAAAATTGCCAAATATTATTAAATATTTTTTTTTTCAAAATTCTATCTTCTTATATATGATGGTTATCAGTTTTAACTTTTAAATATTCTTAAAAAAAGACAAGTATTTAAGAATCATATTTTACGGTTAATTATTATAACCGATATACATTTGCTTTTTCTTATATAAAGTTGTAAAGACAAATTGTTTGAAAGTGTTATATTACGATTATTTCATAAGAATGTCATTTTTGTTAGTAAATACATTATGGTTACTAATTATAACCGTTACGTTTTTGTTTTTGTAAATTTCATTTTTCAATACATAACGGTGTGTATATTTAACGTTAGGTTTTAGTGTTATATATATTCTTTTGCGACCTTTTCCTCGACATACATAGCATTTGTTCGCTGTAATTGTTATCACTACTATAAAATATGGTTTTTACTTCCCAAAAGGACGTCCAATTTTTAAAAAAGGAAGTAAAATGTGGAGGCGGTGACAATTTTATAAATATTTGTTACAAGTTTGACATATTAGACGTCCTATTATTTTATAGGACGCAGAAACTATACCTATAACGTCTAAGTAAAAAAGTTAGAGTGGTGGTTATAGTTTTCGGCGTCTAATTAAAAAAGATAGATGTAGTGGGTAAAAAATTTTCACTCGCAAACCCCCAAATTTCTCCTGCGTGCTCCGTGGATTCTCATTCTCTGATTTCTTATCAAATCCATCTGCGAAAACCTCTCGTTCTTCCTTCTCTCTTTCTCTTGTCAAACCAGGTTCTTTCGATATTATATTCTTCAATATTTTCCCCTTTTCACGTATTTATATCGACGAAACTTGGATTCACAGTCCCTTGCTCCCTCCTCAGCCTGACCAGAAAGCCCTCGCTCGCTTTTGGTCTAAGTTCGCCGATGAAACGGTACTTATTAATCAATTAATCAAACCCCCTCTCTTTATGTAATTTCTGTTGAGCTTGTTAGGTTTAGATTTAGAGAAGGTTCCTTCACAATTCTGGGTTTTTGGACTGCGAGATATGGTAAACAGATGGTGGACGCTGCGTGGATGGCCATGTGCTTCAGTGGGGACGAAAAGGAGAATGCGCTGCCGGTAGGAAGAGAATCGATGCAGAGAATTGAGGATGAGATTAGAGGGAAGAAATTATTTGGAGGAGACGACTTAGGCTACTTGGACATCGCACTGGGTTGGATCTCTTACTGGCTTCCTGTTTGGGAACAAGTTGGGTCGTTTCAGATCTTAGACCCTTTGAAATTTCCATCCATTATTGCTTGGATTACCAATTTTCTCAATCACCCTGTTATTACGGATTCCTTGCCTCCAAGAAATGAGCTCCTCCTTTATTACCAACGTATCAGATCTAAACTCTCTTCTACTTATCCGACTAGCTAGCTACCTATGAAGTAAGGAAAATAAAAGAAACAAAGAGGAACATATGTATTGATGGTATGGAACTTCAAGTAGCGTGGGGGATTTTTCTTTTTCTTTTTGCCAATCGTGTGGGGTGTTAATGCATCATAATTACGAGTCTTTGATGCATGTTGAATACAAATGGATCTTTTTCTCAAGTGTTCAATATTTGCTTTATACATAGAATTCATCTGCAGACATTTCCAAACCTCCCATTTTTCTTTTTCATACTTGTCTGCTATGTTTGTACCTATCCGAGGCTACTTTATTCTATTGGTAGATATTTGTTGTTCTGTTATTAGATTCTTGCACCGCTTGATGAACTAGTGACCCATATGAACGTGATCTGCTAAGTAATTGTTGCTACATCAGTTCATCCTGAAAACAAATTATCACTCTACACCTGATTAGTGCTTCCTTCTTTTCATGTCTATAACGAAAGTATCCAAGTAATTGTTGCTGCATCAGTTCATCCTGTTTTTATATCTTTGTTTGCGTAATTGAGTATTTTTTCGTAACATTGGTTTGGAGTCGAACTAGGTAAGTTGAATACTTGTGTGGTCTTTCTAGTTCTCTGTAAGGTTTGAGAACTAAATATGCTTCATCTCCTTCTGATTTGGCATCTTTTCTCTGCACTTTCTAATTTGATTGTGGTTCTTCCTTAAAGATTTTGATGTCTTATTTCGTGCACAATTTTGTAGACTATTAAGAAATTTGTGTTAATGCTAGATTTGGCATTATTGATGTAGGAATATGATTAAACTATTTAAAGTAAAGGAAAAACAGAGGGAACTTGCAGAGAATGCAAGTGGTGGAGCACCGATTAAGAAGCAAATTGCTGAGGAGTTGCGTTTGCACAAAGGTTTTCTTCTTGCTATGAAAAAGAGATATTGTTTGGTCTCTGCTATATAATGTTCAAATGTTTTGTGATTCTTTACCCTCTTCCCCAAAGGAAAGGCATGTTGGTTGCAAATCAATTTGATCAGCTAGAGCAATAGTTGGATAACAAATTTTGATGTATAAAAGTTGTTTATGGACTTTCCTCTTCTAGGACAAAGTTTTTTTGTGGGTAGTTCGGGAATGAGGGAGGGGCTTGGACAATGCAGAAATAGATAACTAAAACATTTTTATTGTAAGTAATTAATCATTAGTGAATTGAAAGGTTTTTTTATTGCAATTTCAATTTCAGCAAGATGTGCGTTGATTTAGGCCAAAATTGATGAAGATACAGAGGTTATTGTGTGATTTTTTTTTTTTAATATTTGTGATCTGAACTCTAAGAAATTTTTCAAGGCTACATCACTTCATGTTATCAATTTTGGTAAATTTCATGGTTTCTAAAGTTTGTTTTTAATGCCATTTACTTGGTAGGGTTGACATAAGTAGTGGATCAAAATGACTATTTCTACTTCCTAACTATTAAAATTCTATTTTCTTTTCTTTGATCATCGTCATGCTATTAGAAAAGTAAATGTTTTGTTGGATGGTATAAGCAACTTTATTTCCCCCATAAAAGCTATCAATGGCTTTATGCTTAGAACATTTAGTGATTCACACCTAGTTATTTTTTTTGGAGGATTATTTCTTTGGTTAATAAACATTGCATGCTTATGAAGATATGTGGTCATGGTACTGCTATGTCTGTAATTCTTTGTCACCTATGAGTTCAACAATAATATTGTTTCTCGAGTTGGTTATAAGTTTCTCTTCATGAAAAACTCATTACAGCATTGTTTGAACTAGCTTATGTGATTTCTTTGACACAGCAATTTATGTTAGTGAAGTGTAACATTTTGCAGATATAAGTGAGCTGAATCTACCAAAATCTTGTGCCATGCAATTCCACAATGGTAAAGATGACCCGATGAACTTTGAAGTTTCAATTCGGCCTGATTAAGGATATTATATGTAAGCATGTTTATCTGGTATCTGGAAATTTATTAAAACATTCATTTGACTCATTTTATCTTGTTAAAAAGAAATTTCTGTTCCTTTTTTTGTGTGCAATTAAACTTGTTGGGTCTGCATCACATCTCTGAGAACAGAAACAGGGGAAAAAAAGAATACACATTGCAAAAACAAAAAAGGAGGAAAGATTCTTCATGTCTTTTATGTCTTGTTTGTGGTTACAGGGGTGGTACATTTTTGTTTTCCTGCCAGTCTCAAGATTTTAAACTCTCCTCTTTTGAGTTGAAGAAAAAAATGAATAACAAGATAGGTTGATGTCCATTGCTTTCTCTACGCTTCTGAAGTTCCTGAAACCTCTATTTTGAATATTTAATCATTTAAAAATGTGGATGAACTATGAAGGACATACCTATGAAAGTTTTGAATGGTTAATGATTATGATTGCATTAATTGAGCAGTATGGATTTTGTCAGTGATGGTTTCGGTTTATTGCTTTATAGAAATAATAAATAATAATTCTCTTATTAGAGATTTATGTTTATAATATTAATTCTTCCTCGTTAATTTTCATTTCCTTTTATTGCACCTTTCATGAGCGGTGTGGTAGTTTCCTTGCATAAAACAAAGGGAAGGCATATTTCTCCATTTCTAGTGTTACCTGGCTCTATTGTTTGTGATAACTTGAATAATGTGTTTTCTTATTCTAGGACCTAATTAATCAGTCTCATTTATCTAGTGTTACTTACACGTCAATTATTGCAGGTTGGGGAACAAATGAAGATTTGATAATATCGATCCTGGCTCATAGAAATGCATCTCAGCGTAAGTTGATTTCTGAAACATATGCAGCTACATATGGAGAAGATTTTCTTGCAACCTAGACAAGGAACTTTCTAGTGATTTTGAGGTTAGTTTGAAACTTTATATGTATTCTGTATTTTATTCTCAATTTGATGGCTACTTTAATTTATTTGTCAGGAATTTCAATGTTACAATAAGTGCTTAAATTTAGTGTGCAATTTCAGTCTAATGTTTGATGTCATGAAGACGACGTTGCCTATCTTGTATCTAGGGACTTCCGCAAGGAAGAAACTTGTGACTTTTGAAATGCAGTTTTCTTGCATTGAAAAATCACTTTACACTTCTTTTGATAGGTTACAGCTGTTGATGAGGAAATGGGAATTGGATTTTTGGGCATTGGTTTCCAGCCAAAGTGGGGACTCAAAGACATACCTATAATGCCAAAGGTGTTTCTTTGCCTTCTTTCTATTGTGCAAGACTTTGAACTTGTTGAACATGCACATTCATTCATTTGTTGAATTTGGATTGAATTCTTTGATATCAGGATCAATTAACTGTCAAATTTCGATCAAGGCTATTTAGTAACTTCCATAAGGTGTTTCTTTGCCTTCTTTCCTATGCTTAGAGATTGCAGATATTTGCTATGTTATAATTGAGGTTTTTCATTGTGAATTTCATGTGCAACTTTGAAGAAATAATTGCTGTCATATTGAGGTCTCATTTGCTGTTTTGGATTAGATTTTGTAATCTGAATCTGATTCAATTCTGCTAAATTTGTTGCCTTCATGATGTATGCTTATTTTATAAGAATTTGTTAACAATATGTCTAAGCAAATGGTGTCTGTTTTAGTTCTATAGCAATAAGACACAACTGCAAAATGTTCGATTGAATTTATCAACTGTATTTGCAAATTTGAAAATTCTTAGTAGTGGTGGGAGCAATTGTTAGATAGTTATTAGTTTTTAGCCATTGATATTATCTTCACCATAAGTTGAATAACTTGGGTAACTTATTGTTGAAATGCTATAATGAAACCTATGTTTAGATTTGTAATAGGTTTAAATTCTAGCATTTCCTTTTGTCTCTGCTCATACCTTTTGATTTTCCCTTACCGTAGCTTTTAAAGGTTTTCTATATTTTTTATGGTTGAATCCTGATTTGTGATGGTTCTCAGATTTTTTTTTTTTTTATATATATATATATATATATATAAAAGTGGACTTACGGCGTCTAATTTTAGTAATTAGACGCCTTAAGTTGTGCCTTTTGGAAAGTCATTTATGCCATACTTAAGGCGTCTAATTATTTTAATTAGACGCCCTAAGTCAGAACTTACGGTGTCTAATTTCTAAACTTAGACGTCGTAAGTTTTACCTACTGCGCACCCAGATAGGCGTCCCGCGGAAATAGGACGTTAAATGTGCAAAAAATAGGACATCGTAGCCTTGTTTTATTAAGCATTATATATGTGCAAATATGTAGTAGGCGTGTAAGAGAGATTAATGAAAATGCTTAGGGTAGTTTAGAAAAAATATGTCGTATTAATTAATTTAACTAACTTTTTAAAATTAATTAAATTAGGTAAATAAGTCTTACATTAAAGATACTAAAGATTACTTATATATCCTACAACAGATGTATAATTGATGAATATGCCCCACACACATGTTGAAATTGACTATGGAAAGTGTAAGTCCGATCCTTCCCCTATTACAAAACTTTACTGTTCTATCAAAAAAGTCAAACATCATAGTGAACCTGTCATTGATGGATGATAGGAAAATTAATCACAGACAAAAAGTCAAACATCATAGTCGATCAATCATATAATGGGCTTGTTTGGGATAGCGGTGGGCAATCGGACTTATGAATAAGCCCGATTGGGTAAAAGTCCGATTGTGAAGCGTGATTTATGTTTGGATTGGTGGTTGCATAAGTAGCTTATGGAAAAGTTCGATTGGGTAAAATTTGTTTGGAATGACTTATAGAATAGTGACTTTTGAGATAATTATAAGAAAAAAAATTAAAATAAAAATGACAAAAAATATGAAAAATGCTAAATTACAAAATTTTGGCAATACTAAAATACATAATTTGATCAAATAAATATACATAAGTAACTAAAAAATTAGGCCCGGTATAATTTGGGATCTAATTATATGACAATTTTCTGCAAAAATAAAAAATAAAAAATGAAAGAGGTTGAAGGCTTTCATTTCATCTACTTCCACATCTCTTTTTTTCTTTAGTCTTCCTCCTTGTTTTCATCATATGGCCCTCCATTTTTTTGGGGTCAAATATATGGCCCTCCATTGGTGGAAAAAAAAAAGCATCCAAAGATCTTTTTTTGTTTTTGTTTTTTTATACATAGGGTCCAAAGATCACTCTTCTCCTCCCTCCATTAGTGTCAGAAGATTCTAGTTCCGAGGCTACTCTCCTCCTTCTCTTTCTTTCTCCTTCCTACTTTCCATCCAATCTGTCCAAACAAGCAAGCGCTTTGAAGCCCAAGCTCGAGCGCAGAAACGCCAGGAAGAACATCGATTATCAAGTGCTCCCTCTTCCAGCGTACTCTCCGGTGCTATCTGAATCTGTCCCCAAAGCTGAGCCTCTGCTTCTCTGAATCTGCCTCTGCTTCAGTTTCTATGCGTCTCCAGAAAAGACATGATGAACAGTAAAAGAAAAGCTCTTGGTCTTGCTTCTCTGAATCTGCCTCTCTTGTTCTTCTTTTCAGTCCCTTCGTTGATCTTGGTCTTGCTTTTTCAATTCAAACCGCCGGCGAGAGAGAGAGAGAGCGGTTGGAGAAATATGAGACAATTCGATGGAATGTGAAATGAGATAGATCCGACATCCAAGTAACGGATATAAGTTCGATTGGCTTATGAGAAGCTAGGAAGTGGAGCTTGTCAAATAAGCTCAATTTCGTTCATAAGCTCTGGATAAGCTCGATTGGCAAACAAAAGCATCCAAACGAAAAAAAACATCATAAGCCAGATTCGCACAGTGATTTAAGCCATAAGCTGAAGCTAAAATCAATCCCAAACAAGCACAATATGGATTTCATGAAGAATTATCGTCAAATTAAGAGCTTGTTTGGTTCCAAGAAAGGGTTGGAAATGAATGCAATAAAATGGAATAGAACATATTTTGTCACATAGGTGTTTGGTATGCATTGAAAAAGAAAATGTGTTGATAAGAACACTTTTATTCGGTATGGTGAAACTGAAGCGAATGAAAGTTTTGCCCTTAATTAAAAAATTAATACCTTAGAGCAGATAAAAAGAAAAGACCCAAAAAATATTTTCTCATTCCCAAATCCAAAACAACCTTTCCTTGCTGCTCCTCCATTGATGTGCAGCACCTAAGCGAAGGTTTTTAAAAAAAAAAACCAAAGCAAAGGCCTCTCTGATAATATATTTTGCAATCTTCATAGTTTATAACCAACAGAAGGAACTACAGGGAACATCACAACAGTTGAGAATGGCAGAGATCTTGTCAGTGAGTTACCTAAGTGAGGGAGCCAGACTTGGTACGAATGTGAGTGAGATCTACGATTTGAGAGAGGGAAGAGATAACGTGACAGGGTGATGTCATTGGCCAAAATGATGGCATAGTGAACAGGACTGTGGGCGTAGTGTTCGGTCTTGATGGCCAGAAAGGACGTCATGGAGGCGGACTTGGCCATGTTCGAGAGAGAAAGTTGACTGGTTTTGTGAAACAATGAGGGAGGGAAATCATAACCCATGTTGAGGCAAATTAGTACTTTGACATGATTTTCCCATGGAAAATCTCATTTTCCTTAGCTTCTTGTGGGGAACTGATTTTCATCTATATAGATGATGACAATGAGTTCAGGTGGAAATATATTTTCTGACAGAAATGACGAACCAAATGACAAATGCCGGTGGGAAAGTCCTATTTTCCTGCTCCCTCCTTTCATTTTCCCAGAATCAAATGAGTCCTAGGGGCCCGTTTGATATGAGGAAGATTTAAAGAATGAAAGGAATTTAAAAGAGGGGAAAGGAAGATTGAGAGGGAATTTTAAAAAAATGAGATGTTTGGTAAACATAGAAAAGAGGAAGGAAGATGATAATTTTAAAAAATATAAATATAAATAGAAAATATGAATTGTCTAAAATACCCCTTAACCTAAAAAATATCTTTCTCTCTCCTTCATCCCTCACACTCTCACGACCGACATCCAGGAAAAAAAAACCAGTCCTTCATCCTTCTCTTCCCTCTCCGTTACATCATCGCCTCTCCTTCACATGTCGTCGCCGATCTTCCACCCACCATCGTCGGTGCTGCTCCTTCATCCACCATCGCCGGTGCCGCTCCTTCATCCACCATCACCGGCGCCGCTCCTTCGCCCATCATCGGAACTTGGCCCAGAGATGGAATGAGGAAGAGAGAGAGAGGAGGTCGACGCTTTAACTGATATAAGGGGCTTTTTTGTCTTACAAAAGGACTTCCCAGGAATCTGTTCAAATCCCACCGAAAATGGAGAGAACCAACCTTCCCATGAATGAGGGAAGATGGAGCGCCGCCGGAACTTGCTTTTCCAGAAGATGGAGCGTCCAAACGGTTATCTGCGAAGGAAGACGGTGAATCTTCCCTTCCCTTCTTGAATTTTCCGCATAACAAACGACTCCTAAGGTTCTCCATAACAAGAACAACATAAATATAAGGAAAGGAAAACTATATTGTTACTTACTAATGAATAAACTTGCTTACAACTTAAGAGGCCTCTTCTTATACTGAGGAGGATTGATACACACAAAAATATATTCCAACTACTACACATAAGTACTTCCATATATATATATATATCGCATCTGATGATGAAGCACCACACTTCAAAATAAATTCTGTCGTTGAATATTTTTGAGATATGTAAGAAACAATTTTTAGGCAAACAAAATTGTAAAATTTCCATGTAATAACCCAACTTAATTAGTTTTTCCTTTTGATGAGCACGTGATTGATCAATTTGTCCCAGCTGATGCAAGAAGAACCACCAGATTGAGTTGCTTGCCTTGAAATCTTCTGCCATTCTAAGACCCTCTGTCTCATCTTCTTCCCTTTATCTACTTCTACCAACTCATTCACAAGTTTCTCCACTTCTTCTCTCTTCACATTATTATCAATCTCAAGCCCAATCCCCACTCTGTGCAAGCATACCTACAATTAGTTTGTTGGTTTCCATTCAAAGGCCAACAAGCCATTGGAACACCTGCACAAATACTCTCCATCATGGAGTTCCATCCACAATGAGTCAAAAACCCTCCAATTGAAGGATGATTCAGAACTTTCTGTTGTTCACACCAGCTTGCTACGTGGCCTCTTTCTTTTGTCTCACTTATAAACTCAGGAGATAGAATCGTTGAACCTCCATCAACAAGGTCAGGCCTTATGATCCACAAGAATGGTTTCTTGCTGTTGGCTAAGCCCCAAGCGAACTCATGCACTTGTTCTGCAGACATAACCGTAACGCTTCCAAAATTCACATAAACTACGGATTTCGGTTTCTGCGATTCGAGCCTTTGGATGCAATGAGCCTCCTCTTTCCACATATTGGATCCAATGCAGTCTAAGGCTTGGTTCTTTGGGATTTCATTGAGAAGCAGAGGTAAAGGGCCTATGGTGTAAAGTGGAGGGAAGATAGAGGAGAGTGTGTCCAGTGCCTCACTCTCTAACTCACTAAATGTGTTGAAAATTATGGCATCAGCCGATGTTGCTGTTTTTAGCTCATTGACAGAGAAGGTTAGCATTAAGTAATCATTTGGATCTAGCGAAGTAAAATATTTAGGAAGATCCCTTAATCTCATATTTTTCATGCCAGAAAGCCAATCCATTTTGGTATCCAAGTATCCATTTGTTAGATCACTCTCATCTGCACAGTAATGAAATCGCAAAATAAGAATGATAAGTGACATAAGCGGGTTAGAGACACACACAAACAACAAAAAGAGTAACATGAATTAATGCGTTGCCTTTCAAGGGAATGATGCCCTTATCAAGAAGAGTGCCAGCATGCCAAGCACCCAAATAGGAGATAGCACTAATAGGGCAATAGAGAGCAACAGGAAATTCAAATTCTTTAGCAGCTTTAATTTAACTGTAAACGTCATGATAGTATCAGAAATCAAGGAAGTAACAGGAGGTACAAGGCCATTAGAGGCAGAATCTTGAAGCCTCCTGAGAAGATTTGTGAAAGGGATGAGGCACTTCTTTGAAGTAGATTCCCAAAGAGAAGCGATATGTTGGGTAACATCAGCATCAGAAAAAGGAAGACCATCTGGGATGGTTTCGAATCGAAAATCTGGGAGACCATCAAGAGCTTGAGGACCCCTTGATTTGAGCAAGCGTCTATGGTTGTACTGTGTTAACGTATGTTATGTGAAAGCCTCTTGAATGAAGCAATTTGGCTAAATTCAAGAAGGTGTTCAAATGGCTTTGAATTGGAAAGGGATTGATCACAACGTGTGGTTTCGAAGACCCTCCTCTCTCCATAGAATCCATCTTTTCAATACTTGTGATGTCTCTCTCTTTTTCGCTGTATTACAAGATTCTGTTAGAAGCTTAATTTATAGAGCAAGACTCTGGACTCTTTCGGGTAAAAAAGTGATTTAAGGCAGCTTTCTGGAACGTTGTCATTTGCAATTTAAAAATATCCAAAACAAGCGGTGCGTGTTTCCCAAGGTGCTCACGAGTCACGTGGCTGTGTGAAATCTTGTAGCCTTATCTAAAGGCTACGTGTATTGATTGATTTTTTTTTTTTTATGCACCAGAAAGATTAAATACAATAAAAATTAAGAAGCCATCGTGATATGTGTTTGTATTTGATGGTAGAAGTAATTTTTGTTTATGATGGACTTTTCTTGAACTTTTTTTTTTTCTAGATTTTTTCTAATGTGATTTGTATTTGAGATAGTAGTGGCAGAAGTAGTTTTTTTTTTCCTGATGAACACTTATTTGGCATAGCTTTTGAAAAGATAGTTGAGATAGAAAATGATTGAAAAACCTATGAATTACATACCTACCTACATACATAAAATGTGATTATTTGGGATAAAAAATAAAAAATAAAAGGCCTAAACTATTGTAATGGGATCTGATGAGATTAGAAGTTTGGATCAATTGCTTTAACCTAGAAGTGGCTTAAGCCTTTAAAAGCCATAGACGGTGAAACTTTCCCACAAACACTAAAAAAAAAAAAACAAATTTTCACTTTTGATGAATTTCTTATAGGCTTTTTTTAGCCTATGATACTTTCTCAAATCTTTTTTTTTTTTGAATTAATAAGACAAGAGTTACCTCTTGGGATGTATCATAAAGATACTACACAAACAAAAGAAATAATACATCATGAATGAAAATAACCTAGATCGACTGATATTTGATCCAAACAACAAGTTGGAGGAATCTGTAATAAACCCAGCTCAGTATTCGCCTCATGTGCCATTTTGGATACTTTCTCAAATCTGGACACTAGGAGGACCAGTCACAGCCTTTTTCGCAAGCACATTTACTGAACCATTATGATCACTGTCCCCCACCTTGATTACCGCTCGCTAGTATCGTTTCAACATATTTTTGATATCTAATATCAGAATGCTTCTGAGCAAAAAAAATATCAGAATGCTTTGGCTGCTATTTTATAGATGAATAATTACTGTGACTTGTAGGGACATGCTGATGTTAATTTGTGCAGCGTAGTAAAAGGACTATTATCATTCTTAATGTTTCATATATTTAAGAGAGAGAAAAGTGGACTGTGAAAGCGAGAACCAATTAATCTAGTGTGATCTAGTTTCATTAAAATAAAATAATCCCATATGCATTATTGAGAATGATAATAATTGATTTACGATTAATCCGATCAGGTTTTTCAAACTTATCACATATGTTTTTACGAATTAGGAGATTGTTTCAAAATTAAGAACTATAGAATTAACGGTGATAGAAGTGACTTTTTTTCCAATATGATTTTTGTAAACTTAAAATAGAATAAAAGTCATATTGTAAATGTGATTTATATTTAGATTGATATTTTTTTTAAATTGAAACTTATTTGAATAATTATTTAAAAAACAAGTTTAGATGTAAAATAACTGAAAAGAAAAAGAACATGAATCTTATTAAATTATAGCCACATATCCTAATTAATGTCATTTATATTTTTATTATTATTTCTTATACTACAAAAAAAAAAAAAAACCTTGGATTACCCAAGGAATTATGGCGATTTCCATGCGTAATAATTACCCACGAAATTAGCGATAATCGAAATTATCGATGGAATTTCGTGGGTAATTTCCTTCGGTAATTTTAATTACCAACGGAAAACATCCGTCGCAAAAAAAGCCGTGGCCTCCTCTACCACGGATTTTTTTGCAACGGACATTTTCTGTCGGTATTTAAAATTATCGACGGAAATTACCCATGCAATTCCATCGGTAATTTCGATTACCAATGGAATTCCGTGGGTAATTATTACCCACATAAATTACCCACGGAATTTCATTGGTAATTTCAGACGGAATTTTTCCGTCGGTAATTCCGTGGATAATCCGAGATTTTTTTGTAGCAAGTTGCCAAATCTGAATTTTGTTAATAATTTAATATTGTCAATAGAGAAACAAATACTGTAAATACCAAAAAAACACACCTAATTAATCCTGCGAGCCAATTTGTATTTTCCCTATTATTTCTCAATCAAATAGTTAAATATGAATTTTGTTAACAATTTAATTATGTCAATATGATATTATTTTTTTTCCAACTTTCCCTTATTATTTCTGAGACAAATAGCCAAATATGAAAAAAAAAAAAAAAACTCCAAAGTAATAAAGAGCCATTACCACTTTGATCCTATTTATAAGTTCAAATTAATTAACTCTCACATATTAAGGAGAGTTAGTTAACTTATTAATTATAGGCTAAATTTTTAATTTTGCCCTTATCAATTATTGGTTCCAAAAGTCAACGCGAATAAATTTTGGGAAAATCCTTTTAAGGTTCAAGGGACTTTATGTGATTAAGTAAGAAGATGAAATGTACTCACTACAAAAAAAAAACGACATTTTGTAGCAGTTGAAAAGATGTATTTGTAGCGGTTTTAGACGCTACAAATGACTTTAGTAGCGGTTTGTGTAACCGCTACAAAATACACCGTTGTAAGATTATTTGTAGCATTTAAAAAAAACAGCTACTCGATCCATATCCCTTAACCGCTATTGTGTCTGTAGCAGTTCCAAGTGACCGCCACTATATGAGGTTGTACTGACGTCGTGTTTAAGACATTAGTTGCAGTTAGAAAACCGCTACATTGGGAAATTGACCGATTTTGTAGCGGTTAACCAACCGCTACTACTTATATGAACAAAATGTGCGAAGCTTTGAAATTATGGTGTAGCGGCTATGTAACCGCTACAAATTATTCTCACCATTTTTTTAAAAAACATTTTGCCGCCATTTTAATTGTTTTTCATGTTTGTAGCGGTTTTATACCACGGCAAAAGTTCCCGTCATTTTTATGGGAAAAAAAGTTTTGCCGTCTTTTTCAATTTTTTCATATTTGTAGCTGTTTAAAACCGCTACAAAGTGTTGTCGTCATGTTTTGAAAAAAACAAATTGCTGTTTTTTTTCAAAAAAATATTTTCCATATTTGTAGCAGTTAGTAAATCGATACAAATGAATAAAATTTCAAAAAAAAAATTAACGTTTTGTTTAATCATTATATTAATTAAATAGATATTGTATTATCAATAATATTTATTTTTTAATAAAAATAAATGATATTGAAATACGATATTTAATTATATATGGTTATTATATAAGTGTAAAACAATGAGAATGTGTAGGTATAATAACAAATAATAATGAGTTAATTTAAATAATATTTAATTCTAAAAATAATGTGTATGAAAGTAGATGAAATAATGTATGTGAAAGTAGAAAGAATGATAAAAAATTTCATACAATTGTAAATTTAAAAAAAAAGTAGTATCACAAACGTAGAAGAAAAAAAAATAGTTTGATAATCATCATATTTGATCCGGTTGAACATCATTTACCCTCTTCAAACACTTAATCTCGTTTAGAAAACGTAGAAATATGAAAGAAACATGTGTAGAAAACGAATCTGAAGCATATTAAATGAGGTTTGGTGGGGTATTTATATTGAAATCTGTGAACCACTTTGTAGCGGTCTAGTTTGCGCCTTTTGTAGCGGTTTACTTTAGTAGCGGTTAATGATGCGGTTTAATAACCGCTACAAAATCCTATTATGGGTTTTTAAAAATAAAAATAAAATTTAGAAGATTACAGATTTAATTGTAAGCATAATTTTTTCTTTTAATCTTCGTCGCCATCGCTACAAAAAAAAGTATGGAGAAAATGTTACTTGTGAGTTGAATATGTTTGAACACAAATAAAACTTTAGTTAAATGTTATTATTTCATAAAACGTATATTAAAAAATGTACCGAACTATAGGTAAATTGTCATCGCCGTTTGGAAAGAAGTATTTGAAACTGGCGGGCTGGAACGACTCACTCTCGTAGGCGATGTTGTCACTATCGCTCATATCGTAAAGGTCCCGAGGTTCATTCTCATAGGAAACGTTAGCACTCTCATATGCGATCGTATTTGCTTTGAAGATATGGCGGTATTACCTGTACAGTACTACTGTGGGACTATATTGCGACCACAAGAGCCTCAAATATTTATACAACTCGAAAGAGCTCAACATGAGACATAGGCGATAGAGTTGTTGAATGACTATGACTTGGAGATTAAATATCATCCGGGTAAAGCAAAAGTTGTTGTAGATGCTCTGAGTAGAAAAATGGCGCAGGTGCCATTTATGATGATTCAAGAGAAAAAGCTATTAGAAGATTTCAGATACTTGAATCTGTCAACCCAGGTCTTCATGAGTCTAAGTGTGCCCAGTGAGGCTTATCTTGTGAGTCTTCTTGTCAGTCAAGGAGAAAACAACCTGAGAACTGAAATCAAAGAGGCTCAAAAGCAAGATGAATGAGCCAATACAATATAAGAGATAATCTCTCGAGGCGAGACTCAAGACTATGACCTTTCACCTAGTGGTTTGGTCAGATGCCAGAAGCGTAGCTACGTATGAAGAAAGATATAACTCAGTATGTGGCCAGATGCTTGGCTTCCCAGAAAGTGAAGATTGAACATCAACGACCTGCTGGTCTTCTTCAAGGGTTAGAGATTCCAGAATGGAAATAGGAAAGTGTTACCATGGATCTGGTGGTGGGTTTACCCAAGATCAGGAACCATGATGCGAACTGGGTAATCGTTGACCGACTAAGTCTTCACATTTTATCCCGATCAATGTCAGCTATTCTCCGGAGCGGTTGGCAGAGATCTATATAAAGGAGATTGTGAGACTCCATGGTATACCAAAGAGCATTGTCTTTGACAGGGATCTGTGGTTCACATCCTGATTTTGGCAAGCATTGCACGAAGCTCTAAGGACGAAACTAAAATTTAGTACATCTTATCATCCTCAGATTGATGGCCAATCTGAAAGAACCATACAGATGCTAGAAGATATGCTGAGAGCGTGAGTATTGGATTTCAAAGGGAATTGGGATCGATATCTTCTATTGGCGGAATTCGCATACAACAATAGTTATCATGCGAGCATACAAATGGCTTCATTTGAAGCGTTGTATGGCCGGAAGTGCTAGTCACCCATATGCTGAACGAAATTGTCCAAAATAAGATTGCTCGGGCCAGACATAATTGACTAGACTTTCGAACAAATTGAATTAATTAAGAAGAGACTCCTAACCGCGCAAAGTAGACAAAAGAGTTATGCGGATAAAAGGAGGAGACCTCTAGAATTCGAAGTTGAAGATCACGTCTTTTTGAAGATATCACCAATAACGGGTATTAGTACAGTACTCAAGAGGCAGAAATTAAGTCCTCGTTAATTGGCCCGTTCAAGATCTTGGCGAAACGTGAACCAGTAGCATATCAAATGGCTTTACCCCCAAGCCTGACCAGACTCCATGCACAATGTATTTCATGTTTCTCAGTTGAAGAAGTACCAACCGGACCCTGAGCATATTATCGAGTATAAAGATGCGGACGTTCGTGATGATTATACTTATGTTGTTGAGTCAATACGAATCATTGATTATCAGGAGAAGCGGCTCAGACACAAAAGTATTTCGTTCATTACAGTGGTCTGGAAGGGGCTCACTCCTCGGGAAACAACCTGGGAAACAGAGGAAGACATGAAGAAGTATCCAGAGTTTATGGCTCAGAGTATATTAAATGTATAACAAATTTCGAGGACGAAATTTAAATTAACGGGGGAAAAAATGTAACATCCCGAAGTTTGAGATTTAGACATTGGAAATAATATATAAGAATTAAATTGTGAAAATGGTCAAATGATTAAAATTAATTATTTGGAGAATTAGGAATTATTTTCCTTATAATATTTAAAAATAAAATCAAGGAAATAATTGCAAGAGATGAAATTTTGGAATGGAGCCCATCTAATAATGTAATCCATAAGCCCAATGCATATAATATCCAGCCCATATATATCTTTCAGCTAAACCATATACTAGTGCCTATTCCTTTATTAATCATTCTCAGCCCAACCCCAACATTTACCTAACCCATTATCCTATTTATTCAACCAACTCATTAAGATTGCTTCAGCCTCTTATCCCTCATGTAGACACAACGTAGCCTCTTATCCCTCTTATCAAATGCCAATGTGAGTTGGCATAGATGACAGAAGGGATCGGATTGACAGCCCAGGTCGTGGGTTCGATCCCCGTCATTGGGAGGCTCGACTTTGGTAGGCGATCTCGTAAGTCCCGTAAGTCTTTCATAGGCCCGGGGCGTCTTGCAGCGCAGTGGGGCCCGATGTCGAACCCTTCCAAAACCTTTTTATAGAAAAAAAAAAAAAAAAAGAGAGAGAGATAGATCAAACACGCAAGGAAGATCACAACAACGCCATAACTCCTTCGCCAGCATATATCACTCTCGGCCATCGATTGAGCACGCAAGAGCAAGGGAAACAGCAAATCCATGCTTCTCATATCAACAAACTCATACCCCCATGCATCTTGAGCTCAAAGCCATAAACCCCTGTGCATTCCCTTGTCGAACTGGACCCTTAATATATTATATAATCATAGCTCCTTGACTCCCCTTCATCCCTATCAGCCTTAACAAAAACCATAGCTGAGTTGAGAGTGAAAGAGAGAGATGAGGAAGGGGGAGAGAGAGAGAGAGAGAGAGTGAGTGAGTCAGCCTTTCGCTTGCTCTGCAAAGGTGTTGAGTTCCAGTGTAGATCGCATCGTGCAAACTGGAGGTTGAAGGTAAGTCATCGGGTCCCTCTTCCTTTTGATTCCCAGCGTGTGTTTCTAAGTTTGAAGCCTTGGGATCTAGTTTTCGATACAACATGCATGCTCTGTGTGTAAGTCTCGAAACAAGGACACGTTTGAAATAAGTTGCAGCATATGTATGTATGTATGTATGGAACCAAAACTTTGCCACTCTACTAATATACGTCGCTGCACATTAACCTTTACATGGTTCAACCTTGTCATTGTTGTTTGTGTGTGTGTATCATAAAACTAGAAGAATGCCTAGTTGTTTTTCTATATAAGTATCACAATAAGGCAGATCATCAAACTAAAGGCTAGCTGCTTTATATGAATATATATGGATATATCATAGTGAAGCATAAGTTGCGTAGTGTGGGTAATTATTAAACTCAAAGATTACTATATGATGAAGCATATTTTACTCGGTGTTAGTATTTATTAAACTAAAAATTTAAAGTGTTGATGATATACTTAATATTGGAATAGCCTCTGGGAGTTTAAACCAAGAATAGAGTAATAATAGTAATAATAATAACAATAATATAAATAAATAATATTATTAACAAAAAATGGAATAAATAATAAATACAAAAGGGAATTATTAAATAATAAATAGGAAGGAGAATTAATAGTTATAATGGTCTTACTTTAGAACATTAAAGAAGTTCGAGTTTCTAACACTGGGGATTATATTTATTCGCGAAGTTGAGGTTGGTAACTTAATCTCTAATTCCTTGTGTTTTTATATATGCCTTATATGTTCATGTATTGTGAATTCTTGCCGGGTTTGTATACCTGAGTCTATGCGTTTATTCAACTAGCTATGAATTATTGTTTTTAAATGATAATGTTGCATGCTTGTTTTCCTAGTGCTGAGGATTCGTGTCTGGGACACGTAGCACTTGTGTGTGTTTTCGCCGTTAACAATACATGTGCTATGTGCTATGGAGTCGGGTAGCGGTGTGTTTGCTGAATGCTTTCTTTTATTCTACAATATATGAAATATCTGTCATGTATGATTTACACTTTGAATGAGAGATTAGTCGTTATCCTGAGATTCATCTGATCACTAAATCTCAATGATACCTAAAGATTCAGGAAGATGTTTTGGATCAGGGAGTAAGACAGTGTAGCTGGAGTAGCTGAAGAAGACCCCGAAGGAGGGGGGATTTAATTAAGTTGAATTTCATACTCTGATATTTTGGATTGTATTTGCTAACTATTCGATTGACGTTAAATTCAGGATAACTGTATAACTAATATCCTCCAACAAGATTAACCCGGACTATTTTTGGATTTTAAATTATATCACGCATATATTTCTCCGGGAATTAAAATTAACCAACATATATCTAGGTATATATATTATGAGTCACTCATTTATCCAAACGTTATGCATGCTCTTTGTTGTGACTCACTGATTTGTGCTCTCTCTTGTGACTAACTCTGATCTGTTAACGCTTTCACTCTGATAATTACACGTTGGTTAGATTAATAAGAATTTAGGAATATAATTGGACATCATAATAGACTTAAAATTAGGGGCGTTACATGCGCTATGCCTTAGAACCCTAATTAACCCATACTCCGTCACCACCAGCTTCCTTTTTCTCTGTCCAGATTGCCGAGCAACACCTCCGGCCAGCCTCCCCTCCACTGTCGAAACCTTATTCTCCATCCTCCTCTTTGTTCTTTGTCATCTACGCTGCATTTACATGCCTTACATCTTTGTTTCGTTCTTTGTCTTCTCTCACCATTGCCTTCAAGCGTCTTCTCCGGCCATTTCTTTCTTCAAGCACTCTAAGCATTTTATTTTCTCTGTATTCTTTCATCTTTCTCTGTTTTACCTGTGATTGTCTTCCTCTTTCTTCTCTATTTTTGATTTTCCTTTCTGAACTCCATCTATTTAATTAGAGGATGCTGAGAAAGAACCCTTATTTTCCTCTTCTCTTTCTTGTTTTACGCTACTTATTCTCATTTATTAATTTTTTACGATGTATTTTCTGGGGATTAAGTTGAAGTGGATGGATGCTTTCTTTTTCACTATGGGAATTCATTGAAAATTAGTTGAGCTGCAGGTGGAGGGAACAAGGAAGTTCTCATATTTGGCTGTGTCTAAATTGAGAAAAGAAAAAAAAATGGAGATATAAGGTTATTGATGTATTAGAAAAGGGATATTTCAGTTTAGAGTAATCGCAAAAGAGCATAATCTATGTTGTTTGTTTGGATAAAAGTCTGAAAACGACTTTATTATTGTTCGGGAGTCATGAGTTAACTCTGTATTTTATAGCATAAACTTAGTTCCATCTATAGCAAAACAGAATATACTGTGAACTTGAGCTAATTTTTCCTTAATTGATGAAATCTTTTTTGTTTTCATCCACTTTTCGTTAATTACTTGATTTTGGAGTTGAAGCTGAAAGAATTACCTATATTATCATCGTGCTTCTTTGGATTCATATAATTGCAATTGTACATAAAGCGTTCAATATCACTTTGTATGGTCAAGCTTCATTGTTTGGTTTGTCTGAAATGCTTTTTCAGTTCTTTTCTCTGGCTCCTTTTTTTGGATCTAGTGGCTGTTTGTAATTCGTACTTCTGGAAGATTGTACATATGAACTTATTCTTCTGTTCAATTATTTCTTGTTCTCTGGCTTTTGATAAGCATACAGTTCCATACCATTTTGATCAGAGGTTTAATTTTCCTCTAAGAATTAGCTGTTTCTTTGTTCAATACTTATATAGCTTGTTGAATTGATAGATTCTAATATGGTGATCAATAGTTAGATCTGAAGAATCCAGGAGGAGCCAACAGAAAGCAGAAGCTAAGAATACCACATGATCTACTCACTACTGTTATTTGAGTTATCTTCCTCCTTTTGATGTTTGCTGTCTTTTCTTTCCAGTAATTTTCACAAATGTCCATTATATCTTAAGCAGTTTTCTCATTTGGATTAATAAAATGTTGTTATCTTTCATACAAGAAAAGGAACATTAAAATCTGAAATTTGTCAATGATTATTTGGGAGCAGCCCTACTTGTTGAGATTTTTGTGAGACTACCATTACTAGTCGGCAAGTTTGGTGCAGAGTGGTATCAATATAGCTAGGGAATTAACAAAAAAGGAAGAGGAAACCAGATCAAAAACGTATGTTGTATATGCTGTTGTGAATTAATATAGATTTTAGTATGTTGGTAATCGAGTCACATTATTTATGATTACGAATAATATAATTTCATAGTAGATAAATTTGAATATAGGGACTTTGCATATAATATAATCCTTATTACCTACCCACGAAACTGAGAGGCCCATTGGTGGTAGTGATGCTGCTGAGATCTGTAGCTCTCTTATTAATGCTTTGTTGGACGTTCATCATGTTGAACTCATCCGAAAACAGATTGTAGTAATGCACATCTATCACTACTCTATTGAATCCCTTTGCAAATGAGAGAAGTGCTTTTGAGTTATAATCCAATGGGTTCCCATTATGACATAACTCGTTTTGGAGAATTAATATAGATTTTAGATGCTGATTTTATTTCTGTTATGTGTTAATACTTTAGCCAAGTTCAAGCAATTGTGACAAACTGTTGTTAGCTTGCTGGAGTTTTTGTTGCCAAATATTATGCTGTTCTATTTTGTCTCTAGACTTGTATATAAGTGTTTTATCTTTGATATGATTGGTCTAATCATTTCTAAAAATGATCCAAATGTATTTTTAACCTTTGATAATTTATCTTAACGAGTCGATATAAGGTGCTTAGACCTTATGTATGTGCTTATTACATGCTTATATCTCAAATTGAGGTATAAGCATGTAAATTTTTATATATATATATATATATTGTATTTATTTATATTTAAATTATGTGTTGATTTCTAGAATTGTTTTTGCACCCAGTAGTTCAAATTAATTAGTTTCCATGATCGATGTTACGACAAATATTTCGAATGCGGGGACTGAAACTAATTAATTTAAGATCTTGGAGTGAAAAAAAATCCAAAAAGATGCACATAATTTAAATATAAATAAACAAAATATATATATAAAAAATTACATGCTTATACGGTTTACCTCAAGAAAGCGTGTAATAAGACATAAGGTCTAAGCACCTTATGTGGACTCCACCTTAGAATAGGGTAGTTACTAGGTTGGTTGACTAAATTATGACATTTGTGAGGTTTGTTTGAGACATTATACTACATTTTCACTTGAGTACTTTTGTTTTGTAGTGAAAGTTGACTTATAAATAAGATCGAGTGGTAGTTATTAAATTATTATCTTTTTATAATTTGGTTTGAAATTATTTTTATTTGCAATCCATTTAATTTCACTTTTGGTTATTTAACCATTATTAAGGTTGACTTACAGTTAAATTAAATATTACAAAAAAATTAACTGAAATAAAATTAAAATTAAAAAGGATTAGAGGCAGATTTGTAATGGAAATTCTGTCACCAACTTTTAAAAAACAACAATTACTTCGATGTATCTGTGATGGAAACGCTGTCACTAAATTGTTTTTAAAAAATAAAATAAAATTGCGACAGATTACCAATGGATATTTCGTCACTAATCCATAACAAACTTGTGATAAAAATTCCGTCCCAAACCTGTTGCAATTTATTGACGGATGTCGGAATTCTGTCTCAAAAATGGAATAAGCTACTACTTTCACTCCTAATTATAAGACCTAGTTGACTTTTTTAGAGAGATTAATGAAGCTAATTAAATTAACTTAGAGTTTTTTTTTTTCAAACTAAATAATTTGACCAATAAACTAATATATAATCTAAGAAAACACAACATATGAAATGATTAAGTAACTTATTTAGCTTTCTTAATCTCTCTAAAAAAAGTCAATCAGTTCTTATAATTAGGATCGGAGGGAGTATTTCAGAGATTAGTGACGGAAAATTCCATTGCTAATCTGTTACAAAAACAGAAATAGGCTATTCTACGAATTAGTGACAGAAATAAGCAATGGGAATTTTGTCACTACATTTGCGACAGATTTTTTTTTTTTTTTGTTCAAGGAAAATAATCAACCGAAAAGTAAACAACCAAAATAAATTAAGGAATTAAAGTCTCAGACGTCTCCTATCATGCTGTACTCCTGCCAGATCAACAATAAGGAGATAATAAAGACTAGCAGGGGGGTCAGAGGAATGGGTTCCATCTGGAGATTCCACATGTGTCAAAGCAAAATTGGCCAACCAATCCGCACACTGATTGCCCTCCCTTAGAACATGACAAAATCGTATAACCCATTGTCTGCGAGTGATTGCTCGTATCCGAGACATCAAATGGGACTCACGAGCTGCATTACCTTGTTTGGAAAGTAATGCAAGGACTGATTGATAGTCACTTTCAACAATTACATGCCTCCCATGCCATCTCTAGTCCTCTCAAAACTCCCCATAACTTAGCTAGCATCTCTGAACATCTTCCAAGACGCATAGCAAAGCCTCCAAGCCACTTACCAAAAGAATCCCGTAATAAACCCCCACAAGCCGCCACATGATCAGCTCCCTTTGATGCCCCATCTAAATTAAGTTTCAAAAAAGGACCTTCTGGGAAGCACCAACGAATATCAGTATGATTCTGAACTACACTTTGAAACCCTCCTCTGGCAATTCTAGATTTTGATTCTCCTAGTATCTCAAGAATGGGCCTCATGCAGTATTTAAAATTTGCATCTTGCGTGTTATGAATATATTCATTTCGCCATTTCCAGATAAACCAGCAAGAGACAATAAATAACTCATGCCAAAGAAATCCTCCTAGACGACTAATTCCATCACTCTTCCAATTCTCCGATATCCAGTCATTCCAGTCATATATAAAGAAAGAATGTACCTGATCACCATGTACCAACCCATACCGGAAGTATAAAAATGTAGCAATGTTGCCCCTTCATTAACAGCCTTAACGGTCAACTAACATTTGACCGTTAGGGCTGTTAAAGGAGGGGCAACATTACTACGTTTGTAGACTTTCAAGACAACATTGCTCCTAGGCGTATACTTCAAGGGCAAAATTGATATTTAACCCCCAAAAAAATGTGAAAATGCATGGGAAACAAGATGAAGTGATTGAATGCCTTGGGAGGAAGAAAAGTTGGCACATCACTGATCGATCCTTTTTATCCAGCGGTCTAGAAGGAGAAAAGTAACTCCTCACTAATTACTCCTTTTATCCTACGGACATTAAGGTAATAGGCAAGTAAATGTAAATGTCTCTCTTCTTATTAGAACATCTTACCTTCCAACTTTTATAAGTTCAAATGTGTTGTCTCACTGTGAAATTTATTGTGAAACATTCATCGCCATTTTGCTCCCTCCTATTGGGGTTTCCCTCCGCCATGGTTGTTGCATCGTACGTCTCTTTCCGTTCAATGGAGACACGGAGTTCACATGTTCACTTCAGATCTATCTCTCACACACTCTTCAAACTTCAGCTTTCAAATCTCTCTCACCCTATTCACGATCTTCAGATCTACCTTCTTTCTCCATCCGCCAATCAATTTTTTATTTTTTATTTTTTTTAAAAAAAAACTTTTTTACTCCAACTCGGTTGGTTCAAGCCGAGTTGACTTGGGTCAACTCGGGACACAGTTTTATCTCTAACTTAGACCAGTTTTCCGGACAGTTCTTTGGTTTCCGGTCCGATCCGGGTTTCAGAACCTTGGTTATTTTCATTACTATCATGTATAAAAATTTGTGTTGGTACAAGGGTCTCAAGAAAATATTCTAACAGCATAGAAGCCATATATTGACTTTTGCATCAGGGGTTGTGATATTAACCATCCCTTTGGGAACGTTGCTGAGGAAGCTAGGATAATTATGCATAGGGATTGACAAGTTTTACTTAAATATACATCTAGACAAACATTAGCCACAACTGATTTTTTTGAGAAATTCTTGTATAGCTTAGAAGGACACATTTGTATCCTTCATTAATCTCCACCTAATTACTCTGGGGTAGATCTTGATGGGGGTGGTTTCTTGCTACCTTTTTTTTTGTGGGAATTAAAGAATTGATATCCAGTGTACTATTCATTAAAAAAAAAAAAAAGCTACCCTTCAAAGTCTCAAATAACATCCAAATCAACAAGCAATTACAATTCCACTCATGTAAGGCCAAAACGCCACGCACGTATATATTAATGGTGAGAAGGTGTGTAATAAAAAGCAGAAGTTGCTCGTCTAGGGGGCATTTCGATCATTTCACTCTCCTTTCCCTTCCATGGAGTGAGCATTCCCCCATACATGTCATCTTATCTAACAGTGTCTAAGTGCGGAGTCTGAATAGTCTTGATTCACTGTCATTGAAGTCAACCTCATGATTAGTGCCAATCAAATTGTAGTTTCTACTGGAAGAAAACAAAAATGTTGTGGACAAGTTTTGGACGTCTCTAATGAGTTCAAGATTGATGAGGAATGTTGAAAAGACAATACTATTGAGCGTTGCCACGTGTCCCAACCAGTTCATCATTTTACCCTAAATATTGTCTGAGTGTAACCTCGCTATTTGATCTTGTTATTAACATTGTTTGTTCTGTACCCGCGTTTGAGGATTGCTCATGGCTACGTTTGGTATGGCGGATTGAATTTTATAGGAAAGACAATCCCCAACTAGTTTTTTTTTTTTTTTTTTTTTTTTTGTTAATAAGGGACTGATCAAGTAAGATCAGGGAATATTACAAACGAGACGACGCAAATCACGTCACCTACAAAGATCCTCTTGAAAAGATTCATAGATCCCATCCTGGTGAGTCCCGTAATGATTTATAGGTCCCATTCGGTGATTCATAGATTACAAAACTGGATCCACCTCCAACTCTCTGGATGCCTCGAATTCCTCCCTGAGCATCACTATTGCATCCTTAGATATATGCGTGCCTAAGGGTTTCCTGCGGACTTTCATACTCTTACGGGCAGAATTTTGGAGTCTGATGCCATGTGGAAGTTTTTGCGACACCACCCGATGAGGTGCCTGATTCTCCTTTTCTTCCTGTCGACCTTCAAACCCCGGCGGTACAGATAGTACTTGATTGGGACTATTCAGCTCGCTAGGTCCACCCACGTCCATCAAGGAATCCTGCCTCTGTAACTTAACCACCGTATGCTTAGAGCTATCCAAAGTCGATTCAGCTCGCTTAGTGACGATCACTAGTTTTGATATTTCATATTTCATGCCGTGACGACTATCATGCTTGCTCTTCACTGTGGTTAGATTTGCGTTGCGCCAATAAAATACAATTTCAATGATTTTTAGTAGTCACTAAGGGCCTGTTTGGTACCAGGGATTTGGAAGGGAAGGAAATGAAGGGAAGGGGAGGGAAAATTTTTATTAGTTGATTTTTTTTTTTTAAAAAAAAATGGAGAAATGAGATTATAAAATTTGAATAAAGGGAAGATGTAAGATAAAAGAATAAGAAAAATTAAAATTTTAATCACACTTCTCAAATTTTCAAAATCAAACTGGAAAAAAAAAATTACTACTACAGAAAAGGATTTTTACGTCCCTAAAAGGTGTACTTTTTTTTTTTTAAAAAAAAGAAGTAAAAAAAATGAGGCGGTGACATTTTTTTAATTATATGTGAAAAAAGTTAACTTTTGGCATCTAATTTCTAAACTTAGAGGCCAAAAACATCACTTTTGGCGTCTAAGTTCAGAATTAGAAGCCAAAAGTGATGCTTTTGCCGTCTAAGTTTAAAAGTTAGACGCCAAAAGTGATGCTTTTGGCGTCTAATTTTTAAACTTAGATGCCAAAAGTCTCTCGCGTGGGCCGCATAAAAATGCCTCTCTCGCGCTTTCACTCTTTTCAGCCTCCTCTCTACGGGCGTTCTCTCTTCTTCACTTAGACTTGTATACCAGCCTCTTCTCTACTTTCTCTCTTCTTCACTCAAACTCGTAGATCCTTCCTCACTCCGCCTACAAGATCTCTGCCTCCCTCCGCCGATTGCTCGCTTCGCCTGGTCGCTCACTCAAGGTTGCTTTCTCTCCCATGGACTCCTTTGCTCCTTTGCCTTTAGTTGGAGTTCACCGTCGCTCCTCCGCTACTCTGCTTCCATGGCCTCTTCGCTCCTCGCTCCTTCGCTCCCATGGTTCCTCAGATCTGCGAAAGATGGAGGCGGATCTGCTACTTACTAAACGCGTATGGAGGTCATCACTACTACAAAATATGGATGCTATTACCCTAAAAGACGTCCATTTTTTTTAAAAATGAAGTAAAAAGTGAAGGCAGTGGCATTGTTGTAATTATTTACTTGAGTTTGAGACTTTAAATGTCCTAAATATTAATTTAGGACATCAAAATATTATTTTGAGTGTCCTTAAATACATTCAGGACGCCTAAAATCAGTATTTTTGGCGCAATTTGGGATATTCGGGGAATTTTTTGGCGCCAGAAATTTTTTTGGCATCCTGAAATAGGTTCAGGACGTTAAAAATTATTTTTGGCGTCCTGAAATACATTCGGGGACGCCTAAAATCAGTATTTTTGGCGCAATTTGGGATATTTGGGGAATTTTTTGGTGCCGAAATTAATCAAATCAAATCAACAAAATCGAAACTTTTACTAATTAAATCAAAGAAATTAAAAATAATACTAATCAAATAAAAAAAAATCGAAACTTTTACTAATCAAATCAAAGAAATTGAAAATATTATTAATTAAATCAAAGAAATCAAAACTAATACTAATCAAATCAAAGAAATTAAAAATAATCAAATCAAATCAAAGAAATCGAAACTTTTACTAATTAAATCAAAGAAATTAAAAATAATACTAATCAAATCAAAAAAATCGAAACTTTTACTAATCAAATCAAAGAAATTGAAAATAATCAAATCAAATCAAAGAAATAAAAAATAATACTAATCAAATCAAAGAAATCGAAAATAATACTAATCAAATCAAAGAAATCGAAACTTTTACTAAACAAATCAAAGAAATTAAAAATAATCAAATCAAAGAAATCGAAACTTTTACTAATCAAATCAAAGAAATTAAAATAATACTAATCAAATCAAAGAAATTGAAAACAATACTAATCAAATCTAATCCAAGAAATCAAAAATATATATTTAAGATGCCTAAAAGGAAATTGTGGCGACACGAGATAAATTCAGTCGCCAATTTGAGAATTTTGGCGACCGAATTTAATTTAGGTCGCCAAAAGGGAATATGGCGACGAAATAAATTCAGTCGCCAATTTGAGAATTTTGGCGACCTGAATTTAATTTAGGTCGCCAATTTTGAAATTTTGGCACCCTAAATATTAATTCAGGTCGCCAAAATTCATTACCATAAGACGGATCGACACGATACCTTTCGTCATTTCTCTCTCTCGAAATCGCACACACTTCACTCTCCGCCTCCTTCCCCAAGTCCTTCGTCTCTCATACTTCTCGGCTCTCTCTCACTCCGCCTCCTTCCTGAAACCCAAAACCAAGCTCGTGGGTGCCGACGGCAAAACACAACCGGATTCAGGTACGTCGGTCTCTGGGTTGTGCAGATCGACAGATCTGGGTTGAGAATGAATCTTCGACAGATCTGGGTTGCAGATCGATGTCGATCTCTTCCTCCGATGGAGGTTCAAATGAATCTCAAATTTGAATTGATTATGAATCTAGATCTTTGTTTTTTTTTAGTTGAATCTGCTAATGACATTTGGAATGTGCTATCGACAGATGTATTGTCTTGTAAAATTTGATTTTGAATATATGATTGTAGATCTTTTTTTGTTTTGTTGGAACTGTTAATGACTTTTGAATATGCTATCGACTGATTTGCTTGGTTTTTTCCATGCTTACCATTGTTCCTCCGTCTTCTGAGGTTGCTCCTCCTTCTGGAAGTATTTCTGGAATTTGAATGTTGATTTGTTGATTTGCCCTTCTTCCACGGCCACCCCGAACTGGGGTTTTTTTTTTTAAAAAAAAAAAAATGCAATGCAACGTCTTGAATAACTTTCAGGACGCCTTATGTAAGGCGTCCTGAATTTAGTTCAGGACGCCTTACATAAGGAGTCTTGAAATTTATTCAGGATGCCTTACATAAGGCGTTTTGAAATTTATTCAGGACGCCAAAAGTAATTTTTTTTAACTACCTCTCACGAGACGTCCCTCAAAAAAAGGACGTTAATTGGGTCAAATTTAGGACGTTTTTGACGTTTTTTTTGTAGTAGTGTCAAGTGACGATTTGTTTATTTTCTGTTTTTGTTTATGGCTAGGAATTGGGTAGAAGATCTGTGTTCTTAAAGCTTTCAATGTTTATTGCGTTTTGTTTTTTTTCTAGATCTGTGATCGTAATTTTATGATAGGTCCGATGACGTTTTGTTTATTGCGTTCTAGATTTTTTCCATATCTGAAATTTCTCAGATATGTTTATTACGTTATGGATTTTTTTGAGATCTGAAATTTCTCAGATCTGTTTATTGCGTTCTTGATTATTTTCAAATCTTAAACTTCTCAGATCTGTGTTTAACATCGTCGTTGTCCCCATCTTTTTTTTTTTAAAAAAAAAACTTATGGCATCTAAAAAAATTTAGACGCCGTAAATCTCCACTTTTCACGCCTCCCGAATAGACGTCCCCACGTTTTTAGATGTTAAAAGGCTAAAGAAATGGATATTATTTGTAGTAGTGATTCCCTCCGCTCACTTTCCTTCACCTCCTCTCATACCAAACAGCCCTTAAAGTTTTGAACCAAGATGAAAGCCCAAATAGCAACCCAAAACTTGAGCAAGTGTGAAGGTTAAGGAAGAGGGGGAGTGCTAGGAAATTGAGGGAATTGGAGGATGATTGGGTAGTACAATAAGGACAAATTTTTTTAGACAAACTTTTATGTATGTATGTTTTTATATGACTTTATTTTTCTAGCAAATGTTGTATAAAGGATCCATGCCACATCTTCACACACACACACACACACTAGACCAATGATGATCGAAATTTAGTTATACCAATACTGCTTTTAAGATTTTACAGAAATCGAAGGGAAATTTTGGTTTAAAAGGAACATATTATAATTATAAGAATAAATATCATTGGTGGGGGAAACTCAAGATGCCACTCTTTTTGTAGAGGAGAAATACACAACCACACATATTACAACATAACGAGATATACATAACTTACCAACCTTAAAAATATGACTGAAGTTAATAGCCAATAATACAAGTTTTATGAGATTGGACAAAGCTAGCTAGATCACACTTTTAGGCTTTAGCTTACAAGACTCCAAATAAATTAAAGTTGTCCTTACTGTGTTGTAGAAGATGAGAAAGGATCCCAACCATAAATTCTTCTAGAGATATATGCCGTAAAACAAAAATACGTACTAAACAAGATTTAAGGAAGCAGCGATAAATTTAAGTTTTCAATTTAACACCTCAATTTTGAACGCATTATTTTTTCTGGACCAAGACTTGGCTGATCAATTTCTCCAAGTTGACGTTGGAAGAACCAGCAGGAGCAATAATAGCTTCTTCTGCAATTTTCTTCCAATGCAAGACCTTGTTTCTCATCTCCTTCGCCTTCTGTCCTTCCATTAACTCATTAACAATCTTTTCCACTTCTTCTCTCTTCACTTCATTATCAATCTCAATCCCAATTGCCCATTCTGCACAAGCATACCTACTGTTAGTTTGCTGGTCCCCATAGAAAGGCCAACATGCCATTGGAACTCCTGCACACATACTCTCTATTATGGAGTTCCACCCACAATGCGTCAAGAACCCTCCAATCGAAGGATGGTTCAGAACTTTCTCTTGTTCACACCAGTTTGCTATGAGACCTCTCTCTTTGGTCTCACTCAGAAACTCAGGTGATAGAATCACTGAGCCACCGTTCACAAGGTCAGGCCTTATGATCCACAAGAATTGTTTCTTGCTATTGGCTAAAGCCCAAGCAAACTCATATAGTTGTTCTGGGGATAAGATTGTGATGCTTCCAAAATTCACATAAACTACAGATTTAGGTTTCTTGGATTCTAGCCAATTGATGCATGTGGTTTCTTCTTTCCATAGATTGGAGCCAATGGAATCCAAGTGTGGGTTAGGTTGAATTTCAGACAGAAGCAAATGGATAGGCCCTATGGTGTAAATAGGAGGGAAGATGGAGGATAAAGTGCTCAACGCATCACTCTCCAACTCACTGAATGTGTTGAAAATCATGGCTTGAGCAGCTTGAGCATTTTTAAGATTGTTCCTTGCCGTGTTTATCATAAACAAATCATCTGGATCTTGTGTGCTAAAAAAGCTTGGAAGATCCCTCAATCTAATGTTCTTCATACCTGAAAGCCTGTTTAGTTCAGTATCCAAGTGCCCATTTGTCAAGTAACTCTCGTCTGCACCTTTGAATGGAAATAGACAAAGTTGTTAAAGACTGTGAGTGGTAAAATAGGTTTCGGATAAAATTGATTATCAGAAGTTCCTTTGAGTGTATAGCTTACGGCTAAATAAGTTTTTATCTCAAAAATACATTTAAGCATTAAGAGGGGTGTATGAATCAATTTTGACAAAACCAAGGTTTTACCATATATAACTGATTATAAATTTTACCAAACAGTTATAAGAGTAAATACTTTTTTTTTTAAAAAAAAATATCCAAACGCTTTTATACATGTCAAAATCCATCACAAACCCAAAATAAAACACCTTTATATATGCCAAAATCATTTAGAAACACAATCTCATAATCTCGTGATAACTTATGAGACAACCATAATTTTGGATTCATAATTGATTTTGGCATATATAGGAGTATTTAATTTTGGGCACATAATTAATTTTAGCGCGGATATGAGTGTTTAGATATTTTTCAACAAAATTCTAGTTTTGGTGCTCAAAATTAATTATGATAGTTTTTTTTTTTTTTTTTTTTTTTCATTTGATCAAGGATAATCCCAGGCTACTTTGGACTTAGAATACTAGTACAGATTTATCTATATTTGACGCCTCTTGGACTTAAAATACTACTATGGATTTGTCTATATTTAACACCTCATATTTAATGATTTTAATGACACTGAGAAATATGTATAGGCAGAGTTACATGAATGAAATACTTAATGGTTTTTTCAAACAATCGTTAAATATAGGAGAGAATATTTAACGGTTTTATACTATAACCATGACATATTAGTTTAGCTTTTTTGGGGGGGAAATGGTACCATTTATATGTTGGTTATTTGTAAACAACAGTCAAATATAGATCATATATATTTGACGGTTTTTCAATTATAATGGTAAACTATGATATACTTAGCGATTGTTTAATTATAACCTTTTAAGAATACTCTTTTAAAACCACCCTCTAGTTCCATTTTTGTTCGACATTTACAGAGAGCTCACTCCTAACACCCCCGACGACTCAATCACGGCTTCTCCACCACCATTTTGCTCTCCTCCGTTGCTCCCTTGATGGTTCTACTCCCTTCTCCTTCGTCGGTCTCCTCCGTAGCTCTCCTTCACCGTTCACCGTTTGTGGTTGTGGGTTTCATGTGTTTTGTGGGTTTTAGAGTTTTTTTGGGTTTATGGGTGCTCCTCTTAGTGGTGTCTAGGTAGGTTTCTTCTTCTGGGGTTCATAGGTTCAGTGTTTGAGCTTTTCTCTTCTTCCGAAAGGTGAGTTTAGTTCAGTTTCTCCAACTAGTGGTTTTTGAACTCATTTTTTCAATATTGATTTAATTAAAGAGTATGTAAAGATTGTTTTTTGAGTGATTTTGTATGTGCATAGAGTTTTGCCATTGATTTTAACAGTTCGTTGTTACTAAAGTTGTTAGTTAGTATTGACTTGAGTAAAGAGAATGTAAAAATTGTTTTTTTGAGTGATTTTGTATATGCAAGATTTTGCCATTGATTAAGTGTTTGTTGTTACAAAAGTTGTTATTTGTTAGCATTGATTCTAGTAAAAAAAATGTAAAGATTGTTTTTTTGAGTGATTTTGTATGTTCATAAGATTTTGCTATTGATTTTAAGTGTTTGTTGTTGTTAAAGTTGTTATTTTAGTATTGGTTTGAATGAAGTTTCTAGAAATATTCTTTTTTAAGTGATTTGTTAAGTTGTTATCACATTTATCTCTACATACATGATATAATGGAGAATGCAATTAAAGAATGGATGTCTGCCAACTGTCTTTAAAAGAATACTAGGATAAGGTGGGCGATTTCATAAGGCCAATTCGTAATAGTGTTGACGATTGCAGCATGATTATTTGCCCTTGGTTCAAGTGTTATATTGTGAAGCGTGTTGAACCAGACAGTTGTAAGTCATACTTAGCGATGTATGGAATTGATTAGAGTTATACCTGTTGGGCAAAATATGGGGAAATGGATATGAGCAATAGTGCCAGTTGGATGAAGTTGGAAATGTGTGAATCACCTAACTTTGACACCAGTACATTTAAGGTTGATTGTCTTCAAGATATGGCCGATGCAATTGAAGTGAAATTCAGTTAATGTCCAAAAAGGTTTGAGAGGATTAAGAGCAATGCAGAGAAGTATTTGTATAATAATTGTATTGAGTTCACATTATTATCTAAAGTGTTGAACTTGTACAACTGGAAAGAAAAATATGGGTTGAGTAACTCAGGGTTCACAAAATTGCTTGCGCTCTTGAGAAGAATACCTACCACTGGGAAATGATATGCCAACCAAAACTTATGATGCAACATAAGTGATATGCACCATTGACTTGAGTTATGAGAAGATACATGTTTGTCCGAATGATTCTATTGTTTATAAAAGAATATGAATTGTTAATCGAGTGTCCTCTGTGTTCTACTAACGCTATCAAGCAAATGGGAAGAGTTCAAAGAAGACGTTATAGTATTTTCCAAATACAACTAGATTTAAATGCTTGTATAGCAATGCAATTGATGCAACAAATTTAAGGTGGCATGCAGATGAAATGATTTAATACGGCATGCTTCAGCATCCTGTAGACTTTGCGGAATGGAGTAAGTTTGACTTTGAGAATACCGAATTTGCTGAAGAACCAAGAAACCTCCATCTAGTATTGGCTATTCATGGGATGAACCCATTTTGGATACAGAGCATAGTACCCATAGTATATGGCTGGTTATGTTATTTATATATAACCTCTCTTCATGGCACTCGATGAAACGAAAGTATATGATGTTGTCAATTCTAACCTCACACACATTTTTTTAAAAAAAGTGAGAGAATATTTTTGATATGTTACTCCATATTTCAATCATGGGAAGACGAAGGATGGCATAAATGCAAGACTAGACATGATTGAGATGAGAATAAGAGAGCAATTAGCACCGAATGAGAGGGAATCTCATACATTTCTTTTTCACACTATCTAAACAAGGAAAAAGAAGTGTTTATGAGTTTTTTTACTTCAATGAAAGTGCCAGAGGGTTACTCATCAAACATTAGCTACCTTATCTCAACGAAGGACTTGAAGTTGAAGAGTCTTAAAGCACACAATTGCTATGTGTGGATGGAAAACTTTATTCCGGTAGCAATATGAGGTATTTTAACTGAGAAGGTGCGAGTTATGATCACGAAGCTATGTTTCTTTTCAAGTCACTATGTAGTAGGGTGATTGACCACAAGAAATTGTCGAGGTTACAATTCCGAATCGTGACTATGTTGTGTGAGCTGGAGATATTTCTTCCTCTAGCTTTCTTTGACATAATGATGCACTGATAATTGAATAGTTCATACACTTCTTTTTATCTCTTGATTAATAATTTAGGACTCTTTAGTTAATAAATAATGGATTTTATACTTATTTGGGCTTTGGGCCTTTGATTATATTTTAACCATTTTTAATAATAAAATTTCAGTTTTATATTGCTTCACTCTTTTTACCATAACTTTTGAACCAGACATTGGATTTACCTCATTCTTGTTTCATATTTCAGATGATTCCAAGAGCTACAATTGTTATGAAGAAATGAAGGGAAAATTCGGACAGGAGGGCGGTCGATTTTGGAGCCGAAGTCAGATGCATATTTCTGGATTTTATTTGGGCTCGAATTTTGTAATTAAAGCCCACTTTTATTTTATTTTTGTTTTGGGCTGAACCATTGGAGCTCATTTCCATTTTAGGTTAACTTTAAGTCAGATGGTGGCTACAACACTATGTCATTACGTTTTTACACATTTTGGGGATTGAAATAGAAGTTTTAAAATTCTCTCTACTGTTCTTCGTGTTCATGATGAACTTCTTCATTTCTGTTCAATTTTCGTTCTGCATAGCCAGGATGGGCTAAGCTACTGTGATTGACCCACGGATTGAGGATTTCACTATCCAGATGACTCATTCTTAACGGTAACAAATTCGTTTCTATTTTGTAATTTCAGATTCGATTTACTTTCGGATTGGGTGTTAGATTTAACGCCCAGATTGAGATATCCCAAGGATCAAGTTCGAACTAGGTTTAAGTGCTTGCTGTGCGATCGCACAGTGACATGCCACTGTTCGGATCAACGCTAGGCGATCGTTTAGTTGAGGGATTTTCTGGATGAACACGGAGATTTCGGTTCGTCCATAATCAATTGCGAATTCGTTTCAAAATCTGTTTTCGTCCGAGGAAGGAAAGAGGTGGAATTTGAAATCCTGGGTTGATATTCTATTTATCTGTTTAATCTGTTTATTTCACTATGTTTCTGTTTATTGCGTTTTTATTCTGTTTGAACTAAAAACCCCCCATTTTTATTGTTTTTTTTCTTTCATTCTCGTTCAATCAAACCCGCTGCGAATTCATTGGGAAAACGACCCAGGTTCCCTATTACTGCAAATCTTTTATTGAATCTGGTTATTTTGAGAGACACGGCAAATCTCTTTCATGCACCTAACTATCCACTTGGTTAGAGAGGTAGAACCAAAGTAGTTAATAGCACCCAATAGCGGTGCAGCGGGGCGGATCAGGCTCTGGGTGCCACAGTCAGTCCTTCGCGGTGCATTTTTGCATCAGGAAGGTTGCGCCAGTTGCGGCTTGCCTAGTCGCGCGGCGTCGCGCGATTCTATTTTATTTTTAAAAAAAATACGAGTTCAGCTTAGACGCCGAGAAAAGAGGGATCCGGAAACAATAGATGCCGAAATACGAGGGATCTAGAAACGATTTTAAAGCCCGATCCGGAGACACAATGGACTTACGTTGACAACCGCGAGACGCAAATCATCCCAAGAGCCAAGACGCTGTCTTAACTGAGTACGCACGGCCAGTCGGCGAGCAGTTTTAGTGGGCGAGATGCCGTCGTTAAGGCTAGAGGGCGAGAGCGAGACGTAGTCATTAATCATCGAGTTAGGTGAGAGTTGAAACTTTCGATCTGCTTTTGATTTCTTTCTCTCTTTTTTGGTCAATGTCAAATGTTTTAACTACTCGGTTTGTACAGTAACAATGAGTTTGCTGAGACCTTGTCGATCTGCTTCAGATTTTTTTTTTTGTCAAATGCTTCTCTTTTTTTTCGGTCAATGTCAAATGCTTTATCTACTCGGTTTTACAGTAACAATGAGTTTGCTGAGACTGTCGATCTGCTTCTGACTTCTTTTTTTTGGGTCAAATGCTTTTTTTTTGTCAACGTCAAATGCTTCTGACTTCTAAGTTCTAAGCATTCTGATTTCTAAAATATCTACTCGGTTTGTACAGTAACAATGTCGTCCCAGTCACAGCAGACTTCAGCTACAGTACCACAAACTTCAACCACAGTCTCTTCTTGTGGAATGGTCAAACCTACAGGTGAAAATATTGATATGGCATGGCAATGGAATAGCTTGAAAGATATAAATAATAGGAAGAGTGTGACATGTAATTTCTGTAAAAAGGTGACTACGAGTGGGATTACTCGAGAAAAAAACACCAAATGGGAATTAAAGGAGATGTGAATGCTTGTACCAAATGTCCACCTGAAGTTAAAAACCTACTTAAGGAAGCTGCTGAGAAGAAGAAGGTAACTCAAGCTTACACTGAGTTGCAAGAGGATAATGAGGAAGAAGACATGGAAGAAATTCATACCTTAAAAAGTGGAAAAAGGCCAGCAACATCAAGTGATCCATCTACCAAGAAAGCCAAAAGTGTGAAAGGCCCTATGGATTTACTTCTTTTTAAAAATCCTAAAGCAACTATCAAATTGGGAAAGAACAAGAAGCAAACAAGTATAAATGATGCTTGTGATAAAGAAGCAAGGGGTAGAACTTATCAATACATAACTCAATTCTTTTATAGGAATGGAATAGCTTTCAATATTGCTCGTACAAAAAGCTTCAAGTTGATGGTTGAAGCTATTGGAAACTATGGTCAACATCTAAAGACTCCAAGCTATCATGAATTGAGAGTTTCATTCCTTAAGAAGGAGATTGAACGAACAAACGAAATGTTGAAGAGTCACAAGGAAGAATGGGCAGAATTTGGATGTTCAATTATGTGGGATGCATGGACTGATAAGAAGAATAGGACCTTGATCAATTTCATGGTGAATTGTCCATCTGGGACTATGTTTGTGAGGAGTGTTGATGCTTCATCATATATGAAGACTGGGGAGAAGATATTTCAGCTGTTGGATGATTTTGTAAAGGAGATTGGGGAAAAGAATGTGGTTCAAGTGGTAACTGACAATAGCAGCAAGTACGTTTTAGCTGGTAAATTGTTAACAACCAAAAGAACCAATCTTTATTTGACTCTATGTGCTGCTCATTGCTTGGACTTGATGTTAGAAGACATTGGGAAGCTTCCTAAAGTTAAAACAACAATACAAAATGGCATCAGTCTAGTAGGCTTTATTTATAACCACTCACTGGCCTTGAACATAATGAGGAAGTACACAAAGAAGACTGAATTGGTTAGGTATGGAGTCACAAGGTTTGCTACAACCTTCCTTACACTACAAAGGTTGCACAAATTAAAAAACAACCTTAGAATGATGGTCTCCTCAGATCAATGGTCCAAGTCTAAGGCTGCTAAAGATGCTAAGGGGAAAAGGGCAATTGACATTATACTTTCGCCTACATTTTGGAATGGTGTTGTTTATTCTCTTAAGGCTATGGGGCCTCTTGTGCGTGTTCTTAGGCTTGTTGATAATGAAAAAAAAAAAGTGCAATGGGTTACATATATGAAGCCATGGATAGGGCTAAAGAAGCTATTCAAAGATCCTTTAATGGAAATGAAGACAAGTATAAAGAGATCTTTGCAATTGTTGACAGAAGATTGGAGAGCCAACTTCATCATCCATTGCATACGTGACTCATTTTCTAAACCCGAGTTGTATTATAGAAATCCAGAAATTGAATTTGATGAAGAAGTGACTTCAGGACTTTATAAATGCATTTGAGAGGTTAATACTGACCGAAGAAGAGGCAGATAAGATTATAAATAAGTTGTCATCATATAAAAGAGCTGGAGGCAACTTTGGTATAAGGTCAGCAATAAGACAAAGGACCATTGTGGCTCCTAGTAAGTAAAAGCTCATTCGTTGATAAAATTAATTACATTATAAAATAATTGAAACTAGTGGTTTTGCTAAATTGCTAATTAGTTCACTCATTACAGCTGAGTGGTGAAGGCTGTATGGAGCATCTACTCAAAGTTTGCAAAAACTTGCCATCAAAGTGTTAAGCTTGACTTGTAGTGCATTTGGATGTGAGCATAATTGGAGTACTTTTGAACATGTAAGTATTCATTTAAATGATTCTATTTTATAGAATTTCAGGTAGTGCTAGTGAAATAAACATTCTTTTGTTGTAAATTATACAATAGATTCATTCTAAGAAGAGAAGCAAGCTTGAGCATCAAAAGTTGCAAGACTTGGTTTTTGTCAAGTATAACCAAGCTCTTAAATAACGCTTTGACTGTTGTGATGTGATTGATCTCATTCTCCTAAATGACATTGATGATAGTAATGAGTGGTTGGTGGGGGAAATGGGTGGAGATGAAGAAGTTGTTGAAGACGAGTTAGTTTTTGAGGATGACACTTTGACTTGGGGAGCTGTTGCTGATATAGTTAGGGCTGGTAAGCTTAGAACATACACTAGGTAGCAAAGCATATTAAAGAATAAATAGATTGCAACTTCAACTTCAAGGCCTTCAACTAGCAATAACGGAAAGGGCATCATGGAAGACGAAGAGGAAGAGGCAAATGATGAAGAAAGTGACAATGAGGAGGAAGAGATCTACAAGTCTAGTAGTGGTGAAAGCAACAATGATGAAGAGGACTTGGATGAAGATTTCATGGAAGACTAAAGAGAATTTTTGCTTTTATTTATGGCATTTAAAAACTAATTTAATTATGAACTTTTTTATATGTTAATTTTTTGTTTATGGCTTTTAGATATTTGGATTATTTATTGTTTAATGATGAATATGCCTTAAATTTTGAGTACATGTTTATGTTTGAGTATTTATGTGTGTATTTTCGGTGTATCGGCCATCCCGCAATGCGCTATACCACTATAGCATTTTTTGGGTCAGCCGCTACGCGTCGCTATCTGAGATTGACTACTTTGGGTAGAACTATGTGGCCCAGTCTATATGAGATGGATGTACCCAATTGAACGCAAGATGAAAGACCTGAAAGAGGGGAACGTTGCCTCACAAATTAAAGAATCGTGACTACGTTAGGCATGACCACAATGAAGGAATTTGGATATCAAAGAGGGGGAAGCTGCTTCGCAAATTAAAGAATACAAATGTTAATAAAAAAGAGCATTAAAATTATGAAGACTCGGAAAAGAAAAATGGGCACTTGATCATATGTATATTCTCTTACCTATGATGTATTCATAATTTTATACATAGTATTCGATGATTTGTTTCAATTTGTTGACACATGTTGGCTGGAATTGGTTATTTTGTATATTGTGATACATCCAGCCAGAACTAGATCTGTTTGGGTGTTTGGTATATATATGTTGTTTCTGTCGGTTATTTTGCAGGGAGCTGATCGAAAGTGAGCCACCAATTCTTTTAAAAACTTTGTCACACATATTTAATGGTTATTCACCAATAATTATCAAGTATTAAACATATATCATGGTTTTTCCAAATAATCATCAAATAAACCCTTGTCTCTGGTAACAAATACTTTACCATTCATTATTTTAACCATTAAGTATTGTGCAAAATATTTCATGATTATTAGAGACAACCGTTAAATATAGATTGTTATATTTAATAGTCATTATCTTACAACTGTCAAATATAGTATTGTATAAATAACAGTGGTATTTTAAAAACTATTAAATATATTTCTCAATATTTAATGGTCAAAAACCGTTAAATATAAATATTTAGCAAAAGGATATTTAACAGTTAAAAACCGTTAAATATAGGTAAAAATAACTGTTAAATATATACAAATATGTAGTAGTGAAACTAATCCCTTTTGAGCCTTAAAACGTAAAGGGCTTTTAACTCTCCAACAATTATACTTTGGAATTCGAAATTATGATATCCTCTTTATAAAGGTGACGCTTACTACCTCAACTAACAACTTACTGATTAATTAATTGTGATAGTTATCCAAACAGCTCTATGTCTAAAAATAAAGTGCGAGTGAGGGTAGTGCTTGTGTATGACTTACCTTTCAAGGGAATAAAACCCTTTTCATGAAGAGCACAGCCATGCCAAAGGCCTAAATAAGAAACAGCATTGATTGGGCTATAGATAGCAAGAGGAATTTTGGTTTCTTGAGCAGCTTTCACTGTGAAGGTCATGGCCATATCTGAAATCAAACAAGTAACCGGAGGAACAAGACCTTTTGAAGCAGATTCATGAAGCTTTTGAAGAAGCTTTGTGAAAGGGAGGAGGCAATTCTGAGCTGTGGATTCACAAAGGGATGGTGGGTGTTGGGTGGCATCACCATCAGAAGGAGGAAGACCATCAGGAATTGTTTCAAAACGAAAATCTGAGAGCCCATCAAGAGCTTGAGGACCCCTTGAGTTGAGCAAGCGTCTATGGTTGTACTCTGTGTTGACGTATGTTATGTGAAAACCTCTTGAATGAAGCACTTTAGATAATTTGATGAAGCTGCTTATATGGCTTTGGATCGGAAATGGGATCATCACAGCATGTGGTTTTGATCCTCCCCTTGTAACAAACTCCATCCTTTTCTCTCTCTCCCCCTCTCAGTTAATCAATCAATCAATATATATATATTTATAGACACACACATAGAGGCTTTGTAAGAAGATAAATTGAATAGGCGAGTGTGTGGCCAAAAGTTATAGATTTTAATACGGAAGCTAGCTGTCTTTTTCTTTGGTCAAAGATTGGCTAGCTGTCTGACTACACACAATACCTAACTTTCCTAAAGTTTCCAATATATAAAAATTTAGACGTGGATAGTATAGATTTAATGTTCATCATGTTTTCTTGGTCCAAGGAAAGCTAGCTGTCTGACTTCACACAATACCTAACATTCTTTAATGTTTCCAATATATAAAAAATTTAGATCTGGATAGTATAGATTTGAATCTTAATAATCTTTTATTGGTACGGAAACCACTTCCATTATTTTGAATAATATACTTAGATGCCAAAATCTAATACAAAAATTTATAGGAAAAAAATCAAGCAAACGTACGTATCCATGTTTTTGTAAATATTTTACGTTATAAAATATTTTTTTCCTATCTTTTATTTGAAATATTTAGATTTATCATTATTGGTTGAATATTTAAATAATACATTGTCTTTTAATTATATTATCTATGCCCTTCTTTAAATTTATTTTATTTTATTACGGTTTTTTAACTTCACAACATCTAGCTCTCAGTTACGTACAGTTGTATAGAGACCTTTTTGTTGTTGGCATCTGGAGGAGTTTGGAGCTCGGGATCAGAGTTCAGAAGATATTTAAAGTTTTAATTCTTGATTTTTCTCATTTGTATTCACTTTCTTTGCTTGTTTTTGAATATGCATGCATTATTTTAGATAGTTGTGACTTTTTCTGATTATGTGTAATATTCTAATTTTTATTTTTAAGATTCAATTATAATTAAGGGCGAACTGATAAAAAAAAATAAAAAAATAAAAAAATAAAAATATATATATATATAGTAAAAAAAATTAAACTAAACTAAATAGGCCGTGCCCCTTCAGTCAAATGGTCAGTGGGGCATTTAATTCCCCACCCAGCGCCCTTAATGTACATTGGGGTATTATATATACCCCCATTTAATCGGTTGTCAGTTGCGGAATTTTTTTTATTGGATTTCACCGTTGACCCTGTAGACTGAGATCTAAAACACTGTTTATGGGTTTATGGCACTGTTTTTTATGGTTTGAGATCTTATAACATCATTTAAGTAACTAAACTAACTTTTGTTTTTTTTAACAAACTTCTGTCATGAAAGTTATTTTACATATCTTTTTATTACTAATGTGGGTAATATAATGCTTATTAGTGAAATTTTTGGGGTTAGAATTTTAAGAGTTTTGACACTAGATGACTATATATATATGTAGATGATGATTAATAATTAATTTTAATCAGTTTAAATTTGTTAGTTGGTTGTTGTAGGAATTTAAAATTTAATTTCTGTTTAAATTTTTTAGGATTTATGTCCTATAGGATGTTTCCACTGATTAAATATGGTTTAAGTAATTTATTTGGATTACTAGAGATATTATTAAAGGTTTAATCTGTTTAGTTTTGACTAATCTTAAACTATATAAAATTATGAGTTGAGATTTGTTATTTGAGGTAGAATTTGATATGATTTTGATTATGTGAGATTTGAAGAGCAGTTTAATAATTGAGTTATACTCATATAAGTTAGTATTTAGTTGAAAAATTGAGATTTGTGACAATATGTTTCTTATATCCGAATTTATCATTCATTTTAATTTACTGGAGGTTATAATGAGGCTTAAATGGATTGAATTTGAGGTTTATAAGGGAATGTGAATATTTGAAATTTTTAGGTGAAACTTTGATGGTAGGAAATTGGGGGTTTGGATAAATTAAGGATATATTGTATTTTGATGGTTCTAATAAATGAAAAAATAATTTATGTAAGAAGGAACGTGATTGCAATGAAGATTTGATAAAAAGATAAATCATTGTCATTTTTCTAAGAAAATTAAAGTGAGCCAATCATGTATTAGTTGGTATTCTTGTTAATTGTATTAACATATAATTATATATTTAATTTTAGAGTGGACTTGAATTCTCTCAAGTTTAGTTTTTGTGTCAAGAACTTAAGGTAACCACTTTCCAATTTATCTTGTATACTTGTTGAGGTGATCATGAGTTTATGTTCATATTTGCAAATGATATATATAAATACTCCCTATGGACCTAAATATAGGACAAAGTTTGTCCTTTGTCCTATAATTAGGATCGGTGGTAGTATATGTTATAGTATTTTACATATAAAAAATGTATATATAAAATGTATGTTGTGAGTAAACTTGTTGGTTAAGTGGGCGTAAATTGTTTATCTTGTGATTGTGATGTTGATTATGCATGTAATTGAATATTGAATATAAGGATAACTCATTGATGTGGAAGTTTGTGATATTGCATTACATATTGTAGTGTACGAGATTGTGATAAAAAGTGATTGTGGGAGTTTGATTTTTATACCACATGGTATAGCCACTACTGTGCGCCAGTGGATGGGTTTGACATTCTCGGGGCCCTTGGTATCACCCTTCTTTTGGCCGGATTAAGAGTCAGCTCAAGGGACGTTACACTTTACCCTGTTCAAAAGAAATGGAATCTATGGTCTGATATAAGTTTTGTAGCCTTTGGCCGAGCTACACATCATCAGTGGAGAGCTTGGTATAGTCTTGTCAAAGATACTAATCATATTATAAGTTGTAGACCATGAATTCTGTCAGCGGTTATAAGGTTATAAGGATGGTTGAGGGAATTTTATGCATATTGAATGGTTCTTTTAAACTACTAAAGTTTTTAGAAAACTATTTAGACTTTATATCATACAGAGGTATATTTTACTCGCTTAACTATCTTGTAATTATATCCTGCATACTTATTAAATTGGAACTATGGTTATGGGGTCCGTGTGACTCACCCTATCGTTATTTATTATTTTTCAGGCGAGAATTCAGGTGGTGCTGCCAAGGGAAAGGCGTTTGAGACTTGATTTGATTTATCAATCTTGTATGCTTCATTTAGTTACATGAGCATGGTATAATGTATATTAATGAACTTTATGGCCTTTTTGGTGTGCGTTCCATATTTTGAATATTTTGCTGCATACTGGGGTTTGTATTATGGGTGGAGCCCTTTGATATTTTGTTTATTGTGTGGGCTACTTTATTAGAGGCTGGACCTAAATGTTTTTGTGTATAAGATTATTTTGACTATGGTAATCTTTTGTATTAGTTTTTCTTTATTACCTACCATATTACTATACTTAATGCTTTACTAAGTTATTTAAAATAATTAATTATTTGGTAATTATAGGAGGTTGTTTCATTATGGGCGGCTAAACATTTTCTCTAGGATTATTTTGAAGCTTTGTATGGATTAAGACTCAATTATTCCTCTCTTTGGTAGTTAATGATACATAAGTGTATATGTTATCCTTTTTCTTAATGCTTCTAAATGTTTGGCCACCATTTAGATTGATTTGTTCATTTGGGTTTGACTTAAGAGAGCTAATCTAGGTGTAGAGTTTGGTTAAAATAATGTTTGACTTGAAGTTTACATGATAAATCGATGGTTTATTGGTGAAATAGACATATATTTACTAACCTTACATTGTCTCATTAAGGTTATTGCTTAAAATTGAATTTCATTAATTGTAGCAAGAGATTATGCATTTTAATGAAAAGAGAAACTTGATTTTGACTTGATAGAGCTTTGTCAAATGCTTTTGAACCTTGAACTAACACATATATTCAATGAAATACTATTTGAGAGGAAAGTAATCTAGTTTTATGAAGTACAAAGGGAAAAATTAATCATGGACTCCATTTAATCCTTGAAGTTAAAGAATCATTTGTCTTTATCAATTTCTAATCTTAAAAATAGTTTTCAAAATTTTCTTTCCAAATCAATTTTTTTTTTTATTTAGCTCAATTTAATTGAATTTACTAAATCTCTTGCATGACCATTTTGTTAATCAAATCTCTATAGGAACGATATTTACTCATCGCTTTATTACTTGACGCTATCCGTGCACTTACGGTGCAAACAATATAACACCTAAGAGCTCCTAAGAACACCCAAGAAGTCAAGAATGTTAGGCAAGATGAAGTGGGGCGGTATTTATATTCAAAACCCTAAAATTTTTTAGTTTAGTGAAGCTGAGCGTTTTGTTGTCTATGACAAATGACAATGGCCCAGGCCCTCCTACCAGCGCCTAGGTGCTCTTCGCCTCTGTCTCTATTTCACACTATCGTGCCTGGGCACTGCAACTCTCTGTTTCCATTTTCCACGATCATGGCCTAGGCGCTCGTTTAGGTGCCTAGGCACTAATGTTCTCTATCTCGAATCTCTATTTCTTTCAGATGGTCATGACCTAGGCACTGGCCAGCTCTAGCGCCTAAGCTCTCTAGCTCTCTGTGTCTCCTTCTCCATTGTCACGGCCTACGCGCTAAGAGAAAGACCTAGGCCCTCCTCTATTCTGTTTCAATGTTGTTTCTTCATTGTTGAATTGATTTTCTCATTATTCTCTCATCAATAACTACTCCTACTAAGCATAGAAAAGTGGCTACAATCACTTGATCATTGTAGCAAAATTTTCCTACAAAGAAATAGCATTAAAATCATAAGAAACTACTTTCGAAAAATGCATACTTGTGCCATGATTTGCAACCAATTAGTATCCAAATTATAAACAAATGTATTAAAGATTGTATACAACCTGAGGAAAATGTATGAAATGAAATAAATTCATAGATGTTAACAGTTTGTCCATCCCTATACAAAAATTTGTTAAAAATTGGTCTCACTCCAAAGGTAGACATAATGCTTGAATGTGATGATGAGATGTAGAAATTCAATACAAAAGAAAAATGTTTTAACAAGGCAAGTAAACACATATACATGCAAAATATTTATTTTTATATCTTTTGTTTGAAATATTTAGATTTTTTTATTTTTGGTTTAATATTTAAATAACATATTGTCTTTTAATTATATTATCTATGCCCTTTTACACATTTATTTGGCTTGATTACTTTTTAACTTATTTTTATTTAAAGTAATTAACCAATAAATAAATAATATATCAATTTCTTTACAAACAATTTAACTACAATTCTACTATACTAATGGATCATCTTTAGGGTTCTAAAAGTGCTTATTCACATAAATCGAGATAAAACTCCCCTCACGTATTTATCTCGTATATCTTAAATCACGATTAAAAAGTTACTTTTGAAAGCTCCTATCACTATTACAAACGAGCACGCGGGTTTTAAACGATGAGTATGATTTCAAAAACATGGAAGCTCTTAACATGACCAATCAACCAAATAAATCTAAAATCGTGAGATTTACAAATATGATAAATCACAATTTCCAATTAAATAATTATGTATTGGACACAAATAGCTTGACAGATAAAACGATGAGAAACAAAATGTCTCTCTCACACACACGCACAATCTGACAAAATGAGCAAATTAGTCAATCTGATGGTGATTACAATATATATTTTGTAAAAGGAAATGTAGCAGCAGAATATAGAATAGCAGCAAAGAGGAGGAAATACAATGAATCAGACCAGAGAGGCCAAGAGAATCCAAATCTTACCGCACCCTTAGTTTGCTGAAACGACCTATGTCTTTTTATGCGTCAGCTGATTTTTCTAGGAGAAAAATTACAGTCTCAAGAATCATAAAAAATAGCAAAACAATCCCAATAGAAATTCACATATTTGATAGTATTTGTATGGAAACAAAATCTAGGTTTTAAAATTTTGTTGTAAATATTTTTTGTTGTTGCAAATATTTATATTTTAAATTTTGTTATAAATATAAGACTTAACTGTCAGAATCTAAAGATTTTTTCATTGTAAATTCCTCTCAGACGTTTTGGGACTTGAGTTTGAAAACAAAATCCAAAGTATTTAAATGTGGTTGTAAATATGGTTTTTAACATTTGTAAATTGTCGAGTTTTTAAATTTTGTTGTAAATATAACACTTTTTTTGTTATAAATATGACATTTTCTAGGGAAAATTAAATGCAAGTCCCAAGGAACAAAAATTATTACAAAAAATCTCTTGAAATCACTAAATTACACAGAAGTCCCAAGGAACTTTTTTGATATTATTTGTATTAACAGAAAAAACATAAATTTACAACGGAAATCTTTATATTTACAAAATTTAAAATTTAGCCATTTACAAAGAAAAAATCATATTTACTGAGAAGAAGTTATATTTACAATATAAAAAACCATATTTACAACAATATTTAAATACCTGGATTTTGAACATAGAAAGGTCATTTACAACAAAAAAATGCTATATTTACAAGAGAAAATGCTATATTTACAACAAAATTTTAAATATGGTCATTTACAACGAAAGAAAAGCCATATTTACAACAACATTTAAACATCCGGATTTTGAACGTAGAAATGTCATTTACAAATAAAAATGCTATATTTACAACAAGAAATACTATATTTACAACCAAATTTAAAATCTGGCTATTTACAACAGAAAAAGCTATATTTACAACAGAAAAAGCCATATTTACAACAACATTTAAAAACCTGGATTTTTTATCCATACAAATAATATCAAAAAAGTCTCTTAGGATTTCTGTGTAATTTGGTGATTTCAAGGGAATTTTTTGTAATTATTTTTGTTCATTGGGACCTGCATGTAATTTTTCCCATTTCCTATTGTTAATACAAATAATATCAAAAAGTTGAGGACTTATGTAATTTAGTAATTTTAAGGGGGCTAATTGTATTTATTTATGGTCTTTGGGACTAGCACGTAATTTTCCCTTTTTCTAGGTCTCTCGGCTTCCACGTTTTGCGCTTAATCCTCACGCTCTTCCAAATCTCGCCCTTTTGGTCAATCGGATGATTCTTATTTGGGCCCTCTACTACTGAGCTCGTTGTATTTGGATCATTTATATTTGGGTTCATCACAAAACATTTCAAAAAAGCAATACAAACAGACAAAGCTTGCGGCTTAAGATAAGGAAAATTCTCAAATCTTATCAACTTAAAACTTATCTATTGATTAATTTTTGGGAAAATTACGTGTAGGTCCCAAGGATTATAAATAATTACAAAAAAGTCCCTTGAAATCACTAAATTACACAAATGTCTCAAGGGACTTGTTTGATATTATTTGTATTAACAATAAGAAATGTCATATTTATATCAACATTTTAAATATCTGACCATTTACAACAACATTTAAATACCTAGATTTTGAATGTAGAGAGATCATTTACAACAGAAAAAGGCTAGATTTACAACAGGAAGTGCTATATTTACAACAAAATTTTAAATATGATCATTTACAACAGAAAAAATCATATTTACAACATAAAGTGTCATATTTACAACAACATTTAAACACCTGGATTTTGAATGTAGAGATGTCATTTACAATTAAAAAAAAAAAGGCTAGATTTACAACAGAAAGTGTTATAAATACAACAAAATTTAAAATCTGGCCATTTACAAAAAAAAAAAAAAAAAGTCATATTTACAAAGAAAAAAATCATATTTATAACAAAATTTAAAAACCTGGATTTTTTCCATACAAATAATATCAAAAAAGTCCTTTGGGACTTCTGTGTAATTTGATGATTTCAAGGAACTTTTTTGTAATTATTCCTGATCCTTGGGACCTGAACATAAGTTTCTCTTAATTTTTTATTCTCTGAATCCTTGAGCATAATCTTTTGTAACGGATCGATTTTTTTTTTTGTTCAAAAGTACTTAATTATATTAATATTTCAAAACCAGATACACAAAATGATAACCAAAGCAAATACAACAGAACAAACCAAATACAAGGAAAAAACTAATTATCACCAATTGAATTTGAGGTTTTCATCATGGAAAATAATTAATTAGGTCAAGTTCATTGTATTAATTATGTCAAATTCTCCAATTACATATGACCATATGTCCTATATATTTTTGAAATATTATCATTTAATTACATACCTACATGAAAAAAATATGACGCATGGTCATTGGAGAATTAATTAACATAATAGATATAAGAAAATTGATGTGAGTATGTTCCTTTTCACATAATCTTCCGTAATTTTTTTGTCATAGGCTACGTAGTACTCGTATCTTGTTGGACCCGTGGACATGTACACTTTGGCAAGCATGACACATTGCAATTTCAACACAAAGATGTGTTTAATTCTGGTAACAATTAACAGAGCGTTAGGATAACGGAAGATACTAGTCCCTCATCATGTGGTAAAAACAGTACCTCAAACATGATTGCCTTCAATAAAAAGATACACCTGCTTGTAAGAAAAGAAATTTTTCCTATACCTGGCTGTGTTTCATCTTTTGTTATAATTTAATGCATCTTTCTATTTCATACAACTTACAGATTTGCTTCTTTTTTCACCAACAGATGCTTTCTCAACCGGATCGTATGATATGCAAATTATGAAGGGAAAATTTATATGAGGGCCCCTTTAGCCCTAAAAATCCCAAAAAAGACCCATAAACTCTGTAAATCCTAGAAAAGGCCTTAGGGCCTTTATAGGTATTAAGTTACAATGCAAAATTACATTCATGCCCCTGGATTAAAACATGATTTCTCTCTCTGACCTCCCTCATCTGCACTGAGCAAACAAAGCAATTTAGGTCACTATTGAATCTCTCACCATCGTTCTTCGTCTCTCGCTCTCGCTCGACTCTCATCACTTTGCTCTCTTCTCTATGCTCAACGGCCGACGCTCACTCTCGACTTCGACGCCATTTGCGATCGTGTGGGAAAGGTGAAATCTTGACCGGCTATTGAATCTTGTATGCTTTATTTGGATCTATCCCGAGCAATGCCATGTTAAATGTTGTCATTTTGGTCGGGTAAAATCCTAGAATGTCGTAATTTCATATGGGTTTTCTTGCCTTCAAGTATTGCTGCTTGTTTTTATTTGTTGTCATCTGGAAACTTCCAAGAATTTATCTAGGCTTTGTTTTAAGCTGTTTCAATTGCTAAATAACTTTTGTACCGTGTCATCGATGCGTTAAAAAGTAACCCATGAAACTTAAGAGCAAAGGTGCGGACGTGTATGTAGGTGAAGGGGTGATAATCGAGTTCAGTGAGCATGAGAGCGTGACAGTTTGAGAAGTCTGTGCAAATGGAAGTTTCAATTTCCATCACGCTCTTTTCTTCTCACATTTTGGGATGAAGTTAAACACACTTAGTTGGAACATGGTTGAATTTGTTTGTATTTCTATTTGCAAACAAATAGAATGATTTATAGATAAAATATAGGATTACATCAATACTCTGGATTCTTTTAACAATCAGATCTAACTATTTTTTATGATGTATTATCTTTGTGAGAGATACTTGTGTTATTTAATTTCTCATCATTCGTTAGCTTTGATTAATAACTAGTGGAGTTTCTGCCCATCTTTCTTGCAGATAAAACTCTTTCTAGCAGGAAGCTAATAATTGAAGTTTCATACTTTGGGGTGCATGTTCATTGTCAGATGGCTACTAAGATTTGGTTCTGTTGATGTACATTGTGAGATGTATTTCATTTCTGTTTTTTGTGCCTTTGCATGTTTTCTTTCAAATGCTGAATATAGGGGTTCTTACATCAATGCTGTAAGACATTCCTCCATGTGGGTGTTAAAATAATTTTCTTGAATGATTTAAGGTCTTGTATTTATGAGCCTTCTGCACCTTTTAAATATGACAAGTTTGCTTAATTTTATGGTTCTATTTTTAGGATATGACCTTATTTAGTAGGGTTTGTTCTAAGCTTATATTTCTTGCTAAATTTCAATGTATCATCTTTATAATTATCAAACAGGCAGAAGAATTAGCTGCAGCTCTAGCAGCTAGTAAGGGATAACCTACACAAACTGATAATGATGCAGTGATCATTTCATTGCTATTCTTTTAATTGATTGCAATTATTTTTCTTTCATGATTTGTGGTTGAACTTGAATGAGCTTGCTTGATCATTTCATACACAGATTATTCAGTATTTGTATAGGGTATTAGATTTATAGGCTTGTACTGAATGCTAGAATTTGACTCTTCTAAAGTGAAGTTTACAAAATAATATAGTGAGTGACGTGAAAGCGAGTAATCATTGATTTAAAGTGGAGCTATTATCATTGGTTCAGTGAAGTCATGTATGCATGCCAAAAGGATTTTCTTTCTTGTGCTAGAATTTGGCCTGAGTAAAAGTAACTCTATTCTTTCTGATACAGGGTGCAAACCAGACCGCACAAGCATTTGGCTTTGTTAGGTAATTAATGTAATTGATTGGAAATCTAAGCATTTTGTAAGCACCCGTTCTTATGGACAAGGAACAACAATGAATGCTTCTCAAAGGGACGCGAGGTTCTCCGGCTATAACTTGTTCACAGATGAATTCTTCAAGCAACATGAGGAAAAACAAAATGTTCTCCTTGGAAAGATGCCGGGGAAGGCGAATGTTCAAGAGTCTGCAATAGGCTATATTATGGGCGATTTGTTTTTGTTGATTTTATTCATGTACTAGTTTGGACCTTTGTATTAGGAACTGTATTGTTATGAATTAGGAAGTGTACTGCTATGAAGCTATTTTGTAGTAGTGAGTGTAATGTTGTTGACATTTGTATTTGTGTAAAGGGGCATTTGTATTGATGACAATGTTGTTGACAATTTATGACCATTAGTATTATGCAGTTCAAATCATGTCGTCTATGTAGTGATATGACCTTGTAAAAAAATCTAGTTGGAAAAACAAATATATTCATATATTTAATACAAATGAGAACGACAATTGTTTCCTGCATCTCTAGTCATTGTTAGTTATGTGTGCAGAAGCAGGAAAATGAGATATAATAAGGTACCCATTAATCAACATTATCAGCCACCATTAACAACTACATCAGCCCCATTAACAACTATATCAGCCCCTTTAACAACTACATCAGCCTTCATTAACAACTATATCAGCAAACACTAACAACTACATCAACCCCCATTAACAACTACATCAGTCCTTTTTAACATCAATATCAGTAAAAAATAACAACTACATCAGTCTCATTAACAACCATATCAGGCCCCATTAACAACTACATCAGCCTCCATTAACAACTACATCAGCCCCCATTAACAACTATATCAGCAAACACTAACAACTACATTAGCCCCCATTAACAACTACATCAGCCTCATTAACAACTATATCAGCCCCTTTAACAACTACATCAGTCCCCATTGACAACTACATCAGTCTCATTAACAACCATATCAGGCCCCATTAACAACTACATCAAACCCTTTAACAACTACATCAGCCCCCATTAACAACTATATCAGCAAACACTAACAACTACATTAGCCCCCAGTAACAACTACATCAGCCTCATTGACAACCATATCAGGCCCCATTAACAACTACATCAGCCTCTTTAACAACTATATCAGCCCCTTTAACAACTACATCAGCCCCAATTAACAAATATATCAGCAAACACTAACAACTACATTAGCCCCCATTAACAACTACATCAGCCCCCATTAACAACTACATCAGCCTCCTTTAACAACTAAATCAGCAAAAAATAACAACTATATCAGCAAGCACTAACAACTACATCAATCCCTTTAACAACCATATCAGTACCCACTAACAATAACATCAGTCCCTATTAACAACAACATCAGTACCTACTAACAACAACATCAGTCAGTCTGCATTAACAACAAACTAACACCTATTCATGTTTGTAAGTATATAGGATATTGTAGGACCTGTCCATTCTTTTGCTGTTCTCATATCATGAACAAATATCATAAAGGAAGAAAAAATTTCCTCTTCTTATTGAATTAAAATTGTCAAGTTAGCATCCGTAGACTATTTGCAGAAATACAAATGTTGAACGTCATTCTCATGAATACAAATTTGTTATAAATACATATGCATGCATACACAACAAGTGATCAACTACAATGTGTCCTAACAACTATGTTGCCTAATGTCTCATCTTCTGATTTTGGGACTCCTCAATGATGGACACAAAGTTTCTATTCAAAGCTTGTCTTTTTGGCTTTGCACGTGTTGCTTGAAGAATTATTCAGTAAACAAGTTGTATTCGGAGAACCTTGCATCCTTTTGTGTAGATTTCATTGTTGTTGCTTCTTCTTATGTTACACCCTTCTTGCTCCTGTATACCTACAAGATAAAAGGCCTTCTGGTATGACAGGTAGCAATTAACCAAAGCAATCTATTGTGAGCATGTGCTTAAGGTGATAAATCAAAGCCACGTGTATTAGTCACTTCATAGCTTCCAATTCCAGACTCCAAATCTACATTACCAAAGGCAAAGAAGAATCATTTGCTATTGAGAGCACATGCTTATTATTATTTGCTATTTTTCAAAGAAGAAATTCTATAAGAGACAGAAGGAGGTGCATGAACAGAGAATAATCTATCCTGGTAAGAAACTAGAAGAATACAGAGAACATAAACAATCAAGAAAAAAACACATCATAAACAAAGCATGCCAAACTTCTCATTTAATAAGAAATCGTTCTCAATTGTCAAACGTTACAACAACAAATTCTGAACATATTTAAAAGGAACTAAATATTGAATAGATAACAGGAAAAATGAGAAATAGAACCATAAAATTAAGCAAACTTGTCATATTTAAAAGGTGCAGAAGGCTCATAAATACAAGACCTTAAATTATTCAAGAAAATTATTTTAACACCCACATGGAGGAATGTCTTACAGCATTGGTGTAAGAATCCCTATATTCAGCATTTGAAAGAAAACATGCAAAGGCACAAAAAACAGAAATGAAATACATCTCACAATGTACATCAACAAAACTAAATCTTAGTAACCATCTGACAATGAACATGCACCCCAAAGTATGAAACTTCAATTATTAGCTTCCTGCTAGAAAGAGCTTTATCTGCAAGAAAGATGGGCAGAAACTCCACTAGTTATTAATCAAAGCTAACGAATGATGAGAAACTAAATAACACAAGTATCTCTCACAAAGATAATGCATCATAAAAAATAGTTAGATCTGATTGTTAAAAGAATCCAGAGTATTGATGTACTCCTATATTTTATCTATAAATCATTCTATTTATTTGCAAATAGAAATACAAACAAATTCAACCATGTTCCAACTAAGTGTGTTTAACTTCATCCCAAAATGTGAGAAGAAAAGAACGTGATGGAAATTGAAACTTCCATTTGCACGAGACTTCTCAAAGCGTCACGCTCTCATGCTCACCGAACTCCATGGATTATCACCCCTTCACCTACATACACGTCCACACCTTTGCTCTTAAATTTCATGGGTTACTTTTTAACGCATCGATGACACGGTATAAAAGTTATTTAGCAATTGAAACAACTTAAAACAAAGCCCAGATAAATTCTTGGAAGTTTCCAGATGACAACAAATAAAAACAAGCAGCAATACTTGAAGGCAAGAAAACCCATCTCGAAATTGCGACATTCTAGGATTTTACCCAACCAAAATGACAACATTTAACATGGCATTGCTCGGGACAGATCCAAATAAAGCATACAAGATTCAATAGCCGGTCAAGATTTCACCTTTCCCACACGAGCGCAAATGGCGTCGAAGTCGAGAGTGAGCGTCGGCCGTTGAGCATAGAGAAGAGAGCAAAGTGATGAGAGTTGAGCGAGAGCGAGAGACGGAGAACGATGGTGAGAGATTCAATATGACCTAAATTGCTTTGTTTGCTCAGTGCAGATGAGGGAGGTTAGAGAGAGAAATCATGTTTTAATCCAGAGGCATGAATGTAATTTTGCATTGTAACTTAATACCTATAAAGACCCTAAGGCTTTTTCTAGGATTTACAGAGTTTATGGGTCTTTTTTGGGATTTTTAGGGCTAAAGGGGCCCTCATATGAATTTTCCCAATTATGAATCACTGCACGTGCATAGCTGTATGAGGTCGGAATGGCCCACATACAAGAAGCATCCATTAAAATAATAAAATTGGCGCTTAACTACCACCAACATTAAGGTCGAAAAAAATTAATACTAAATAACCATAACCTTGGCATTAATATTTCTCAATTTGACATAATTGTTTTAACAAAATTGAGATTAATATTTTATAAACACATTCATATAATTCCCGTGTCATGTTTAATATATTTTTTGACCCGAGCATATCCAAAACTTGAATGGAGCTCAATGGGTAGTCCTTTCTATGACACCGAAATCACTTTTTATTTATTTATTAACAAGCATCCAAAAAGAGGGCTGATTAGTCTTGAAAGACTAGCTTAATTATTAAAATTGGAGAGAGAGAGAGAGAGAGTCCTTCGATCTTATCAATACTCACTCCGGTCCTAATTATAGGAACATTCTATAGTATAAATTACACTACAGAAGTGTTTCTATAATTAGGACCGGTAGTTTTTTTTTTCAAGAAGTATATAATTATTCAATACTTGCGAATAAACTTTACATATATTAGACGCAACAACGACATATATGGTAGATGATGTGTGCAGAATTAATGATATACAGATGAAACTCCTCCAAAAGAATGTGATTATGATTATATCTTTATATCTTTCTACTTAACCAATGAAGTAATTGCGGTGGGTAAAAAACAATAAATTAAAGTCAAATGAGATTTTATAAAAAGAGACAAGTCCATTAAAAAAAAAAAAAAAAAAAAAGAATTTCATATATAGGAAGGAGGGAGTATCACTCATCAATGTTGAATTTAAGTCTTTCGTTCTTTATATCTCCCCCCCCCCCAACCCCCAAATCTTGTTTTTTCTTCACATATATGTCAATACATCATATAAGTGTCAAATTATTAGCTTTATTTTCTTTTGGTATCAAAATATTTATCACTTTAAAATTTAAAATTTAGTTGAGTGTAAATAAGTTTTTATGATAAATTTAGTTGAGTCTAAATAAGTTTACTAAATCTTAAGACAAGGTTAATGAAGTTGAAGATTTTTTGTTTTTGTTTTGGCAAAACATATCAAAAGTGACTTATAAATAATATCATAAAAATATTTCTGATGGGTTGATCGCCCCCTCCCCCTCCAATTAACTGTGAGCACATGCTCTTATAAAAAAAAATAAATATATATATATATATATATAACTGTGTGCATACACGACGTCGTTTCGGTGGTTTGAGATTAAAAGATTAAAATAACTGTGTGCTCGCTCATTGCTTTGTCTCGGTGTTCCCCTTCTCAGCGTTCCTATATATATACAGCCAATCGAGGATGAGATCTCAATAAATGGAATTGTGGAGCAACACGTTCAGCGAACTAAAAGGTCAAGCTTCTGTGCTCTCCCAAAAATTCAAGTTCGCCGATCAGTTTATATATATACAACTTTTTTTAAACATTCACATTCAGTTTGCTTTCAAGTCACTACATTGATCTCTAACTGCTTCCAACTCTGATTGTAATCACATAGCCATATTCTCTTTTTCATCCTTCACAAGCCTCATCCTATTTAGATCTTCAAGTTTCTTCTCCTCTTCCTTCTTCAGTCAAGCACTTGTACTCACCAACTCATTTCTTTCAACACTTCCTCTCTGCAACAGAGTTTCAGATTCCTCAACAAACTGGAAGAAGTTCGTTGAGGAATTTCATAAACACAAGAACAACACAGACGCAAAACCACCCCCTGTTTCAATTTCATTTAGCAGCAAACTCATGGCTTTATTTCCTATGGCTTAATAGTCGGCATCTTGCATTGGGAAATGACGGAAACTAGAAGGAAGAGAGACCCGATGACTTACCTTCAGTTTCAGGCTTGCTCACTCAAACTTCCTCCTACACACAACTAGGGGTGAGCAAGTGACCCGCAACCCGCCCAACCGCCCGGATGAAACCCGCCCAGATTGGACCCGTCACGGGAACGGGGCTACCCGTTACCCGTTTATGGTATACGGGCGGGTCACGGGTTGAGGCACGGGTACCCCGTGCCCGCTCGTTACCCGTTTATCTATGTATTTTTTTTTACTTACTTAGCTCAAAGTCAGACACGCTGAGGCCTGAGAGATTTGAGAAAAAAAAGACGCTGACAGACTGAGAGTCACGCACGGGTCGACCAAACTTTTCAAACCCTCGTCGCTCCTGTACATCGCACTCGTAGAGTCAAAGATCGTAGTCTCTCATCTCTCTCGGTTACCCAGCGTCGATCTCCAACTCTCATCTCGCTCAGCCACTCGTATCGCACTCGCAGAAGTCGCAGATCGCTGTGACCTTTTCCTGTTCATCTTCCTCGCATCGCACTCGCTCAACCACTCGTAGTCGTAGATCCCACTCACTCGCATCGCACTTGCAGTCACAGATCGCATCTCGCTCAATAAGTTTTCGAAGCCTTCTGAATTTTGTTGTTGCGATTTGCGAAGCCTTGTTGTTGCGATTGCGAAGCTGTGTTGCAAGAAAAATGTAACTGTCTTGACTATTGAATTCAGTTAGTATACTAACTCTCGACTCCACCATCCAATTTTAAAATGTGAAAGTTTTATAGTTTAAAATTTTAATAATTGTAGGGGAATTTTGAAGTCTAAAAAAAAACGCAAAAGCAAATATGATTTGGGGCCAAAAACTATTCTTGAAAAAAACAGTATTCGGGCCCTTTTTTTTTTTTAAATAATAAAAGCCCAGATTTCATAAACGGGTTCCCTGGACCCGTTTATGAATACCCGTTTAACCCGTACCCGTTTTGTACAGGTTAAACGGGGTTTCCCACGGGTACGAGGCAGCCCGTACCCATGGTCCAAAAAACGGGCGGGACACGGGTTGACCCCCGGGGCAGCCCCGTCCGCCCGTTGCTCACCCCTACACACAACAACCCTGTTTTTGGAACTCAACGCAGAGGAAGAATGAAAAAGAAAAATCTCGATATGTTGCTGTATTGTTGCTGACGTGAGAAGCATTGCATGATATATATAGATATGTTGTACTCTATTTCTATTATAAAATAGCAATTAACAGCCCATTGGGATGCCATTTTTTTCTTTAGAAGAAAAATGCCATAAAGTTATGCAGTTTTTTATTTTATTTAAAAAAAATATCTCTATAAAATTATAAAGAATACAACATTACACCGTTTTATGACTCTAAGAAGCTATAGTAGTATCTGTTATTAATCTGTAAGCAAATGATCAAAACGAAAAGAAAAATGGAAGGTGGGCTACTAGAGGTTTGGGATATTAAAAGCCCTCAAACCCATTAACCCATTACTAGAGGTTTGCTCGGTGCTTCTCGCTCTGCTTCATTTTGAATCAGTATGAGGATGACGAATTAGAACTATGATTCTCGTTCTTGGCTCCCTACCTCACGTTCTCACTCTCTTCTTTCTCTCGGCCTCACTCTGTTCTCTGGTCTTTAAACAGAGCATGCGCAGCTCTCTCTCTCTCTCTCTCTCTCTCTCTCTCTCTCTCTCTCTCTCTCTCTCTCTCTCTCTCTCTCTCCCCTTCCTCGTTGAGGAATCTGAAACTCTGTTGCAAAGAGGAAGCGTTGAAAGAAATGAGCTGGTGAGTACATGTGCTTTACTGAAGAAGGAAGTGGAGAAGAAACTTGAAGATCTAAATAGGATGAGGCTTGTGAAGGATGAAAAAGAGACTATGGCTATTATGTGATTACAATCAAAGTTGGAAGCAGTTAGAGATCAATGCAGTGACTTGAAAGCAAACTGAACGTGAATGTTTAAAAAAGCAATGAGCGAGCACAGAGTTATTAAAATCCCATCCTCGATTGGCTGTATATATATAGGAACGCTAAGAAGAGGAACGCTGAGACAAACAATGAGCGAGCACACAGTTATTTTAATTTTTTTATCTCCACTGAAACTACGTCGTGTAAGCTCACTGGACACAACGTTATATCTGTTACAGGATAAATGATTTCCCCATATATATATATATATATATATATATATATATATATATATATATGTATGAGCACATCGAAAATAAAATAAATACCCCAGCCCATGGTGTTGTAATTTCAACCATATACCCATCCTGTCTACGGACTTCTTCTTGTCTGAAATATAGGACACTTTTTTACAAGAAATTAATTTATAATATAAGCCACTTAGTCAGTTATTAATATATTTTTTTCATATATTACCTATATTATAATTTATTATGAGAAGATTTGAAATGTAATGTAATATTTCTCTATTACAATTTAGGGGCCCGTTTGGTTAGATTGCATTGCCACCTGCAATGCAATGAGAATATATGCAATGCTAATTACAAAGATTATGTCGGTATGCTTTTTAAAAGGGAATGCAATAATGAGTTATTTTATAATAATGTTTCAAAATTAATACTTTACCCTTTAAAATAATTCACAGCCTCCATGCCCACTTTCTTCCACAATTCGCTTGAACCCTATTGTCAGCCACAATTCCTCTCACATAGGCGGAGGACGGCGGAGGATGAGCACGGTGGAGGGGATGACCATGGCTCTCTGTTGAATTGCAATTGAATTTTGTTGTGCAAAAAAATAATAGCTCTTTGTTGCTTAAGTTAGACAATTTAAAGTTCCCCGTATGTAGGCTCAAGTTCAAAGTTTCTGAGATTTATCATAAATGTTGAGATCTTCTAATTTTTTACCTAAAGAAATTATAATAAAGTAGTAAATTGCTTAGTTCTGTAACATCCCAAATTTTAGAATTTGAAAATTGGAATAGTGAGTGGGAAATTAAATTGTGAAAATTTGGTCGGAATAATTATTGAAAATTAATGCATATTTTTCCTTAAATTATTTTAAGAAAATATTAAGTTCAAGGAATATTTGTAAAGAATAATCTTAGGCCTAAAAATTATGGAATTAATTATTAATTTCTAATATTTATTCAATATTTGCAATTAAAAGGACTTAGATTGCAAATAAGAGTCGTGAAGGATCAAGTGAGACATTTTTTTTTGAATGGGTCCCACAACACAATACATCACCTTTTCCTCTCAAACTTCACGTGTTAAACCCCACACACACACACACATATATATATATGTGTGTGTGTGCAGAACCTATTTCTTCATTCTTCAATCAATCATTTTGGGCTTGCATATATTCATTCCAATTGCAATTTTTCTGCTCCAACTCATCTAACCCACACAGCCCATAAACCCAATCCATTATCTTCAGTTGGCCCAAACCAACTCATTCTCATCTTCGGCCAGAACACGCAAACGGAGGGAAAGAATGGTCAGCGAAAAAAATCATCTATGACATGCAGAACCCATGCTCTCTCGCGTCATCATCAGTTACAATGCCATACTCCACTGCCTCGTATCTTCTGTAGCCATGCTTCTCGAGCCAGCAGCCACACTCCCTCCCTCATTATAACCTCTCCAGCCTAGAGAACACAGAGACAGAACTGAGAGTTTCAGCAAAAACAGAGACAGAGAGAGAGCAAGGCCGAACGTTAGGAAGGAAGTTGAAGGAAAAGAGGAGTTGATCATTGTGTGAAGCTCTAAGTGTCAACCAAGGTGAGTCTCTGAAGCTCTTCCTTCTAGTTTCTATGATCTCCCAACGTTGGTTACTGAGCTTAAGAGTTGGGTTGTTGTTTGGAAGCATGAATCTCACGGGGAGCATATGCACAAACACCTCTATTTTCTTGTCCAAAAATAGAGCACCTTTCGCTGGTCGGTTTTATGGGGAAAATGTCCGATTTTTCCTTGAAATTTTAGCAGTAAATAGTAGACATCTTAACCTTTACAACGAGCCAAAGAACACCCAAAACGGATGTGTAGAATGAGAGATATGATTTTCTAAAGTTTAGCCAAAAATCTGGAACGTTTCTTCACTTCCAGAGAGCAAATCATTTTCCCCCAATTTGGGTTGTTTGAGAAGAAATAGGGTCTCTTGCTTGCTTTCGTAGCAATTTTTCCTGGGATAATTACCCGATTTACATTCATGCACTTTTAATATGTAAGCAAATCAAAATCAATGGAAAATACTTACTGTTTGCGAAAACCGTTCAGCTTGCTCATTTCTTGTCGAACTCGAATGCTTGTCCGAGCTTGATTTCTTGATTTCCGTTATGTTTTACCTTAATCTCGGTTATTGATAACATGATTTTCCTCCAACAACTCGCTGTCCACTTTGTTGCCCCCAGCCCGGTAGTTCAGGTCTCCGGACTGCCGGGGTTCTATTTTCAGTTTATCCGGAGTCCAATTAAGGAGCACAGATTTAACTGTATAATTTTTCAGTGTATCCAGGGTCCAATTAAGGAGTGTGGATTTTAAAATATACTTGGCGACATAGTCTTCTTTACACGGAGCCCGGATTTTAACCGTATTCAGTTTAACCGGGGTCTGCATCCGGGGTCCAATTAAGGAGCGCGGATTTTAAAATAGACTTGGCGACATAGTCGTCTTTACACGGAGCTCGAATTTTAACTGTATTCAGTTTAACCGGGGTCCACATCCGGGATTCAATTAAGGAAAGCGGATTTTAAAATAGACTTGGCGACATAGCCATCTTTACATTGAGCCCGAATTTTAACTGTATTCAGTTTAACCGGGGTCCAATTAAGGAGTGCGGATTTTAAAATAGACTTGGTGACATAGTCGTCTTTACACAGAGCCCGAATTTTAACTGTATTCAGTTTAATCGGGGTTCGCATCCGGGGTCCAATCAAGTGAAGAGATATTTCTTTTCAAGACTAAACAAATGGGAAGGAGGGAGGGAATAATTTGAAAGAAATGTAAAAAACAATTTCCACTAATCACGCGGGTGTAGGGTCCTCTTAGATAGGGGCGGATCTTCATTGGGATAACAAGCAACGACCCCCCTCGCGCGATGCGCGGGTGCAACAATTCGCTAACATGAAAACACATTCTTACCTTCCACTCATACAAATTATTAAGAAATTAAATAAAATACAAAGGAACATAAAAGAAAAGAATTGGATTTCAAATCAACAAACAAAAAATAGAAGTTATCTCACTATTTAAAACCACACAAGTAGTCGTACTTTTATATGTTTAGCAACTGCTGCATCAGCTCAAAAACAACAACAAAATTACAAAGAGTAAATACCCTTTTGGGTCCCCGACAAAAAACACGGATCCCATTTTAGTCCCTAGGGACTAAAAAATGACTTTTTTATGAACTAAAAAGGGGTTTTTGGAAATTTTTGAGGGACCAAAATGTTCACCAATCAACCCTTATTCGTCATTTTTAGGGACTAAAAAAGACATTTCTTTGTGTGAGGGACCAAAATGGGGTCCGTGTTTTTTCCCAGGGATCCAAAAGGGTATTTACTCTTACATCAAAATGCTAGCCATCATAGTACATAAATATTCCTATATGTAACATGAACATACAATATCTCACATATGTTGTCAAACATTTCTAAATATCTTTCTATAAACCACATTGATAGTTGTACGCTTTCCATGATTATTGCCATCTTGTATAAGAATCTTCACACTCTTGTATAAGAATCTTCACACCTGCACGAGGGTTAATTTTGATAAAGCAACATATAATTGTCCATATGTGAACACTAGCTTCAATAAATATCACTCTAACATTTTGTAATGATAATGATTGACCCTGACTCTTATTAATTGTCATTACAAAAAGAAAGCAAGAGGAAATTGCCTTCTCTTCATCCGGAAAGGAAGACTACTGTTTGAAGAATTCATGTCCATTATATGAATTAAAACCTTCAAATTTGGGTCTGACCCAATACGCTTTCCATGATTATTGCCATCTTGTATAAGAATCTTCACACTCTTGTATAAGAATCTTCACACCTGCACGAGGGTTAATTTTGATAAAGCAACATATAATTGTCCATATGTGAACACTAGCTTCAATAAATATCACTCTAACATTTTGTAATGATAATGATTGACCCTGACTCTTATTAATTGTCATTACAAAAGAGAAAGCAAGAGGAAATTGCCTTCTCTTCATCCGGAAAAGAAGACTACTGTTTGAAGAATTCATGTCCATTATATGAATTAAAACCTTCAAATTTGGGTCTGACCCAACTTTTCCAATCGCTAACCATCATAATAAATAATGAGTTTAAAATATTAAATTGGAGACATAATTTGAATTTGAAATATTTCAGATTTCAAACTTCACATTGTAAACTAAATAATCATTTAATGAGCAGAAGTTATTAGTGAGAAGTAAAAAATAACCAAAGCAACTAATGAGAATGACATGGGGACAGTACAAATAGACCAATCTAGTAGGTAGCACTATTGAATATATATGTTAATAAGAGCAAAAGAATGTTTTAACCCACAAAAAATAAAAAATGATAACCAAAAGCAAAAAAAAAAAATTACACCATAAAATATACATTTGTAAACGTTTGATGACTAATTTAACTTATATCTCCAACATTATTAAAACCTCTGAAACTCTGAACCGCCCAATCCAATCTTTTGAGTTTTGTTATTTTCTTTTGTTGAAAGGATAAAATACATATGCCTCCCCCTTATTAACTTCCATGTCTCATACATGAATCTATAGTTGCTTCATTTAAAAGCAAAAAAGATAATAATAAGATGGCTAATAATAGAAGTATGATAAAAATCAACCCCACACAACTAAATTAAATTAAATGATAATTCTAAACCATAAAGTAAGTTTTAATATCTTATTAAAAAACAGTTGTAATGGCAATAGTCCCTTCACAATTCAAAACAGAAAGATTGCTAAAAAACAGTTGTAGTGGCAATATTCCCTTCACAATCTAATGTTATCCAGCAAGGCCCTTGCTTCATATTAATGGCATTAGAAGATTGTAAGTTTGTTACTAACATATGCTATATCCCAATTAATATTATTAACTACAGATATAAATTTGTTATAAACCTTCTGAAAAGCATCTTAATCAGACCAATCATCTCCAACATATATAGGCAGCACATGATCACAATTGCTAAGCCTGTAAATATATTTCCAATGTCACTTGTTGAAATACAAAGATAATTCTAATATTCCATAAAGCATCGCATAAGTAAATAAATAACAATAATTACTCTTTTATGAAAAGTAATAGGTACTTAAGCAAAAAATTAAGCATAAGAACAGAATCCTTTGCCTTCTCCTCTACATTGGATCGAACAACCAAAATGAGAGAAACTTTACCTACCATTTGAAGCCAGTCAAACATTGCATAATCCATGTCCGTATTCCGTAATCATGCATATAATTCTATACCTGACTTCTAATGCATTTGCATGAATTCATACTAACATCAAAAGTACTAATGATCAATATATAGTACGTATGAAATCACAAATTTTACTAAAAGAAATTGTAAAGTGGTTTAGTACAGATTGTTTTATCCAAAAGAAAAATTATCATTACTATTGACAGTAAGGCTGAAAAAAGTAATAAAAAAACAGAACGTCCGTATATGAAAAGTAAATTGTTCATGTTCACCAAAAATTTAGCTTGACAAAAAATATGTTTCCACGAGAGAAACTAAAAATGAGCTACAAAAACAAAGAGAAAATCTAATATTTTATGTATTAATTATCTCTTATCAACCATATCATGTAACTGAACGCAGTGACTAAAATATGTTAGTGGCATAGATTTATGGATTAACATTCACATGCTCTTGATTTAAAGTACATTAAAATAGAAAGAAAGGTTACATCTAGTGTGTTAACAAACAAAGTCATGGGACACAAAAGACTTTTATTGTTGAGACTATTAGCATTATAATAAGCTACACAAACCTTTGTCTTCACTTTTATCGGATGCATTTTATATGAAGCAAAATATATGAGGGTGAATATATAAACACCACTTCTTATCAAATCACTAATCTGCAGGTTATAAAATGGTAATTCTTCCATAAGCAAAATCAAAAGAAAAAAAATGTTATCCAATCAAATTCAAACATTATTTCTAATATAGTTTACATTTAGACCTCATAAGAGTTTTTACTCATTCTACTTATTCCCCCGAGGTTATGAGTCATTATTTCTAATTTGAAACTGAAGAAAATTAAAATTAAAAAGAGAGGAATTAGCATCAAGCAACAATTCCCCCCGCACTTTGCGCGGGCGCAACATCTACAACACTTAAAAACAAATGCAACATCTACAACACTATATAATAACATTATAATAACTTATATTTTCCATCATTCAGTTAACTTGGAAGGAAATAATCCTCTCCATGGCAAATTAATCAAGCCTTGGTGTTTTAACATGGTACTTGATTATATTTTCTTTGCTTTGGTCTGTAGAAATTTCATCCGGAGAACTTGCTGATTTGATAATCAGAAGAAAACAAAAACAGTCAGTAGCAAAAGTGTTTAAGCCATCTTATTCATAAAATTTCAAGATTAACAGCTAACTCAAGCAGCGGGTATGTTTAAATCATCAAGGTAACAATTGTAATGAAGAAAGAAAGGACGCATCGAAAGCAGTTCCTAAAAATTGGACGTTTTAAGTACAACAATATCCAATGGACAATACAAAGATTTAACAACCAAAAATCAAGCTTCTTATTGAATTTATATACAGTAAGATTTAAATTGACTTTCTTATTAACAGAATTATGTCTATCAAAACTGTACCATGTAGTATAGAGTGAGGCAACATGACAAGTGAAATCTTCCATACAGCACAGTGTCTTGATAACAAAAATATATTGGTAGGAAGTAGATTTCCCCTAGATACTACCTGCTGAAAAGAGTGTTATCATTACTCCTAAGTATACCTATTACAGAGAACCTGTCTAATTTGTACCAAAGGCAAAAAAAAAAAAAAAAAAAAAAATCAACAATAGTCACACACATGTCCCTTGTCAATTAAAAAAGTTGTTGAAGTGCATATAGAACTCAGTTTCTGCGAGATCAAAACTTCAGCTGCCTACTGCTCTGCCAACACAACTACTTTAAGCATGAAAAGAGGGAAAAAGTTCTAAAATCCAAAAGGAATGACATTTTGTTAACTCAGCTGCTGAAAATGACAACAACTATACACATTCATAATGGTTTCCATGATTTCCTTCATTTTTGTAATATCATAAACACATGTATAAAATACAATTGTGAAAACTAAAATGAAATAATAGTCCAAGCGCTAGGATAAGTAATGTCCAGAATAAGCGTGTGAAAATTAAATGGAACTAAATTGGGCATTATCTTGCATGCTAAAAGTAAATTAGTGACCTGTTTCCATGCGAATGTAGTATGCAAGGCAGATGCTTTTCTTCAGGATTAAAAATGGGCATATAATGACTGCATTGAAGAATATGACCGCAACTTTTTTCATCTGCAGAATATTGAAATGAGCATATTAGTCTCCTAGACTTGGCCAGGGTAAATGTCAACATGAAATCCACTATGAAGTCATATGATAAGATACTAATGAATCTCCATTATGGGAATATTTGCACTAGTTCTTAACAGTTATATGTGTACATAGTCATACAAGTACAAAGATTACTAAGGTAAAATGCAATCATATATATTGACTGCATTATATGTTATAACTAAATAACAAATAAATTCCATTAATACTTGCAATAATCATAGTAAAAAAATGAGTCCCTATATTGACTATGGCATTAATAATTTTCTTCTTTCATGTGAAATGCAGAACTATTCAATACTTGGTCTACTCTCATGACAAGGGTTAATTATCCTCAAGTTTAACAAACATAAATGCATTCGGTTTTAAATGAGCTTTGCCCATCATAGTATAAGAATTTACCACAAATGCATTGCTTTATCTTTCTTTTTTCTTTTTTTGTGTTCACTAATAGACAAGTGCAGATGGAAGGGCCAACACACCAACGTGGACGCAGAGTAAGTCACTTCGCCGCGCTGCCTCTCAGCAAAACTACCTGTTAAGAAAATCCCTCCATCAGGATGTTACTATCTTGAAGAATCATATAGAAAATTGAAACCCTAGTCCTCCTTGAGAAAAACAAAACAATAAATCCGTCAGTGAGGTAGCGAAGATCGAACAGACCCAAAGAGGTGAGCATGTTATGTATCGTCTGTGAAACCATAGCTGCTTCTTTATCGACCACAAACTCGAATCCCTCGGCGCTGATAAGCTTCACAGTGTCTTCCTTCTTCATCTTGCTTGATTCTTTCCTTCTCACACCGAATGTGGGGGAAAAAATGGTAATGGAAAATGGAAGCAACCTGAGAGACAATATCTTCAGGAACTGTAACTACTTTCTTCAACCTCTCAGATCACTGGCCTAAAATCTTAAATTGAAAGAGAGAGAACACATGGACGGACAGAAGAGGGAATTTCAAAATTCAAAATGAAAATGCTAGCCACATCTGTGCACGAAGCCCAACGCTGACCCATTGAGCTATTACTGCTGTTGAATTGAACAGTGATTTATGAGATAGTGAACAGTGGACAGCTTAAAATGTTATTACTATTAAGTTTATATTGATGATGATGGGCCATGGCCTAAAAAAAAGAAGTGTCTTAAATATCTAATGTAAATTGGATTTTTTTTATATATATTGCCTTTCAAATATTTATTCCAAGCTTCACACTGCTCTTAGATTCCTTATACGGTCTCTCATATTAGGGTCATTTATGTCCCGTTTGATACGTTGGAACTGAGAATCTAGAATTGAAACCAGAAGAAGAATCCACATTTTATATACTCCATTCGATTTTAAATATAAGATAAAGTTAACTTTTTGGAGATATTAAAGAAGCTAATTAAATTATTTTATAATTTTTATTTTATTTTTTCTTCAAAATAAATTTTTTGACTAATAAACTACTAATATATAATATAATCAATATCTTAATTTTTTTTTTCAAGATAGGAAATTTTTTTCAGTAACCCATTAGTACCATGATTTTTTTTTCAAGATTGTTAGTACCCTGAAATACTTTTTTCAAGATAAGTTGTTACCCTGAAATATTTTTTCAATATCCTAAAAGAAATTTTTAAGACCATGAAAAATATCTTTTCAAGATATCGATCTGTGTTAAGTATCTTTTTTAATCTTTTCAAGTCTGCGAAATATTTTTCAAGATCATTTGTTAACCTAAAATATTTTTTTAATATCCTAAAATAAATTTTTAAGACCATGAGAAGTATCTTTTTTTGATCTGAAGTCAATATTAAGTATCTTTTTAGTACCTATCAGTACCCTGAAATATTTTTTTAAGATCATTGTTACCCTGAAATATTTTTTTTAATATCCTAAAATAAATTTTTAAGATCATGAAATATTTTGGATCTTTTAATCTTAAAAAAATGATTTTCACGATTTACGAGGTAAAAATGGTTTTTGGAAAATAGCTTTTGAGATTTACGAAATAAAAATGATTTTTGGAAAATAACTTTTGGAGAATAAATTTTGGATAAAAATATGTGTTTGGCAAACTTTTGTAAAACCTGGAAAAGTAAAATAAACTTTTAAAAAAAAGAGGTGTTTGGTAGACTTGTGACAAAACTTAGGCTTTGTTTCTAAAATCTGGGTTTTGGGAGCTGCAAAACAGGCACTCGAGACTTTGACGAAGGAAGCTTGAAAACGTAGGACGCGGCTTTGTTCCCTTGCAATTTCTCATCCAATGTGTCATTTGCTTAAAACGGTATCGTTTTTGAAAAAATATTTCAAGCACTTACTATATTTAAAAAGATCTTGAGGATCTTGATCAAGTCTTAAAAAAATACTTCATAATCTTTATAAATTATTTTAGGATCTTGAAAAAATATTTCAGGTACTGATTGGTATTAAAAGGATATTTCAGGATACTGAAAAGATACTTCATGATCTTGAAAAATCATAATAGAATCTTAAAAAATATCCTAAATTATATTTTTAGTATCAATTAATACCTGAAGTATTTTTCAGTACCAGTCAATATCCTCAAGTATCTTTTTAGTACCACTCAATACTACCGAAATATTTTTTTCAAGAAATATTTTTGATCATGAAGTATTTTTTCAATACCGTTTAGTATCGTATCTTTTTAAGTACTAGATAGTGCTTGAAGAAATATTTATATATATATATATATATAAATATTAAAAAAGAGAGGGAATAACTAAATTGTGCGCCAAAAATAACGCCGTTTTAAACAAAGGATGCAGCGGATGGGAAGGTATAAAGGACCAAAGCCATGTCCGAAAACGTAGTGTCCCTGCAATAATTATAACTATGAGCCGTTTGGGTTAGCGGTAGGAGAATTGACTTTATTCCCAATTCTACTTTTACAGAAGTAAGATAAGATAAAAATCAGATTATAAATGTGATTTTATGTTTGAATTGACGGTGGCAGAAGTGGTTTTTTCCAAACTGAAACATGTTTGGATTATTATTTGAAAAGTCGATTAAGATGGAAAATGATTGAAAATGACATCAATCTTATTGAATAATATATATATATATATATATTAGTTGTATATATTATGATAATTGAAGATAAAAATTTAAATTTATGTAAAAAAGTTAAATTAATATTAAAAAATTATTGATGATTATTTAGGATGAAGAAAAATACTAAAAAATAATTTAATTGAATTTCTTAATCTCTAAACAAAAATCACTAAGTCGTATATACTGGACAGGAGAAAATATTATTATTATTTTTTTTGATAAAAAAATATTATTTTTAAACAATTAACTAAAGTATAGTCTCGCATCGCACTGTCGCTGAAGTCAGACGCTTACTACCTCCTAAATTTCCTGATATGTGCTCGACTGGAAACCGCCAATTGCCCACTGCCCAGCTATCTCTCAGACCCATCACGCCGTGACTCTCTACTTTCTACACACCGTCGATCTTGCTGCTCTCTCCTTCCCAACATCTAATTATACCTATATGAAAATACACCTACCAAAGCCACCATGAACAACCGTCTGGCAGGGTGGATTACAGACAAGAATTTGAAGGCAAAAAATCCGAGATCCAAATCTCTCTCCTCCAAGATCAATCTTTTGTGTTTCATCCATAAGAAACCCGTCTCTCTCTTTAACGCCATTACGTCTAAAAGCTCCAATTTCTAGCCTTTGTTCCATCATGGCTTTTGATACAAAAGTTCATTAATCTTATTGTGAACCCAAATGCTCCAATTTCCTTCATCGTGATTTTTCTTTTCCAATCGCGCGTTGAAGCCACGGTACCATGTTCGAAAATACGCTTTGATCACACAGGCGTCGTCCATTTGTCGACTACCGCAAAAACCAGACAATACGTCAATGTCATCTTCGTCTTCCCCCCAAAATAATTGGCCAAGACAAAAATAGACTCTTGACGTCGACGACACTGATTTTTGTTAGACACGTGATGGGAACGCCTCTATTATTTATTTGAGCCCCAAGAATCTTTGATTTGACGACGACTCATCACTCCCACTTGATATATATTATTGGAAAGACACTTCGATTCTTTATTTTTTAGGGAAAATTGCAGTTCCCAAAGAAATTAAAAAATATAAAAAAAATTAATGATAAATCAGTTTTTTTACTCCCACTTGATATATATTATTGGAAAGATACTTTTTTTTATTTTTATATTATTTGTATTACCAAAAAAATTATCTCAAATCATAAAATTACGGAAATCTTTTTTATATTATTTATATTAACAACATAACTATATTTAAACATCTTATATTTACAACAACAATGACGAAAAAAACATCATATTTACAATGGAAAAACCATATTTACAACAATATTTAAACACTTAGATTTTGAATGTAGAGAGGTCATTTACAACAGAAAAATGCTAGATTTACAACATGAAGTAATATATTTACAACAAAATTTAAAAGTTGGACATTTACAACATAAAAAGTCATATTTACAACAGGAAATCTTATATTTACAACAATATTTAAACACCCTGGATTTTGAGCGTAGAGGTCATTTACTGATAGAAAAATATTAGATTTACAACTGACGGAAGTCTTGTATTTGCAACAAAATTTAAAATCCGGCAATTACTGAGAGAAAAAGTTATATTTACAAAAAATCATATTTAAACAACATTTAAAAACTTGGATTTTATTTCCATACAAATAATATCAAAAAAAGTCTTTGGGACACGTGTAATTTAGTGATTTCAATGGACTTTTTTGTTTTTTTTTTGTTTCTTGGGACCTGCGCGTAATTTTCCCTATTTTTTAATATATTGCTCTCTCCGTCCTAATTACTATAATAGCAGTTGAAGAAGTGTGTGTCGATGTTAAATATAAAATATTTCTATTTTTGAAAATAAAAAAATTATAACTTTTTTTTTTTACTACCTCTATTAATGACGTGTATTAAAAGAAATTTAATTAAAAATAGTATCCAAGTAAATAATTAAAATGTTATTTTAGAGAAACCAACATTTTTTTAAACAAATAATCAATATTATTAATTTTATTAATCTCTACTAGTTAGTTATCTACCTTTTATATTAAAGATACGATGAAATATAATTACATAGAGCTGCTAAGAGGGAGGGTTGTGTAATTTTGCTATCAAGCTTAATTACTCATCATTCATCAGCCATTTTATGGACGTTGATCATGAAGTTAGGATTCTTAAGTGTCTTCCTAGGGCCATAAGGATTTTTTTTTTCTTTCTTTATAACTTGGCTTTTTCCTCCCTATGCGCATAGTTTATTTTGTAGTCATGTATTGAAAAAATATGTTGTGTAATTTTGTTATTGTTATGAATATTGTGGTAGTGGATGTTTATAGTCTCGTAGGATTTCATAGTGCCTATAACCTCCCATGGTTTTATGTAGTTTTATGTTGGAGATTAATTCTTATGTTTATTACTTTGTAACTCAATCATAATGTGAGTTAATTCTTATGTTTATGACATTGTAACTCTTGGGAGGATTGGAGGCCTATATAGAGGCTTAACACAATGGATGGAATGTACATGAAAATGTTATATGAATGAGAGTTCTCCTCCATTCTTCATCTCTACAATTTTCTCTCGTCTTCCTTCATCCCTTGATCTTAATCTCTTATATTTTCTTGATTTCATAACACATGATCAGCACGACGTCTAACAAATATTTATTCACTAGTGCAAAAATCACTTTTTAGATCGGTTCTAGATCCGTCTTGAAATTTATTTTTCTTAAAAAAAAATCTTTTTAGACTGGTTATTCAAATATTATGTCTAAAAAGTCATACTTTTAAAAACTAATATCGCTTATATTAGGTCTAAAAAGTCCTGTTGCAAGAAAGACAAGAAAGACCTGGTCTTAAAATTCTGGTTATTTAGACCAGTTCTATACAATATTCATTTTTAAAAGTTTGAGACTTTTATACAATATCCAATATCTTTCTTATTTTTAAAAATCCTTTCGAGACTTTTAAAACCGGTTGTACAATATCCAATCTTAACAATCTTGTCTTATTTCTTTTATAGTTAAAAGATTGTTGTTTTTAAGACAACTATGTGCCAAATTAACAACAATCGAAAATCCGAAAAGGCCTAAGGCCTTTTCTTACAAGAGGGCCTTTTTGGGATTCGTCTTAATTTTCCTATTTTTTTTAGTAAGACTTATATTTATAACATTGGTCTAAATATTTTCAGTCTCATCTTTTTTTATATTTATAACACTAAATATTTTCATTTTTTTCTTCCTCTATTTTCCCACCATCCAATATATCCAGCAACTAAAAGAATATAAATTGTTGGAAATGAATATACAAATTGTAATAGCCCTAAAAATATTTATAGATTATCGAGATAATAGATTATTAGAAAAAATATTTGTTTATGTTATTTTATATTTTTCTAGTAATCAAGAGAAATTGTGATTTGTTGAGTGTTCTTTAAGTTGATGATGAGTAAATTTAGATAGTAGCAAAATTAAATTAAAATTAATATGGCAACAAGTAAAACTTTATGGTCTAGCTTGGCGGCGTACTTGTAATGACCCAAGAATTTGATAATTCTTAAATTTAACAACAATTAATGGCGTGGCATTTGTTTAAATTATTATAGAATAATTATCTTTTATAATTAATAACACTAATAATTTTTTTTGGTGCAAGAGTAGCCAGCACTACAAAAAAAGCTATCATTTGTCGGTCATCTACATTGCGGTCATAATTAACCGCTACAAAATCATGATTTTGTAGTGGCAAAGAACAAATTAGCAATGAAGCATTGGCTCCAAAGGGCGGGCATGTTTTTGTGATAACTTTGTCGTGGCAAGTTTTGGGGAATAAACGCTACAAATTTGGTAGCGGTTATATGGCGCGAACTTTGTCACGGTAAATTTGAAAGACACCGCTACGTTATATGAAAGTGAAACGACACGTTTTGTTTGTCGAAGTCGAGTAAAGGTGAAGCTTCAATCGCGTCAAATCCTATAATTTTGTAGCAGTTTTTGCCTTAACTGCTACAAATATTTACGCCATATATAGTTAATTTGTCCATACATCTAATTATAAATATTCAGAAATTACTAAACTAAATCTGCATTGTCGTTGAATGAACTTTCTCGGCTGAGTAGTCGAAGACATGCAGATATCTGCAGCTCTGATCTCTTATCTCGAGAGATGATAGCTGCAGATATTTCCTTTCTTATCTTTTTAGCCAAGGCGGTTCCTTGATAACAATCAAGATTTAGTTCTTTCTTTGACGTGAAGACTTCTACTCTTCTAAAGATAGTCCAACATGCGGCCAGAAGATTGGGTTCCATTATAACCACCATTGTCTGTGGAAAATATCTCTTATCAAAATGACTCCGTGAGTTTTTCCTGGGAGATTAGTGGCTATCTTGAATCCGAATCTTCACGGGCATGTTGGACTATTTTCGATAGACTTATTATTCCTAATTTATTACTCTCGACTCTTTTGGGGAAATTAAAGAAAATAATTAAATTAATTGAGATTTTTTTTTAATTATTTTCACCAAACTATTTAGTTTGACTTATAAACAAATTAGTTTGGATTTTTTTTGCCACAAAAGTAAATTTGTCGCGGTTCTATTCTTTAACCGCTACAGAATTGCAAAGGTCTCTCATTTGTAGCGGTTCTGTGACCGCTACAAAGTTTCATGAAGAACGAGGCATATTTGTCACGATTGATGTTGCGGTTTGTACTCAATCGACACAATATTTTTAATTTTGTAGCGGTTATTTTTAAAACCGCTACAAAATGTAGCGGTTTTTTAACAGTTCGCCTCATTTTGAAAATCACGCGCACAAGGTTTTGATTTTTCACCTTTTAGCATTTCAACTTGTACCTTTCAACTTGTACCTTTCAACATCATGGTTTCTAAAAATAAGGGAAAAGTGAAAGCTGTTGAACAGGAGAGAAGGCCTATAAGGGGCAGTAGTAGTAGAAGGGGTCGTACGAGAGGGCATGAGCCTGTAAATATCCCCCCTCCGCCCCCTCAAGGTGGGAGGGAGTTTGATAAACTCTTTGCAGATGAGGAAATCCAAAACCTAGAGACCGTAGGGGGAGAAAAGGGCGCAAGTCTGTTGATCATCGACATGGACGATCCGGAGATCCATATTGACATTCCCATAGCCGAGGCGAAGCGGTTTCTTGATAAGGAGAATGAGCGGGACCAGGGGAACCCCCGACCGTCGTCTTCGCGTTCCACCGGATTTGTGGTGGATGTCGAAGGTAAATATAATTAGTTTTTTGTCAAAACAATTAAATTTAAATTCCTTACGTGTAATTTAAATTTATTTAAAACGCAATACAACAATGTTTTTATAATTGTGCATATACAACAATGTTTTTATAATTGTGCATATACACATGAAAACAAATTTCCAAACGGACATAAAAAAGTCATTTTAGTCCTAACGGGTCCGTGTTTTTTGTCGGGGACCCAAAAGGGTATTTACTCATTTATAATTGTGCAAATACATATGGGAACAACTGGATGGTGGTCATTTGTTGAACCGATTCCTATCAGAATTTGGCGGGAATTGGGCATGGTTCCCGATCTTTTTCCACGATTGGAAAAATGTTCCATCGGAGAACAAGGACAAAGCGTTTGTTCACATTGTGCAGGTAAGTTATGTTGTTTAATTAAATTTTACATGTTAATAGTTATAAGTTGTGGTTTATTTATTTATTTCTTAATTCATTATTACTTAATTACTAAATAAATTATAATACAAAAAAAGTTTAACGTGTGAGCCCACCAAAAGAGGTACATACTGATGAAAATGGGTGAAGGGTGGAAGAGCCGGAGGGTCGTCTCTACAACGAGCAAAATGGAGATGAGATTAGGCCTCTGCGGTGATCGAGAACGTCTTAGATGGCGTGGACTCAAATGATGGGCGGGTTTTGTCAATATCGAAGGGGTCCGAGAGGGACAGTACGTTTTTTTATTAATCATAGTTTAAGTTTTTTTTTTAAACAAGAGTTAATTTATTGTTTAAAATTTCTTTAAATTAATTTTGTTTAAATGTAGTTTAAAAATATAAATATATATTAAATTAATTTATTGTTTACATTTGGTTTAAATTAATTAATAGTTTAACTTGATTTATAGTTTAAATGTACTTGAAATATAGTTTACAAAATATCAAATTAATAATTAATTTCACTTAACATTTTGTTATCTCTTCCTTGCAAGCCATGTCATCTGCGAGTACAAAGTCGGTCGGTCACATCAAAGGGTCCATCACACGGCAGGAACCAAGACGTTTGTTGTGACCTACAGTGAGATGATATGTTGAAAGTTAAATTAATTTTAGGTTTAAATGATTATTATTTTGTTTTTGAAATAACAAAGTTTATATTCTTTTAACTCTTTCAGCAAGAGAATGCTCGAGAGGAGAACCGTCAGACAGACTATGGGCAGTTGTTCACACGCACCCATAGACACCGTGATTGGATGCCGACCTCTAAGGCAGCAGAGGAGATAATAGTAAGTCACAAAAAATTATTTATATAGTTAATGTTGTATATTTAAATTGAATTAAATTGTTTGATTAATGTTTTCTAAAATCTATGCATCAGGCCCAGATTGAGCAGAGCCAGGCATATCTGCGAGCGTCGTAGCCCCCGGAGTCACAGGGGTCTGTGGATCCTATGGCCCCATTGAAAGCTGATGTGGGCCCAGTAGAGCATCCTGGCCGTGTGAAGGGTATGGGGTTAGGCGTCAGGCCTAGCATGGTGTACGGCAAGGCCTCCGGCTTTGAGGCCGGGACCTCTAGCTCGAGAAGGCCACCACCAGAGGAGGTTGATGCGATCATTGCCGAGAAGGTTCTTTGCGCGAGGTTACCAAGCGGGTTGTTGAAGAATAGGTGCATACAAAAGAGATACAACCGTTGGTACGCTAATTAGAGGCAAAGCTGGGATGCTGTTACTGGGGCCTTGACTGAGTTGTTACCTCATAGATAGTTTCCATCTCTCGAGCCTCCCCTATGTTCATCTACAAGGATTGCCCCCGCCTCCCTCCACTCCCCGTCCTGCTACGATGACGCGGACGGTGTTGTTACCTCCGTTCGTGCACACGCCCCCGAGATAGCCCCCCGAGATAGGACGATCGATCGGACTCATGATAGTTAGTTTTATTTTCACACACAATTTTGACCATTTGGATGTTTGTTCTCTTTTTTATGTCTTTCAACTTGTTGACAATTTCATTTCCTTAAATATTTGTTATCTTTTATTGTGGTAGGTTTTTGATATATTGGAGTACTATTTCAATACTTATATTTCATTTATATTAGGTTATTAATGTTACTTATAATATATAATAATATAAAATGAAAAATGTATTTTGTGAAAAAACTTTATTATAGCTAAATAAAATAGATATTGTAAAATAATTAATGGAGTTAATATGAAGTGAATAAAAAGTCATTTTCTCAAATAAAATAGATATTGTGAAATAATTAATGGAGTTAATAACATTTGTAGCGGTTATGTTAAAAATACCGCTACAAATTTGAATTTTACACTGAATAAAAGAGCGCCAACATTTGTCGCGGTTAATATGAAGCACTGCGACTAATGTTAAACGACTATAATTGTGTAGCGGTTCATGAAGCAGTGAAAAACCGCGACAAAACTCTAGCTGGATTTTGAATTCAAATTTGCTCAGTGTGTAGCGGTTTTGTAGCGGCTAAAAAACCGTGACTAAACTCTGGCGGGATTTTGAATTCAAATTTGTGGCGGTTATGTAACCGCTACTAAGTGTATTTTAAGATTTGTAACGGTTCTTGTAGTGGTTACTGAACCGCTACAAAGTGCTTCCATTTTGCATTTAAAGATCCCAAGTCGGGGGAGCTATGAAGGTAATTATTACATGAAGGTAATTAAACATTCTCTACATTTAAATTCTATCCTAACTTTGTTTACTACAGATGGATAAGTCATGGATCAAGCTGTCGCGCAATTCTCCCGTATATTTAGCAGGATTCAAAACTTTCTTAGATTTTGCCTTCTTTCACGCTAGCATTAATGGCAAGATCATGTGTCCTTGTTGTAGATACAAGTTTAAGAAGTGGCAAACACGAGAAGGTGCTATGGAACATCTTCTTACGAAGCCTTTCTCAAAAGCATATACATTTTGGGAAGTTCATGTTGAGAAACGTGGTATGAGATATGAGGATATTCTTCCTCAAACCTCACAAGTAGGAAATCAAGTAGTTCAAGATGATCTGGTTAATGAAGCTGTTCGTGATACTTTTGGTGTTCAAGACGACAACTTCTTGGCAGAAGTTCAGGGTCCATAACTAGTTTTTTATAGGAATGATGCAGCTTGGGAATTTTTCGCCCTCATGGATGAAAGCGATCGTCCTTTGTATCAAGGTTGTAAAAAGACTCAAAATTATCTTTCCGATCAAATTGTACCATATCAAGTGCTTGTGTGGGTTCACTGATAAGGCAATGTCAATGTTGCTGGAATTACTACGAGATGCTTTCCCTGACGCGGACATTCCTACAACCTTCTACGAGGCCAAGAAGATAATCAACAGCTTAGGCTTGAACTGCGAAAAAATTGATGACTGCCCCAACGACTGTATGCTTTATTGGGGAGAGGATGCTCGGAGGGAGACTTGTAAGAAGTGTCACACTTCGAGGTTCAGGAAGTTCGGAAGGGAAAAAAAGCAGAAGAAAAACCCGCAAAGATTTTAAGGTACTTTCCTTTAAAACCTCGCTTACAAAGATTGTTTATGTCGTCTAAGACAACTGAGCATATGAGGTGGCATGAAGCTGACAAGAACGAAGATGGTAAACTCAGACATCCATGGGATGCTGAAGCGTGGAAGGCGTTCGACTCAAACTTTCCTGATTTCGCGGCGAACCCTAGAAATGTTCGTCTTGCTTTGGCGACCGACGACTTTAATCCGTTTGGGAATCTTAGCACAAGCTATAGTATATGGCCAGTTGTTTTGATACCTTACAACTTGCCCCCTTGGATGTGTATGAAACAAAGCTCCTTCATTATGTCCATGATCATTCCAAACAAAAAGGCATCGGGAAATGACATCGATGTGTATCTCCAACTGCTGATCAAAGAGTTGGTGGAGTTGTGGAATGCAGGCGTCGAGACGTATGACGCGCACGAGAAGACACTGTTCAACTTGCGTGCAGCGTGATGAGGACTATCAGTGACTTTCCTGGACTGGGAACATTATCCGGGTAGAATGTGCATACCGGCCTTGCGTGTCCAGCTTGCAATTTTGACTTTGACTAGTGCGTCTTCCCCACAGTCGTAAGTGGTGCTTCATGGGTCATCAGAGGTTTCTTGATGGTACACATAGGTTTATGTTGCAACGCAATCGTTTCAATGGGCAACAGGAAAAAAGAGGACCTCCTCAGAATTTATCCGGTGCAGAAATCATAGAATAGCTTGTGGATGTTGAATTTGAGTATGGGAAAAAAGACGATGCAGCAAAGGCCGGGACAAAGACTGTCAAGGCTTCTAGTTTTGCGCCCCAGCAATAGCGGAAGATAAGTGTCTTCTTCACTCTTTTGTATTGGAAAGATAATTTGCTCCGACACAGTCTGGATGTCTTGCACATTGAAAAGAATGTATGCGACAATGTGTTGTGCACAGTTCTCAACGAACCAGGAAAGTCAAAAGATCATCTTCAAGCGAGGAAAGATTTATGGGAGATGGGAGTTCGTGGAGACACATGGCCGGATGAGCATGACAGATTTCTATCGGCAAAATTCACCCTGACAAAACTGAATAAGGAAATATTCCTCGCGACATTGAAGAAAATAAAAGTTCCTAACGGGTATTCAAGCAGCATTTCATGATGTGTTGACGTGGAGGCTCGAAAGGTTACTGGGCTGAAGAGTCATGACTCACATGTGCTTATGCAACAGTTACTTCCGCTGACCATCAAAAATACGCTGCCTCTCGATGTGTCGATCGTTTTGGTCGTGCTTTGTACTTTCTTTTGGAAGTTGCGTTCCAAGGTTGTGATCATAGAGGAGCTCGACTAGCTGAAATAGAAAATCATTCTTATGCTGTGTCATTTGGAGATGATCTTTCCTCCGTCATTTTTCACAGTCATGGTTCACTTGACAGTACACCTTGTTCACGAAACAAAGCTTGCTGATCCAGTTCACTAATGATGGATGTATCCTATTAAGAGGTACTCATTTATAATTAATTACTTTAGCATTACTCCCTAGTCGCACGTTTAACCATTGATGTATCGACATTTTTCCTTCATTACTTTATAGGTTTCTTGGGAAACTGAAATCTTATGTGAGGAAATAGCAGAAGGTTATATTGGGGATGAGGTCTTGTATTTTTGTTCTAGGTTCTTTGATGACATTGAGACGTCATTCAACCGACCGCCTTGTGTAGACGATTGTCCTGAGCCAGCGCCAAAGCTATCAGCAACAGAGTTGTTAGTCCCTTGTGTTGGTAAACCAGTTGGCGGAAGTGAGAACTTCAAACTCTCGGCACTTGAGAAGATTCAAGCACATAGACATATCTTGATTAATTGCACTAAATTTGAACCGTACCTTCAGTAAGGATTGCACACATAAATATATATGTTATCCTATATATTTCCTTACATTTTATACTCAAATTTCATGCTCGTCATCGCATGTTTAATTGGAGGGAATTCAGGAGTCATGTGAAGCGTGAACAAAGGATCCATACACAGACATCCTCCAAAATTGATAGAAAGGTCCACAAAGAATTCACGGGTTGGTTTAGGAGGAGAATAATGAATGACCACAACCCGCACTCACCAGAATTCAGAGCTCTCACACTAAGATTTACGGCATACAATGTCAATGGTTTCAAGTTTTGCACTGTTTCACGAGATCAGGGATTGCTGACCCAAAACTCGGGTGTATATGGCACGTTTGGGACGAGGAGTTATGCAAGCAGCAGTGACGGGAACATGCAATTCGGTGACGTCCCATAGTATGGAAAGCCTTGATGTGGTCAAGATAACTTACCAAGGCCTTTTCTCCGTGACGCTGTTCAAGTGTTTGTGGGTGAAAACGACAACGCCCCGGGGACTCATGACTGACGACTTAGGCATTACATCAGTGAATTTCTCCCGGCTTATTCTGGGGTGGTCGGATATTCGAAGATGACGAGCCGTATATTCTTGCCTCATAGGCCTATCAGGTTTATTATGTCACTGATGAGAGGCACAGAGATTGGAATATGGTGGTTCACTTAAAGCCTCGGGACCTTTACGACATGGGCGATGGTGATAACGTCGCCTATGATTGTGGCTATGAGTTCCCACCCCCGATTTCGAAAACTTCTTCCCAGGCAGCGATGACAATTTACCTATAGTTTGGTATATTTTTTAATATACGCTTTATGAAATAATAACATTTAACTAAAGTTTTATTTGTGTTCTAACGTATTCAACTCACACGTAACATTTTATGCAAACTTTCTTTGTAGGGATGGTGACGAAGATTGAGAGAAAAAATTATGCCTACGATGTAATCTGTAATCTTCTTCTTATTATTATTTTTTTAAAAAAACCATAATATTATTTGTCGTGGTTATAAAAACCCTACAAATACCAACCGCTACAAAAGACGCATCATTAACCGCTACTAAGTAAAACCGCTACAAAAAGTGCAAACTTAACCGCTACAAAATGATGCGCAGATATCAAAATAAATACCCCCACCAAACCACATTTATTATGCTTCAGTTTCCTTTTCTACACACGTTTTCTCTCCGTCTTCTCTCATATTTTTACGTTTTCTTAAAGAGGTTAAGTGTTTGAAGGGGGTAAGTGCCGTTCAACCGGATCAAATATAATGATTATCAAAATATTTCCTTTTTCTTCTACCTTTGATACTAACTTTTGTTATTTTTAGTTACATTACGTATATTTTTCAACTTTCTTTCTACTTTCACATTCATTATTCGATCCACTTTCACACACATTTTTTTAGAAGTAATTTTATTTTAATTAACACATAATTAGTAGTTATTTTACTTACATTCTCATTGTTTTACACCTATATAATAACCTTATATGATCAAATATCATATTTTAATATCATTTATTTTCACTAACAATATCAATTAGTAATAATGCAATATCTACTTAATTACTATAGTAATTAAAAAAATTAATTTTTTTTTTCAATTTCATTCATTTGTACGAACAAAAATATGAAAAACAAGCCAAAACTACTTTGCAAAAAAAAATGGCAGAAATAATTAGTATCAATTTACAACCGCTACAAATATAAAATACTGAACAAATGGCGCCAAAAAAAAATCCCCAAAAAAAATGGCGAGATTTATTTGAAGCGGTTAACCACTGCTACAAATATTCCACAGAATTAAAACTGGTGGCGGCAACAATAATTTCCAAAAATTGGAGGGAATATTTGTAACAGTCATGTAACCACTACAAAATATTTTGAAAAGTTTGGCGCTACTTTTTCATATAATTAGTTGCGGTTAAGTAACCACTACAACTCTAATCGAATTCAATTTGTAGCGGTTAGATAACCGCGACTAATGTTCAAACAAGAAGTCAGCGCGGCCTCATATAGTGGCGGTCAATTGAAACCACCACAGATACAGTAGCGGTCAAGGTATATGTAGTAGCGGGTTTTTATAACCGCTAAAAATGAGTTTGCTACGGTAGTTTTTGTAGCGGTTTAGCTAACCGCTACAAATGTCATTAGTAGCGCCAAAAACCGCTACAAATATGACATTTTAACCACTACTAATGGTCTTTTTTTTGTAGTGTAGTGGAGTTAGTCTTTGTTGTTTATCCTTAAGTGTGGGGTTCAAATATTCTCTAAGGCAACTGAGATTTAATTGTTTTTTTCCTTTAGCTCAAACATCATGTAATTACCAAAATGACCTTAAAAAGAAAGAAAGCATCATATATCTTTCCCTTTTATTCTGTCGACTTCAATAGACAAATGGAAAAGAGATTTCATGCGCCTTTGAGATCTCAAATCCCTAGCCTCCATTTCTCTTCCTTGTGCGTCCACTCCGTCACTTTCGTTCTCCTTGTCTGTCGCTAGGGTGTGCAGAGTTTCAGATCAACGTTTTCTTTCCTCTTCATCTACTCCGTGAGTTTTCTCTACTCGTGGGTGTACAGGGCGTCATTTTTCTTCTCCTTCTTCTCATGCATGTCTGATGTGTGTGGCATGGATTAGGAGTAAGGGACTGAAAATATTTCATTCCAATTGCATTCTTCACCTTCTGCTTTTCCTTATGCTTTGCAAATTGTATGTGTGTGGAGGGTAAGTTCGAAAACTCCTCTTTTTCCTTGATTATGAGTAGTTGTCGTGTATGTGGGTGTATTAAGCTTTGAATCATGTTTCTGTATGTTTTTGTGAGCTTTGCGTGTGCTAGAAGGGAAGATTGAAGTTTATGTATGCTGAAACTGATTTTTGAGAAGCTTATTTATCTAGGATATTTCACTCTAATTAATTGTTTTGGTTGCAGGATATGAATAAGTTTTGTGCTCTTGTGTTTAAATGATTATTGATAAAAATTATATTTTTCGTAGAATAGTACTTTTACTCATTGATGTTAAGAAACTTGTTGAGCAAAGAATTTGAATATTAAGGAGCTTGATAAACTTGTTTGAATGTTAATGCACACAAGGTGTTTGTGAAAATGTGTAGGAAAGGAATTTGATTGGAATAAGATAATTAAGTATTATTTATGTATTAAGGGCTGAAATTTAAGAATAAGGTTGTTAGATCTTAGTTTAATTTAGGAAGCTAAGGATCCACTACTACAAAAAAGCTAAAAAACGACCTAAATAAGACCCAATTAACGTCCCTTTGCGAGGGACGTCTTGGCTGGGTAGTTGTTTCGAGGCTTTTTAGCGACACGATTTAAATTAAGGTCGCCTCATAAAAAGGCGACTGAATTGAAAATCGGGACGCCTTATTAAGGCGTCCCGATTTCAATTCGGGTCGCTTTTATGATATTATATATATATATATATGCTTCATATTTTTTTTGGGCATTTGAAGATTATCGATAAGAATAATTGTTATATATTCGGATGAGAGCATGATTACATTTATAGACAAAATAGAGATCTAGATTTGAAATTTGAAAAACTAACATAACAATAATCTCCAAATCTTTAGGTTTAGTTAATCCCTATAATTATGGGACTAATAACATATTCTAATAATAACATATTCTACAGCATTCAAATTAAATTACAACAGCAAACATGTGCAGATCTGTAAACTCAAATTAACCCTAAATTACAACAGCAAACACTTATAGCAAAAATCACAACCCTAAATTACAACAGCAAACACTTATAGCAAAAATCACAACCCTAAATTACAACAGCAAACACTTATAGCAAAAATCACAAGCCAAAAATCGAGTGAAGATCTAAAACCGAAAGCTGTTTGCCGCTTCATCAACTCCTTCAAACCAAATCAAATAAATAAATAACTAGAAATCAAACAAAGAAATAAAAGGAATCGTAGATCGAAGACTTACATTGTAGAAATCGCAGATCTAGGACGAGAGTAGAAATCACAGATCCGGGACGGCGAGTAGAAATCGTAGATCTAGGGACGAGCAAGCACGGTGGACGACGATAGGGTTCAACGAGAGAAGGCGGAGGGAAATACACGAGAAATTATGAGAATGGGTGTGGACTTGAGCTATTTATTTGTTTATGGCAATTTTGGCGACACGATAGAAATTCAAGTCGACAAAATTAAACAATTGGCGACGAAAGTAAATTCAGTCGCCATTTTTTAATTTTGGCGACACGAATATTATTGAGTCGCCAAAATTCACAAATTGGCGACTTTGAATTTAATTTCAAGTCGCCAATTTAAAAACTATATATATATTCTAATGGCGCCAAAAAATGTATTTACCATTTTTTTTAAATCGGTGGACTGAAATTAAATTCGTGTCACCAATTGTTGATTTTTGGTGACCTAAATATTATTCGGGTCGCAAAAGTAACAAATTGGCGACACGAATTTAATTTCGGGTCGCCAATTTAAAAATATATATATATATATATATTATAACGGCGCCAAAAAATGTATTTACCATATTTCTTTTTAAAAAAAAAATTGGCGACCTGAAATTAAATTCAGGTCGCCAATTATTGATTTTTGGCGACCTGAATATTATTCAGGTCGCCAAAATTCAACAATTGGCGACCTAAATTTAATTTTAGGTCGCCAATTTTTTTAAAAAAAAAACAATATTGCAACGGCGCCAAACAAAAAATTCGCATATATCCCATGGCGCGAAACAATATACCAGATTTTAGGCGTCCTTAAACAATGTTAGGACGACAAAAATCAATTTTACAAGTCTAAACTCTAATTCGGGACGCTCAATGCTCTATTTCCTTGCAAATAATTACAAGAATGCCACCGCCTTCATTTTTTACTTCCTACTTTTAGATCAGGACGTCGTTTAAGGTAGTAATATCCCATTTTTGTAGTAGTGATCTTTTGAACACATATACATATATATCACAGGTGGCTAAGTTTCAGCTCATAAATGGATTCTTGAAGCACGTATAAAACTAATAATGTGATATTTTCTTTAGGGCTTCTTTGGAATCTCATTGGGATTGTTAGTTTAGACTTATGTTATTGATTAAATTCAATGTTATATCTCATGGGAGATTGAAATCAAAATTTGTTTTATAATTATTTTATGTTGGAATGGAATCGGAATGATGAAATAGTTAATATGAAGTGAAATTAAATTTTATTAAATGGACGATAATAGTTTTATAAAGCTTGTTCTATGGATTAGAACTTGATTTCTTTATTTGCTTGACATGTGTTTGACAAAATATTTGAAGCAATTATGGTGGCCAAATGGGTAAACAAAGCCTGTTACCGTATTCTGTTTCCCCCCTTATATTATGAACCTGAATTTGTAATCATATGTTGGATTTCCTTTTTGAAATTGAAGTCGTCATGAATAAATTAAATTTGGTTTCTTATTAGAGTGTAGAGGTTGAAGATATGGTCTTTTCTCCTCTCTTCCTAAATTACAATCGTTCATTAGATTATTATGGTCTGTTGTTAATTCAAAAGGATTGATAAGGTTTAAATATTAAGAGTGATAATTATGTGATGGTTGTTGTTTAGGAATCATGGAATAAGAGTTGTTACAAAATTGGAGGAATGGAGTAAGGTATATATTTTTGGTAGCATAGCAGGTGAGTGAATAACGTCCCATTGATATTCTATTACTTGTTACATTTTCATTAAGTTATCAATTTTTAAGTATCATCTTCTAAAACCAAGTTTACTTGAATTATGTTATTATTTATTTATATTTGAATGATTAAATGAAATGAACATTTTATTATAGTTACTTAATTGTTTCAGATCATTTTGATCTTTACAAATCTTTATGCACATTTATATAAAGGAATTATTTTTGTGAACCTCATGTTGGGGTCCTTGGTTATGGAACTTTCGTTACATTTTGGTATTGAAGAATTCTTTTATATAGATTGTATATGATGGAAAATTGGCCCCATGCATGCTTGGAAATGTTTTCGAGAGGACTAAATACGAACGCCTCGGGTTGCTAACGAGTTCTGTTAGCCCTTGGTGCACCATGGTTAATCTCGAGCTCACTTGATATTCGTGGGATTCGTTCTCACGCTTGTTATTCGTGGGTCTTAAACCTGCGCTTGTTTCGGAGCCTTGGGCTGCGCTTGTTTTCGTGGCTTTTAGCCATGCTTGGTTATTTTCCCTCGTGGATTGTGTGTCCATGCCTGTTATTCTATTCTGTTAAGGTCCTATAGAAAGATGAGGTTTGAGAATTATGGTTTAAATTGGTTATGTTAAATCAAATGTTTTACTGTGTACTTAGATTTATTTGATTAACGATATTTTATATAGTTTCACCAATGTTTATGATTGTATACTATTGAAATCGAAGTCGATTGACAAATTGTTGTGATTCAAATTTTAATTTGTTTAAATTATTTTAATTAGTATTTCATTAAATTTCATAAATGAGACGTTATTCACCGGAAAATTATTTTTGACATCAGAGAGCTTAGTGACCTACATCTTCAGTTGGACAATGAAGACCCTCATTGCTGATCGCAGCTTGTAGATATATTTTGGAACAACTGCTAAAGGATGTAAAGCTAAGTTTTCATTTATATATTATCATCTATAGCATAGATGTTCCATGTAATCTATATGTAGGGTTCATGTCTTCTCTTGTAAGTTGGAATATACGTACATGTATATGCTATAGTGGAGCATAGCTCCAAATGTTGTTATGAGTATTATTTAATATAGGTATAAATGTTTAAGACTTAAGGAATGTGAGTCCACTCACATTCCGTGCCAGTTACCCCTTAGTTTTCAGGGCGTGACACAAATTTATTAATTATTGAAAATGAATATAATTCCAATTGAAGTGGGAACAAATCCGTCCTAATAACTATTATTCATTACAGATGATGAATACATACATGATGAACTCACTATTGTTCTAACTCTAAGAGCTCTTTAATGAATTCACAACAACATTTGCTAATGAAGTTAATATCTTCTTCAGGAAACGGATTCGAAAGTTCATACATCTGTAACATCAAAGGAAAAAAAAATCATTAACTTGCATGCTAAGTTAAAAAATTAAAAGCATATAGTCATACAAAATTGTTGAAATACACCTTTACCTCTTGATTGAATTCATTTGTGCCTAATGTGATAATGTTATATGTGTCTCATCAAGACGTAAAGGCCACATAAGTTGGATCCAGGTGGTTGCCTATGAGTTTAAAAAAGAACAGTACATAATTAAAACTAAATAAAGCATAGCTTATTGACCAAGTTCATAAAGCAAACAAATATGTACTAACCTTTGGTATGGTCTGTAACATCCCATTTTCAAAAGTAGTATATTTTTTTTTCATCAGAGTAGAGCATCGGAGCGATTGAGTAACTGATACATATATTTAAAATGTCGTAAGTCTGGCTGTTTACAGTAACGGTACACTGTACCAGGTGTTTACAAAAGAAGATAACAACAGAAGTGTCTCCCTGGCAACACTCATGCTGTGGCAACAAAAGAAATCCTCCGGCTGGGACTCTAAGCGTGCTGCTTGCCCTTATCTTCGGCGCTCGGTCCTCCTGACCTTGAAGCTATTTTAAATCGAGGTCCAAATGCACATCGGACCTCGGTGTAACGGTTAACCTCATATTTATGGAAACAACATATGGAAGACATCATAGCATTAATCAAAACATAAGTATATAGCGAGATGGAAGATTAATATAACAACAAGACACTTCACGGGTAAAGTTATTTATGCTAACGTAACATTTCGCATGTAAAGTTATCTACGTTAAAGTACACATCTCATGTAAAGTTATCTATACAATTCACTCGTATAGTCGTCTATCACATATAAGTATACAGTAAATATCAGAGTTAGTGTTACAGTACGTGAACGTACCTTTCACTGCGTATTGGCCAACTTGCCTGACTTTTGATCCGATTCCGGCTTTCCCGGATATCCTATATGTTATTGTCGGAACATTATATGATATTTGATAAATATCATATTGCTTAGAATAATATCCTAAAGGTTTAATTTACCTTTCTACCCTTGGTGGATGTGTTATTACCATTTTGCCCTTACATTTTATTTAAAAACGCTACTTCAGAATTTCTGGACAGATTTTCCTCTAACTTTGAAAAATCATAACTAATTCTAGAAAAATCGAAACGAGGATCCGTAAAATTCCTCGGAATCCTTAGGATGTATAATTTTGATGAAAAATACTGTTTATTTCCCATATTTTAATAGTAATTCCCAGTTTTCATTTTTCACAACGTTGCCCATAATTTTGCCCAGAATTCGTAGCCTATTTTCAACAATTTTTATCTCCTTGCACAAAATTCAGAATGACACAGTCTAGGTATATTTGGAAAGCTATATATGTCTACTTTAGCCATGAATCTTCTCAGAATTTTATAACCTCATTTTCAACATAAAATACTGGCATTGTTACCCCTGACTTTAGAAATTGCTAACCGATAAAATTTCGCAGGAAGCTTCGTTATTTTGATCTTCAACTTCCAAGAATTTTGCTCCATAATATTTCTCATCACATTTTCGAAATAAATACATATTTAACCATAAAAACATGAAAAAAAAAACTATATTGGAAGATTAAAGATCAAACTAACATTTCTACTAAAACTACAAGAACTTAAAACTTAAAACTCAAGAACTCAAGAACTCAAGAACTTACCCTGAAGAACTTCCTTCTTCGCTTCCAACTAGCTCTCACTTCTCTCTACTCTCTTTAGAAAATCACCTCTTGGGTTGATTTTGGTGTGAAAGATTGAAGAGGCCAAACCTCTCTATTTATAGGGAAAAATTGAGGACCCAAATGGAAATTAATTGTAACTACATCCCATCTTAACCCTTGGATTTAAATCCACTTTATGAAGACAAATCTCCACCCCCACTTTGCTGCCGACATGCTCCCTTTTTAATTGCCATTAAATGTGTTTTTCAATTAACAATACATTGCTTATTTAATGGCTTTTGATTGGTTTGTAAAAAGTTTGACTTTTCAACTCTAAATAATTAATTAAAACCATCTCTTCTTACCCTCAATTCAGCTGAACGAAATGATGGTGTTGGGGCTAATTAAGAAGCTTTATTTATCTCCTTAATCAAGTGTTTACATGTCACTTGATTATAAATGTCATTGCCTAATTGTTTTGCTACTTTATCAAAGTCATTAGTATTTATTTAGACAAGTATTATTTCATTCTCTTTGGCTTAATTATTTTCAAATATAATTAACCCTCTTTTTATTTCAACAATGATTACTTTAATTTTATATTCTAATTTAATTAGAAGACTTAATTAGCCATTAATTACTTAATTAGTTACTTACTAATTGTTGATAATTTTATTAATTAGAATTAATCATTATCTCACAACTATTTTACGACATTGGTATTTTATGTCCTATGTAAAATATTAAAAATCATGGGGTCATTTAGGGTTCCCAAAAATATATTTAATTTTTGACTCATCCTTTTTCAGAGTAAATAGTCTCAAAAATTCCTAAAATTAGAGACAACATACTTTCTAATTTTTAATAAATATTTTATTGCCTCTTGGTATTTATCATAATATTTTCGGCCATTTTATGCCCCAAAAATGTATTTTATGGATTTTAGCTCTTTATCTCATCTAATTTCCATAGTAATTACCTTAGAAAATAAGATAATTATTACTTATTATTTGAAACCGCATATTCACCTATTTTCAATAGGTATTATTTACCGAAATATGATACTTATCATAAATACGATTTTTAGGGTATTACATGGTCCATTTAGGGTCTTTGACCTCATGCACATGCTTACCACCACCAACATTTTGGAATGTCCTCACTGCCCTATCATCAAAATCACAAATATTGTATATTCAAGAGAGAGAATGAGTTGAGTTGGAAACAAATATGCTAATATTACAATTAATAATACACACAAGATAGAACACTCTTACGAGTTCATGGTCTTCTTCAATTCATTCACTGGTTTGTAGTGAAGGGAGCATAAGACGATCATTGTATAAAAGCCCGTTTGGATTTAACTTTTAGAGAATAGCTTGGACTTTTTCACAATAGCATTTTGCAAAATAGATTATTGAAAAAAGTGATTTTGATAAAATGATAGTATTTGGATATTGTTATTAGAATAGCTTTTTCAGAGTCAAATTTACCAAAAAGGACATTAACTTTTGGTATAATTGCATATAAAGGATAAGATTGTATTTTTGAATTTTTTTAACATTAAATTTCATAATAAATACATAAATTTACATAAATTTGTGTACATAATTAAAATATCTAAGAACCGATCGAGATGAAAAAATACTTCATGATCTTAAAAATTTATTTTAGGATATTAAAAAAGTATTTCAGGGTAATGACTGATTTTGAAAAAAATACTTCATGATCTTGAAAATTTATTTTAGGATATTGAAAAAATATTTGATGGTAATGAATGATCTTGAAAAAGTATTTCAGGGTACCGAAGGGTACTAAAAAGATACTTAAGGATACTGACTGGTATTAAAAAATACTTCTCATGGTCTTAAAAATTTATTTTAGGATCTTGAAAAAATAATTCAAGGTACTGACGGGTACTAGAAAGATACTCAAGGATACTAAAAAGAATACTTCATGATCTTGAACATTTATTTTAGGATATTGAAAAACTATTTCAGAGTAATGACTGATCTTAAAAAAAATATTTCAGGGTACTAACGGGTACTAAAAAGATACTTAAGAATACTGACTAGTACTGAAAAATACTAATGATGGCAGAGGGATAGAAACATATGAAGAAAAATAGCATTTTCCAAAACCTAGGTTTGGAGCCAAAACCATGGTTTGGGTGCAGAATAGCTTTTAAACCTATTTTAATTTAGAGTGTTTGACAAACTTTTGCCAAAAGTAAGGTTTTGTTTCCAAAACCTAGTTTGAAATTTGTCAAACAGGCTCTAACTCTTCTTGCATAAGAGCATCAACTGCCAATGATCCCTGAAAATAAAAAGTTCCTCAAAATGCAATTGGAAAGAATATACAGGTGATAGTCAAAAAAAAAGAAATAGTGAGTTCATGGACTAGATTAGTGACGAATGTCAATTTAAAATAGTGAAGAATTCTTCTATTAGTGTTGGGCAGATGATGAAATGAGCACACAAAAAAGAAAAAAGATGTAGTCTCACAATAAGAGTTCATGTAAAACAAATCACAAAGGTATTAAAACATGAAGCATTGCCATTTAAAATTTGATATCAGATTGAAACTCAGAGTAATTAAAACTAGAAATAAACTAATCACAAAGGTATTAAAAACTATAAGGCGATGATGATATTCAAGAAAACTAAAAAATGCCCCTTAAAAGAGACATCCACTTATACCAGAAAGAGTTGTATGAAATGCTATAGCCAAATGGCATAATACATCTTATAATATCTAAAGAAGAAAAATCATAAGAAAGAGGACATAAATTAGGAATAAAGGCATGACTGATTCTTGAAAAACCACTCAGTATCAATTGAAAAGAAAATTTGCTTCTTACCCATACACATATGGTGTTAAGAAACACTCAGATTTGGTTTTACTTAGCCTTTTTTATAAGTACGTGTGTCGGCTTGAAGCAGTAGTCCATTTTTTTGTTATTTGGACTGGGCACATGAATCCAATAATGCAAGCACACAAATTATAACGGCTTAATTATATTATTAAAATATCTAGACATAGAAAAAGATATTTACATTAAAAATACTTGCACAATTCCTACCGTAAGCTCCTATTTAGGAGCTATTAGGGACATTAAATCCACCTTATCAATGAAAGCTGGTACCACTGAGTTGCCTACAACTTCATCCATAGGCTATGATATCGATCTACATTCAAAAGATGTACCATATGCCATAATGATCACTTCTTGCATAGCATTCAACTTCGGCTTCAAAACTTGTTCAGGAGATAGAGCTATAGTTGGGGTTTTGATCGAGATTTTCTCTTCTCAATTAGAAAAAAGGTTATTTGGCCACAAGATGAAGGTTCCCTTGATATCACTCACAATGTTCAAATCACTAGTTGGGATAGGGACAGGTGCATCATCAATGATCACCTTATCAACTGACACTCTTACATGATCATCTTGAATTTGTTGGTGGTGTACAAATGATCTCAAGTTGTGGACACTACCACGTGCAACTAATCGTCTCAGAGGATCCTCCACAAAAATGTCACAAGGTTTAGCAATTCCATGACCCTCTGATGACTGTCCAATAATACAACAACTCCATTTAATGCTCTGCTTAGGTTCAAGTGAATGTGTTATGGGAACACTAGTCTCTTGATGTGAGTTCACAATCATCATCATTTTCTCCTTCATCTTGCTCATCCGAGCTTCTACTATTGCATCAATTGAAGCTTCTGCCTCTACCCTTGCTTGCGTCATTGCTTCAGCCCTCACAATGGCCAACATTTGTTCTATCTCCTCCTTGGTAACCACACTTGAGGAATGGCGTTTGGATGATCCAAAGTAATCTCTTATGCCTACCCCTCCTCCAACTCCCCTGACACGGTCCAGATGATCATGTTTTCCTGAAGCAACAGTCAAAATATCATTCTTCCTGTCCAACACAAATGATCCTATACTTCTTTCTTTTAAAAGTTCCTCATGAAGATATAAATAACGCAAAGCTTACTAATGAAACTTGTTTAGTAACTAAAAAATAACAACAATGATACTTATAATTTTTCAGCAACTATACACGTTTGTTCACTCGTATAAGACCCGCTCCTCTTTTGGTGAGCATACACCCATTTTTTCTTCGCGACGTATTGGAGATGGTGGAGAAAGAACAACAGAAGGATTGGATTGAGTTTCTTCTTCCAAACTTTTTTGCTTGGCTGTCTTCAACTCTTTTTCAGTTTTTTCATAACTGCCACGAGACATTGTATGTGGGCAATCATTCTTTCTACCACTCTCTTGTGCTTTTTCTCTTTTTTGATGTGAATAAGAATTCAAAACAAATATTGATTATGAATTCCAGCCAAAACTTAACTAATATATCTAGATTTGGAAAAGTAAGGAGGGAGATTTTTCACAACAGACTTAGAAAATGTAAGTATCCTTGATTTAACTCATTTGGTTCTTTAAATTGTGCAAATGAATTCCAAACCGTGTTCAACAACAGATTCAATGAGGAAACTAACTAAACTAATGAGACAGCAATGCCAAGATGAGCTTAATAGAAATTAAATTAAAAAGGAACTAAAGTGAGACACCATTTAGATGGAACTTAAATTCAAATGAATAGAATACATGCTATATGTATCCTCTCTTCATAAGAGAAGAATCACATAGAAACTCCTTAAAAGGTGGGCAAGTGGAGGCTGAACTTAATTGGCTCATTTAGCTCTTGAGGTCCCTGTGAATTTTCTAGATGAACAGCCCAATTTAATTAAGGACTCAAGACTTAGATTCTTGAACTAAGCCAAAGCCTAAAACAACAAATGACATTTCCCTCATCTTCCATGTCCAAACCAAGAGCACCAGAATTCATTAGAGCCAGCCCCTTTTGAGACACAATGTTTAAAGCAAACCCCACCCAAACCTAGAAAAATTCAATTTACTATCAACACACTATAACAATACTATAAATATCAAATACATACATACATATGTGTGTGTGTGTATGCATATATATATATGTGTGTGTGTGTGCGCGCGCGCGCATATATATATATGTGTGTGTGTGTGTGTGTGTGTGTGTGTGTGTGTGTGTGTGTGTGTGTATCTATACTATAACCAACCATCAAGCCTCAGGGTTTGACCAAATATGATCCGGGTCATGGAAGGATACATGTCATCTTTCATACAGGAAGACTTTTACAGAGAGTAAGCTTTTTTAGGATTAATTAATCAAGTAAGAAATTATGTTCTAAATTTAGCAAAATTAACATCAAAAATTTCTAAATTAGCAGGAGAAAAAACTGAGTGGAAATGGAATAGTGAGACAATTAAAATAGTTGAATGATCAAAGAAAATTTGTCAAAATTTACCAAAATTGACAATACCCTTACAAAAAGGTGTAAAATGGATAATTTATACTGATGCCTCTAATCAGTATTGGGGTGCAACACTTTATCATGAAAATGAAAAAGGAGAAGAAATTATAACTAGATATGCGAGTGGAAAATTTTTAGAAGCAAGTTTTATGTCAAATTAGAATTAGGAGCAATGGGGATGCCGATTGACTGTCTATATAAGGCCATGTAATATTGCACTGCAACACACACCAACACCGAGTTCGAAATATCACTCACCTTACTACTCTCATATTGTACTCGGTTCTCTTGAGAAATAAAATTCCAGCAGTTTAATCATTTCCTTCTTTGAAGCATACTTCAAATATTTGTGGAACAAATTTAAGGTATGAGTTTATGTGTATGTATATGTGTGTGTATACATACATTTCTAGATGAAACAGCCCAATTTAATTAAGGACTCAGGACTTAGATTCTTGAACTAAGCCAAAACCTAAAACAACAAATGACATTTCCCTCATCTTCCATGTCCAAACCAAGAACACCAGAATTCATTAGAGCCAGCCCCTTTGGAGACAGAATGTTGAAAGCAAAACCCACCCAAACCCAAAAAAATCAATTTATTATCAACACACTATAATAATACTATAAATATCAAATATATGTATATGTGTGTGTGTGTGTGTGTATACACACACATATTGAGCCAGAGCTTGGTACTACAGAATAGAAATAAACCCAACAGAAATAGCAACCATATTGAAATATAAAACCAACTTCCTTAACTTTTTTTCTTTTTTCCAGAAAAAACAACTTCCTTTACAAACAAGGAAAATTGCCATTTTTTCTCACACTCATGGTAATGAACATTCCAATGAAAAAAAATGGAAGTGAGAGAAATTAGAGAACTTCTGCTTGATAGGAACCTCAAACACTAGTCACTAACCATGCCTTATTTAATAATATTAAGGAAACGGGAAAGAGTTCCAATGCACCAAGAATGACATCAAGATTACACATAAAAAAGAAAGCTAGCTCGATAATTGCATGAAGTCGGAATTAACAAGTAGAAATATTATATTTTTCTTCTATTCACACACCAAACCAACTCACTAACAAGATTAGATTAACACAAGAACATATTATATATCTGCACAGGTTATTAACCAAAGCAAAAAGGGCCAAAATACTAAATATTAACTCACCAAAGCTTCGGAGTACTCTGAATCTGACAAAATTGTTGCCAAGTCTCTTCATCAAGATATGAATACTTGCTGCAAAGATTAGGACGAGACTTACCATCTTTAACCATAATTAATATGCACATATTTGTTAGATAGATTTGTCTTAAACTTTGTCTAGTGTTCAACACAATACGAAATTGTCGTCTTCTTTTTTTCAATTTGTCACTTTCAGGAACATTGTATGTGAGCTGGATAGTGTCCCAAATTTTTTGATTTACACAATCATTTGCATTTTTTTCACTTATATATCAAGATGCTAGGCTTGTTGTGTGCTTGGAGGCCGAAAAAACTCCTATATCGGTTTAATTAGGCCTAATTGGTTTCCAATATCTATCAAACTGAATCAGGATCTTTTGCCCAGTACTCCGCCTTAAGGAAATCTCTCTCAATCGCGTGCTTCTTCTACACTCCATAAATATAGGTCACTAGGCTGACTTTGAGATGTGCCAGGCTCGCTTTGATTCACACTAGTAGCTGGCATGCCTTGAAAAGGACTAGATTGGCTTTGAGCCTTCATTTTCGTATTAAGTTGTTTGCATGAGGGAATATGACTCTCTGAAGCAAAACAAGAGAGCGAGAGTCACACAGGATGGTGGTGGTGGGCGAAGTGCCGACTGTCTGTTGAGGAATGAGAGTTTTTGCAACAGGAAAAGAAGTTTAGAGAGAGCAATTTAAATTTTCAGCGCAATGAAGAGAGGATACAATGAGTGAGTTGTAATTTGGGGCTAATCTTTTAGATCGATTATGCTCAAAAGAATGTCTTAAAAGTTCACCTTTTAGATCGGTTATTATTAACAACCAGTCTTCAAAGTAATAATGTATTATTTTTTTTATTCCTCATCCAATTTAGACCAATTATTGTTAACAATCGATCTTAAAAGTTCCATCTTTAGATTAGTTAAAAAAGACAACCGGTCTTAAAAGTAATAGACATTTTATATATTTTTTTAACTTTTTAGACTCGTTGTTTGGGAAACCAATCTAAATAATATCTTTTAGACCTCATATTGAAGGAACCAGTCTAAAAAGTTATTTATATTTATAAAACTGCCACCGGTCATACTTTTTAAACCTCATCCTCTATAACCCGTCTAAATGAGACAGTCTAAAATCCCTTTTTTGGACTAATGATTTTTCTCACCATTGGTTTAACGATTTCTCCTACTTCCTTTTATTGTATATCTATTTGATTTATGTGGGATGATCTAAGCCATTATATAGAATTAATGAGACCCTTTACAAATTGTTTTATACATCGTGTTTCATGGTAAAGATTAGATATTATTATTTCTTTATTCTCCTTCGTAAGTTTATTTTTTTTTTAAAATTTTATTTATCATTTTCCAGGAATGTCTTATTATGCAACATTTATATTTCTTTATTTTATATTATGGTATTCTTTACATGTTATGTTTTTATATTATATTATTTCATTTTATTTACGTTTCATTTATTTATTTACTTATTTAACATAGTTGGTTTCCAAAAAAAAAGAAAAGGGATCAATACAAACAAACGAAGCTTGAAGATTAAGATATGATAAATTCTCAAAACCTACCGCTATTTATAACACTAACTTTCTTAAAAATTATATAATGATTAATTTTTTATTCTTTAAATCCGTGAGGATAATATATAATTCAAGGGACTTTAACTGATGTTGTATTTAAATTTTGGGTTAATATTATTTTTTGTCCATATAGTTTGATTGAAGTTTAGTTTTGGTTCTTATATTTTATTTTAAATAGTTGGTTTTTGTCCCATAATTTAATAAAGACTTGGTATAAGTTTGAATATAGGGATCAATACCAAAAACTCGTTAAAAATATAGGGACTAGTGTTTAAACTCAGATCAAATTCTTATAAAACTGTAGGGATCAAAACCAATAATTTAAAACTGATCAAAATCAAAATTAGATCAAACTGACATATAATAGTATTAACCCTTAGTTTAAGGAAGCAGCAGTAAATTTAAATTTTCAATTTAACACCTCAATTTTGAATGCATTATTTTTTATGGACCAAGACTTGGCTAATCAATTTCTCCAAGTTGACGTAGGAAGAACCAGCAGGAGCAATAATAGCTTCTTCTGCAATTTTCTTCCAATGCAAGACCTTGTTTCTCATCTCCTTCGCCTTCTCTCCTTCCATTAATTCATTAACAATCTTTTCCACTTCTTCTCTCTTCACTTTATTATCAATCTCAATCCCAATTCCCCATTCTGCACAAGCATACCTACAATTTGTCTGTTGATCTGCAAAGAAAGGCCAACATGCCATTGGAACTCCTGCACAAACACTCTCTATCATGGAGTTCCACCCACAATGAGTCAAGAACCCTCCAACTGAAGGGTGGTTCAACACTTTCTCTTGTTCGCACCAGCTTGCTATGAGCCCTCTCCCTTCAGTCTCACTCAGGAACTCAGGTGATATAATCACTGAGCCATCATCCACAAGGTCAGGTCTTATGATCCACAAGAAGTGTTTCTTGCTATTCGCTAAACCCCAAGCAAACTCATATAGTTGTTCTGCAGACATAACCGTGACGCTTCCAAAATTGACATAAACCACAGATTTAGGTTCCTTAGATTCTAGCCAATTGATGCATGTGGCTTCTTCTTTCCATAGATTGGAACCAATGCATTCTAAGTCTGGGTTAAGTTGAATTTGAGACACAAGCAAATGGATAGGGCCTATGGTGTAAATTGGAGGGAAGATGGAGGATAAAGTGTTCAACGCATCACTCTCCAACTCACTGAATGTGTTGAAAATAATGGCTTGAGCGGCTTGGGCATTTGTAAGATTGTTTTTTGCCATGTTTATCATAAGCTGATTATTTGGATCTTGTGTGTTAAAAAAGCTTGGAAGATCCCTCAGTCTAACGTTCTTCATGCCTGAAAGCCAGATTAGTTCAGCATCCAAATACTCACTTGTCAGGTAATAACTCTCGTCTGCAAACAAACAATAATTTAGTTAAATATCCATTATATGTTAAAGTAATTTGTGCGTGTGGGGACAACGAGGCTCTAATTCCCCACTCTAATTAATGTCCCAACTTTCCAAATGTTTTTTTATTTTTTCTGCTAATCATTAGATTCTACATAAAATAAGTGATATTTTGATACATTAGAGGTATGTAATAGTGCAATTTTAAATTTACATTTTTACTATTTTTTAAGAAAATATTATAAAATTGTGCAGTTTTGATTATTATTTTTTAAGAAAAATCTTTAAATAAATTCAAAACAACATCGTTTCATGCTCGTGAGGTATTAAAATTTCGCTCATTTTATGTAGAACCCATTAATCAATAGAAATGTGAAGAAAATATTATTTTGGAGGTTGAGACATTAGAGAGTAGGGCATTAGAGGCACCTTTCCTGTGCGTGAGCATGCATGCGTAGGAGTTACCTTTCAAGGGAAGAAAACCCTTATCATGAAGAGCACAACCATGCCAAAGGCCTAAATAAGAAGCAGCATTGATGGGGCTATAGATGGCGATAGGAATTTTGAATTCTTGAGCAGCTTGCAATGCGAAGGTCATGGCCATATCAGAAATCAAACAAGTAACCGGAGGAACATTACCTCTTGAAGCAAGTTCATGAAGCTTTTGAAGAAGCTTTATGAAAGGGAGGAGGCAATTCTTTGCTGTGGATTCACAAAGGGAAGGTGGGTGTTGTGTGGAATCAGCATCAGAAGGAGGAAGGCCATCAGGAATTGTTTCAAAACGAAAATCTGAGAGTCCATCAAGAGCTTGAGGACCCCTTGAGTTGAGCAAGCGTCTATGATTGTACTCTGTGTTGACGTATGTTATGTGAAAACCTCTTGAATGAAGCACTTTAGATAATTTGATGAAGCTGTTCAGATGGCTTTGCATAGGAAATGGGATCATCACAATATGTGGTTTTGATGATTCCCTTGCAACAAACTCCATCCTTCTCTCTCTCTCTCTCTCTCAATTGATCTATATATCTATCTAATGCAATGCTTTATGAGAAGCTATATATAAATAGAATATGGGCGAGTGTGTGGCCAAAAGTTATATTGGACAATCTGACAATACACAATACAATTTCTTTGATGCTTATAATGTATAAGAAGTTTATATGAGGAAAGTATGGAAGATAGGATAAGGTAAAGATAAGCTTGTTGACCCGAAATTGTGGTGTTTGGTTACGTACAAACAATTTGGTGGGTCACCAACATGCCTTCGTCCTAGTAAAAGAAGCTTTGACAGCTTAAACACTAATTCATGATTTTGAGACCAGGTGAATATAGAAAATGTCTTTGAGAGAACTACTTCTAATTGAGTATGACAGTGCTCAAATATAACCAAATCAGATAGTCATATCAAAGATTTGGTATGTGTTGGCATTATAAGTGCACGAGTCGTGCCAAGTAATAAAGTTATAGGTAAGTATCATTCCTACGATGATTTGGTTCCAAAACCTAGTCAAGTATCGATGATCACACTTTCGCCTTGTTTGAGTTACACAATTATCAATTGTGAAGAGAAACACATTTTAAAATTAAACAAAGATAAAAATAAGTGATTCATGGACTTCAAGGATAAAATGGGACTTGGGATTATTTATCCCCTCTGTATTTCAAAAGTACTCAATCAATTCCCCCAATATTTGCTTTTTAATCTAGCTAAGGATACTAATAGTTGGCCCTCCCATCCATGAGTCCACATTATATGCACATATCTTATGTGCTCATACCTCTATTAGAGATGTGAGCATGTTTTTTTAAAAAAAAATTAAAAAAATTTATATTTTATTTATTTATATTTAAATTATATGCCTTTTTCGACGTATTTTTTACACAAAGTATCTCAAATTAATTAGTTTTCATGATATTGGTGTTACGTAATAAATATTTCGAATGCATAATTGGAAACTAATTAATTTAAGACTGGGTGCAAAAAACATGTCAGAAAGTAGCATATAATTTAAATATAAATAAATACAATATATAACAATTTTAAAAAAAAAATATGCTCATACCTCTAATAGAGATATGAGCACATAAGATATGTGCATATAATGTGGACTCCCCATGCATATAGTCACCACTAGCGCTATATTTTTCTTTATATTTCCCCAATATCATTACACTAATTTTCACTTAAAGAATAAAATATTTAACTATATTATTAAAATAAAATTTTTATTTATTATTTAATTATCTCTTTAAATTAAGAATTATAATGAAAAAATTAAAAAAAAAAATCAGAATATTGTTTTCTTCTTAAGTGGTTTTTTTTTTTTAAAAAAAAAAAGATTTAGAGGAAGATGTACTAACAACATCATATTACAGTAGGAATCAAACCCATAACGTTTTATACAAAAACTTGATGAGCACCCAAATTCATCATATCTAGACCATATATATATATATTTCAAAAAAAAAAATTGAAAAAGTTATAGAATCTAAAATAAAAGTTATCTCTTAATTATTATTATTTTCAAAAAAATAATTTTTATTTAAAAACCATCAATAAAAAATTTTAAATAATTTGACGAGTTTGGATGACCAACCAAGCCACGTCCACATATGTTAGACTCAGAAAGATATGATTTGTCAAGGACATGCACCTTATCGCGATGAGCACCCAAACCAGGTCCACATATTTCAAACTCAAAAAGATATGACTTGTCAAGGACGTGCATCAAGTGGGAGGAATTATATGAATTAAAATAACAATGGTATACAAAACTGGTTTGTTAGACTTCGGTTTGGGAAAACAATTCATAAGCTATTTATAATTTTCATCAATTTTTAATTTAGTACTTATGTTTTTTTTTTAATTAAATACTTTAATTTTATCTGCTAGCATAATTAGCTTATGTACAAGGCTAATAATGACAACAAAGCAAGGCTACAGGGCTAACGGTGTTAATAATAAGTAAAATTAAAAGATTTAACAAGGAGAAAAAACACAATTAACAAATTAAAAATTGAATGAAACTACATTTAGTCATATACCTCCCTTAATTAATGTTTAAAGTTGAAAAGATTAAATAACATCATTTAATGATTTAACTGTCATTCATTGGCATATAAGAATTAATTAGAATTGTGTTATAATAAGAATGAGATGGAGTACTACCAACACAAAAGCTAACTAAGCGTAAAAGTTAGATTAGATTCTTCATGGTTTCGAGTTCATGTCCAAGAAAAAATATATGTGTTGGAAAAAGCTGCCACGAACCCGAACATGATACTGGGTAATACTTTCAAAAGGACAAAAAAAAAAAAAGAAGATAGAGTACCTCTTTGAGCAGCAGTGCTGTGTAAATATTTGTGCCAGTGTGTGTGTGTCTGTTTTTTTTTTCTTTTCCTGTAAATATTTGGGCAACGAGCGATTGACGAGAAATGTTGAATAGTCAATTAAAATTAGCATAGGGACATATCCTAACCAAGTCACCATCTTATCCTAAATATTGTGAGAGTGTAAAGTCTATTTGACCTTGTTCTTATCATCGCTCGTTTTGTATCACGTATTTCCTCAGAAGGAATTTCGTGGTGAGTAGGTTTAGAAGCACCACACTCTGAACCGTTTAGATAATTTTTTTGTTAAAACAATATTTTACGGGAAAGTCGGAAAAAAGTCCCTCGTTAAACATTTTATTGATATTAAAAATCTGATAAGTTTTTATAAATAGCTTACCTATGCTCTGCAAATTTTGTACATACAAAATCTGATACTTTAATTTACGTATTTTTCACTAATAAAGTTTTTAATATGAGGGTTTTCCCAATTTTAATTTTTCTTATTAATGTATGCTGAATCTAAAATATAGATAACATTTTTAAAAGTCAATTTTTTTTTAAAAAAAAAACATTTTTTATTTAAAAATCATTACCACACTAATCAGCACTACGTACACATCAAATGTGAATATAATAGGCATGGGAAGAAGAGTGGGAGGAGGAATTGAATTTTACAAAGTCAAGGCTAGCTAGGGTTGTACTAACTCCTTTGTACAGTGAACAAGATCTTATATATTAAGGACAGGATGTAGTATAATTTTTTCTAATATATAAAAAGATAATAACAAAAGACCAAATAACCATGGCAATAAAAAACTTAGTAAAAAACCTTAAAAATATACATCTATATGTAGTCGAACAATTTAGGAAAGCATCTATATCAAACAATTTCAAAAATCACAGCAACAATGTTCAGAATCCAAATTGTTTCCTTATCAACAGTCTCAGAGAAATCACAACAAAACTTTCCTCAACAATCAAAGAATAAACAAACCAAAAAATAAATAAAGATCAAAGCATTGGCCTTTGAACTGGAACCATATATATCTCATGAACTCGAACTCATAGGACTCATCATATTACTCGATTCACAGAGACGATGGTAATTTTTTAAGCTGGAGACATAGTCAACGTTTTAATATTACTTTCATATAATGTTGACCTTGTGTTGCATGAGTATATATACTGATAGCTATATTTATCTTGTGCATCATGTGAATGGCTTTTAAAAGATGTGTATGATTTCACTAACATGGAAGCTCTTAACATGACCAATCAACCAAATAAATCTAAAATCGTGAGATTTACAAATATGATAAATTACAATTTCCAATACAATAATTATGTAAACAAGTAGCTTGACAGATAAAACGATGAGAAACGAAATGTCTCTCTCACACACACGCACAATCTGACAAAATGAGCAAATTAGTCAATCTGATGGTGATTACAATATATATTTATCCCGTTTTGATGATACCAGCTTTTTCCTTTTTTTAGTAGGCACAGGTATCCATCGTCGGTGATGGTGATTAGCCCCCTTGTACCATAGATTAATGTTAATTAAAATCTATCACGTGTGCGCAATATTGTTGTCACTCTTTGGTTCTTAAGTTGCAGAAAACGTTTACTTTATTTAAATGGTATGTTTTTGCTGTATATTACATTATTTATTACTCCCTCCATTTCATTTTTTTTATAATTGATACAAAACGTCGGTTAAAAATAATAAATATGTCAAGATTGTGACCATTTTTTTTCTAACATACCTTTATTTATGATGACATGGAGAATAAGAGAGAGAATAAAGAAATTATTAGAATAAGGAGAATTGTAGAAGAGAGAGAATAAGAAAATAAATATGGTAGAAGTAATAGGTTTTTGGAGGTTGTGAAAATTTATTTTGTTAGACATTAAATAGAGGTAATCAAATAAGGAAAAAATTGAACAGCAATAATTTTTTTTTTTTAAAAAAAAAACATTCTGTTAATGTTTCTTACAAAAAGAAACGGGTTATGTGTAGCGGTTGTTTCTTATAAAAACAAAGTCTATTATTGTCACAAATTTAAATGCTAAGTATCTAGGTACTATTGACTATTTTATAGAGATTAAGGAGCTAAATAAATTATTTTAAAGTATTTATATTTATAATTTTTTCGAACTAATTTACTTGACTTATAGAGTAATATATAATCTAATGATATACATCATTATTTCAAACAGATCGTATACCATACGTTATAACACTACTTAGAAAATGTCGTATTTCATGGGGAAAAAATTCCGTCGCAAATTTTGACAAATTTGCGAGAAATTCATTTTCCTCACAAAAATGCCAATTTTGCGGGGAAAAAAATTTCCCCGCAAAAACCCCCATTTTGCGAGGGAAGGATGGCTCCTCGCAAAATTGAGAAATTCCCGCCAATTTTGCGAGGGAACGAAGTTTCCTCGCAAAATGGCTATTTTTGCGAGGAAGTAAAGTTCCCTCGCAAAACTCGACCATTTGCGGGGAAGTTTTTTCCTCGCAAAATTTGGGAAAATTGGGGGAAATATCCCGCCAATTTTCCTCTATTTTCGAGTGATAACATGTTTTCCCGCCGCAAAATGTCATTTTTGCGAGAAAAAATGGCCATTTTTTGCGAGGAAACTTAGATTCCCTCACAAAAGTGATGATTTTGCGAGGAAATTTTGTTCCTCGCAAATTAATTTTTTTTAAAAAATTATTTTTGTAAAGTAAAAAGCCAAAGCGCAATTAAACCAAAAAAATTCAACTCTCTCACTCATTTCCGCCACTGTTCGATTTCAAGAAGATATTGATTAAAATCAAGACAATTTTCTTTTAAACAATAGTATTTTGAAATATATTTATAAACATTTGTCTTATAATTAATATATTTATTTTTTCTATATATCTTCCTTTTTATCATTTAATCAAATAAATATAACAGAACAGGTGACATATTTTTAAAAAATGTAAATTAATAAAAACCTTCGTAAGATTTACTTAAGGACGTCAAAAATGATAAGCTTAGAGCCAAAAGACCGGACCAAAACTCACGCTCATTCACCTCACTCTCACTGAGTGTGCCTCAAACCCAGATTTGTTTCTCACGGCCTCTTCTCCGAGCATCGACAACGCCACCACCGGCGTCAAGCACAGCCCATACCGCAACCGGCAGCACTACTCACGGTGCGACCTCCCTGCACGGTCCTCGGACTCGCCACCTCAAATCCACTGCGCACAAGCAGAACTTGCTTCGCTCCATCATTTCCAAGTATTTGAGATCTGGAGGAAGTTGTTCGTATACTTGGAGTTGTTCATCTATAGGGTTTTTCTGATGCTTCCGTGGATACCGCCGGCGAAGAAAGCGAGGATTGAGCTATTCTCTGGGTGTTGGCTGTAGCGAGGATAGCTGTGATTCTCTTGTTAGAGTCGCTCATGTTCAGAAAACATTTTGGTACTTATATGTAGCCTGTACGTGCTTTGCTCTTCAAAACTCAACCTTTTTTCCCCTTTATGTTTAGGTTTTCCCCACTAACTTTGTGTACAGTTTTTCGTCTCACTATTACTGGATTAGGTTGAGGGTCTTTTATATACCTAGTTGATATCTGGTCCAGATTATTATTTCTTACAAGTTCTGTTGGTTAAGGGGACACAAGGCAATGGGTATACCTATCTCTAACTATATTATTCATTTGCTTTGATAATTTTTTTCAAGAAGAGTGTGAATGTTGCGGGTTTTCAATAACGCTGCTATATCATTTTGCTCAAGGGTGTTTTGAATATGTGGTTTTTGGTGTAAAAGGTTGGGGGAACAAGATATAAAGATGACACTGGAACTTGAAAATATTTTACAAGGCCAAAATGTTATGTAAGTAGCAACGTTTTCCTTTTGAGGATTTGACGTAACGATATGAATCATGCTTGATTTGGCTTTCTATGATATAAAAAGAGCTTCAGATGGACCACATGGCTTACTTTTTTTTGCTCAAAGACCACATGGCTTACTTGAAAAGTATGTTTTTGGCAAAACCCCACACATGAACATATATGACAAATCATGAGCAAATTGAAAACCCCGTGGCTGTGATCTCAGGTGTGAAGCGAGAGCTCCCATTCAAAAATGTCAAGTAGGCTAGTTTTAACTACTAAAACCATCTTTCATTCTAAATCACAAGTGTCTACTAATATACTAGGATACAGAATCTTCGCACCAATTATGATTGCTCCTACTGCTATGCACAAGTTGGCTCATCCTCAAGGTATGAATTATCAGAAAGACGTGATTATGATTATATATTCATTTACCATTTATTTCCAATATGTAAATTATTTCATGTTTCTGTAATTTATCATTACAGGAGAGGTTACCACGGCCAAAGCAGCAGCTGCAAGTAACACCATAATGGTACATTTAAGAATGAAAGCCTCATCACTTGCTCAAACACCATTCTGACTTGCTGATGGTTTCCATGTTTTCTTAAAGGTTCTGTCTTTCATGTCTACCTGCACCTGGAGGAGGTTGCTTCAAGCTGCAATGCTGTTTGGTTCTTGGCGAAGGTGCAGAAGTTACTGGTGGTGGTTGGAACAAAGATACAAACTAAGCTATTTACAACCCCACCAATAGGATGCAATGCTTTGGAGGAGGACGTGTGTAAATTGACTGCAAGTTTTCTTAGTTTAACTTTATTTATTGATTTTGATCTATATTTAGTTTTTTAATCTAGCCTTCTAATCATACTATATATTGTTAGGGTTGTAATGGTAGTTTGATTGTATGATAAACAGTCCCTAAATTCTTGCCATTTGTGAATTAAATCTGGTTTTAACATTAAGTGTATTTACATTTGGTGATCTTGATGCTTATAATCTGCTTTTCTTCTTCCCTTTTGCTAGAGGATTAATCACCTATGTCTGTATTTTGACTTTGCAAATTTCTCTTGATAGGGTACTGAAGATAGAAGTTCTTCTAACTGAGGTAAAGCTTTCAATTGATTTTGGTTTCTTTTAATTGTATGTAGCAGAGCTGAAAGACATTGTTGTCTCCATTTTTACTGAATCTATCTGAATACTAGCATTGACTATGACCATGCATGCATCTGTTTGGTGTTTAAACTTTTGAGCAATGATTCTCTTTTTATCTGTCTATTCTGATGTTTTGATTAGGGAAGGAACATTCTCGAAATAGACCGTCCCAAAGGTCCTTTTGGTACAACGGTTAGTATTCAGCATTTTATTGTAAACCGCTTGTTCTGTTTTTATTATAGCTTGTTGCCATGCCACTTACTTTGTGCCCGAAAGATATTATGCGAAAGGAAATAATACTATTGATTCTTGTATCGTTGTGAATTGAATCTTTAACCTTGCTATTTCCTGTATATTTGGACGAATGATTGATTTAGGATTTGTTTTTCTTTTCTCCTTCCAGTTGTCTCCTCACAACTAATCTCAATTAGTAGTTTCATCTTGGATATCGTCTGTGATGTTTTTATCACTGAACCCTTCTAATGATATGCATTAAACTTTCTATTAAAAAGCCTATGGTTCTCATGTCTATTAATTCTCCAAGATTTAGGTGATGATCCAATGGTTGATTCATTCTCAATAGTACTATATCGCGGCAATTTAGTTTCTAAAGCCTGTAAACCATGTTCAGTTAGGAGAATCTTGTACCTTCCATTTTAATCTTTTATTTTGATATAGATTGTAATATGAGTCTTTAAGAAATTGGGAATTAGGGTAGAAGAGAAGATTAGAAAGTTGAAGAGAAAGAAGTTGAAGAGACTAGAGTGGAGAGAGAGAGGAGTGATCTGAATGTTCTCTTGAGTTTTCATTAGCAATGCAAAATCTGAATCTGTACATGGGGGTTCTGCCACATATATATAGGCAGCAGGGATTCACTTAAACAGGGGGGCCTAGTGTCCTAGGGTCATTAGTTATTAGACATGGCTAAGGCTATGTTTGGCTAGTGTCACACCTAACAATGGCTAGTGCCACTAATAGCTAATGCCGCTCATCTAACTAACTTTCAAAATCATTTAATTAAAATGTCATATCATATTTCCATGCAAATTAAGGTACTCCTAACTGGAACATTAAGAGCCTGACTATTTATAGATTACATATATGTAGTAATTTTTTTTTTATTAATTTATTATTATGTATACAATGGTAGCAAGGTATTGTGAAACCATTGATGTGTAAAATTAGAAATCAATATTTCTTGAGCCTGGCCATTGAATATATTCAACTAACTTTTGATGCTCCTTTATCAATGGAAATTCTTCCTATCTGTTTATATCTTTATCTGCTCAAGAGTACAAATGTCAGCTAGGTAGTGTGAAACCATTGATGCATATATCTAGACATAGATTCTTTTTTAGTTTATCCAATCTTCATAAATTCAGTTAACTAACTTTGGTTAATTCATTATCATTGGTAATGGCGTAATGCTAATTATATGTTTCCTTGGTTGTATAAAGTGAATAAGTGATAATGAAGTGGAATCAAGAGTGATGGGGAGAACATATATAGACATCTACATGTGTTTTGAATTTAGTTGCTAACAACTGACATGATGGTATCCATTAGGAGAAATTTCCTGTTGACATTGCAATTTTCTGATGACAATTGATGAGCATGATGATGTATATGTTGTGTTATAGCTCTACATGGATGTCATAGTAATTATTTGCAAGTCTATCTGATAAACGGCAATGCCGTGTGACTTCTATGTGCTTTGTTGTGGAAGATTGGGGCTTTTTTTCAATTTGCCTTTTTAAAATAACTATTTAACAAAAAATGTAAGCTTGTTTGGAAACTATTTAAGCATTTGCCCTATTTAGTCGACTAATGCCCCTGTTTAGTCGACTAAATCACGGCAAACAATTTTTTGAACATCCCGCGATTTAGTCGACTAAACATAAGTGTTTAGTCGACTAAATCTGGGGAAATTTTTTAAACATCCACGCGATTTAGTCGACTAAACACTTATGTTTAGTCGACTAAATCAAATTTAAGCCTTTAAAAATCTGACCCATGCGATTTAGTCAACTAAACACTTATGTTTAGTCGACTAAACATAAGTGTTTAGTCGACTAAATTGCGTGGATGTTTAAAAAAATTTCCCCCAGCGATTTAGTCGACTAAACACTTATGTTTAGTCGACTAAATCCTGGGATGTTAAAAAATTGTTTGCCGTGACTTAGTCGACTAAACGGGGCATTAGTCGATCAAAAAAGGGCAAACGCTTAAATAGTTTTAAATAAGCAAGATTTTGTTAAATAGTTATTTTAAAAAGGGAAAATTGAAAAAAAAAAAAAAAAAAAAAGCCGAAGATTAGGAGTAAGCATGTGATTGGAATGCCAATAAAGTGTTGTAAACTAAATTGAAACTATAAAAGTGAGTTTATAAGCATTGTTTCTTGGAAATATGATTGTTAATTGCTGTGTGACTTCTTTGTACTGAATCCATTGATGTGGCAGCAAATTTGAATGAAAATCTGTTTTAATTGTTAATGATTGATAGTTAAATGAAAATCATGACTATCTGGTTGATGGTTTTTATAGGGTTTAATTGTTGGCTATCGTTTGCTCCAAAAATATGATTTTTTTTTAAAAGAAAATATTTATGGCGTCCCAAAATAACCATTGGGACTCCTTAAATTACATTTTTGGAGTCCCAAAATAACTTTTAGGACGCCTTATATATGTTTTTTGGAGTCCCAAAAGTTATTTTGGGACGCCAAATATCACGATTATGTACACATTTTGTACGTAATTTTTGGTGTCCCAAAATTAGTTTGGGACTCCTTAAATCATAATTAAGGTGTCCCAAAATTAGTTTGGGACGTCAAAAATATAATTTTACTGCGTCTCCTCAATAGACATCCCTTGAATAAGGGACGTTAATTAGGCTTATTTTGGGACGTTAAAAGGGTTTTATGTAGTAGTGAGTTGCAGTTTTATATTTTTTTTGTTTCGGAAATCTTGCAACATTAAAAATATGATTTACTTTTTCATGCTACTCCTTAAAGTGGGAATAATTTGGTTAGTGTTTGTGACTTGGTTTTGTTTGGATTTTAAAGGTAGACAAGTAGTCACTTTCCACAACTAGAGAGACTTCATATTCTTCCAGCATCATTGGTATGTATTCCCAAGACTTTAATAACTAATCCACATTTTTATATTTATGCATTTTCTTTCTTTAAATATTGTACATGTTGCGCTCATCCAAAGCGGTGTTGGAGGTGTTCCTACGCAGTAGACGTAATACTTTTGCTACCAATCGCAAACCATTATTTTCTCGTCCATTTAAATGAAGTACAAAAAAAAAATTGACTTTGTAATGTTGGTTTTGTAGAAGACAAGAGGGTAAAGGTGTTAGAAGAAGAAGTTTGAAGGAGCAAGAAGCGAAGGTGAGGAGCAAGGAGGAGAGATGATTGCGAGATGCGAGCACTTCTCCAGTCCTTATTGAAGGACAAGGGTCCTGGTGGTGATGACGATGCGGTGGTAATCATCAGAACTTTGCGATTTAGACTTTTTTTTTTAGTTCATTCTAGTCGAAACATTATAATTTGTAAATTTTGTTATTGCTTTGTAAACTTTATGATTGTTACAATTTATTTTTTATAATATACAAGTCTTTTTATTTTCTAATTTTTAATATTTTTTTGTAATTATTTTCTTTTATCTAATTTTTTAATATTTTTTTTAAAAATTAATTAGAATTTGCGAGGGAAGATTCCCTCGCAAATTTTGAAATTTTGCGAGGAAAAATCTTCCCTCGCAATTTTCAGATTTTGCGAGGGGAAAAATCTTCCCTCGCAATTTTCGAATTTGCGAGGAGAGGACTTTCCCTCGCAAATTTCATATTTTGCGAGGAAAATTCTTCCTCGCAAATTTCGAATTTGCGAGGAAAAGAAAGATTTTAGCGACGGAAAATCGTTTTGCGATGATGACGGTTTTTTGCGACGGCGGGTTTTCTCGCAAATTCCGCCGCAAATCGTTTTGCGACGGAAAATGTCGTTTTGCGAGGAATTTTTCCGCCGCAAAAAACTTTTTTTTTGTAGTGTAATTAATTTATCTAGCTTTCTTAATCTCTTTGAATTTAGTCAAGTGGGATTTATATAAAGGATGAAAGGTAGTATACTTAAGTTTTCTTAATACAGAAGTATCCTTCTAAGCAATTGTAATTTCTGAACACACCAACATAAGCCCCCAACCATGAAAATTCATCGGACCTTGTTATTTTAGTTACAGATTTCTGTTATAATGACATCTTCAAAAATCATTCAGATCCCTCAAAAACAAAGTTAAGCTCTGAAGGTCCAAAACTAATTACCAAAAACCTCGAGCATGGAACCTCCCTTTCTCCTGGGGAGCAATTTGTTGATGTTGTTGTCATATTCAGATATAAAACGCTATCCTTCCATACCAACAGGTTATTAGTTGATATTGTAAGCGGTCTTACCCCCACAAGGTCTTAAGGAGAATACAAATTCAAATCCCAGGAAACGCACTTGTTGGGAAAGGAGAAATTCCTTTGCGCTCAAAGTCTGGAGAGAGGAAACCTTCATCAAATAAAAAAATATACTATCTTGCCATATCTAATATACAAGTTGGATAACAAAATTGAGGATATCTTATAAAATACCCTCTTTAATCATGTACTTTAGTACTAATCTTGATAAAAACACCCTTAATAGGTGCACTCACTGAGTGAGATATTTTAGGAAAACAATTATAAATTTGGAAAACAAAAAAGATTGATATCTTATATTTAAGACTAAAATAAATTCTTTTATATCTATATCTGTTATATTTATAATTGGAGGGAGTAATTACAACAATACTCGAATATCTTCAGACCTGAGGTGTCTAATGCCCCTCGCCCTAATGCTCCCTAATGCACGTCACATTTTAATTAAGAATATTTTTAAAAATAGTAAAATATTGAAAATTGTGCCGTTTTTTTGCTTGTAATATATTAAAATTAATGTTATTCATGTTATATACAATCTAATGATGAAAAAACAAGGAGGAAAACATTTGGGAAGTCGGTAATATTTGAGGGCGTTAGGGTGGGGCATTATACGTACCCCAAATTCAATATCTTCTCTCTCTCTTGAAGATCTTTACATTGTTGTTATGGGCCGCAAATGTAGAACCACAAAAAAATAATTGACATGTTTATTCTTTCTTTTCTTTCTTGGTGTCACGCTTGCGTCTTTCTATATATACGTCATGGAGATCCATATATTTTGCAAGGTGAAGAAAATAGAGAATTACACAGATATGGGTTCGTACCACGACGAGATCAAGAAGAGGAAGCCTCATGCTGTGTTGACTCCTTATCCAGCTCAAGGCCATATCAATCCAATGCTCAAACAAGCAAAACTCCTTCACTTTCGAGGTTTTTTCATAACTTTCGTCAACACTGAGTTCAACCATAAACGCTTGCTCAAATCAAGGGGTCTTAAAACTCTCAATGGCCTCTCAAATTTTCGTTTCGAAACCATCCCAGATGGTCTTCCTCCTCCGGCAAATGATAACGCCACTCAAGACATACCCTCTCTTTGTGACTCCACCAGTAAGAACTGCCTCCTTCCCTTCCAGAACCTTCTTGCTAGGCTCAATGATTCTTCCTCTAAAGGCCTTATTCCCAAAGTCACTTGCTTGGTTTCTGATGGTGTCATGACTTTCACTATGGAAGCTGCTCAAGCACTTGGTCACCCCTTTGTTCTATTTTGGCCTGCAAGTACCTATTCATTCTTGGCTTCTGTGCACTATAGAAATCTAATTGAAAGAGGCCTTATACCACTCAAAGGTATATATATTATCCTTTGGTTTTAATGTTCTATATATATATATATATATATATATATATGACTCGTTCTTCAAAGGTCTCATCTTTTTAGTGATTATGATGTGCAGATGAGAGTTATATGACAAATGGGTATTTGGAGAAAGAAATAGATTGGATTCCAGGTATGAGAAACGTCAAACTAAAGGAACTTCCTAGTTTTGTGAGGACAACAGATCCAAATGATTTCATGCTTAATTTTGTTATTAGAGAGATAGAAAGAGCTCAAAGAGCATCAGCCATTTGTTTCAACACATTTGATGAGCTTGAAGGTGAGGCAATTAAAGCCTTTCCTCCATTTTCTCAACTACTCATCTTTATATCATAGGTCCTTTCCCTTCATTTTTGAACCAAATCCCACATGATAACAACCAATTAGCATCTCTGGATCTTAGTCTCTGGAAGGAAGAGACCCAGTACCTTGATTGGCTACAACACAGGGAACCTAGATCTGTGGTTTACGTGAACTTTGGAAGTATCACAATCATGTCTCCAGAACAACTATATGAGTTTGCTTGGGGTTTAGCTGACAGCAAGAAACCATTCTTGTGGATCATAAGGCCTGACCTTGTGAATGGTGGCTCTGTCATCTTATCACCTGAGTTTATAACCGAGATTAAAGATAGAGGTCTTATAGCAAGTTGGTCATTGGTGTGAACAAGAGAAAGTTCTGAACTACCCTGCAATTGGAGGGTTCTTGACTCATTGTGGGTGGAACTCCACGACTGAGAGTATTTGTACAGGAATTCCAATGGCGTGTTGGCCTTTCTTTGCAGATCAGCAAACAAATTGTAGGTATGCATGTAAAGATTGGGGCATTGGAGTTGAGATGGAGAATAACATGAAGAGAGAAGTACTGGAGAAGCTTGTGATTGAGTTGATGGAAGGAGGCAAGGGGAAGAAGATGAGACAAAAGACTTCAGAGTGGAAGAAAATTGCAGAAGAGGACACAAGACCTGGTGGTTCTTCTTACATCAATTTGGAAAATATGATTAAAGATGTGTTACTAAAAGGAAATTATTAATTAGAGTAATTGTACTTCCAATTTAGAATATTTGCGTCCAAGTATGTGTGTGTGTTAATTTCCCCAAGTTTCTGTTTCATCCATATATTCTGATGTAATGCATCTTAATTTTGAGTTCATTGATCTGTAATCCAAAATTGGTGAGGGGCTTCTATCTCCTTTTGAAAAGATAAATGGGTTTCCCCTTCTCTTTGCCGTCAAGATTACGCTTTGAGTCATATTCTGGAGGAATTATGAGACTGCATGATTACTAGGTTTTTAGACAAGGATGGCTGGTGGGATGTGTCATTATTACAATGTTTCCTTCCTCAAAATGTGATTGGTCTAATTAGGGGTTTGCTTTCCCCCTCCATTGATGATGGACCAGATCGACCCTATTGGCTGGTTGGTGATTCGACTAGTGTTAGTGTCAAGAGTTGCTATATGTTCTTAGCTAAATCTGACTTTCAACAGTCCGCTATTAATGGCGACATGTGAACTAAGTTATGGAAGTGGGAGGGGCCGCACATAGAGTATATACCTTTGGTTGGAAGTTATTCCATAACAAACTAAAGACTTGGATTTGATCTTGGAATGCTAGTGATGGACTATGTCCAGTGTGTCATCAAGAAGAAGAAACTAGCTTGCATGCATTTAGGGACTCTCCTATGGTTCGACTTCTCTGGTTTGAGTTCTTACCTTAGGCTTGTTTACACTCATTTTTTCATTGTGACTAGAATATTTGGTTAACAGAAAACTGGATGTCTCATGATAAAGAAGTTGGCGGATATTGTTGGAATGTTTTATTCCTTGTCACCTGTTAGTTTACTTGGAAATGGAGGAATATGTCCCATCTATAGCTCTGAGGACAGTGGCCATAGATACAACGCACAGTCCATTCTTGAGTTTTTTGAGGATTTTAGGAGGGCATTGATCAGGGTTGGGGTTACAGGCTCTCGGCAGTCTCCTAGCTAGTACTGTCAGTTGGTCTCATCCTAAAGCGCCTTTCGTGAAGCTAAACTTTGATGGGGCATCAAAACGCCCTTCGCAGGTGGCGGCATGTGGGGGTTTACTTTGAGATTTCTCTGGTGCATGGCTTGATGGGTTTGTGAAAAAGGTCAAGTAATGTTATCGCCGCGCAACGGAGTTGTAGGGAGTTTTGAGAGATCTGGAGATGTCATGGGAGGCATGTTGTGGTTGAAAGTGATTGTCAAACAGTCATTGCATTACTTTCCAAAGAAGATATTGCATCTCGTGACTCAAATACGAGCAATTACTCGACGTCAATGGGATATAAGGTTTTGTCACATTTTAAGGGAAAAGAATCAATGTGCGGACTGGTTGACTAACTTTGCTTTGTCTCATGTGGAGCTTCCTGATGGAGTTCATCTATCTGATCCTCCTCATGGACTCTACCGGTTTCTCTTAGCTGACTTGATGGCAATGGAGCACTTTAGGTGTGGTTGGAGTTTTTAATCCTCTGTTTTATTTTTTTTTGGGTTTTTTCTTTCCCTATATCAAAAAAATAATACTCCCTCCGATTTTAATTATAGAACACTTTTGTAGTGCAATTTACACTACAAAAGTATTCTTATAATTAGGACCAGAAGTAATAATAAGGGACGGAAGAAAAATAATACATATTTATTGTCTTTAATAAATTTTAATTGTTTTCTTGATTAACACAAATCATTTTTGCCGGTATATCTAATTCAAATGAAAATAACTCATATTTAATATCAGAGGGAGTGAATCCTGAAAGTTGAATTAGTAAACTTGTCAAATGATTTAATTGGATTCTCATGCTATTTTTAATTTTCAATTATATATATAAGTAAATAAATATGTGCCTCATTGAAATCGATGTTGTATAGGGTACGTAGTACTCGTATCTTGTTGGACCCGTGGACATGTATACTTTGGCAAGCATGTACACATTGCAATTTTAATTTAATTCTGGTAACAATGAGCGTTTGGACTAACGGAATAGAATGGTCCCTCGATCACCATGTGTTAAAAACAGTACCTTAAATATGATTGCCTCCAATAAAAAAATATATCTTCTTATAAAAAACAGATATTTTTCCTTTGCCTGTGTTTCATCTTTTTGTTGTAATTGAATGCATCTTTCTGGTTCATTCAACTTACAGATCTGTTACTTTATTCACTAACAGATGCTTTCTCAACCGAATCGTACGCTATGCAAATTATGAATCACTGCATGTGCACAGCTGTGTGAGGCCGGAATAGCTCACATATACAAGAAGCATCCATTAAAATAAGAAAAATTGAGGCATAACTACCCCCAAAATTAAGGACCAAAAAAATTAACACTAAATAACCATAAACTACTTGGCAATAATATTTCTCAATTTGACATAATTGTTTTAACAAAATTGATATTAATATTTTATAAATACATTAATATAATTCTCATTTCATGTTTAATATATTTTCTGAACCGAGCATATGCAAAACATGAATGGAGCTATGAACACAAGTTTAAATTGGGAGCCTTGAGTAAATTTCACTATAAGTCTCTCCGATATAAGACCCTCAATGGGTAGCCCTCTCTATGAAGATTGGACTCTCACCGAAATCACTTTTTTTATGAACAAGCGTCCAACAAGAGGGTTGATCAGTCCTAAAACACTAGCTTGTTAATATTGAAGAGAGAGAGAGAGTACTTTGATCATTTTTTTTATTTTTTTTGTCAGAAGTATAAAAATATTCAATACTTGACAATAAACTTTACATATATTAGACGCAACAATCACATATATGGTGGATGTTGTGTGCAGAATTAATGATGTACAGATGAAACTCCTTTAAAAGAATGTGATTATGCTTATATCTTTCTACTTCAACCAATGAAGTAATTGTATGTTTGGTGAGTCCAGTTTCTCTTTAATTGTGTGTTTTTCTCTGCTAGGCCATTATTGGAATTATAAACCATTGAAATAAAATTTAAACAATATCCAGGCTAATTTATACTTTGAAAATTTATTAAATTTAATAGAAACTTGGATTCATATTTTAGTGAAGAGAAGACATCCGCATCTATTTGGTCTTCAAATGGAGAAACAAAGCTTCAAAGGAAAAATGTGCAGAGGGCATCTTATGATGTATATGAATTGGGCTTGGCCCATTATTGTCTAAAGCCCATGACTGAGTTTAAAATATAAGTTACAAAAAACGTTGGCTAAAGATGGGTTATCTCATTCATCTCACAGTGGGTTGTGTTTGTCTCATTTATTTCTATCATTCTCTTACAACTTTATGGGCTACCTGATCAAACTCAGTCTACATTAGAGCCGGGAAATCGGGGCGTCATCGGGAGTCCATTTAAGCCACTGGCGTGTGTCGAGTCAAGAATGCATTGAAAAATAAACGAGATATTTAAAATTGACGAGAAGGGCCTCGGGCTTAAAAACAGAGCCCGGCCCGAAGAGTACTCAAAGCGGCCTTACATGTGCGCCCCTTTTCCCACTAATATTTATTTCTTTTTTTTTCCTTTTTAGATTTATTAATTTATATATATATTGTATTTGTTATAGAATTATGTATCCATTTAATTACAAATACATAATAACTATACTCTAATTTTATGATTTGGTTCTTATTTGTTGCAAATAAAGATTATGGATGTGTTTATGATGCGGGAGAAGAAATTCATTATATTCTTACTCATGAGCCAGTGGCTACTACTTAGTGATGAAGATGACGAAGATAGTCATCGTACTAATGTCACTTAGTGATATGCTTTTTATGTTTTATGTGAGTTATTTGTGAATAGTTTGTTTTTGATTATGAATTAGTGACTGTGCTTATTTACTGGATGATTCGTGTTGTAATTTACTAATTATATTTTTTTTTAAAACAAGGGGAGGAAAAATAGTTAAAATTTTGAATAGTAACTTTCGGGCCCTTCAGGCTCTGGCGCTCTCAGGCTGGGCTTTGAAAAATAGATGTTTTTCTTACCTCGGGCCTTGGAGGGCCCAGCCGGCCCTGATTTCCAGCTCTAGTCTACATCCCTGGGATATACCCCCGTCACCACTATGTGTACCACTCTGATTCTATTTATAAGTCTATTTTGATCAAAAAAATTGGTCCTATTTATAAGTCTAGTTTTATGTAATAAATGAGATTGTGACAATTTTACACATATTAATTGCACCTATGAAGATAGAGAGATAAGAAACAGTTGAAAAATGTTCAATCATAAATGAGGGCAAAGTTGAAAATTTACCCCATAATCACTGTGTCAACTAATTTTCCTTGGTATGTGAGATTTGATCAAAGTGGACTTATAAATATGATCAAAATGGTAGGGTCTTTTAACAGAATTGTGGGTTTCTAAAAAACAGTTTAAATTAATTAAAAGTAATAAATATGTAGGAAATGCTCGTATAACCACTACTTAGAAAATGCCAAATTTGACGGAATTTGCGAAAGGGAAAAAATTCCATCGCAAAATTTGGTAAATTTGCGAGGAAAAAATTTCCCCTCAAAAAGGTCAATTTTGTGAGGGAAAAATATTTTCCCTAGCAAAATAATACCATTTTGCGAGGAAACCAAGTTCCTCGCAAAATTGTGGGAAATTGGAGGGAAAATTTCCGCCAATTTCCCCCCATTTTGCGAGGGATATCATTTTCCCTCGCAAAAATCACCATTTTGCGAGGGAAAGTTGTTTCCCTCGCAAAATACCCTCTTTTTGCGAGGGAAGTATGGTTTCCCTCGCAAATTTAAGAAAATTTGCGAGGGAATATCGTTTCCCTCGCAAATTTGCTTAAAGTTGCTTTCAACTCCCTCACTCTCGTCTAGGAATCCGAATCCGCCATTTGACTGCCCTAGGTCCGCGATTTTTCTTCGTCCGCCGCTCTCTCCCTTCTCCGCCCCTCCACTCCTCGTCTCCTCCTCGATCGCAACTCTTCTCAGCTCTCGCGTCTCTTCCTCCCTCAAACGCTGCTGTTTCCCCTGCATTTCCAAAGGTATGTGAACAACTCTGTCTTTTATCCTACACTGAATCATAAATGTATTCATCAACTTAGTTTCCTTCTCTTTCCACACACATCAATCTCATTTATAAGGGTGGTGAATATATTGATGATACATACATACATGAATTTGTTCCAACTTAAATTCCAGAAAAGAAGCTAAGGTGGTGGTAAGTGTAATTGTCGAAGGAAGTCTAGGACCAATCAGAAGCATGGTTAAACTGGGTTCAACTGTAGATGACACAATAAAGCTTGTAGTTGACAAGTACAGTGTAGAAGGAAGAACACCAAAGATTGATCCTAAAGCTGCAGCTTCATTCCAATTATATGACTCTCATTTCAGCCTCCAAGGTAAGAAGAGAAAATGCTCTTACATTTCCACAGTAAATTACTTGCCACAATCCTTAGTTGGTGGATCTGGTCTGGGCTTCATTAATTAATTACCAGAAACATGTTTTGTTGGTTAGGTTTGGAGAAATCAGAACTGATTGGGGACGTAGGTAGTAGAAGCTTTTTTCTGCGCAAGAGTAACAATGAATCTCCTTTCAGTTCATTTCGTTCTGAGACTGCCATTGATTTAGCCCAAGAAGGCTCTGCTCCTTGCAAACCACCACAACCTTCACATCCATTGTTATTCCCTTGTTTCAAGATTAACAAATTAGCTAGAAGAGCTTGGCGGATCTGGAAGCTGGTGCTTTGCTCCTAATGAAGTAATTCCATTTCTTTTGATTGGATTAACTTAATTAGGACACTCTAAAGCAACCATTTTATCTGTTGCTTTAATCTTTATCCTCCATGATAATGACCTTTCCTTATTGGATTCATTGCTTGTTCATTTTGAATAAGTAAAGATGGGTAGGATATTTAAACGAGGAATTGTTTTCCTCAATTGCTTTAAACAAGTATGCTTATATTTGTGGCATTCAAGAATGGAAATTTCAAGAAAGCTAATAGCTCATTGAGGTACGCATCTTATAGTTAGTTATATATGTATTGCTGGAACTCAGTATTTACTTTTACAGTTTTACTAATCGAATTTCATATTTGACTAAAGATACTGTTGGAATTTTAACAGTAGAAATATACAGAAAAAATATACAAATACACACACATAATTATTGTTATTTAACCTATATGGTAATTTCAGGATTAAAGTAAGTTGGAATGTCTTTCTCCTATTTTATCATTATAATTTGTAATATTTTGTTTTTGCTATTTAAATTCTTATGATTGTTACAATTTATTTTTATGATATACAAGTATTTTTATTTTCTAATTTTTAATATTTTTTATGTAATTATTTTATTTTTTCTGATTATTTTATTTTTAAAAAAAAAAAAATTTAAATTTTGCGAGGAAAACGCTTTTCCCTCGCAAAATTTTGGATTTTGCGAGGAATGAATTTCCCTCGCAAATTTCAGATTTTGCGAGGAGAAAATTTTCCCTCGCAAAATATGAAATTTGCGAAAAAAAAGCACTTTTGCGACGGAAAATCGTTTTGCGGGGTTTTTTTACGACGGCAAGTTTTCCGCCGCAAAATGATTTTGCGAGGGAAAATGTCTTTTTTGCGAGGGAAATTTTCCGCCGCAAAAAACTGTTTTTTTTGTAGTGAACTTTTTTCCAAACACGGTTATTTATGAATGAGTAAGAGAGGGAGAGAGTAATTATGACAAAAGGAAGAAAGAGAGTGTATGGTAAATAAATTATGTGAGACAATGAGGGCAAAATGGGTAACAGAGCATTTATTATTGAGACAAAGTTACCTAACATCTTATAAATAAAAAAAAAATAGACAAGCCCATTAAAAAAAGAATCTGATACATCTGACGGAGGGAGTATCACTCATCAATATTGAATTTACGTCTTTCTTTTATTTATATCTTTTTTTCCCTAAAATCTTGTATTTTCTTCACATATATGTCAATACATCATATAAATGTCAAATTAGCTTTATGTTCTTTTGGTATCAAAATATTTATCACTTTAAAATTTAAAATTTAGTTGAGTATAAATAAATTTACTGAATCTTAAGACAAGGTTAATGAGGTTTAATATATTTTTTATTTTGGCAAAACATGTCAAAAGTGACTTATAAATAAGATCATAAAAATATTTCAGGCGCTGTTTGCAATGGCGTGATCCTTAACCACAATCAAATTGACACAGTGATTATGGGGTAAATTTTCTTCAAGCGGCCGGAAATCTTTCTTGCACTATAACCTCTTGCTTCATAATTGGCACAATGAAAAAAACTTCTTTAGCTATGTGACAATCTCATATAATAAAGCTACGAGGGAGACTGGCGTCAAGTTATGCCATTAAGTTATGCCATTAATATTGTAAGTATGACAACGGGTTATCAACTCATCATGCGTTAAGTGTCCAGTTGCCTGAACTGAGCATATTAAACATATCTATACTCTAATCCTTATCCAGTAAGACAACGGAAACGGGAAATCACCATAAAAAATACACGAGGGATTAAAAATTACATTGAATTACTATTTATCAATGTATATTAAAATTTTAAATTTACAGGTTTTTTACAAACGATACTGTGATGAACTTTTTCCAGAATATTTCACCCAGTCTCATATTAAGGAAATAAAAACCCCAAATCCCAGATTTCTTAGTCGGGTATCTTGAATCACAACAATAACCTATAGTGATTAAATCATCTAATCCCATAAGAAGAAGAAGACAACGAAAATTTTGGCAAAACAAAAACAATTTCTAAACAGCTATGAATTGAAGTACAAGAAAGAAAAAGAGGGAAATTGAAAAGACAGGCTCACAGATTTCATTTGCAAGACAAAACAGATTCGTAACAGTTAAACCAACACTTACCTCGCCGGCCACAGTAAATTTGGTGTCTGTTTCTGCCGTCCTTCGCCATGAACCACCTCACTCTCAACCTCCATTGCTTTCGAAAAGGTCAATACTGCTTTAACTTTTCTCTCATCTTCTCAATCAATAACGCGTATGGGTTGATGAGAGATAATGAGAAAAAATGATGAGGAGATGATGTGGTCCCGAAAAAAGATGATCTCCCGTTTTTAATGATTTGTTCGTTGAGAGCATTGTTGTCAAACTCACGAGTTGACTCTCCGAGTTTACCGTTTTTACGCTTCTAGCTTACAAAAACGAGTCGAGTTAGTGGTAAACTCATGCTAGATGTAAACTCGGTTAAACTTACGAGTTTATACACCGAGTTTACCGTTTTTACGTTTCTATTTTACAAAATCATGTTAACTTACTCTTAAACTTATGTTAACTTTTTTTATTTGATCATGCTCAGCGGCTTTATGTAGAAATTTTATAGAAATTTCTTTATTAAATATGATAAATGATGAATGTTGATGGATTTAATTTCAATTATTTGGATTTAAAATATATTTAAATCAAATTGTTGTCTTTTTTATATTTTAATTATTTAATTATACACTAATAATACCTATTTAATGATAAAAGTAAACTCTTACAAGTTTACGATTCGAGTTCACAATACGAGTTTACGTGACTATTATGAGTTTGCTTAAACTCGTGAGTTTGACAACCTTGGTTGAGAGTAAATGTGGTCTTTTCATTATATTAGTAGGGTTAAAATTGAGATTTCATCAATGGTTACACTCCTGTAATGAGTTTACATTGGGCCATTGGGGTGGAACCGGCTGAGATATACTGCCTCTTGCCATCCACTGCCCACCTCTTTCACAAAGGTGCGTCTTTTTGACACAAAATGTAGCTGTTGTCTCCTTTTTTTTCTTTAAATATTTAGGGTACTAAAAAGATATTTTATGATCTTGATCAGATTTGAAAAAAATCTTGTGGTCTTCATGATCTTGAAAAATTATTTTAGGATATTGAAAAAATATTTGAGTCTTGGCAGTACTAAAAAAAGATCTTGGGATCTTATTTGGGAATACTTGATACTTAAAAAAATCTTGTGATCTTGAAAAATTATTTTATGATATTGAAGTATTTTTTAAAAATACTTTATGATCTTTAATATCCTAAAATAATTTTTTAAAATCATGAAGTATTTTTTTAGTCACCGTATTCGTCCCAAGATCTTTTTTTACCGTCGATAGTCTAAAATATTTTTTCAATATCCTAAAATAATTTTTCAAGATCATGAAGTATTTTTTCGATGCGGTCAAGATCCGAAATATCATTTTAGTACTCGAATATATATATTTTTTTTTTAAAAAAAAAAAAAAAAAAACAAAGAGAAAGGCAGTTGCTACATTTTGCGTTAAAACGACGCAACTTTGTGAAAGAGGTGGGCAGTGGATAGCAAGAGACAGTGAACTTCAGCCGGTTCCCCATTGGGGTCCTCCTATGAATGGAGATTACCAAAAACAAATATGCAGACTGTTTTAGGATTGCATTCTACATTACCATTAATAAGCCCAACCAAACGGGGTTGGCTACGGTCCTCTTCCCTTCCCATCCACTTCTCATCCTCTTCCTCATCTTAGTCGTTGGATTGAAATCTTAACCGTTCAGATTTAATATTATACAAAAGTATTATTTTTATATATTTTTTTTAATAATTTAATATTTTTTAATATAAAAATAATATTTTTATAAAAGATTAAATCTGAACCGTTCAGATTTCAATCCAACAGCTGAGATTGAGAAGAGGATGGGAAGTGGATGGGAGGAGAAGTGGATTGGAGCCACTCCCCAACCAAACAGGCCAATGATAAGGGTCCGGATACTATCATTGTCCCCCCTCTCCCCATCCCTCACAATCTCATCTGCACAAATCCAAATCTTGATCCAATCTGGTCATAATTTTTTTAAAAAAAAAAACAAATTGATGGGATCGCATCTCGGCCGTCCAAATTTGGATCGGACGTCGAGATCTGGCCGGATGGAGAGGATGGGCAGAGGGGGGGACTGTGAGAGGACCTGCTCCCCCAATGATAATGTAATAAAGATCACTATTGCTCCCCCGTTATGTAATTTTGTGTTAATTCCTTAGGCTTTTCAGCCTTCTTTTATATATATATATAAAAAATATTTATACTCCTTCTAATCCTAAATATAATACAAAGTTATTTTTTAAAGATATTAAGAAATTTAATTAAATTACTTTAAAATATTTATATTTATTATTATTTTCTCTAAACTATTTTACCTAACTTATAAACTGATATATAATATAAAGATACACATCATATGATATGATTAAATAACTTCTTTAACTTCATTAATCTCTCTAAAAAAATTCAAGGCTTTCTTATATTTAAGACTAGATGAGTAATTAACTAATATTATATGCTTTGACATGTATTAAATAATGCATAATTATTTAAAAATTTAGTAACTTTTTATTACATTGATTTCTTAAATACTTAAAATATTATTTTTAATAATCACTAGTATTGATAATTAAATTTCCTCAATTCAACTCTCCAAGTAAATTTTTTTTTTCTAGCTCTATACTTAGCTAAGTGTATTAAGCTTTTTTCATAATAAAAAAAATTAATGATTGATAGAATTTAAATGCTATCCATTATCTTTCTTGATAGTTGTCTATACGGATTAAAAAAGTTCATATTAAGAAAAGTAACACAAATAAAAGGATAGTTGGGTTGAAGGGTGGTGTACGGCGTTTTAGCCTTAGAGTCAATGCACCTGACTGAGAATCTGACGAAGCTTGAAACGTAGCGTCCCTGCAACTGCAATAATATAACAACAGCATGGGATGGCTGTCGTTTCAAATCACACAGGCGTCGTCCATCAATGCGTCAATGTCGTCTTTGTCTCACCCCCAAAATAATTGGCCAAAACAAAAATAGAATCTTGACGTGGACGACACTGATTTTTGTTAGACACGTGATGGGAACGCCTCTATTATTTATTTGAGCCGCAAGAAACTTTGATTTGACGATGACTCATCACTCCCACTTGATAATATCTCCTATCTTAAATAATATCACTTTAGTTCTATTTATAAGTTTAGTTTGACAAAAAAAGTAATTATATTTATAAAGTCCATTTTAATTGTAATAAATGAGATTGTGTGATTTTACTCATATTAAATGTCTTATGAAGATAGAGAGAAAAAGCAGGTTGAAAAATTTTCAATCATAAATGAGGTCAAAGTTGAAAAATTACCCTATAATCATTGAGTTAACTATCTCATACCGTTGGTATGTGAGATTTGGTCAAAATAGACTTATAAATAGGACCAGAGTGGTACCACTCTGGTCCTATTTATAAGTCTATTTTAACCAAATTTCACATACCAATGAGAGGTAAGTATCTCAATGATTATAGAACAAATTTCCAACTTTACCCTTATTTTTGAATGAATACCTTTTAAAATTTATTATCAAATCTCTCTCATCTTTTTCTCATTCCAACATGGCTAGCCAATCTCTCTCATTCTCATTAATATAGGCAAAATTGTCACAATTTCATTTATTTGATCAAAATAGACTTATAAAGCTTAATAAATTATTTTTTAAAAGTATTAATATTTATTTTTAATATATTAAACTAATTTGTTTGATTTATAAACTAGTTGTTGTCTGAGTTGTCCGAAAGCGGGGTGGACCCGAGAAAATTATAGAAGAAGCTTATGATTTGGTGGGGGGATTTCGGGGGTTGGCGCCATTTTTTTTTTTAAATGAAAGTTTTAAATGCATTAAAAAAACAAAAAAAATATTTATGAAATCAAGTGAATATTGATGATGTAATAAGGGAGCAAATTATTTTATAAAGCGCATCGTTTAAACGCTTGAAATTTAAAATCTTAGTTAGAAATAAATACAAATTACATAAATTACTGATGAATGGTGGGTGTCTCAATAAGTTCAAGACATATATTTTAATAAAAATAATATATTACAATAAAAATAATTATAATATCATCCTTCAGGCGCTTATTTTTTGAATCTATCATAATTGTTTTATTATCAATGCTATCAAATACATTTTTTTCAATATAAGCCACTAAACAATCATTCAATCATTCATCCTCCATCCTATTACAGTCAATTGCCCTTAATTTATTAAGGGTGACACTTAATTTATAGGTGGGGAATCATTCATGTATAAATTTTTTTATTTTTAAAAAAACATCCCAAATTTATTGGGGGGCACTTGCCCACCCAATCAACAACCTGCGTCCGCCTCTGCCGAGAGCAATAGCATTCTTGGCTAACTAATTTAAGTGGGCCAGCCTTGGTTTTGAAGATTCCTCCCTAAATCCTGCAAAGTTCACAAGAATTAAATCTCCTCTTTTAAACAACATAGTCTAACGCTTCAACTGCTGAACACATGGTACCATGGGTGAAAATCAAAAGGTCCATGTATATGAAATTGCTAATCAGACCCGTCCATCTTCAAAACCAATGTCTTTCCAGCTGAAATAAGAAATGATCACCAAATCTATGACCATTAACATAATTAACTTTTTTGAATAATTGCTTTTATAATTTGTGAGGTGAGTATGTGAGTGAATTTTTATCTCAATTTGTTAAAAATGTTTTCTGAAACTAAGTTTTCAAAATTATCCAAACACTCACATAATTGCTTGGTAAGGATCCCTCATGACTAATCAACAGCTGACGCGCCCAAGATAAGTCGTACCACTAAATTTTTTGAGAAGGGCACTCTCGGACGTCAACCAGTTAATATACTTTAATACCTCTAATAATGGAGCGACATCACTTTGATCATGAACCTTCCAATTTCTAAAACACCACATAATGTTTTTTAAGGAAGTATGTCCTGCTCATTTTTCTAAGGGAAAATCCATCTCAGGACCCATTTTAGTAAAAAAAAATGTTAAAAAAAGGTCCAAGACTTTTTCTGGTATTATTTCATAAAACGTTAGTTCTTGCTAGTCTTGATTTAGTTATTAATGGGCGATTTAGTTGTTAGAATATTGTTGTTAATCTTTCTTAATTTAGTTAAAAGTGCGATTTAGTTATTTAATTTGATTTAGTTGTTAATATTTTATGAAATAATACTAAAAAAAGGTCATGTGACTTTTTCTTAGACTCTTTTTAACATTTTTTTTGGTTAAAATGAGCCCTGAAATAGATTTTTCCTTTTTCTAATCGTCAGTGAGTTGGCACACCTTAGATAATTGGTAGGACCCACACTAATAAAAAATAACGGCTGTTTAAGACATCTGTTTTGAAATATTTATTGGTATTTTACATACTGAAACACTTATTTGTGACAAACGCAAAACAAAACAAAACCAAAAAAAAAAAAAACTTCATTATTAAAATTGTACCTAAAACTTATAATTTTTTAGCACCAAAAAGTAACGAGGCCAAATCCCACCTTTACTATCTTGTGCCAAAAACTGCTCAGCGACAACGAACCATACGCTGAGTTTCTTTACATGGGGGTAACAAAGTCAATTCAACAAATTCTGAAATTCTAAATGAATGTCCTTGGACTAATTTAGATTTTGTCAAAGTAGGGGATTGATTTGGGTTTTCGTGGTTTCAAGAGTACCTAATTGGTTTTTCCCAACGTACATTTAGATTTTATTAAGCATCTTTGACCCCAAAAAAAATGCAACAAGTCAAGATTTTGTCACTTTGCAGGGCTGCTATACATAATTGCCGTATTACAAAGGTCATTGATCTACAGAGATATAGTACTCTATCACTCCCATCACATATATTTATCTAATCTAATTATATTAATGAAGTCAGTTAAATTAGTTAATATGACATATATTTTTTAAAATATCCGAATCATCTTCTTTATTTAATGATTTCCTCAATCTCTATTTTACTTATTGAGGGAACATAAATATAAGTAAATTAAAATAAGATTGATAAATATAAAAGTTATGTCATCAACCTACAATTGTGTCTTATATTAAGTACCGGGAAATGAAAGATATTAGATATCACGTCATCAAGCCAACAAATGAATTTGAACAAGTCTAATGTGAGTTTCAACTTTCAACCCTTCAATGCCTCGGAGCATTAAAAATAAAGGAATATAATATTACTTGGAATATATGTAGGCATTTTTTTCGGACAAAAAAAAAATCTAGGCACTTTCATATCATTCATGGCCATGGAAATATTCTACTCAAAAATTCGGAGGGATAATTGAAAGGGTAGATATATGAAAGAAACGTTCTTTTTCGATACAAAAGAAACGTTCTTTATCAAAAACGGAATATGCACTTTGCTCAATTGGAATTACATTTTTCACAGAAGGAATATTCCTCAAATTGTCTCGCAAATCTGACAAACCCATGTGGAAATTAATTTTATCTAAAGGAAGATTAAATGTTCCTAACATTAATATTAACTCTTTTTTGGAAAGCCTGACGGTAAAAATTCCATCAATTTAAAAAAAAAAAAATATAATTAAGGTAAATATATAGGCTAAGCCATAAAATTAATTTCTTAATAAGTCTCACTTTTTATAAGTAAATAAAAAATAGGTATCATTACAAAGTTAAACATTTCCTTTGGGCTCCACACCCTATTTTTTATATTTCTTCAATCTTTTTTCAGATTCATAAATTTGAAATATTAAAAATGTGTCCAATAGTAGTTGATGAGAAATTTTTAATTGATTTCGTATCAGTACATCTTTTTAAATCTAATTTTTATTTTTCTTATGAGAATATTTTTAATTTATTATTTCTTCAGCATGTTACACAAAAAAATTCTTGTAAATATTATAATATTTTATAAATAACTTATATATGTATGATAAAAAAAAAAACTTTTGCCAGTAATTACTGCGATCCAATCAATTCCAAAGTTCCAACATAGATCTATCATCAAAATAATTTAGAAAATGACTTTTTCTCTATTCTTTTGAAACTATTCCCTTTGTCTTATTTATAAAAGTCTGATAATTACGTGATTTAGAAAAATGGTTAAAATTAATTAAAAATAATAAGTATATCTAAAATATTTGTTTTTCGATCCCAAGCATTTCCTTATTTATTAAGGTTAAGTAGCAAATTTACCTTGAAATTTTTTTTGATGAGCAATCTTTGCCTAGAAGTTTTTTTGTCTCAATGTTGCTCGGAAGTTTCAAAACGTATAATGTTGCTCATTTCCATTAAAAAATTAACGGTCAACGTCAATTTTATGACAGTCAACGTTAGTTTTTTAATGGAATAAGCAACATTACTACGTTTTGAAACTTTCATAAAGAACATTGAGACAAAAAAACTTCTAGGGAAACATTGCTCCTTGGTCTATCTTAGGGGTAGATTTTTTACTTAACCCTATTTATTAGGGACAAGTGGAATAGAGAAATTAGTAAAAAGTATCATCAACATTTTAATTAATATAATATGTATAATTAATTATAGGTATAAAAAAAAACTCATTAAATGTTTACAAATTTTGTTGGGATTTTATAAAAAAGACTAAGACAATTTAAATTTTGAGCTCTTTAAAAAAAAAAAAAAGAATGAATACTCAACAATGGCCAACAAAGTCTTTACATATTTTGGCTTTCTATTTGCCATCTCATCATTTTCACTAATCTTTCATCATGGTGGGTTAAAGAAAGCATATTATATTAAGGGTTAAGGTGCAAAAATAGACATGTGCTTTATCTCAGGAGGCCAAGAAGCAAATGCTTTTTTTAGGTGCAAAAGTGACTATGTGGTTAGCAAATTAGGTGCAAAAATAGCGTTTGACCGTTAAGTTTGACTTTTTTTGGTGACCCGGACGATGACGTGGCATTTCAAATATTTTTTCAAATTATCTTTTTAGTACCGGTCAATAGCTGAAATATTTTTTCAAGATCCTAAAATAATTTTTCAAAATTATGAAATATTTTTTTTGTACCAATCATTATCCTGAAAATACTTTTTAATACCAGTCAGTACCCTGAAATATTTTTTTCAATATCCTTTTAGTACCGGTCAATACCTGAAATATTTTTTTAAGATCATAAAATTATTTTTGCATCTTTGAAATGCCACGTCATCGTCCAGTCATCAAAAAAAGTCAAACTTAACGGTCAAACGTTATTTTTGCACCTAATTTGTAACCACATAGTCACTTTTGCACCTAAAAAAAACATTTGCTTCTTTGGGTGCTCTAAAAAAAATCACATGTCTATTTTTGCACCTTAACCCTTATATTAATTAACTTCACTAACATATTTAACCTTCATAAATTAGTTAATTAGGTCCTAGGATTTAAAGTCCGGAGAGAAGTATTATATGAAACATGTCTCAGGGCACTGAGGGCGAAGGGCAGTGCCTCAATGATGTTTGGCTCACACGACATCTCATTTTTTCAGTTAAAAATATAATATCTTTTTTTTTTCACGGTTAAGTAGCAAATTTATCTTAAAAGTACGTGCCAAAGAATAATTTTTCTCTGAATGTTTTTTTTTGGGCTTAATGTAGCCCCAAAAGTATAAAAACGTAACAATTTTACCCTTTTCCGTTAAAAAGTTAACGGTCAAAGTTAGTTTTTTAATAGAAAATCACAAGATTGCTACGTTTTTTAACTTTTGGGGCTACATAAAGCGAAAAAAACTTTCAAGGAAAAATTACTTCTGAGCATGTACTTCCGAAACAAATTTACTATTTAACCCTTTTTTCCATCAAAAATTTAAAATATAATATCAGTATCGCTTGTGTATGCATTGCTGCCATGCGCTAAGGCTGGAAGAAGTTCATATCAGGAAGAGGACGCTTTTATTAGGGTTAAGTAGCATTTTTACCCCAGAAATACACCCCCGGGAGCAACTTTATCCTGGAAGTTTTTTTTAGTTTAATTTTACTCCAGAAGTTTTTTTTTGAGCAATTTTTCCCCTCCATTAACAACCCTAACGATCAACTGTTACCCTAACGATCAACTAACAGTTGACCCTTAGGGTTGTTAACAGAGCGGCGAAATTGCTCCAAAAAAAAAACTTTCAGGGCAAAATTGCTCCAAAAAAAACTTCCGTGGCAAAATTGCTACTTAACAAAAAAAAAAAAGTGTTAAAACTGCTATTTATGATATTATATATTTTTAATTCTTATTTATATAATATCTAGGAGTGGAAACAGGTCAAGCCAGCCCAGACTTCACCCTTAACAGGCCAAGCCTATTCGGCAACAAAGTGGCCTGAGTCTGGCCTGTGGCCTGTTATAGGACATTTTTTCAACTTGAGCCTGGCCTGTGCCCTGTTAAGGAGACCTATATTTTTTAAAATTTTATAATTAGGCTAATAGGTCACAGGCCTCACTGCAAAATAGGTCTACTTCAAACAGGCCAAAAATAGGCCTACTTTAAACAGGCTGAATTACATAAATCAGCGAAGGCAGAGATTAAAAAAGGTTGTCATTAACGAGTCATTATTGCAAAATTAAATATTAAATATAAAAAAGGGTTAAATAGCATTTTTGCCCCGGAAGTATATGGTTAGGAGCAATTTTGCCCTGAAAGTTTTTTTTGGAACAATATTGCCCCAAAAGTTTTTTTTGGAGCAATGTTGCCCTGGAAGTTTTTTTTTTTGGAGCAATTTTGCCTAGTTAACCGTTAGGGTTGTTAACGGAGAGGCAAAATTGCTCCAAAAAAAACTTCTGGGGCAAAATTGAACCTTAAAAAACTTCCAAGGCACAATTGCTCCTAGAGGTGTACTTCGGAAAAAAAAATTGCTACTTAACCCTATCTTCTTTCTTAGTTATCTTCTCATCATATCATCTTTACTCTTTGATTATAAAATAGATAATTTACGTTTAATATTTTATAAATTAAAATTTATTTATTTTATGGATTGTAATTATAAATAATATAGATTAGATTTTAAGAGTTTAAATTTACTTAGTTATGTTTATAAAAATAATTTTATAAAAGATTGAATCTAAATCATATATTGTTTTAATCTAACGGTAGATATAAGATTATGAGAAGAAAATGATAGAGGAGACAATTAGAGAAACCCGACCCCTCATATCATACACGCAGCGCTCTTAGTCAAGATAGAGGAAGATTAGAGATTAGAGAAAAAATTGCTTCTCACAGAATACTTTAGAGGCAAAACTTTAAAACAAAATACTTTAGATATTAAACACGTCTAAAAAAAGAAGGATTAGACTTCTCTTCTTTTCTTTTTTTCATCTGCTTCAATATCTTTTACCCCAAAATTAAGTAGTTTTGGGAAACAGAGCAAGATGAACAGTTTGTACTCTAAAACATTTTCTTTAAGAGTATCGAGTATCTTAAATTATTTTTCAGCAAACTCAGCGCCCTAAAAATATTTTTTTGGGGACACAAATTATTCATTGAAAAATACTTCAGAATCCTAAGTGTTAGATAGTAGGTGCCACTAAAAATATATTTTAGAGTTATGAGCTTACTAAAAATTAATTAGAATTTACTAAAAAAATATTTCAGGATCATGGATTTTTTTTAAAAAAAAAGAAATATGCTCCTCTTACTTTTATTTTACCCAAAAATATATATATATATATTTTTTTAAATGTTAAATTCAAACCATTCAAATTTTAATATAAAGATTGAGATGAATAGTGGAGGTGAAGAGCCGAGAAGAGAACAAGAAGAGTAGATGATGATAGTCAATTCTTTGTAGAGACACTCTAGGGGTCTGTCTGGTACGCGGAAGAAGTGGGATGAAAAGGGAAGAAGATTAAGTTTTCTTATTTGGTATACATTTAGTGTCTAATCTTCTAGGAACTCAACTTCCTGGGCATGTCAATTGTTCTGTCATAGAACACAGATGTCTAGCCCTAGGTGGGCTAGTATGTTGATGTAGGATCAAATAGCTACCTCCTAGGTATCCATGGATGGGATACCTATGAGAATAAGAGATCACAGAGCACACACATGAAGGCTTTCGCCTAAGGGAGTGGGGTGTGTGTTCTGTGTAGACTGAATCGTAAAGAGGCAGAGTTCAGAATACTGTGTACCGTTCACCTGGAGAATATCTCCTTATTTATAGTGAGTGTTATGAGGATACGATTCCCCTGATTGCACGTTCCCATGACTTGCCTGTTTCATCTCCCAGTGCTCCCACTATGTGATGGTGGGATAATGGGTCATTCCCTTAAGGTTAGGGTTTGGTTGCCCCTTGTTGGGCCTCACTTGAACGGGCCTAATATTTTATTCCATAACAGTTGCCCCCAAGCTTGGCAGTTCAAGTCTCTGAGCTGCCGAGATTAATTGATTGCTTAACCCGGACACGGTGTATTCGAGTTTTCTTATGTTTAGAAGCTTTCCAAGATCCCTTAAATCCGAATTCGCTTTCGTAGCAATTTCTTCCGGGATAATCAGTCGGTCTATATTCCTGCATTTAATAATGTATAAGCAAATCACAATAAAATGAAAAATACTTACTATTTACGCAATTCGTTTAGCTTGCTCATTTTGAATGCTTGTCCGAATTTGCTTTAAACATTCGGTTTGCAATAATCCCGACTATTGATAATGTGCTTTTCCACTAACAAATCATTATCCATTCATGTTGCCTCCAGCTGGTAGTTCGGTCACTAAGTGCTTAGGGATGTGTTGATTTTCCAACCGGACCGGATGTTCGTGATTGTTGGGATTGCTTGCGTGTTGACCCGAGATTCCGGGTTCATATATTCTAACCCCGAGATTCCGGATTAATATCTTCTAACACCAAGATTCCGGGTTAATATCTCTAACCCCGAGATTCCGGGTTAATATCTTCTAACACCGAGATTCAAGGTTTTTTATTTCTGAAAACGGGTTTGTTTACCCAAAATTCAGTTGTTTAAATAGACTTGCGGCATTGCCGTCTTTACTGGTGGATCCCGTATTTTAACTAGATTCAGTTAACTGGGTCCGCCTTTAAAAATTTACACGGATCCCGGATTATAAACTAGATTCGTTTAACTGAGTCCGCCTTCAACAATGTTTCCTGCAAAACTTGGAAAAACCTTTCTCGATCGATACTCTCCTAGTCATTTTAGACTCGGGGTATGTTTTTATTTGGCGGCTTTGCCGCTATGACAAATTTTGCGTAATCGGGCTTTTTACCCTGAGTCGCTCATGTCTTATAGTTACACTCGCCTTGTCTATTTGGACTCGGGGTATGTTTTTTCTTTGGCGGCTTTGCCGCTATGACAAATTTCGCGTAATCGGGCTTTTTACCCTGAGTCGCTCATGTCTTATATTTATACTCGCCTTGTCTATTTGGACTCGGGGTATGTTTTTTCTTTGGCGGCTTTGCCGCTATGACAAATTTCGCGTAATCGGGCTTTTTACCCTGAGTCGCTCATGTCATTCATGAATGAGTTAAAACTCGGTCTTTTACACCACATGATTTATGAAGGAGTTTCGAACCTCTATTCATACATGTTCGGTGTTAACGGGTCCGCCTTCATCCCCTGTCGTAAGGGTTCATTTCATACGGAACTCGGATTTTAACTGGATTCAGTTAATTCGAGTCCGCCTTCAAAACTTTCACAGACTTTACCACGGATCCCGGATTTCAATTAGATTCAGTTAAACTGAGCCCGCCTTCAAACATGAACACGGATCCCGGAATTTAACTAGATTCAGTTAACCGGGTCCGTCTTCAATTTTTGTTTCTTGCAAAACTTTATATGGAGCACGGGTTTGAACCAGATTTGGTTTTACCGGGTCCGTCTTGATCCTTTCGTAGGAAACGAACTTTATACGAATCCCGAATTTTAACTAGATTAAGTTTAAATCGGGTCTGGTTTCAAAACTTTTCACGGAACTCGGATTGTAACTAGATTCAGTTAATCCGAGTCCGCCTTCAAGAATTTATACGAAGCCCGGATTCTAACTAGATTCAGTTTTAGCCGGGGTCCACTTTCAACAATTTACACGGATCCCTGATTTAAACTAGATTCAGTTTAAACCGAGTCCGCCTTCAAAACTTTACACGAAGCCGGATTTAAACTAGATTCAGTTTAAATCGGGTCCGCCTTCAAGATTTTACACGGATCCCAGATTTTAACTAGATGCAGTTTTAACCGGGTCCGGTTTCAAGATTTTACACAGATCCCAGATTTTAACTAGATGCAGTTTTATTGGGTCTGCCTTCAAAGATTTACACGGATCCCGGATTTTAAACTAGATTCAGTTTAACCGGGTCTGCCTTTTCTCCTTTGTTTCCTTCAAAACTTGGAAAACGTTTTGATCGCTCTTTCAGCTTTATCGTGTTCCAATGGACGTAAGTTTTAACCTTTTGGTTTTATCAGGTTCCAAAGGACACATGTTCCAATTGGTTTCTCCCCGCTGCCCGGATTTTAACCAGATTCGGTGTAACCGGGTCTGCCTTCGTCCCTGTCGTAAGGGTTCATTTCATACAGAACTCGGATTTTAACTGTAGTCAGTGTAATTGGGTTCCGCCTTCGAAACTCGTCCGAGTTTTGTTTGATGACTGGGCTAGAGTCAGAAATTTGCTGCGCAGAATGTGGGTCTGGGACCACCCATGGGCTATCAACCCTCCTGAGTGACTAACCAGAAATCAATCGGGAGTAAGAGCTATCCGCCACATATCTAGGTTCAGTGTCGCAACTAAACTCTAAATATTCCGACTTGATCAAGGTCGTTGTGACGGTTTGCTTCATTACCCCAAGCTTTGATGCATCATGGCCACAAGGGCTTCTTGGTTTTACCGTGTCCCAAAGGGAGCACATTTTAACCATAATGTGGGCGTTACCGCATCCTGAAGGAATACGTTTAGCCATAATGTCGGCGTTATCATGCCCCAAGGAAACACGTCTGTTTCCAAGGAAACACGTTTTAACCGTTATTTCCACGGAGCCCAGATTTTAACTAGGTTCGGTGCAACCGGGGCCGCCTTCAAAAATTTACACGGATCCCACATTTTAACTAGATTCAGTTAAAATCGGGTCCGCCTTCTATTTTTGTTTCCTGCAAGACTTTATACGGAGCCCAGGTTTTAACCAGATTCGGTTTAAGTCGGGTCCGGCTTCTTTGCTTTCTTTTGGAGGTGGACTCCTCCTTATAATATTTGCATCATATTCAATGTCCTCTGGTCTTGAATTTGAAGGATAAAAACCCATCAAAAATCTCTTGATGATAATTTTCAAGGCTCTGCATTATCTCAGATTCCATTGCTGGCTAGAGTGTTTGAGGATCTTCGAGGATATGACGGATAATATTAGTAGCAACATCTATCATTTATCACAACATTGCCAATTCTGCAGTAGTTGAGCCCACTTGTCTCAGAGCTTCTTCTGCTCTGGACTTTGAAAAGAATGATTTAATTGATCATTATTACAACCAGAATTTTTTGTATCAGCATAAACCAACTTTCTACATTTCTTGATTTTGGAAGTTATGCTAGGGAAAAGCTAGTTTCTTCAACAAATATTGACAGCAAACTCCTTAACCTCTGAGTTGTCATCATTCAACAGCTTCAGAACTGGTTGAACAACTTTTTGCAGCAAAGGAAGACCCATTTTTCTTAACATTAGGAAATCCACCTAGCCCCTCAAAGTGGGATTTAAGGAAACGAGGAGGGCTACACTCTTTGCAAATAAACCCCAGCAAAGGGATTCCTGCCCTTTTTGTTTTTAACACAACAAGGATGAAGCTCCAACAGTGCAAAGTGAACTTCGCATAAAAGAATTAGAGCCTGCCTCATCTTTCTACTGATGTTGTGACTCCAAAGATACATCAAGAAAAACATCATATATACAGCATGGGTGAAACTGGGTTTAATGGCAATGAGAAAGAACAATGTCAGTATGATAGCTCGAGAGCTTGTGCGCATTCACATATTCCATTCAATTGAATGATGACATCCACATTGATTTTCATGTATCAAGGGATTAGGCATATGCATGTATCTATATTCAAGTATTTAACTCAATGTATTTATCATAGATAAAATTGAATAAACTGGAAGAAGAACGCTGCCTCTTTCATGAGAATAAATATATACTGCCCATCCCAAGAATTGGGCTAAAAACTTACGGCCTGTGCAGTAGCTAGCTCTAGCAGATGCTTCCCTCATAATACATAATCATTGTTCAAAACAGCTAAGGTCGACTCTTTCTGGTTCAGAAAACGATAAAGCCATAACATCGATAATAAATAAAAGCAAAGCAAGAGAGATAAGAGGGATAGACTTTCCTGATTATCCCGCATCTTCAAATTCTTGGACCCACACTGTCATGCATCTCCGAATATTGATTTGTTTTCCCCTTATCACGAGATTTCCGTTAGTCTTTATCTTAGATTCTGAGAATGGTTTCAGTTCTGGTTCAAGCTCATTAGCTGGTGTTGAGGGGATGTCATTGATCCTGTTCTAGTATCTTGGCACTCCCATTTCCACATGTTAACACCGATAAAGCATGCTCTCAACAAGCCGCTTCGATGTAGAATAATCATGACTCAGATTAAAGTATTTAGCATTTAACACACAAACGAATGCATATGCTGAAGCCTTTCATGGTCGACGTCGTTCCTCGCGGCAAAGTATAAGGCCCAAAAAACAAGCAGCTCACAAACAAGAATATATGAGCTACAAATCCCAATTAACAAAGTTATCTCGGCTCCATAACTGAAGCAAAAATTGGGATGAGTAGCCTGGGAAAATTCCTGGAATCTCCGTTTCACGATGATGACGATGTGGTTTGTGAAAACTCATTCCCGCCACATCATGCTAAAGCATTTTGTTTGTGAGTTAAAGCATTTTGTTGAATCAGTATTTTTATTCTTTCCTCCACACAAAAATTCAGAAACAGCCCATATTTAATTTGGAATCCAAGTCGGTATTTAAGAGATATACCCTTTTGATCATAGCACATGCCTACCTCATTTCCTAATGGAAACATGATGGCGTCAAAAACTTTTTCGACCCTCTTAAGCTAAATGCCGCCTCCACAAAGCCTTCAAAGCGTGCTCTATATCTCCGAGATCAATGAAGATGATGATGATGAAGTCGGTGCTGTGGTGATGGTGAAGTTGATGGTCATGAAGAAATATTTGTAACTGATGATTCAAGCTTAGTCTGCAACAAAGATAATCATTCCATGCTCTCACATCTTCCATTAGATGGAAATATTAATAGCCACTCAAAGAAGAAGCTGCTCGTTCTTGACGTGAATGGATTGCTTGCTGACTTTGTTGATCATGTTCCTTCTTTGCACTTACATCGGAAAGCTACCGGAATATAATGGATGATTTGAATCTCCACCACCTTGACCACCGTGGTAGTCTTCAAGCTTGAGAGCAAAATTAAACTCAAGATCAAGCTTCTCTAATGATGGCACTCTCAGCAACATCATAACAGCAAACACCAAGTTTATGCAAGAGGCTTTTTTGCCTCATTAATATGTCCACCAATGCAAAGTCCTTTCAATAGACTCTCCCATGCAAAATCACTTGGAAAATAGCTAATAATAATAACCATTTCATCAAGAAGGTTCTGATAAGCTGTCTTTAGAAACAAACCAGCGTGTGCCGAGTCGAACTGGGTGTGCCCCCATCTCGGCATCATCATTGTCTCTCCACTTCATGATCTCAGCGCCTGTGGTCTGCATGATGTACGCGTTACGGTGTGAAACACAGCTTCATCGGAGTTATAGTTGGATTATGTTGATGGATCCCTCGAAGAAAAGGTGTTGCTTCCTCCGAGTCTGATCTCTTTCTCAGATTCCATCGCTTTCAGTTTTTCTACAAAGCTGGGTCCCATGTTTTTGGTGCATGAATCAAGATGTATGACACCGAGCTACAGCAACCACAAACCAGGCCACATTCGAGAGATGATGGGCGTAGCAACTGAAGGACCATGGAGACGTTAACTGACGCCATACTCCACCGCCAAGGTACTGTCTAAGCAGTTTAGAATCCAAATAGATGGAACCCACAATTCTGGTTGCAGCAACGCTAAGTCCGGGATTTAAGGGCACGATCATGAATGTGGTGGGGATATTGCACTTGACGCCATTCAACGTTGGTGTCTCGGTTTCTGCATTTCGGCATATCAGCACCTCGTCATCTCAGTATCTCTTGGAAATTTGCATCTCGGCTGCACCTTTCTCCGAGATCCCCATATCGGCCCCCAAAACTTGTTTAAGTGTTGTGATTTACAGAAAACTGTGAAACTCGGACGACAAGACTCTTTGAAGCGTGCGGCTCTTCTCAGAATTTTTAAACACATAATGGGCATACTTGATTTATTTATTTTTTTCTTTTTTTCAAACACGGACAGCCCTGCTTGCGTCTTTCCTTCGTGGCATGAGAAGAAAATCCTTAATCTCATGGATTTGCTTAGGCATTGCTAGGAGCGTCATTGTCTAATCCAAAGGGCTCTGAGCTTCAGCACTACGGCACCCGAGGTTGAATTAAAACTAGCTAAAAATGAGGTTGCGATGAAGGCCGCATCCCTCTATCCTTTAGAGAAATATTTCTCAAAGAAAACGCCAGCTGAAAATTCCACACCAGTATCGCATGAAAAGAATTCTCAAATATTTCTTCCTTGACTAAGAAGGCATCCCAAATAGCAGTGTTATCCGTTTGACCTCTGAAACTACATCAAGATAGCCTTTATCTTCCTTGGTTCTGAGTTCTTCCTCGTACAACGCCCATGAGGAGATTCATCAACAATCAAGAGAGCCCATTCTCGCTCAAGCATGCTCTTCCTCAAGCGATGGAGCATGGTAAAAGGAATAACTACAATTCTAGGGCATCTCGCTGCAAGTCATCGAATCCTGTAAAAAAAACCTCGCTATCTCCCTGTAAGCTGGTTAAAAGTAAGAGTACTCTCCTTCTTGTTCTCCATCGACGTGACATCAGTTTCATGAAACTTTCTGGGGATCTTCATTTCTATCATCTCCTTTATTTGGAGATTTCCTCCTGTGAAACTCTGTAGAGCTTTCTTCTGGTGTACCCAATTCCTTCTCTTGACCAGCTTGTGATAGCCTTGATGATCCTCCCCAGGCGTCGTGATCAACCATCTTAATATTGTAACCATTTGAATTAAATGAAGGCTAATCGGCATCTTAGGATAATACCAGATACGCACCTCAACTGAATCTCGGTACACCTCAGCGTCTTATTGTCGTCACTGTTTCATCATCTCGGCATCTTTTTGCCGACTTCAGCGTTGGCTAGGTCGACCGACTTCACCCTCTTGGCATCTTATTGCCGCCACTGCCTTATCATCTCGGCTCCTCATAACCATATTAAACGTATACCTCAGCATTTATCCCTCTCCGGAGTCCACATCTCAGCACCTCGGCTCAAGTATCCCGCCTTATCTCGGCATTTGCTCATCTCGGCAAGGAGGTTACTTTGGAGCACCTCATGAAGTATTATCGGAAACATTACAAGAATGATACCAAGCCTCGAATAGTCGAACCCAAAACCTCACAGCATGTCTATAAATAACATGCCATGAAGCTACTCATTTGAGATATGAGCGGACGTGACCCAACTCGGGGCATCCATCTCGGCACTGGAATTCCATCAATTGGAATTCTAAAATGGCGTCGGCCTCAAAGCACTTCGAGGCCATCTTCTTGACCAAGTATGGAATCCAACAGCTATAACAAAAGCCAAGAATATTAATTGCAGGAATCAATTCGGATTCCACGTTACTCCAGAGCCAAGTGTCCACACCACCCCCGCGTTGAAGATTGATGATATTCCTTTACTCCTATGGGTGTTCATCGATTAAATCATATGCACAGCAAAATGGGCTTCTCACGACAAAAATTAGGGTTTTCCCTCAGGTGTACGCCCGTGGAAATTTCTGCCTGCATAGATCGATGATATTTTGTTTAGCATTTGGGAATTGGAATTATTGACCATCTTTGGTCGTGGGAATCAAAAATTTATCGACTCCCCACGGTCGGCGCCAATGTTCTGTCATAGAACACAGATGTCTAGCCCTAGGTGGGCTAGTATGTTGATGTAGGATCAAATAGCTACCTCCTAGGTATCCATGGATGAGATACCTATGAGAATAAGAGATCACAGAGCACACACATGAAGGCTTTCGCCTAAGGGAGTGGGGTGTGTGTTCTGTGTAGACTGAATTGTAAAGAGGCAGAGTTCAGAGGATACTGTGTATCGTTCACCTGGAGAATATCTCCTTATTTATAGTGAGTGTTATGAGGATACGATTCCCCTGATTGCACGTTCCCATGACTTGCCTGTTTCATCTCCCAGTGCTCCCACTATGTGATGGTGGGATAATGGGTCATTCCCTTAGGGTTAGGGTTTGGTTGCCTTTTTTGTTGGGCCTCACTTGAACGGGCCTAATATTTTATTCCATAACATCAATATTCTTTTATAAGTGGGAAGACAAGATCCCACCAAAATTAGTGGGAACCTAAGTTCCCTCTATGAAAAATAAAGTTTTCAGACATATTTAATTTACTCCTCATAATATGTTTATTTTCTATAAGGTAATAAAATATAATTACATTAATTCGACAAATTCAAATTTGATAAAAGAAGATTTTAGATAAATTCAAAAAAAAAATTGGAAATAAATGTTTCGTCATAGAATTCCAATTTGACTTGTATATCTGAATATTTTTTTGTTGCGAAATAAAAGTTTCATCATAAAATTCAAATTAGACCCATAAATTTGAATTTGATGCAAGAAAATTTGCATCAAATTCAAGTTATGGAAAAAATATATATATTTTTTTTTTAATTTTGAATTAATTACTTTTGAGGATAAAAATGTATTTGCTAATATTTTCTTAATCGCCACCCCTTCATTGTCTTCATACCAAACAATTCATCTTCTCTTATTCTTCAAAATCTTCCCTACCCTTTTTTTTCCCTTCTCAAAATTCCTTTCCCACCTCAAATCTTTCCGATAGCAACTTAGGGATTGGATAAACCTACCACATTTCATATTTACTGTTTAAAGCCACTTGTGTATTAATAGCCGACGGAAGTTCATATCTCCCAGCTCTTGGCGTCTTACTGCCATAGTGACAGATAAGACTCTCTCTCTCTCTCTCTCTCTCTCCCTCTCTCCCTCTCTCTCTCAGTTAGACAGAGAGATATGGGTACCATATCAGAACAGAAGCCACATGCGGTGATGGTTCCATGCCCAGCTCAAGGGCATGTGAACCCAATGACGAAGCTTGCTAAGATTCTTTACTCCAAGGGCTTCCATATCACCTTCGTCAACTCTGAGTTCAACCACAAGCGCTTGCTCCGAAGCAGAGGGCCCCACGCCCTCGACGGCCTCCCGGACTTCCGCTACGAGACCATCCCCGACGGCCTCCCTCCATCCGACGCCGATGCCACCCAACACGTCCCTTCTCTCTGCCACTCCACCAGCACCACCTGCTTTGACCCTTTCATCAAGCTTCTCGGCCGACTTCAGAGCTCGGTTTCCGCCGACCATGTCCCTCCGGTCACCTGTGTTGTCTCCGATGGGATCATGACTTTTTCCGTCAAAGCTGCTAATGCTTTGGGAATTCCTAGTGTCTTGTTTTGGACTGCAAGTGCATGTGGGTTTGTAGGGTATGCTCAGTATCGCTTTCTGGTTGACCAAGGCCTCGTTCCACTCAAAGGTAATTTTTTTTTTTTTTTTTTTTTTTTTTGCTTTCTTTTTAATTTGCTAACATATATATGGTTTATTACCCTATCGGTATATCATAGATCTCTTTTGATGTGGTAGTGGGTTTGTACTTTGTTTCGTGTTCTTTTTACATGTACTTTTTTTTTTTTTTTTTTGTCGAAACTTTTTTACATATACGAAGATATAGGAAAAGTTCTTGACATTTCAAGTCTGGTACAATATTATATAAAAAAAAATGTCAGTTTTGATCACATGGGAACAAGTGCACTTCATGTCATTGCTTTTGTATTTCTTGCGGTACCAGACAATGTATGAAGTTCAAATTTAAATAAATTACATTTTTTTTATTTTTTTAAAAAAATATCATATTAAATAAAATTAATTTCAATTTATAAAACTTAAAGACATCACCCATCGGCCATCGTGCTAGCAACAGAACAGATTTGAGTTTCACCAAAATCTGAAAAGTTCACATTCGATCTAAATATTTCACACTTAATTTTTCTTACTTTTATTTTTATAAGAAAATTATAATGTGTGTAGAATTTAAAATATAGATAATTTGTTAGCGGTTGGTTTTTCAAAAAATAATTTTTTATTTAAAAATTATTACCGTTGAATCTGGATTTAGATACTGCAAATGGAGGGCTAAAATTGTTTTCATGCCTTAAAGCTGGGTCTATACCTTCATCCAATATGTTGTTCATAAATCATAATATCTGATTTCGAGCAAAAAATAAAATAAAAATCATAATATCTGATAGTCTTATACCAAAGAATTTTTAACAATTTTGTCTAATTTTACTTTTATTTCTAATATGTGTGTGATTTTATATATATGCGCAGATGAGAGTTGTTTGACGAATGGATTCTTGGAGACGAAAGTTGATTGGATTCCCGGAATCGACAACCTTAGATTAAGGGACATCCCAAGCTTCATCAGAACCACCGATCCAGACGACATCATGCTCAACTTCTTCATCGGACAACTCAAAGCAGCTCATGAAGCCACCATGATCATCATCAACACCTTTGACGAATTCGAACACAGCTCTCTGCAATATCTTTCCTCCATCTACTCTCCTCCGATCTTCACCGTCGGTCCTCTCCCTCTCATCCTCGAACAAACCCCTCACAACCACAATCTCATGTCCTCCATCGGCTCTAACCTCTGGAAAGAAGACACCCACTGCCTCCAGTGGCTTGATTCTCAAGAACCCAGCTCCGTCTTCTATGTCAACTACGGCAGCATCACCACCATGACTGCCGACCAGCTTGCCGAGTTCGCGTGGGGCCTCGCCGGCAGCAAGTGCCAGTTCCTGTGGGTTGTCAGACCTGACCTTGTTGAGAGCAGGTCGGTGATTTTCTCGAAGGAGTTTAAGGAAGAGACTGAAGGAAGAGGGCTCATAGTGAGCTGGTGCTCGCAGGAGCAAGTGCTGAACCACCCGGCGGTCGGAGGGTTTCTGACTCATTCTGGGTGGAACTCGACGACGGAGAGCGTGTGCGCCGGGAAGCCGGTGGTGTGCTGGCCGTTTTTCGCTGAGCAACAGACAAATTGCCGGTATGCGTGCGTGGAGTGGGGGATAGGGTTGGAGGTGGATCCGGTGGTGAAGAGGGAGGAGGTGAGGAGGATGGTGGTGGAGGTGATGGAGGGGTCATCGGGGAAGGGGAAGGAGATGAAGGAGAAGGTTTTGGAGTGGAAGAGGAAGGCGGAGGCGGCCACCAGGCCAGGTGGTTCTTCTTATCAGAATCTAGAAAAGGTTCTTGATTTGCTGCTTAAAAACTTCAACCCCACTTGTTAAGGGATGGTTTTAATTTATAAATGCAATCCCATAAAGGTTATATATATTAATACGACCAATTAATAAATTTGCAAAACTATTATGTAATGGTTGTTAGTTATGATGGTGTGTTTGAATCGAGCCAAGATTCTATATTTGTGGGTGCATAATTAATGGGGAGATTCGGGGTTCGGGGACTGCTCCCCCGAATTTTTTTTAAAGGAAGTTTTGAATACATTAAAAAAAACAAAAGAATATAGATTAGAAGAGAAAAGAAAACTTCAATTTAATATAAAAAAATAATAATCAAGAAGTCAATTAAGTAATATCAAATGCAAGAATAAACTATACTCAAAAAGATATATGCATATCTTCTTGAAGGAAAATTAGGAAACATTTATGTGTATGTGAAGGCATTAGTTTGCCTAAACCCAGGTTTTCGTTTCAAAAACCAATTTCCAGAAGTAACACTCTTACCATTTGCAAAATCTAATTTTAGGTTAATATTCCATTTTTCAAAAGTCATTTTTGAGTTACTCAAATAAACATTACCAAAATGAGTTTTGTAAAAGTGAAATTTGGACCTTCAAAACTAAGTAGTAGCCACACATATACTATGATATTTTACTAATTTATTTTTATTAGGTTTTCTTTGTTTCTTTCCTATTTATTAAAAATCCTAAGCATGCATATTTATGATTTGTGTAAATGTATGTTCATATTTAAGAGATCTGAATTTTTTTCCCCCCAATTAAGGGTATCTTTTATGGGTGCACTTACACCCATAGGAAACAATGTGGCTCCGCTGGTTTGAATACAAGGAAAATATGGCATCCTTAAACTCCAAATTTGGTCCATCTAAATAATTTTAATTATATTCATAAGAGGACTTGGACGGTAAAATAAATCCCAATTATATTATGCTCAACCTTCTTATTCTTCTTATTATTACTACTATTATGAAGAAATTTATATATAAAGTAGTTTTGCCTGCAATCAATCTCTTCCAATTTGAAGGGTGGGACCGATTTGGTTACAGATAATTGAACTTTTACATGTATTTTGCACTATTTTTTTAATGATATGTTTGATAAATTAAACAATCTAATATTGGTTAACTAAATGGCTTTATCATTTTTACAACATCATGTCAATCAAATCCTATGTGTCATTCACAATTGTCAAGTTGCAATTTTAATTCAAAGTAATCGAGAATGAAGACAATAATGTGGAGTTGCTATAAAAAGCCAGATCCATTCAAGGACCACCATTTGTCCCGAATGGAGCGAGAAATAGAAGATATGCTTGCCGACGCTAACACTGTACTCTGCATTGGTCGTGATGGCAACTCAAACCTATATTGGGCGTGTTTGGAGTGTTTTATTTTTCAGCGCGTTGGTGTGTAAAAATTTTGATGGGCTTTGCTCAACGACTCGATGAAAAAAATCAAATTTTTTTGTTTGGATTATCCATTGCGTTGGCTAAACTTTAAGTTAAAAAAACTCGAAAAAAGTAAATTAAGGAAAAAGTTAGAATCCGTTTTTTTTTTTCCATAACTTTCTCAGTTTTTGACGTGGCCCCACCACTTCTACTACCATCTATCCAAACACAAATCATTATCTATAACCTGATTTTTTTTTTACCAAGTTTTTTTAAAGTCAGATAGTTTTTAAGCCACAATTCCTACCGCCAACCCAAACATGCCCATTATTGAGGTTTGCGCTTGCTGACGCTGCGCCGTATCGGTCGTGAGGATGGTAACTTAAACCCACAGTGATGCCATTTTCTAGAAGCATTAATAGCCTAAAGAGAGAGAAAATTCACCATTTGGTTGAGAGAAATCATGCAAGTCCAGGTGCTGACTCTCTTAGCTTTTTATAAAAAAAAACTGGATTATAATTTTTTATTTTAAAAATAAATCACAATTTTATAACATGCAGCACAATTTGAGAGAGCACTGAAATACGCAAACCATATTGTATTACTTGTAATTAAATAATAATCTTGTCATTTTAATAAATATCAATAAAAAGTCTTCTCTATTAACTTTAATTAAAGGACCAACTTTTTTTAATTCTTGTAAAAAATTATAGGCTTAAGGGGTAATTTTATGCCCCAGAAGTTTTTTAGGGAGTAATTTTACCTTAACCATTATTTCATTTAATTTTGACCATTAGTTGACAAAAATATATTGAATTCGCACTTTATATATCATCCACGTCATTTTTATTTGCCGTAGAAGTCATTTGTCATTTACTTCATTTTTTCAAAGTTTGATTTAATATTTCCGGAGTAAATTTTTTCACTTTAGCAAAAATAACGTGGATGACATGTGAATTATCAGTTCAACATATTTAATCAATTAATGGTCAACATTAATTGGATAACGATCAAGGCAAAGTTGCTCATATTTTGACACTTTCAAAGTAAAATTGGCCCTTAACCCAAAATTATAAGTGTGATTTGTTTTTATTATATATGCTAATAGGCTTGTGGGCTATCAGAAATAGAGGAATTGCTTCAGTGTCAATTCAAACCCAAATCACTTCATGTGAAATAGAGTTTATTCACTTAATGGTAAAGCCAGTTGTCAGTCAATTGTTATTATTCATTAAGGTGTCATACGGAGTATTTTAAAACTTAATAGTTACATACTCTCTTACAATACTATTTTGCACTATATATTGTTAAGAAGTTTTAGGGACTCAATAGTTATATATTCCCTATTGTACTTAATATATATTTAATGAGTTGATTTTTGTCCTAGAAGACATACTTTTTATATATGTCAATATTTTTCTTATTTACTCCTATTGATGCTCACTTAACAATAATCAAGGATAAGGGGAATTAAGGAAAATGACTAGTGTGTTTTAGAAAATACATACCATATAAACTAACTTAACTATTTTTATTAATTTAAACATTATATAAATATGTCTTATATTAATTAATGATGAGAGAGAGTACTTTTTAATAATCAAAAGGTGATGAGATCAGATTTCAGCTTAACTAACACGTGCTAAAAACTATTCAGCTGCTGCCTGTCAGCATGTTGCATGTTTTTTTTTTTTTTTTTTATGCGTGGTGGGCAACAAAGTCAATTCACCAAATTCTAAAATTCTGAAAGTGTCCTTGGACTAATTTGGGATTTTGTCAAAGAGGGGGATTGATTTTGGGATTTCATTATTTTAGGGATATTTAATTGGTCTTTCCCCAAAGTACATTTTGAAAAAAATATATAGATAATAAGTCAGGTATATTACTCACCTAATCTTTGACCCAAAAAAATAAAATAAAATTACTCACCTAATATATAATGATTAATGAATTAATGATGGCACTTTGTTACTTCTTTAATGAAGGATGTGAGGAATTGATTTTAGTTTTAAATATAAAATCTATTTATTATATTTTTAAATTTTTCTTAATTTACTCTTATTGATGCTCCTAATTAATAACAATAATTAAGTAAGAGAGAGATGAAATGAATTAAGAAAGATGATTGTGGTATTTTAATAAAAATATGTTATACTCTCCCCGGTCCTCATTATAAGAACACTTTTGTAATATAAATTGTACTTTTGTAATGCAAATTGCATTACAAAAGTGTTCCTATAATTAGGACCAGAGGTAGTATTAACTAACTTAATCAACGTCCTTAATATAACTAAATTAGGTAAATATATCTTATTTCAAATAACTAAGAGATTTATTCAAGATTGCAGTATTCTGAAGGTCATTCTACAGAAGTATAATACCATATCAAGTCAACAAATAAATATGAACAAGCTAAGACTAATATGGTTTTCAACCCTTGGCAAAAAAACCAAAAAAAAAAAAAACAAAAAAAAAAAAAAAAAACAAAGGTTTTCAACCCTTCAATGCCTTGTAGCCTTAAAAGGAATATAATATTTCTGGGAATCGATTTTTCCTCTCACCTAGCTGGATAAGTATCTATAGTCACTTTCATTGATGGCCATGGAAATATTCTACTCAAAAATTCAATATGGAAGCAGGTAACTTTATTTATCACAAACTGATGAATATGCACTTTGGTCATTTGGAATTACATTACATTTTTATCTAAAGGAAGATTAAATTTTCCTGAAATTAATTCTTTTTTCCCAAAGACTGACGGTAAAAATTACATCAAGTTATAAAAAAAAAAAAAATCAAGGTAAATATATATGCTAAGCCATAAAATTAATCTCTCATTAAATCAAACTTTTTATAAGTAAAGAACTATAGGTATCCTTACAAAATTAAGCATTTCCTTTGAGCTCCACGCCCCATTTTTTTTTTTTCAATCTTATTTCAGATTCATAAATTTGAAATATTAAAAATGTGTCCACCAGTTTTTAATTTGATTTCGCATCAATACATCTTTTTAAATCTATTTTGTTATTTTTCTTATGAGAATATTTTAAATTTGTTATTTCTTCAGCACGTTACAAACACAAAAATCTAGTGATATTATAATACAATAAAATTTATAAATAACTTATATATGTATCTATCATCAGTATAATTGAGTGCAGTGCATCGCACGTGGATGACTTTTTGTTCATTCTTTTGAAACTACTCAACAATGGCCACGAAATTCTTTACATATTTTGGCTTTCTATTTCTCATCACTTTCACTAATCTTTTATCATTTTTATTCCTTTGACAACTTTCCTTCCTCCTTGTCCATCTTCTTTTCATAAACATCCATTTCAACATCATTTTTATTCCTTTTTATTTTTTTAGGAAAATAATTATATATTACTTTATTTAATTTTGTTCACTATATCAATAATAATTAAATTTTTTTGATAATAACATATATTACATTAGAACTTTCTTACTTTTAAATTATTTTTTTATTAATTATATTTACAATTTCAAATTTTTGTAATAATATATATCACCTTCCACTAAAAAAAAATGTTTTTTGCGGCGGAAAATTTCCTCGCAAAACAGACATTTTCCGTCGCAAAACTCATTTGCGGCGGAAAAAATTTCCTCGCAAAACGATTTTCCGTCGCAAAAATGCCTCTTTCCTCACAAAATCGAAATTTGTTATGGAACATTTCACCATCACAAAATCAAAACTTTTGCGAGGAAGAAAATTTTGCGAGGATAATTGTCCTCGCAAAATTTGAAACTTTGCGAGGGAAATTGTTTCCTCGCAAATTTCTCGGATTTTGCAAGGGGGAATGTTTCCTCGCAAAATGTTTGATTTTGCGAGGAAACATTCTCCTCGCAAAATTGACGAGTTTGCGAGGAACTTGTTTCCTCCAAATTTTCGGATTTTGCGAGGGAAACCTTCTCCCTCGCAAAATTGACGAGTTTGCGAGGGAAACATTTTTCCTCGCAAATTCCAATTAATTTAAATAAAAAATAAAATAATTAGATAAAAAAATATTAAAAATTAGAAAATAAAAAATCTTATATATCATAAAAATAAATTGTAACAATCATAAGAGTTTACATAGTAAAAATAAAATATTACAAATTACAATGTTTCGACTAGAATGAACTAAACCAAAGTCTAAACTACAGCAGTCTGGTCATGATCACCACTGGTATCGTCATCACCACCAGGAGGGAACCCCGTACCCTTGTCCTTCAATATGGACCGGAGAAGTGTCTGCATCTCAGTAATCATCTCTCCTTGCTCCCTCACCTTCGCTTCTAATGTCTTTACCCTCTTATCTTCTGCAAAACATTACGAAGTCAGTTTATTTTTTATACTTCATTTAAATGGACGAGAGAATAATGGTTTTTAATTGGTAGCAAAAGTATTACGTCTACCTGCAGGAACACCTCCAACACTGCTGGATGAGCGCTTCGTAGAATACTTCAGTTCACTGGTAGAGGCACCCATCCTGAAGACTCTCCCCCTCTTGTCAAATCCGCCTGTAGCCTTAATGAAGAGACTCTCGTTATCGGAATAAGAGGGCACCGGGTCGTTCTCATTCTGCGAGTCTCTCTCCTGCGTTAGCTGCTGATAGGTCTCCTACAAGCACATAAAAATACATCACAAATAAGACATGTAAAATCAAATAAATGTTACTGTTTGAAACAAATAATAAATCTAATTAATATCTCACCGCACATTGCTGGGACTTGGCGTTAATCCAGCGCCTCCCACCTTCAATCTCCCGAGAATGGGTCCACTCAAAGGTAGCCCAAGAAATCGAATCTGCAGGAACTTCCTCAGACTCTGTCTGCAAACACAAATTGGTAACCGTCAATTAATTACTTCAAAGTATAAAATATTGAAAGCTAAAATAGAAAATAACGTATACTTACAATTTTTCGTCGATGCTCACTAAATGAAATGCAGCCGCCAGCATATGACGATCCATCCATACGGGCCCTATTTGACTTATTTCGTTCACTTTGCTTTATATATTTCGTCGGTTTCCATCTTTGAAATAACGTTCGCGACCTCTTGTTGAATCCAATTTTTCTTTCCCCTTTGATGTCTCAATTTATAAAATTTATCAGACATCCACTTGCTGGCCCTAAAGTTATAAGCTTTTTTTAAATGTTCCGAATCAACCGGCAACCAGCTAAACTCTCCCTGAAAATCAATAATAAACAATTAGTGCTCCAAAGTATAAAAGTAGTTAATCAATTTACATTTTGATGAGAAGAAATTAATAACCATAAATCACATAACTTACCAAGAACTCCTTGAACCAAGTATATCCGGTCAGCTTGAGGAATCTCTATCCAACTGGCCCAAGGCTGATTGAAATTACGGAACATTTGATCCTTTATGAATTTCTTCACTGTCTTATTAGGCTGAAACCTGAAAACAAAAAAAATGTTACAAAAGTGACCATTTTGCGAGGGAAACCTGTCTCCCTCGCAAAATGGGGGGAAATTGGCGGGAAATTTTTCCCCAAATTCCGTCAATTTTGCGGGAACTATGTTTCCTCGCAAAAATCGAGGGAACAATTTTCCTCGCAAAAATCACCATTTTTGCGACGGAATTTTCTTCCATCGCAAATTCTGTCGCAAATTTGACATTTTCTAGTAGTGTTCATGCCTTTGATATACATAATCGAATGGGAAAAAAAATTAAAGATCTTGTTGAATAATAAAATCTTATAGAAGTTGAAAGTAACTCTGAAAATGGGAGATTATTATCTACAAGATTGTTATTTTGTGGCTCTAATTTTTTTTTTTATAACGTACAAGATGAATAACAAAATAAAAGACATATAAAAAAGAAGTGGGTGAAAATTGGTTAAAGGAAATAAATATATAAGAATTATAATTTTTTTAAATATATCTTTATCTCATAAATATATTTTTTGGCCAACTGTTATAGTTAATGCAAATCAGAATTAGGGGTGACAAGGAAAAAAGGTTTGTTAAAATTTTAGGCATTTTTAAAGTGTAACTTATATACAAAGGACCAAACAAATTCAAAAAAATTCCAGTGTATAAAAAGTATCGGATTTTTTTTCATATAATACAATTTTTGGGGGGCAAATTTCATATAATACAATTAACTACCTTATGTAATTAAGTTAAGAAATTTAGTTAAAATTAATTATTTATTGTAAAATCAAGGATGAAAATTGTTTTTTTTTAAAATACTTTGGAGACTAAATTGCTTCTAACAAAATACTTTAGAGGCAAAATTGTAAAACAAAATACTTTAGGAAGTTGAAAACGCTTAAAAAAAATAGGATATGACTTCTCTTCTTTTATTTTTTCGTCTACTCCCATATCCTTTACTCCAAAATTACGTAGTTTTGAGTAAACAAAGCAAGATAAGTACTTTCTTTCTTTTTTAAAAAAGAGCATAAAGTACTTTGAAACATTTTTTTTAATAGGATCCAGTATCTTAAATTAATTTTTAACAAACTCAACACCCTAAAAATATTTGTTTTGGGTCACACAGTATCTATTGAAAAATATTTCAAAATCCTAAGAGCTAGATATTGGGTGGCACTACAAAATTATTTTAGGGTTCTGAGTCGTATTAAAAATTAATTTAGAATTTACAAAAAATATTTCAAGATAATTGATTTCTTTTTAAAAAAAGAAATGTGCTCCTCTTACTTTTTTATACCCAAAAAATATTTGAAAAGAATATTTCTATGAACCACTCAAATTTCAAATATAAAGGCTGAGATGAGTAGTAATAGGAAAGAGGATGAGAAGAGAATGATAAGAGTAGATGATTATAGTCAATCCCCTGTAGAGATACTCTAGGGGTAGGATAAATAAATTTGGCTTCTCTTCTATACCCCTTACCCTCTTTTCCCCTCATTTTTTTTTTCATTGGATTAAGATCTCAACTGTTTATATTTTATTTATTATATCTTTAAGATAAAATAATAATAATATTTTTATAATTTATTAAATCTAGATCGTTGAAATCTTATTGTAATAGTAAAAAAAGGAAAATGAGGTGTAGATGAGAGTTGGCGCGAGATGGTAAGAATTTTACCAAATCCCAAAAGGACGAGTTCGATTCCTCTCGCTGGTATCAGTAAGGCCGCTTCGGTAGTAATTTCGTAAAGCACTTTATGCTCTCAAAGAAAGCGCGAGACCGTACCTTGGTTTTAGTAGGGGATCGACGCCAAACCCACCTAAACTTTTAGCAAAAAAAAAAAAAAGGAAAATGAAGAGTAAAGGGTATAGAACCCAAATGTAGCAGGACAAGCCTACGACATTTCATATTTACTGTTAAAGCTTGAAAATGTCAGTGTCGGCCACTTGTGTATTAATAGACGCCAGGCGCTTTGGCTAGAAGAAGCTCATATCACACAGCTCTTACCTTCATAACAGATAAAACAACCCCCCAAGACTCTCTCTCTCTCTCTTTCTCAGAGTTAGAAAGAGATGGGTACTATATCAGAACAGAAGCCCCACGCCGTGATGGTTCCATACCCAGCTCAAGGTCATGTCAACCCAATGATGAAACTCGCCAAGCTTCTCTACTCCAAGGGCTTCCATATCACCTTCGTCAACTCTGAGTTCAACCACAAGCGCTTGCTCCGAAGCAGAGGGCCCCACGCCCTTGACGGCCTCCCGGTCTTCCACTACGAGACCATCCCCGACGGCCTCCCTCCGTCCGACGCCGACGCCACCCAACACGTCCCTTCTCTCTGCCACTCCACCAACGCCACCTGCTTGGACCCGTTTCTCAAGCTTCTGGGTCGGCTCCAGAGCTCCGCTTCCGCCGGCCATGTCCCTCCGGTCACCTGTGTCGTTTCCGATGGGACCATGACCTTTTCCCTCAAAGCAGCTGATGCTTTGGGAATTCCTGGCGTCTTGCTTTGGACTGCAAGTGCTTGCGGGTTTGTAGGTTATGCTCAGTATCGCTATCTAGTTGATCAAGGCCTCGTTCCACTCAAAGGTACTAGATTTATTTTATTTTCTTTCATTTCTTCCTAACAGAAATACTCCCTCCTCTCTTCTTTCGGAAAGCCCAAAAGTTGGATTCATTTGAATTTTTAAAGAACTCGACAAGATTTGTTTAAATTTTTAATGATTTTTTTTTTAAAAATATTTATTCATTACATTTTTCTTATAGTATGTATATTCTCTTTCATACTTTTTGTATTATTATTCTATTTCTATGTTTTAATTGCCTCTTATAAATAAAGGCAAATTTGGGGAAAAAGTTTGTTTTTTATATATACTTATTATTTTTAATCAATTTTAACAACTTTCTTAAATTATATAATTCAGTGTTCAGGTCCTATAAATAGCACCGTTAGTTTATTATATGTCATTGATCTTGCTCATGCATATTTGATGTAGAGGCTTTGTCCTTTGCAGTTATTTTAGGGAAAATTACGCTCAGGTCCCAAGGAAGAGAATTAATTATAATAAAGTCCTTTCAAATCATCAAATTACGCTCGCGCCCCAGAATTAACTTTCGTGTAATTATTTGTATTAATGCAGGAAATGCATATATTAACAACGGGAAATGCATAGATTAACAACAACTTTTAAATACCTGACCATTTACAACAGGAAATGCATATATTAACAACAGGAAATGTATATATTTACAACAACATTTAAACACATGTATTTACAACAGAAAAAACATAGATTAACAACAACTTTTAAATACCTGACCATTTCAACGAAATGCATATATTAACAACAAGGAAATGCATGTATTTACAACAACTTTTAAAAACCTGGATTTTATTTCTATACAAATAATTACATGAAGTCCCATTTATTTACAAAAAAATGTATTAACAATAGGAAATGCATGTATTAACAACAACATTTAAAAACCTCCATACAAATAATTACACGAAGTCCCTGGGGACCGAGCGTAATTTGATGATTTGAGCTTGACTTTTTTGTAAATTTTTTTCGTTCCTTGGGACCTATATGAAATTTTCCGTTATTTTATTAGGAAAATGATAATAAGGTCTTAATTAAAGAAAATAATATCATTAAAAGCTCATAACTTATCAATAATAATTGAAAGAACAATCATTGACAAGTGAAGAAGCTACTATTAATAAGTTTTAAGACTTTTCTAATATTATTTTTAATAGTTGAAACTTTATTGTCATTTTTCCTATTTTTTTGTGTTCTTTTTTTATGGTTAGTTGCACACATATGATTATATTATTAGAGACTGTTGATTATTTTTTTGAGATTAAAGAAATTATTTTAAAATATTTATATTGATTTTTCATACCAAATTAATTTTGTCTAACTTATAAATTGATATATAATCAAACGATATAAATATATTTTAATGGTTAATTAACTTATTTAACTTCATTTAATATTTTTTTTAAAAAAAAGGTCAAATCAGCCTTTAAAAAAAATCAAGAAACCCGAGTAACACACACATGTTACTGATTTATTGGTTAGAGAATTGTACGCGTTCTGGCAGCACCTGACATGGATGATGTTCATATTTAAATGAATTGGCTTTTTTACTTCTAACGTGTGTGTAATTTTATATATGTGTGTGTGTATACGAGCAGATGAGAGTTGTGTGACGAATGGATTCTTGGAGAGGAAAGTGGATTGGATTCCCGGAATAGACAACCTCAGATTAAGGGACATCCCAAGCTTCATCAGAACCACTGACCCAGACGACATCATGCTCAACTTCTTCATCGGACAAGTCGAAGCAGCTCATAAAGCCACCATGATCATCATCAACACCTTCGACGAATTCGATCAAAGCTCTCTGCAACATCTTTCTTCCATCTACTCTCCTCCCATTTTCACAGTCGGCCCTTTCTCTCTGCTACTCCAACAAATCCCTCACAACCATAGCCTCATGTCCTCGATCGGCTCCAACCTCTGGAAAGAGGACACCCACTGTCTCCAATGGCTTGATTCTCAAGAACCCAGCTCCGTCTTCTACGTTAACTACGGCAGCATCACCACCATGACCTCCGACCAGCTCGCTGAGTTTGCGTGGGGCCTTGCCGCCAGCAAGTGCCGATTCCTTTGGGTTGTCAGACCCGACTTGGTCGAAGGCGGGTCGGTGATTTTCTCAAAGGAGTTTAAAGAAGAGACTAAAGGAAGAGGGCTCATAGTGAGCTGGTGCTCGCAGGAGCAGGTGCTGAACCACCCGGCGGTCGGAGGGTTTCTGACCCATTGTGGGTGGAACTCGACAATAGAGAGTGTGTGCGCCGGGAAGCCGGTGGTGTGCTGGCCATTTTTCGCCGAGCAACAGACGAATTGCCGGTATGCGTGTGTGGAGTGGGGTATTGGGATGGAGGTGGGGCCGGTGGTGGAGAGGGAGGAGGTGAGGAGGCTGGTGGTGGAGGTGATGGAGGGGTCATCGGAGAAGGGGAAGGAGATGAAGGAGAAGGCTTTGGAGTGGAAGAGGAAGGCGGAGGCGGCCACCAGGCCCGGTGGTTCTTCTTATCAGAATCTAGAGAAGGTTCTTGATATGCTGCTCAAGAACTTCAACCCTGCTTGTTAAGGGATGGTTTAATTTATTCTAAGTGCAGTCCCAGAAAGGTTATATTAGTATGACCAATTAATAAATTTGCATTACTATTACGTTGTGTTGTTAGTTATGGTGTGTTTGAATATATTAAGAAGTTTTGTTATGTGTTTTTATTCATATGTTTTGTACATCAGATTTGATGGACCAGGAAAAACGTGGCATCCAAAAACTTCAAATTTTGGTCCCTTTAAATAATTTTAATTATATCCGTTATATATAGGACTTGCACACTATCAGTATCAACTAAATCGGTAAACCCACAAGTCTGCACAGTGTAAAATTTGTGGCCGCACACCACCAAGATTGAGAACTTTATAAATAAATTAGTTTTGAATGGAATCTCTTTCAATTTAAAGAGTGTGAACACAATGCTTGGGATCTCTTCCATGTCGATACTTCCTCCCATCTTAATTATCTAGAGATAGTTGAAGCAACTTGAGTAATCCAGATAAGCATCGATCTCAAACAGGAGATGCAAAAAAGACCAAGATTGGAGGTTGTTTCACGCCTCTAAATGTTCGAATTTCATCACATCCTAGGAAGATGGTGGCAATGCAAAATATATGACTTCAAAGTTTGACCTTTTTCATGTAAATTATTCAGCCCTGTGATGATCTGAGATATGAACTGCCTTTAAAGTATTAGAATTACAAGAAGGGCTTTGCCATTGACAGATTTCTGTGAGTAAATGAAAGCAAACTTGGAATTCTTGAATTACTTGTTCTAGTTTTCTGATGAAGCCTTTGTGAAGAGCCACATTCTGCTCAGTCCATATGAGATTTAGTAAGATCATGATTCCTTTTAGCATTGTAAAGTTTCCATCAGAACATAATTGATGCAGAATGCTAGAAAGCCACTTAAGAAAGCCTTGAACAAAAAAGCCATCTAAATGAAGAGATAATGCATCAACCCAGGTATATTTTATATATAAGGGCAAGATGAATGTTTTGAAACTCGGATCGAACGGAAACCGGCGAACCGGCCGAAAAGCCGGTCCGAGTCAAGGGGTGATCCCGGGTTTCGAGTTGACCGGGTCGACTCGGCCTAACCGGCCGAGTTGACCGAGCCATGGATGAGTCTCGGTTTTTTCTTTTCTTTTTTTTTTTTAAAAAAATGTCGCTTGAAACTCCGTCGGATCGACAATGAGAAAGGCACAACGGTGAGAAGGAGAAGGAGGAGAGAGAGATATGAAAATTCACAACATTTGAAGGGATTAGAAGCATCACGGACAACCTCAACGACCGATTCTCCCTCTTGTTGCGATGCGGCGGGTATAAGAATCCTGAGAGCCTCCGACCAAGTAATCACGGCCTTTGAATGAAGGAATTAGAAGAAGCGAGCATGAGACTGAGACGGAGTAGGAAGGACGCAGAGGTTAGATTAAGGAGAAGGAAGCCATTGTTGACACTTTTAGAGAGGAGACAAGACGAAGAAGAGTGAAAGACAATGAAATATTTGTGAGAAATCTGAGATTGAAGGTGCTTTTCGTTTTTTTTTTTAAAAAAAAACAATCAATATAATATTCATATATGTACGATATATATAGATTGAGCAGTGTAGTGTTATTTCACTTGTGTGATTGATTTGAAATATTGACTTGTGAGGGGTATTGCACATTATTTGATGAGCAGCTTTGAAGGCGTGAATGGCAATGCGAAAAATCTCTGACAATTTGTAAGTCTAAAATTGTGTTCTCTCTTTTTTTTTTTAATAAAAAAAATTAATATAATATTAATATTACACATTCTTCTATATTACATATCTCACATGTGCACATATTAAAATATAAATATTTTTATTTATTTTAATTAAATTATATTTTTAATTAATACCGTTTTTGATTAGGTCACCCACGACCCTTAATTCAAAGTAGAGTCTTAGGTTCGGTGGCAAATGACCGGTCCTTTTAACCTTGGCAAGATCAGAAGAGATGATCAACTGTTTCAGCATAATTACAACTAAAGACACAGTCAATTTTGGCATTTAAGTAATGCTTGCTCAAAACATCTCCAATAGGCACAACAGAATGAACTAGTTTCCTAATAAGGAGTTGTTTATGAGGCAACTGAATTTTCCAAATAAATGCGTAGCCCTGTTTAACATTGTACCTGCAAGTGATGTCACCCTCCCAACAAGTTCATCCTTGCCATTGCAAAAAGATATTGGTGTTTTACGAATGATATCAGCCACCCTTGGAGAGTAAATGGCTTTAACTAGGGGCTCATTCCAAGGTGGTGAGAGCCAAGAGTTAGGATTATGGGTAAATCGATTAGAGACTTTGTTGATCCTATGATTTTCTGCCATTGATTGATGAGTCATAGGCCATCAGAGTTTGTGATCTATAGGAATAAAATCTCCTAAGCCAACTTCCCAACGAAGGTGTTGAAAAATGAGATCAGATGAATCTAAAATTCCTTTCCAAAACCAAGAAGCATTATAAGGTTTTTTCCAACTTACATGCCAAGGAGGTATCCAAATGTTTAATCCTTAAAGTGTTGGTGAGAAAAGAATGAGGTTCAGCTGACAGAATCCTCTAGATTTGTTTGGCCTACAAAGCAAGATTCATATGATGTGTAGATCTGATGCCCAAGCCACCACTGCTTGTAGGAGTGAAAAGTAAATCTTTCATAGCCAGGTGAATTCTCCGCTTTTGATCATCATAAACCCAAAATAAAGTAACTAGTTTAGCGTCAATTATGTTGCACACTTTTTTGGGGAGTTTTGCACAAGAAAGCAAGTGAATGTTGGAGGCTGATAGCACAGATTTAATAATCTAGATGCTTGAGAGAGAAGCTTGGCCTTCCAAGAATCAGTTCTCCTATCTATAGCATCTATAACTTGTCGAAAGATTGGAGTTTTATCTTTTCGAGAATCAATCCATGCGCCAAGATATTTCCCAAAACACTCTTAGAAACTAATATTGAACTTCCTGTGTAATTTATCCTTCTGATCATCATCTGGAACCATACCAAATGCAGAAAGTTTTCGGAATTTCAGCCACTTAAGCGATATTGAATCTATTACTTTCAAAGATGGTAAAATCATTAGCATAAAGTGAGTAATAGAAAAAGCTTCCTTATATACTTTGATTCCGTGAATGACACACTACTACAAAAATCATCATCTGGAACAGTAGAGGAAAATTTTGAGAGATGAGACGATTCTAGAAGACTTATCCCTATTGATTTCGACGATTAATATTGAGTTGTACATACCAAATGCAGAAAGTTTTGGAATTTCATTCTTGGTAACAATGAGATAGGAGATTAGCTACCAAGTTTTGCCTTGGAAAGACACAAACTAGACAATAACACCAAACTTGGAAAGACACAAACTATCAATAGGATTACAACTATGAGATATCTACCAAGTTTTTTGCATCAGCCGAAACCACCAAGCAACACAAGAATTAACACAATACATAAAATAATGAGATAGGAGATATCTAGTAAAATAATACAAAGAACTTGGAAAGACACAAACTAGACAATAACACCAAACTTGGAAAGACACAAATAGACACAAACTATCAATAGGATTGAACCAAGCAACACAAGAATCACACTAACACAATACATAAACACAATATATAACACCAAACTTGCATATTTTGAACGAGACAAAACATCAAATAGATACAAATGAACAAAGTAGCAAATTTGAATCACTAACAAAATAACATACTAATCATGCTCACTACTAACTAGGCTATGTGTTGAAGAAGATGTCTAGATGGTAAAATCATTAAATTGGCGTGGAATAAGATAAACCAAAAGTGAAGAAATAATTAACAACTCAAGTACAACAACAAAAATTCAAAAACTTGAGAATCACGGAGCGATTACGTACTTTTTGAAAATTTTGAACACGTCCGCAACGTAACGATGGATTGCATCCAATTCATAACGTAATATCCGTACTCGGTGCTCCCTGGTTGTTGATGGCACTATAAATCAAAGGAAAATTGTTAAAAACGAATAAAGGCATATCGAAAGCTCTTTGTGTCAATGAAATAACTAGAATTGAAACTACTCACCATCGGTTTATACCACCTCGGTCCACCCTCTTTTGCATTGATAAGCTGTCTATACGTCTTGAGGCCCCTATCATTAAAATGGAAATTAACACGAGACATGTTAAACCATTCATTTAAAAAGCGAATCGATGATTCGGACAAAAATGTACTTACTCGGCAAACATGGTTTTGATATCCTCATTTGGAGTGCCACCTTACCGAATCGAACCAATAACGGGAGTTCTTTCCAGGACAAACAACACCACATGCGTCAATGACCCCTACAACATATACGTATTAATATTAAATTAAGATAAGAAATCAATTTATTCACAAAAATCTTATATAGACAAAACAAAAGTACGCACCTTTCATGTATTGGCGCTAGATAACAAGACGATTCTCCGTCGCCCATTGTTAAACCAATATAAATTGACCTCCTGGGTAACGTATTGCGAGCCGAAGCCGTGCATCCGGGACATAAGTATCCATACGAACCCGCTCGCTTTGTCGGCGCATAATTCACAAGCGAGACACTATGAAATGAAATGATAAATGTTATTGAAAATATTAAACAAAAACAAGAGTACTAACATAATTAAAGGGTTAAAAAAACTTACAGGATTGCAAGTTGAAGAAAGCGTGTATATCTAAACAATCCATCATCAAAAAGTCAAATTTTTCTTGTCAAATGTTATCGGATATGTCTTTTCGCACCGACAATGCGGGGAGGCATCATGAGCTTATAAGGCCGATGTCCTTGTACAACTCTCGCATTTGTGCTAAGTAGGGAAATATGAGCTTGTTCATCCTATGAAAACATAAAAAACATATTATGAGTGAATAGAGCAATATAATGAAAATCAATCGGGAAACAACTCATACTCAATCATCTATGTATTTCCTACCATCGGAGGTGTCGTCCCCGTCTCAATAAGATGAGCCGGCCAAAGGATGAACCATGTGATGGCGGCGCCTAGTGTGGTAACCTCCTCGTCATCAATCGGGACGAAATTTGTCTCTTCTTCCCCCTCTCGCACACTCGTCACGGTCACCCGACGTTAGGATTCGGAATTTGCTTGCCGTGGTGTTTGTCTTGTGCGGGTAAACAAGACCATCGGCAACAATCCGCCGGTGTGGGTCATCCAAATATAGAGTGCAAGGTATACCTCCCGTGGAGTGTGAGACGGCTCGCCAATATGTACCCGGAGGGGAGAAGGTCCATGATAGGTACCTCGGGAGTGTGAGACGGCTCGCCAATATGTACCTCCGGAGGCTGAAAAATATCCTTGCTGCTTGGGGATCCTCGGGGATTCGTCGGTTGTACGTTCTTTGTTGTACCCATAGCTTGCATTTCACCCCGTAGTTGTTCCATAACCTCATTTACGAGGTTTGCTCGGTCCGGCTTCAAGCTCTTGATGGCTCTCTTCGGCATACAAACGTGAACGCCGTCGAAATATTTTGCGACACTAACTCCCTCGTCTCCCCTCGAACAAAGCATCAAGGTAATCCGGCTTCCCAATAGTCGTCGACAAAATGTCTGCCGTGTACACTGGCGTGAATGAGCCTTGGGCTGCTCTCCGCTGCTCAAGTTCATCCGTACCATAAGATTTTTCATAAATAATAACTAAACTCTTATAGTATGAAACAAGCGAGGCTATTTAATACTTCTAATTTAACTACTTACAATCTTTGAGGCAACCTCGGCAACATCTTCATTGATGTATTTGTCACCCTTCATTCTCGGCTTTCCATTTCTTGTGACGAGGAGGACGCTCGGGGGCCGGATAGCGGTGGAAGGATCGGATTGGGAAGCTTCCTTCATTTGCCGTAGCTCTTCCTCCATCATCTTTCGTTCCCTTTACGTATCCACCTCTAGACAAGCAATGCGGATACTTATTTTTCGCTTGCCTTTCTCTATTGGCTTGGCTTGTTTCCTGTGACACGAATTCAAACAAAACTGATCGTACGAATTCAAGTAGATTCAAATTAAAGATAAGATATGACAGAAATTTTACCAGAAATTCAGGATTCTGCCGGGACGCCACAAACTCCCTCCAGTCCTCTGGAGAAATGAAGTCATAGGTCATACATGGATCCTCGTCCCTCTTTGGCCCGCGAATATACTTTTTTGTCAGCTTGTTCTTAAAATCCTTCCAACGGAGACGAACTTCGCCCCATCCAATGCTTGTCCATGGCCTTAGTGTTAGGGACATCAAATGTTTTTTTGCAAGGTGAAAGAGAATATATGAAAGAAATCAAGTAATAAGACTAAAGATACAAATGCGAGATATATCGAAAGTGAGATACCAAAATCGTGTCCAAATCAACTCCTTCGTCTTCTCGGGAACGAACTTCCAAGCCGAGTAAACAATACACACTTTGCTTCGAGCCATATAGCCTAAATAGCTAATGAAGGCTGTCTTCCTCTCTCGCCAACTAGATTCATATTTTCATCGAACTCCACATGCAGCCTCTTTTTTCGATCACATCCTTTGCGAGCAATTAGCGCACCCATTGTGTGTGCTACCTCTCCTTTCTCACAACGGGCATATCAACCCTATCTCCCGATGACTAAATCCCGAGCTAGACATATTCTGTTCATCAAAGACCACAAATATTTATGTTAGCTAGGTTTTTAAATAATAAACAAATTGATAAAATGAACCAACATGTTAAACGACCACAAAAAGAACATAGTAGTTAAACAAATCATTTAGAATCGAAGATCTTACTTTACATGGTTTCCCATATTCCTTCACAATGATCCTTTCTTGCAAGATATTCTTCTTCATCTACCAATTCAACTTCACGTGTTGTAGGTGGATTTGTCTTTGAAAAGGAGTGTATCGTCAAGGTTCAAGGATTCTTCACCATACTTGTTTTTTTACTTTGAAGTACAATTGACATTTCTTTATTTTCGGTACGTAACATAAAACACTTGTTTCGCCCGACTTGCTAAAATGAATTGCTCATCTCTATGACCAAGTCTTTGAAGATCAACCGAGACAAATCCAAATTTAGGATCTATTACAACAAAGCATTATTGCTAACCCACTTACATTTCAATAAAGCAACTTTGAACTTGCTGTAGCTGATCTCCCATATTTCTTCGATCACTCCATAATAGGCCATTGATGCTAACACCGGGTTTTTGTCTTGAACTCGAAAAGTGCATGGATTGGCTTCAACCATCACCCCACTATTTTGCACAAAGACTTGTCATCTTGGTCTTTTGTGTAGAAAGAATATCCGTTTACATCGTAATCGCTCCAAGTGATGACACGAAAAGAAGGCCCCTAGGCTAACCACTCGATTGTATCTGACACTCCGGTCTCGTGCAATACCTTCTCACTGAACCACTTTATGAACGTCTTCTTTTGCTCATTTGCTATCTGCATGTCACTCTTCCTTGGATTCATATTCTTCAAACTCTTTTCGTGTTCATCAATGTATGGTTGAACTTCTTCCGTATTATTCAAGATGTATAGGTGTGCTTGCAACACCTCTTCACGAGGCTTATTCTTCAGTTTGATTCCTCGAGTTCCCTCGCTTATCCCCTCGTCATGCTGAGATTGTATCGTCGGCCCTGATAGATAATCTTTGCAGAACTCCATAGCCTCTTCAACTACATATCTCTCAACTATTGAGGCTTCGGTAGATAAGGGTTTTTAGAATACCCTTTTAAGATCTTCATGTATCGCTCGAAAGGGTACATCCACCTTAGGTAAAGTTTGGACCGCTTGTCTTACCTCCTTTACCAAGTGCACTATCAAGTGCACCATGATATCAAAAAGCGGGAGGGAAATGCATCTCTAGTTGGGACAAAATAATATAACCCTCATTCTCCAATTCATCCAACTTTTCAATGTCAATGACTTTGTTGCGAGATAGCATTGAAGAAAATACTCAATCTTGTTATAGTGGATCGAACTTCATCTTTCATAATGCCTCTTATAGCTATTGGTAGTAGTTGTTGCATCAACACATGATAATCATGGGACTTCATTCCCACTAACTTCAAATCGTTCATTGAGACACACTTTCTCAAATTAGAAGAATATCCTTGTGGCACCTTAATGTCATATAGACATCCACACAAACTTTTCTTCTCCGCTTTTGATAGTGTATGAGTTCTTTGGCTCCATGTATGCCCTCTTACCATCTTCCATTACTCGTGGATGTAACCGTTCTCTTATTCCCATATCAACCAGATCTAGTCTCGCACTAATTCCATCCTTAGTCTTCCCTGGTATGTGCAAAAAGAGTATGACAAGGCTATCACAAACGTTTTTTCTCCACACAAACTTTAAGCTTCTGATATTTGATGAATCTGAATTTTTTTTTCAAAAGCTGATTAATCTCTGTTAGTTGATTAACATGAATGTTCCATGTTTGCTTTTTGTTTCAATGCTAAAATTGAGTTAATCAAATCGCGCATCAAGTTTTCAAGTTTGCAAATATTTTTTTTTATCAAAATTACTTTCTCTATGCTCAAATGATCAAAATCTGTTTTTGAAAAGAAACAAATGTTTACAAGTGTTGTCATCATCAAAAAGGGGGAGAATGTTAGTTCTCAAATGTGTTTTGATGATTAATAACAATTGTAAACATGAGAGAATGTTTTTGTCAAAAATTGGTAAAGCATGTTGATTTCAATTCAAAAACACTGTCGGCGCCAAACTCGAGCTTGGGTCTCCAAACTCGAGCTTGCCCCTTTACGAGAAAGCAAACCAAGCTATTTTGCATTTCCTAAACTTGAGCTTGGTCCATAAACTCGAGCTTGCACTGTAAGCTTGAGCTTACGAAGGTTTGAGGATTTTATCAAGTTACTCAAATTGCAAACTCAAGCTTATTAGTTTTAAGCTCAAGCTTGCCTCTTCCGAGACTTTTCTCACTAAGTTTACAAATATGTAAACTCGAGCTTGGAGTTACAAGCTCGAGCTTACGTCTGGTAAAATCCTTTAAACTTGAGCTTATCATTTTTCTCAGAGTTTGTGAGTTTACAAAAGTTGTAAACTCGAGCTTGGCATCCCAAGCTCGAGCTTGCACCAGGCAGAAAGTTTTCAAGTTTTCCTTTCAAAGTGTAAACTCAAGTCTGGAGTTGTAAACTCAAGCTTGCGTCTGACAGAAACTTTTCAAAGATGTTAACATTTGTGACAAACTCGAGCTTGCCCTTGCAAGCTCAAGCTTGGGTCGACGAGAGAGCAATGTCATATTTTGAGCTTAGCAAACTCAAGTTTACACCTCTAAGCTCAAGCTTGCATTTTGTGAACTAAAATTATTTTTGACATGAATAGTGCCAAACTCGAGCTTACTCACTAATAAGCTCAAGCTTGCGTTTTTCCATTTTGGCTCTCAAAATGATTTCAAACATGTTTCCCGACAAATGCTAAAGTCGAGCTTACACACTTACAAGCTCGAGCTTGAGACTTCCAGAGGCAAAACTCAAGGTTTAAATGAAGACCAAACTCGAGCTTGGTATAGTAAACTCGAGCTTGAAACTTCAGTACAGAAGAACGCATCTGAGTGTATTTTGTTCAGTTTAATTTATGCTTTAGCTTGATTCTACGAATTGGTTGTATATGATTTATATGATTCATATCAATATTTCCTAACCAAATTTAACCAGTTTGCTTATGAGATTTCAAGAGATCTAGGTTTGTTTTAAAGAAGACTTTAAGACAACCACTTGACAACTTGCAATATAATATTGTATCTCTCATCCAAAGCAATGGATTACAACATGGAAAGTTGGACAACCATTCTCCAAGACAGAAAGCTAGCCTCCACTATCCTAAGGCATCTCGAACAACATTATGCAATGGCCTCCACTAAGCATAACAAAGTATGGAACATACTATTCGGAGCCAACATTCAAATATTCAATTCGAATTACTCTCAATGACTATATTCGCAAGAAAAGCTTCCAATGACTATAATTTCGAATAGCTTCAAGTTTGAATGGATCTATAACGGTCACAAGCTTCAAACCAAAGTATATGTACATGAAGATTTGAAGTCTGCAAGAAGAGAAGACATACACAGAAAACGCATACAAAGATCTCAGTCTTTTACTGCTTATATTTCTCATTTGTATCTTTGATACATTGTGCTTGTGCTTATATTTATTCACTCTTTGAGAGAGTTCATTTACGTAAATCATTCTTTGTAAGAATCTCAAAGTTGTGGGACTTTGAGGTTGGGTTATCAGATTACAACTTGTAAGGGGAGTGTATCCTAGAGAGGATAACTTTCGAGTACGAGTGTGTATCGATTTGAGTGATAGTAGAAAAACCCGGAGAGTCCGGGGATGGACGTAGGTCAAGAGTTAAGACCGAACCAAAGTATAAATCTTCTGTGTCAAGCTCTTCTTCTCTAACTCAATTTACCTTGGTTAAGCATCTGTTATGTGGGTGATCTGAAAAGAATTTTTAAAATCCCCAATTCACCCCCCTCTTGGTGATTTCCTTCACTTTCATATTGGACATGCTTTATGCCCCTTCACACTGTACCCTGACAAATTTTCGTATGCAGGAAAGTCGTTTATCGTGGTAAAAATCATTGCGCGCAACTTGAAGTGCTCCTTCTTATATGCATAAAACACATCTATGCCTTCCTCCCACAACTTCTTCAAATCCTCAACCAAAGGTGCCAAGTACACATCGATATTGTTCCGGGTTGTTTTGGTCCGTAAATCATCATAGAAAGCATCACATACTTGCGTTTCATACATAGCCGGGGAGGTAAGTTGTATATTACAAGGAGAAGGCCATGCACTATGGGTCTTGCTAAGAGTTCGATACGGATTGAAGCCATCGTACAAAGCCCTAGCCGAAGGTTTCTTGGCTCCTTTGCCAAATTGAGGGAACATTTCGTATATTTTCTTCCATTGCGGAGAGTCGTGGTCTTGAAGATATTTTCCATCGGATATTCTCTCATCGAATGCCATCTCAACTTCTTCGCCGTTGCTTCACTAGTAAAAGACGCTTAAACCGTGGAATTATTGGAAGATACCACAATGCCTTCAAAGGTTGCCTTTTTGTTGTCTGCTCTCCAGAAACACTAACTTTCTTCACTTTGTATCGTGAAGTTTTACACTTCGGACAATTTGCGAGGCCTTCGTACTCGTTTTGTACAATATGCGGTCATTAGGGCAACTGTGTATCTTTTTATACTCCATACCCATCGTAGACAAGATTTTCTTGGCGTCATACATACGATTTGGAAGTACATTATCATCGGCAACATATCACACAACAATTCAGCGACGACGTGAAAGCGCTTATCGGTCCACCCACAAGTTGCCTTTAAGTTGACCAAATGTAAGGTCGCAGAGTCAACCGTGTATACTTAGTACACCTAGGGAACAAAGGTGTCTGCGTCGCATCACTCCGCACGCTTTCATATTCACCCGATTGTGCAAAAGAAGCCTCAACATCATTAATCATTTTCTCCATTCCATCATCATCTACCTCAACTTCATTTGCATTAATCTTACTTCCTCACCATGCCATATCCACGTTGTGTATCGAAGGTGTATTCCATCACAAAGTAGGTGGTCCCTTATATCAACAATAACCCTTCGACTCCATTTAAACAATTAACACATGGACAATAATACATCCCGTTTTTTGTGGCCACATTCCTTCTAGCAAATTCAATAAACTCTTCCACCCCATTCTCATATTCTTCACTAGTTCTCAACGCATTCATCCAACTATGACCCATTTTATTACCACCTGAATCAAGTTTGTCAATTTCAAGAGGCATGCTTGATAGCACTTAAAAGTAAGACATCCCAAAATTTCAATAATCTTAATTCAACAAAACTTACTAACTATAAAAATGAGAGCGGGGAGAAGGGTTGGCGGACGAGGGGTCCAAGCAAGAAAGACCAAGGATATAAATCAGTTCACCTACATAGGGGTTCTTTTTCTATAGCATCTATAACAAGAATTTGCTCTAGAAATGATCACGGCATGGAGTTTGTAGGTACCAAGCATAGTATTTTCAAATTGCAGAATCTAAGCTAATTACCATAACTAGCATTATCAAAGTAAGATCAAGTCTTTTCAAGCCTAGGCATATCAATAAAACACTCAAACTAGCAACTTAGAAAGTTCTTTTATTTCTCTCAAAATTGTTCATTTTTTAAAAAAAAAATCAAAATAATTCAACTAGACACATTATTAAAAACCAAAATCAAAACAAGAAAAATCCAAAATGCCCATTTATAACGAAACCAACCGAAAAATAAAGGCAAAGAGCAAGGAAAAGGAATAGCTACAAAATCTCATATATGATGCAGTGGAAAAAGGAAGACAAAGAAACTGGAGTTTACCTTTAGAGAGTGGGAGAGACCGTGAAGAGGGAGATGGAGGAGACGCGGTAAAAGGGGAAAAATGACGGGGTTATCCGCGTGAAGGGTTTTTTTTTAAACAATAATCGAACACTAACAAACCATGAAAGCAAGGGCTTACCTTTAGAGATCGTCATACCGGAGGAGAATAGAGGGAAATACAAATGATAGGTTTTTTTTTAAACAAAGAAGGGTTTATCGTGGCTTTTGGGTTTTTAAATGAAAATTGGCGACCCGATTAAAAAATCGAATTTCTTGATTAGAAATCGGGTCGCCAATTTTCAACTATTGGCGACACGATTTAAAATCGTCGCCGCGTTGGATAATTGGGCGCCACTTCAGCGATATTGAATCTATTACGCCAATATTGAAAAAGATGCGCCAATTTTCACCAATTTTTACGCCAAATTTAATCATGGCGCCAACAAAAAATTCTCCAATATAAATTATTTTGCAGATTTTAGAGTCGAAAAAACATTAGAACGCCAAAAATCAATTTTAGAAGTCCTAAACAATAATTCGGGACGTTGAACACTCATTTTTCTTATATTTGTCATTTTTTACTACCTATTTCTTATTTAGGACGTTTTTTAGGGTAGTAATATCGAATTTTTGTAGTAGTGACACCCTAAGTCTCATAGTTAAGGAATAGACAAGAGTCTGAGCAAAAAAAAGGAATAGACAAGAGAGAATTTTAGCTGCTAAAATGAAGAGGTATGGTGAAAAATGGTCTTCCTTTCTAATACCATTAAAAGGAAATATTGGTTGGGTGAGTTGACCATTGAACAATGTTGTATTGAATTATATAGACACATTGCATGATGAGTTGGATCCATTTATTGCTAAAGCACATTCTGGTTAGAATGGCTTCAAGAAAACTCCAAGAAAGTCTGTCAAAAGGCTTTGAGAAATCTAATTTCAAAGCAGCATGTTTCTTCCTTGCTCTTTTAGCAATGTGAATCTGATGAATAAGGTCGCTGCCAACAAAATGTTGTCAAAGATAAATATGCTTGTCCATGAGGAATGCACTTTGGAAAGGAGAAATAAGTTTGGGAAGTACTGCCTTCAGCCTATAACAAAGGATTTAGAAAACATTTTGAAGGAGACATTACATAGACTAATAGGCTTGAGGTTTTGAAAGATTGAGGGTTCATCCCTTTTGGAATCAAGGTGATGAATGTTCTGTTCAACACTTTGAGGAGGAAACCATACTGCCAAAATGATTTAACTGAAGCAATGACATCATTTTCAACTAGAGACTACGTTTTTTTTTAATAGAAAGAAGCATGAATACAATCAAGCCCTAGAGAGCTATTTTTTGGTAAATAAAAAACAGCCCATTTAATTTCTTCATGTGTCAAGTCTAACATGAGAAAACTGCCATCTTTTTCATCTATCTCAGGAACAAATTCTGTTTCTAACTCTTCTAGAATGAGATGACCATTGTAAGGAGGGGGAAAAGTGAAAATGGAATGAAAATGAGACCAAAACATATTAAGGAGATCTGATTGATCCTCTATCAAATCCCCATTCGAATGCTTCAAGCATCAAATGAAATTTTGAGCCTTTTTCCTGTTTACCACTGCATGAAAACTTTTTGTATTTCATTCACCCTCTATCTTATATTTAATCTTTGCTTTTTGTTGTCAATAACTATTTTCACAGTCATAAATGTAATAAGAGAATCATAAAGTTGTATTATTCATGATGAATGTATATGTATATATACAAGAAGGAGGAGCCTATGCAGTAATGGCTCATAAATAACAATTATCTCCCTAATTATAGCTATTTACATTAATATTGATTTATTTCCTAGCACTCCCCCTCAAGTTGGAATATATATATTTAATTTATCATACCCAACTTGTTACAAAGATACTCAACTTGTGTGCCATTTAAGACTTTTGTTTCAAAATCTGCCAGTTGGACGTTTGATCGCACGTGCCTTGTAAATACGACATTCTCTTTGATCTTGTCACGAATAAAATGACAGTTAATTTCAATATGTTTCGTATGGTCATGGAACATAGAGTTTGATGCTATATGGATTGCTACTTTTTTGTCACACCATAGTTTTGCTGGTAATGTCGTGGCGATGCCAATTTCCTTCATGAGTTGAAATATCCACACAATTTCTTGTATTGATAGTGACATGGCTTTGTATTTTGGTTCTGCACTTGATTTTGACACAATATCTTGCTTCTTACTTCTCCAAAATATCAAGTTTCCACCAACAAATACACAATAGATAGTAGTAGACCGTCTTGTGGCCTTAGATGCTGCACGATCCGCATCATAAAAGCACTTGACTTTAGTATGCCCATAATCTGTATAGAGAATCCACGACCTGGGGAACCTTTCAAATAACGCAAGATATGCTCTAAGGCTTCCTATTGTGCTACTGTTGGAGATGTCGTGAATTGGCTAAGTACTATCAGAATCATGGGAATGCTGCTTAGTGCAGCTCCAAGCTTTCTAGTCTCCTTTAACAGATCGAGAACATACTTCCTTGAGTGAAAATGATTCCCTTCTTGTTTCTCAAAACCTTAATACCAAAAAAGTACTTCAACGGACCTAAGTGTTTTGTTTGGAAGTGGGAGTTAAGGAAGACTTTAAGCTATGAGATTCCATAGATGTTACTCCTAGTAATTGCACTATCATCAATATATATTACTAGAAGAATCATGCCTGCATCAGACAGCTAGCTAGTAAAACACAGAGTGATCACACTTACTTTGGCTTAACCCAAACTTCTTGAACACATCACAAAACCTATCAAACCAGGCACGAGAACTTTGCTTCAGACCATATAACGACTTTCAAAGATAGCACACTTTCCTACGCTCCCCCTTGAGCAACGGACTCAGGTGGTTGCTCCATATAAACTTCTTCAAGAAGATCATCATTCAAAAAGACATTCTTAACATTCAACTGATGCAAATCCCAATGATAGGTGTTAGCTAGAAAGACAAGAAGACGAACTGAAGTGAGCTTAGCCACAGGGGAGAAGGTCTTAGAATAATCGATGTCATAAGTTTGATCATACCCTTTGGCAACAAGCCGAGCTTTCAAACATTCCAAAGAACCATCAGCTTTAGTCTTAACAACACTCATGTACAACCAATGGTATTCTTCCCAGAAGGTAGATCAACAAGAGTCTAGTACCAGATGTCTCAAGGGCCACAGTGCGAAAATAGTATTGAATAGTGCGAAACAGTGACAAAACAATCCAAACAGTGCTGAACAATGACGAAACACCCAAATAGGGAAAAAAACTTAGAATTCATAAGGCTTTGGTACCATGTAATCAGAGAATCAGAAAGTTGTATTATTCATGATGAATGTATAGGTATATATACAAGAAGGAGGAGCCTATGCAGTAATGGCTCATAAATAATAATTATCTCCCTAATTATATATTATCCCTAATTATAGTTATTTACATTAATACTGAATTATTTCCTAACAATAAAAACTCTAGAGAATGTTTGACATTTTCTAATATACTGAGGGAGTCATCATCAGGATTAGTAACTCTATTAGTATTGGGAGTAAAAACCTGTAATTCATGCTCAAACTTAGAAATAGAAAATAAATTTCCAATTTGGTTCCTTCTCCAAGAAAAAAGAGAGTTCAGGGTCAGCGTCAACTTTTTATTCAGTACAAATCTTGTTTCCAATCATCAAAGATTAAGTTATGACATTCTGTAAAATAATACCAATAGTCCTCAAATCGCTTGATTATTTTATTTGGGGGAGCATCAAGTGTAGAAGAGAAAATAATAAGATAGTGATCATAGGCAGCTCTAGAAAGGTTCAGCACATGAAAATGCGGAAAAAAGATTAATCCAATTGATATTACAAAGTGCCATGTCAATTCTTTTCCTGGTCAAAAGAAGCCCCGTTCAATCGTTGGACCAAACTGTTTCACCTCCAACAGATTAGTAAGTTCAATGCATGAGGTTAGTGGCGGAGCTAGGATTCAAAGTTTGTGGGTGCATAATTAGTGGTGGGATTCGGGGGCAGCGCCCCCGAATTTTTTTTTTGAAGGAGGATAAAGAAATATGTGTAATGTGTAGATAGGAACAAATGTTATGTGATTGGCTGTCGGCTAAGTTGTGTAAAATATAAAAACCCAGGCTCTGCCATCCACTACATAATATCCAAAAGTATAAATGCTAAAATGCACACAAAAACACATTTGAGAGAAGCACATGGTAACATATTTATGTGCACCTGAACTGCAAATTGTCCAGTTCCTCCAGCAGCAGTGGTAACAAGGACTACCTTTCCAGAATCCATATGTCCTGCCTATTCAATGCATAAGAGGAAACCTTTATTAGGTCAAGCCAATTTAGCGGGAGATTAACTTAAGGCATTAAACTAATTATAAGTTGCACAAAAGGTAGTATATCATAAGAGTTCATGAATGGACATTGCGTAATATATTAGGTACTATACTAATTAATGTACATCATGTAACATCTTAGAAGCATGAAGATGAGCTTATATCAGTAAACCTTTTCAAGAGTAATTGAAGCAGTTAGTCCAGAAGTAAGCATGACAACAACTTCTGGATCTGATCTGGCAACTGGAAGGGCATGTTTTGAATGAATCTAGGTCAAATAAACAAGGTAAACTTAGATTGCCTCAATATTATCAACTTAATGATCAAACCAGGACAAAATGTTAAGCAATGCCCACCATTATGAATTCAGCATACCCTCCAAAAGTCATGAGCGCACAAGGCATGCCAACTTTTAAGTCAGTCACAAAATCCCCAACAGCTGCAATTATGACAAGAAAAACATCAAATAGTATACATTATGTCAAGAAATACATGCTTAGAATAATATCTAACCTCAAATCCAGCATCAAATGGCAAACGAGAAGCAGAGAAACTTAATTAAAGCAAAATTCTCAACCGGGGCTACTCAATGAGCTATGAAATGAGTCAAATACCTAAAATCGATCCAGAACAAGAAATGAAAGAACATTAATAAGACCGGAGTCAGAGAGTGACGGCGAAGATTGCAAGTAGAACGGAGAGAACAAGAAATGAAAGAACATTAATACTAACCCTAATCTGTGAAATTGCAAGAAGAATTCAAGCTTTTGTGAGATTGTACAATAGGATCAGTGACGGCGGAGAGCACAGAGTCGGAGAGTGATGGCGGAGTCAGAGATCGATGGAGTGGAGAGTGAGAGTTGGAGACCAAGATCGATGAAAATGGGGAAAAAAATAGGTAAAAGGAAGAGATGAGGCTTGAATTGGCGACCTAAGGGAAAGGGAAGGGTATATACTATGGAGACCTAACCAACTGCACTAGGTGGATATGTTGTTACTAGATTCATTCAAATTATATATATATTGTGTCTGCACTTGCCCACATTGGCACTAGTGTAGCTCCGCCCCTGCATGAGGTGAATAAGAAGAGCTAGCGCCTTGAGAGTTACTAGTATTGTCAAAATAGTGCACTACTTGGTTAAAATCACCTATCAAAAGCCAAAGACCCAGAATAGAAGGAGCGACAGATGTAATCCACTCCTAGAGAAGGTAACAATCTGAAGGTTGTGGTGGACCATAAATGGAAGATATCTAATAATCATAACTATAAGAAGTAAGACTAACATGACAGTAGCAGTAGTGATGGATGCAATCAAAAACAGATACTTGTAAATCATACTGCCAACCAACTATTGTGCCCCCGGCTTTCCTGATTATGTTAGTTGCTATAAAGTTTCCAGAGCCCAAATTATGCAAAGTTTCAGCAATGGAGGAATACAAAATTTTTGTTTCTTGTAGAAATGCAAAGTTAGGCTTATAACGCCCTAATAGCTGATGCAATCATTGAAGTGTCGTTGCTTTTGATAGATCCGAGAATTAGAATCTAATTGAACAATTCAAGAACCAAAATCTGGTGTTCTTAACCAAATAAGACAATACAAACGTTATATATTTTCTACACAAGTCTGTTTACAACATAAAGAGGATATATATAAAGAAACGTAACTGACTAACAAAAACTAATACAAACTCCCTAGATAATTAACTTACAATAAAACACACACATAAAGGCATAACTACTAAAATTCCCCTAATAAACCTAACTTCCAAACTTCCCTTAATTGATCTTATCCAAACGCCTCTTCTTTGAATAAACAAGAAGAGGACGGTTTGGTATCCTATCAGCTTTCCTGAATCCACGACAGTTCTAGCTTAAAACTCTTAGGGCTCCTGGGGAAGCCTTCCCTAGTTTTTTCAACAGAATTCTGTGTTTCAAAAGAAATCTTAACCCAAGCAAATGAAAGATAGAGAAAATCTGGTATATTCTCAATCAAGTTAGTACACATCTTAGAAGGAGGAAAATAATTGACAGAAATCTCCCCTAAAGAGAATCTTTTCCTATTACCCATCTGAGTCATTGTTTTCCAAAGTTCCTTAACCAGAAAAAGAGGTAGTGATACCTCTCGTGAACTCTTCTGCATTAAAATAGAAGGGGTATTCTCCCATATCTTCAAAAGTGGAATGAGCTGTTACAGATCCAATTGAGACAAAACCAGAGTCAATGGTGGCATGCGATCATTCTTTTGGAAGCCCGAGAATGCTTATCTAAGTTCTTCGTATCATGAGATTTTTGCTTTAAAATCTTGTGATAACTCTAGCCTTCATTACCATAAACCCCGTAAGAATTGCATCGGAAGAGTTCACCATTCTTTCCCCACTGTGACGGGAGCGGCTTGTATCCTCTTCTCTTAGGCCCCATTTGAATCAAAGAAAAGGTGGGAATGGAAATGAAAAGAATGGAATGGAATGGAAAATATTTTAGCTCGATGCATTTGGTTGGCACTGGAAAAGAAAATGGGTTGATAGGAAAAAATTTGTTTGGTTGGAAGAAAATAAGGTAGGAAAATGAGGCAAAATACCATTTTACCCTTCCAAATAGGAAAAAAAAAAGAATGCCCGCGGGAAGGCATTTTGAGAATGCCTTAAGGAAGGCATTGAGCCTTAAGGCATTACATGGAGAATGCCTTAAGGCATTCTCGAGAATGCCAAGGGATTCTCGAGAATGCCAGGCATTCTCGATAGTGCATTCTGTCGAGAATGCCTATGCCCAGGGCATTCTCCACTCTATAATTTTTTTAAAAAATTATCCGATGTCTTCAATTCGGAGAGTTCGGTGACAATACCTAGTGTAAAAATATTAGAGAATTATAAGTAAAAATGGTTTCTACAATTCTTGAGAATCATATGGAATTCTCGAGAATGCGACTTTGGCTCACTTTCACTCTCGCCAATTCTTGAGAACTCCTTAAAGACTCTCGAGAATGATGATTTAATTGTGAACAGTAAATACCAAAAAATTATCAAATCCCAGGCATTCTCGAGAATGCTTTAGAAATTCAAGAACAATGAAACTCTGTAAATCTATGTTTTCTAGTTGTAGAATAGGGAACCTGCAAAACATAATCTACTCCGATGCTTAAGTTAATCTCTATTAATTCAAAAGTCTTGTTATCATCAAAGACACTTGGAGCTAACGAAATAACTTATGGCCAATTACTCGTTACTTGAGTAACGTCGAAATTAAGGAACAAAAATATCATTTCCACATTTTAATTGGCATGTTCTCTATTCTTGTGAAAAAAAAACAACTTCAACCATTTTTTTCACATATTTTCACTATCACACTCGACTATGAATCATTTCACTTGAGTTTACAAGATGTTATGCATAGTCTCTGTTTATCTCTGTTTTACGATCATTGAATAGGGGATAGACACATCCAACACTACTTCGGGAAAACACCATCCACTCCTATTGTGTTGATCCAGTAATCATACTCGGCATATGGGTCTTGATGGAAGTTGAAATGTAAAAATTGGTTCTCATTTTGGTAATTATATGGATGCATCTGCCAGTGTTGAAAATATTAGTGCACATTAAATTATTTATAGGAAATAACAGTTACGAAATTGAAGTCTGAAATATGCAAGACCCTCAAAACACACCCATAAAGAACACTTTGCAAATCTCGCTGTGGATGTAGTTATGAGACTAAAGGTAAAATGTTTATTTGTTTTCATTCTGTAATTTGTTTGTAGATGCTTAGGTAGAAGTAACTCTTAATTTCTAGTGTTGATCTTTGAAAGGACTATAATATTAGTTCACTCATGCTTGAATCATCATTCCTTAGTTTTTCTTTCCTTAGTTTTTCTTTCCTTGATCTACCATGTTCGATGTGCCTAAGTTGTGTTGCGTTGTTATAGTACTTTGGTTCAAATGCCATGTTGATATTTGTTTGTGTCATGCGGGTGGAGGTTCGCTAGCTATACTATTGGTTCTTTGGTTTCATGCTATAGCGAGAAGAAAAGGCGTAAAGACGAAATGATAGATCTAAGCCAATGGCAAAACTCTCTCCATTTTCTTCCCTTGAAGTGTGGGCTTGATTGGGATTCTTATTGTATCATTTGTCTCGCATTGTATTATCCAACTGCACTGGGGACAAGTGCTAGAACCTGTCTTCCTTTCTTGAGTATGCGTGCACACTCAAAAATTGAGTGTGCAGTGTCTTCTTCTCCGATTCTCGAAAAATCTCTCTTCCTCCTTCCTTCCTTCGTTAAAGCTCTAATGGTCGTCGACTCTCTTCCATTTCCGTCACCTCCAGTTTGACGAATCTGCAATGCGTCGCGGCTTCTTCTTCCTCCTTCCACAATTTTTTTCGACGTCACTCTCTTCTCTCGCTGCCATGTGATCAGGGCAAAATGGACTTTAGGCCATTTTCATACGCCCTGGAAAATGGCTTCCCACCATTTTTTGTGGGAACCAATTTTTATTCAAACGTGGGAGAATGGCGCGCTGCAGGAAAATGTTTTCCAGGGAAAATTTGACCAAACGGCCGCCGCCACTGGAAAATGCCAATTTTCCTTTTCCCTTCCCCGATTTTCTCCTATCCAAACGGGGCCTTAATAATCACTTCTGTCCAGTTCTTTTAAACTGTGACGTTTTGGCACAAAATTGAGAAGGATGATACTTTTTCTTTTTAAAAAATATTTTAGGGTACTGATAGGTACTAAAAAAATACTTTAAGATACTAACCGGTACTGAAAAAATATTTCATGATCTTGAAAAATATTTCAAGGTACTGACCGTACTAAAAAGATATTTTTAGGATACTGACTGGTACAGAAAAAATACTTCATGATCTTGGAAAATTATTTTAGGATCTTAAAAAAATTCTGAAATATAATTTTAGTACCTGTTAGTACCCTGAAATATTTTTTCATGATCTTAATATATTTTTTCAAGATCATAAAGTCTTTTTTTGATTTGCCCAAGTATCCTTTTAGTATCCAATAGCACGAAATATTTTTTCAAGATTAAAAATAATTTTTCAAGATCATGAAGTATTTTTTTTGTATCTATCAAGTATCCTCAAAGTACTTTTTAGTACCGGTGAGTACCCTAAAATATTTTTTCAAAGATAGTAAGATATCATTTTAGTACCAATCAATATGCTGAAATATTTTTTTCAAGATCCTAAAATAATTTTTCAATATCATGAAGTAATTTTTCAAGATTATGAAGTATTTTTCTGTACCAATCAGTATCCTAAAAATATCTTTTTAGTACCGGTCAGTACCTTGAAATATTTTTTAAGATCCTAAAATAATTTTTCAAGATTATAAAGTATTTTTTCAGTACTGGTCAGTATCTTAAAGTATCTTTTTTTAGTACCTGTCAATACCCTAAAATATATCTATTTATATTTTTTAAAAAATTATCATCCTTTCAATTTTATGCCAAAACGGCACAGTTTAAAAGAAGTGGACGGAAGTAATTATTAAGAGAAGAGGATACAAGCCGCTCCCGTGTGATCAGCGCTAAAAATTAAGGGTTAGTTTGGTTCAACCGACGGTACGGATAGGGAGATAATGGGCTTGTTTGGGAGAGCTTATAAAAGGAGCTTATGAGCTTTTAGAGCTTATTAAAAGTGCTTATGAACTTTTTCTCAAAATTTATGTTTGGGTGAAAAAAAATTTGACAATAAAGCTTATGGTTGAATCTGAGTTTATTTTAAAAGCTCCAACTCCTAGCTTATCATAAGCTCTTATTTGAGAAGCTGATGTTTCATCATACTTATGTACTACCTCTGGTCTTAATTATAAAATAGAGTTGACTTTTTTTTGAAGAGATTAAGGAAGCTAAATAAGTTACTTAATCATTTCATATATTGTGTTTTCTTAGATTATATATTAGTTTATTAGTCAAACTATTTAGTTTGAAGATTTTTTTTTTAAAAAAAAAATCTCTAAGCTAATTTAATTAGCTTCCTTAATCTCTCCAAAAAAATCAACTATATCTTATAATTAGGACCGGAGGGAGTAATATTTATTTGATCAAATTATGTATTTTAGTATTGCCAAATTTTGTAATTTAGCATTTTTTATATTTTTGGTAATTTTGATTTTAATTTTTTTTCTTATAATTATCTCAAAAGTCACTTATCCATAAGTCATTCCAAACAACTTTGTACCCAATCAGACTTTTCCATAAACTACTTATGCAACCACCCATCCAAATATAAATCACGTTTCACAATCGAGACTTTTACCCAATCGGACTTACAATTAGAACGCCTTTTAACGTCCTTTTTTAACCCATTTTACATCCCTTGTGTTTAGGACGCCTATTTAGGGGACGTAGTAAAAGTAAGACTTATCGCGTCCTAAAAAATTTAGGACGTAGTAGTGCAGTACTTATGGCGTCCTAAAACCATTTAGGACGTTGTAGTTTTGGGAAATATGGCAGCCAGCTGTGTCAGATTCCTCGAATACCCTTCCCTCCCCCTTTGCTTTGCTGAAAGCACATCCTTTAGCAAACTAGGCAAGGAACATACCACATCAACAATCTAACATTCTCATTAATCAAAATGCAAATCAAACTAAAATAAAAAATGATATAATCAAAACAAAAATAATATCAGATCTACACAACAGGGACTTCCAGATCCAATCACAGTCACCGCCGAAATCGCACCAAAATTTTTCTCAAATAGAAATCAAAATCAAAATCAATGTTCAAAATCCAAAAATAAACCAAGATCCAAATGCTAGATGGAAATCAAAATCTAAACCAAAAACCCAGATGCTAAGGAGAAACTGAAACCTCGAATGTCAACAAAGCCGCATTCGCTGCCGAGGGGAGACGACGGCGAAGTTCGGTTTGAAGCCTTGGATCTCGTCATCTCGTGAGCAGATCCAATGACCTAGGCAGATTCGGTGACACGACGGTCTGGTTTGCAACCCTAGATCTTGTCATCTCATGAGCAGATCCGGCGACCCAATCAGATCCAACGAGACGACGTCAAGGGGAGACGACGGTTCGGTTTGCAGCCCTGGATCTCGTCATCTTGTGAGCAGATTCGGCGACCCAGGTAGATATAGCGAGACAATAGCGAAGCCTTCGTTGCGACCTAGGCGATGGAGATGAGATGGAAAAGAGAGTCACGGTGGTGGAGATGAGACAGGAGCAAATTTCCTCAGAATCTCTTCTCTCCTTTTCTTCTCAGAATCTCATTTCCACCCTTGGATGAAAAAATGGACGGTTCAAATTTAATATTTTCTAAAACAATTATGATAGTTTTTATAAATTAATTATTTTATTAATTTTGTTTGTATTACAAGTATAAAATGTGTGGATCATGATTTAATAGTTTAAGTTTATTTATTCATATTCAAAATAATAGTTTTATAAAATATTAAATATGGACCATCTATTTATTTCAATCTGAGGGTGGAGATCAGATACTGAGAAGAAAATGAGAGAAGAGATACTGAGAGAATCCAAACCCGAGATGAGACGAGATGAAAGAGAGAGTGAACTTAGAGAATGAGAATATATTTTAAACAAAAAAAAAAAACAAAGTTAGGTGCTGAGTTTTCCATATTTGGCGTCCTAAATCTTGTTTGGGACGCTAAAAATCAGATTTTTGGCGTCCCAAACCGATGCCAAAAAAATTTCTACGGCCAAAAAAATCAAAAATGCACTAAATAATTTATTTTAGGCGTCCTAAATATATTTTGGGATGTCAAAAATCATATTTAAGGTGTCCCAAATATTTTTTAGAACATAAAAAAAATAATCAGAAAATGCGCCAAATAATTAATTTTTGCATCCTAAATATATTTTGGGATGCCAAAAATCATATTTAAGGCGTCCCAAATATTTTTTAGGAAGCCAAAAAATTCCCTGGCACCAATTTTGTTTTTGAAATGCACCAAATAATTAAATTTAGGTGTCCTAAATATATTTTGGGATGCCAAAATTAATTTTAGGCATCCTGAAATTATCTATAGGACGCCTAAGTCTCAAAGTTTAGGAAAATAATTACGAAAATATCACCGCCTACACTTTTTACTTCCCTTTTTAAAATAAGGACGTCCTTTAGGGAAGTAATATCTATTTTTCGTAGTAGTGAGTTGGTCTCTGATTCTATCACGAATATAATTCATTTGTGTTGAAGACAATGTAGGAATATTTGATGAGGATGTTACATCAAATGGATCATTATTATCTTCATCACCTATATTTTCTAGTTCACCTTAAAAAAAATCCACATCAGTTTGGGAATATCTCTGGATAAGATTATGTACATATATCCCTAGCACAAATAGAGACAAATTACAAAGCATAAGAGTCGATTCGACGTAGTAAAATGAATAGTTAGGAAAATTGTGCATTGAATAATATAATGCGGTTTTAAAATCTCCAAATCACCAAAAGGCTGAAATACCAACATGTGTGAGGGTTGGATAGATTGAAGAGAATTAAGTTTGACAACCTTACCAACTCTCCATGGCCGAAGATGAAAATCGCCGGAGAGGGAGAGTTCGATGAGACTAGTACCGTCGTCTAAAACCAAAGGACTGACATCACTGTTAGGGGCAAAGATGACCAAAACTCCCTACAATGAATCGCGTTGGAAGAGGATAGGATCGACAATCTTAATGCCACGGAAATCATCAATGACAGACTTGTCTCTATGATCAATAGGATAATGTGCACAGAGGCTCATCTAGGGTGCGGAGGGAGCCCATCCTGAGGCCTGACGAAGAAGAAGTGAGGGTAGAGGAAGATGAGATCCTTCACTTCTCAACACTTTCTCTTATCTCTCTTGACAAAAGTATAGCGTTGGGGGCACCTTCTGGCCGCCAACAAGAAGCAAGTTCTACATAATCGACAAGAAGCAAGTTTCGGCTCATCTTGATTTCCTTAAAGGCTAGCTTTGGATTCTGGTGGATCAGAGTAGCCGATACTTTTTGGGAGCGGTGGATGAATTCAAAGGTCTTCGTCTTGGCTTTGTTGTTGAGGCTGTAACACCTCGGGTCAGAGGAGAAGATGGCGTCGTAAGCAGACTCAGTGAGGGAGACTGTGTACACACTACTAGAAAATACTGAAATGGAGACCGAATTTGCGATGAACAAGAAATCCCATTGCAATATTTTTGCGACGGACAAGAAATTCCGTCGCAACTTGTGACGAAATAAAAATCCGTTATTCGTCACAAGTTACAACGGACTTTCCTGCGAATTTCTCATCTGTTGCAAATTGGCTTGGCTGGAAAAAGCACACTAATTTGCGATGGATTTTATAACGGATATTGTTCCTTTGCAAGTTGGAAATTAAATTTGGTCAATTGACACCGTCTCGTCTCCGCTCGATCTAACCTTCGGCAGTCGTCGCGTCTCTGTTCGATCCGACCTCCGGCCCTTGTCTCGTCCCCACTCAACTCCGACCTCTAGCCCTTGTCCTGTCTCCGCTTGACGCCGACCTCCACCCCTCGTCTTGTCTTCGCTCGACCCCGACCTCCGGCCCTCGTCCCTTTTCTGCTCGATCAATCTCAAACCTCCGGCCATCGTCTCCGCCTCGATCCCCGAAGGTAATTTCCAGTAACTTCCGCATTCAGTTATGTGATTTATTCCTACAACTTTGTTTACACTTATCTTCCATTTATTATGAATATTAATCTAACTTTGCTTCATACACCTTAACTGTAGTCCTTGCTGATGAATTATGCATGTTATTTTGAAGAAATGCTTGTTTTTTTGTAGATATATGGTATGTTGAGTGAGAAAGGTAGGTAGGAAAGACTAGTGTAATTATATTCAACGCCATTCTCAATATTCACTGTTAATGATAATATGATGAAGACATAAATGTAGAAGATTTCATTCATAGCTAGGTGAGCTTTCCATGCGTGAATTGAAAGTTTGCAAAAAGTCGAACTAGTCACTTGTAACTTATAAATAGTGTAACTTGTTATGTGTCATGTCTTTTATCAATATCTTGATATTGAAGCAGAGAGTTTGTGGCTGTTAAGGGATAAAGCTGGTGGTAGAAATATGTAATGAGAGGCATGTTTGTTTGTTAAGAAAAATGGAATAAAAAGGGTAGGATTGTGGGTTCCTTGCAAAACAGGAAGTTCTTTCTTTGTTTCTTATTTAATTTTGGTGTGTGGAAATTGTGTGAGGTTTATTAGATCTATCTACTCCCTTCAATTATCTCCATATTTACCATAACTTTACTGGAAATAAATGTAGTAAGAGAAATAATGCTCGAAACAGTCAGACTATGGGATTTTTTTTTTTTTTTTTTTTTCCAATTACATGTCATGGATTTATTTGTTAAATGTTAAAAAAGGGAAAAATTTAACTTAGTTCTTAAAATTTAATTTCTCTCAATTATCATTTATCGATTCAGGTTTTAAGTTTAGACTTGGAACAATTTAGCTTTTGTGGTTTACGTTGGTCTCAGGCAAAACATTCTAAGAACATGGATTAAAAAGTTTCGAAGGCACTGAAAGAAAAAGCTGAGGAGTCAAAAGTTACATGTTCTTATTTTAGTCTTAATGAGTTGAATCTAAGAATTTTAAAATGTTAAGCTTACGATTTAAAAATTATTTGTCATCATATAATCTAGACTGGTCTTTGATATGTTTTGGTTTTCCACAAATTTTGATGGCTTTGTAGCATCATGCCCAAGCTCTGTATTTTTATAAATATCAATATCAAAATCAGGAGTTTTAAAAGTATGGCACATAAGTGCACACCTCCATCTCCATCTGTAAGCCTAACACCACACCTAAGTTACTTGATTCCTCTAACTTCTTTGCTAATCTTATCTCAAATGTAATATCTTTTATTTCTATTATGATATATGTTAACAGTCTTGCAATGTTTTGATAAACGTTCATCTTATCTTGAAGCAGTACAAAGCCGTTTTCAGTCTTACATGTATTGAAAAACGTTCATCTTAATGTTGTTTTTGCAGATGAGCTTAAAATGGTGAATGCGTTAGAATTGCAGCTCACTGCTACTACACAACAATTGGAGGATATGACACAACTAGTCAATCAGCAAGTGGAGAAGATGAATCACTAAGAGGAGATGATGAATCATCAAGCGGAGATGATGAAGCAAATGAAAGATTTACTCTAGTCCCTATTGAAGGACAAGAAGGATAAGGAGTCGGCTCCTGGTGATGATGATAACCATACAGCTGTTGTATAAACATTATTTATGAAATTTTTTTTTTGGTTCTTTTTTGTTCATTTTGTTGGCAATGTTGTTGTTTATAATTCATTTTCTCTATGTATACTCTTTTATGATTGCTATTATATTTATTTTTATCGTATACACTTCTTTTTTATTTCGTAATTATTATTTTTTTATAATAGTTGCTGAGGAAGCAACGTAATAATTTTTATATTTGCGAAAGATTTTTTCACAATTTTGTCACAAAATTCCTGAACTTGCGATGGACACAAAAAGTCCATCGCAAATGTTTGTAAATTTTGTAATTTTTTTTCCGAGGAATTCAATTTGCGATGGATTATTTTAATAATTCCATTGCAAAACTCCTAAATTTACTATGGAGTTCAATTCCACTGCAATATTATCAATTTGTGACGAATAATATTTTTGTCGCAAATTTGCAATTTTGAGACGGATAATTGTTTTTCCATCGCAAAATTGCTTCGTGGCGACAATTGTTGCGCCGGACCTTGGTCCGTCGCAAATCATTTTTGTAACGATTTTCCTTCTATAGTGACGGATTTTTTTCATCGTTAATCTCTTTTCTTTTCTTTTTTTGTAGTGACAGCTCTCAAGCCCCATTCTCTTCATGCTCCTTAGAAGCTCATTTTCTCGCTTATAAATATAATTAGCTTTTTTAGGACAAGCCCATCTCCTCTGATGCTAACCCAAACACCTACAAATAGGCCTTTTCCCCCATCGAGCCTTTTTGTTTCCCCCATGCTACCAGACTTCTAAGGTGTTGAAACGCCTTCCCAAATTAGTTGACTAGTGTCTTCTCTTCATGGAAATCTAGACTCTTTGGTCGACATATTTTAGAGAAGGTTATTGTGGGAATATCAAAAACTTTCATAGGCATAATAATCACACAATGCCAAAGTATTACCCTTTCTCTCCAAATCCCCCAATTTTGGGGGAAGGGGAAATATCAAAGAGTTTTATGTTGCTAAATAAGGGTAGGGAAGTAAAATCTCTCCACTCCCCTCAAACCAAACAGATCCCAAGTTTATTCCAACATATTGATGTTTTTTAAGAAACTTTTTAACCCAATGAAGGGTTGAGAAAATTTTAGAAGCTGACTTTCGATGAGAAGACTAGTATCCTGCAGAGGCAAAATTTCTTGATAATTTCCAACCTTGAAATTTATTTCCGAGCATGAAGCCACAATAAACATCAAGAGACGTTCGTAAAATCTAAGCTAGAGATGGGCCATACCAATTACTCGAGTTAATCATTTTTTCTTGACTAATGCCTGAAATTCCAAGACTTTTATCTACAGTTCTTTCAAAAGAAGCGTTTAGAAAACTTTCATTTTTTCAGCTTGAAGATACATCGTCTAATGTCTAGGGGATCTCGTAGCAATTGGAATTTATGATTTGACATTTTCAGCTTGGTTCGGTCAAGATAATCTAGAAACCAACAAAAGGTTGACCTGGAGAATCTAGGGAACAGATGATTAATGTCTTCATTAATAGTCATTATTAGATTTATAGGAATCTCTGATTTGTAGGGATTAGAGATAATCTTCATTAATAATATTATTACACATGAGCCATTACTGAGGCTCTTATCCATGTATATATATGTAACGTTTGTATATGAATACTAGACACAACATTCATTCTTTCTATTCCTCAAGTGACATGGTATCATATTGTTCAAAAAAAAAGTGACATGGTATCAATGCTCAGGTTGTGTCTTCTCTGAAATAATTTTTTTTACACATTTTTTTAGGTTTTCTCATTCTTCCCCGTCACTTCCATTTTTTTTTCTTTTCCTCGTTTTCTTGAGAGCTATTCTTTCGATTTTACTCCAGTTTTTCTTCATTTTCTCGAGACATATTCTTTCGATTGCTCCATTTTTTTTCCTCGTTTTCTTGAGAGCTATTCTCTCAATTTCACTCCAGTTTTTCCTCATTCTCTCGAGACCTATTCTCTCGATTGCTCCATTTTTTCTTCGAGACCTATTCTCTCGTTTGCTTTAGTTTTTTCTCATTCTCTCGAGACCTATTCTCTCAATTTCTCCGTCCATCGCAATCGTTTTTGCTTCCGCTTAGTGAGAGGTTTGATTTAGTCCAATATGAGGACGATTTATGTTTCGTTTGTTGCATCTTCTACTTTGGTCTAGACCTCTTTGTTGTTCGACGTGAAGTTGGTAGATTATTACTTCAGCCTTTGTTGTTCGAGTTCCATTCGTCTTCTACTTGTTCGGTCTGCTAATCAACTTGCAGCCATATTCACAAAGCCACTTCATCCTACTCGGTTTCATGAACTCAAGTCCAAGTCAAGATCCAAGACATCCATGCTCCCGGCTTGCAAGGGTGGGACATATGGATTACATAGCAAATGTATTTTGATTTATAGGAATCTTTAATTTGTAGGGATTAGTGATAATCTTCATTAATAGTCATTATTAGATTTATAGGAATCTCTGATTTGTAGGGATTAGAGATAATCTTCATTAATAGTTATTATGAGCCATTACTATTGAGGCTCTCTTATCTTGTGTATATATATGTAACGTTTATATATGAATACTAGACACAACATTCATTCTTTCTATTCCTCAAGTGACATAATGTGTTACATATGTCTTTTTCTCACTTTTACTACGCATCCATAGGCACTATGGCTAAGGAAAATCACAAATTAAAGCCCATAAATTAAGCCTTGTAATTTTATACTTGAGTTACTATTCATTTGATAATTTATGAATTTTGGTCCAAATTTAAAAATTTTGTAATTGAATCTACAACACTTCTATGAGGATGCTCTAACATGCTATTGAAAGCTCTTGAAATCTCTTATTTAAGAAAAAAATATCACTTTAGCCTGATTCAAATCAAATTCATACAGTTAATTCATTTTTATTATCCTTGCTATGATTTTTGGATATATTTTGTACCTTAAGTTTAAGAATTTTTAACTCATGCTATACTCTTCCAATAGACATGATTAAGGACTTGTTAAAAAAGCCCTGAAAGTGTAATAATCGCTCCCCATATTTCAAGACCTTAGAAAATCATTTGCTATGTTTTGACCTTACTTCAAGTTTGGTTCTCACAAGGAATGTTTATCTTGTAATGTTTTCACTTTGCTTATCCACATTTAATATGCATGAGCCATTCAACAACATGCCGAGTGTAATATCCGGATAATTATTTATCTGGAATATTATATTTTAGTAAATAATATCTATTAGAAATAGGTGAATATGTGGTCTCAAATAATAAGTTATAATTATCTTATTTTCTAAGGTAATTTCTATTGAAATTAGGGAGAATAAAGAGCTAAAAATCCCTAAATGCAATTATGGGTCATAAAATGCCCTGAGAATATTGTGATAAATCCTAAGAGACAATTAAATATTTGTTAAAAATAAGAAAGTATGTTGTCTCTAATTTTAGGAATTTATGGGATTATTTTCCTTGGAAAATAATGTGGCAAAATTGAATATAATTTTGGGGAGCATAAGTTGCCCCATGATTTTTAATATTTTACATGGAGCATAAAATACCAATGTCAGTAAAATAATTGTGAGATAATAATTAATCTCAATTAAGAAAATGATCAACAATTAGTAAGTGATTAATTAAGTAATTAATGGCTAATTGTTTAAGCTTGATCAAGAGAATATTCAAGGTAAATTTTGTAAAACCCTTTAAATTAGATGTTTATGGCTAAGATTAGCATAAAGTATACTTGCTAATTAATTTAAAAAGATTAAGAAATATGTATGAGATTAAGTACATGAAAACCCTAAATCCTAAAAGATTACTAATCATAGGATTAAGGCCCTAATTAAGCATTCTAATTAAATTAGACAAATTAAACAATGATCAATGGTTAGGATGTGATCTAATAAAGCAAGATCAAGGGCTACAAGAAATTCTAACAATTTTAAATGCCTAAATCCATGTAATTGAGTAAGAACCAATGGGATAATTTTGTGAATTAAAATATAAAGTAAATTAATTAAAGAAGCAGATAGGATAAATGAGAACCGATATAAATTAAATCCTATCTAGAAAACCATGAACTAAGTTGCTAAGATCAGGACATATTATAAACAAGTGAATTTTTATCGAGGTTGGTGTTACTTTAAGTCATTTCCGTAACCGATGGCGTTATCCGAAAATGTTCAAGAAGTACCTGGAATACCCTTAACGGGATCAAAAATTTAGTTAACCCAAGTATTTTGAAAGAGGAAGAATAGACCTTGAGCTATGTTCTTGGATTTTTGAGATTTGTTAAGATTACGCGATTAACACCGAACGTGGAACTTTATCTAGCATGCAAGACCATAAAGCAAGTAGGTGACATCACTTTGGTGACATCATTTTGTTGAAAAAGGAGGAGGGGAGGTCGGCATATACATGGATGGTGTAGAAGAGATTTCAAAAAGTGGTTTTCTAATTCTATGGCCAAGATTAAATAAGGGGAAATTGTTATACCATTTGGGTCCCTTAAGCTTTGGCTATAAATAGCCCTTCCATTTCTCTTCAAACTCACCAATTCACAAAGAAATCCTAGAGAGAGGTTAGAGAGAAGTGGGAGCAAGAAGGTTGAAGGAAGTTCGCGAGGGAAGTTCTTCTGTTCTACCTTAAGCTTTAGTAGTTCTTTCGGTAGTTATAGTAGAAATGTTAGGTAGATCTTTAATTTGCCAAGATAGTTAGATATCATGTTTTAGGGGTAAATATGATATTTATTTCAAAAAATATATTGGAGGAAAGAGATATGGAAAAGTTCGAAAATTAGAGTCAAAGTAGCGAAGCTCTGGCGAAATTTCGCCGATTAGTCAAACTAGGGGCAAAATGGTAATTTGTACCTAAAATGTCTGTTATGATACTAAATGTTGATAGATGCGATGTTATACTTATAGGATACCTGTGATCACGTACCGCTGTTGTGTTGTTGCTGTACCACTGTCAAACGTACCGAAGTACCGTCAACGAAGGTACGTTCGCGTACTGTAACACTAACTCTGATGTTTATTGTATGCGTACATGTGCTATGTGTATGGTATGCTTATGTGAGGTAGTTGATAGCTCTGTGGTATGTTCATTGTATCGTTATTATGCTTGCTGGGTGTTGGGATACGTTTGCTATGTGCGAAACGATTGCTATGTGTGAAACGTATGCTAAGTGTGACACATCTGCCAGGGGGCTTATGTGATGTTGGGAAATGCTTGTTGTATGCTCATATAATGTCTATGTTGTATATATAAACATGAGGTTAACCATTACACGAGGTTCAATGGGCATTGAACCTCGCTCTTAATATAGCCTCGTGGTCGGGAGGACCGAGGATCGAGGAGAGAGGGAAAAAGACGCATGGGACTCTACCAAGACTTTCTTCTATTGTTATTTACTTTTGAAAACACTCGGTATAATGTACCGTTATCGTAAACAGCGGACTTACGGCATTTTGAATATATATCAGTTACTCTTACGCTCCGATGCTCTACTCTGATGAAAAAAAATATACTGCTTTTGGAAAATGAGATGTTACACCGAGCATATAAACAAAAGGTTAAGTAAGCTATACAAATTTATACCTGGCTTACCGAGAATAATCATACAAACTTTAAATCCATCAAAATAAAGCACTCAACATAACATAGTCCTTTCATTCTCTCTTTTCATTCGCCTTTCCCTTATGTGTGCTTTTACCTGATGAATGGATTTTAAATATAAAGGAAGAGTGAGATTTCATAGAAACCTCAGTAGCTAATTATCAAACTTCAATATCAAACAATGCATGATCAAGTCACATTAACATGCTAGAGTATGATAAATAATTAGCTGCAATGAAAGGAAAATTACCTTGCATAAATAAGCCATGCATAGCCAAGGCCAAGACACACATAAAGCAAGGTACTCACACATGTTCAATCATCAGGATCACATACAAATAATAATGGCAAGTTAAACATTACTTAACAATCAAGCATATTTGACATTGAAGTAGGTAATCCTGCTACCTGTATCCCTTTCTTGCTCAAACTTTTCTACTCTTGATTCTTGAATTCTTTTAGGCCCCTAACAAAAATCAAAGCATAAACACCAAACATTGCAAAATACACATCATCATAGGCCATCCATGAGACTAGAGCTGGGAATCAGGGCCGGCTTGGGATAAGGAAAATATCATTTTTTCAAAGCCCGGCCTAATAGTACCGGGGCGTGGCCAACCCACGGGCCCTCGAAAATTATTATTCTAAATTTTAACTATTTTCCCTTCAATTTTTTTTCAAAGAATTATAATTAGTAAATTGCAATCATTAAAGTTCTAATCTATCAAATAAATGTTATCAACATTAATATCATTCAACAAATAAACACATTCATTAATTCGTAATAAAAAACAAATAAACACAAAGAATATGTTTTTTTCCTTTTTTTCAAAAAATATTGAATAAAGGAATTACTTTATGTATGCTCACGACAAAATGCCTTTCCCTCGTAATTTTGTGTCTCGTAGATTCCTTTGGTTCATGCATGATTTTATTGACAAGTAAAAATAATTATACTTATTTTACACAAAATATATTTATAATTTATTACTTATATAATATTGTAATACCAAAGTATGTGTTTGTTTAATATGAAATATCCCTTCTTTAAAATTTATAATAACTAATTATGTGTTTTAATATAGAATAATAAATAAATAAATAAACGGTTATAGTTTAACCTATAAAAATCTAAGTAATTACAAATAAATATATTCATTAAGTGGAAGCAAGGTTATTAAACCGGACCGGCCAAATGAACCTAGCCGTGTGAGTTAAGGGTTAGTGGGTCGAACCGAGTCAAACCGGAGTTAAAGGGACCAAACTGTAATAAAATAAAATTTTTAAAGTTATTAATAGAAAATTAAAAAAATTTAAAAAAAATGAGGAAATGCAAAAAAGAGGTTCAAATTTCAAATGAAAAGGGAGGTAATACAAGCAAATGACGCGTTAGACTATTGATATTGACATGACCTATCGCATTTCTCTACCAAGCACGTTCACCAATGCTTTGAATCTTGTGAACATATTATATTAACCCATGCCTTTAAATATATTAACCATAGGGGTAGCCTTTTAACCAATGGATATATCCTATATCCTTAACTTTTTTTTGCTCTGAGTCTTATATCCTTAACCAGGAAACAATATTTATCTTCTTTTGCATCTGTCTTCACTTTTCCGAGTTTCTCACCGTCTCTTTCGTGTCTTCACTTTTCTGAGTTTCTCACCATCTCTCTCGTTCGCCGCTTCTCCACTATCTTACACCCTAAAAGTCGTCGGATTAGAGTGAATCCTTGACCGTAACGTTCTAACTCGATGATCGAGCTTCTTCACAACATTTCTCTCGCGGGTTCTCGTAATCTCAACATTTTTTGTGTTTGATCTGTTGCACATGTCACCGCGTTCTTCTCTTTTGATGTTATTTCTTCTCACCGGATCTGTTCACACTTGCTCGTTATCACCGGATCTGCTTTTCTTCTTCTCTTCCGTTTCTCTCCATCTCTCTTTTTTTTTCTTTGTAAACGTCTTCAATCGCCATTTTGAAAAAAAAACTCGACCCGGTTTTATGCACGGACCCGGGGACGGCCTGGGATTTCCCGGTTTCCGTGAACCGTCTGGCCCGTCCGGTTTGATAACCATGAGTGGAAGTCTAAATAATTAAAAAACAAAATTAAAAGCTACAGTTAAACGGGTACGGGGCCGGCCCCGAGGCCTTGCGGTGGCCGGCCCGGAGAAGGCCGGAGGCCTACACCCCGACCTTTGCAGGCCAATTTCAAATTTCTCGCCTATTTTTCAAGCCCGAGCCCCTACAGGCCGGGGGTTTAAACCGGCCGGCCCGATTTCCCGGCTCTACATGAGACATGCACTATAGCATTGGGTTAAATACATCCTTAACTTTAACCTTTTAGACTATAATTTTGGACTTCTAATCCACTATCTTCTAATTAATTCTACATGCCATTCTCCCATAATTTTGCATGTAGAATCCATTTTTAAACTCAACTTTAACCAAATCAAACTCCTTCTCTATGAATAATCTATGACCAAATGTATAGATATTTAAGATAAAAAAAAACTCAATTTAATTTCCATATGATGTTTCCAAAATTCCTCAGTGACCTTCATCCCATAGAATTTTTCACTTTGAATCCATGGGAGGCGTCAAAGTCATCAAAATCTCATCATGTGATTGCCAAATCTTAGAGATGGAGAAATATTTTGTTTTCTTGAATTTTCTTCTAACCATCACTTGGTTTCATTTCTTTAATGCTCCCTTAACATGCATCTAGCTTCAAATCATCAAACTCATCACTTACCTAATCCAAGAATTGTTTTCTTAATGGTTCCTTGCTTGGCACCCTTGTTCCTCACACTTCCTCTCTTTCTTTTCTTTGCTTAACCAATCTTAATGGAGAGATATAGGGCCTGTTTGAGTTAGCGGTGGTTTATTTTCTATCTAACTTTTACAAAAGCCCGGTAGAAAAAAAAGAAGTCAGTTGTAAATGTGATTTGTGTTTGGATTGACTTTTGTAGAAGTGACTTTTTTCTAAACTGATGAATGTTTGGATCAGATTATTATTTCAAAAGTCAGTTGAGATGGAAAATGACTGAAAAGGGCATGAATCATATTGAATACTACATATATATATTAGTTGTATATGTTGAGATAATTGAAAATAAAAATTTAATTTTAATTTATTTATTTTTTAAAAAAAGTTAAATGATTATTAAAAAAATTAATAAACAATAAAGTCTTTACTTAAATATATTTAATGTATAAAATTGTTTATATAATAGAAGGCCACTTTTTAGGGAAAAGTAGGAAAAAAAATGGTGTAGTGGCTTCTTCGCAATAGGAAAAAAGCTTGGGGTAGCTTTTTAATAAAAAGCCACTTTTGAAGGAAAGTGGGATGAAAAAAAGCGTATCCAAACATACCACTTTTTGTCCACTGGGCTTTTTGCCAAATGGGCTCCCAACGCTTGTTCAAAACTTGCAAATGAGCTCTCCAAACAAGCACATGAGAGCAGTGTTGTCAAAAACTAGGGTAAAGACGTAAAAACGTGCGTTTTTACGTCTTTACCGGGGTCTTCAGTGCTAAAACGCAGGTAAACACTGTCCGAGGTAAAAACGGGTAGACACTAATGTAAAAACGTAGAAACCGGTAAAAACGTAAGTTTTACCGTCCCGACCGTTTTTACTTAAGACCCAAAAAAATACTAAGTCAAGAAAAACACCATCGGGCAAATTGAAAATCTCCCATTCTCTCCCATCTCCATCGTGTCGGTTCCGTAGTTCCCAAACGGCCAAACCCTAAAGCCCAAATCATCGGATGCCTCCTCCACTCCGGCGTCGCCGTCCTCCACTCGCGGCATGGCCGGTTACCCCTCCTCCTTGACTGATCCACTCCGGCCCGTCGCCTCATCGTGCTCGGGTCGTGCCAGTTTATATGACTTACCAGGTTCTCACTTCTCTCTTTTTCCCCTTTTTGTGGTTTTGGAATGTTCGTTTGTGTTTTTGTATGAGGGATGTTTTGTTTTTTAGCTTGAGTGATCGATTTCAAGAATCGGCAAGATTCTTGTTTCTGTTTGAATTTCGAGAAAGTCGTCACTGTGAGGGGAATTTGAGGCTTTACGCAATTAGATTCCCAAATGCGAAACCTAAATGCTCATAGCGTGTACAAATTAGTTTGTTGGGAATAAAGCTTTACTAGTTACTTCTTTCTAGTGGTCAAGAATGAATAATTATCTGCACAAAGCTGTTTTTGATATACATTGGGATGGGTTATGAAGTTTTTCATTTAGTGAACTAATGATTTATGATTGTTTTTCCATTGAATTTTGAGTAGTTATTTACTGATTTTCCATGTATGTATGTGTGTGTGTGTGTAAAATTTTGAGCTCTTGACCTTAAGTAGTAGAAAGTAAAAACTTTACGTGTCGTTTTGTTTCTACGATTTACGTTTCTACCACCCCTTTCCGTGTCTATGTAGAAACTAGTTTTTGACAACATTGCATGAGAGGTTAGATCACTATAAGGAAACACTGAATTTCTCATCGAATTTGTCATAGAATTCAGAGTTTTTGACAGAATTTGCCACAAATTTCCAAAGGAATTTCTAACAGAATCCATTTAGTCACTCATAGGACTGTGACAAATAAATTTCTGACAGAATTTTGATTCTGTCAAAAATTTATTTTAAATTTGTTAATTTCAAAATGCCATGTGTCATGTCCATAGGAGGCCATATCACCACAAGCCAGTAGCCACTCATCGGCACCACCACCTCATCGTCGACCCCAGCTCCGTCACGTAACGCTGCTCCCTCAGCCGTACGCACAGGAAGCCTTACCAGTTGACCTGGAATGCTTTGGCATTTTATTATTGCAAAATTATATATATAATCTTATTATATGTAATCAATTATTTATAAATATATATATTTTTCTTATACATAAATACATATTATTAAAAAAAAACTAAATATAAATTTAATAATAATATAAAATAATTTTTAAATATTCTTATAATTTTTAATATAAATTAATTTTAAAAAAAGCACATCTTAAATAAATTTTCATGACTATATTTCTATCCAATTTCTGAAATCTAATTTATTTTTAACTAACTTTAATTAATAACTAATATGTATGTATGTGTCTCATTGAGTGTGTGTGTGTATATATATCATTGAGTAAATGTGTGTGTAGGCACATATATATACTCAATGTTATATATACACAAATATGTATATATATATGTGTGTGTATCATTGAATCAAGGGCGGACACACATGGTAAGGCTTTTGAATGATGTGTATACTACATGTTACAGAAATTATCAAGTCATTTTGGTAACTAGGCTCTCTGTTTTATTTTGGTAATTAATGTGTGTGTGTATAAATGACCAAATATTCTGATCTGGTTCAGATCATAGATTGATATTCCCTTTTTTTCCCTCTTTATCTAATAGCTGCCATGAACATAGAAATTAACTGCATATATTTTTAGTGGTTTGATATTAATAATATTTTTAAAATCATATTGGTTATGAAATAATTCATGCTATTTGTAGGTGATTATTAACAGGAAGAGTGCTTCCATTGATATTTATTTTAAGAGAAAGAATAGTGATTCTTTGCCCTCATCTACTCCTAATGTTGAATAGTCAAATATTAAAACCCATTCTTCAAAGTCTCATAGAATTGCAAGAATTAAATAGTAGGTTCAATGACAATACTGTTGAATTACTTGCTTTGAGCATATTTAGATCCAAGAAATAGGTACAAGTCCTTTAATAGTGATGATATTTGTAAACTTCATCGATAAATTTTATTCTAGAGATTTCACAGAATAAGAAAAATTACATTTGGAGATGAAGTTACAATATTTTGAGCATGACATTCCTAAACATCCATATTTGATTCATTTATCAATTACATCTAAATTATGTCAAGGGCTGACAAGAACTGAAAAGTCCATCGTTTACCTATTATTGATAAAGTGATTAGACTTGTACTCACTCTTCCAGTTCCTACAGCAACTACTGAAAGATATTTCTCCACTATGAAGATAATCAAGAACAAACTTCAAATAGAATGGAAGATCAATTTCTTGATGATTCTTTGATTACATACATTGAAAAAGAAATTGTTTTGAGTTTTAATACGATTCAATTATAGATGATTTAACAATATGAAAACATATAGAGTAAGAGTCAATTGAAGTAATCTTAATTTATGTAATAGATTTTTTTTTCAATTTATGTATATTAAGTCTGTATTATATTTCAAGTATTTTTATTTTTACCCCCATTGTTAAAATTTCTGAGTCTGCCACTAGATTGAATATATATGTGTGTATTATATTATATATTTTTATTTTATTTTATATGTAATATATTATTTAGAAACTACATATAGTATATCATAATTTTAACAATAATTATGGAAAAAAAATTAAAAATTTAAAAGGCTATTAATATCACAATTTTTATTTTGATAAAGATATTATTTTAAAATTTTAATTTATCTAAATAATATAATTTTTAAATTTTTCCAACGGAATTAGCCATGGAATTATTCGTGGCAAAATTAGCCCGGGAAGTTCCATGACTACTACGTGGCAAAATTACTACATAATAGTTTCGTGGCAAATGTATTTGTTAAGGCATTTTCTGACAAAATTTGCCATAGAATTTTTTTCCATAGTATATTTTGTCAGAAATTCAATGTTTTTTTTTTTTTTTCTGGGGGATGAATTTTAGGAAGCCTTGCTCTTTTCCAAACTAGATTTGGTAAGTTTTCTCAAAACCAAATATTATTTTAATGACTCTTTCATTATCTTATGGCCATAATTTCATCTTCCTTCCTGCCCCGTTCCAATATCTCTCCACATATGTACTTGCAAGAGAGAACGGTTTGTTTTCCAAGAGCTTAATATATTCTATAATCATAATTCCACCAATAATGTGAATTCAATCACTTACAAATGCTTTTTGGGAATTCTTTGATCTCATAAAAAATTTGAGACCATTAAAAAGACAACATTTATTTGGGAGTAATCCCCCAATTTGTCTCAAACTTTAACTTGGTCAGTATTTTTTCCATAGTTTCCAAGAATTGCTTTATTCTGGGCTAAAAGGCACATAAAATGTTCTTTCAGATAAATTTTCCATTTATAGGCCATGAAACCATTTTTATAAAGTAAAATTAACCTCAAAATAAATGTTTCCTATTTTTCCCCAGTTAATTGAGGTCTCCTAATATTTTTCATAATTAACAAAATTCTAATAATTATTTAACATTCCTTTTTGTGGTTATTTTCTCATTTATACCTCAATAAAGCCTGAAATATATCCCATGGAATTATTTTCTACCTTCCTACATTTTCTGGGGCTTTTCCTTAAATTTCAGGTATACTTTGTAAAATTACCCTTAGGTGTCCATACTTTTCAAAAATTACAGCTTTGTCCAAACCCGGATAGCAGACATACAATGTTATGTTGGCGAATCTACTATTTTATTTTGTCTCTGACTATCCTTTAATTATGCGTCTAGGCTTTACTCAAAAAAGCATAATGTTACTACTGCATGCCTCTTCAAGGCATTTTTTTCGACTGAGCTTAATAGCCTACTTATTTCAGGCTAATTCTTGAACTTCTTCTTAGCAAAAAATTCAAGATATGACCGAATGACTAAAATGGTATACTAGGCATCGGTGACCAACACAAATTTGTAAAGTAGATCCTGGTCTATTTTTTCCACTAGTAGATCGAACACCTAAGCTAACAACATGATTAGGGCGAAGAGGCCTATACATGGAGGTAGTAGCATAAATCCAATTTTGTATAACAGAAGAATGCTTGGTAACAGTGACTTTAATGCCATGTTTTCCCAAATTGATCAAATAAATATGACAATTTGATCTTGCAGAATCACATTCTCGAATAGTCGCCCACATTGCAGCAAAAAAGCCAAGGAAAATTGTAATCACAAATCACCAGCACAAAGCGCCAATACTCAAAATAAATGTAATCAGGAAAAAGAAACCCAGTAAATCAACAAATAGATTCTGAGAGGGAAATCTTCCCTAATATGAAGGCAGCCATGCATGGATCAAGATGATGGCAGAAGAGGCAACGTAGGAGAAGAACCCACATGAATCGCCATTGATGAGCAGAAAACGACTCTGAAAATTAACTCAATTTCCTTTTACTGCAGATTGATCACCTTAGAGAGATTTGAGATGTAAACCCCAATTTGAGAAAAAACCAAATCAAGCCATGGGACCGACATAAAGATACGACACGTGAAAATCAAGGCCGTAAAAGGAGGTTTTAACAAGAAAAAGGAGAACCGAGGTGTCGTTAGCTATTATAAACATTTTGTCTTACTGTTAGAAACATGTCAGGTGGCCTCGAGGGGCAGTGCATCAGAGTTATTTGATCCCTGCACCATTTCATATTCGCTGTCAAAACTTAAAAATATCAGTATACGGCCACTTGTTTCTTAGGGGAGTTCAAAGTTTTCTCATCCTTATCCCTAGCATTTTCCCGTCCAGAAAATTTTTGGGACAGGAAAATTTGGGATCTGGAAAAAAAAATTTCGGAATCAAGAATGAGACTTTCCGATCCCGAATATATATAACCTAAAAAATGTGTGTTATAAAATTACGTATCAACATCTTCACATATGTTAGATAAATAGCAAACACCAACCAACTAATCAAATGATGTTGTTTTGATTTCATAAATTAATAACAACAATGATTAGTTTATTTGATTGCATGAATGTATTGGACTAATTTTGAAGAAATGAAACGCCTTGATTTGTCTCTCAAGCTTTAGGCATGTATCTAGGCTCCTTTTGATTATGTAATGTATTGGACTCTTAGACTTTTTATTATGTAGTGTATTGAATGAGATCTGTCATTGATAGATGGAAGTGAGACAGTTCTAAGCCGCGATTGATCTCCTTTAATTGAGTAAACAAGATTGACGTCGAACCCCTCCTAAACTTTTTTCTTATCAAAAAAAAAAATGAGATCTGTCATTGAGTGACTTTTGATTGAGTAAACAAGATTTCAAACCAAAATCATTATATTTATGTTGGAAATCAAGTGAGAAGTTGTTACAAATTTTGAATTAATGTTGTATAAATTTTGGATTTCATATAGATTTTGAAACATTGCATGCTTTGAGATTTTTCGGAAATTTTCGATCATGATTAGGGAAATCCCAATCCCAATCGAGATGAGAATTTTTTAGGATATCGGGATAAAGAAACGAGTTCCTTCCAAGGCCTTCTTCGGGAATGGGGTTTCTTGATCCTATCTCGTCCAAATAACAACCCTACTTGTTCCTTTATCACCTTTGGGTTAAAATTTTAATGGTCCAGATTTAATATCTTATAAAGATATTATTATAATTTTACTTTAAAATATAGAAATAAATTTAAACTATCAAAATTTGATCTCAAAAGTTGTAGAGATTATTATTATTATTCTCCGAGTATATTTTCTTCTCATTTTTTTTTCATTACAGTTGTGAACTATTAATAAATATAACAAATACATTAAAGGGGTAAAGTTGAAAAAAAGCTTAATAAATGCTTGGATAAACCTACAAAGCTTATATTTTGAGACACACCTATTAAAAAATTTGAAGCTTACATTTTAGGACCAGAGTAACAAGATTTTTATAAGATGTTATCCTGGACCATTGAAATTTTGGACCAATGAAATCTGTATCACCTACACATGCAGCTTACCCAATAACCCATAGTGGGAGATAAGAGATTCACACACACACACTCTCTCTCTCCCTCACACATTTAGACAGAGAGAGATGGGTTCCATATCTGAACAGAAGCCCCATGCTGTGATGATTCCATACCCAGCTCAAGGTCATGTGAACCCAATGACGAAGCTTGCTAAGCTTCTTTACTCCAAGGGCTTCCATATCACCTTCGTCAACTCTGAGTTCAACCACAAGCGCTCGCTCCGAAGCAGAGGACCCCATGCCCTTGACGGACTCCCGGACTTCCGCTATGAGACCATCCCCGACGGACTCCCTCCGTCCGACGCCGACGCCACCCAACACATCCCTTCTCTCTGCCAATCCATCCGCAACACCTGCTTTGACGCTTTTCACAAGCTTCTGCGTCGGCTTCAGAGCTCGGCCTCTGCCGGTCATGTCCCTCCAGTGACCTGCGTCGTCTGCGATGGGGTCATGTCCTATTCCCTCAAAGCTGCTAATGCTTTGGGAATCCCTACTGTCTCGTTTTGGACTGCAAGTGCTTGTGGGTTTGTAGGGTATGCTCAGTATCGCTATCTTGTTGATCAAGGCCAGGTTCCATTCAAAGGTACTTAAATTAATTTTTTTTTTCTTATTTTCTTTCTTCTTAATTTCCTAACAGAAATTAGTATGGTTTATTACATGTCATAAATCTCATCCATACTTGATGTTGTAGAGGCTTTGTAGTTCTTTTTCGTATTCTTTTTTACTGTTAGTTTCAAACATACAATGATACGAGAAAAGTTCTTGACATTTCAAGTCTCGTACAATATTATAAGAAAACATTAATAAACACGAGTAACACACACATGTTCAAGATTTATTATTGGTTAGAGAATTGTACGTTACATTGTGTTTCATGTCAGTTTTGATCACATGGGTGGGGACAAGAAAAATTCATGTAATTTGCTTTATATTTAAATTTTTGTTTTTTAAATATCATACTAGATAAAATTAATTTCAAATTATAAAACTTAAGAATAACTCTCCCCCCACCCCTCTTGCTAGAAACATATTAAATTTGAGTTTCAATAAATCTGGACCGTTCATCTTCGATCTGAATCTTTCATATTTAATTTTTTTAAAAATAATAATATTATTATTTTATTGCGTACATAATTTGAAATACAATTAATTTTTTAGCTGCCAGTTTTTTAAATAATGAAACCATCATAACTGTACTCAGGTGGTGCAGATCTCGCACGAAAACTGTTTTCAAACCATTATGCTGTGTCTTTTGTTTTTTCCCTAGCTTGCCAACAAAGATACTAATTATATTGAAATCAACAGAAACTACATCCTCTTAGAAGCAAAAGGTAAACAATTAACAAAATTAAAATACAAAATAAACTCCAGACATAGAAATTAGTACTAGAAACACAGGTAAGTAAAAAGTCTTCAAAGAAGTGAGAACACAAAACACAATCAAAAGAAACATTCCAAACACCATACACCAAAAAGGCCTGCAGGTGTGGGGGTCAAGATACCCAATCCAAAGGGCAACACCATCTAATGAAGCTTTGACAATCCACCTTGCTACTAAACCCGCTTCCATGTGGAACCCATATGCAAGAATGGTTCCTGATTAAATTCCTTGAGACGAGAAAATTCTCAAGGTGGGCAACAATTATATTAATAGCAAAGAAAGCACAACCAATGTGATAATAAAGGATAGAATCATAACTCCAACCTAACTATGAACAGTGTTGTCATACCCACTGAACAGGCACATGTCTAGCCCAAAAATGAACAATGTTGACATTCACATTGAACAAGCACATATCTAGCCAATGAAGAACGTAACAATGTATACAAACTCAATGAGATGGCAATCATGAAATGTAAGTATAAAATATAAGGAAATACATATGAGTGTACAATCCTTACTGAAGAAGAGTTCGATTTTAGTGCAATTAATCAAAGACATATCTGTGTACTTGGAACTTCTCAGTTGCTATCAGTTTGAAGTTCTCACTTCCTCCAACTAGTTTACTAACACAAAGGATTAACAACTCTCTTGATGATGGCTCAGGTTCAGGACAATTCTCTACACGAGGCAATCGGTTGAAAGACGTCTCGATTTTATCAAAGTATCTTAAACAGAAATACATGACCTCATCCCCTATAGAACCTTTTGCCTTTATTCCTAACGTAAGATTTCAATTTCCCATGAAACCTATAAATTTAATAACGAAAAATGTTAATATGCTGAAATGTGCAGCTAGCAAATTTAGAATTTAATGCTGATAGACATATTTAAAATGACCACCTCTCCATAGGATAATCCATCAATATTGAATTGGGCTAGCTAGCTTTGTTTCATGAACAAGGTGGCTGTCAAGTGAATTATCATAATGAAAAAGGACGAAGGAAATATCATCACCAAATGACAAAGCGTAAGAATGATTATGTGTTGTAGTTGATCGAACTCATTGAAAGAAAGAACACAACTCCACTAAAACGATGGATGCATTGAAAGGCAGTGTATTTTCTATTGCCAGCGGAAGTAACTGTTAGATAAGAACATGTGAGTCATGACTCTTCAACCAAACAATATTTCAAGCTCGTATGTCAATACATCATGAAATGTTGCTTAAATACCCATCGAGAACTTTTATTTTCTTCAAAGTTGTGAGGAAGATTTCCTTGTTTGGTTTTGTGAGGATAATTTTTTTCGGTTGAAATTTTCCATGCTCATCTAGCCACATATCTTCACAAACTCTCATGGCCCGTAAATCTTTCCTCGTTTGAAAATGATCTTTTGACTTGCCAGGTTTGTTCAACAAAGATATATAGCACATTTTTGCACACATTTTTTCAATGTGCATAACATCAAGACTATGGCAACGCAAATTATATTTTCAATATAGATGAGTGAAGAAGATGTTTATCTTCCGCCATTGTTGAGGCTTAAAAGCAGAAGTCATATTAGTCTCTCTCCCTGCCGTCCTAGCTATATCGTCGTTTTTTTCAAACTTGAATTCAACATCCTGAAGTTGTTGTAAGATATTTGCATCGGATAAAGTTTGAAGAGGTCCTCTTTTTTGTGGGTTCTAATTGAAACGATTCCGTTGCAATCTAAATTTATGCTTACCATTGAAAAACCTCTGATAAACCATGAAGCACCACTTTCGACTATGGGGAAGGCACATTGAGTCAGAGTCAAAATTGCAAGTTGGACACGGATGAACATTCCACCCAAATAATGTTGCCATCCAAGGAAAATCACTTATCATCCACATCAAGATCGCACGCAAGCTAAACAGTGTCTTCTCATACACGTCAAATGTCTCAATGTCGACATTCCATAAGTCCAACAATTCTTGAAAAGCGGTTGGAGATAATATTATTACCTAGTGCCTTTTTCCTTGGAATGATCATAGACAAAATAAAGGAGTTATATTTCATACACATTCAAAGGGGAAAGTTGTATGGAACTAAAACTACCAGCCAAATACTATAACTTATGCTAAGATTCTCAAATGAATTAAAAATGCCCATTGCTAAAGCAAGTCAAATGTTTCTAGGGTTAGCAACAAAAGCTGAAAAGTATGAGTCGGATGCTTTCCAAGCTTCAGCATCACGTTGATGTCTTAACTTACCATCTTGATTCTTGTCAACTTCATGCCACCTCATATGCCTAGCTGTTTTAGGGGTTGGGTTTCTCTCATAATCCTTTTCTCATTATCCCTCATCATCTATAAATTATATCCATCCAATCAATTACAATACTACTTTAACATTTCTCTCATCTTCTCAATCAACGGCCCAGATAGGCTGATGCGGGAAAATGAGAAAAAAGATAAGGAGAGAATCCTCTTTCTTTTAGACGACATAAAAAATCTTCAAACTTCAACTTCAAAGGAAAGTACCTGAGAATCTTTGCAGGTTTCTTCTTCTTCTTTTTCCCCTTCCCAAATTATTTTATACCTTGATATGTAACATCGCTTACAAGTCTCCCTACTAGCATCATCTCTCCAATACAACATACAATCGTTGGGGCATGCATCAATTTTTTGGTAGTTCAAGCCCAATCTATTAATAATCTTCTTTGCCTCATAGAATGTTGTGGGAATCTTCACGTTGGGGAATGCATCTTGTAATAATTCTATCAAAATCGGCATTCCCTTATCAGTGATTCCACACAAGCACTTGATATGATACAATTTGATCAAAAAACACAATTTCAAGTATTTTCCACAACCATGATACAAAGGACAATATGCTTCATAAATCAGGCGGAAAAAAAAAAAAACCCCTCGAGCTGCTTCATTCCTCAAGAACACAAGGTCTAAACCCTTCACTTCTTCATTGAAGTTGTTGTCATAAACACCAAACGCATCATGAACAACATCATTAATAGGATCATCATGATCTACTTTGAACTCTTACTTGTGAACTTCCAGGAAAAGCATCATATCTCATACTGGGTTTATTACCATGAACTCCCCAAAACGTATAATCTTCTAGGAAAGGCTTCACAATTAAATGTTCCCTGCTAACAACTTCTCATGTATGCCACTTGCATTTGGGACATAGACACATGATCTTACCATTATAGCTGGCATGAGAGGTTGCAAAATCCATGAAATTGTTTTATCTTCCAAAATATGTTGGAGAACATGACAACTTTATCCATGACTTATCCATTGATAGTACACGTTAGAAAACTTAGCAAAGAAGAAGTATGAAGAGAGAATTTTGAGTTTTCTGAATGACACGTGCGTAGAGGATTAAATTCAAACTTGTCCAATGTTTGATATTTAGTAGTGGTTGCAAAGAACTACAGAAACCACTATAAAATGTACACTTTGTAGAATTTCAGAGACCAGAACCGCTACAAAGTTCATGACATCTACTTCACTTTGTGGTGATTCAGAGACTAAAACCGCTACAAAGTTCATGATTGTTGGTAGGCGTTCAAATTTTGAAATTTCAAAAATATTGTAGCGCTTTAAAGATCAAAACCGCTACAAACTTCATGAAGTTGGCAGGCATTCATATTTTCAAATTTCAAATAATATTCACTTCATAGCGATTCAAAGACCAAAACCGCTACAAACTTCACTATGTTAACGGCTGTTCATATTTTCAAATTTTAAAAATATTCACTTTGCAGCAGTTCATAAATGAAACCACTACAAATATCAACTTTTTAAGAAAAACAATTACTATTTGTTGTTATTTAAAGCCTTTAACCACTACAAAGTGTAATTAATGAAACGGTAATTATTAATACAAGTCACATCTCATTTTATTAATCCCCTCACTCTCAGTTTTATCCATTCGCTTTCTTACCAAAAAAATCAGAAATGGGAATTAAAGATAGTAGTACAACTCAATTTATAGTCAACAATTCCAACTCTAAACATAACAAATATATTGAAACAATAATTATTAAAGCCCATAGAAGCAAATTTTGCAAAATAAAAAAATTCTAACTCTAAACATAACAAAAATGAAAATATCTAAGAAGACGGCTGCTCATCAGGTCTTCTATCAGGGGTAGCGGCATCACGAGCCTGACCATAATTAACAACACCATCATCATCTCCCGGGGTCGGGAAGCAAACTGGACGATGAATATAGGGATTGGTGGGATTTCGAGAGCCAACTCGACAGGAAACACCCTCTCCTACGACTTGGATAGTACCGTGTTCGTAACTTCCCACCATTAGGTCTAGTGTTGATTTAAGAAATCGGCATGGATATACATATACTGAACTATCATGGCCTGTTTCCTAGCAACCTTTGTGTGGATCTCTTTAATAGTTGTCGAGCTTGGCCTTCTGACGCCAAAGGTCCCTACTCAAAAGGTCCCAGCATCAGATGCACTACTTCTGTCGTACACCATGCTGGGCTTGCTGCCTATCCCACACCCTTATAACACCCAGAGTGCTTAACTAAGTCTATAGTAGCTTTCAGAGGTGCAGTGGGATCCATAGCTAACCAATGGGACTCCATTGTCTGGGACTTTCTCAACTCAACATGTGTTTGCTGAATCCGCTCCTGCCGTACACATTTTATTAAACAATTATTAAGCAATTTATATAATTAAAATAAATAAATCATATTTAAAGAAACAATGTCTCTATCTTAATGGTTTCCTCTGATTGTTGAAAGCCTACACTCCTATCCCTGTGTTTGTGTACAATAGTGAATGACTCCCTATAGTCTGTTTGACGGGTCTCCTACTCAACCTTCTTCTCGTAGAAGAATTAAAACAATAAATTTTTGTTATGAACAATAAAATAAAATTTATAATATTAAGCTAAAATTAATTTATTTGTAAAAAATACCAATTTGTTGTAGGTGATAGTAAACGTCTTCGATCCTTCGGTGTGATGGATCTTCGGGTGCTCTCGGTTCCTAGTGTTTCTCTTAGAAACATCTTACAAATAGATGCAAAAAAAAAAAAAAAAAACATTAATCTTTCATTTTTTAAATATTTTTTATATTTCCTTCTAAATAATTATTTTTATTAAAATATATGTCTGTTGGGATCTTCTTATACTGGACAAATCTTTCCTAGTCATTAGGTGAAAAGCCGTCAAGCAAGGCCTCCATCAACCGTAAATTCCCCGAGGCGTTGTCCCATCCTTATTTACATAATGGTATAGATGATTTCTCCTATTCTTCAGCACATCCCCATCTTTATCAAGGTGTATCACTTCTTGTTGTCTCGCACATCAAACTTATCATGTATCACAAATTTAAATAAATCTGTACAATTAAATAAATTATAATTAAATACATTTGATTAATTAAAAAATTATATACATTATAATTATTTATATTTGATTCAATATATTAAATTTGTTACTTTCACTAATGGTATAGACCTCGTCCCATGCTATATGCTTCGGCCTTGAGGGAATCTTCTTCCAATCCTCGAAGTGGATAGGGAACCGATCCAATTCCCACCTAGCACGTTTAGATAGCGGCTGAATAGATGACCATCATTCTCAATCGACTGGTCCGTCGCCTTATTCCATGAAACTACTACATGTAGCCTCGGGACCAACTTATTTAAAGCGGCCATGTCCAGCTTATTCAAAGCGGCCACGTCCAGCCTCTTGATGGTAATGTTCCCCAACTCATCTACACAATTAATCACAAATTTTAATTAAATATAATTTCACATTTAAGCCTCTTTAATTAAAATATTAACTTATTAAAACAATTCTTTACCTTGAACTTGCACCTCAAACCCGGTCGATTGTAAAGACGACCATCGTCATGGGTGATTTTGGTCCCTAGCCTCCTCGCTATCGAGGAACCGCTCCACCTCGCTCAAAGGAAAATTGATACCAAGTTCTTGGCCCCCTGATCCTCATAGTCGCTCACATTAATATCAGGCCCCTCTGATTGAATACGATCCTTTTGGTGGGGTCACCTACTATGGTGGGGCCTGTTGTGCTAGCTCCGACTATGGCGAGGTCGTCGCATGCTTTGGTGTCGTGGGGACATGTCGACCTCTCGGTGCTCTCTATTCCGACTACTGCCGCCCCCCCAAAGAAGAGGTCCTCTAAGGGGACGCTCATCTACTACATTCCCTTTCCTCTTATCTCTCCTAGAAGGCATTATAACTACAATTATTCACTTTCCATATTAATGCAAAAAAAAAAAAAAATTGGAATAAGAAAATAAATAAAACATAATTTATTACAATCTCTCACTTAACCAATTAAAACTAAATTACAATCACACCTAACCAATATTTATAAAAACAATTATATTAGTTATAACCAACATATTAAAAATAGGCTCATAAACATAATAAAAAAAATAGAGGTTTTAAAAAACAAGATTACACATTGCAAAATAGGCTCAGAAACTCAAAAATAGTATAAAAACATATTTAAATAACAATAAAATTACTATAAACAAATCTACTCAGCTCAAAAACGAAACAAAATAAGTAACTTTATTAACTTTGAGTGCCTAACTCCTTAGATCTTCTATCAGGAACTCATATCTCGATGAAAACTTCTCAAAGTACGCACGCTAAGGAATTTGCCAAAAGCGGTAAAACGAGGGGTGGCGGCAGCCTTTGTATAGCCGAGACATTTGTAGCGGTTCTCCCCAAAACCTCTACATCAACCATTACAAAGCACGAAACCCTACCTCAGTCAAAGTGACACTTTGTAGCGGTTGTCAAAACTGCTTATGCAACCCTTTGCATTATGTAGTGGTTATTGCCTCAAAAATCACTACAAATCATGACACATTTTATAGCGGTTGGAAGGGACCACTACAAATGTCCAATCTTTTGTCTTCTATAGCGGTTTACACTGCCACAAATGCAGCGCCAAGCTGGTGCCATATTTTGTAACGGTTAGTATGACTCAACCGCTACTAAGTAACCACTACAATTATGGCGCTAAAGCACCAGTTTTTGTGCTATAATGCTACATTAGTACCATCGCTTACCATTGTGCCATTTGGCAGGAGTTATACCGTTACAAATTTGTAGTGGTTTCCCTTAAAACCGCTACAAATCCTAATATTTGTAGCGATTTTTTGTAACTGCTACAATTTAACCACTACAGAAAGACGGTTTTTCTACAACGTGGAGTTTTTTGGGTATATTACTGCCGAGCAGCCTTTCAATGCCTGGCTTTTGATGGTGTTCTCTAATGGCCGAGAGCGGGAAGGCAAGGTGCATGGACTTATGAATTAAGCTTGCAATCAATCATTAAACCTGTGTTACAACCTCTGACAATGATCTCCGATGGGTGCTTTCGGGGCTCTTAGCAGTGTTGTATGGATCGAGGTGGGGGTGCTATGGGGCTTTTCTGGTGATACAAAGAAACTGAAGGTTAACCAACAAAACTTTTTAAACCCACTTTATTGTTTTTGTGAACCATTTTCCTGTCAAAAGTTCAAGAAGCACAACCCCAAACGCATATGTATCCATCTTGAAAGTGCTCTAAGCTTCACTTGGACTTCTGCTAATTCTTCTGTTCTTCTAAGATCCATGGATCCTAAGGTTAGTGGATTATTCAAGTTTCAAATCTTTTCTATTAATGTTATTTTGGGATTGTGTTTTGAGAATGATTTTTTTGATATACGTGTTTTGAGAATGAGGATATGGCTTCATATGTTGTTGGATTTAATATGTTGAGTATTGTTCATTTCCTAGAAGGTTTGATACCAGTTGAGTTGAGGCTTGGTTAATCTGGCAATATTAGGAGGCTCTTTGTATTTATCTTTAAGTCTGAACAAATTACTAGACAATAAATTTTAACCAAGTTGACATTAAGCTGGGTTATTCCTTCATCCAATATCTTGTAGTCTTGTATGTACCACGGAATGTTTCAACATTTTTGTCTAATTTCACTTGTGTTTTTAATGTGTGTATGATTATACACACACATATATTTGTGTGCGCAGATGAGAGTTATGTAACTAATGGATTCTTGGAGAAGAAAGTGGATTGGATTCCGGGAATCGACAAGCTGAGATTCAGGGACATCCCAACCTTCTTCAGAACCACTGACCGAGATGACATCATGCTCAACCACTTCCTCGAAGAACTCGGAGCAGCTCATGAAGCCACCATGATCATCATCAACACCTTCGACGAATTCGATCAAAGCTCTCTGCAATATCTTTCTTCCATCTACTCTCCTCCCATTTTCACTGTCGGTCCTCTCCCTCTGCTACTCCAACAAATCCCTCACAACCATAGCCTCATGTCTTCTATCGGCTCCAACCTCTGGAAAGAGGACACCCACTGTCTCCAATGGCTTGATTCTCAAGAATCCAGCTCCGTCTTCTACGTCAACTACGGCAGTATCACCACCATAACCTCCGACCAGCTCACTGAGTTTGCATGGGGCCTTGCTACCAGCAAGTGCCGGTTCTTGTGGGTTGTCAGACCCGACTTGGTTGAAGGCAGGTCAGTGATTTTCTCGAAGGAGTTTAAGGAAGAGACTGAAGGAAGAGGGCTCATAGTGAGCTGGTGTTCGCAGGAGCAGGTGCTGAACCACCCGGCGGTCGGAGGGTTTCTGACGCATTGTGGGTGGAACTCGATGACAGAGAGCTTGTGTGCTGGGAAGCCGGTGGTGTGCTGGCCATTTTTTGCCGAGCAACAGACGAACTGCCGGTATGCGTGTGTGGAGTGGGGTATTGGGATGGAGGTGGGGCCGGTGGTGGAGAGGGAGGAGGTGAGGAGGGTGGTGGTGGAGGTGATGGAGGGGTCATCGGAGAAGGGGAAGGAGATGAAAGAGAAGGCTTTGGAGTGGAAGAGGAAGGCGGAGGCGGCCACCAGGCCCGGTGGTTCTTCTTATCAGAATCTAGAGAAGGTTCTTGATATGCTGCTCAAGAACTTCAACCCTGCTTGTTAAGGGATGGTTTAATTTATTCTAAATGCAGTCCCAGAAAGGTTATATTAATATGACCAATTGATAAATTTGCATTACTATTACGTTTTGTTGTTAGTTATGGTGCGTTTGGAATTTGAATATAACAATATGTTATCAATTTTTTTTATTCATCAGATTTGATGGACTTGGGAAAATGTAGCATTATTAATTTTTTTTATTTTTTTTATTTTTTTTAAAAAAAAAAACTCCAAATTTTGGTCTTAAAATTTTACCCTAGGCCAATGATGTGTAATTGATTTTTTTTTTTAAAGTCTTGCCTCTCCTTAATTAAAAAAAATGGCATGTGTTTTTAATTTCTAACAATAATACTTTGTCGCGATCATTAATTTTAGCGAAGGGTAAATTTGAAAAATTACATACTTTTTCACACAAATATTAATTAACAATATTTAACAAAAGAGAAATTAGTTAAGCTAGCCTTATAATTAAAATCGAGGAGAGTATATTCCTCTTGTATAAATTAGTTTTGCCTGCAACCAATCTTCCAATTTGAAGGGTGAGAACAATTTGGTTACAAATAATTGAACTTTCTCATGTAGCTTTGTAACATTCTTCTCTTGACATGTTTTCTAAATAATCTAATATTGGTTAACGACTTTGTCATTTTTACACCATCTTGGAACTTTCATGTGTACCTTCATGGGTATGAAGGAATACTTTGTGGGTAGATTTACAACTTAACCACTTTTTCAAATCAGGTAAATCATAGAAATTAAAAAATTTCATTTTTCCTCTACATACTTTATACTTTTTTCTATTGATGATTAGTGAGCCTTGCATATGTATTTCTCTATGCTGTTTTATTGAACCGTACACTTGAATCTGCAGAAGAAGTCTTACCAAACCAGACAAAAGATTAACAAGAAGTCGATGATGTTGGGGTATAACTCCGGGATCATCACAAGGAAGGACCAACAATTAAGTGCTGTTTTGTTTATTGAAAAGGATCTTCCAAACAATATGAAGGCATGGCATGAGATTATGCTTATCAAATACCTTTGTTCCTTAGCTTAACTATATCGAGCACATCTCTTTGGGAGAAACACACTCTAAAAACTAGAGCACAAATCTTTAGGAAAACCACACCCCAAAGCTAGGGCGTTAGAGTTAGAGAGCCCAGTGCCTTATAAGGCCCCTGCTTCAAGGAAACCTTCCCAATGTGAAACTCATGACATTAACCTAATCACCTCATGCTGATTTCATCATTCTCTTCTATAATACCTAATTATAATAGTGCTTGGAGCCTCAATAAAAAAGAGTAAACATCAAACTTTATTGATCTATGTTTAAATGAGCACACTTGTTATTTGATAAACCAGTACTGAGGCCTACACTTATTTCATCCCCATACTTACTTGGAGTAGGCCAACTAGCTATTACTACTTGGCAGGCTATTTAATGTTTTGGATCAGAAGCTGAGCACCTTCAACCAAACTCCTTATCACTTGAGCAGCAGGCAGAATTCCCTTTATCAGACCAACACCCTGCCCTGCATACATCGCCATGCTCTCCAGATCCCCTGTGGTCAACGTGTTTGGCACTGTTCCGGCAAATCGCCGAATCTCTTTCTCCTGTTCGACGGAAAATGAAGGGTTAAGCAGAATAGTGCAATTTACAGGAACACTTCAACAAAATAGTATTCATATTAGGAATTTGTATCAAACAAAATGCGATTCTTCAACATTCATATAACTTGTAAAATCTTTGCGGGTGGAATAAGGTTATCCCCACATAACAAGACATGGCTCTAGACAAAACATGATATTCATTTATAACATATGTTAAATTCACCTAGTTTTCCCCTCAACCTACAATAAATAGCCACATGCATTTTAGAGTGTCAACCAGTGGGCCATGAGTGATGCCAAATCAGCGCAGGTACAATCACTGGTTTTTTCTTTTCTTTTTTTGTTGCTTAAACCAAAATACTTGCCCGAAATAAGATTTTAAAAAAATAAAAATTATATATAAATAACAAAGCGTTATTCCAACATAAGATTTGATTTTACAAAAATAATGAAATTAGATTTTTACAAAAAAAAAAAAAAAAAAAAAAAAACTAATCCAATAATGCCTCCAAACAATCTGATGAATAAGTGTTGTGGGGTGTCCAATACTTTTCCCACACATAATCGACTTCCAAATTCTTCTCTATCTCTTGGTCATCTTTTGGTCCAAAGATTTCTAAAAATTCTCTTTAAAAACTTTTGGTAGCGACTCTGTTTGTTTTTATCTTTTGTTTTAAGAGCCAAAATACAGACGTGACCATACCATTTATAAATCAAAAGTTTTATTCATTTTCATGATTTTCTAAATATGAGCATTGAAGTTATTTTTCACCTTCAAATCCTTTTCTTGTTCCATTCAATCCTTATGTACCAAATGAGTGCAAAGTATCAATTCAAACATGCTAAACGTGTAGCATATAAATGCTAAATGCTATAGGAAATTATATGCACAAGCTGAAACCTTACCAATCCATTAATCTTTGAATGACCAATGATGGGCTGAATCGTTTCATTTTCATGGGGTGGAAGGGATCTCCAATCATTGAAGAAAGGTGTCACCAGCACACGCTGAGGCGCACCCGGCCATCTTGCTCGGCCAAATACATCTGTATATTCAGTTTCATCAAGCTCAACCAATTTCCTCTTGTATGTAGGGTGAGCATTGCTTTCCTTAGTAGCTACAAACCTGAAAACAAGACTCTTCAAGTATAAATACATAAGAGAGATATAACAGTTGCAGAAATAAGTCAGACTTAAACTGAGATTATCGTTCAAGCGAAGTAATAATGCTGGGGTCTGTCTTATTGTTCTAATCCTAGTCAACTAAAATTAGTCTTGATCTCATCATGACTGATACAAAGCTTTTCTCCAATTCATGAACTTAATTGATACTGATACAAAGCTACATGATAGCATCCAATTTTCTGATTCAGCAATTCAATAGGACCTTAGGATGGCATAGCCTTCATGTTAAAGGTAAGGTTCAGATAAGAAAAGGCTTATAGTGGATACCTAGGCACTTAGAGATGAGAATATGCGGAGAATCTTGTCACAAATGATAAATAATATAAAAAAAATTATGAAACAGAAAATCTTCAGGGTACCTACAGATAGCACTGTTCTTATAGGAAAATTATTTTGGACAGCTTATAAATTAATAGGGTCATTCAGGTGAGAACAGATTCAATGACAGGTTTGGTATTGAAGAATAAATTAAAGCATTTCCTTGTGCTCCAATATTGTCCCCAGCCAACCTATAGGGATCTTAAATTAAATATGCAAAATGTGAATTCATTATAAGATCTTGCAAGGAACAATGTGTGACTTTATATTCTGCGGTTAGCCTTCAAAAAACATACATAGGAAGCTGTCCCTTAACACGTGTTGAGTATGCTAAGAGATACCTGCTAGAAAATGAGAATACTTTTCTTAAATGTACTTATAATAAAATGTAAGATTTCAAACCTAGTTCCTAGACAGATGCCTTGGGCACCAAGTGCCAGGGCAGCAACATATCCCCGTGCATCCACAATTCCTCCAGCTGCAATAACAGGTATGTCTGTGTCTCCAACAAGATCAACCACCCGAGGCACCAGTGCTATCAAAGACTCCTGGAATTAGATCCAGAATGAGAAAGCAACAAAAAGTTTAGATGATGGTAGAGATGGAAGTGTGATGGATTTCCTAAGACCCTGAACAATGGGACTATATTCTCTCTTGAAGTAAGACAGAGATGGATTCACTGTAGTTATACTTGATTCTATATATTACAGTTAAAGAGGAAGAGGAATAGATGCAAAGAGAAAAAGTGAGTCTTCTACTCCTATTTACTATTCTCTCTCTGATTATTTGGCCATGTGATTGCAGAAAATTCAACTTCAAGGAAATGAATGATGACAGTGTGAGTAATGGATACTAAAAACACTTGAAGACAATATCTGAGTAGAAACAATCTTCATTTCAATAACAGTTAGAGAAAATCTTCACTAATAAAAGCATCTTAAGAGATTCATTGTGTACAACGAGAAAGTATTAGCAGGGAAGTGGCTTTTAAATTCATTACTAGAGAGACTGAACTAGAGAGGCATACTAATCAGATCATGAAGGCTTCCAGAAAAGTTTAGAGCAGAAATTGCAACAACTGCATACTGAATTGTTTTCAATTACTGACCTTACTTTATACTAGCTATTGTATCTACTAACATGCATGTTTGGATTAGCAATAGAAGCTGTTTTTCTAACGTGATTTACGATATACGAGGTAAGTATGTAAAAAGAGTTTTGTCTCGACTTGTGTGAACGTGATTTTCGTATGCCAACTCAAACAGGTAAACTAACAACAAAACTTACACATGAGCACCAAAGTAAATTACGCATGATCATAAAGTTGTTCATACACTAAAGAATTAGGATAAGTTTGCTGCACACCTGACCAATGACATGACCTCCAGCTTCCCTTCCTTGTACAATTATTCCATCCACACCTGCTTCAATTGCCTTCTTTGCTGCTTCTACACTCCCAACCTCCAATAGAATTACAAGTAACAGATCAGATTCTAATATCAGTAAAAGCTAAGCAGCCACATAGTATGCAATAGAAAACTGCAATCAGAAACCAACATGCCAGACTTTAAAACACAATATTTCATTTAGTTTATACTTTATACCACATGTCTCCAAAATTGCCTAGTTTCTTGCTCCACTTTTCACTTTTCAGTTTATTTCAAAAGGAAAGGGAATTAGATGCCATACAACTCATAGATCATCAATATTGTGAACATCACAAGGAATATAAAACTTGTAAATTCTTGTACAAGTTATCATTGTATTTTCCTTGTGGAAAATCCATATTTCCATGCATTTAACTCTGCTCGGATATTAACCATAATTTGGAACTATTGAAGTACTAAATTAGTAAAACTTTACCTATTTCAAAGAATCCAAATTCAATTTAACTATGCATTAGAGGAATATGGAACTAAGGTAACAGGATATAAACACGAATACCAATTTTGCATAGCATTTGCATATAGGAAGTAACATTGAGACAGATGGAAAGAATTAAGTACTTACTTGGGGTACAATCTTAACCCCAGCTGAATGAACCTCAGTTACCAATTCCCTTGAACATTCACCCCAATAAACTTGCAAGACTGCCACTTTTTCTTCCAAAATGACCTTCAAGTTCTCCTCGTGGGGAAATGCCAGAACAAGACCAACCCCAAACGGTTTGTCAGTTAGGGTCCTAGTCTTCCTTATGAGCTCTCTCAAGTAATCTGGCGATTCCTGATAGAGAAATTCCCAATCAAATATACCAAATTGCAACATTCAAATCAAAGATACAGGACGAATCCAAGCCATAAAGAAAAAATAAATAAAAGGACACTTTTCTATCCTATTACACAATCAAAATTACAACGCAATCATTAAAAGGGGAAAACCCCAAAGTATCAGTAGTATCTCGTGCCATCACTAATTTTTTGAATCTAAGTCTAAAACGGCCGGTAGAAACTGGAAAGCACGTAATAATAATGGGACTCTCAAAACAAGTGAAGTGGCAGTGATTAATTTTTTGGGAAAAACGGAAAACCACAAAAGAAAAAAAGGTATAGCATACCGAATCAGGGGCTCTGAGAAGTCCGAGAGCACCGGCGTTGGCGACGGCGGCGACAAGATCAGGACCAGAGATATCGGGGCCCAAAGGAGCCTGAACTATGCCGTAATCGAAACCCAAAATGCCTCTCCAAGCCATGGAATGAAAGCTTAATCGGAGGAAATCCAAGAGACGACGTTGTGGTGTGGCGGTGACTGTGAGGAGAAGGCAAACATGATTTATATAATTGTGATCAACGTAAGCAATCACGTATGTGTTCTTGACTTCTTTGTAAGAATTCTGAGCTCAACATCAATCATTTCAAAAAAAAAAAATCGGTGACCATAATTTCTTACTTCAAAGCAGATGAAGTAGCATGTCACATACTGTTCCATTATCTATGCGAGTACCAGCAGTACCAAGGTGCCCGTCGCCGCCATTTAAATACTCCGTCCCGCTTAAATAATAAATACTCGAGTACTTATTGACAAATTTCTATAATTTAATTAGCTATATATTAATTAAATTAATTAAGATGACATGTATTTTTTTAAAATATACCTTTTTTTTTCAATTCCCTCATTTATTTTCATCATTGATTATGATTAGGAAGTATCAATAAAATTAAATTAAAAAAATATAAAATATATATCTTATATTTAGGATTAATATCAACTTCTTAAAATATATTCTATATTAAGGAAGCGAAGGAGTATTACACTTCTTAACTATTTTTTAGGGTTTTCCCTTTAATTTTCATTAAAAAAATGACATATCCTTGAATCTTCATTCACTTCTCTTATATGATAATACTTTTTTTTTTTGCCAACATCTAAAACAATTCTATGTGATTTTTCTAAATTTAAGATTTGAAATTCTACAAAACTGACCAATTATTCGATTACCATTTCATTCTTTCTCACCATTTTTTATGGGTGAAGAGGTGGAACAACCCAAATGAAACTCATTCACATCACTATGTTAATTAAACAAGCTAAGTCAAACCGAACAAGCCAACTTGGGCCCATCAAATTATCTTGAGTGTACAATTACAACTTTTGTTGCCAATTTATCGCCATCATTGGTATTCATCTAGCCTTTTTTTTTTCTATAGTGTAATATTATTATGTTCTGAGTTAGTAGTTGCTCCTTTTAATATAAATGTCATCTCTATCATTTGGATGAGACTTGAAAAAAGGGATCTAACGAGACTTTACTCCACTACACCAACACTATATTGGTTCATCTAGTTTTATTTATAAGTTAAAAAAATTTCCTATTTATAAGTCATATCATTAAACTTTTAATAGAAGTAATATTAAAAATTATTTGGATTTATGTAAATTTTTTTAAAAAAAAATTGTTGTTGGTATCTGTGAAATAGCTAGAAGTGATTTATATTTGTTTTCTCGAATTGGTTTATATATGAGACTATAAAGACTAGCAAGTTATGAATAAATTCCAATGATCAAACTACTAATTGATTACTTAAGGGTTAAGGTTTAATGGGAAAATTTACTCTGGAAGTTTTAATTGAAAAATAATATTGCCCTAGAAGTTTCAAATATAGTAATGTTACTCACACGGCCAAAAAACTAACGTTGACTATTAAAAAAATTGATATTAACTATTAACTTTTTAAAAGCAATGGCCGACATTATTCCATTTTAATATTTTTGGGGCAACATTGCACCCTAAAAAACTCCTAGATAATATTGTTCATCAGCAAAAACTTATGTGCTAAATGTATACCTTAACCCATTAGTTAAAAAGATGACCACTTAATGGACAAATCCTAATGATCAAGGCCAAGTAGAACAAGTAATCAACTTCTTTTTTAAAACATGAAGTATTGTTTGGATTTGTTTTCAAAGAATGGTTCTAAAAAAAAAAAGTGATAAAAGTGATTTTAGAGAATACATTCTTAGCATAATAGATTCTTTGGAAAAAAATGAATTTGATAAAATAATTGTATTTAAATATTATTATCAAAATCACTTTTTCATATTCAAATGCTTAAAAAAGACATTAGCCTTTGTGATAATTTCATATAAAGGACAAGATTTTATTTTAAATATTAAATAATAAAAATTAAATAAACTTGTCTACAAAATTAAAATTATAACATTAGTCAACATGATTAAGAAAATAGCTCTGATCACGGTGCATGTTCAATCTGGGATTATTTTTTTGCACAATTAAGCGTCTATACATGACCAGGAATTATTACAAGCCCACCACAGGATTAGGAACTGATCATGATGCATGTTCAATCTGGGACACTGCATAGCTCGCAAAAAGCCAAAACCCTAATTTCTATATATATATATATCTATATCTCTATATATGCCAATGCAAGCTCATGAATATTTAATTTATTAAACAACATTACCAAAACCTCTTAATATCAAGAAGGGAAAAACGAAAAGCCAGTATCAAATACTACCTCTGGTTCTAAATATAAGACATATTTTGTAGTGTAATTTGCACTACAAATTATGTCCTATATTTAAAACCGGAAATACAATAATTAACCAACTACTGAAAAGAGAAAAAATGAGCTAAGCCATGGGTTTGTCTAAAAAAGTGATTCTTTGATTTTATTTTATTTTTTTTCATGTGTTTGAGAAATTTTCTCTCAAACCATGGTTTTATTTTTTTTAAAAAAAAAAAATGTTTTTCAAATGGACATTGCTTATCCAAACACATACTAGGGAAGAGCTTAACTTTTAATTTTACCTTAGTTAAATGGACATTGCTTTTTCATTTCAAAAAAAAAGTTCATTTCAAAAAATGGACATTACATTACTCCTCTATTGTTATCTGAAGCTTAAAAAAAAAAAAAACTTCAAATCTTATTAACTTTCTCTTAAAGTTCGACCTTTTTTTTTTACCTTGTTTAATACAAAGTTTACACCTAAAACTAAAGTCCATATAATAATAAATAAAAGATAAAATTGTACCCTCATATAAAAATTTAATCATGTGACTTATAAATAAGACTAAAGCAATCTTTTTTTTTTCTCTATCTTTTATAAATAAAATCAAATGAGTATTAACCAAGAGAGCTCATTCTCCATCCGTCCAACATATAAGTTTTAAATTTGTGAATGAATGTGTCCCAAAATATAAACTTCATTTCAATTTTTTTAAAACATTTATTGTGCTTGTTACAACTTTACCTTTGTATTTGTTGTAATTATTATCTCACTCATTTATCATCTTTACAAATAAGGATATAGTTCGGAAAAAAAAATACATATTTGTTGATTTTAATTTTTTTTATAAATATAAATAAGTTATTTGAAGCTTATAATTAAGCACAGAGGGAGTATAATCATAGTAATCTAACATAATTATATTTATAACACAATTCTAATTAGATTAAATAATTTCTTATCCAATTAATAAGAACGCATTTAATTCTACAACTTTGTTTGTTTGGTTTGAGCGAGAGGAATTGGGAGGGAGGGAAGAGAGAAATTTTTTACCTTCATCTTTACTAAATTGTCCATGGAAACTTTTTAATATTCCAAAAATATACTCTTAACAAAAAGGAATATTCTTCTCATTAATGGTGATTTAGTCATTATCCTCCTTCCCACTCCCTTCCCTCAAACCAAACACACCTAATCATAGGTTACATGAGCTTTTAGGTATATTCCTATTCTAATACCATTTGGGCTTTTATTATAAATCCATTTTAACTAATTCTCAAAATCCAAGAATTGTTAGTTAAAATGTTAAATAAATAAATATGCTTGCAACCCCTCGTCCCGCTAACTCAAGAAAGGTGTTGACACTCTCACAAAATGGAGGGGTTAGATCCTAAAGTTGGTCAAAGTTTGGGGAAGCATCCAACTCCTGGTCTTAGGTTAACGTCGAGAGTAATAGGCGGCCGCCCCGCTTAATACCGGTATCACCTAGGAGGAAAGAGATTTCACATCGCTTGCTTGGATCGTGGGTGAACCCAACCCCTTTCCTAAAATTTTTATATAAATAAATAAATATGCTTGCAGTTTTACAAGTTTACCCTTATTAAAAAATCTCTCTCTCTAGATTTACTAATCATTCTCACATCCCTCTCCTCTTTCTCTCTTTCCAATAAGAATAATAAAAAAAAGGTGAAACTGAAAAATAATTATTAATAACATGTAAGTAGACTTATATTTATGACTATTTTTTTCTCTCTAAAAGTAGACTTATAATAAGAATCAGAGTGGTACTAAACTAGATGAAAATTTAAGTCTACAGTAGTAATGCTTTATGTATAGATTGTAGGTTGATATGGATAATACAAATATACATACTCCCTCTAAAGTCTAATCTATAATATATGGCATTTTAACTAATTCACAAAAAACAATAAATAACAGTTTACTCATTGAATTCCTAAATTAAAGTTTTTTCTCATTTTTACCTTTATTAGGTTTGACAATTTAATGAGTGGGAAAAATTGGTAAATAAGCATTAATTACAGGGACAAAATTGAAAAATAAGGATTAATTATTTTATAAGTAAATGATGTTTTAGATCAAGCTATTCTTTTAGAAGCGTCATATATTGTGGACGAGATGAAGTAGAGAGAGAGAGAGAGAGAGAGAGAGAGAGAATAGTTTGGACAAATGTGGGCCTTCAATTGAATTGGGCTCATATGTGCTCTTTCTGGAACAGCCCAATCAAAAATTGGTCTGCTTTTTCCTAATTCTATCATGGCCATTGCCCAACTTGCTGTGCTTATTTTCTAGGGGCAAAGACAAAAAAATCTGAACAACTTGTCTTATTCTTCTTCTTAAAATAAAAAATAAAAAATCAAATCAAATCAAATTTTCTGTTCTAATATCATCTGGTTTTTGTAAATCACATTAGATTAGACCTCGATAATTTCAAATTGAGTTGAGTCATTTGACGAATTACATTCACTGATTCACATATCAATTTTTTCTACTTAAAAAACTTGAACTTGAACTAATTGGTAGTAGTCATTTATTATCATTTATGATTTAATTAAACTAAAACTATAAGGATGAAATAATTCCTTTTAAAAAATGAAAAAAAAAAAGTTGTAGAGCAAAAAAAATAATGTGAGTGTCTTATTCAAATTAAAGATTGAAAATAAAACAAAAGAAAAATTAAAGAATGACATTAAAGTAAAATAAAGTACAAAGGATAAAAAAAGGGTTAATATAATCTTTGGTTCTTCAAGTTTGCTTTATTTTGTTTTTGGTAATCCCTTAAGTTTGAAACCATAGGTTTTAGTCCCTTAAGTTTCATTTCGTTTAAAACACGGCCCTTATAACTCAATAAAAACCCAGACCATTTTACCCCTGCAGGGATTAAAACCTATGATTTGAAACTTAAGAGATTAAAACCAAAATAATGACACACTTGAGATACCAAAGATAATATTAACCTAAAAAAATACTATTATTAAGGAACAATGTGCCTTGCCCAAAACAAAAGGGAGGGCAAGCTGTGGTGCATAATGTAGGGCGTGGAGCAAGCACGCAAAAAATCATAATCATAATTAAAATAAATAAAGTTCAACCACTATGTTATTACCGATCTATTTAAAAGTAATCAAGTTGACAATCTCTTTTCAACAACTCATCCATTTCCTTCTTGTGTCTTTTTTTTTTCAGGATTTTAACACCCCGATTGATACTTAACATGTTACACCCTGTCATCTTTTTTTATAAAAGCTAAAAATTTAAGTTGTTTTAGCTTTTTTATAAGAATCCAACAAGAATTGTCTAAGTATTTAACGAGTCTTTTCCATTTTTTCCCTTATTAGTTATATATGTACTGTATTAATTAAAAGCTTGATTGTACTTATATTTATTATATTTATCTTTCTTACTTGCCTTTTATAAATAAGGGCGTACTTAAAAAAAAAAATATTTCAGATATACTTATTGGTTTAACAAGTACAAGAGAAATATGAAATTTGAAAATGTTTTCAAATGATCAATCTGCCTTAACAACATTTGTAAAACTCAAATTGTCAATATATATACTGAAGTTGTTTATTACAATTCTTAAGTTGTTATTCTTTATACTAAATTGACAATTTGAGTTTTCAAAATACCAACAACCTTATAAGTAATATTTTGAAACCACATATGTCAGACGTCATTGACTACTTTTGTATAGAGAATAATAACCTAAAAATTGCAATTAACAACTTTAATATATATATATATATTGACAATTTGAGCTCCCCAAATACCATCAGGGGCATATTGGTCATTTCAAAAATATTTGTAAATCTCATATCCCTCCCACATATTTGATTTAAGATTTGTGATATTAGACTCCCTGATTTGTCATATGTTTTTCTGTGATTTTCCCAAAAATATTTTGGCATGTCGATATGCATAAGAATTGAATAACATTAGTTGTTGATTTGGTGTACTCAAGTGAGATTTGATGTTGAAACTTTTGTTACATAATTTATTCAATCAAATGGGTGAATGTGCGTGGTTCCCAAGAGACAAAATGTCTAAAGAAGTATGCCCCTTTTTGTATGACTACGAATTCAACTCCTCAATAATGTATAGAAGAAGCCAATTTGGAAGTCAATAAATGGGTCCTTTTTTATATTCTTCAATTATTCGTTTCACTTGAGTTTGAACTCTCAACTTGTATTCTGCAACTTGCTCTTTTTACTTTAAAGCTTCTTCTTAGAAAGAGCACAATCATTAATGGGTTCGTAATTACTCGGTTAAGTACACTTTCAAACAGAAATAAGTGATTTTTATTATAAGTCACTAAGGAAATATTAATTATATTTTTAAAAAAAAATTGCCCATTTTTAAAGTTATATGCAATTTTCTTTTTTCACTATTTCAAATTTTAATTAATTATTTCAAATATGGGTAAATCTAAAAATTTGTTTCAAATGTAATGATTTAACCACTGAAACTCAGTTGCGTTGAGATGATTACAAGTGGCTTATACTAAGATAGAAAAGAATATCCTGAACATTAATATTTAATGAGTGTGTTGTCGTATAAGTAAGTGAAGTTATTAGTTTTAAGTTTTCGAGATGAAATAGCCTATACTTTTGGCCCTATAATTCTAATATCGTTAATATTTCTAAAAGAAAACTCGATGTAACAAACTGAGGTGATGATGGTGTAAAATTAAATGATGATGTGTAATTAAATATTATTAATCTTAAATTTAAAATATGTGTAAATTGAAAACATTTAAAAAAACCTCGTGAAATAGTCAATATCAAAACATCAATTATATTAAGAAAAATAGTTTGATAATCTAAATATAATGTAAATTATTAGTTTAATCATTTAAATATAAAAACCTCAATTTGTTTTTTTCCCTAATCTAAAGCTCAATTTCATTTGCAACCATTTGTCAGTTTATTTTAGTTTAATAATCTAAATATATTATATTAAAATTTAAATATGTTTTGTCAATTACACGTAATCACTTAAATTTATCGCGTCAACATTTTTTTGTTAGAAATATATGACCAAAAATACACTTTATAAAGTTAATGGATTAAATGTATACTTTATATAAAACTTAAATTTCTAAAAGTATATTTTAACACACACACATATGTTTCCTCACAATAAACATATATCAATTGTGGGATTTTTTGGCCTGGAGAATGTACCCGGCCACTTGATCATTTTGGAGTAATCTAATCCAAAAGCTTGATTAAATTATATGATTAATTGGATTAATTAATTATTCATAACAAGACAGATTTCATTTAGCCATCAAAACAGGCTGGATCGAGCGTGTGGACTATAGAGTTTACATTTAATTATATGATTATGTATGCATTAATTAATAGTGATGTTCCATCATCGATATCCTGTTTTGATCCTTTCAAAATATATGCATTCATGGTTAGTTTATTCGATGAGCTCTAAAAAATATAATTAAAGTAAAATATTTTTTAAAATGCACAACACAACAATCGTTTTGAATACTGTTAAAATATTTTTTATACAATATTGCATACTCCTATGATTTTATTTATAGGGCGGAGAGAGTTTTTTTTTTTAAAAAAAATATTATTATCCGGTATCCGATTCAGGTTTGTGGTTGCCCGTCCCAAACAAGTGTCTCTACTGAGACTTGAACTCGAGACCTAAAGTAATCTAATAGGGCCTTACCCTACTAAACTAACTCTATGTTGGTGTAAAGAGAGTTTTTCTTACATTACTATAAGTCACCTTATTAAATTAATATATGAATGTATGATTTTATTCCTAGTTTATTTATTGTTGTTACTTTGTATACTTCTTAGCTCTTAGTTCTTACTCATTCATTCATATTAAATTAAATTGGAATAAAGTTAAAAAAATTATTAAATGTAAAGATATAGTTAATGAAGTTGAAGGCTTTCATTGATTACGATGATGAAACATAATAAAAGTGTCTTATAAATAGCATTATTATAAGTATATGGTATTAGAACTGAAACCTCACATTTAAACCATCATAATTCATAGCCTCATCCTCATTCATTAGAACCATGCTTGTGGGTAATAATATTTTTAAATATTTCAACAAACAATAATCATCGATTCATGGTTATAATTATTGCTATATAATGGATAATATTTTGAAAGAATTGTGTATCTATCTATATATGGAGATTTCAGATTTCTACGAGATTACCTGATGCTGTGAGAATTTCTCTTTATATTTATTGTGGTGAACAGATGATAGCTATAAGCCTATAATGCCTTTTTTCCTATACCTCTCTTTCTCCTTATCATGAAACTCCTGCATTTAAAAGAAAAACAAAACACATCTTTTATATAGTTAAATATTTTTTGAATTATATCTCGATCAATGAATTTAATTTAGAAAGATATTGATTCATAATTTATTAATATTACCATAACTGAATCAATACAACTAACACATAGACCCATTGTTGTCACTCGCAAGTTGATTCTTCGAAGTTTAAGCGTTTTACGTTTTTTTACCATAAAATCGAAATGAGTCATTAGTAAAACTTATGATCATCAGAACCCGATTAAACTCATGAGTTAATATACCAAGGTTACGTTTTTAGGTTTTCAGTTTATAAAACTATGTTAACTCACCTTTAAACTCATGTTAACTTCTTCGATTTGATTATGTTTAGCGGCTATAATTCCCTTTATCTCTTGACCCATTCTTTTATTGTATTGCGTAGATTTCGTCAAAATGTACGTATTTAAATAGTTACATGTTTGAAACGGTCTTGCCAGTTAACTTTTCAATCTTCCTCGCGAAGAAAAAAGAGTTCATATCGATTTTAGTCGTTTGAGTCAACTTTTTAATGATTTATTCAAATTTCAAGTAATTGTTTAGTTAGCTAATTAATTTGTGGAGCCAATCTTTTGATCCCACATTTTCATAATACAGCTTCTTGTTTGTTGACCAGTCATCATTAATTAAAGATTTGTTTGCACTTATTATATATGTGGGGTTACAAGTTGTTGAAGTTAATCAGAGATCTTTCTTTCTTTTCTTTTTTTATGCACGGGAAATAAATCAAAGACTCTTTCTTGTCCTAAATATAATGTCCATTTGAGAGTTCTGACTTCACTGTAAACATAAAATTCACTGCTCTCTTATCTTCTATATTAATTATTTCCTTCCAATAATAACCTAGTTATTGGGATTTTTTTTTCATCTACACATTAACTTCTAATCAATCACCATATGTTAGGTTACCGTTTTTGCTGTTTAAGAATGATGTTAGTAAGGTTGTCAAACTCTTGAGTTTCAGCAAACTCGTGAAAGTGACGTAAACTCGTATCGTGAACTCGAGTCGTAAATTCATAAGAGTTTATTTTATTATTAAATAGGTATTACTTTGGTGTATAATTATATAATTAAAATATAAAAATGACAATAATTTGATTTAAATATATTTTAAATCTAAATAATTGAAATTAATTTCATCAACGTTCATCATTTATCATATTTTACAAAGAAACTTCTATAAAATTTATATATAAAGCGCTAAGCATGATTAAATCAAAAAAGTTAACACGAGTTTAAGGGTAAGTTAAAAAGGTTTGTAAGCTAGAAACGTAAAAACGTTAAACTCACTATATAAACTAATGAGTTTAACTGAGTTTACAACTGACACGAGTTTACTAGTTACTCGACTTGTTTTTATAAGTTAGAAACACAAAATCGGTAAACTCGGAGAGTCAATTCACGAGTTTAACAATAATGGATATTAGGTTTCGTTTTTGCCGTTTAAGAATGATGTCTTGAGTTCAGGTTCATGTGAATGAGGAAATTTTGTAAGAAGAGCAAGCTACCAAATTGGCCAGACAACGCTTGAATAATATGACTTAGTTAGATATTATATAAAGAAAAATTAATCATTAAATGACATGAATAAATTTGAAAAAAGTGTCACATTCTTTGCATCTTAATTACAAATAACCATTTTTAACTACTTTTTTAGATTCTACTAATTAGTTAAAAGGATATTATATTTAGCACCTTGTTCATCTAGTTACTCTATAATAATTAAGAGGTAGAGTTTACTCCTTTGGTCTTATTCAAAAGGATAGAGAGAGGAGTTTTTTTTTTTTGTCCTATTTGTAAAGTACCTCATTAAATTTTTGAGGTGAAAATACAATTTAATCATATTCACTTATTATTATGTTGACTTTGTTCTCATGTGGTATTAATTATGTATGTAACATCTCATTTTCAAAAGCAGTATATTTTTTTCATCGAGTAGAAAGTTGGAGCGATTGAGTAATCGATAATTAGATTCAAAATGCCGTAAGTCCGGGCCGATTACAAAAGCTGATGATTGACCGAGAGTTTTCAAAGTAAATGATAACAAAGGAAAGTCTTCACTAGGTCTCTATGCGGCTCGCTTGCCTTCTCTCTCGATCCTCGGTCCCTCCCGACCGAAGCTATTTTAGAAGTTCGAGGTCCAAATACACATCGGACCTCGTGTAACTGTTAACCTCATATTTATATAAACAAAGATATGGAAGACAATCACAGCATTAATCAGCACATAAGAACGTAGAGATGCAAGATTAATATAACAACAAGACACATCTCATGTAAAGTTATTTACGCTAACAAAAGACACATCGCATGTAAAGTTATCTATGTTAACAGTACACATCGCATGTAAAGTTATCTATACAATTCACTCGTATAGTCGTCTATCACATATAAGCATACAGTAAATATCAGAGTTAGTGTTATAGTACACGAACGTACCTTCGTTGATGGTAAACGGTACTTTTACGGAAAACGGTAATTTCGACAGTGGGTGAAAAATTTAATTGCGGCGGTACAACAAATGTCCGATTATCTCGATATCCTATAAGGATAACATTTATCAACTTCTAGCAAAGATAATGGGCATTTTAGGTACAAATTACCATTTTGCCCCCGAACCCCTAATCGGCGGAATTTCGAGGAGAGCTTTTGTTTTCGCTCTATCTCTCCGAATTTTGAGATCTTTTCCTCATCATATTTTGAAATATATATCATATTTACCCCTAAATATGATATCTAGACTATCTTGAAAAATTAAAGATAAATCTAGCATTCCTACTATATCTACCGAAAGAACTACCGAAACTAAAGACCAGAGACCGAAGAACTTACCCAGGGTCCGGCTAGAATTTCTCCGGGCTCTTCCTTCTCTCTAAAACTTCTCTCTAATCTGAATTTTTGGTGTGAGAAATGAGAAGGGGGTGAGCTCCAATTTATAGAAGAAGGGGATGGATAGTTCGGTAAATAACTCAAACTTTTTCAGGCTGATTCTGAGCCGTTGGATCTAGGGTTTTGGCCATAATTCATCTTGGCCATTCCTTGGAGGTGCCGACCTCTTGGCCTCATTCCCAAGGCCAATTGATGTCATGCATGACATCACATGGTCTTGCTTTATGGCCTACTTGCACCGATAAAGTTTAGGTTCGGTGCCCTTTCGCGCAATCTTGGAGAAACTCGAAATCCAAGGGCACAGCGACGAAGGTCTATTCTTTCTCTTCAAAAACATGTGGAATGATTAAATTTTTGATCTCATTCGGGGTATTCCGTGATCTCGCCGAAGATTTTCGGATAACCGCCAACTGATTACTTTAAATAACTTCCGATAGAACCGCCTTCTTGCGTAAAAAATCACCGGTTCGTAATATGATGTGATCTAAATAACCATATCCTTGGTTTGAAAAACATGGTGCGTTTTCTATAAGTCACTTTTAGCACTATCTCGCCTTATCTTAATTATCCAGACTTTCCTAATTACGCTGTTGGTTTCATAAACGACTTCTGAGACCGCTCAATCCGAGATAGAATTTCACTGGTTCATAAAAGGTCCAGTGATAAAAGACTAAATTTCTATATCTTGAGGTAGAATTTCATTTCTATCTGTTTCTCATACGTCCCATTGGCTCTTTACCATATATATTATTATTTTATTCAAAATATCTAGATATTTATTTATTTTTATTTTTTATTTATTTATTTTTCTAAGCATAAAATATTTTATTATTTATTTAATTATTAATTTCGAATTTCTCCCTTAAATTAATTATTTACTAATTAATTTACTTATATCTTAATCTAAACAATTAGCCACTAATTACTTAATTAGCCATTTACTAATTGTTGATAATTTTCATAATTAGGATAAATTAGTATCTCACAACTATTTGACTTACATTGGTATTTTATATCCATGTAAAATATTAAAAAAATATGGGCCATAAAGTACTTTTAATATTATTATATTTATGCTTCTCTATTTTTCAAGGAAATAATCCCAAAAATTCCTAAATTTAGAGACAACATACTTCCTAAGTTTTTGTCGATATTTGTTGCCATATGAGATTTATCATAATATTTTCGCGCCATTTTACGCCTCAAAAATACATTTTTCACCTTTTGGCTCTTTATTCACCCTAATTTCAATAGAAATTACCTTAGAAAATAAGGTAATTATTACACTAGTTTTGAAACCACATATTCACCTATATCCAATAGGTATTATTTCTCAATTTATGATATTTATCATAAAGTGATTTTGTATTACAATATCTCTATATTAAGTACGGATAGAATTGAAAAATTGATAAATTTTATAGTAGAATATTCATTTATTATTATATTGACTTTATTCTTATATAATATCATATATATATATATATATATATATATATATATATATATATATATTAAGTACGGATAAATTTTGAAAGTTGTTAAATTGTATGGTAGAATTTCTTTATTCATGTGAAAAAGGTTAAAAGTTGGCTATAAATAGATCTAGAGTATTGTAAAAAGATGGGACCCTTTTTCTTTTGCTTTTTTGTCCTTTTTATCTTATTGAAGTTATGAGCAATTATGGTCATCGTCATCCCAATCCACTAGGACCCAATCTTATTGATCCCTTTTTTTCTAGATTAAATTAGTAATATATATTATAATTTAGTCTCCTCACTTTAATTATGCCTTGTTATTATTTTTAATTATCCTGAACAATTTTTTTTTTCATTGCATGCATTGGTATAAAGTTTCAAAAACTTTATTAAAAATGAATCAACTTATAAGGTAAACTTTTACAAGTGCATGTTAAAATTATTCCAAAAAAAAAAAAAAAAGCAAGGTAGAGTATAAAATTAGTATTTAAATACAAATGTGTGCATGCGCGCATGAGTTTGTGTATATAAATAGATATAAGTGATTTGTGTATGATTCTTGCCACAAATTTAAAATTTTCTGCTATAATCCTTATTTTTTTCTAAAATTTAGGCGCTATTAATTTTTGGGAAAATCATTTTCGCGCTTTTTTTGGAGAAAAAATTCCAAAAAGGCCCAAATTCTGAAATCCCAAAAAAGACCTTTTCTGTGATTTTTAGAATCTACTTGAGTTGATAACTTGGTGATATAGTTGTTAACAGGGTATTGATATAGTTGTTAATGAGACTGATTTAGTTGTTAGAAAATTATTATTAATGAGGCTGATTTAGTTGTTAGAAAATTATTGTTAATGAGGCTGATTTAGTTGTTAATTAACAACTATATCAGCCTCATTAACAACTCACGCAAGATTCTGAAAATCCCAAAAAAGACCTAGAATTTCAGAATTCTGAGGCCTGCCCTGAAAAGGATTTTCTCTTAATTATTGGCTGGCTCAAAGTGTTCACACCAAGCCAGTTGGCTAATGGCTATACAGCTATACCTTAATTAATTTCCTAGTAAGTACGTACGTAGCTGTTATCATTGATAGGCCGTAGCTTTCGTTTTCATTCATGCATGAGTCACACTCACATCCGAAGGTTAAAGTTTTGATATAATAATAATAAGAGTAAATACCCTTTTTGGAGTTTTGGAAAAAATACGACCATTTTGGCCCCTCACAAAAAAACGCCATTTTTAATCGAAAATGATAAATAAGTCGATGAACATAATCGTAAATTTCCAAAAAAGCTCTTTTTCAATCCATAAAAAGTCCCATTTTAGTCCCTAGGGACGAAAATGGAGTCCGTGTTTTTTATTGGGACCCAAAAGGACATTTACTCTAATAATAATAATTATTATTCTGGGGCAAAAATAAAAATAAAAATAAAAATTCAGTGCCAATAATAATAAGTCAACAAGAATGGTGAAAAAATTAACTTATTCCACCTTTCTCTCCATCCACACCCCACAAGTCACACCAATTATTAATTCAATAGTTATCCAGATTAACTATTCTTTCTTGTTTTTATTATAAGACATCAACTAATAATTCACACAAACCAATAAAAACAATTAAAGTCAATAAAATTATCCTAAAATTTAAAGTAATTTTTAATATTACTCCTATTAGTTACATTAAATTCTAATATTATATTATTATTACTCGATCTTACCCATTACCCCTATTAATGATGGGCATGCATGAAAAAAACAATCAATGCTCTTTAGAAATAAACCAGTGCCTTATAAAAAGAACTGAATGTATTTACTAGTTGGTGCCTTATAATAAGGACCAGAGGGAATACACATGTAGTTTTAACAAATAAAGCCATTTATAATTTATAAATGAATTCATTTTTTTCTCTAAATTATATGTATCCTTTCTTACAATCAATTATTACAGCTCCATAATAAAATTTTAAACAAGGGTTTATCATTAAATTGTGTGAAACTGTATTAATTTTTCATCAAGTTTAAAATGAGTTTTATTGTTAATATAGTTTATGAATAATGTATGTTTTATTTATTTTATGTTATCTTTCGAAGAAGAAGGTCAATTATATAACACTTTTGTAGTACAAATTACACTACAAAAGTGTTCCTATAATTGTGACCGGATAGTATATATTAATATAAATTATGTGCATCTTTGCAAATTGCAAAGTACATGAGGTGTAAATACTTAAATAGTGTGATTTATATATTTTAGATGATATTATATATATCATATGCTTCTTTCTGGTTTCAAAATATTAAGTTGCACCTAATAATTAGTTAAGATAATAAGAATGAAGGGGCATGTAATTATTATTATTATATAAATTGCAGGCTCGAATCTCCAACTTTAAATACGAAAAATAAAATCACACTAACAATGATAGTGAGTTGTGATTAATCACTTCAGTTCAATCACAATCACTCAGTTCAATTATTAAATTTTTTAGGTGGTCAAAAACTTTATTAAATTTTGTAGGAGTTCACATGATGAAGAAATCGTATTTTTACTTTTTAGTTGGTCTTCCATTATTTTACATTTGTATTCATAAAATAAAATTTGTAACAAATCATATTATTTATAAATGGGTTAAGTAGCAAATTTGCTCCGAAAGTTTTCGCTTAAGAAAGCGATGTTATACCGAAAGTTTTTATTATCTCAACGATGTTGTCGCGAAAGTTTCAAAACGTAGAATATGTCCATTTTTATTAAAAAGTTAACGGTCAACGTTAATTTTTTAACGGAAACTAATAACGTGAATTCAGCATACGTTTTGAAACTTTTACGCAAAGAACGTTGAGACAAGAAAAACTTTCAATGTAACATTGCTCCTGAGCTTATACTTTTGGGACAAATTTACTACTTAACCCTTTATAAATTATAAAAGATGCAGATAATTTTATGATTTTTGTGTAACGCACAGAATACATACAAGCTTGCTTTTGAAAAATAAAATTAAAAATCTTCTAATCATTGAGAGGTAAATTAAAATAGAGAATAATAGGCTTTTTCTTTTTATATAGCTAGGTAACCTACTTGGGTGGATGGCAATAGGCTATCCTTCAATTTTAATTAGTGAAAGAGAAATGTTTCATTAATCATGAACCAAAGGAAATATATGTGAGATACTATGAATATTTAAATAATTTATTAGTTGATGTGTGTGTGTATGGTTGGAGGACACTTTCAAATTTTAAAATATATCTAAAGTAAATTAATTAAAGGGGTAGGAGTCCAATAATTTTCCTTTGTTGTTAATTATTTATGCTCGATTTAAGTAATTAAATTAAAGTAGCTATGAGCATGCAAATTAATTAAAGGGTAATTCATGATTATAGTTTTTAATCATTGTACTTTTTAACTAAACATGATTCCTAACACGTCTATACTATAAATAAAAAAATTTAGGTTTTGGAAAATCATTAAGAAATTAGATATGCGTGTTTTTGTTTTTGTTTTTGTTTTTTTTTAAAGTATTGGAAAGAGCAGATTCGTCGCACAATATGCATGAACGTGTCTTTTTAGGGTAATTAATAAAACATTTTATATATATGCCCACTCTTCGAATCATCTAAAGTATACAGATAAACTATGTTTTCTACAATAATTATTTATTGAGAACCTATTTTAATGGAATCACGCCTTTATTTTCAATAGACATATACAAACCTATAATGGCAGAAACAATGACACTATACCAATCAAATATTCTTTTTTTCAAACAATCAAAGTAAAATTGAGTTGATGTTTTTTAATTAATACTTTAAAAACATTCCAATTGAGTGAATGTTCGAAGCTTTTTTATTATATATTTCATACTATTCATATAGACACATGTACATAAACATACCAACGTAAGATTTGTCTGAATCTAAAACTTCTTCTAAGTATGGTGAGTGGAGCTACACCGCCAGAACAACTTGTCGTTGTTGAATGTTTAGATTCATTTAATGTGGAAAAAAGGTGAAAAACATTTTTAATATAACATAAAACATAAATATAAAAATTATTATTGACCTCTATACACCACTGCTTGTAAAAAAAGTTGACAAACTTAGAGTAAGAGTCAAAATATTTCAATCCTTATCATCAGATTAAAACCATCACTACAAAAAAAAAAAATCGGATTACCCACAGAATTACCGACAGAAAAAATTCCGACAGAAATTATCCATAGAATTTCGTGGGTAACTGACATTACCGACGAAATTCCGTGGGTAATTTCTATCGGTAATTAAAATTACTGATGAAAAATTTTTGTCACAAAAAATGTCGTGGACGGAATTTCGTCGATAATTACCCAAAGAATTCCGTGGGTAATTTTTGACAATTTTTTTTTTTGTTAGTAATTACGTAGGTAATCCGAGTTTTTTTGGTAGTATTCTGACAAGGCGCACAACATAAGTATTTTTTTGGGAAAATTACGCTCAGGTCCCAAGGAAGGGAATTAATCACAATAAAGTCCCTTGAAATAATGAAATTACATAGAAGTCCCAAGGGGCTTCTGTGTAATTATTTGTGAATGTAAAATTACCACCTTGACCTTGCCTCTCTCATCTCTCCCTTATTCTTCTCTCTTTCCTCTCTCCCTTTTTGCAGACTCGGCTTTGCGAAAGAAAACACAACGAGATCACTCATGGCTCTGGTTCCTCTCCGATACAGAGTACCCATTCGTTGCAGAGCAGTTGAAGGGAAAGAAAAGTCGATCTTTGATGCTTCATACGGTTTGGGTTTCCAAATTTGGGGTAACCAGCTGTGGATTTTGGATTTTGAAGTGGCGTTGTTGGGAGTATTACGAGTGGTGGGAGGTTTCTGAGATAGGAATCGACGAGGAGGGGAGTGAAGAACCGTCGTTTTGCTTATTTTCGGGTGCTCTGTGGATTTTGTGATTTCGGACCTGCTCCAATATTCGACCTCTGCTTCTGTTTTGCTTACTCACAGTGATCACTTGAAATGGCTAACGGCAAGACCACAAATCCGGCGAACTTGCCTTTCTTTCATCCCCTGTTCCTTCATCCATCCTTCATCCTCTACTGTTTCTGGTTATTTTTCTAAAGGTTGTTGTAAATATATGTTTTTTCTGTTGTAAATATAACATTTGTTGTTGTAAATAGCCTCTGGAAGTCAGAAATAACAAATTCCAGGTTTTCAAAAGTTGTTGTTAAAATATGTTTTTTCTGTTGTTAATATAGCATTTGTTGTTGTAAATAGCCTCTCGAAGTCAGAAATAACAAATTCCAGTTTTTCAAAAGTTGTTGTTAAAATATGCTTTTTCTGTTGTTAATATAGCATTTGTTGTTGTAAATAGCCTCTGGAAGTCATAAATAACAAATTCTAAGTTTTCAAAAGTTGTTGTTAAAATATGTTTTTTCTGTTGTTAATATAGCATTTGTTGTTGTAAATAGCCTGCGGAAGTCGAAATAACAAATTCCGGGTTTTCAAAAGTTGTTGTTAAAATATGTTTTGTTGTTAATATAGCATTTGTTGTTGTAAATAGCCTACAAATTCCGAAAGTCGAAATAACAAATTCCAGGTTTTCAAAAGTTGTTGTTAAAATATGTTTTTATGTTGTTAAATAGCATTTGTTGTTGTAAATAGCCTCTGGAAGTCAGAAATAACAAATTCCAGGTTTTTAAAAGTTGTTGTTAAAATATGCTTTTTCTGGTTGTTAATATAGCATTTGTTGTTGTAAATAGCCTCTAGTTTTAAATAACAAATTCCAGGGTTTTCAAAAGTTGTTGTTAAGATATATTTTTTTGTTGTTAATATAGCATTTGTTGTTGTAAATAGCCTCTACGGAAGTCGAAATAACAAATTCCAGGTTTTCAAAAGTTGTTGTTAAAATATCTTTTTTGTTGTTAATATAGCATTTGTTGTTGTAAATAGCCCCTGGACGTGAGAAATAACCAGAGGCTATTTACAACAACAAATGGTATATTAACAACAGAAAAAGTATATTTTAACAAAATTCCACTCAGATCCGTTTGTGAAAGAATAGAATGAATAAGAAACATAACGAATTTGGAACCACTAAAAAAAAAGAGGATATAGGATAAATAATTAGAGAGTTAAACGGGCCTTTTGGGGATAGAGGGACTTGAACCCTCACGATTTCTAAAGTCGACGGATTTTCCTCTTACTATAAATTTCATTATTATCGGTATTGACATGTAGAATGGGACTCTATCTTTATTCTCGTCGATTAATCAGTTCTTCAAAAAATCTATCGACTATCATGGAGTGAATTTGATCAATTAATATTTGATTCTTTCTTCAACTTGGAATCGATTCACATCTTTTATTTGTCATATAAATATTAAAATAAAAAATAGAGATTTTGGGTCTGTCTGGTCTAATCAATTGAAATAGTATTTCGACGTATACGTATGCTCATCCTTGATCCTTTCTTTTCTCGAGTTTCGATGGAAGGATCTCTTTACTAACGAAACGAAATCCTTACTAAGGAAACGAAATGTCGTCAACTCCATTTGTTAGAACAGCTTAGTTGAGTCTCGCACCTATCCTTTTTTTATTTGATTCTCCCTTTCTGAACTCTTCTTGGTTTTCGGAAAACAGGATTTGGCTCAGGATTGCCCATTGTTAATTCCGGGTTTCTCTGAATTTGAAAGTTATCACTTGGTAGGTTTCCATACCAAGGCTCAATCCAATTAAGTCTGTAGCGTCTACCAATTTCGCCATATCCCCCCTTTTTTCTTTGAGATTAGAATCTCATTAGGATGTTTTTTTTTTCATTTAAATTATGAGAATTATGCCGGAATTGTTGAATTTGTTAGATACCGATTCCTATACCAAAAAAATGTTTCTTTCTATTTGTATTTCACATACCTATATTTGGTCCAATAAAAAAGAATTCTATCATTTTCGCAATTCAATATCCATGGATATATACCACATATTCAACATCCATGGATATATACCACATATATATATTTTTTAGATGCCTCTCCTTCTAACGGTTTTCTCATGTAATTTGGAATACTCGAACGGTCGATTCTTTTTTTTTTTCGTCTTAGTTTTAACCTTTCCGAAGGAATGTTTCATTATGATCGGAATTGGGCCTTTCCCTTTCTTTCATTTGTTTTTATTTTTTTTCCTTAGAACGGATAGGCCTTATATAACATAACTAAAGATAACTAAAATGGATGGAAATTTCTTATTTTTTTAGATTAAATAAAAAAGAAATTGATTTCTATTTATTAATTTAGAATAGCTAGACCTAATGTAATGGTTATAAATAATCATTCTATTAATTTCAAAACTCAAATTAATTTAGAAAAGAATTCGAGTTATTTCTATTCTATCTATTCTATATTATATATATATATATATATTTCTATTTATATATTATATATCTTATTTATATTTATTATTTATTAATATTAATTCATTTTATTAATAAAATGAAAAGAATATTCAATATCAATATATTTAAATATATTCAAATTTTGTACTAAACTAACTGTCACGGTTGTATTAGTAGCGGTTAACGAAACCGGTCCACACAACATGTACATTTGTATAGCTCTTATAACTACTACAATTGCAATAAGATTACCGCAACTAACACGCCTTTTCTAATTAGCAAATACATTTAGGATGAGAGGAAAGACCATTTCAATCAAAGCTTTTGAAGCCGACGAAGATGGACTTGTTAGTTGGGCAAGGCTTGATGCAGCTGTATAAGAGTGGGTGAAAGGATGGATCATTATGAGGGAAACTTAATATATTTAATGGTCCCCCAATTTGCATTTCAATGAAAGCACGCCTCATAACTATATATCCCTGTCAACACGCTTGCAAGGCCATCCCATGAAAATGATACTATTTATTATATATATGTACATAATAAATAATATCCTACAAATGGTCTCCTGCATATATATATTTGCCTGGTTTAAGATTTTGTGACTTGTATTGCTGCAATAGTATTTCGATTCGAATAGTGTAATTTAACAACATAACAAGGTTTTATTTCGAATAATATATATTCATCTATCTTTTGGGGATGATAAGGTAGTTGTTATATATATATATATGTGTGTGTGTGTGTTAAAAAAATATTAAAAGCAATACATATCCTCCTACCAATGATTGGAATGCCATGCATGAACGTAGCCACAATTAATATGTACACGTTTGGTTCAAGTTGACTCCTTCTTTCTCATTATTCAAAAATTGGGCAATCAATAAATGTCCACGCTTTCATTCTCTATATTCTTCACACAAAAAGAAAAGAAAAACTGGTGTACTCCCTCCGGTCCTAATTATAAGACAACATTTGGAAGTTAGCTTTGGTCCTAATTATAGGACAACATTCTAATTTTTGTCAATTTCTTCTTAAAATACCCCTATTTTATTCTCTCAAGTGTGTTTGATTTTTGATGAATGGTGATTATATGTATGTGGGTGTGTAGACTCTTCCAATCATTAAAACTTTTAAATTGTTAGATTTTAATCTGTTTATCGATCAATTGTCATTAATTTGCCTATATATATATATATAGACACACACACATATATACATACATACACACACACATAGAGATATATATATATATATGTGTGTGTGTGTGTGTTTTTTTTTTTTTTATGTGTATCTACACACAAATATACATACATATATACACATACACATATATAAACACACATATATATATATATATCTGTGAGTCTGAGTGTGTGTGTTGTCAATATATATGTGTATGTGTACATATACAAACACACACACACACACACATATCTATACATATATATGAATACACACACACACACATATATATATATATGCAGCGGCGGAACTTCTATATGACAAGGGGGGCCATGGCCCCCCCAAAAAAAAAAATTGTTAAAAAATTTTTAGTGGAATTTTTTTTTTCTTTTTTAATATAATAATACAATTTTTGACTATTTCCCTCCTCTTTGTTTTTTTGCTGGAAATTTCCTACGCTAGTCTCCATCATCTCTCAATTTCCCCTTATTTCACGGTAAACATTTCTTCTTCTTCTTCACTTGTCCGAGCAAAAAAAAATATTGAACTTGAGCTTTCTTTTCTTTTTTCCCTAAAGAACTTGAGCTTCCTTCACTAGTCTCTAGTCAGTTTTCTGAGTTTCTTCATCTTTGAAAGAGAAATAGCTGATACTTTCACTACTGATTCAATTATTGACGATTTCAAGTCATTGAAAAAGCGAAGAGCATTACTTTAAGTGAAGGTAATTTTTATTTCTTTCATTTAGTATAGTGTTTCATTATTTTGTATTATAAATTACATTGTTAACTTTTAATATTTTGATATATTATATAACAAGTAATCTTCGGAATTTCATGCACATAAAAAATTTGGGCGCGCCGAACCCCCAAATCCCCCCACCACTGTTTGGCCCCCAGGACTTATGCTCCAAGTTCCGCCACTTTGTATATATGTATATAGCAAGACTATTATTTCAATTAGAAAGCATGTAGAAAGGAAAATTGTAGGTCGGAGAGGTATGTGGTATGAGTTGTTGATTTAATTTTACTTATGTCATTTTAAATTTATATAAGGACATTTTAGGAAAATGAGTAAAATTAACTAATTTAACTTCTCTCCTTAATCTCCCCAAAGTTGGTTAAATATGTCCTATAATTAGGACCGGAGGGAGTATCATATATCATAAAGATTTTGGACTTCAATGCAGGGAATAGTAAGTATTGTGATTAATGAGAAGGAGGACTACTTCAAAGCTATATATATATATATGTGTGTGTGTGTGTGTGTGGAAGTTATTCAAAATAAGATAAAATCAAAGAAAGCAAAATTGCTTGGATAAGTCCAGTGTTATAGCTAGAAAGAGAGAGAAAATTTCTCTATTTTAGTATGCATGAGTATATAGTACAAGTATATTAAAAGCCATTGGTCGGATCCGGAAAATTATAGAAGGGGTATAATTGGTAAGGAGATTTTTCTTTTTTCTTTTTAAGGAAAGTTTTAAATGCATTGAAAAAAATATAAATAAGAAAAAAAGATATCAGAAAAATATTTATGAAATCAAATGAATACTGATGATGTAATAAGAGAGACAATTATTTTACAAACCTATTATTTAGAAAAGCAAGGCTAAGTACTATTAGAAATAAATGCAACTACATAAATTACAATGAAGGGTGAGTACTCAATAAGTTCAAGACATATATTTTAATAAAAATAAAGTATATTACAATAAAAATAATTATAATGTCATCCTTCTAGGCCTTATTTTTGAAATTCCATCATAATTGTCTTATTATCAATGCTTTATCAAATAAATATTTTTTCAATATAAGGCACTAAACAATCATTCAACTATTCACCCTCATCCCATTACGAAGTGTAAGCGCCCGATGTATTAAGGGTGAACACACCTAATTTAAGGATAACAATCATTCAAACATGTATTTTTTTTTAAAAAAAACATCTCAAATACTTGGGGGGCACTTGCCCCCCCCCCCCACTAACAACCTAGATCCACGGTTTTAAATAACAAATTCCGCGGTTTTCAAAAAATTGTTGTTAAAATATGTTTTTTCTGTTGTAAATATAGCATTTGTTGTTGTTAATAGCCTCTGGAAGTCAGAAATAATAAATTCCAGTAGCGGTTAACGAAACCGGTCCACATGTACAACATGTACATTTGTATAGCTCTTATAACTACTTCAATTGCAATAAGATTACCGCAACTAACACGCCTTTTCTAATTAGCAAATACATTTAGGATGAGAGGGAAGACCATTTCAATCAATGTCCAAAGCTTTTGAAGCCGACGAAGATGGACTTGTTAGTTGGGCAAGGCTTGATGCAGCTGTATAAGAGTGGGTGAAAGGATGGATCATTATGAGGGAAACTTAATATATTTAATGGTCCCCCAATTTGCATTTCAATGAAAGCACGCCTCATAACTATATATCCCTATCAACACGCTTGCAGGGCCATCCCATGAAAATGATACTATTTATTATATATATGAACATAATAAATAATATCCTACAAATGGTCCCCTGCATATATATATTTGCCTGGTTTAAGATTTTGTGACTTCTATTGCTGCAATAGTATTTCGATTCGAATAGTGTAATTACAACATGACGAGGTTTTGTTCTGAATAATATATATTCATCTATCTTTTGGGGATGATATAAGGTTGTTATTTTAATTAATTAATTTTAGGGCTATAATTGGTGACAATATTATTCAATGGTGATATATATATATTAAAAAATATTAAATGCAATACATATCCTCCTACCAATGATTGGAATGCCATGCATGAACGTAGCCACAATTAATATGTACACTTTTGGTTTAAGTTGACTCCTTCTTTCTCATTATTCAAAAGTTAGGCAATCAATAAATGTCCACGCTTTCATTCTCTATATTCTTCACACACACACAAAAAGAAAAGAAAAGAGTAAATACCCTTTATGATCCTCACAAAAAACACGGATCTCATTTTGATTCCTTACAACAACAACAAAAATCGACCCTTATTCGCCCTTTTTATGGATTAAAAAAGCATTTTAAATTTTGTGAGGAATCAAATGCCAACTAATCGACCCTTATTCCTTTTTTATGGAAAAAAATGACTTTTTTGTAAGGAACCAAAATGGGGATCGCGTTTTTTGTCAGAGACCAGAAAGAATATTTACTCAAAAGAAAAGCTGTGGTATCATATATCATAAAGATTTTGGACTTCAATGCATGGAATAGCTAGTATGTATTGTGATTAATGAGAAGGAGGACTACTTCAAAGCTATATATAAAGTTATTCAAAATAAGATAAAATCAAAGAAAGCAAAATTACTAAGAAAGTTTGTCAAAATTAAGAGCATATAAAAATAATGTTGTCTAGATTTGGTATTATTGACTAATTATTCAGACATAAGCGTTATAGAGTCTAAATGACTCCAAAGTGGTTGTAGTTATTTTTCCCCCATCCGTACCTAATGAAATTTCTTAATTAGAACTTGACATAGTGGATTACTTGAGGCTTACGGGGTTACTTCATTCTCATCAACCCATGAAATTATTTGTCGTTTATTATTAGTTTCACATGGCCCCAAAAAAAAATAGTAGTTTAATCAGTTTGTTTTATGGGAAAAACACTTCTCATGTTGTAGGAGAAGTGTATTCTCATGTCATACACACATGAAATGGTGGGACTCACACACACATATATATATAATTAACATTATATATATGTGGGTCCCATCATTTCATGTGTGTGTAGAAATCTTTTTCTTCTCATGTAATATGAGAAGTTTAAACCCTTCTTTTATTTACCCATTAGGTAAATGGCATTAACTATGAGGAATAATTTACTACGGTATAAATATAGGAGCTAGTCGAAGTGTTTCTTTGATTCTAAATATAAGTCTTCATCAATATATAGTTACCTTACCATTTTCACAAATTTTGCGTTATGTGAGAAAATCAATGTTGCAAATTATTAACTTTACTAGTTACTACTCTCTCTGATTCTAAATATAATATAAAGTTGACTTTTTTTGGGAAAAATTAATGAAGCTGAATAAGTTACTTAATCATATCATATATATGTTGTGTATCATTAGATTATTTACTCCCTCCGGTCCTAATTATAGGAACATATTTTGGAGTTGGTTTTGGTCCTAATTATAAGAGCAAGTTTTAAGTTTTGTCACTTTTTTCCTATAATACCCCTATTTATAATTTCTCAATAATAATTTAATAATACACTTATATATTTTATAAAGTAAATAATGTTTGTAACTCATTAATGTTATATACACCTCAATTATACTTTTTTTTTTATAAAATAATTTTAAGCAATTTTTGTCATATTTTTTCCATATCACCCCTACTAATATTAAGTGTAGTCCCTCAACATGGGCCCACTTCAAGACTCCACCTTGTGCTCTTCGACCATGCAAGTATCTAAAATCTTATCTCATATGTCTAATATACTTGTAATTATTGTCAGTACTCAAGCCTTTTTTTTCAAAAAAATAAATAAAATGTAATTAATTTTTTTTTATTTTTATATCATTAAGGGAAAAATAATTTTGTGTGAGTATAGATGAGTATACCCTTGCTGTACATTAACTAATTATGTCGGATAAGATATTACTCAGCAGGGGTACATTAACAACTTCGTCCGGACTGATTTTGAGCAATTATAAAGTAAATAATTTTGCCTTGATGTAATTTTTAATTTTGAGTAGGGGTGTTTTCAGAAAATAATTATAATTAACTAATTTAACTTCTCTTCTTAATCTCTCTAAATAGTTAATATAATTATGGGAGAGTATCGTTTATATATTAGACAAAATAATTTAAAGAGAAAGGATAAATATAAATATTTTAAAGTAATTTAATGTTTATATATTAAACAAAATAATTTAAAGAGAAAGGATAAATATAAATATTTTAAAGTAATTTAATGAGTTTTTTAAATATATTTTAAAATATCTTAATTTTTTTTTTATATATTTAGTACGGGTGGGAGTACTTTTTTTTTTTTTGGTTACGCTTAGAATAGGATGGATGGAGTCATGGAGTAATGGAAGGAACTTACGAATAATGTAGTGGGTTGTCGTTTAGGGGCAAGTGGGAGTAAAACGCGACAAAACAAAATTTGCATTGTCGTTATTAATGGTCGGTGGCACCCAGTTTGAAATTTTCTACACTCGTTTATCATATCCTCCAAATTTTACTTAATGACTTCAACTCTTTGCCTTCTTTTTATGACTTTCTGGCTCCATTCTTGTCTTGTTTTCTGGTCGCCCAAGTAAATTGCACGCAATGAACAATAATTGGCTAATACAACATTTTATAAGGTCATTCATTGTCCATCACATTATGTCTATACAATAGAAAACATCTACATATATTAACAATTTACTCAGAAATTAACTTCGAAACTTGTGTAATTTGCTGCACTACGTACCTAATCTTTCCCTTTTGTAATATATGGGTAAGTGCATGATTACACTTGCATTTTATTTTTTTATAGAAAAAAAGGTGTGTTAACACTGAAGTATTTTTTCAAGTGCAAACTATTTTGGGATTATTTAGTAATATGAAGTATTTTTTATGTATGTCCAACATCCTAAAGTATTTTATACTTTACCTAACACCGTAAAATTGCTATTGAGAAATACATATTCACTTAAAGGACTCTTTTGGGAATTAATGGTGGTTGAGATTGCTTCTGAAAATACTTTATGGATGAAATTTCTCTAGAAAAAATAGTACTTTATGGGAAAAATTGAACAATAAAATACTTCAGGATATTGAATACATTTGTAAAAAATATTTTAGGGTGTTGGATGAACTAAAAAATACTTTAGGATATTGGACACACCTAGCAAAATACTTCAAGGTATTGAATATACCTTAACCTTTTTTTAAAAAAATTATAAAGCATGCAACCATTATATCCTCCACATGGATTCGAACTCATAATCACACAAGTAATTGAAGAGATAGAGGCACTTGGTATTAATTAGGCTACAAGACGCCAGTCTGTTTGGATTAGATTTTGGAGAATAACTTTTACGATTTACGTTGATAAGTATGTGAAATAAGTTTTGTCTTGGCTTGAGAAAAAAAAACTTATGAAACCTAGGTAAGAATGTGACAACATTTGCATATATAACTTGCTCATTTATTTTTATTACCCTATAACTGAAGTGATATAATTTACTTTATTTAACTATTGAACTACTTGGTATTATTAAAAAAATAATATATCTGATTAAAAAATTTATAAGTGCATTAACCTTAAATATTAGAAAATTCAATGCCAAGAGTTTGGTTCTAGTAATTTTTGTGACTATTAAAACATAACGAACTCTTCAAATTAATTACCTAATTAACGAAGTGAAAGTTCAATATGATAATATTTAACATGAATTTTCCCTTTTTCAAGTTATTTAGGAAAAAAATTATAAAATATTAATTTGGTCAACTAAAGTATTATCCTTTCCTAATTATAAGTTTTTAGTTGACTTTTTGGAAAGATTCAAGTTAATTAAATTAGGAAATAAACGATATATAATCTAAGAAAACACAACATAAAATGATTAAGAATTTATTTAGTTTCCTTAATAATCTCTAAAAAAGTCAACTAACTTATAACTAGGTAGTAATTTAGATAGTGACACACGATGGGCAAGTGAAACAAAATTATGAAAGTTTTTATCTGAATAAGGACCGACGGGAGAGGCGGCAATTTTCTTGTCTACAAATTAAAGAACAGGTTAATCTCCACTCTGATAGTTTGTTTCTTCAATTTTAATATTTAAAAATATTTATAGAATTATTAAATGAAGTTGTTTGTCTTCAAGAAAATATACATTAACCAATGATCACTAAAAAAAATTAAAAAAAAAAAATCAGATATATATATATATATATATATTAAAAGAATAATATTCATTCCATCCTATTTTGTATAGCATTCGCCCTTGCATCTTTTTGGCCAGAATACAAACAAAAATGTTATTTTCAATATATATATATATATATATATATATGTATATATATATTTAGAGTGGACAAATACTATACTCTCTAAATTCAGGGGAAAAAAACGTAATATATATTGTAAAAAAAATAAAGTCATCGCATAGATTTTCTCCTTAAAAATATTTTAATTTTGAAAGAGTTAAATTCATGTAAAAATCTCGGAAGAGACCAAAGCCATACAAGTGAGATTCTTATAATAAATAAAGATCAATATCAATTTTTATATATAGCAACAAATTTATTAACAAACAAATTTATTTTGGGAAAATTAATATTTTAATTCCTTTAGTTTTTGGTAACTCTTCGGTCCTACATTTTAAGGTGGCAACTTAATCTTTATAGTTTTCCTTATAAATTTTAAATTTTAACAAAGGTGAGGGGGAACTTAATTTTATAGTTTTGATTCTATTTGTAACTTATAAATTTAGTCCTTATATTCTAAAATAGAGAAAGAAATCCTACTAAAATAACAAATGTGAGAGACTTAAGTAAAATAGTATAAAATGATTAAAATTATAAGGATTTTCTTTTGAGTTAAAAGTAGGATGAGTACTTTGAAAAAAATAACACGTTTTTAAGTAATAAACATAAATAATGAATTTAACAATTTTTAATATATATGTGTGTGAATAATATTGTGTTACTTTTATTTGTTTATGTGGGGAAAAAAGATAACATGAGATACCAATACAGAGTTGCCCTAGCGATATAAAACCCCGCTAAATCTTTTAGGATCTCAAGTTTAAATCCCAAAAAAAATATTTATGTTGAAAGGGGCCGCCACAGATATTTATGTTGGAAGGAGGCATCACGAGGGGTGGGACTTGGGAGGGGTCCCTACTGAGCAGTGCATTAGATAGAACTTGGTGGGATTTTAGGTTGGCTCTGTTTTTAACATTTTTGTTATTTATTCACTTTCTAAGTCGGCACCGTCCCCGCTTGGACCACCCCTACCCAACTCTGTCGACTGTCCCTCCATATTATTCTCTTATTTTCCTCCTCCTTCTTTCCTTATTCACTATATTCCATTATTTATGTATCCCTCCCTATTTTTCTACCTTTTTTGAAAAAAAAAAAAAAGAATCCCCATGAGTTGAGTTGTGAGGCTCATCTGAACTAAAGTAGATTCTATAACTTTATATATATATATATATATATATCCAGCTAGAATATAATGTGGTGAGCCGATATTTAAATCCTCATAAGAAGAAACACTTACATTCTTACCTTAAAAGTAACCATTTAGGAAGCATTGAGAATCTTACAGTTTTTTCCTGAGTAATCTTACCTTGAAAGTAACCAAAACAAAGTAACTTTCCCATTGCCATTAAAAATGTTAGTGGTCAATGTAATTTTTTAACAATCAATATTATTTTTTTAAAATAGTTTGGGCAAATTTACTTATTTTTTTAATATTTTTTAGAGTAAAATTGTTCCTAAAAAAACTTTTACTAAATTATTACTGCTCCAATTTCCAGAAAATAATATTACATTTTATTCTTAATATAAAATCTAATTTGTAGTGGGACCAAAATAATAAATTACAGAGTTGTTTAGATAACAACTATATATATATATATATATGCTAATTATTGAGAAGTCCCAAGTGTAGGGTTTAAATCACTAATAGGTGCCATCCCATTCAAAACAAAGCATGATGTGCAGAATTGTAAATGGCATATATAAGTAATCAAAGTTGTTGCCTAATTTTGGTATGATTTTTCTAAATTTGTTGTTTAATTAGTAATTAAGGGGAAACAAATAAAAAAAGGCTTTTGATTGGGATGGGAGGCGCCACCTAAATAGTAAATAGTGGCTCTTATTCCTAAGAGTCCCACACGCTTACCTTCTAAATGCCGCTAATCGCCCCCCTCTCTCTCTCCCTCTCCCTCTCCCTACGCAACAACTTCCTTTCTTGACCTTTTCTTTCTTCCCCATCCTTCTTCCCCCCTTTTTTTTATCAACTTTTTGGGTTGTTTGGTGTCGGACACTTTTTTGAGTCATATTACCATATATTCAGCGTGGATCCAGAAAATTAATAAAAGGGTACCAGTGACGGAGGGACTCAGGAGCTGTGCCCGATTTTTTTTTTTTTTTTAAGGAAAATTTTAAATGCATTAAAAAAATAAAAGAATATAAACAAAAAAAAAAACGAATATCAAAAAAATATTAATGAAATTAAGCCAGTATCTTGATGATGTAATAAAGAAAAAAATTATTTTACAACTCGTCATTTAAAAGTAAGGTTAAGATTGTTAGAAATACAATTACATAAATTACAATGAAGGGTGAAAGACTAATAAGTTCAAGACATATATTTTAATAACAAAATTATATTACAATAAAAATAATTACAATGTCATCCTTCTGCGCCTTATTTTTGGAATTCTATTATAATTGTCTTATTATCAATCTTATCAAATACATCTTTTTCAATATAAGACTAAATAATCATTCAATATTCATCCCCATCCGATTCAACCGAATTCATTTCCATCCTACGAAGTGCAGTATTGATGTATTAAGGGTGAGCACTTAATTTAAAGATGAACAATCATTCAAATATGTATTAATTTTTTTTTTTTAAAAAAAATCCCCAATTCAAGGGGCAGTTGCCCCCCTTATCTTATATATGAGTCCGCCCCATGCATATATTGGAGCAACTAACTAATTCAGATCAAGATTTTACGATGAAGATACCTATTCTCAAGAGTCTTTTTGAATAATGTGGGTTTCAATTCAATTCATCAACTTTGTAATCTAGCTTTCTTCCCTTCTGTCGGCACAATGTTACAAATAAGATTTAAACAACTACTTTTTAGTTATAACAAGTTTTTGATCTTAAATATAGGATAAAATTATAATACAAATTTTATCTATAACAACAGGAGGTAGTACTAAATTAGCAGGTGATCTACTTTTTGGGCTACTAAAACGATATTCGAAAACAAAAAAGAAAAATCTGCCCTAAGATCCAATGAGTAATCACCCCCACTTTCCGGCTTCATATCCTTCTATTCTATAGGCGCCAGCCAACGTCGCCGTCACCTTAGACTGCCACGTCATTCAATTCCGGCACCTCACAGCCTGGCGCCCCCTCACACATCTCCCACCCAAGACCCAACCTTCTACCTCCACGTGGCATGATATGATGTTGACACATCTGCTCCTACAGCTGTCACCCCCTCCTCCCCATATAAATACACAATCTCACTCTCCTCTCATTCCCATCTCAAATAGCTCGTGTCGGCTGCTCACATCGCAATCTTTACTATTTGACCATCTTCATGGCTTCTAATTACCGCTTTGCCACTCTCCCTTCTTCTCTATTGGTTCTCCTCTTTCTTCTTCTCGACCCCGCACTTGGGGCTCTGGTTCAGCAACAGCCTCTGGTTCTTAAGTACCACAACGGTGAACTCCTTAAGGGCAAGGTCACCGTTAATCTCATCTGGTACGGTTCTTTCACTCCCGTTCAGCGATCCATCATCGTCGATTTCGTCAACTCCTTGGGCTTTCCACGGGCCCCACTTCCCTCCGGCGCGTCTTGGTGGAGGACCACCGAGAACTACAAGGGTGGGTCCTCCTCGCTTGTCGTCGGGAAGCAAGTGCTATACGAGAAATACTCATTCGGGAAGTCGCTTCGTGCGAGCCACTTGTTGGCTTTGGGCTCCAAGTTCAATGATCTGAACTCCATTAACGTTATTCTCACGGCAAAGGATGTCGCCGTGGATGGCTTCTGTATGAGCCGGTGTGGTACTCACGGGTCGACCCGACCCATCAACGGGAAGCCTAGGACTGCTTACATCTGGGTTGGGAACTCTGAGACTCAGTGTCCCGGTCAATGCGCGTGGCCCTTCCACCAGCCTATTTACGGCCCTCAAACTCCGCCTCTGGTTGCTCCGAACGGCGACGTCGGAGTCGACGGGATGGTCATTAACTTGGCGACTCTGTTGGCCGGCACCGTTACAAACCCCTTCAACAATGGGTACTTCCAGGGACCGCCGACTGCTCCGCTTGAAGCCGTCTCTGCTTGTACCGGTGTGTTCGGAAGCGGGTCTTATCCGGGTTATGCGGGTCGAGTTCTTAAAGACAAGACCACCGGAGCAAGCTACAATGCGAACGGAGCGAACGGGCGGAAATACCTGCTCCCGGCGATGTGGGACCCTCGTACATCGACGTGCAAGACGCTAGTGTGAGGGAAGGAGCAGGTTAAAAGGATATGGATCGAATTTGGAAGGATGGTTTCACACGTGGCAGGATGTGGTGTACGGTTGTAGATATGGGATTTTACGAACGGGAGCAGGGGAAGAAGATTTGCAGGTGCTTTTGTTGTTTTGTGCGTATTATATTACTGGGAATTCCCTTACTAAAAGGGACAATGTTTAAAATATGGAGTGGATAACGAGGAATAAGAAAAGCTACGTATATTGTATAATGGAAAGAATGTAATGTGAAAAAAATATATACTTTTTAGAATTTTGAGATGCATAGATATAATTGAGGGAAAATAAAGAAATTAATGGTGTGTGATTTATATAAGCATTTTGCGTTTCAGAGCTTGGACCAATTTAAGCGCCAGTTGCTTTTTTTTAAAATGTTTTATTTGAATATTTTAGATAACATGTTATTAATTTGATCGTTATGTTAATAAATCAATAAATAAAATGAAGATGATAATTGAACATTTAGTCGCAATAATTGAGGATTGGGTCTTTACGTTGAATGTGGTAATTGAGAATTGGGTCTTTACGTTGAATGTGGTACGGAAATGAATATTTGGTCTTTTAATGAATTGGTTAGAATTACTTATATGCTGTCACCTTGAAAAGTTAAATAAGTATGTAATGGGAACGTTAATTATATATATATATATATATATTATATATATATATATATATATATATATATATATATATATATATATATATATATATATATATATATCTTTAAAAAAATGTTTATGACTTCAAAGTGAAACTTTAAACAAATGGTTGCAATTTAGAGATATGAAATTAAAAGTATACAAGAGTGTTTTCTAACTTTTTAATTCTTATGATAGCTTTATTAAAATAATAAGAAAAATTTATAAAATATTTAAAAAGATTCGAAATTGGACAATAAATATCAATAGAGTATTCATTCTACATATTTAACTAAAAAAAAAAAGGAAAATCAGAAGAATTATGTCATGATCTCAAAATCAAGCAAGTGTTTGTCCTAAAAGCCTCAGAAAGCTATCCGTATGAAAAGAATTAAAACATGAAATCCAGAGAATTCCAAACAATTCCACTAAAAAGAAGAAGAAGAAGAAATGATAGCAAGTGCAATAATTGTAGATAAAGAGGAGGGAAAGTGAAGTGAGAGAGGAAAAAGAGGGAATAATGGAAGTGTGCTTGGAGTGTGGGAGACCGGAATAAGCTATTCTTGCTTTGTCCTTTCTCTCTATTCATCACTCGGTGGATAAGCTTCAACTCCTTGAAACTTCTTCCCCCTAGTCTACTTTCAGCCGCACTGTTAACCTTTTTCTAAAACCAATGACCATGAGTTTTACATGCTACAAAAAGGGATTCACTATTTCCTACTCCTTCAGTTTTAATTATAGGATAATATTTGAGAGTTGGTTTTAGTCCTAATTATAAGACAATATCTTTATCAATTTCTTCCTAAAATACCATATTTTATTCTCTCAAGTGTATTTAGTTTTTTTTATTATATATATATATGGGTATGTAGACTCTTCCAATCATTGAAATTTTTAAATTGTTAGATCGATTTTAATTTATTTATCGATCAACTGTCTTTAATTTGCTAATATATATATATATATATATAGATACACATACATATATACACAGATAAACACACAAACACATATATATATATATATATATATCTTTGTGTATACATATATGTATATCTGTGTGTGTGCATTCATATATGTGTGTACACAGGTGCGGATCCATAAATTTATGGACGGGGGGCACTATTGACGGGAGGGTATGAGGGTTCGGGGCGTTGCCCCCAATTTTTTTTTCACTTGTCATCAAAAGCACAAAAAAAAAATACAGAATTCATAAGGTTTTCACTTATCATCAGTTGCAAGTTTGATCATCATCAATAAGAAAAAGAGCAAGTGTTAGCCATAAAATGCCCATGGCAGAAAATTAGAACCTACGTGCTCCAAGCAATTTTTTGTGCTGGGAATATCCACCTAAAATACAGAGGAAAGGCAACAAAATGCTAGGAAAGTATCTCAAAAAAGGAAGCAGATTGAGGTCACAATGCTAAAATATGTCCGCAAGTATTTTTACAGGGGAAAGAAGAACTGTGTGCAGCAAGACACTGATTACTATCCGCAAATATTTTTCATGTCATTGAGAAGACAAGCAATCACGGGGAATCGAGTACTTAAAAAAATTTAAAAAAAAAATTTTAAAAAAATAATAATCAAAGGGGGCAGGTGCCCCCTTCTCCAATATGTGGCTCCGCCTTTGTGTGTACATATATAAACTCACACACATGTATATTGTGTTTATATATATATATATATATATATATATATATATATTTGTGTGTGTGTGCATTCATATATATGTATGTAGATATATGTGTGTATGTGTCGATATGTACACACACATATATGTATATATAGTAGGCCCATTATTTCAATTAGAAAGCGTGTGGAAAGGAAAATTCTAAGTCGAAGAGGTATATGGTAGAGGTTGTTAATTCACTTTTACTTATGTCATTTTAAATTTATAAAATGGTATTTTAGGAAAATGAGTAAAATTAAATAATTTAACTCATTTCTTTAATCTCCCAAAATCGATTAAATATGTTCTATAATTAGGACCGGATGAAGTATTGATCAAAAAAGTACTTAGAAGGATAGTTACAAATCAACAAAATTCTCAAATAGACATGTTCTTTTTTTTTTTTTTCTAGACACTTATATTTTCTTTTATTAGAGGCAATCTTGTTGGAGGTATAGACACTAACAACATATTTGGTTTAAGGGGAGGGTATGAGACGGGATGGGAGGGAGAGAAAGGATATTGACCAAATTACCATTAATGAGAAGAATATTGTTTTTTGTTAAGAGTATATTTTTAGAAGATTGAAAATTTTTCATGGACAATTTGGTGAATATGAGGAAAAAAAATTCTCTCTCTTCTCTCCTCTCAAACCAAACACACCCTAGTTTGAAATCATATTGGGGTGTGTTTGGTTTGAGGGGAGGGGAGTGGAAGGCACACTTTTACCAAATTGCCTATGAAATTTGGTAAATATTACTCCCTCTATTTAATTATAAGGCGCAGTTGATTTTTTTGGAGAGATTAAGGAAAATTTAATTAAATTAGCTTAGAGTATTTTTATTTTTATTTTTTTCTTCAAACTAAATAGTTTGACTAATAAAATAATACATAATCTAAGAAAACACAACATATGAAATAATTAATAACTTATTTATTCATTAATCTCTTCAAAAAAAGTCAACTGGGGTCCTTATAATTGAGGGCAGTATTAGTATCCAATGGGATTCATGTGAGGGGAGAGATTGAAATCATATTGGGCCATGCTATTTAATAAAGATGAAAGAAAAAATTTCTCTCTACTCCTTCCCTCCCTTCAAACCAAACACAAAATATAAATGTAAACACAACTCAATAACAAACAATTAGGTATTTACCAATATGGGCCAAATGGTTTTTCTGGGCCCAAGGATTTTAATAGTTCAACTTGGAGGCTCAAAATTTCAATTGTTTAATTTTGTTTTATGTATTTATTATTAATGAGGGGAAAAAAGAAAGAAAGTTGACAAACGCAAATGTGAGGAAAAAAGATAGAGTTTCTTGATTGCTTACTTTTTTTTTTTTTTGCCCGGATGATTGCTTACTATTGAGGACACATTTTTCTCTTATTTTGTAACCTATACATCCTATAATTAGAGTACACGACCATAAGGTAATTTGTAGTCCAATTGAGTTAAAATTTTGAGGGGCAATTCGAAACACACAAATCTTATATCTGAATGGAACGACTGTCGATTGGATCCTGATTTTTTTTTTTTGGGGACAAGACAGGCATTTCATTGGTTTAAATAGGAAGAACTAAAATTAGACATTTGATAGGGAGATATTAGATCTTCTCAAGAGATTTATTTTGGTTTTAAATATGACATCAATCTACCTTGTCTCCTAAATTTATAATCACTTTTTCAAAGTATTCATATTAGTTACAGGTAGTAAGAAACTTTTCATTAAAGAAAATTTACAATGCACATGATTATAAATGGTATTATAGGAAAATCAATATACATTTATTATAAATAAATAATTTAACTAATTTTTCTTATATATATTCGTATATTAGTTTTTTAACTTTTATATTAAGGGGCGAAGAAGTAATAATATAGAAAAAAAAAGTCAAAAACGCGAATCGGAATATAGTAAAAGATGCTACTACATCTATGTGGATATTATGATACTAGGAGAAAGAGAATATACTAGTATTTTTGTTTTTGTATTTATTATATGAATTTTACTAAAACACTTTTTATTAATTCCCTCAACTCTCAAAACGACATAGCTTTTTGGGTGAGCACAAAACCTTATGTTAAGTGATACGACAAACAATAAACCCCCCCCCCCCTCTCTCTCTATATATATATATATATCCCATATAAGGATTAATATATCTGTTTTTGAGGCAGAAAAACAACTCTGCAGTAAGCCAAAAACAACACAATTTCATTTTTTTTTGTGCCTTTGCACCCCTCTTTTACTCTTCCCTACAAGTGCCCACTGTAGACCGACAGCACATTGGAAACCTAGGAAAGACAAAATTTCAAACCCGAGCTGCCAAGTTAGTTTCTTCATTCCATCCCGGCTAGGAAACTGAGACTCAGCTACATTCCTTCTCATGTAGGTGGTACACTTCCAATTGTACAACCCCATGATCCTCCAGAAAGACCAGTGGAGTATTTCCCAGAGAACTCGTGTGACCCTCGTGCTGCCATATGCGATTCCGTGGATAGTAATGGAAAATGGCTGGGTGGAATTTTTGACAAGGAAAGCTTTGTGGAGACGCTAGATAGATGGGCCAGGACAGTTGTTACAGGAAGGGCAAAGCTTGGAGGAATCCCTGTGGGAATTGTTGCTGTTGAGACGCAGACTGTGATGCAAGTCATACTAGCTGATCTAGGTTAGCTTGATTCTCATGAAAGGGTGGTTCCTCAGGCAGGGCAGGTCTGATTTCTTGATTCTGCAACTAAAACAGCCTAGTCAATACTAGATTTCAACAGAGAAGAACTCCCACTTTTTCATTCTTGCAAATTGGAGAGGTTTTTCAGGTGGGCAGAGGGACCTTTTTGAAGGAATTCTTAAAGCTGGATCAACCATTGTGGAGAACCTTCGAACATACAAGCAGCCTGTATTTGTATATATCCCAATGATGGGTGAACTCCGTGGTGGGGCATGGGTTGTTGTAGACAGCCGAATTAATTCAGACCACATTGAAATGTATGCTGATCGCACAGCTAACGGGAATGTCCTTGAGCCAGAAGGGATGATAGAGATCAAATTTAGGACAAATGAATTATTGGAGTGCATGGGTAGACTTGACCAGCAGCTGATAAACCTCAAAGAAAAATTACAGGAAGCCAAGATTAATAGGGCTATTGGGACCATTGATTCCCTGCAGCAGCAAATTAAATCCCGGCAGAAACAGCTTTTGCCTTTGTATATGCAGATAGCTATCAAATTTGCTGAATTACATGATACCTCCTTAAGGATGGCCGCAAAGGGTGTAATAAGAGAAATTCTAGTTGCTCATCATCATTCTTTAACTGTTAAACACGATTTTACTAGGTTATGCTTTATGTATTATTATGGTCTCAGTTTCCTAGTCGGAATGTGTTAATAAGTATAATTACAGTAGATAATAAGGAGAAAGAATCAAAATGAAGAATCAATTATATTATCACTAGATCAATAAGGCTCATACAAAGAGTAATAGTGAGGGTTCAATGCCCAACACTCATAGACTATTCATATTAGCTAAGATCCCTTATTTATAGATTAGGGTCCTAACTAACTCCTTAACTATTAGACTAACTAACTTTCTTACTAATCAACTAATCTCACTTCATATTCTAACACGCCCCCTAAAGTTGAACACTACTTAACAAAGTGTTCAACTTGAACAACACAAAAATAAGGGGATAAGATTAATTAAATTGACTAGTTTTCTAATCACAAAACAATACAATGATTTCTCAATACAATCTTCTTCTCTATATCCACACTTGTTGATTCACTTTTGGAATGCTTCAGTCACCAAGTTTCTGCAATCACCAACAGTTGCTTCTTCTCCATTCATACGCCTTCCTTCATTGTTTGCAATTACAATGATCACTGAGACCTCTGGCATGTCTTTTCATTACTATCTCTTCTTCCCCACACCAAGAACCTGCTAAAGACAATCAGCTACCGTACAAGCTCCCAAAGGTTTCGTAATCCCAGTGTCAACATAACCAATAGAAAGCCAATTAGACCCTCTGTTACAATAGGCATTATTTTCCCACTTGAAAACTAGAAAGTATACACAATAGGTAGCCAAATACTTTCAACAAATCATCAAAAGGCAAAAATGCAAACGTTTCTTCCATGATGAAGAGTTGAAGACAATGTCTGCAGGTATAACTCCTCTCTGCACATTTCCCTTCTCTTGGAAAGTTACTTTTGTTGCTTTTTCCAACCTCGCTTGATCTCCACTGAGGTTAGCTTCCCTGTGACATCTTCATCTGTTTTCTCCTACTCTTCCAATCTCTCTATTCGATTCTTTAAAACATTCATAATACTGTTGGTATTTCATGGAGTCTCTTTAAGAAATACTTGCACTCTAATAAAAAAAAACCATTGTTGGAAAGATTTGGATGGAAGTACGATAACAAAGACCTCATCAATGTCACTCAGATATTCCAAAAACAATGTGAATCAATGGTTTCTTTGCAGCAGAATCACAGTGGCAGATTAGGAAACTTTATGAAATAATTTGAACATAAAACATTGTAAACCAGATGAGAGACGAGTATAGCAATAGTAGGTGAATATTTTACCACTGGATTTAACAATTAGTGAGACGGCAGTACCACTATTCTCAATATTCTTTAAATCGGAGGGTAGTCTCAGACTGGAGAATTGAAGACCAACGAAGCTGGAATCCTAACACCAATGGATCCGGCAAATCGTAAACGTGGCGCAATTGATGCCGGATTTTCAAGACAGGGGCGAGGAGGCAATTCTTCACTGCTCTCTACTTTGCTTTCCCTTAAATCGATAGGAGCAAGGAGGCGTCATTTCTCTACTCTTTACTTTGCTCTCAACTCTACCTATCTTCCGGACCATTCTTTGCCGTTTCTCTGCCGACTTCAATAGCCACGATGATCATGTGTTAACTCCGTCGAACTCAAGCCAATATTGCGTGGGGATACTTTTTGGGATCCGCTTCACGTGATGGTCGGTCTACACAAGCACGGTGTACTTTCTTGAATCCACGGTGGACACAACCCATTCTTTCTTTCTTTCTTGGTTCGTAGCCACCAGCCTTCAAGCATGCATTCATTTCGGGTCAGGAGGATCTTTGTCGAAGATTGAAAATGATGAGTAAAAAGAGTCGCCCTCTCTTGCCTGGTTCTCCTCTCAATAGTACCTGACGGAGCTCCACTCTGCCTACACCGGTCCTTGGTGGCGATTGCAGGGGTGAGGATGAGGAAGATCAAATTGCCTTTCGTCTGTTAGCGTGGTTCAGTCGTTCTTGGTTCTCAGATTAGAGCGCAGGGGCAAAGATGAGAGAACTTGGAATCTCAAATTGCCTTTCGTGCTTCCTTACTTCGGTTCGAGCTGCGTAGCGGATCTTGCCGGGAGAAGGATGATTTGCGTCTTTCGTCTCGCGTTCTGGGAGTTTTCTGGTCCGGATCTTGACGGGAGAAGGACGATTTGCGTCTTTCGTCTCACGTTCTGGGAGTTTCGGCCTTTGCAGCGGAGATTGACAGGCGCAAGGGCAAATCACCCTTCGTGCATCTAGCCGTGGATCAAAGTGCAGACGGCAGATCTTTGCTGATTCGACTTACAACATCGGTGATCTCCAACACTTAGGAGGAACTTCAATGACCCAAAGCCACAAATTGCGAGGGGGGCTTCGAACGATCAGGCGTGGTAGAGAAACTTGGTACTCGGATCTTGAATTTCTGACAGGGTTCTAGGGTTTCTTTATTTTGGGCCATCGTTTTTTTTTGGGCTTTGATGAGATACTGTGCACCAAGGAGACTGATTCTTGGGCCACGTCTTTATTCTACGCTAGGTGGTAAACCAAGAATCACCATTCATGGGTTTCTTGATTATTTGACCAAATCCAAAATCCAAAACCAAGGCTCTGATACCATGTTAATAAGTATAATTGTAGTAGATAATAAGGAGAAAGAATCAAAATGAAGAATCAATTGTATATTATCACTAGATCAATAAGGTTCATACAAAGAGTAATAGTGAGGGCTCAATGCCCAACACTCACCGACTATTCATATTAGTTAAGATCCCCTATTTATAGATTATGGTCCTAACTAACTCCCTAACTACTAGGCTAACTAACTTTTAAACTAATCTCACCTTATATTCTAACAGAATGGAATGAAGAAACTAACTCGTCAGTTTTGGTTTGAGGTTTTGTCTTTCCTGGGTTTCTAATGTGCTATCGGTTTAAGGGGCCACTTGTAGGGAAAAGTAAAAGAGGGGTAAAATTCAGAGGGCGAAAAAAAAAAAAACAAGAAGACGACATTACATAGAAATGAAAAGAGAGAACTTGTTTTTGTTCTGTTCCTTCACTGATCCAATAGAGCAACATCTCAAAACAGAGCTCTGACCAAAAATAATAATAATCTCAAAACAGAGCAAGAAAAGAAGAAGAGCAGGGTGACCAGAAGAATGCATCAGATGGCCAAAGAAGTTTTGAAGACACTATTTTTTGAAAAACCGAGTATTTTGAAATTGCAAATAGAGAACCAAGAAAGGTAAACATATTTGACTAAGAGAAGAAAAACCCAGTCTTTTCAATACGCACAGAGAGAAGAGTGCTAGAGACGGAGATGAGAGTGTGAGGGGTCTCAAATTCTGAATCAAGCATATGCGCTTTTCTTTTTTCCGTTTTCAGTTAAAAAAATAAAATGTGTATCTTTTTCAATGCTTGCCCTGTTTTTTGACCAAAAAAAAATGCTTGCCCTGTTTCATGCAAAAAATAAAACGATTGAAAAAGTATATAAAATGGATTTGGATCATCTCCCTCCACACCCTTCTTCTTCCCGTCTCATCCCAACTATTGAATTAAAAAAATGAATGAATGATCATTTTTTTTTTGTTAAGGTGAATCCAATACTTGAATTATTTTTTTAGGCATATCTAGTGTCTAAAGTATGTTATGTTACATTAAACACCTTGATTTTTTTTTTTTTTTTTTTAAATCTTTAAAATTTTACTACCAATTGTCCTAATTATAAGACTACTTTTTGTAGTGTGATTTGCACTACAAAAGTATTTATATAATTAGGACCGAAGGGAGTATATTCATTATCCTGAAATCTTCAATTTCTCACTGGTTTGGCCTCGGATTAGCTCCGGTTTAACTTCAGTCTAACCCAATACCTCAAACGGTTTAGTGGCTGGTCCAAATTTTAAAACCTTAGAAAAAACACGAATCAAAATATAGTAAAAGATGTTACTACATTTATGTGGATATTATGATACTAGCAGAAAGAGAATATAACTATATTGTATTAAGAGAAATAAAAAATATTAATATAATTAAATGGTAAGATAATGGGGAAAAATAAGAATGCACATCTCCATCTATATGGGGATAACACAATATCTGAAAGAGATTCAGGCAAGAAAAAAAATAATGACAAGAAGAGAATATAATTACATTATATTGTAAATGTTGTTAACTTGAACCTACTAGCACATAATTTCTTCATTGAACATGTGCATATAAATATGAATCTCCTCATACATAATAGGTCACTCAAATCAAATGGCTCTCATATAAGATCCCACAAACTAAAATATATTATCTCTGTTCCTTATAAAAGGATGGAATTTGTAGTACAAATTGTACTATAAGTTAAACCCTATATTAAGGACAAGAGGTAGTACATAATACTACTAATACAACATTGGCACAAAATTCTGCAATTATATATTGTCTGATGCGAACTCACTGCTGTTTGGACTGGTTTAGATTCCTCATCGACATTTCGCCTTATCATCCAAATCAAAACTTTATTGTTTTTTTCTTTCGAAAAAAGTTAATTTTATTAATATAAAAAACAAATATTACATACAGTAATAGTCGAAGTCAAAATAAACTCTCAAAACACCTAATAGTATCAAAACTAAAATCAATAACAAACAACTATATCAGTTTTCTAATCCAATTTTTTATCCCACTGCTTCCCTATCATTTACATAAATTATATTATCATTACATTCCCTAGACAACTCAAAGTCATAAGATCAAAAATTTATTGTTAGATGCATTGAAACCTCCACAATTGCATAAGCAATCAAAAATGGGGAGAAACAATCTTGTACATCAAAATGAAAGTACAAGGTATTTAAGCGAAACAAATACACATTTGTCATGAATAACTAATTTAATTAATTTTCTTAACATTCGTATATTAGTTATCTAACTCTTATATTAAGAACTAGACGTAATATTTGCTAAACTGCAAGGCAGTTCCTCGATCAAACAAAATGCAGACAACAGAAAACAAACTAACATCTCTATTACAGTAATTCTACTTGTTTCTTGGGTTCTATTATATTACTATATATATAAAAGTTATACACACACACAAGTCAGCCTAACAAGTTTATCTGGATCCATTTTATCGCTCACCAAGAAGTCAAGTAGGCCTTTATAGTAGTTGTTTAATTTCCTTCTTTTCTGCTGGTGTAACATAGTTATAACAAACCACAAAAGACACTTCAAATATAAAGAAGCATAGGTCAAACAAGCATAAAGATACTGAAAGATAATTATGAAATAATTCACTTAATATATATAACTAATAAAAGTAATGGTGATGAGCAGATATTGTCATAAATCATAATACTGTATTACCTCCGGTCTTAAATATAAGATCTCATTTGTATCTCCGATCCTTGATATAAGATCTTATACTATGGATGATATCTTATATTAAAAGCCTGAGGTAGTGTGAATTTGTACCTGAAACAACAAAATAAAAAAGTTCATATACATGAGCACCATCAAGTAAAGTCCGGTGGGGTAGAAATAGAATCCTATCTAGTGAGTGCTTGCTCATAAGCAAGATGCAAGCACTACTCATGAGAGGTCCAAAAGTCTGTTGGGGCAATAATTGGATTATGATCAGCTGTGAGTCTCGAAACACTCATAAATCCGAGGGCGTCGTCAACTTGGTGAGCCAATTCGCGGTTCCTGTTATGATATATACTCCAAATAGCACAAAAAGTAAGCAAAACTAACAAAAATTTGGGATTCAAAAAAATTGTCTAATTATCTCAAATTATTTACTTATCTTTCAAGGTAAAAACAACCAAAATTGCTTAAATTTGACAAGCAACTGGACCGGATTTACACAAAATATTCTCCAAAAATATCCGGAAGACCTTGGCCTTTGATCTTTGTCACAATGTGATCATTTGCAAGTTTAGCAGCACATGTTCAGCTTTTTTCTTTTTAGAAAAAGATGAATCCTGTATCCGAGCAACTGACTACATAGGTATAGTATTAGTACACCCTCCATTTATACATACTGTTGACCTAATCTTTGCCCAAAATCCTATATTTCTGAAAATGTGTTTTTTTGCTGTGTCAAAAAAACAAAACAAAAACAAAAACAAAGAGAAGAAGAAAAGATCAACAGGATGCCGCGAAACTTGCCTATGAGCGCATTGTCAAAAAGATTATATATGCAGGAACAGGGGCCTGAAGCTGAGCTGAAGAAATTGAAAACGAAGGCTGAGAGCTGAATGGGGCTTCTGGATTTTCATAACGTACGTGTATAAAAGAAAATGAATTAGAGACAGAAGCAGAATAATATATATATTTATATACACATAACATTACATAGAAATGAAAAGATAGAATTTTTGTTCTGTTCCTTCACTGATCCAACAGAGCTCTGACAAAAAAAATAATAATAATCTCAAAACAGAGCAAGAAAAGAAGAAGACCAGGGTGACCAGAAGAATGCATCAGATGGTCAAAGAAGTTTTGAAGACACTAGTTTTTGAAAAACCGAGTCTTCTGAAATTGCAAATAGAGAACCAAGAAAGGTAAACATATTTGACTAAGAAGAAAAACCCAGTCTTTTCAATACGCAGAGAGAGAAGAGTGCTATAGAGACTGAGATGAGAGTGTGAGGGGTATTGTCCAAAAAAAAAAAAAAAGAGTGTGAGGGGTCTCAAATTCTGAATCAAGCATATGTGCTTTTTTTTTTTTTTTTTTTTTTTTACCGTTTTCAGTTAAAAAATAAAATGTGTATCTTTCTCAATGCTTGCCCTGTTTCATGCAAAAAATAAAACGATTGCATGTGATAATGACGCGGCTACAGAACAGAAGTGAAAAATACAACCATGAGACAGCCATGGTTGTATCTTTTCTTTTCTTTTCTTTTTTTTTCATTTTTCCGTTTTCAGTTAAGAAATAAAATGTGCATCTTTTCAATGCTTGCCCTGTTTCATGCAAAAAATATAACGATTGCAAAAGTATATAAAATAGATTTGGATCATCTCCCTCCAGGGACGGAGCCAGAATATTAGGTTTGTGAGTGTACAATTAGTGGTGGGGTGTGGGGGTTCGGGGGAAGCGCCCCGATTTTTTTTTAAAAAGAAAGTTTTAAATACATAAACAAAAGAATATAAACAATAAAATAGAAAAAAACTTCAACTTAAAAGTTTTAATATCAACATTATACTGATCATCAGTGGCAAACCCAGAAGACATTCTTTTATCCTGGTTGAATAGCCTTCTGGGTTATAACTTCTATCCCTGACTTCGTAGATGCCATGCAAGAGCAACTTTCTCACTAATATCACGATCCCTATCTCTTGTAATCTTGCTTTTCTTCCCTATTGCTGCATCCTTAGCCTCTAATCTTCTCTCTCTCCCTCTCTCTTCGTCGTTCCTGACGAATTTTTTCACGTTGCAATCGTTCCTCCCTTTCCTCCCTTGTCTCCTTGGGGTAATTCTTCTCCCTTTCCCGTGAATGCTCATAATCACCTCTCATATCAGCATCTTCCATGCTGCTCCTTTCAGAAGGAATGGCCATAGCAGCTGGAGGTGCCACATCAGTTCTCTCTGAGCGTGCTTTCTGAGCCAAAGCCCTCAGCTCCTGCTCTTTTCGTTCCTTTTCCTTCAATTGCATCTCCTTCTGAACCTTAGACCTCATAGCAACTGCTTCTCTAGCCTTCTGCTCTGCAACATACATATATATTTTAAAATTTTTATGACTGCACTTGGCCCCATATGCACCAGTGTGCATCCGTCTCTGTCTCCCTCCATACCCTTCTTCTTCTTTCCTTCTTCTTCCCGTCTCATCCCAACTATTGAATTAAAAAAATGAATGAATGATCGTCAGTTTTTTTTTTTTTGGTTGAGGTGAATCCAATACTTGAATTATTTTTTTAGGTGTATCTAGTGTCTAAAATATGTTATGTTACATTAAACTATTTTTTTAAGATATACCCAGCACTCTAAAATATTATTATAAGTGAGTTCATACTTATAAACTACTCCCTAGGTTCTAAATATAAGATAAAATTGATTTTTTTTTTGAGAGATTGAGGAAGATAATTAAAGTACTTTAGAATATTTTAATTTATTTTTCAAACTAATTAGTTTGATTAATAAACTAATATGTAATCTAATGATACACAACATATGATATGATTAAGTAACTTATTTAGCTTCCTTAATTTCTTCAAAAAAAATCAACTTTCTCTTATATTTAGAATTGGAAGAAGTATTTTTTTTCCCCATCAAACAGCCCTTTAGGTGTATCCAGCACCCCAGTCTCTAAATTATCTAAATTGTTAAGTGTGAATTGCAATAAAAAAATATTTTAAGATGATGGACACACCTAAAAAATACTTAAGGGTGACAAAATATTTTAGGACACTAAACGCACATACAAAAAATAATTCAAAGTGCTAGTTGCACCTTAACCTCTTTTCTAATGTTTATAGGATAGAGTTTTCTTGTATCCATTTTTACACGGAACAGTTTCATCAAGTAAGAAAATATGATAATTAAAAGTAATTTCAAATATAAAATGTTGTAGCACATTTTGATTTCAGGTTATAATAATTAAAAAGAACAATACACACACAACTAATGAAAATTTAAAAATTACAGTTCATAATTTAAAAATATTTATCCAATTAGATCTTATACTAATCAACAGAAGAAATATAGACATATTTAAAAGTTAGGTGAAATAGTGAATAAGAGCTTGTTTTGATGATTTCAAAACTTTGGTTTTGGAATCTGTCAAACACCCCTCCATTTTGTCAGAAGCTATTCTGCACCCAAAACATAGGTTTTGGAAAAAAACTTTTTTTTTTCCGATTTTTCTCTCTCCTCTACCATCATCAATATTTTTTAGTAACAATTAAGATCTTTTAAGACTTGTCAATACTCATTTCCAAAATCAATCAAGATTCTTTAAAATATTTTTTCAACATCCTAAAATAAATTTTCAAGATCGTAAAGTATTTTTTTGGTAAAATGCCAATAAAATACCTTTTGAATTTGCAAAACCTCGTAAGTCTTCCGCATTTGTAAAAAGACTAAGAGGTACAAATGACCTATGAGGGATATGAAAATTCGAGTGAAATTACCCTTTTGCCCTTAGTTTATTATTATTTTTTAAAGAAACCAATAACCCTCCACCCCCGCATATCGGCACGCGCCCAACGGCGCTAACCGCACTACTAGAAAAATGTAAAATAGTGACGGATTTTGCTACGGAAACAATTCCGTAGCAATGGGGACGGATTTTGCTACGGATTTTAAGATCCGTAGCAAAAAAGGAAAAAAAGAACAGATTAAATAATCCGTCGCTATTCGGGGACGGAATTAGCGACGGATCACGATCCGTCGCAACCGGGCCTCAAAATGGAGGCCATTTTGCGACGGATCGCTGATCGTCGCAAAATGGCGGCAAAAAAGGCCGCCATTTTGGACCCATTTGCTACGGATCGTGATCCGTCGCAAATAATTGCGACGGATCATCGATTCGATCCCCGTTGCAAAACGGGCGCCAAAAGGTCGCCATTTTGGACCCAATTTGCGACGGATTTACGATCCGTCGCAAATAATTGCGACGGATCCACGATCCGCCGCAAAATGGCGGCCAAAAAGGCCGCCATTTTGTGGCCATTTTGCGACGGATCGGTGGATCCGTCGCAAAAGGCACATTTTGCGACGGATCGGGATCCGCGCAACCGGTTGCGGTGCCCGGTTGCGACGGATCCGGATCCGCCGCAAAAAGGAGGTCTCATTTTATGAGACCTCCCTTCGTCTTCCTCCCCCACCGTCTCCTCTCCCCCGCTCCGGCCCTCCCCCACCGTCCCCCGCCCGGCCCCCCCGGTGTCGACCCCCGCTCCGCCCTCCCGCCCTCCTCCTCCTCCACCAGCTCCTCCCTCTCGCGTCCCCTAGCTCCTCCACGACTCTCGCTCGTTGTCCTCTTCTCCGATCCGTCCTTTGTCAGTTGGTCGATGTATTTTTTTTACTATATGGATATATCTATGTTATATTTTCTTTATGTCATAATTTAAATATGCATGTTAGTAGAAAATAATTCTTCTTTTGTATTTTAGTTTTTCCTTAGCTATTAATTACATAATGATCTTGATAGTTTATGAATTTGAATTATGCTTATTGTTAGTAGGAGATTCCATGATTTTTTTTTAATTGGGTTTAGTGATTTTTATTAATAATTTTTTTTTAATCTTGTATTATTTTTGGGACGAAATGTGTATGTTAGTAGAAGATAAATCTTAATTTTTGTTTTGTATATTAGTGGAATTTACTATTTGATTTGGGCTATTATAAAAATGAGTGTTAGTAATTTGTTTAAAAAATATTCCATTAAAATTTTTTATTTGAATCTATCTTTAACAAGTTATACAATAAATTTAATTAAGTGTTAAATAATCTCTTTGATCTAGCCCATATATGTTAGAAACTCCAAAATACTTAGTATTCTATTCTTTGTTTTCCTCCCACATGCATGTCCCCATGTTTGCAGTGTGCTATCCTCATTCTCTCGGTTGCTTGCCGGAATATGTTCTTTGTTCAATGCATGTGTTTGTTTTTCGCTTTCTTGATTAAGTGGCAATTGGTAGGCATAAGAGGTGACTTATATATATTTGTGGTATGTTGAGAAGTTAATTAGGGTAGTAACCGAACTAGCTAGGAAGTATGGAAGGCAACCATGATAGAAGTTGGATGTACAATCGTCTAACCGATAAGACAAGTAACAACAAGATTCTTCGCGGGTTTGGAAGAGTTCGTCAATTTGCTTTGGCGAATTCAAATAATTCAAGAATGGAGATCAGGTGTCCGTGTGCCAAATGTAAGTGTTTAAGATTTACGTACGCGGAGACGGCCGTAATTCATTTGTGTCAAAAGGGATTCATTAGAGATTATGAATGTTGGGAATTTCATGGCGAAGTCCGACAGACACCGAGTGGTTATTACGGGGGAGAGAGTCATCGAGAAAACCTTAATCAATATGAGCAGTTGGTTATGGATGCCGCGGGGACCGTCGATCGGCCAATATTTTGATCCCATTACTCATGCGAACCGTCATACATGGGAGAGGAGACCGGTACCCATCCTCAACCATCAAACATGGGTGATGACCCTCATCCGGAAGCCGCTAGGTTCTATAAAATGCTTCAAGAAGCACAGCGTCCGTTATGGGAAGGTTGCGAACACTTTGAAAATAGTGAATATTCATCGCTATCGGCTACCCTAGCAATACTAAGCTTCAAGACCGATCACCATATGAGTGAGAGGAATTACAACGAAATGATGCAGATCATGAGTAAGGTTGTTCCCAAAGACAATAATTTGCCGAAGGACTTTTACCAAGCCAAAAAAAGGTGAAAGAGCTTGGGCTTGGATGTGAAAAAATCCATTGCCGCCCTGTGAGGATGTATGTTGTATTACAAGGATGATGCCGAGCCGACAAATTGCAAATTTCGTGGACATGACAAGATACGAGTTGTGGGAAAGGAAGGAAAAAGACCGTCATGCAATAAGCAAGATGTGGTACTTTCCTCCGGTGCCCGGACTTACGAGATTGTATGCATCCGAACAAACAAACGCTCCACATGAGATGGCACCGGAGCATCGTAGGGATGAGAACTTTGTGACGCATCCATCCGATGCCAAGCTTGGCGTAAATTTGACGAGGCGAATCCTTTCTTTGCTATGGATCCCCGTAATGTTCGTCTTGGTCTATGTTCGGATGGGTTCGCTCCTTTCAACAATACGGGCGGGAATTATTCCGTTGGCGGTCATTGTGACTCCGTACAACCTCTCACCTTCTATGTGCATGAGAAGAGAGTTTTTCTTCCTTAACGCGTTAATCCCCGGGCCGTCGAACCCAAAAAGAAGATAGATGTGTACCTCGGGCCTTTGATAGACGAGTTGAAAATGTTGTGGAGTGAAGGTGTTCTTACGTATGATATATCATTAAGTCGAATTTCACCATGCGGCCGCCTTAATGTGGACGATAAATGATTTCCCCGCATATGGGATGTTGAGTGGGCCGGCAAACGTCGGGAAAGCTCGCATGCCCGGTATGTCTTGAAAGAACATGGGTTTTAGCTTGGAACACGATCGCAAAGTCAGTTGGTTTGACAGCACCGACGATTCCTACCCCCGATCATCCGTTTAGGAGAAATAGAAAAGACTTCACGCGGAAGGTTGTCGAACGAGCAGATCCACCTTGTCGTTTAAGTGGACAAGAAATATGGGACGGGGTGGTCGTCGCACATTCCGAGTGTCGAAGACGGGCTGCTTCAAGCGAACCTCGAGGGGTACGGCATTGATCATCATTGGAACAAACGCAAGATCTTCTCGGGAACTACCATATTGGAAAGATCAATTGTTAAGACACAACCTCGATGTCATGCATATTGAGAGGAATGTGTTTTGCAATATTCTCGTACACCGTGATGGACACCAAGGGCAAGACGAAAGACACAATCAACGCAAGATTGGACGTTGAAGCGATTTGTAGAAGGCCTCGCTTTTGCATTTGGTGGACAAAGTGGCACGGACGAATTTCCAAACCCTGAGCGCCGTACACATTCAATAAAGAGCAGAATTTAGAGATGTTGCAATGGGTTAGAGATCTGAAACTCCCGACGGTTATGCGTCAAACTGGAAAAGATGTGTCGACATGCACGAGGTGAAGTTGAGCAAGATGAAGAGTCATGATTGTCATGTGTTTTTCCGCAGATTGTTGCCGTGGGCCTTCAAAGCACTACCGGGCATGTATGGTCTACTCTAACGGAGTTGTCCATGTTCTTTAGAGAAATTTGTGCTTCGAGCTTAATGTTGAAAAGTTACGACACCGGAGGCGAGCATGCCCATAACGCTATGCAAGTTAGAAATGGTGTTTCCTCCTAGCTTGTTTGACTCAATGGAACATTTGCCCGTTCACTTGGCCTACGAAGCAAAAGTAGGAGGCCCGCAACAGTATAGATTGATGTATCCGTTTGAGAGGTAATATATATATTGATTTGCGCCGTTATTAATTGACCGACATGGTACTTTAGCTCGATATTCCATTGTAGGTTTTTACGCACACTTAAGCACAAGATAAAAAATACAAGGTACGTTGAAGGATCTATCGAAGCTTATCTAGTCGAAGAGGCCGCAAAATTTGCGTCATACTATTATCCCCCGAAATGATGTCAAGTCGGGAGAGGTACCCCGTAACGATGATGCCGGTGATACGAGGGATCAAAAATCAATATTTAATATTCCAGGCGAGTCGTGGGAAAACGTTGGAAGTCAACTCTTGACGGAAGAGATAAGCGAGTTGCAAGAGCGGTACATTCTAAACAACCGTGAAGAGGCGCAAAGTACCTAGAGTAAGTTTTTTTTTGTTTACCCTTACGGTAAGTATTAAAGTATTAACTTAAGTTTTTTGTGTTACGCTTACTTCTCTAATTGGGTCCGATCGGGAAATCCTTCAATGTCGGTGTCCCAAGTTGATCAATTCACTACTTCTGAGTTTCCAAAATGGTTTCGATCATATTTCTTGGAAAATCCATCAGATCCCAATGAAGTTGCGTGGAGTTTATCTTATGGAGCTGCAATGACAAGCTACCCGATGCAACAAATATATAATCAATGGGTATCGATTTGCAACCGCTGACGCGAACGCAGTACACTATGTTGCAATTACGGTGTATGTTGTCGAGGTGACCAAGTTGACGGGGTGGAGATCGACTACTACGGGAAGTTACTTGAGATAATTCAATGAGTTACCAGTGGGACAAGGTGGTGACCTTTTTAAGTGTGAGTGGTTTGATAAATGTCCGCGTGGGACAAAAGTGGACAAACATGGAAATATTGAGATCCACTGGACAAGGAGATATTCGGTTGGTTATGACCCATTCATCCTTGCTCAACAAAGCGGAACAAGTTTACTATACACCATACCCTACATCTCGTCAAGGGTGGACGGAGTTATTAAAACCAAAGCACGAAATATTATACCAAAGTCGAAAGAGCAGAATCAAATGACAAAGATGGTGAACCTTTCCAAGCCGACGTGGAACATGCCGCCCATAAACATCTTCGATGACGAAGTACCAAGCAATCTCTTTGATTCTCGTGCGGAGTTAGAGTTGATTCCTATACAAATTGACGATGAGGAATCGACGATGAGGATGAGGCGTAAATGAGCTTCTCGATAGTGAATCCGAGTTCGACGACTATGAGAGTTCGATGAAGACATGCAAGTAGATGTCGATGAACAGAATCGTCTGGTTGATTTGTGTTAGTTCTTTGTTTATGACGATATGTTATACTACATACTTTGTTTCTTTGCTACTTGTCATATTAACTAATTTTTATATATATATATATATTTTGCCATGATGTCTATAAGTGTTCGAGATGGAGTATCCAGGAGGACGTTCGTGTAGTGGACGTGGCGTGGTCGAGCCCGACCCCGTACTATAAGAGGGGGTAGGCGACGCCAACCGCTCCATATGGAGAGAGGGCTCAGCCTCTTCTCCGAGGTGCCACTATTTGATTTTTCGTCGTCACCATCGGGATATTTGTCATCTTCACCGTCACTTTATACATCGTCGTCACCGGCGGCTACTCCCCGATGCACAAAGAAAGGGACAACAGTTTACTTTACCGTTTCGATTGATTTACATATGTTTAGTTTCTTGAAACCATCTATGTACAAAAATCTTCAATATTTCACATTTCTTCCTTAGCATACTTCGTCGCCTCGAGCCACGTCGGGAAGGTGTAGTTCCTCCGATACACCTATCCGGGGCTCAAGAGATCCCGAGATGTGGTTTCTTTGGATCTCGCACTAAAGGCAATGAGTAAGTCATGCGGGTTACCCGTAATGTTACAATTCTCTTTTGAGATTGGTTTGTATGCTAATATTTGCACGATAATCTCGTTTTCAGATTTGTGCCTCGATAATCCGGTGGCGACTTTCATGTCGACCCAAATATTCCGTAACTACACTCAAGCTTGGACCGCGTGGATGAGATTCCTACTGAGCAACGAGATATGTGGTTCACAGAAGTTCTTGGTAAGTTATTTGTTTTATGCGTGTTAATTAAGTACTTTTAAAATTTGGAGCACTAATTGTTCGTTATTGATTTTCGTGAAAAGCATATGACATTGCTCGAGCATCATGAAAATCAAAAAAGCTTTTAACCACAAGTGGCAGCGGCGTCGGGTGCGTCGAAAGCTCTATTCATTGAGAAGGTCGAGAGGCAAGACAGATTGGCTTCCGGGACACTAAAGATGAATTATTTGGCACTTGGGAAAACAATGAAAAGTTTAAGGCCATAAGTGCGAAAAATAAGGAAAATAGGGCCAAAATGGCAGGACCGTCATATGCGGGGGGCTCCATATCTATTACTGAGCATCGACGCAAAGTTGTAAGTACACGTTATTTTCTATTTACGTATTGAATATTTTGTACTTTGAAGTAATTAATTAATGTCATCATTTGCGTTTGCAGGAAGAGTCTGGGGAAGCTCCACCTGGATCGGTTGAGTGGGTTACCTTTCAGCGGACCCATTCCCGACAGCCTGAAGGGAGTGAGAGGCAATGGATTAACCCAAAGGCGAAACAAATAGCGGTGAGACATTTATTGCCTTTATTACTTGTTTTATGCACGTTATTTTCTTATTTGTTATGTATTTGTTTGCTTGTAGGAAAACTTTGAGAGGTTGTCGCAGAGAGAGCCTCGGCGTGAGATCGACCCCTCATCCTCTATATCCGATAACGAGAGTCTCTTCTTTGAGGCTACCGGCGGATTTGACAAGAAAGGGAGGGTCTTTGGATACGGTGAGTCCGGCCGGTATGATGAAGCAATCAAAGCGCCTCTCATCTCGGGCAATCGCAGGGGTTCCTTTAGGTAAACATAATACATTTGATATTGATAATTTTCATTCTCTTGTCCATTCAAATGAAGTACAAATAATAAATGTACTAATCAATTTTGTAGATGAGTCAAGAGGATGAAGTCGTTGGTGGAGGAGCAAGCAACACGGATGACCCAGGAACGAGAGATGATGAGCCAAGCGGCTGACTCAGGAAAAGAGATGATGAGGCAAAGCATATGCTTATGGAACAACAATGATGAAGCAAGCGTTAAAGCAGAACGGGAGATGATGAGACGGGAGATGAATCAAAAAGCGGAGATGATGAAGGCGGAGATGATGAAGGAGATGCAGCTTCAAATGATGTCCCTTCGAAAGACGAGGTTTCGGGTCCGGCCGACTTCGTGATGATGACCATGCTTGGTGATGATGATGATCACAATCTTTTTTTAGCCTACTTTTTTGTATTTGTTTGTTGCTACGGATTATATATATATATATATATATATTGTGTTTTCACTATGTAAACTCTTTTTTATCGTTAATATATTCATGGTACATTATTTTACTATTTGTATTCAATTTTTCTATTAAAATTTTTTAACAATATAAATAAAAAAGAAAAATTTGCTACCGTAAAATAATTCAAAAAATTTGCTACGGAAAATAAACCGTAGCAAATTCTTGAATTTTTGAAATTTGCTACGGATTTTAAATCCGTAGCAAAATTTCAAATTTGCTACGGATTTCACAATCAGAGCAATTTGCTACGGATTTCACAATCAGTAGCAAATCCGCAATTACGACGGAGTTTTCAAACCGTCGCAATTGCGACGCCATATTTTGCTACGGACAAAATCGTAGCAAAATCCGTAGCAAAAACGTTTTGCTACGGATTTTTGGGTTTTTGCTACGGATTTTTTCAGTAGCAAAATCTGAAATTTCTAAGATCTTGGTGGTGGTGGCCAAGCCAAGAACGGCGGTGGTGGTGGCGGGGGTGGAGGGTTTTTTGTTTGTTTTTTTTTTTAAAAAAAAAAAACTAAGGGTAAAAGGGTAATTTCACCCGAATTTGCATATCCCTCATAGGTCCTTTGTACCTCTCAGTCTTTTTACAAATTCGGAAGACTTCTGAGTGTTTTGCAAATTCAAAAGGTATTTTATTAGCATTTTCCCTTTTTTTTTTTTGTATCCTTAAGTATCTTTTTAGTACCCGTTAGTACTCTGAATTTTTTTTAAGATAAGTCATTACCTTGAAATATTTTTTCAATATCCTAAAATAAATTCTTAAGACCATGAGAGTTATTTTTTTCAGTACCAATTAGTCTCCTTAAGTATCTTTTTAGTATCCGTTAGTACCCTTAAAAAATATTCTTCCACAATCAGTCAGTATCCTAAAATATTTTTTCAATTTCCTAAAATAAATTTTCAAAATCATGAAGTATTTTTTTCAGTATCCTTACGTATCTCTTTAGTACCCTCTACCACTCGAAAAGTTTTTTAAAAGATCAGTTATTATCCTAAAATATTTTTTTCAATATCCTAAAATAAATTTTTAAGACCATGAGAATTATTTTTTTAGTATTAGTCAAGTATGCTTATTATGAAATTTAATGCTAAAAATATTTAAAGTACAACCTTATCCTTTATATTCAATTATACTAATTTTTTTTTGTATGTTAAAAATATTTTTGTCTATACAATTTATTAATACATATATGTTTTATCTAATTTTTATCATGTTACATAATTTACTAATGGTAGAAATTTATTTTTCTAACAATTTTATGTAATTTTTGGTATTTATTATGAAATATAATGTTTATAATATTTGAAATACAACCTTATCCTTTATATGCAATTATACCAAAAAAAAAAAAAAGTCCATTTTGGTAAATTTGACCCTGAAAAAACTATTCTGATAACAATATCCAAACACTATCATTTTTATTTAAAAGCTATTCTCTAAAAGCCATTTTCATCTCATAAATCTTAAAAATTATTCTCTAAAAACTAAATCTAAACGGGTCCAGAAGCACTTACCCCTCCTTGATTACCACGGAGGGCAGAGGGGTGAGCAGTAATTTTGTGATTTTTTATTGTTTGTGTAAAAAAGGAAAGCTTTAGAAAAGATGCAAGTTTTAATTTTTAGCTGAAAACGGAGAAAAGAAAGACATGTTTCAACACATTTTATTTTTGAACTGAAAACGTAAAAAGAGAAAAGCAGAGTGCATTTATTTTTCTTTGTTAGTGTTGATCCTCTTTGGTCATGCATCATCTCAACAGGTTGCTTTGATCAAAAAAATTATGTAAGAATTATGTCATTCTTTAGGTCATATGATTAGTCAATCTAAGACTAAGGTGTATTTCTCATATAATGTTGAATCTCAAGTGTGAAAGAGAATTTGTGACAAGCTGGGATACTAGAGAATTGATTCCTTAGGTAAATACCTAGGGATTCCACTTCTTAATGGACGAGTATCATCGACTACTTATGGGTATATTGTTAACAGACTCCAATCAATGCTAGCAAGAGGGAAAAGCCATACCCTTTCATTGGCTGGACGGATCACGTACTCTAGCTAAGTAGTCTTGGCATCCATACTTTTGTATACAATGCAAAGCACAACTCTTCCATCTTCTTGTAGTCTTGGCATCCATACTTCTTTATACAATGCAAAGCACAACTCTTCCATCATGTTGTATTGCAAAGACTGAAAAGATAACTCAAAAATTCATTTGGGGTTATACAAGAGACCATCGCGGGGTTGTGGACTGTTGAAACTGGACTCCCAAAACAAAGCTTTCATGATGAAATTGATCTTTGGGATTCACTCTCAGCCTGAATCCCTTTGGGTTCATGTTTTGAAACAAAAATATGCACTAACAAACTTAATGGAAGTGACCCATCGATCGCATGTGTCATACTTTTGGAGAAGTTTATCAAAGTCATGGGAAGACGCCTCCTTCCACATTAAATGGAACTTAGTGGATGGTAGGCATGTCAAATCCTGGATGGAATATTGTGTGAGTGATTATGGCCCTCTTAAATACATTTCATCCTCCCCTATCCCTGATTATGAACTTTACAAGGTTATTTTAGATTATATGAATGATGATGGGTCATGGAATTGGAATTTATTTCAACACATGTTGCCTACGACTGTGATAAAGGATATTACTTCCATAGGAATGCAACGAGCTCCCCAAGTTCCTTCATGCTACTGGAATTTAACTAGGAAAGGGAATTTCTCTACAAAGTCAGCTTACAAAGCTCTAGAAACCTTAAACTGGAATGAGCATGGCACCATATGGTCTTGGATGTAGAAACTACTGGTGGCTTAACGAGTTAGAACCTTTACTTAGCTTTTATTAAAAGGCAAGCTGCTCTCTATAACGAGGAACGGGTCAGAAGGGGAATGACTACGGATCAACTATGTTCTCTTTGTCAAGTCAACAATGAATATTTAGACCATGTTTTCAAAGAATGTAGTTTGGCCTTTGGAGGAAAATCCTACCGCAGACATGAACATAGACTTCTTTAGATTGAACATTCGAAATTGGCTAATTGTAATCATCCGATCACCTTCTTTGGATACCTCTTGGAAGATAGGTATATGCATCACATGCTAGAAACTTTGGAAAGTCCGAAACCGAAAAACTTTCACTGGGGAATCTTTTACTGTAGAAGGAATTGTCTCTCAGGTTAAAGTTTTAGTTGTTCATACCCAAAAGTGGTTCTCTAAGTTCAATCTTATTTTGTAATCTCTATCTGAACCTTTAGCTGTACATTTTTTTACCATTTATTAATAGAATTCCATTTCTTTTGGAAAAAAAGTATGAAATTTTAGTTTACTCTATTCATTTTTACCTCCTTTAAACACATGTACATCGATTATCACGCATTCTTATGTATTGCATACCTATAAAATTTCCAATTTCATCACACACACTCAAAGAAGCATTGATATGTGGAGATCTCGTGGCCAAAAAATTTCATGATGCTAATATTTTTATCATGTATTTTGACTCTCTTGTTTCAGCATGTGCAGTTCAATATGCATGTGAAAGGAGATAAGACTCACCGCAAAAAAAACGAAAAAAGAAAAGAAAGAAAGAGTAAGAATCTCACTAGTCTTTTATTTGCCTTCCCCGATTCAAAAAAAAAAAAAAAAATAAATAAAAAAAAATCAAACACGCTCTACTCATTCTCTCTCATTCCATAAATTATCATGGCCTCTTAATTTTTTTTTCACTCATTCTCTCTTATCGTCTTCTTAAATAAGGATATATCATATATTTGAAAAGAATTGCGTCTTTTATGTATTTATTGATTTTTACTTATCTCAATCAACATTTCAATTTACGTGGTTTGCTTCATTGTAGTTTATATATATATATATATATATATATATAGAGAGAGAGAGAGAGAGGGGAAGTATAAGGTTATTTTAATTCTTAAAAATTAATAAGGTTAAAGTAGGCATTCACTTCCTGAAAACTATATATTAGATTGCAATTTCAATGAATATACAAGTAGTAGTAATAAACAAAAAGTGTGTGGATTGTTATGAATATACTAATTATGTGGATGTCCATCGACTCTTGATCCTCAATATTATGTGTATACGGATTTACTGTTCATGTATACGTATTCACTATTCATATATACGGTACTATTCATGTGGGCCCAAGCATTCTGTTCACGCGTTTTCAACTTTCTCGGTGCCGGTATGCAGACGCGTTTTAATCATTGGAAAAAGGGGAAAATTACAGCTAATGACCCAAGTGGAATAATTACACTTAATTAAAGACTCATTTTCCTTCTATAAATAGACGTCCATTGTAAACATTCAGAATACACTTGAATGAGAACTCTTCTCTCTACTTTCTCTCTCTAGAATTACTCTGTCCTTATTCTTCTTCATTTACCTTAAGTTATCTTTAGTTTTATAACACGTTATCAGCACGAGAGCTCTAAGAAAGATATGATTTTCTCATCTTCTTCTAAATGTTCATTATATCAATCTGGGATAATCTTAACCACTATATGGAATTATTGATATACTTTTACCGATTGTTTTGAACATCGGGTTCCATGGTTAAGATTGAAGATTATTTACCATTCATTTTAGATCCAATTATTTTACATAATATTTTATTCTTATACACAATATGTATATTGTTGTTACCTCCTATATGGATGGTTCTTCTTCCAAAGTTTAATTTTATTGCTAACATTTTATTATTGTTTTAATTTGACTTCTACATGGATGGTTCTACCTCCTACATTTATGTTTAAGCATTTACTTTTATGCTAGCATTTATTTATTATTATATGTTTAAGTATTTACTCTTATGCTAGCATTTATTTATTATTATTTAATATATAATTTATTTGTCATTTTATAATTTGTTAAATTAACTCTTACATGGATGGTTCTACCTCCTACGGAAATCTAGGTTACTAACTTTAACATAACATTTATACTGTTATTATTACTAACTTTTAATATATGTTATTCTATTCAAATTCTTTTATTAATATTATGGCCAGAAGCCATGCACCTCTATTTTTCTATTCTAAAATGATATGACTATGGCGTAAGCCATACACTTCGTTTTCCTATTTTAAAATTATATGACCGTAAGTCATATCACTTTAATTTCTTATTTTATGGCCGAAGCCATATAAATTCTCATTATGAGAAATAAATGGCCCGAAGCCATAAAGGTTTAATTTTTATATCTTTAATTTTATTGTTTTTAATTTTATATTCTTTGATTTATTATTATATGGCCTGCATATTGTTTTAATTTTCTAGTATAAATTATAAGACTGGATGGGTGTTTACATTTCCTAGTTCTCTACCCACTATATATTTTAATATCCCCTCTCTTTTCATTATGGACACTATTTCGGATGAAGAAAATAAAAGTTGTAGGTCCTCTTTTTCTATGCTATAATATATTATAATTACGTTTTGCAATTGATACAATGGACAGTGCAATAATGCTAAAACAAGATAAGATGTTGCAAACTTATTTTATTAATATCTTACTTATAGTTTTCAATGATCAAGACTCCATGCGCAAAGGCAAAGATGATGATAGAGAAATTATTAGTTTTAAATGTATTTGACACCTACATGGCTACTTTGAAACTAATGCATTTAGATGACTATTTTTCTTTACTATGAATGTTAAATGATAAATTATGAGAATTAAAGGACCGGTAGCCATAAATTTTAATTCTATATTCTATATATGGTAGAATAAATTTTATTTATCTTGAAGATAAATGGCTGGAAGCCATATTTATTTAATTTCTTATGACACAAATTGGCTTAGTCCTATGTGGAAACACAAATTTGCCTGAAGCAAAGTGATAATTAGGCCTGAAGCCATGAGACAAATTGGAGTAAAGCCAGATCCATAAAGTTGAATATTTGGCCTGAAGCCACAAGGTATATTGAAGTGAAGACAGATCCATGTTAAATATTTGGCTTGAAGTCATAAGGCAAATTACCACTAGAAGATGGTTGTTCCTCTAAAAGTTTATTATAAGTTGGTATATCTAATTTGCTCTCAAAGAGCAATATTATGAAAGGGGTCTTAAGAAATATTATGAATTAATTGACCTCAGGTAGCTAAACAGAACAACGAGTTACAAGAATTATGAATATTGTACTGGCTTAACTTTATTCTCAGAAGTGAATGAATTTAATTATGGTCATGGACATGTATGTAAATATGACTGGGTATGGACATTGTTGTGATCATAATTGATCTAAGTTCCCACCAGAAGTGGAGAAATATTTATAGTGAAAAAAAATTGCCTGGTACTATTTGCACAGTAACCATGCGGGGCCCACGTCAAATATTTCTTCAATCAGTTTCGAATTCACGTGAGGAGTTGGAAAATTTTTCATGTGGGCCACACGTATTAATATTATATTATTATTACTATTTATGGGCACTATTCATGAATAGTGTCGTATGGTTCTATTTATAGATACGACACTATTCATAAATACGGTATTTTTATGAATACTTTTTATCCGTGCTAGGTGCTTCTAAACCAAAATTTTTGTGGTAAAATTAGTATTTATCCCTTAATATTAAAGCCTTGAAGGCTTATGTTTTAAATATTGTATGACACAATAAGATTGTGGCAGTCTTAGAAAGGTATTGTCCGAAGACAATAACTTATTGAGATTTATGTCGAATAAGTATAAAGGCTAATAGTCCTGGATGCTAATTAGTATATTTTCTAAGAGGCTAGTGTTCAGATTTATTTGGCAGTATAAATTTGACAGAAGGCTCCGGAAGAGTTAATATTTTGTTACAAGTAACAAAATTATTCATTGATTATTCTACCAAGTATTAAAGAAACTACTTGAGTTTCATAGATATCTGCAGAAATAGATATAGAAAATACATGCTTTTGTAAACCAGAAGTTTACACATAATAATGCAAATTGAAAGTTTGCAGTAAACTAGAAGTTTACAGATAATCAAGAGATTGGAATTGTAAACCAAAAGTTTACAAATGTAGCAAATCAAAAGGTTGCTAATACAAATCAAATTTTTACCAATGTAAACTAGAAGTTTACCACCAATGAGATATTCAAGAGGAAATGAGCTACAGAGATTTATTGAAGCCAAGGCTCAACATAAAGAATAAACCTACAAGGTAATACGACGTTTAAATTTGTTGTTATTATTATTTAAATTTATTATGATTACATATTATTAATTTATTGTCATGAAAATTTTTGCTAGAAAATTATCATATGTGTGACTCTAAATCTGTGTAATTCGAGTTATTTTAACATGAACATCTTCACATGTGATAGACTGCATATATTTTATGCATATATAAATTAATTGAAGTATATTAGACTAGTGATGTAATATTATATGTTTATTCATGAAGAATTAACATAAATTTTCTCTTTCAAAATTTAAGATGCAATATTATATGTTTATTCCCTGAAGAATTAATATAAATTTTTCCTTTCAAAGTTTAAAGAATTTGAATGTGATTTTGAAATACAAATATAAAGAAAGTATGTTTATATAACTCACACTTGGAGGGGGAGATTGCTAGAAAAACAAGTGTGAGTACAGATGTGAGCTAATATTTGAAAAGTTATATAGTTCTCACATAAAGTTTGATCTCCCAAAATGCATGTCGGATTTTGATCAATATGTTATTGCAATTAAAAAAATTATGATTGTTTGAAATATATGTTACAAGAATAAACCGAAGTTTACTAATCCAAATAAATGTATTGTTGGCAAGACTTGTTTGATCATCCGAGTCATAGAAGAACGAGAAGATTCTTCAATAACCAACATATTGTTCAAGAATAATTATGTCTTGCTTGTTCTCAAATAAAAATGACTATGTGAATATCATAGATCATGATTGGTAATAGATCTCGAAAATATATCAAACAGATTTATATGGGCCCATTACAACCAGAAGTTTGTAAGCACGCAACCCTGAAGTTGCAATGATGTTTGAATAAATTAAGCGCGCTATTTCCAGACATTATACGATCCAGTAAATCATGAATTAAAGCATCTATAAAGAGTGGATTAATGCTTATGAGAACATAATACTATGTTGGTATATTTGATATTATATATTGCAAAGCATTTATTTAAGCCAACAAAATTCTCCCCGTAAAATTGGCTTTTGGTCAGGAGCCAGACAATTCCATCTGAAATTTTTTTGAATGTACAATGCTTATAAATCAACTACAATGCACATAGATGAATATAGAAAGAAAGTTGGGATAAATGTTATGTAAGGACCTTCTTCTTCTTGTTTGTCTCTAAATGGAACAAAATGATGTTTCTAAAGGTAGCAAATGGATTTAGGAGACTTACACTGCATGATTAGTCAATTGTGATTTGACATTGTTTTCCCAATATGAGGGGAGAAAATAGGCGGTTGGGTAAAGAGATTAAGCTATAATGAATTATCATTGGCTCATTTTGATCCTCGTATAAAACAATGTGAACTGGAAGTTCAAAAGATAATTCATTACAGAATTTAACTAATTAAATGCCAGAAGCATTTACTGACCCAAAAGAAAATGACAAAGTCATATGTCCCAGCTGCTAATGCTCCTATTGATGTCCCTGAAGGACAGCCTATTATAAATGAAGTGATAACACGCCTGAAGCGTGGTAGATCCATCGGTTCCAAAGAAAATTCTCGAAAGAGAAAATGAGCTAAGAATATAGATGATCAAGTTGAATAATCAAGATAAATTAGTAGCTCCAGAAGAGCCATCTCCTGAAGAGATATTATCTCCAGTAGAGATATCTCCAGAAGAGAATGTTGTAAGTCCCAGAAGAGACCAAGGTACCTGAAATATGTGAAAATTATGAGATCTCAATAAATTGTTATGAATAGAATCCGATGGGACCGAAATGAAGTCAATGTTGACGACATCTTTGCTTATGATATAACATATGATGTAATGAATAATGATGAGGATCAGGAGCCACAATCCATCAGTAAGTGCCAACAGTGAATGTAGTGGCCCCTATGGAAAGATGCTATTATTGCATAATTAAAATATTGGAAAAACGAAAAGTATTTGGACCTGCAGTCCATACAACTGATGATGTAAGGCCAGTGATGTAAAACCAGTTGGATACAAATAGGTTTGTTGTACAAGAAGAAATGAAAAGAGTAAAATCACAAGATACAAGGTATGTCTCGTAGCCCAAAGCTTTACACAAAGACCTGGCATTGATTTTGAAGAAACATATTCATCACTAGTGGATGCAAATATTTTCATTATTTGATTCATCCCACAGTAAATGAAGGGCTTGGTTTGTATCTAATGCATGTTGTAACTGTCTATTTGTATAATTCACTTAATAATAATATTTATATGAAAGTCCCTGAAGGACTCATAGTGCCAGAAGCACATGTCTCCGAAAGACTTAATGTTCCAGAAGCACAAATCCCTGAAGGATTCAAGATGATAGAAGCATCTGATTCAAGTTCTCAAGAACAATATTCAATTAAGTTAAATACGTCCCTTGACCTGAAGCTTTTAGGGCGCATGTGGTATAATTATTTCAAAGAATATCTGATGAAAAGAAGGGTACAAAATTAACCCAATATACCCATGCATCTGCATGAAAATATCCAGAAATAAATTTGCACTAATTGTCGTTTATGTTGATAATATCAACATCACTGTAACTCCTGAAGAGCTTCAAAAGACAAATAATTGTTGAAGAACTAATTGGTCTATAAGTACCATATCTTAGTGCTATTGGAGTACTATTACATAATGCTTGTTAGCAAGATATAGTTTCTCTTCAACACAAAGACATTGGAAGAAATTTTGGCATTAGAAGAAGCAATATTGATACTGTCATCGGGAGGAATAAAACTGATGTCATCAAGAGGAGGAGTCGATATACGCTGTACTCTTTTTCCCTTATCTAGGTTTTGTCCCACAGGGTTTTCCTAGAAAGGTTTTTAATGAGGCAACATTGGAAAGTGTATCAATGAATGATGTCTTTCTTTTCTTTGGCTAGGTTTTTATCCCACCGGGTTTTTCCTAGTTAAAGTTTTTAACGAGGCACATTCATAAATGGACATCCAAGGGGGAGTGTTATGAATATACTAATTATGTGGATGTCCATCGACTTGATCCTCAATATTATTTGTATACAGACATCTTGTTCATGTATACGTATTTATCGTTACGTATACGTATTCACTATTCATATATACGGTGCTATTCATGTGGGGCCACAGTTACTGTTCACGCGTTTTCAACTTTCGGTGTCAGCTGCAGACGTGTTTTAATCATTGGAAAAAAGGGAAAATTACAGCTAATGACCCAGGTGGAATAATTACACTTAAAGACCCATTTTCCTTCTATAAATAGACATCCATTGTAAACATTCAGAATACACTTGAATGAGAACTCTTCTCTCTACTTTTTCTCTCTAGAATTACTCTCCGTCCTTATTCTTCTTCATTTACCTTAAGTTATCTTTAGTTTTATAACATGGATTACTTTTTTATTTATTTTTCAACTATTGGTAGAAGGCAGAGAGATGACTTTTTTCTTTTTATTTATTTCTCGACTATCGAATACTCTCTGGTTTTATTTAAAAGGTAAAGAGATGACTTTTTTTGTGTTTTATTTATAAATTACATAATTAAGTTTTCATATAAATGCACCATTTTACCCCTTATTTATTATTATATAGACTATATAGAATATCTCAGAATTTTTTTAATGAATTATTTATTCAATAAATTTTATAATCTCAAATTAAATAAGTCGTATCTTATTATGATAAAATGTATGTTAAATTAATATGAATAAAACTAGAAAATTATTGAAATTTAGGAGAAAGTTAATGTGATTGAAAGTACACACATATAATATATATATGTGTGCGCGCGCGAGTATATATATGTATATGTATATATCAGTGAAACATATTAGAAAGTGACTTAATTACATGTGCAGGTAAAGTATCCTAAACAGCAACCAAATTACATGCCCAACTCATCTTCAACAAAGCTTATGGATGGGCTGAGCATATAATTCAATATGATCCTAAACAATAATGTAGCTCTCTACTTTTTATTAAAAAAAAATGGTAAGGTCAGCAAAAGGCAGTTCTTCTTAAATGAAGGTCTGATGAGCAACAAACGCAATTCTTCTTGAACTTATCCCAGGCTTCTCATTAGTCGGATAGATATGGATCTCGCATTTTAGCAGCTGCGGGAGCCCTTGCTTCAAGTGCAATAATAATAATAATAATATGCAAGAAAAATAAGGAAATTTATTAAACAAATTATTAACCAACATAGAAAAAAAAATACAGATCATCAGAGAGGAGGGAGGGTAATAATAGAATCAGTGCAATGAAATGGTTACCGGTGGGTAAGTAAAATAACCTCAAGAAACACAACCATACACTCCTTCAATCTTTAATCTTTAATGTAAGACTTATTTATTTAATTTAAAAAAATTAAGAAAGTTAAATAAATTATTTAATTATAACAAATATAACATGTTCTCTTTAAAATATTTCTGTAAAACATTAATTATATATTAGTATATAAGTTAGAACAATTAATTTAAAGAAAAATGATAAATATAGGAGATAAAATGTCAAAAAGTCTTACACTTGGAACTAAAATTCAACGCTAAACTAGGTTTTATATTTAGGAATGAAGGAGTATAATGTTATTAGAGAAGTAATTTAAGAGGAAGGCACTAATATATCAAGTAACCAAGAGCTTTAAGGAAATTAAATTTTCTTCTTATAAAAAATCAAGCCTATATTTCATGATTTTACCTCATTAACAGATAAGAAAATAGGAATATAGAAATGTAGGTCAAGTTTTGAATAGTGACCATGACCTAGAGAGTTTCTATTTATAGAATCATAGACCAATGATACAATGACACATGTCCACCTAGGATTATTCTAGAATACAATGGATATAATAAATGATACAAATATATTTATTTTAACTCCCTCCTTTACTTTGAACCTCCTCCTTCTTCTTCATCTCTTTCTTGTTTGTTTTGGTTGAACTTTGAAGTTGCTGTGACCTTTTTGCTGGTGCCACAGTAATTCCAAGTTTGTCTCTGAGAAAGCATAAGCGAGGATGACTCAAAGGCTTGGTTAAACAATCAGCTATCTGAAATTCTGTTGGAACATGTTGAACCTTCAATGCTTTAGACAATACTTGATCTCTTACAAAGTGCACATCAATCTCAATGTGCTTAGTTTGAGCGTGATGAATCGGATTGGCAGCAAGGGCAGCTGCACTGGTGTTGTCACACCATATAGTTGGTGTTCTTCGTAGTCTCAAGTTTAGTTCAGCCAATAATGATCGAATCCAGCTAAGCTCCAAGGTTGTATTTGCTAGTGATCGATACTCTGATTCACAACTAGACCGTGAAACAACCAATTGTTTCTTAGAAGACCATGTGACTAAGGAATTCCCAAGAAAAACACAATATCCTCCAACTGATCGTCTATCGTCGAGACAAGATGCCCAATCAGCATCAGAATAAGCAGCGATATCCAGAATATTAGAGGGTTTAACATGGATACTGTAATGAATTGTCCCTCGAAGATATCTCAAAACCCTCTTGATTGCTTTCCAGTGTTCTGTGGTTGGTTGTGACAAGAATTGACTCAATTTACCAACACTAAAACAAATATCAAGTCGGGTATTACACAAATACTGTAAAGCACCTACAACACTCTGATATTCAGAAGGATTGTCAAGTAACTCACCCGAATGTGCTGAGATTGATTTATGTGCAACCATGGGTGTTGAACATGGTGAAGCATTATCCATATGGAAACAATCCAATAAATCAAAGATGTACTTGCTTTGTGTTAAATACAAGCTAGTGGTGTCTCGGTGTGCTTTAATACCCAAAAAATAATGAAGGAAACCAAGGTCTTTCAAGGAGAAAATGCTATGTAACTTGGTAGTAAAATAGGTAAGACTGTAAGAATTACTACCGGTTACAATTATATCATCAACATAGATCAAGATCATCAAAACTTGAGTTTTGTCAGAATAAATAAATAAAGAGATATCACTCTTAGAATTTGTAAAGCCCTAAGGAAGAAGAACATTCCGAAGTCTATCAAACCAAGCTCTTGGTGCTTGTTTCAAACTATAGAGAGCTTTAGAAAGCTTACAAACATAGTTTGGTCTAGAAGAATCAATGAAACCTTCTGGTTGTTTTATAAAAACAGGTTCGGCCAAGAATCTATTAAGAAAGGCATTGTTGATATCAAGTTGCTTAATATCCCAATGTAAAGCAACAAAAATGGTTAAGATAATTCGAATAGTGGAGGCTTTAATAACAGGACTAAAAGTTTCGTAGAAGTCAATACCTTCGGTTTGTTGAAAACCTTTGGCAACAAGCCTCGCTTTCCATTTGGCTAATGTACCATCAGAATTGAACTTGGTTTTGAACACCCATTTATTGTCAACAACATTTTGTGAGGGCAGCTGCGGAACAAGGGTCCAAGTTGAGTTACGTTGAAGAGCAAGGAACTCCTCAATCATGGCCTACTTCCAAGAGGACAATTGCAAGGCTTCTTTGGCTGAGGTAGGTGTGCAATTAGAGACATGAGTATGCCCAACATAAGGAGTTTTTGGCTTAAATATACCACGTTTGTTGCGAGTCTGCATTGAATGAAGATTAAAGACCATTGCTGGTGAGGAAGGAGAACCATCTGATGGTGAAGCTCTACTAGAAATAGGCTCCGTTGCTAGGGGAGCAAGAGGTGACTCAGAAACATCAGAAGCTATTGTTGTTGACAGTGAAGGAGATTCTGTTACAGAAAAACCAGAACCATATGGAACTGAATTAAGATAACCAGCAGATGAATCAAGAGGCAGCTGTGAACCAGATGGTTGTTTAGGTGATAAATGAGAAATAAAATGTTTTGGTTGTGCAGAAAAGAGAGCGTCAGTAGCTGGTCTAAGATCATTAGAACAAACAGCAGGGGAATCCCCCAAGGGTGGGTTGATAGACGCAGCAGAGCTTGACTTGTTTGTATTAGCTGAGGCAAAACCTTCACAAATCAGAGGGGATATGCTAGCAAAATTCACAAGCTCCGAAGATGAACTTTTCTGAAACAACAAAAAACCATTAACAAATGGATAGTCATGTTCATTAAAAACTACATGCCTCAAGATATAGATACGACATGAAGAACTTAAGCACTTAAACCCTTTGTGAGAACTACTATACCCCAGAAAAACACATTTGGTGCTGTGATATTGGAGTTTATTCGATTGTAGGGCCATAGACTAGGAAAAATGCGCAACCAAATATTTTCAAGTTCTTATAGTCAGGTTTCTTGTTATACGACATCTCAAATGGTGAAATATAACTCAAAACAGCTATTGGAAGTCTATTAATGAGGTATACAACAGTTGCAAAAGCTTCCCACCAGTAGGAAGCAGGCATGTGAGCTTGAGCCAAGAGTGTAAGGCCAGTTTCGACTATGTGTTGATGCTTGCGCTCAACTCTACCATTTTGAGTAGAGGTGTATGGACAAGAATGTCTAAAGACAATACCATTCTCATCAAGAAGAGTCTGAAAAATGTGAAATTCACATCCCCAATCACTGTGGAGAGTTTTAATTTTTCTGTCAAAATGATTCTCAACCATGTTTTTGAAGACCTTAAAAGTTGAGAATGCTTCTCCTTTAGTTTTCAAGGGATAGGTCCATGTGTGTCTACTATAGTCATCAAGAAAACTAATATAGTAGCAATAACCATCAACAGATTTTACAGGAGATGGCCCCCAGAGATCAGTATGAATCAGGTCTAAAACATGTGAGAGTGAAAAAGGGAGTCTGTGTAACTTCCCATATTGACAAGATTCAAAAAACTTGATTTCCTCATCAGCAACAAACAAAATATTACAATTTGAGAGTATTTTTTGTAGAATAGATCTACTGGGATGGCCAAGTTTCCTATGCCAAGATTCTAGACTAGACAGATTGGTACTAGGTCTAATATAACTATTTTTGACTGAAATAAAGCTAGCAGCTGAAGCCTTGGTAGGAACAACACGGTTATCAATCCTGTATAATCCTGGAGTAAGTCCTCTGGTTGCCTTTCCTTGTAGCAAGACATTATGCCGCGTCTTGTCCTTCACAAAGCACCCATGTGAGTGAATCTCAACAAACACATCATTATTGTCACTAGTCAATTTAAAACCACTAATAAGTTTCTTAGCCATTCTAGATGCAATAAGGACATCATTTAGATTTAGAGATTTCAATGTAGATGAATAATCACACAATAATTTAGAGTTTCGAGCACCAATAACTGGAACAGAGGCTTTATTACCCACAGAGACAAAGTGTATACCTGAGCTTGCCTCTGGTTCAACATTCTCAGAGGTGTTGGTAATGTGATGAGTTACACCAGTGTCAAGATACCAGGCTGGGTCATCAATGGTGTTTGTTGTAGCAATGTAAGCAAAGACAACATCTTGTTTGCGAGGACTCTTGAAATTTCTGTCAAAACGGCGATAACAATCTGCAACCTCATGACCAGGCTTGTCGCAGAGATAGCACCAAACTTTGGTCTGAGATTGGTGCGATGAATGATTGTTTCCTTGGCCACCAAAGGAGCCATAACCACTGAAGGACCCTCAGTTGGAAATGGAACGTCCTTGACCTCTGCCCCGACGGCCTCCTTGGCTCTTCCAGGTTGAGAGCGAGATTGATTAGAGGAGGAATGAAAGGACAGATTTGCGAAAGCACTAGACATAGTGGTAGTTGAAGATGTGCTAAGTTGCTCCAACCGAGATTCAAATGTAAGAATTTTGATTGAAGGTCTGACCAGGTAAGGTTGTCTTTCTCAGAAAGAAGAACAACTATGGGAGTATAGTCAATCTCAAGGCCGACAAGAGTCTGAGTCACAAGGTCAGTGAGGGACAGAGGATACCCAGCTAGAGTGAGATTTTTTGAAAGAGACTTCATCTTCTTCAAATATTCCCTCATTTTCAACGATCCTTTGCGAATCTATTGAAATTCATTTTTGAGAAAAGTGATTCGCGATTTTGAATTTGCACTAACCAATTCTGTGATGGCTGTCCAAAGAGCAGCAGAAGTCTTGCAGGATGTCATCTAAGAAACAACTTCGACGATGAGGGTACCGAACAGCCATTCGAGAAGGATCTGATCAGTGGCAAGCCAGTCATCAAACAGGGGATTATGGCACACTTGTTCAGCCGAATCGAAGATATACTTGAAAGTTGAGCTTAATCACCAAGAGGGGGTGAATTGGGGATTTTAAAAATCTTTCCTAAGTGCTCTATTTTTTAACACTAAAAACAGAGCTAAGCAGAGTATAGGGAAGAATAGCAAGACATAAGGATTTATACTGGTTCGGTCCAACCTCTTGACCTACGTCTAGTCCCCAAACTCTCTGGGATTTTCACTATCTCAATTGATTACACCCTCTGTAACTCAAGAGTAATTCTCTCACTAGAACTTACTCCCCCTTACAAGTTGCAATCAATATCCCAATCTCCAAGTCCCTTGACTTGAGATTCTTACAATGGAATGATTTACAATAAATGAACTCTCTCTAAGAGTGGATAAATATAATCACTGAAGATCAATGTATCAAAAGATACTTTACAAGTGAAAACTGAAAGAGTAGTTGGTAATCTTGAATGCAATTCGTTTTTAGCAGCTTGGTTGTTAAGAAGAATTGAATGCAACTATATTTATACAAAGAGAGCATTAAATGACCGTTGCAATCTCCATTATAACCGTTGGTGCATTAATCTAACTATTCGAGGCACTTTGGTGTCTTCTCTATCTACTCTTCAGTTAATTCCTTTTGTCCAGAGGATTAGTGTTGACTTTCCTTGTAATAGATCTGTTGGAAGAGCATCTACTGCTTAGGGAAAGCAGACATTAATCCCTTTGCAACGTGTGTAGAATGATGGTACAAAAGGATGCAATTTTTCTTAACTTTGCATTTAATGTGCTGACATCACCTTTTACTTTTGATCAAATCTTCATTTAATATCTTCTAAACTATCTGAAACTCACTAACAAACTGATTAAACATAGTTAAGAATAGTAGTGAATGTTGATAAGAAGTATTAAGATCAAACAGGAAGATTTCAGAAATTTGAGCAAGTTGATTTTCAAAACCAGTGACACAAACTCGAGTTTTGTTTATCCAAACTCGAGTTTTAGACTTTTATAGTGAAAACATGTTTAAGTCCAAAAGCTCAAAACTGAAGTTTCCAATTGCAAACTTGAGTTTCCAAAATGATGAAATGAGCAAAGCCCTACGTAAGACACAAACTCGAGATCCAAAACTAAACTCGAGTTTCCTCTTAAAATTGGAAACCTTTGAAAATCTTTGCCAAGTGAAAACTGGAGTTTTCAAATGTAAACTTGAGTTTTCAAATTTGTTGAAAAGATCAAAGCTCTCCGGTTGCCCAAAACTCAAGTTTCCCAAACTAAACTTGAGTTTTCATTTAAGTATGAAAACTCGAAATTTATGCCAAAGTCAAAACTGGACTTTTCAATGAAAACTGGAGTTTTCAAAAACTGAGTAAAACTTGAAAATTCTTTGTCAAGCGCAAACTCGAGTTTCCATAGTAAAACTCGAGTTTTCTCACAATTTTGAAAAACTTAGAAAACTCATGCCAAATTGAAAACTGGAGTTTGCATAAGCCCAAAATGTTGGAAACTCTTTGTATGACCAAAACTCAAGTTTCTATTTACAGAAACTCTTTCACTGAAATACAAAATTATCAATACTCAAGTATCCATATGGATACTCAAGTATTGGTCATACGAGAAAATCACTAAAGTATTCAACATGTGAATACTCGAGTATTGGTTTGAATACTCGAGTATTGGGCAAACAGAAAGGTTTCAAAGTTTTTCACATGTTTATCAATACTCAAGTATTGATATGAATACTCAAGTATTGGAATGGCGAGACTTCACAAGTATTGAAAATAGTTCAATACTCGAGTATTGATATGATTACTCGAGTATTGACCCATTTAAAGTTTTGCTATTTTCAAGTAATTTGAATACTCAAGTATTGAGGCAAATACTCAAGTATTGAGTTGGAAAAGATCTCACAAAGTTTTCAAATAGTTCAATACTCAAGTATTGGTTTGAATACTCGAGTATTGGCCATACGAAAGGCTTGCTATTTCCAAGTGATTTGAATACTCAAGTATTGAGATGAATACTCAAGTATTGACTTGGAAAAGTTTTTACAAAGTTTTCAAACAGTTCAATACTCAAGTATTGAGTTGAATACTAGAGTATTGGGCATACAAAGAGCTTGGCTCTTTTTCAAATGTTTTAAAAACTCAAGTATTGATTTGAATACTCAAGTATTGAAGTTTTGGACTTAAACTTATTTTCACATAAAAGTTCAATACTCAAGTATTGGTTCAATACTCGAGTTTTGGTCCTACTCAAAAATTGTCCAAACGCTCAAATCATATAGTACCTTCTCGGAAGACGAATACTCAAGTATTCATCGAATACTCAAGTATTCACATTAGTGCACGATGCAATACTCAAGTATTGAAGAACTCACTCAAGTATTGGGCGCAAGTATTCAAAATTCAAGTCATACGAATTTGTTATTTCTTCGTGTTTGATCTTAATGCTTTCTATTATCATTCTTATATATTCCCAGCTATATTTAAACACTTTGTTAGTGAGTTTCAGATGGATTAAAGAATGTTTAACGAAGGTTTAATACCAAAAGCAAAAAGTCAGTCGAACATTAAATGCTAAACCCAGAAAGTTGCATACTTTTGGGAAATCCTTCTGCACACGCTTACAAAGGATTAATGCCTACCTACCACATCCAGCAGCTGCTAGTCCAACGGATTTATTTACTAGAAGTCAACTCTAAACTTCTGCCCAGCTGGATTAAGTGAAGAGTAGAGAGAGAAGAAGACCAAAATTGAAGTAGAACCTTGGTTAATGTTACCAACGGTTATATGAAGGATTACAACGGTCATTTAATGCACTCTCGGTATAAATAGAGCTGCATTCAATTCCTCTCAACAACTAAGACCCCGTAAAGCGAAAATCATTAAAGTTTCCATCTACTCTTGAGTCTTTTTCGTACTAAGTATCCGTTGATACATTCAATCTTCGTGTTTATTATTATCTACTCTTAGAGAGAGTTTCCTACTTGAAAATCATTTATTGTAAAGAATGAAGAGTCAGGGGACTTGGTGATTGGGTTCATTGATTACAACTTGTAAGGGGAGTAAGTTCTAGTGAGAGAATTACTCTTGAGTGCAGAGTGTGTAATCAATAGTGATAGTGAAAATCCCAGAGAGTCTGGGGACTGGACGTAGGTCAAGAGATTGGACCGAACCAGTATAATTCCTTGTGTCTTGCTATTCTTCTCTACTCCATAGTCTACTCTGTTTTAGTCTTCGAAAAACAGAGCTTTTCTGGAAGAATTTTTAAAAATCCCCAATTCACCCCCTCTTGGTGATTAAGCTCCACTTTCAGTGTCAATAAGGGAAATTTTGTCGCTTTTTCTTGATCCTAGCAACACATAAAATAAAGATTATAAATAGGATGTCAAAGAAAATTCAAGTAATAGTAAGGTGTTTCCTACCATTGGAGGTGTTATCGCCATGTGAACAAGATGTTGAGGCCAAAGGATGAAAGATCTATTGTTTGACTTAGTTTGGCAACCTCGTCATCAAGGAACAAGACATCTACACCTTCCTCCTCTTCTCAAACACATGTAACATTGACCTTACGTTGATCGTCTCAAATTTACTTATGATGATGGGTGATAGCATGTGTGTGTATAACAACATCGACAACAACACACAGCAATGGAATATCCAACAAAAGAGAGCAAGGTTCGACAACTTAGGATTAGGGTCGCCATGTCCTTACTCTGGCGAATTTTAACTGCATTTGGTGTTGGGAAAGGCCGGGGACTCTTGTGTAAGAGAAATGAAAGAATTAATTAAACTAACTTAAGACAAAACTCATTGTTATCTTAATTGAAATTATTTACAAACATGAGATCGATGTTCCTCTTGACCCATCCCAACTTGAATGCTAGACAAACCATCGATCTCATCTCACCAAGTAGCTCATGCAATAGCTCTTCTTGAAGTGATTGACAAATTTGCACCTTGAGCTCTTCTCAAACTTCCTCTTGGATTAATTAACAAACTTTCTCTTGAACCTTGGTCACAAGCTCTCTATTGGGTTTGCTTTGTCCATAATGTTGTAAAGTTCGTCCAAAATATCTTATGAGACCAATTCCCCTTGGCTCCCCTCTAATAATCTAGCTTCCCAAGCGCCGTTGCTAAGATGTCCATCCTTCCACTTTGAGTGAAGGAACTTTGTTTACTCTGCTCTTCAAGTTCATTCTGTAGCATACAATTGATAAATATAAATTAATTACATGCAATAATGAAACACACTTAAATATACTTTATATTAACTACTCACAATCCTTCTAGCGACATCAGCAATGACTGAATTTATGTATTTTTCTACCTTCATTTTCCCTACCTTCCATTTTATGTGACGTGAGGGAGGAGGCGAAGCCTTTACGATAATGCTAGGATTTGATTTGGCTGCTTCCTCCATTTTTTGCAAATTAGACTGCATGATCTTCTTTATAAGCTTTCGATAACCCTCACGAGACATGAAATGTGGATAATTATTTTTAGCTCACCTCTTTTTATTTGCTTCACTTAATTCCTATGAACATAGAATAAAGAAAATTGAGTCAATGAGGTCACGTAAATTCAAATAAAATGTTTCACACTATGATGAACAAAATTTACCAGAAATTTAGGATCCTACCGTGATTCCACAAACAATCTCCAGTCATCTAGAAGAAGATAAGAATACTCTTGACATGGATCCTTATTTCTCTTTGGGCCTCGAATGTACTGGATTGTGAGTTTGGACTTGAAATCTTTCCATGCTCACAAACTTCCCTCATCCATGCTTGTACATCTGCTTGGTGTTGAGGATATTGTAGGTTTGCTGCAAAGTACAACATAATCTAGTTATATATGAACCAATAGAAATAAAGATAGAAATGAAGATATAAAGTTATATACCAAAAGTTGTTCCCAAATCATAGCCTTCCTGTCTTTTGGAACTACCTCCAATTAGGCCATAAAATTCCAACTTTTCTTCAACTCAAATAGTCAATATAGCTAATAAACCTATCTTCCTCTTCGCCAATTAGATTCAAATATGTATCAAATTCCATGTGCACCTTCTCCTTTGTTCCTTATGGCGTGCAACTAATAGTCACAACTTTGTGCTTCCTTTAACCTTTTTCTTAACAGGTGAGCCACTTGAGTTCTCCTCATATGAACTTACCATGTTCTTGCTAAGAAATCAATGTGAGATACGATAAGTAAATTGCAATTAAATGAATAAAATAAACAATAAAAAAATCTTACTTTTGTTGTTTCCCAAATTCCTTTACAATGACCAATTCTAGCTGCATATTTTTCATCATCTACCAATTCTACTTCACTTGGTATAGGTGGATTTGTAGTGAAAGATGGTGTGTCGTTAATATTTAAAATTGGATCACCATCCTTTTTTTTTAACTTTGGAGCACAATGAACAATTTTTCATCTGTAGGATCAATGGCATAAAACACTTGTTTTGTCTGGCTTGCTAGAGTGAATGACTCATCTTTATAACCAACTCTATGAAAATCAACTAAGGTAAATCCAAATTGATCTATTTCAACAGCATTATTGTTAACCCACTTATATTTGAATATAGAAACTCTTAAATTAGTGTAGCTTATCTCCCATATGTCTTTAATAACTCCATAATAGACCATAGATGCAAATATAGGATTTTTATCTTTCAAACTAGAAAAGTGCATTCCTTCACCTACCATCATCACAACACTATTTTGCATAGTACTTCTATTATCCTGGGCTTTTGTGTAGAAATAACACTCATTTACACCGTAATTGCTCCAAATGACGACCTTAAAAGTAGAGTTTCAGAATCGTGGCCGGCTCCGTGAAAGGCCAGGGGCCTAATAGGGCCGCCCTCCAGGGCCGAGTAAGAAAAACACATATTTTTCAAAGCCCTGGCCCGAGAGCACCAGTGGCTGGGCCCGTCTGTGGCCCGTAAATTACTATTCCAAATTTTAACTATTTTTCCTCCTTTTTTTTTTTTTTTAAAATATAATTAGTAAATTACAACACGAATCATCCAATAAATAAGCACAATACTAATTCATAATCAAAAGCAAACTATGTTCACAAATAACTCACATAAAACATAAAAAGTATATCACTAAGCGACATTAGTACGATGATTATTATTGTCGTCATCTTCGTCACTATCATCGATTTTAACGACATTTGATTGTTCTTCACTTTGAGTAATGGCCTACGGGCTACGAGTAAGAATATCATGAAATTCTTCTCCCGCATCATGAACACATCCATAATCTTTATTTGCAACAAATAATAAATCAAATCATAAAATTAGAGTATAGTTATTATGTATTTGTAGTTAAATGGATAAATAACTCCATAACAAATAAAATATATATAAAAATTAATAAATTTTAAAAAAAAAAAAAAAAGAAAAAGCTACGGTGAAAAGGACGCACGGTGGCCCGAGGCCCTCCAGGGCCGTTAGCTTAAGCTCCGAGGCCCATCGGTAGCCAAGCCTCCGCGCTAATTTCAAATATCTCGCTCATTCGTTTTTAAAGTGGCCAGTGGGGCGAGAACATGACTTTTGATGGGCTTGGCCCATTTGCCGCTCTACTTAAAAGATGGCCCCAATGGAAGTTCATAAACGAAAGAAGTATATTGATGAAAAGTTTTTTTTTTTTGATATAATGATGAAAAGTTTCTTTTTTTTTTTTTTGATATAATGATGAAAAGGTTTCTTTTTTATTTATTTATATAATGATGATTCCAGAAGGATGTGGTAAAGATTCCAAAAAAAAAAAAGGATGGTCATGAAGGCCACAAAAAATACTACTAGCCCAATTTTTTTAAAAAAAAAAAAAAAACTTTTGTGTTCATTTATTACATGCTTAGGATGCAAAAAAACAAAAAAAAAAAAGTTTTGCATGTAGCTTATATCTGTAAACCTGAACGTCCCGCGCTATTCACAGGATTGAACATAACGTTTTTAACAAAGCCTTTGAAATAAACCATACCCATGCCTAGCATTTCTAATGAGATATTTTTTAAAACAATTAAATGAGTGATGACTTAAGTTCAATGTGTTTAATTGAATGATGGGAAATAAACCATACCAATGACATGCCTAGGAACATATTTAAAGTTAGCATTGCGGAAAATGCTCACATATTTTTTAAAAAAATTACGATGAAGTGATGACTTAAGTTCTTGGTGTTTTAGGGTAAACATTGCTTCTTACACAATGTTTATGTTAAAGTCCATTTTAGATTATACTTAATATTAATTGTATGGTCCCTTTCTTGACCCTTGCATGTTGAGAATGCAGAGTTTTCATGTCGTTCCTAGCTTCTTCTGGGAGTAAAAGTTGTAATACATAGAATAGGACCACATGAGTACATTGATTTCATTATGGAGATATTGTGGATCCTGTTGCAGTATGGTATTGTCGTTACATTGGAGTTTGGTGATATCACCTTATCCTCGGTCCAAGATTTGGTGCTTATAAATAAAGGTTGGCTTTTTCAGTAAAAAAATAAACAAAAGTTAATTTAGCTAATAATGATTTGGTTCATGACTTGTAAGATTTTGAGTTCCAATTACGCTAATCAGTTAGTTATCTATTAGTACCTGTACAATTGTAAACGCTCTTTAAGCCTGAAAACCATGATTTTTGACTATTTCTTAGAACCCAACTCACCTACATTTTTCTTCATAAAAAAATTGTGTAAATTATTTTAAAAAGAAATTATGCACACATCACATTAAATCCAGAGAATTCCAAACAATTCAACCAAGAGAGAAGAAATAATAGCAAGAGCAATAATTGTAGAGGAAAAGGACGGAAAGTGAAGTAAGAACGGAAGAACAATAAGTTAAACAGAGAAATAGGAATAGAAGATGCAATATTGTTTTGGAGTAAGAACAATAAGAGGGAATAATGGAATCCTGCTAGGAGTGTGGGAGTCCGGAATAAGCTATTCTTGGTTTTGTCTCTTTCTTTGCAATCACATCACACTCATCACTCTAGATAAGCTTCAACAGCTTCAAACTTTTTCTCTTCACCAAACCCACTTTTAGCCTCACTTTTTCCAAAACTAATGACGCCGAATTCCACGATCTTTGAGCAAAAAAAAAAAAATTCCACATTACAAAAAGGGGTATACTTTTTCGACTCCACAAAATGTTTAGGTCAAATGAGTATTTGATGTAACAGATCAAAAAGTGCTTAAAGGGATAGTTACAAATTACAACTTAAAAAAAATTCTCAAATAGGCATTACATAATAGCAGAAAGAGAATATAACTATTATATTGTGAATATGTTAACTTGAACCTACTAGTACATTATTTCGTCGTTGAACATGTGAATATAAATATCAATCTGCCCATATAAATTTCACTCAAATGCCTCTCATATCAGGTCCCACAAACAAAGATATACATAACACTAATACAAACTTAGTACAAAATTCTGCAATTATTTGTCTGATGCAAACTCACTATTGTTTGGACTGGTTTAGGTTCCACTGTAATACTCTAATAGATAGATCAATCCAAATATTGCAACTACTTACGGATCTTATCACACTCATTTCGGCAGCAAACATTCATACACCAATACATGTGATTAGATCCAAGAACAAAACAGAGACTCCTTCCTCCTCCAGGCTCAGAGTGAGAACAGGCTTTGATTTGAGTTCATTCTTCTCTTGCGCAGCCTCTCTGCGATGATAAATGCAAGTTCAAGAGACTGAGAAGCATTCAATCTCGGGTCACAATGAGTGTGATAACGTGAGCTCAAGTCGTCATAAGTAATAGTTCGCGAGCCTCCCAGGCATTCGGTCACATTCTGCCCTGTCATTTCTAAATGAACTCCACCTGGGTTGCTTCCTTCGTCCTCATGTACATCAAAGAATGCTCTCACCTCAGCCTATCAACAAGATCAAAACTTTATTGTTAGATGCAACAAAACTTCAATTGCGTAAGCAATCAGAAGATAGGGAGAAACAGATCGTGCACATAACAAAGAAAGTACTAACAATGTAGGGACATGCTGCAGACATTAGAGCTTTAATTAATTGAATGCTGTTATAAGAACGCACATGAACTTAAAACATATATTTGCTAAACTGCAAAGCAGTTGCTGGATCAAACAGGCAGTGGATGAGATTATTCAAGATACGACAACAGAAAACACAATACCACCTCCACAAGGGTGGTAGCTGGCAAAACTGTTGTGTTAAACATTTTCAAGAGCTAGATACTTTTCCGAGAAAAGTTACAGTAATCACAGGGCCTTGAGCATGGAATGAACAAAACTAAGACCTATGAACTATGATTATTAAGAAAAAGCCAGTTTAAGGTCGTGTGAACCAGTTTGTGTGTGTGTGTGTGTTGAGTAAACTACAGTCATGAGGTATACATAATACAGGAAATGAAACCAAGATTACCCTTATTGCATCGAAAGAGCGAGTTTTCAGTCCAGACGGAGCTTTGATGGTATTTCCATGCATGGGATCACTGACCCAAGTGACAATTTGACCTGCTCCGCGAACTGCCCTGATTAGATGAGGAAGCTTCACTCTCATATTCTCAGCTCCCATTCTAACTATCACAGTAATTCTTCCAGCCTTGTTTCTTGGGTTCAATATATCAATCAGCCTAGTAAGTTGATCTGGATCCATTTTATCGCTCACCTGAAAGTCAATTAGGCCTTTAGTAGCTGTTTCCTTCTGTTCTGCAACTAATTTATAACAACCACAAAAGACCCTTCAAATAGAAACATCGGTTAAATGCATAAAGATACTAACAGATAATAACAAAACAATTCACTCAACGTAACTTATAGAAGTAATTGTGATGAGCAGATAATGTGACGTAAGACAGAAACAAAATAATGTATGAAGATACACCTGGAACAACGATAATCAAGAGTTCCTATACACAAGGAATAAGATAAATGCACCTTGATTCCAAGTGGATTGGCAACTCCTCTCAAGAATTCAACATGAGCACCTTCAAGTTGACGGGTGCGTTCTCCTACCCATAGCATGTGAGCGGAGCAGTCATAGTAAAGCCCAGAGGTAGAATCCTCTCTAGTAAGTGCTTGCTCATAAGGGAGATGCAAGCACTCATGAGAGGTCCAAAAGTCTGTTGTGGTCATGATTGGATGATCCGCTGTGAGTCCAGCAACACTCATAAATCCAAGGGCCTCATCCACTCGGTGAGCCAATTCGCGGTACCTGTAATGATATTCCCAGGAGTACAAAAGTAAGCAGAGTTAAAAACCTCCTACAGAAACAACTTGGGATTCAAAATTGTCCACTTCTCTGAAATGATTTATTTATCTTTGAAAGCAAAACATTGATTGCTGATATGTAACAAGCAACTGGACCAGATAAGCCAAATTAAGTTGCATATACAAGAAAACTGAAGCAGCTGTAATTCTAGTATCTTCAAGAGAATATAAAAAGCGGCTCAGTGCACAAGGCTCCCAACAGGTGGGGTGGGGGAGTGATATATGTACGCAGCCTTACCCCGCAATCATCTTCAAGGGAATATAATGTTATTAAATTCAATCCAAGTATGCTTCTCCATCTCAAAACTTTTGTAACATATAAGACATGGCGAGAAGAATATTTCCTTATAACAGATAGCTACATTTGCTTCAGATGCAGATTATCTGCAGTCATATATTGACTGTAGATCATGCTCTAAGATAAGCCTACTGATTTAGTTTATTAGATTATTGCGAGCATGACATGGATTGTTGCTATTTTAAGAAAGAAAATTGATAACCCAATTTTTTCTACCCCATCCATTCATCATCTTTTACCATATTAAAGGCCACAGAACAAATTAAACTCATCTCTTCTACTCTAATGTTTTTTCACCAAATCAACCAGCAAATGTATAAAATGCAAAATGGCATAAAATCAACAGTTCCACAGATTTCAGAATCCTGCACAGGACAATAGACCAAAATAGTAAAAGCACATAGAGATTAATAGATTGGTTTCATAGAAGGAAGAAGATGGGGAGATTGAAGGATGAAGAGGACAGAGAAGAATGGAGATATCAAGCTGCCAAATGAGTGTAATGAAATAAAATCCATCCTCGCAACTTTCAATTGGGGGGAAAAATAATCCAATAACCCAAATCGGAAAGAAGTTTAAATTGAACAAGGAAAGACGTTGAGATAACATACTTATCACCCTGCTCACTGTGCTCCATGAAATCCAGATTCCACTTATTGACCCTTTGCATGGCAGCATACCCTCCTGTGGCAAACGCACGCAAAAGGTTCAAAGTAGCTACTGATTGACAGTAGGCTCTTATCAACCTCTGAGGATCAGGTATTCTTGATGCTGCATCAAACGCATCCCCATTCACATTGTCACCCCTGTAAGTTGGCAGCTTCACTCCGTCCCTCTCCTCAAAAGGGTCTGATCTTGGCTTTGCAAACTGACCCGCCATTCTTCCCACCTAAGTCATCATAACCAAGAATTTAAGTTTGTCAATCACACTCCCTATGATTTCTAAACTATCAAGTGAACGATATGAATCTCCAATCTGGAAACAGAAAGCAGTCATTGTTTATCTCATCTTCAATAATTGCCTAATGGAAGATCCTGACCAACACCAACACCTATAGCCTCCTTTCTCCCCGAAAAGCCCTACCCTTTTGACTCTTGTATGATGCAATCCGAAGTTTTAAGACATTCATGCAGAGGAAGAATATGCAACACCCATATAACAGGCATATAAATATAAGTACCAACCTATGCTTCAGTTGATTATAAATAGATTAAAGAAAGACAGTGTTAAACGAAAGGGAGGCAACCGATAAGAAGAAAAACCTTTATAACAGGCACTTGGCCACCAAACATCAGGACGACACCCATCTGAAGAATAACACGAAAAGTGTCACGAATGTTATTGGCACTGAATTCCTTAAAGCTCTCAGCGCAATCCCCGCCCTGAAGCAGAAAAGCCTTGCCCATGGCGGCCTGAGCTAACTTATCCTCGAGCGCTCTGGCCTCTCCGGCGAACACAATGGGAGGGAAAGATTCGATGGTTTGGAGGACCAGATCGAGCTCTTTCTGATCAGGGTACTCAGGAAGTTGCAGTGCCTTATTGTTCTTCCAACTATCTAGCGTCCATCGGGTCGAAGTTGGCGCCGGAGCGGGTGTAGAAGGGGCCGTCGAATCGGCAGAATTGGCCACAACAACGAATCGGCGGTTGGTGGCCGTGCCGAAGAGGAGGAGAGGATGGCGATGAGAGTATTGCCGCGGTGTAGAGAAGGGTTTGCTGGTGATTAGCGAAGAAGCAGAGAGAGCCATTTCAGAGCGGTGGTGATAGCTTCCCACGAGTGAGAGAGGATTAAACAAATATCAGCGTCCAGAACTTATAGAAGTGCGAATCTGACCCACTGAAACAGAATGAACGAACGACAGAGATATCATATTTTATGATTTTATCCCCTTCCCCTCCTAGTTTATAACGATATATAAACGTTGACCAACAAAAATATAACGATATATAAAAGGAAAATCCTTCTAAAAAACAACTTTAAAAATGTTTAAAAAAAAAAAGGTTCTATGCATATTTATAGAATAAGAGGATATTATCACTCGATTTTTGCCACTACCACTTTTTCACCGTTAAATTAGAATCTTATTTACCTTTATTATTTCTCTCTCCTTTCAAAATTTTGATTTAACGGTGAAAAAAGTGGTAGTGACCAAAATTGGTAGTGACAATATCCTATCACATATTTATAATACTCTTTTCGGTCTTAATTATAAGATCAAAAAGATTTTTTTTTAGAAATAAATTAAAAGAATATTTTTATTTTTTCTTTAAATTAAATAATAAACTCATATATAATCTAAGGATTTTATAATTAAATTTTAATCTTTTAATTCTCCAAAATTCAAATTAATTTGTGCTTTACCTCTAATAAATTTTTTTTTAAATTTTTTAATATATATGTATTTATTTAGATTTAAATTATATCTTTAACTTTATGAGGATTTTTTTTGCACCCAAAAGATCTTAAATTAATTACGTGATACAAAGTGTTATGAAAATTAATTATTACTCCAGACAAAAAAAAATCTCGAAAGAAAGATATTTAAATCTAAATAAATACAATATATAAAAAAATTAAAAAATCTCATCCAAAATAAGTCATTAAAGATCTTATAATTATTATATTATATAAATGTATATTAGGATTTGATTCGTCATTTTTAAAATTAAAATGAAATGACAGAACTGTCCCATATCTATATACCCCTTTTCCCCTCCCTTTCTTTCTCACTCCTCACCGCCACCGCCTCCGCTTCAACCTCCCACCATGTCATTGTCCTTTACTTTTTCTCTATTATTCTTCCTCCTTCTACTTTACTATTTTCATCCTCTAGTTGCTTTGAGCTTTCGTCCGCCTCCGGTACCATATGGGTCTGGTTCTCTCTTCTCCCATTAATGTTTACCTAATTTGGTATGGCAAATGGGCTGAGCCTCAGAAGCTTCTCATCAAGGATTTCCTCTTGTCTATTTCCAATCCCAGCGTGCCGTCGCCGACTAGTGGCACACAGTATCGCTTTATACTAACTAGACTGGCACCGATGTCTACCAGACGCTCACCATTGTTGGGGAGTATTGTGATGTGAAGTACACTCATGGGAATAAGCTCACGCGGTTATTGGTTCAGCAAGTTATTGCCCCTGCCGTCCGATCTGCTCCATTCCCTGTCGATCACCAGAAGGGGATCTACCTTATTTTAACTTCTCAGGATGTTATGATGTAGGATTTTTGCCTTTATGGATTCCACTACTTCACTTTCCCTTCGTTGGTTGGATACACTCTTTCGTACGCTTGTGAAGTATGAACGTGAGAACTTATAAAAATCTTATATGAACTTTTGAAAGTCTTGTCCGTAAAACTCTTTTCAGAATTAGATTTTGATTTGCAAGTTGTGAAATTTTTGTGAAAACTTATGAAAACCTTTATTCAAACTTGTGAACCCTTTACCACAACTTGTAAAATATTTGTAGGAATTGAATTTTGATTTGCAAGTTGTGAAAACTTTATATGAACTTGTGAAATTCTTGAGAACTTATGAAAATCTTATTCTCTTTTCTAATTGATTTGATGGACAATTTTATCATTTTTTTTTAATTTTAAAAAAATGACGAATCAGGCTTTAACACCTCTATGGTATTATCAATATTTAGAACTCCATTTTATCTTTCATTATTTTTAAAATTCCTTTTAATAAATTTTCCCTATATAAATAATATTGTATATAAATATTATAAGTTGACATTTTTCTTAAAATTAATTATTTTCCTAATTAATTAAAAATTAATTCCTAAACTTTGACCCCTTCAACTTATTAATCTCTATAATTTTGACTTGTTTAAAGCTCCACCATTGAATTTCAAAGTTGGATATCGGTGGATTAATCCAAAAAAAAAATTAAATAAATATATTAGTACTCCACATTGTAAAAAAGAAAAATTGATAAGAATTAAAGTTATTTTTTGAAATTTAGGAATCAATGTTTAAAATGATTAATATTATAAGTGATTTGTTTTGACTTAAAATTTATAGACTAAATTTTAATTGGATTAAACTTATATAGATTGTGTTGCGTTGAGTTAAAGTTAAACATTTAAATTCTAACTAATCAAATTTAAATTATAACTAATCAAAATTGTAACCACGAAAAGATAAAGTTTTCCTTTTTCACTTGAAATTTTTAATTCATAGATACACAAGAGGAGAGAGATTTTTACTACTTAAAAGAGAGAAATGATGTGTTTTTTATTTGTTCAAAATGATAAATAATATTAAGTAATAGTTATTAAAAAAAATAAACAGGGGATTAACATGAACAAGCTACAAGTTCTCATGCTAATGGATATTTTTCATTTTTAAAATAGTAGGTCTTGTTTCTTTTATCCATGTTTCTCTTTGTTTCAGCTTCTACCTAAAAAAGGAAACTTAGAAACTAGAGTAGTCTAGAATTATCAATAGTAGTGCTTTGATTGTTTCTTTTAAAAATCAAATTATTAAAGTTAAGGTGTACCCAGCACCGCCAACTATTTTTTCAAATGGTTTCAAGCTAGTGTTTGTCAGAGGATTCCAATGCCGTCGATTGAAGGGGGAGAAAGGAAGAAAACGGACGTTACTCTAATTTTAATATAATGTTAAAATTACAGACTAAATAGTTTAGGGTGTTAATTGCATCTGAAAAAAATAATTGGTGTTGTGTTGAGTGAGTAACCCCATTATCAAATGGATTTTTTTTTTTAATCAAGGAATATTCCATTTCAATTATGAAATGAAGGTGACTTATACCTATAATACTCATCATTGAAAGCGAAAGTTTCCCACTTCAAGTTGATTAAAAAATAACATATAATTGGCGGCTTGTGTAAACCGGAACCTAGCATGATGTAATTGTTCATCAAAGTCAAACTTAACAATGTTACCAGGTGGGGACTTTTGTCAATAATTACTCACATTTTTTATTCTTTTATTTTTATTTAATATTTTTATGAAATTAAGGAAAATAATTAGAATTGGTTAAATGAAAGAAAATTTTACAACTTGTTAGCACTATCAATTAATTAGTATATTATGTGAATGTTTGGTGGAGAATAACTTTTACGATTTATAAAATAAGTATGTGAAAAAAATTGTCTCGGTTTAAAAAAAATGACTTACAATAAATTTTTGTGGTTTCCATGTAAATCAAAAAGGAAGGAGGGGATAAAAAGAAAAAGATAAGGACTTTTTGTTAAAATGAATTCTTTGAAAATTTTATAGAGACTTATATTACGAAATAATGGGTAGATTCTTATAAATTGTTGAAAAATAATAAGGAAAAAGACATTAAAAAAAAAATACCACTTGAATTTCAAAATCTTATTTCACAAGAGTAATGGGATTAACAACAACAGTAAGCAATTAACAACTTATTTTATTGGGAAATCACTTATTTGATATTTTAAAGTTCAAGTGGTATTTTATTGTCATTCTCTTAAAATAATAATATTTATTTATTTATAATAAAGACACTGTGAAAAGTCAAAATTATTTACCATCTTTGGAGGATATTAAATTAAATTTTCTGTAAGTACTTATTCTATATATCCTGTCTTTTTATATAAATAGGAGTAATATATTAAGGATCCGAGGAGTTCGATACTATCTTAGTTAAGAGAATTACAAGCATGAGTGAATAGCTTTGTAGCAAAGTGATACAAAAGCTCTTCTGTACTAGATAGATTTGACTATATGAATTGTATAATGTCATTGTACTTTATCAACAATTAAATATTTTGATAAATTGTTGACCAATAGGCGGCGCTCAATAACTTCATTGAATATTCTATTCAATCTTCATATACCACTTTTTAGAAAGTTTCATACTGCTTATTTTGCCCTCCTCAAAGGCGCATCTAAAGGTTTTTCTTTATACGTGTCCGAACCACCTAAGACTATTTTTTTCTCCTATAGATACCATTTCAACTCTTCCTTATATATGTTCATTATGAATATTATTTTTTCTTGTTTGATTACGCATCCATCTTAACTATCTCCACTCTTCGTTATCCCTTGAAAGTCCAGCATTCACTATTATATAGTAGGTGTAAGGTGCAAAAATACATATGAGATTTTCTCAAAAATGCGTCTAACACCAAATATTTTTTTTAGAGGCAAAAGTAACTATAAATTTCTAAAATAGGTGCAAAAATACGGATTGACTATCAGTTGACCGTTTGAATTTTTTAATGGTTAAGGTGCAAAAATACATATAAATTTTTCTAAAAGTCACCCAATATATACTTTTTTTGGGGTAAAAGTAACTATAAACTTATAAAATAGGTATAAAAATACACATTGACAATTAATTACAATAAAACTTCTTTTTAGTTACTTTCTGTTCTGGTGTAGAACTCATATGTCACAATAAAGTTGGCTAATGCTTTGATCTTGGATCGATTCACCCCTTAGGAGTATCTACGGAGGAGATATTCGAGGAAGGGATGGGATCATCGTACACTATAGGCTATCCGCCAAAAAAGGGGATGAGGTATGTGTTCGGTGGGGATTGTCAGACGGTGATGCGTAATGTAAATAAGATAGAGTTAGAACGTGTGCACCTTTGACTCCTTCCCTTGTATATATAGGGTATACCTTGGTATCGCAACCGTGGAATCTATCTTATCTCATGATTACAGATATGATAGATCCCCCTTGATTATCGGCATATCTGGATATCTGATATAATCTTACATTGGGCCGTCTACGCGTTGGGCTGCTTAGGCAGGACCAGAACACTTTCTAATCACAAATAACTTTAACTTTGATAGCGGTATAACATCGTCTGCCCCTTTAATTAGAGAGGTGGAAAAGAAAGTAAAAGGGTCCTGGCAACAACTCAAACAATTGTATGATATCATGCCATCAACTTTTTGTGCTTTACCTACTCCTCATGACATGAGGTTAATAGACTCAAATAGATATGGACAGAGAGAATTTAAAAATAAAAAATAAAAAATTGTATGTATATATATTTTCCTTCAATTTTTAATTTTGTAGTTGTACATTTTTTTTTTCTTAATTCAATCCATAACTTATTCTCTGATAGCGCAAAGCAAAATTAAATGAGTTAATTAAGATGAAAATTATTATGTTGAAAAATAGTAAGAGAGGGCAGAAATTAATTTGATGAAAGAGTTTAATCTATTTAATAAGATTAATATTAAAAATTATCTCAACTTTATGACAAGTTTAATAATTTAACAAACATTTAATTTTTTTTATTAATACATATGAATTAGATAAAAATGACTGATGTTTAGATCTTATGAGGGTAGAACTGACTGTATATGAAGTCCCTTCTCCCTACAAGGAGATCACAGCGCTGCAATAAAAATAATAGTAAACTCATTCAATTTACTATTTAGAGAAATAAATAATTCATAAAGGATAAAATATAGTCATTTCAGTTCTAAATATAAGACAAAGTTGGTTTTTTTAGAGATATTAAAAAAAAAATTAAAGAATATTTTTATTTTTTTCTCCAAACTAATTGGTTTAACTAACACAAACTGATATAAACTGATATATATATATAATCTAAGAAAGCACAATATATAATATGATTAAGTCACTCTGTCTTATATTTAGAAGTGAAGGGAGTATAAAATAATCATACACAAATGCACACATATGAATGCTTTTCCGTTTCTTTCTACTTTTCAGATCATATCATCCTAAGAAAGTCTTGAGAATTAGCTTATTTCCTTCACATAGAAGAACCTATGATTGATTATCAGATACTGCTTAAAGCATTAAAACCAGACGATTTGTACATGGAGAAAAATAAACTACCATAACAGAAATATATGACCACATTTACGAGGGCAACTTTTACAAAGAACATCATTAAAATAATACCAAAGCAAAGAAAATAAAAACACCACGATTTTACAAAGTCTACTGTTGTTATATCATGGTTTAATCCTCAAAGACCGACCACATAAACATATGTGGTCAGAAAAACCCCTTCATATCTTATGCCCAAGGCATCACCAATGGGAAACATAAGAATAAAAGGCACCAATATGTCCTTTCATAGATCAAATAGACCAGTCTCTGCAGAAATGGATTTTCAATAGTATGGGCTATAACGCATTGGCGTTCTGAACCTTGGAACCTTCCTGCAGTTAACAGAAAAGGCTAATATTAAGCCTCTAGTCGCATTGAAACCAAAACCCATTGGAGAGGTAAGAACTCAGAACAACATACCCATATCCATATGGTGAATAGGGAAAAGGAGTTGGATATGGGGTTCTGCCTCGAAACCCCATATAAGGATTGGGCCGGCGGGCACGATACTGCTTCATCCCAGGTATGTTGGTCCTCTTGGCTGTTACCTGAAATTATCGAAAATAAGTCTGCGGTAGAAATAAGGGAAGCAATATATTCCTGTTTAAAACTAATGAGAAACTCTTAATCCAACCTTCAACTGACGCCCATGCAGTTCAGATTCATTCAGCAGAAGTGCCTCCTGAACAGCCTCTACCTCAAGGAACTCCACATAAGCATAACCCTTGGGTTGGCCAAATTTGTCAGTACGAATGGTGACTCTGTTTACTGTTCCACACGATTGGAAATGCTGCTGCACTTCTTCAGGAGTACATGAATAGTCTACCTGTAAAGAGTTTCAAATCCAAGATAGCATAAAACATCAAAAAAGCAATTGTAGCCAAAACACCTATCAGAAGATGGCCAAATTTTTCTAGTATTCCTTAACACTGACTTTAAGGTTGGAAATAATAGTACAATATTATTGGTCAATTGTTACTAAATTATAAACATCCACAGAAAGCACGAGAGAATCTGCGATTAGGAAGAATCTAGAACATGCAGCAGGGCAATTAATGACTGCTAGTCAGAGCAAATCATCAGAAATTAAGTTTACCAGAACCAGATGAACCATTTAGTTAACTACTTTTCCAGTTTTTACAGGCTTTGACCAATTCATTGCATGGCCAGTTTTGAGACTGGACTATGGTCTAATTCACTGGTTAACTAGTCAGACCGCTGATCCAATCTGCTTTTCTAAATGCAGTTAATTCCATAAAGCATCAGTCTCATTACTGCTCATAAAGGTAAGAGATATTTCTCATATAATTTATAGCGCATTTACATAGGTTGTATCAGAGTCTCCCCAGCATTCTTCTAGGCAACGATTTATGTGCATGTGGCCTCTCCATAGTCTCTTCAGAATAGCGAATTAAGAAATAAATCACATTGTCGAAAACTGAGTCCATCATTGATGTGGGAACTCCATTATTATATACAGTTTCTCAATTCTCAATATTCTCCTTCACGACTCCAATCAATTTAGGAAAAGCTCATTTATCAATATCTACTTGCATTGTACTTCAGTAAGACCTTACACAGACATCATGCAACGTCAGACAAATAACTATGATTTAGCGTCTGGATAATTAGTCCTCTACAAGTCCACAACTTTTCTTTTCACCATGTTCTTCTCTGTTCTTTCTCTAGTTTTTCTGGCGAGTTATTTAAAATAGGACTAGCAAACAAGAATTAAAAATGAAACACTGAAATTCCCTCTAATCCCAAAAGTGGAAAAAGGAATGTCAAGTCCCCTCACCATAAGGAAAGAACACCTGCATACTTCCAGGCGAAGAGCTGCCTTTTGCTTCGCGATTAGGAAGATGCCAACAGATGGTCTTTGGGACTCTGAAGGATGTGGCCTTCTCAACTGTAAGAATGCAGGTTCTTGGTCTCCAATCTAATTTCTCTGTTCATTCCCTTACAAAAATTTGGGAAGTATACTAACTGAAGATTTTTACCATTTTCCATTTTTGTTTGTACCTTGTTTTCTTTCTTTTCTCTTTCTATTAATATATGCATCTTCACAGAACCAGGAACTTAAATTCTTCCCAGAAATATTCTTTTGAATTCTGATCCTCTTTTCAATCCCTCCAATTAATCTTTTTTCTTTTTCTTTTTGGGTATAATTTTTTTTCCCACTAGATATACTTTTTTTCTCCCCCAACTGCAGCATCAATAAACTAGAAAACTTGTAGAAGGCAGTTTTCTGCGCAACAGTAGTTAAACATTTGGTCAAAGCAAGTTGCCACCATTTAAAAAAACAAAGATAAAACAAAAAGGTTTTGGAAGCACATTCAAGATCAACAGCAATGAGCCTTATCCACCAAAGAATGTTAGTTACACAAATCATATGATGAAAAATAAAGAAAATTCTTAGTCTTCTGAAAGTTCCAGACGAGTATTATGAAAAATCATAATTTTCCAAGAAAGAGTGGTGAAGTCAAATCCAATAATTATTCAGTCATTGATTGGAAGGCAGTGAAATTCCATCACCAGCAGACACAGAGAACTTTGACAATTTGGCTAAGAAACTCCAACAAGAACTTGCTAAAAGCTGACAGCAGATTGGTATCAAAATGCACAAAAAGAAACACGCACAAGGAAAATTACCTGAGAATGGCCACTATTGAGCAATGTAAGCTCCACCTATTGACTAGTTGACACCTTTTTTTTTTTTTTTGGCTTTATCACATACCAAATCCAACTGTGGCTTTTATCTCAATCTACAGTCCTCCGGTGATCAATAAGGGAGTCCAATCTAAGCGTCTAAAGTATCATCATCTGGTTGTCATATTTCCTCACGTGACTACCAAGAAAAAGATTTTCAATGTAAAAATCCTTGCCACTAAGTTCTCATATCAAACTAATTATCTAACCAACAGACTTTCTGCCCCTTTCTCCTCCTTTATCCCTGTCTATCTCTCAGTAGGCCTTATTAAAATATATCCTAAGTTCTATCTAGCTTTGTGTTGTGTTATTCCAAATCTGCATTCCAAAGAGAAGGCCTTAAAAATGATGAAACTTTGATAGATGCAGAAGAGATGACTGACGAGAATAAATAAATTAATGTAGTAGAACAGATAATGATGCTGATAAAGTAACAGGGGCAAGGAAGCTCACATTGCCTACAAAGACTGACCGAGCATCTATTTCCTCTTTATTGGCCTGACTTGCAGCAGCATTAGCGGGATCTATTAGGAGATAAGAATCAACATAGAAGAAGGATCACCAAAATACATGGGTGCTAAATGAAAATTACCAAGTAATAAAACACATTTATCGTCATTTTAGCATTTCAAATGTCATTTATTAATAAATATGTGGCATCCATGCAGAAGGGAAAAAGAATGATAATGGAAAAAGAAAGGGGGCAGAAAAAGCCCCCCTCTAGAAAGTCCAGAAAGAAAGAGATCCTTTCTTCTTTCATTGAAAAGCAAGAAAATAATGATATGATAAAATATAATTCCAGCAATAGAAAGAGAACTTCTCATAATCTAATTTTCTAATTAAATATATCTCGGCTTGAATCAAGTTGAGAACATGTACAGCTCAATTACGTGCAAGAAATGTCTTAATACTCTAAAGTCAGAGCCAAGCTAGAGTTTCCTTCCCAAGCTTTTCATTACAAATCCAAACTCTTAACCTATGAAAGTATACAGTTGGACAAATCAATTGCATAATGTGCAACGATTACCATCTCCCCGTAGAAACCAAAATCCACATTGCAAGTCTATCAGTTAGAACTTGATTGACCCAAAAAAAAAAAAAAAACTTACGACGGTAAGAACAAGGAATTAGGGATTGTATCATTGATGCAGAATGAAGAAACTAGGATTAATTCTGAGTTAGGCATGCCCAATTCAGCAAAAAGCTTGTATAACATACAGATTATTTCACATCAAGAAGAACAGAAAATAAACAAACTAAAATTTCTCCGCCAGAAAGGGATAATTTACATGATTAAAAATTAAAACTAAAAGAGAAACTAAATTTATTGAAACCAGATGCGAAAGAAAGCACCTTGCACGGAGCCCATCTCCTTCTCCACCTTGGCCTGCATTTCTCGCAAAGCAGCAGCTTCATCTTCCATCTCCTTCAAACGTTTCTTCATGTCATCCAATTCCTACATCAATAGCATTTCACGTTGATACTTGAAGGACTTATTAGGGTTTTCGATTGCAGCAATAAGTAAAAAGGCAAATTTTAACCGAGTAATAAACTAGATGAGAAGGAAGCATTACTGCTTCATTGTTCTCGGCGCTTTGCATGTCGACGTCGTCATTTTCCATGTCTCCTCCGCCACAGAGAACCACCGTCGGCTGCCTCAGAAGCGGCGAGTCCTTTCTGACCTCCCTTGGCTGTTTTTTCCCTTCTGTTTGAGTGCTCAACAAATTTACTTGGGCGAAACGAGCCTTAACGCCAAATAAAAAATCTCATCTCTAATAGTATGCATGACTGGGAAAAATAAAATCCTAGTTTTTTTTTCCTGTGAATTTTTATTTAAGTTTATTCTTCTTGGGAAAATTTTTAATTCTAATTTAATTTTTCTTTAGAAACAAGTCATGTATATGGGCTTGGTCAAATATTTTAATAGGAATACTTAGGTGTATTATACTTATTTTCAATTAAATCAAAATAATTAGATATTAAATTTAATTATAAATTAAAAATAAATATAACTAAAACCGCTTACATAGAAAATATTCCCTCCTGGGCCCCAATTATATGACATATTTAACCGATTTTGATATTTTAATAGGAGTAATTGATATTGATCTAAATAAATTGACATATGAAATATGATTTAATTTTCAAAGAGTATAGTAATAAAGGGAAAATCTTAAAAACACCTTTACAATATTAAAATTCTAAATTTATTTTTGTTTCCTACAATAATTTAGGTATTTATTATAGGAAAAAAGATAAATAAATATCATATGAACTTCTAAAATCCAGAAAAGCCTATTAACACTTACAAATGACATAAAAGTCATCTAATAAAAGTCTGAATAAAAAGACTTAAATTTCTTCATCTTTCTTTTTCCTATTTCTCATTTTTTTCCTCGGTCCTCTTTCTCTCTATTTCTTTCCTCACCCCAGCCTCTCCCTCTGGCATCCTCTTAAATCTCATCTTCTCCCTTTCTCTTTCTCTCTCCCTCCCCACTTAGACTTGCGTTCTCAAGCTTCTATACTCTTTGAGTAAGGGTGGAAATAAGTCAGACCCCTATTAGATGAGCCACAACTTGGCCTATTTATTAAAAATGTCAGGTCAAGGCCTAAATATGTAAATAAGTCAAGTCTATTTTGTTAAGACCTGACATGTAACTATGTAGCGCCCGAGGTGGCATTTACATTGTTTACACATAAAATATATAATTTTATTTATATTATATATTGATATGAGTATATTTATTGCAAATTATAATGGATACTTTTTCTATTATTATTAATTAGGATTATTTTAATTTTATGTAGGACTTAAATAGGCTTCAAGCCTATTTGAAGCTTACAATTTGTAAATATATTGCCTTTGAAACCTAAGCCTACATTTATTTATGTTTTATTAGGCTTAAATCCTACTTATGGTTTTCAAGACCTGCAATATGAAGCCTTTTTAAAGGCCTACATTTTAAAAAGGTTTCAGGCTTGGTTAAGCTTCATGTAGGCTCAGGCCTAAGCCTAAAAAAAAACTTATATGTAGGCTCGGGCTTCATATTCTCATTATAAGTTTAAGCCTACTTAGTCAAGTTTGACCTAGCCTAATTCCATGCCTACCTTTGAGCGTCTCGTTCTTTCATGGAACCCAACTTTGAGACCTTTGGACATTATTTTTTTGGAATTTTCTAGTAATAAACTTCTTTGGTTTAAAAGCCCATTTTCTTTCGGTAAAACAAAAGGCCCATTTTCTTATTTAGGTTGTATTTTCTGAGTTGGGTATGTCCATATTTATCTGGATTCCGGTTCCCCATTAAGAGCCCCAGATTCACCTGGCGAGGCCCTCGGATGAGGGGATGTGCTAGGCTTTCTGAACGCCTTGACAAGGAAATTTCGAATGAGGCCTTCCTGAGGAATTTCTCCAGTTGCGCTTTACAGGTATTGCCATGTATTCAATTTTTTGATCATAGTCCCATCTGTCTTTGTTTTGGGGAGTATAATCTGAGTAGTCCTCACCATAAACCTTTCTGCTTTGAGGCTATATGGAATAGACACGATAACTTTAGTGATTTCCACAGTAACTCGTGGGTGGCTGAGGAAGACATTAATCTTTCATTGACTAAGTTTCAGGAGTCTATTGGGACCTGGAATAGGGACGTGTTTGGTTATGTGGAAAAACAGAAAAGCAACATTTTAGCAAGATTAAATGGCATTCAAAAGTCCCCTGACTACCCTCACTCTATCTTCTTGTGTAATTTAGAATCTGAATTACAAGGGGAAATGGAGAGGTTGCTTAAATTGGAGGAAATTAAATGGTTTCAAAAGTCTAGATCTGATTGGGTCTCGAAAGGGGATTAGAATACTAGATTTTACCACTTGAAAACTAATATAAGAAGGCGCAGAAATAGAATCCTAGCATTGAAAGATGATAATGGAGCCTGGGTTGATAATTAGGAGGAGCTGAAGAGTATGGTTTTTAATTATTTTAAGGTGTTGTACTGTTCTGGTAATCTAGTTCTTCCTAAGTTGAATACTAAGACCAAATTTCCAATGCTTGATCCAACATTAGTGGAAGGTTTGGCTAAGCCTCCAGATGATGAGGAAATTAAGAAAGCCTTGTTCTCAATGGGGTGTCTTAAGCCCCAGGTATGGATGGCTTCCCTCCTCTTTTTTACAAAGCCAACTGGAATACCGTAGGTCCAGCCCTATGTTATTTCGTCAAAAAAGTGTTTCATGGAAATATCCTTCTGGAGGAAGCTAACAAGACCCTCATCTCTCTTATCCCTACGAGGGAGTCTTCTGAATTGGTCTCCTACTTTTGATTACAAATGCGTGACCAAAATTATTACCCTAAGATTGAAAGAGGTGATCAATAAGCTCATTTCTCCCTTCCAATCTAGCTTTCTTAAGGGAAGGCATATTCAGGATAACATCATAGTGGGGCAAGAGATCATTCATATTATGAGTAATAATAGAAGTAAAAAGGGACTCTTAGCTATAAAGGTGGATTTAGAGAAAGCCTATGATAATATACGTTAGGAGTTTGTGATGCAGGTGCTTTCTGAAGTAGGGTTTGACTGTGGTTTTATTAACCTTATTATGTCTTGCATCTCCTCTGTGTCTTACAATGTTATCTGGAATGGGTCCCAAATGGAGAATTTTATTCCTACTCGGGGGTTGAGACAAGGATATCATGTTTCTCCTTTGTTATTCGTCTTATGTATGGATAAGTTATCGCATATAATCTGTGATGCAGTAGAGGAAGGGCGCTGGCAGCCTATCTATATTTCTAAAGATGGCCCTAAAATCTCTCACCTTCTTTTTGCGGATGACCTACTCCTGTTTGGGGTGGCAACGGAACAAAAGGCGGTGTCTATGATGAACTGTCTAGATACATTTATGAGGGTTTGGGGGGGTGGAATTAATTGTTCCAAGTCCTCAATTTTCTTTTCCCCAAGAGTGCCTCTACATACTAAGCAAACTATTTCTGAATTATCCTAAATGCGAATCACTTATTAAATCAGAAGATATCTTGGCTTCCCACTCACCAGAAATAGAAAGGCGAAGGATTCATTTCAGTATATAATTGAACGTGTCAGGTCCAAATTGGTAGCTTGGAAAGTTAGCTGTCTTTCTGTTGCTGGGAAAATTACCTTGGCCAAATCAATCCTAAGCTCTATTCCTCTTTACCCTATGCAGGTTTCTAGAATCCCTAGCAACGTGTGTAATGAAGTGGAGCGTTTGCAACGTAATTTTATTTGGGGCCACACGGGTTCATCTAAGTGTTTCCACCCTATAGGCTGGGATCAAATCACTCGGCCAAAGGAGTATGGGGGGCTTGGGTTTCGTAGACTTATCTCTATGAATAGAACCTGCAGTGCTAAACTAGCTTGGAAACTCATTATTGGTGAGGCGAGACTTTGTATTGAAATCTTGCAACAAAGGTATATGAAGAGGGATTGTGATTCCCTACTAACTTATTAGCCAAGAGACTCTAAGGTATGGAAAATTATTTGCTCGCAAAATGATATTGTTTCCTTGGGTACCAAATGGCAAGTTAGAGATGGGAAATTGGTTAATTTCTTCAATGACCAATGGCTGATTGAGGGCAAGAGCATTAAGGAGTTTTGTCTGATGCAGATTTTTGAAGAGGAAAATCAATCCACGGTGGCGGATTGGTCTTCTGGGGGTATGTGGGATTTAAATGTCCTAACTAATTTGGTGGACCCTAGTATTCTTCTTAGACTTGCTGCATGTCTGCCGCCTAGAGAAGATGCTGGATCAGATATTATGGTTTGGGGAGCTACCGGTGATGGTAACTTTTCTATTAAAAGTGCTTATTTTCTGATTGAAAAAATTCCCCTCATTTAAGGCAGAAAATATTCAAAGATATATGGAGATGGGAGGGTGCTGAGAGAGTTTGGAGGACTGCCTTGAATAAATTACCTACAAACTAGTGGCGTAATTCCTGGTCTCAGTCTTCAGCTTACTGTGGAATTTGTACTAATGGCATAGAAGATGTCTTACATATTCTAAGAGATTGTCCTTTTGCTAAGTCTATGTGGCTTAAACTTATTCACCCTAAATATATTCACTCATTTTTCCTGTAGGTTTGAGGGATTGGTTAGCAATGAACTTGAAAGGAAAGATAGGGAAGGTGGGTCTGTTCTGGAAATTTTTATTTGCTGTAGCTATTTGGAAGTTATGGGGTTGGAGAAACCAATCCATTTTTTATGTGAATTTTAATAGACCTTGTGTTAGGAATCAACGCCCTATTCTAGTTTATTCCAGAAAAAGGAAAAATACTGGTTTAGGAAAGTAATACAGTTAGAAAAGTTATTATCGGTTTAAAGAAGTTATTAGGTCTTATCTGTTTTTATGTAAGTTACTATAGGAAGTTGTTAGTTCTTATCTCTTTTATGCAAGTTACCATAGGCATTTACCTAGTAGGATTATATAAACAATTGTATTCTGTTTTGAAGGTTTTCATGAATGAAGAAGTATTTCAGAATTGTATTGTGTTGGCTAGAGTTATATTCTGACTCTGGATTGTCTTTTACTTTCCTTTCTCATTCTTAAATCTGTTAAGATCTATCAATTGGTATCAAAGAGGTCGTTCTTAGGGCCTGTTGGGTACCATGGTGAATACTAGAAACTCCGCATATGAAGAACATTCCCCAAGGCAGCAAACCCAAAACCCAGAAATACTTCCCACCTCCAACCCTCATAATGACCCAGCAATAATTTTGTTGCAACCCCAATCTCAATTGCCACAGAACACAGATATTCCCCAATTAACAGCCATTATGGCACAATTAAATCAGATGAACGCAGAGATCAATTCATTGAGGAATCAAAAGGCACCCATTTTTGCCCAAGGAGAGTCAAGTCGCAACAATAAAGAAACTTATGGAGAACAAGAAGAAGGAGATATGGAAGCGCCATGGTGGAGTAAAGAACCTTCTAAGCGACCTTATTCAAAAGTGGAATTCCCAAAGTATGAAGGAGGTGACTCGAGAGGCTGGATTCTAAAGGCGGAAAAATATTTTCGTTATTATCAAACGTCTGAAGAACTAAAAGTAGATGTTGCAGCGATTAATTTGGAAGGAGATGCGCTTGATACGTTTGCTTGGGTCTCATCTGGGAGAACCATACTGTACTGGGATGAACTAGTACAAATTTTCCAAGAGCAATTTGGTCCAACCGAGTTTCAGAATCCTGATGCCTACCTTTGTAGCATCAAACAAGTACACTCGGTGAACGAGTATAAACAAGAGTTTGTAAGACGCCAAGCACAAGTACAGAACTGGCCCGAGCATTGTCTTTTGGGAGTATATATCAACGGACTCAAGGATGATTTGCAGTCGGACGTGAAGATACATAAGCCTCGCACTGTCTATAAGGCCGTTAGTCTCGCGCTGGAATTTGAGTCAAAATTGCATTCTCAAAGTGCCCAACGCATCAACCAGCGGTTCACTAATCAACGTGGCAGCGAAATTAATAATAGGGATCGCGATTACCGTTACAATCCGCGGACTCAATTTGGAAATTCTAATCCCGGAAATATCGCGTTAGTTGTACCAGCGCATAATCAGGGAATTAATGCACAGGGAATTAATTCAAATTCTTTCTCAAATTACCAAACCGGTGCGACTTCATCGGGATATCAACGCGGTTTGAATTCCCAATATTCAAACCTGCCGAAACAATACCCTACAACCACAATGCAGAATCAATATTCAGCGTCCTTTGCGCCAAGATTAACGGACAGTGAAAAACAGCAAAGGCGAGAAAAGGGGTTTTGTTTTAGATGTGGTGAACGCTTTGCTCCAGGACATCGCTGTCGAACATCAACTTTACAGATAATGGAGATTAATGATGATGATGTGACCGACACTGAATTAAATGATGAAGAGCAAATCAACACAGCAACTGAGCAATTAGCAACAATTTCCCTTCATGTCATCTTGGGCAAATCCGCGGCTCCAACAATGAAAGTCAGGGGGAATTTGAACTCCAAATCTGTATTAATTCTAATTGATAGTGGTTCTACGCATAATTTTGTTTCCAACAAAATTGTCGACGCCTTGCAATTAAAGACAACTCCTCTTCCTCCTCTTGGTGTTCAATTAGGGGATGATAGAATAATCTCCTGTAAGTCAGTATGTTCACAGTTAAAGATTACCATTCAAGACTTGACTATTGTGGAAGATTTTTTTTCCATTCAAACTTGGCAGCATTGACATGGTGCTTGGCATTAAATGGCTGGCATCATTAAACACTGTGGAAGCAAATTGGCAGCAGCTTTTTATGATCTTTTGGGTGAATGGGAAACGATACAGATTACAAGGAATTCCTAATCAAGTCACATCAGCCTCTCTGTGCAGCTTTGTATGTAATGAATTGGTTCAAAGGTTAGACATACTGGATGATTTACTCAATGCCTACTCGTCTATGTTTGACGAACCTCAAGTGCTACCACCTTTTAGACAGCACAGCCATGCCATTCCACTCTATCCGAATGCAGTTTCTCCCAATATAAGACCATATAGATATCCTTTTGCTCAAAAAGATGAAATTGAAAAGCAAGTGGCTGACTTACTAAACAAAGGATTTATCCAACCTAGCAATAGTCCCTTTGCTAGTCCTATCTTGTTGGTACCGAAAAAAGACTCTACTTGGAGGTTTTGCATTGATTACCGTGAACTCAATCGAATTACAATTCCAGACAAATATCACATTCCTACCATTGATGAATTAATTGATGAGTTACATGGAGCCAAATTCTTCTCTAAGATTAATCTTAGATCGGGTTACCATCAAATCCGAGTGCTTCCTTCAGATATTCATAAGACGGCTTTCCGCACACACTCAGGTCACTACGAATTCATTGTCATGCCTTTCGGCCTTACAAATGCACCAGCAACATTCCAAGCTACAATGAATGATTTATTCAGACCCTTTTTAAGGAAATTCATTCTAGTGTTCTTTGATGATATCCTAGTGTACAGTAAGTCCTTTGAGGAACATATGCTGCACTTAGAGACCATATTACAGATTCTACAGCAACATGAATATTTTGCTAACCCGAAGAAATGTGACTTTATGGAATTGGATATTTCTTTTCTGGGTCATATTATTTTTGCCCAAGGTGTTTCTGCTGATCCAGATAAAGTTGCTGCCATTCATGATTGGACCTTACCAAAGGACATTACACAACTTAGAGGATTCCTAGGCCTTACAGGCTATTATCGAAGGTTTGTCTATCAATATGGCCAAATTGCGAAGCCTCTTATTGACATGACTAAGAAAAATGCTTTTGAATGGAGTAGTGCTTCCTTAGCTGCTTTTGAAGACCTTAAGGCAGCCCTCACACAAGTTCCTGTTCTTCATCTACCAAACTTCTCCAAGCCTTTTGTTGTTGAATGTGATGCTTCATCAACTGGAATAGGGGCCATACTACAACAAGATGGTCATCCTATTGCTTATTATAGCGAAGGGTTATCCTTCTCCCATCAAAACAGATCTGTTTATGATAGGGAATTATTTGCTTTGGTGATGGCTTTAAACAAATGGAGGCATTACCTACTTGGGCGCAAGTTTTTAGTTCAAACGGATAACTTTAGCCTAAAATATCTCATGCAGCAACGAATTACTACACCAACACAGCAGCGACTTTTACTCAAACTCCTACCATTTGATTTCAATATCAGTTACAAACCTGGAGTTACTAATCAGGGTGCTGATGCTCTTTCAAGATATCCACACTCTGGTGAATTTTTCCATCTTGCAGTACCTCATGTCGCTGATTTTGACAATCTTTAGAATTGTTGCAGCAACATCCACTAACCAGTGAAATCATAAATTCTCTTAAATCAGAACCACATTCAGTTTCAGGGTATTCCTTGGTTTCTGGCAGATTATATCATCAAAACAGATTGGTTATTCCTGCAAAATCTGATCTTACACACCTACTGATTTCTGAAGCTCACACATCCCTTGCTGGAGGTCATGGTGGTGTACTCAAGACACTCAAACGCCTACAAGCTTATTACTTTTGGCACAATATGAAGTCTGAGGTGACAGACTTTATCCAGCAATGCTTGGTATGTCAACGCAGCAAATACTTACCTCAAGCTTCTGCAGGTTTGCTACAGCCTTTACCTATTCCCCAACATGTTTGGGAGGACATCTCTATTGATTTCATTACAGGTCTTCCAAAATCCAATAACCATGATGTTATCCTAGTGGTGGTTGACCGTTTCAGCAAATACGCTCATTTTATTGGCCTTTCAAGACCCTTCACAGCAAAATCAGTGGTCTCTATATTCTGTAAAGAGGTGGTTCGCTTACATGGAGTTCCTAAAACAATGATTTCTGATAGGGACCCCATTTTCCTAAGTTCCTTTTGGCAAGAATTGTTCAAGCTATCAGGTACAAAATTAAAAATGAGCACTTCTTATCATCCTCAAACGGATGGTCAAACGGAGGTTGTGAACAGGTGCTTGGAAACATATCTACGTTGTTTTTGTCAAGATCATCAGAAAAGCTGGTTTCGTTTCCTACATTGGGCTGAATTCTCTTATAATACTGGATTTCACACTTCTACTGGTTATACCCCCTTCAAGATTGTATATGGCAAGGATCCACCCATCTTAATTCCATATGTGCAAGGTTCCTCTCCTCTTGCTGAATTAGAAGAGTTCTTTACTGAGAGAGATACTCTTTTAAATTTGGTTAAATACAACCTTGTAGAGGCACAAAAACACATGAAGGAGCAAGCTGACTCACATAGGCGCAATGCAGAATTCCAACCTGGTGATATGGTCTTTCTCAAACTTCAACCTTACCGCCAGAAATCAGTTGCATCACAGCGTTTCCAGAAGCTCTCTGCACGTTATTTTGGTCCTTATTGTGTGCTTAAACGCATTGGGGAAGTAGCTTATGAAATTCAACTTCCTCCTGGATCCAGAGTTCATCCAGTATTCCATATTTCCTTGCTCAAACCAGCATATGGCTGTGATAACCAGACTTCTGTCCAGCCACTTCCAATCAATGAGAATTGGGAATTTACTCTTCAGCAAGACAAAGTTCTGAATTCCAGGATATCAGATGTAGATAGCAATCAATCTCTGGAATTGCTTATTCAATGGCATGATCGTCCACAAGAAGAAGCAAGTTGGGAATCTTATGATGATATTTCAACTCAATTCCCACAATTCAGCCTTGAGGATCTCCTAGGGGAGGGTATTGTTAGGAATCAACGCCCTATTCTGGTTTATTCCAGAAAAAGGAAAAATACTGGTTTAGGAAAGTAATACAGTTAGAAAAGTTATTATCAGTTTAAAGAAGTTATTAGGTCTTATCTGTTTTATGTAAGTTACTATAGGAAGTTGTTAGTTCTTATCTCTTTTATGCAAGTTACCATAGGCAGTTACCTAGTAGGATTATATAAACAATTGTATTCTGTTTTGAAGGTTTTCATGAATGAAGAAGTATTTCAGAATTGTATTGTGTTGGCTAGAGTTAGATTCTGACTCTGGATTGTCTTTTACTTTCCTTTCTCATTCTTAAATCTGTTAAGATCTATCACCTTGTAATCCTGAGAAAGTGGTTCTTCACATATGGAAACAATATTCTATATGCTCTGATTTCTCCACTGATCAGTTGAGCAGGGAATCTTTGCATACTCGACGTTGGGAAAAACCAGCCAGAGGATGGTGGAAATTCAATGTGGACGGTGCTGTTAGTTTAAGGTCTGCCAGGGCAGGCTGCGGTGGAATTTTAAGGAACGACTCGGGCTTGTGGTTTGCTGGATTTACAAAGAGCATTGGCATATGTGATGCGTTGTCCGCTGAATTATGGGCTGTCATTGAAGGTTTATCCTTCGTGTGGGACCTGGGTATAAGGAAGCTAATCATTGAATCTGATGCTGCTGAAGTCATTAACTTAATTTCAAGGGCTTTGGTCAATTCGAATAGCCTTCTGGTGTCCAAAATAAAGGGTATGTTACTCTGGGATTGGGAGGTCTCTTTCTCTCAAATGCCAAGGGGATTTAACCGAGGTGATGCTTTAGCTACGTCGGGTATTTCTAAGTCTGCTATACTTAGTGCTTGTCCTGTGCATTTAAGAGTATGGGTTGATCAAGAGTGTTTGAGATTAATTCCCCTTCTTTGTAATGTTTGTGTTAATTTTCTAGGCTTTTTAGCCTTCTTAAATATATATATATATATAAAAAGCTATTCATCCTCTAGATTTCTTGATTGGTCTGAGCCCATCTAATTACTTTGGATCTCGCGCTTACACACATACATGCGCACACATATTCCACCCATATGACCCCTCGTCTTTGGCTCAATTGGTAAAGGAGTCGGACACTTTCACCAAAGGAGGAGCTCAATCCTAGAAGTTGGTTAAAAACGCATTTGGGAGATCCAATTCCTGGTGCTTTTACACATCAGATAACCAAGAAGGAAAGGAGATTTTACCCTGCCCTTGGATTGTGGGTGAACCCAACCTCTTTCCTAAAATTTTCTTATATAAAAAAAACCTTCCACCCATATATAAATTCTGTATGAATTTTAGTTGATTTAATTTTTGTTGACCTTGATTGTTTTAGAAAAAAAAAAAAACAGAAAAATAATTTTAAATTAGTTATTTACCTAAGAATGAGTTGCATCAACTCTTATTCGGAAGAATTTAAAATGATATTGCGATTGATTGGATCTCTTACTCTCATGCACTTGATTGAAAATTTCGTAATTTCAAAGTTGTATAATTTTCCGTTGATTTCATGATTGTTATGAAGACTATTTATCATATCATAAATTCATGATCATATTCCTATCATAATGTCCCGTAAAACAGAAATAAAGAATTGAAGTATCAGGTTTAGAGTAGTTCGATGATATTATTCACTCACAATTCTGGTTCCTTCTTCCTTGACCAAAGTTTCAAGGCAGAACCAAAGCAGCTCGTTACCCAAACAACAGAATGCGGCATTGAGTCGGCCATTTCCTGCTGTTCCCTCAAATGTGAGTGTTCCACTTCATGATCTTGTCTTTTTTTTTTTCTTTTTTTGATAAGAGATCTTGTCTTTTTCTATAAGTTGTTGGTTGCAATTAATAAAGTAAACACTGCTTTGGTAATGAAATTGGTTGGATATTCACTAAATTGTCTTCTGTTTAGCTATCGTAATTTGTAAATAGTTGTAAAGTTTTGTTTTGCCCAATTTCTTAACAGTAACTCGAATTTTGTTAATTGATAAGTAATGGTTGCGATTTGGGAAGTAGAAAATAGAAATGTTAAAAATCGGTGTGCAAATGTATGTCTTCTACCTGCTACTGTTGGTAATGATTGTTTTGAGAATGCCTGCTTGGTTGGGTTTAATGAAAGAAATTCTCATATAGGTTTGGTTTGTGTGTGTGTGTGTATAATTTATCAAGGTATTTATAGATAGACGTATGAGTAAGTATGTCAGAAGTTTTTGGCACACTCATGTCGACTTATAATTAATTTGCCCCATCAATCTTTACAAATTGTGACTGCTTGAGAATTTCTGGCTTGTATCTCCCTTGCAGTTGGAATTTGACATGTCCAGACAATGTCTTACATAATTCAGGCAGAAACAAATACACACACACACACACTTCCCCCGACCAACCTGTTGTCCTTGACCTTAAAATCTGACATTGGATGTTAATTCTGTTAATTCCTTCGGGTCGTAGTAATTTTGTTTGGGGGACAACCGATAGCTGCAATCATAGGCTTTGCATTCTCCTTGGTCTTATTAATGGCCAAGAACAGAAGCCGATATAGAACAATCATTCCGAGCAAGATAGCAAGATCAACCCACTTAGAGTAGCCCATTTCCACTTGCCATGTGTTTGTCAGAATTTCTCTACCACTAGTGGGTTTTCTGTCTCCATCATGAGCAATGGCAAATGTTAAACCTATAAATTCATTTTTGAACAACCCTTGGAAGGCATACTTGTGGAATGAAACATAATATAACGGGTATCTCCAAACTGGCTTGGGGAGATCATCTGGCAGTCTATAGAAACCGCCAAGTAATATCATGACTTCTTGAATTCCACCAGCAATGATCATCCCCATTATGAAATTGGGGAAGAAGCTCCCAACAACCATCATGAGGCTCTCAACAGACATAACAGTGGCAAACAACACATACGTCAGATACAAAAAGTGTTCAAGTCCTTTGTGCAGCCCAGAAAGGCAATAAACTATTCCTCCAGGTATCAGAGATATCAGTATCATGTATGGAATAGCAGATAATGTGTTGCCAATAAGAAAAGCAGTGACACCATAGTGTCCATTCAATCTCTCTCGTTTAAATACCTGACTTGATGACAAGAAGTGATAAAGTGAGTACAGCATGTCATAGCATAATTTATTTAGGGTCATGTAATAGAAGCTCAAATGCAAAAGTGTACTGCTTTTGTTTTTTTGTTGGCATTTTTGGTATTACTGGAGCATCTTTTCCTTTTGCTCTGGAGTAAATCTCTTCTTCAGTTGATTATAAGGGTACTTTGGTGCTTTTAGGATTTCCTTTTTATTTTGTAACGAGTCAAACTGAGGTTAATATGAAGAGAAAATACCTTTCTTAGAAAACAGACTAACTCCTGGTTTAAGTGCAATGCTATGAAACTGGGGCATGTTAAATTTTTTCTTAAAAAATTATACAGTAAGAACAAAACGTTACCTTCATTTCCGCTAAAAATGGAGGGAATCCACCAAGAAGAGTTATGAAAGTGTGGACTGAAACAAAAAATGTGAGCAGTGATCCTCTAGCCTGCATTGTATTGGAAGATATTAGTAGTAAACTTTGTGCATTACATAAATCTGTGTTGCTTTACTTCTCTTACCTGAATAGATTCAATACTTGAGCCCACGTTATAGAATATAGTACCCAGACTTATAGCTATTGCGACATATACAGCGAGACGTAACCAATAATTGCTCATGTCACGGTACATATGCAGGGAGGATCTTCTTATAAGAACAAGGCACTGAGTGAGGAATGCAGCATGGATTCTCTTTTTCCCTATCGCATCAGAATCCTGTAGTTCATTTAGAAGTTAGTATTTCTTGTATCTAAGTCATGTTGGTCTTTGAATTTTGAAAAATTGTGCATCCTTGCTGCATTATGGTTTTTTCCATTAATGTAATACAGAACTTACACTTTCGCATATTTCTTCCACTTCTTTCAGAATTTGTTTGCGAATTTCAAATGACTTATAGGACTCTACAAGGATATCAATCGCTTCTTCTGTGGTTTCTCTTGTACCAAAGCCTTCTTCTGGATCCTGGAAATGATAGAAGTAAATTCCAATTTTCTCTAGTATTAACCAGCAGGTTTGAGTGTACTGTAGTGCTGTTGGTTTTATTGTAAATTCAAGCAACGGCAAAAAAACTTAGCTTACCTGTTCAAAATCCTTGTTTATGATCATTAAGAAATGATCAGAAGGATTGTAGAGACTTGGACAAGGAAAACCATTTGTAGCAAAGAACTACAATAAACCAAAGTAGAATTTCTGAAGTCAACTTAAAATCAGCTTTTGTTGTGCTTATTTAGAAATACTTAATGTTGTAAACAAGGATTCTAGTTCCTGACCTCATTTGCCTCAGATGCAGGGCCAAAATATACTGTTTCGCCAGAAGACAGAAGACAGAGATTATGGAAAAGTTGAAAAACTTCACTGCTAGGCTGATGGATAGATGCTACAATTGTTCTCCTAATGCCATCCCTTATGTTTAGGCTGGCAATTCTGCTCATAACATAATAAGAAGCTGCACTATCAAGCCCACTAGTTGGTTCATCAAGGAAGAGAAGTTTCGGACGTGTTATAATCTCAATGCAAATGCTAAGTCTTCTCTTTTGTCCACTGCTAAGGCCTTTTGAAGTCCATCCTCCAATCCTTGTGTTGATGGCATCTTGTAGACCCATTTCTCTGAGTGTAGAGTCCGCTCTCTCCTTCTTCTCTTCCATGGACATGGAATCAGGAAGTTGGAGCTGACATGAGTAATATAAAGCTTCCCCAGCTGTTAAAGTTGACAACATGGCATCATCTTGGGTGACATATGCCTGTTTCGTCATGGGGAGGGAGTGAGGTTAGTAACACTCTCACTTAAATCTTTAGGACATAACTTTCGGAATTTTCTTACTGATGTTCCATATGCTAGCGCTTGTCTGTGCCCGTTGATAAGAATCTTCCCTGTTTGTTGCATGCTTGAACCCAATCTTCCTGCGATATTTAATTAAAAGCCTGCATTACAACTGCTGAAATCTTAAACCAGTTAATGGACGCTACAAATAACAGAAAGTAAGTTCCCTTTCACTTAATTTCTCTTTAATCTCTAGCATCAAGTGAGAAAGAAACAACATGTGATACTAATAAACACCATCAAACTTGATGTCTATAAGCATGGTCCTTTTGCGTAGGATTGTTTTATAGTTTTCACATCAGTTATCAAACTACTCTAAACAGGAGAACTGAACATCAAGATAAAGATTATTCCAAACTGAAATGTCCAAAATATAAATATGCTTGAACATCTTTTGGAATGCGGATGCAATACAAAAACAGTGTCATCCAGCATATAATTTACTTTGAGTTTCATATATAGAGATATGTCATAAAAAAAGTGGAACCTGCTAAAGCATCAAGGAGTGTGGTTTTGCCGCATCCTGAAGGACCCATTATGGCCAAAAGCTGTCCTGGTTTGGCATACCCAGTGAGATTCTGCAATAATGGTTTTTTATACTTTCCACTACCAACAGTCACCCACAAGTCTTCCCATGTCATGAAAACCCCATCATCCTCTTTCTGAGTACCTTTGCTTCTATCTGTTGGCTTGATCGCCGTGTTCTCAAATGGGGTATTAAAGTCATGACTGGTTTGTAGTTCTACAACTTTAGAGCTATTACCTGGTGGTACAGATGGATGAAGAAGGGAAGCCATGGAAGATTTTCTATTTTTCTGTGTGTCTGTAATAAGGGAAGAAGGTGGAAGAGAACTTGGCTGACTTGAAATTGCTGCAGATGAATTTATAGGAATAGCTGTGCCTACTAAGAACAACTAGTCAAGATAGACAAGATATGTAACACATTTATTATAAATTTATCATCGTACTACTTGATATGGTAGATTTCCTTAGGACTTTATGAGTCTTTTTTTGGTTGCCAAATCACAGCATCATCTTTTGATAGTAAAAATTAGGATTTAGGGACTCTAATGTGCCTCTCTCTCTCTGATGCTCCTTGTGATGCCCCTACCTCCCAAATTTTTTTTTTCTTGTGATCATTAGATTTTGCATTAAATGAGTGACGTTTTGATATTTTATGGGCATAAAATGGTGAAGTTTTGAATTTATTATGATTTTTCAAAGAAAAAAAATACTCTAAAATTGTACATTATTTTTTATTTTTTATTTTGAAAAATCATAAAAAAAAAAAACAAAAGTTGACAAGTTTTTGCATATTAGTTATCAAAATGTTACTTATTTTATATAGAATCTAATTATCATAAAGAACAAAATACTTGGGAAGTTGTGAAATTTTAAGGGGCATTAGAGAGCACATTAGAGAAGGCACATTAGAGGCCCTTGGCCTGCAAAATTATAGATCCTGGATGAAATCCATTTCAACGGAATTATCTTGCAAACAACATAACCTGGATTGGCAGGTTTTACTAAGACCAATTCCTAGAGATATGAATAGAGTTGCTTATGCTTTAGCAAAACTAGGCATTTCCAATTCTGCAATTCTCGATATTTGTCCTACTCAGTTGATAACTTGGGTGGAACATGAGTGTTTGGGATTAATTTCTCCTTATATGTAATTTCTTACTTTTAATATAGGCTTCAAGCCATCTTTCTTATCCAAAAAAAAAAAAAAAACATAATCTGTACCTAAAAAAAGGTTTGAAAAATGAAAATAAATTAAAATCAACAGTAAAAGGATTCCATTGATAAGATCTATCTATATTGTGTCGGTCAAGTGCTGTGCTAGTACTTACTTGTTTGGTTAAACTTCTTCGCTAGCTGTTCTGTTGTTTTAGTGTTTTTGCTTGAAATTTTGTTAAAAGATATTTATATTTTTTAAATTTTATAAGTTTGTAAAAAAAAGAGATGGATGCATTTTTTTCAAAGAAGGAATGATATGTAGGACCCTCACCTTCCTCAATCGTTTTCATCTGAGCGTCAGGGTCTGATAAGCTCAGATGCATAATGGTACAAGCAAATTAATTCCATGATGGCCTACCACAAATCTTGAGTGAGACTCTTTTCTTGATTCGCCTTTTATAAGAATAGCACTGTGAATCCAATAATTCCCTAACTGCATTATTAATTACAAGCTTTATGATGCATGATATATATATATATATATATATATATATATATATATATATATATATAAAGGATGTATACATATTAAAAAGAAAAGATGTATATAAATTGAGTATCATATGTATTAATTTAGTTTAAATTTTGTTTATACTTTAATTTAATTTCCATATTTAGTTTGACATGTTGTGTTTGTTTTGAAACTTGGACGGCCATCGAACCCATAGGAATATTTTGGTTAAGGGTTAGTAGAGGCCGACAAGAAATCATACCAATATTAATTAAAAAATATAATTTAATTAAATAGATAAAAATATTCATATTTTAATAATACAAAATATTTTATGGTTAACATTAATATGAAGCCTATATCCATTTCTAGGCCCAATAATCATTCCACCCCCTCACCCTCAATTTCCCTACCTGTTATTAATAACTTATAGAGGAATAAAATCCAAAGAAGAAAACGTCAATATCTCCCTCAAGTTATTATTGCTACCCTACCTTTTTGCTGCAAGTTTGTCACACTCGCATCACATTGCCGACCTCATCTCCCTCACCCACTTTCTCAACCAATTCATCCTCTTCCTTTCTCTCTCCAGCTTCGTCTCCTTCCTCAACCTCACCTGCATCTAGAGCAAAGAATTAGGACTGGCCTTTAACCTTTTAGGTCCGGAGTAAGAAAAATATATGTTTTTGCCGTCCCCATTGGAGAAACATCTTAGAAATTTAAAAAAGCCTATTTTTCTAAATTCTAACTATTTTTTTGCGTTTTTTTTAAAGAATATAATTAGTAAATTACAACAATTAATGTTATAATTTATCAAATAAATGTTCATTATATTAAACGCCTAAACAAACAACATGCCTCATGCAACAAACAAAAACAGTCACTAATTCATAATCAAAAGTAAACTGTTGTTTACCGATAACTCACACAAAACATAAGAAGCTTACTACTAAACAACATGAGAATGATGACTATCATTTTCATCTTCTTCACCACTATCATTAATTTCAGATACATTGATTGTGCTTCACGTCGAAAGTAGTAAGAGGCTATAACCGCGTCATGGTAAAAATATTTAATTTCTTTTCTCGCATCATAAATACATCCATAATCTTTATTTGGAACAAATAATAAATCAAATCATAAAATCAGAGTATAATCATTATATATTTGTAATTAAATGGATAAATAACTCTATAACAAAAGTAGAATACATATAAATTAGTAAATTATCATGATATGTGAATCCATGCATCCAGTTGCGAGTACAAATGTTATGATCAAGAACGGAGCTTAATTAATACAAGGGGGGCCAAGTCTAAAAATTTAGTGGAACCATACACTGCCCCCCTCCAAATATTTTTTCTTTTTAAAAAAATATATTTTTCTCCAAATATTTTTTTCTCGTCTCCTGGCTATGATATATAATATAATAATACACAATATATGCTATGATTAAGTGATTTATTTAACTTTCTTAATCTCTCCAAAAATGTCAACTAGGTCTTATATTAAGGACTAGATAGAGTATATAATTTTTTTCGCCTTGAAAAATACTGAATAAATATTTGATAGTATATAATTTTTTTTCCTTAAAAAATACTGAATAAATCTCTGATCATTCTGATATCAAAGCTCTGGTTATTTAATATACATCATTCTGAAATGGAAGTTCTATGAGACGAAACAGTACCCTGATTTAACGGCATCACTTTTCCTTGTTCCCAGTCAAATGTTGTAAACTGGCAGGAAACTGCCAAACAAAGAAAAATCACACCAATGATAAGGGAAATCCAGGACCGTTATTGAACCACGTAGCATATTCATGTTTTCATACGAGTATATTCTAGAATAATATTACCTCCGGTCATAATTATAAGACCTAGTTGACTTTTTTTTAGAGAGATTAAAGAAGTTAAATAAATTATTTAATCATTTCATTTGTTTTATTTTTTTAGATTGTATATTAGTTTATTGGTCAAACTATTTAGTTTGAAGAAAAAAATAAAAATAAAAATAAAAATATTCTAAGCCTCAATTTAATTAAACTTCTTTAATCTCTCCAAAAAATCAACTAGATCTTATAATTAGGATTGGAAGGAGTAACAAATAATAATAATAATAATATCCAACACCCAAGTCGGCCCTTTGAGAAAAACAAAAAAAAAACCCAAGTCGGCAAGTTCCATCAATGCCTAAATTTTGACAAAAATAGAAAAATACAAAAATAAAGGTTCAGAAAAGTAAAACTGAATGACTGAAGGATATGATGCATTGAAGAGTCTCAGCCTCTAAATTCTTCATAAATATCCAAACTTGCTGTTTGTGGTGTGTCACACTTAGCTCCTCTCTCATGATATATCCAAACTTTTGGGAATTATCTGATTAACAATATCAAGACATTTTTATTTTGACATAAATATCTAGGCCTTGTTGTTGTTTGATTCCATTTTCTGTTTTCTTTTTTCATAATAGTTTTATAAATTTGTTTCTTATGACAAGTTTTGGGGGAAAAATCTATTTGGATGATTATTTTTAAAAAATTACATTTAAAAACATAAAACTTGTTGGGAACAATTGTTTATATATAAAGTCAACCTGAAGAACTGAGAGAAGGCAAGGGATAGGGTGGAGTGTGCAGTGGCAACAGACGGAGGATCACAAAACTAAAAGAAGATGTAGACAAAGGCAAACAACTGAGAAGGTGAGTAGATATCAAGCTGCAAGTGAAAGGGTGAATTGGGGAAAATAACAAAGCAGGACAAAAAAAAATGGAGAAAAAATGTAAAAATTCACAGCATTATCAATAAAGATAGCTTTTTTAGTGACTTTTTTCCCTTTCTCGATTCACCATGTTCAAATCCTCACAAGTATATCAAGTCTCTCAATTATTTGGCATATCCATTATTGAAATTTTGCTGTCATATATTTCCTCATCTATGTTTCAATTCACACTTTCACACTTCACAAGGTAAAATGAGTGAAATCGTTGAACAGGATTGTGTTAGACATAAGGGTTCAATTATTGTAATTTTAGTCCTGAAGCTGTCATGTACACACACACACACAACCAAAAATATGATGTCCACTTGTTAACAATCTTCCCTCCAATTGTTCTTAAATCATTGATTCCGCACAGATCCCTATTTGTTTAATTCTGTGTTTTCAAGTAAACGTAGTGTCATGACTATAAGTTTTCTATAGTGTTATTTCCTATATATTTGTGTGTGTGTATTGTTGATAGTTTGGAGTGGCAGATATATGTTGTGAGAATACTCAATGACGTATAAAATCAGAAAGGGTTCCCTCATATGATGTATCGATGAGTTCCGATCCTTTTTCCATTTATTCTTTTCTGATCGAGGTGTATGGTGTAACTTTTGGCTATTGGGATGCACATTTGAAGCTTCAAAAGTGATCCTAAACACAGCCTAACTTGCTCACACCTTGTAGTATAATCCCTTATTATTTCTAAAATTTATATTTTTTTCCTTAATTATCCCTATCATTGGACGATGAGTAATTCAAATGCTAATGATTAAAAAGAATATTTTTTTCAAAAATAAATATATATATTTTTAACAAATAAATAACTTAAAATTTATAAAAATTAATTATCTAGCTTTCATTAAGAGAGAGTATATGTTTGACATTTTAGCAAAAATTTCTTTATGTTGGAAAATACAATTCTGCTCATAACATAATAAGAAGCTGCACTATCAAGCCCACTAGTTGGTTCATCAAGGAAGAGAAGTTTCGGACGTGTTATAATCTCAATGCAAATGCTAAGTCTTCTCTTTTGTCCACTGCTAAGGCCTTTTGAAATCCATCCTCCAATCCTTGTTTCGATGGCATCTTGTAGACCCATTTCTCTGAGTGTAGAGTCCGCTCTCTCCTTCTTCTCTTCCATGGACATGGAATCAGGAAGCTGGAGCTGACATGAGTAATATAAAGCTTCCCCAGCTGTTAAAGTTGACAACATGGCATCATCTTGGGTGACATATGCCTGTTTTTGCATGGGGAGGGAGTGAGGTTAGTGACTCTCACTTAAATCTTTAGGACATAGCTTTTGGAATTTTCTTTAACCTCAGCTCCAGCTTCCTGATTCCATGTCCATGGAAGAGAAGAAGGAGAGAGCGGACTCTACACTCAGAGAAATGGGTCTACAAGATGCCATCGAAACAAGGATTGGAGGATGGACTTCAAAAGGCCTTAGCAGTGGACAAAAGAGAAGACTTAGCATTTGCATTGAGATTATAACACGTCCGAAACTTCTCTTCCTTGATGAACCAACTAGTGGGCTTGATAGTGCAGCTTCTTATTATATTATGAGCAGAATTGCCAGCCTAAACATAAGGGATGGCATTCAGAGAACAATTGTAGAATCTATACATCAGCCTAGTTTAAATTTTGTTTATACTTTAATTTAATTTCCATATTTAGTTTGACATGGTGGGTTTGTTCCAACGTTTTAAAACCCGGATCGGCCATGAACCGTGAGAAGATCGAGTTAAAAGTCATGGCCTGACTCCGGTATTAATTAAAAAAATAATTTAATCAAATAGATAAAAATATTCATATTTTAATAATACAAAATATTTTGTGGTTAACATTAATACTAAGCCTATATCCATTTCTAGGCCCAATAACCATTCCACCCCTCACCCTCAATTTTCCTACCAATTATTTATAACTTAAGGGATAAAATCCAAAGAAGAAAACGTCAATATCTCCCTCAAGTTATTATTGCTACCCTACCTTCTTTGCTGCAAGTTTGTCACACTCACATCACATTGCCAACCTCATCTCCCTCACCCACTTTCTCAACCAAATCTCCAGCGTCGTCTCCTTCCTAAGCCTCACTTGCATCCGGCACTTGACCTTTTAGGTTCGGGATAAGAAAAATATATGTTTTCCAAGTTACTACCGAGAAAGCACGATCCAAGGCCAGAACCTATTTTTATAAATTCTAGCTATTTTTCCTGCGTTTTTTCTCTTCAAAGAAATATAATTAGTAAATTACAATAATTAAAATTATAATTTATCAAATAAATGTTGTAATATCAAGGTTTAAACAATACGCATCATACAACAAATAAAAACAATCATTAATTCATAATCAAAAGTAAATTATTGTCCACCAATAATTCACACAAAACATAAGAAGCTTACTACTAAACATCATGAGTATGATGACTATCATTTTCATCTTCTTCACCATATTATCAATTTCAAATACATTTAATTGTGCTTCACGTCGAAAGTAGTAGACTTACTTCATGAGAAAAAAAATATTAAGAATTTATTTTCTCGCATCATGAATATATCTATACTCTTTATCTAGAATAAATAATAAATCAAATCATAAAATCAAAGTATAATTATTATGTATTTGTAATTAAATGGATAAATAACTTTATAACAAAAATAAAATACATATAAATTAGTAAATTATCATTATATGTGAATTCATGCATCCAGCAATTGCAAGTACAAATAAGAGCTTGAACATTACATGGAAGAATAGAATTTCTATAAAAAAAGTTTGCCGACCCTTTTAAGTTTCTCCCTGTTCGGTCCTTTTAGGCTTGACTTCATTTGAAGGCTCCATTTTATAAGCCCAACCCTTAAAGGGCCAAGGGATTAGCGGGCCGGCCCAATGGGCTTTGCCGATTTTTTGGCTCTAACTACATCACGCATGGTCACAACTCACAAGGTCTCTCTCTCTCTCTCTCCCTTCCTTCCTCAGCCTCACCTTCCTCACTTTACTTTTCAGATCTCTCTCTCTCTCTCTCTCTTCTCTTCTTTGTTATGTGTCTTAGTATCCTACAAAGAAGGTTGAACCAAAGAGAAGCTTAGAATCCAACTCACACTAGAGAGCTTCAACCAAATCGTTGCTCCTCCTTTGGCCTCTACAGCACCATCATCGATGTCTTCCCCATTGACTTTGTGACTCGGTCAACTCGAAACCCGGGTTTCCCCCTTAACTCGGACCGGTTTTCCAGCCAATTCGTCAGTTTCCGGTCCGAACAGGCTGGTCCGGTCCAGGTTTCAAAACCTTAGTTTGTTCACTCCAATCACAAGTAGAGGTGGACCCATGTTATCGATTGGGGGGTAAGTGCCCACCCTTGAATTTCAATCTCTCATTTTTTCTCTCTATTTTTCCCCTTGTCTCTAACTTCCTCAAAAATAGATTTCTAGCTCCGAGACTCTCAATCTCCCTCTTCCTTCGAGACTCTCCACGACGTCCGACCAGCGGGCAGCGAGCCAGCGACCACCGTCCGACAATTTGACCAACTTCATTCTTCTTCTCTGCATCGTCATCGACCACCGTCCGACACTCTGAGCTAGGTATTTTTTTTCCCTTTCTATTCCTCTTTAATCGTATCTCAGATTTGTGTGTTTCTGCGATTTGGGTCTCTGTCATTTTGGAATTTACTTAGACTTACAATTTCATTTTGGAATTCCTCTTCAATCGTGTTTCTGCGATTTGGGTATCTATTTTCGTTGAATGATCATTTGTTCAATCATTCCTGTGATTTTATTATTGAATTTTCATTCTTTGATGGATTTGAATCTCTTTCTCTTTGAATTTTCTGTTTTGAGGTTTGAATTACTAGATCCTACCTAGAAACGAGACATTGTGAATTTTCTGCTTGACAGTTTATCTTACACATTTCATGTGATGAATTTATGGTGAAGAAGATTAATTACTATGATTTGCATTGATTAGCTTGGGACTGACAGACAGGATAATTAGAGTTTTGATAGATTTTGTTGTTGCTGAAGCACTTTCACAATAAAGTTGTGTATGTTCCTTGGTTTTTCCTTGTTCTATCTAATATATAAATTGGATGGATCATTTCAGGTGAAAGTATTCCTTCAGCCAAATTACCTTCACAATTTTATTCAGTCAACATTCGATGGAAAGGTATTTAGTTCTTTTTTTACAAAGTCAAGTAATAGTAGTACTAAATGTTCTCGATCCGAATCTTCATCCATTGATTTATGTCCAGATAAACAAAATGAGTGTGCTATTGCTACTCCTTCAAGTCAGAACAAACCAACAGTAGAAGGTCTACCAAATTTGTTTGTTCCTGATCCGGGTAAAAGACTTCCTATTATGAGATTTACGAAGAGTGCTCAAGAAAGGGAAATGATTCGAAGAATTTATCTAAAGAATTATCCTTGTCAACCAAAACTTGACAACTTTCCTCAATCCTTAATTGGGGGTAAAATGCGTAGATTTAATCCTCAATGGTACAATGAGTTTGGCACTTGGTTGGAGTATAGTGAATCAAAAGATGTTGTATTTTGTTTGCATTGTTATCTATTTCATTATGAGCATGGTGATGGAAGGGGAGGCCATGATTCATTTGTGGTAGAAGGATTTAGCAATTGGAAGGACAAACAACGACTTCTTAAACATATTGGGAAAGTTGGAAGCACTCATAAGTTGTGTTTCAGTGCTGCCAAAGATTTGATGAATCAAAATCAACATATTGGTATTATTGTGTCTAGCATATCTGACAAAGCCAAACATGATTATCATATTCGTCTGAATGGTTCTATTCGATGTATTCGATATCTCATACGACAAGGTTTGCCTTTCCAGGGACATGATGAGACAGATGATTCAATGAATCAGGGAAATTTGGTGGAGCTTGTAAAATTCCTTTGTGAAAGCAATGAGGAGGTAAATAATGTATCTTTGAATAATGCCCCAGAGAATCTCCAAATGATAGCTCCCTCAATTCAAAAAGATATTACTAATGTTGCTGCTAGTTTAGTTACCAGAGCTATTATTTCAGATATTAGGGATAATTTCTTCTCTATACTAGTTGATGAAGCTCGTGATATATCAATTAAAGAACATATGACCATTGTTTTAAGATATGTGAACTGCAACGGTGACATTATTGAGCGTTTTCTTGGTCTTGTTCATGTTTCAGATACTACAACTAGTTCACTAAAAGAAACGATTGAGTTAATTTTTGCCAAAAATGACTCGAGCTTGACAAAGATTCATGGTCAAGGTTATGATGACACAAGCAATATGAGTGGTCAATTCAGTGGTCTGAAAAGTTTGATTTTAGTTGAAAATAATTCTGCTTACTATGTTTACTGCTTTGCACATCAACTTTAGTTAGCTCTAGTAGCTTGTGCAAAAAAGGTTTACGCATTGATAGACTTCTTGAATTTTATACCATTGGTGTGTACTGCAGTTAGTGTTTCTTGCAAAAGAGCATATATTTTGAGAGAAAAGCAATTTGATGAGATAGTCAAATGATGTTCAATCAATGAGAGGCTTGAATCAAGAAATAAGTTTGTCACGACCAGGGGACACACGTTGGAGCTCACATTACCGATTATTGGTAGGTCTGTATATATTGTTTGATCCTATGCTTGATGTGCTAGAAATTATAAAAGACGATACAACCCTTATGCATGCAAAAATCTGAAGCCTCTGGCCTTATGATGCGTATGCAAACTTTTGAATTTGTATGACTTTTGAACCTGATGATCAAGGTCTTGACAATAACAAATGAGTTGTCACAAGCACTTCAGAGAAAAGATCAAGATATTGTGAGTGCTATGACTCTTGTGAAAGTTTCAAAGGTGTTATTATTGAAGATGAGAAATAATGGGTAGGATAATCTATTTTAGGATACTTTTGAATTTTATATAAAACATGATATAGATATCCCTGATATGGAAAGTGTACTTGCATTACATGAGAGAACAAAACGTAGAGGGCCAGTTACTCATCTACATCACTTTAAGATCAGTTTAGTGAAGTTAGTTCGAATTTGTTGGAATGCATTGCATGTTTAAATTTGTGCAACTCTTTCTCGACATTTGACAAGAATAAGTTGTGTGAATTTGCTGGCTATTATCCTTCAGATTTTGATTTGAATGATTTTGTCATGCTTGAATATCATTTCGACATGTATATTGTTGATGTGCAAAGTGATCCCGATTTTTGAATTTACAAGGAATAAGCTGATCTTGCCAAGAGGATGGTTGAAAAGAAAAACATATTGTGTATCCTTTGGTTTATTTACTTGTAAAGTTAGCATTAACTTTGCTCGTCAAAGAATCGCGTATTTGTGGAAAGAGCATTTTCAAAGCTATGAAATACATCAAGACTGCACTTCGTAATCAGATGGGGGATAAATGGTTGAATGATTGTTTAGTGCCTTATATTGAAAAAGATGTATTTGATAGCTTTGATAATAAGACAATTATGATGGAATTCCAAAAAAAATAAGGCCTACAAGGATGACATTGTAATTATTTTTATTGTAACAGCACTTAGCCTTGCTTTTCTAAATGACAGGTTTGTAAAATAACTGCCTCTCTTATTACATCATCAGTATTCACTTGATTTCATGAATATTTTTTTTATATTTTTTTTTCTTGTTTGTATTCTTTTGTTTTTTAATGCACTTAAAATTTTCATTTAAAAAAAATCCGGGGGCAGCCCCCGAATCCCCCCACTAGTACACACCCTTCATTAATTTCTTGGATCCACCACTGATCACAAGTATAGGCCTATTTTCAAGTTGAGAGTAGCTTCCTTGTGTACAGCTATATATATACAATATGGCCGGCTAGGAATAGTGTGATCTTTAAGCAAGAAAATCCCAATTCTAATAGTATATGCTTTGGGGTGATTTTTTTATTAATGATCTTAATGTGATTTGGAAACTTTTGACGATAGAGAAATATAGGATTAATGTGCAAATTAACCTACAAAGTATCCTAGAATGTGCATCTAGCACCATGAAGTTTCCTGGATGCATAAATACACAACTTTTAACGTCTGTTAATTTTTATGTGGGACCCACATTGTTGTCCACGCATAAAAAAAGGAAAATGATAACAAGGTCCCAATTAAGGGGAAAAAAATCAGAAAAGTCTTATAACTTATCAATGATAGCTCAATTACTTGTCAATCATTGCTTCTTTACTTGTCATTGACAATCTATTAGACTTTTATGATATTATTTTCCTTGATTGAGACTTTTGTGTGATTTTCCCTAAAAAAGTATCGGAGGATAGGTCATATTAATGGCCATGACAAGTTTTGCAACATTTAGGAATCTTCATGTGCATCTTTGTATTAAAGGAAATTTTATGGTGCTGGGTAGGCATTCAAGAATACTTTATAGATAAATTTGCACCTTAACCCATAATATAAGCATGCAATATTTTGGAGCCGTGAGTCTTACCCTAGTTCTAGTAAGCTTTTTAAGATCTAATTTCATACTACCTCCAGTTTTTAATATAAAACATAAATATATTATTTTAAAGTATTTATATTTATCGTTTTTCTCTAAACTAATTTGTTTGATTGGTAAATTTATATATAATGTAATGGTATACAACATATGCTATGATTAAGTGATTTATTTAACTTCCTTAATCTCTTAAAAAATGTGATCTGGGTCTCATATTAAGGACTAGATAGAGTATATAATTTTTTTCCTCTTAAAAAATACTGAATAAATCTTTGATGGTATATAATTTTTTTCGTCTTAAAAAATATTGAATAAATCTTGGGAAAATTACGTGGCAGTCCCAAAGACCAGGAATAAATACAATTAGGTCCCCTTGAAATCACCAAATTACACAGGAGTCCCTAGAGACTTTTTTGATATTATTTGTATGAAACAAAATCCAAGTTTTAAAATTTTGTTGTAAATATAACACTTCCTGTTGTAAATATGGCTTTTTCTGTTGTAAATGGCCATATTTTAAATTTTGTTATAAATATAGCACTTCTTGTTGTAAATAGAGCCTTTTTCTCGTTGTAAATGATCTACATACGTTTAGGGTTTAAATTATGTTGTAAACATGACACTTCCTGTTGTAAATATGGTTTTTCCATTTGTAAATGGCCAGATTTTAAATTTTGTTGTAAATATAGCACTTCTTGTTGTGAATATAGTTTTTTTCTGTTGTAAATAACCTCTGTACATTTACGGACTTGAGTTTGAAACAAAATTCAAGTGTTTAAATGTTGTTGTAAATATGACACTTTCTGTTATAAATATGGTTTTTTCTGTTGTAAATGGTCATGTGTTTAAATGTTGTTGTAAATATGACATTTCATGTTGTTAATATAAATAAACTCAAAAAAGTTCATAGGGACTTCTGTGTAATTTAGTGATTTTAAGAGATCTAATTGTATTTATTTCTGGTTCTTGGGACCTGCCCGTAATTTTCCCATAAATCTTTGATCATTTTGAAATGGAAATTCTATGAGACGAAATGGTACCCTGATTTAACGGATGACTATGTTGTAACCTGGCAGGTAACTGCCAAACAAAGAAAGATGGGAAAATGACAGTTAGGTCCCAAGGACCATAAAAAATAGTAAAAATGTCCCAATAGAAATTCATATATCAAAAAAGTCCTTAGAGACTTTTTTGATATTATTTATATTGAAACAAAATCCAAGTTTTAAAAATTTATTGTGAATATAACACTTCCTTTTGTGAATCTAACATTTTTCTGTTGTGAATGACCTCTGTACGCTTAGAGTCTTGAGTTTGAAACAAAATCCATGTATTTAAATTTTGTTGTAAATATAAGACTTTGTTGTGAATATAGCTTTTTCTCGTTGTGAATGACTAGTTTTAAAATTTTGTTGTGAATATACACTTCCCCTTTGTGAATATAACACTTTGTCAATATAAATAAGATCAAAAAAGTCCCTATGTAAATTTCTGTTGAGACTTTTTTACTATTTTTTAAGGTTCATATTAGGTGCACATCCTTATGTGCACCTTATGCTCATCCCTCTATTAAGTATTTAGATTTAAATTATATCTTTTCTCGGGAATTTTTTTGCACCCAAAAGATCTCAAATTAATTAGTTTCAGTCCGAATTCGTAAATATTTCTCCGTAATAAGATCCTTGAAACTAATTAATTTAAGATATTAGTCCAAAAAACATTTCAGAAAGAACATATAATTTAAATTTAAATAAATAAAAATGTATAAAAAATTTTAAAAAATGTCTCATCCCTTTAATTAGAGAGATAAACATGTAAGAAGCAAAAGCACTGCTACCGACCGTTATTATTATTATTATTTTGCTAACAAGACAAGGGCTAGATGCCCAACAAACAAACACAAAACATTACATCACTGGGAAATAAATCCCAAACTCTCTCGACAAACCCAAGATCTCAAGCAAGAAGGACAATTATACAAAATAGAAGAGGTAGAAATACCCATCTTCTGCTAATACATCAGCTATCCTATTCGACTCATGAGGAATAACCTTCAGCTTAACTTCCCACTGACGATTTAAAAGGCTCCTAATCTCCATATGCAACAAGCTACCTGCTGTGAATGTAGGGTCCTGGATGAGATGAATTACTTCCATTGCATCAGATTCGAGGATCAAACGCCTCAAGCCCATATCCCACGCCATCTGCAAGGCCTCATAAATAGCCCATTCTTCTGCCATATTAGCACTGCAGAAGCCAATTTTTTTAGTGAAACCAGCAAGCCAAGAACCTGAGCTGTTTCTAAATATTCCCCCACAACCCGCAAGAGCAGAATCCACAACCACCGCCCCATCAACATTAATCTTAGTCCATCCCGCAGTAATACCAACCCCACCTGACCCACTTAAGCCTTCATGATTCACTACAATAGAATCTGCATGATCCATAATACAATAATTCTCCCAGACAGCAGAAACAGTAACAGCAGGGTTAGTGGGTTTCGAGAAGTTAGATTCAAAAATACTTCAGTTTCGCCACTCCCAAAGCTTCCATATCGCTACACCAAAAAATATCTTCCACCTCCTTCAAGCCAATAACCCAATAGACTTTCTTAAGTTCATGTTCATCCAAGAACTACCGACCGTTATTGACCCCACGTAGCATGTTCATGTTTTCATATATAATACGAAACACCCAAGTCGGCCCTTTGAGCAAAAACAAAAAAACCCAAGTCGGCAAGTCCCATCAATGCCTATATATTGACAAAAATTGAAAAAATACAAAAAAAAAAGCCCAGAAAAGTAAAACCGCGAATGGCTGAAGGATATGATGCATTGAAGAGTCTCGTTCTTGGCCTCTCATGATATATCCAAACTTTTGGGAATTATCTGATTAACAATATCAACACATTTTTATTTTGACATAAATATCTTGGCCTTGTTGTTTGATTCCATTTTCTGTTTTCTTTTTTCATAATAGTTTTATAAATTTGTTTCTTATAACAAGTTTTGGGAAGAAAAAATGGGGAAAAAAAATCTATTTGGATGATTATTTTAAAAAATTAAATTTAAAAACATAAAACTTGTTTGGAACAATTGTTTATAAAGTCAACCTGACGAACTGAGGGACGGCAACGTATAGGGTGGAGTGTGCAGTGACGACAGACAGACGAAGGATCAGAAAACTAAGAGGATGTAGACAAAGGCGAACGACTGAGAAGGCCAGTAGATATCACGGCTGCAAGTGAAAGTGTGAATTGGGAAATATAACAAAGCAGGACCAAAACAAATGGAGAAAAAATGTAAAAATCCACAGCATTATCAGGCCTAAATAAAGATGGCTTTTTTACTGACTTTTTTCCCTTTCTCCATTCACCATGTTCAAATCCTCACTAGTATATCAAGTCTCTCCATTGTTTGGCATATCAATCATTGAAATTTTGCAGTCATATATTTCCTCATCTATGTTTCAATTCACACTTTCACACTTCACAGGGTAAAATGAGTCAAATCATTGAACAGGATTGTGTTAGACATATTAAGGGTTCAATTGTTGTAATTTTAGTCCTGAAGGTGTCACGTACACACACACAACCAAACATATGATGTCCACTTGTTAACAATCTTCCCTCCAATTGTTCTTAAATCATTGATTCCGCACAGATCCCTGTTTGTTTTATTCTGTGTTTTCAAGTAAACATAGTGTCATGACTATAAGTTTTCTGTAGTGTTATTTCCTATATATTTGTGTGTGTGTTGTTGATAGTTTGGAGTGGCAGATATATGTTGTGAGAATACTCAATGACGTATAAAATCAGAAAGGGTTCCCTCATATAACGGTGAGTTCCAATCCTTTCTCCATTTATGCTTTTCTGATCGAAGTGTATGGTGTAACTTTTGGCTGTTGGGATACATGTTTGATGCTCCAAAAGTGACCTCAAACACAGCCTAACTTGCTCACACCTTATAGTATAACCCCTTATTATTTCTAAAATTTATAATTTTTTTCTTGATTTTCCCTATCATCGCACAATGAAAAATTCAAATGCTAATGATTTTAAAAAATCAATATATATTTTTTAACAAATTTCATTAATTTATAATAATTGATTATCTAGCTTTCATTAAGAGAGAGTATATGTTTGACATTTTAGCAAAAATTGCGTTTATGTTGGAAAATAGGAGCCTTTTAATGTTGTTAGTTGTTACAATACATTCTCGAGTCATTGAGACTTGCGAAAAATAAAATTACGGATTGAAATTCATTTGGATACTATTAAATGTTTCCCTTGGTTTATATAACTTTTTATGAGTGTTAAAGAATTGTCTATCCATATATTGGCCATTGATTTTTTCTATGAAATGTTGAATTTTAAATCCACGTCTATATCTTATTTTATAAAAATATAACTTCTCTTTTTTATATAATTGCGTATGTATCTTGTTGATAGTTTTATGTGGATTCTTAAAAATGCAGTTATATGCATGACAATACCTAGTGTCGTATAAAAAATTAGAGAAGGCTTCTTCATATTTTCTCTTGTTCTTGTTTTTAATGTATACATATTTACCTAATTTGATTAAATTGAAAAAACTAGTTAAGTTAGTTAATATGATTTTTTTAAAAAAAAATACCTTATTATCTTCCTTAATTCTCTCAATCATTCTCTTACTTGATAATTATTGAGGGAATATTAATATGTGTAGATTAAAAAAAGTTTAACAAATATAAGAAATATGCCTTATATTTAAAACTAAGATGAACTTCCCAATTATGTCATACATTAAGAACCTGAGGAGTATGATGTTTATCAGGCCGATCAAGATGCCATTAAAGTGAGTCTTCCATTAAGGGCTAGAGGGAGTAATTTAGACCCTTTTGCATCAACATATTTTACCTTCAATTAGAGATCTAGAGGGGTAACATTAGTCAACTTATATCTATCGGTATAACCAAATTAGGGTCTCACTATTTGTATGGCAGTTGAAATAAACTGTACTATTATAATGTTCTGCAAAGCCTTCTTTTGGGTGTGTTAGAATATATCATTAGCCCATGGGCTAATTCCTAAGCCCATGAGTTTGTTGTGTGTTTGTGTGTGTGTGTGTGTGTATATATATATTTTGTGAGGGGGGAGATTTACGATATTTTACAAGTATGATAATCTTTAGTCTGTTCTTAAGTAAAGCAACACATTAATGTTGTAATATTGTAAAATGAAGAGATGTGTTTTTTGTAAGGTGATATTCATTAAATTAAGGGATTTATATGAAGGATTGTTTAAGGGGTTGTAATACTAAAAGTCATCAGGGTTATGTCTTTTCAGTTTCTAGAGACACATGTGAAAGGTTATAACCAAAAGTGCGGCAACCATCACTTGGTGAAAAGTTATATTGTGTTTATGAGAAAATTCTACATAATATAAAGGTATAACTCTTAATATGTCTATTCATGAATCAACATGAGATTCATAAATCTAACAAATTGTTATAACTTTTAATTGGAGAGGTTTTGTTTCAAAATGCACTATTTTAAGACATCACTTCATGACCTATAAATACTCAGCACCATTAGTCATTTTGATAAATCAGAAATCACACAACAAGAGATCAAACTCATTGCCTTTGTCCTTAAGTGTTCACAAAGATAAAGTCAAATTTCCATTTTGTAAAAGTCATTGTTGTCTCGCTTGAGTATTGAGAATGAAATCCATATTCAAGGGTCTTCGTTGTATTCTGCAAGAAATTTGCTCATTAATTCAATTTCCACCATATAAGATAAGTATAGGTAAGGGCAAATTAAGCCTAAAGGAAAGTGTTGCCCACGCCTTAAAGACATTTTGCACTACTTTCTTCTTATACTCCTCGAGATCCAGCCCCTCCAACAATCTTTAGGTTAATTCCATGAATCCAAATGCCATATGAGGGAGTTGACTACAAACTTTATCAAGTTAGAAAGATTTGATGGCCGTAAATTCCTAAGATGGTAAAAGAAGATGAAGTTTCTTTTTACAACGCTAAATGTTGCATATGTCCTTACTACTCCTAAACCCCAAGAAGGAGAAGGAGAGACCATGACTTGAGAAGATGCAATGCTATGAAACTGGGGCATGTTAATTTTTTTTCTTGAAAAATTATACAATAAGAACAAAACATTACCTTCATTTCCTCTAAAAATGGAGGGAATCCACCAATTAGAGTTATGAAAGTGAGGACTGAAACAAAAAATGTGAGCAGCGATCCTCTAGCCTGCAGTGTATTGGAAGATATTAGTACATAGTAAACTTTGTGCATTACATAAATCTGTGTTGCTTTACTTCTCTTACCTGAATAGATTCAATACTTGAGCCCACGTTATAGACTATAGTACCCAGACTTATAGCTATTGCGACATATACAGCGAGACGTAACCAATAATTGCTCATGTCACGGTACATATGCAGGGAGGATCTTCTTATAAGAACAAGGCACTGAGTGAGGAATGCAGCATGGATTCTCTTTTTCCCTATCGCATCAGAATCCTGTAGTTCATTTAGAAGTTATGGTTTTTCCCATTTATGTAATACAGAACTTACACTTTCGCATATTTCTTCCACTTCTTTCAGAATTTGTTTGCGAATTTCAAATGACTTATAGGACTCTACAAGGATATCAATCGCTTCTTCTGTGGTTTCTCTTGTACCAAAGCCTTCTTCTGGATCCTGGAAATGATAGAAGTAAATTCCAATTTTCTCTAGTATTAACCAGAAGGTTTGAGTGTACTGTAGTGCTGTTGGTTATATTGTAAATTCAAGCAACGGCAAAAAAACTTAGCTTACCTGTTCAAAATCCTTGTTTATGATCATTAAGAAATGATCAGAAGGATTGTAGAGAATTGGACAAGGAAAACCATTTGTAGCAAAGAACTACAATAAACCAAAGTAGAATTTCTGAAGTCAACTTAAAATCAGCTTTTGTTGTGCTTATTTAGAAATATTTAATGTTGTAAACCAGGATTCTAGTTCCTGACCTCATTTGCCTCAGATGCAGGGCCAAAATATACTGTTTCGCCAGAAGACAGAGATTATGGAAAAGTTGAAAAACTTCGCTGCTAGGCTGATGGATAGATGCTACAATTGTTCTCCTAATGCCATCCCTTATGTTTAGACTGGCAATTCTGCTCATAACATAATAAGAAGCTGCACTATCAAGCCCACTAGTTGGTTCATCAAGGAAGAGAAGTTTCGGACGTGTTATAATCTCAATGCAAATGCCAAGTCTTCTCTTTTGTCCACTGCTAAGGCCTTTTGAAGTCCATCCTCCAATCCTTGTGTCGATGGCATCTTGGAGACCCATTTCTCTGAGTGTAGAGTACGCTCTCTCCTTCTTCTCTTCCATGGACATGGAATGAGGAAGTTGGAGCTGACATGAGTAATATAAAGCTTCCCGAGCTGTTAAAGTTGACAACATAGCATCATCTTGGTTGACATATGCCTGTTTTTGCATGGGGAGGGAGTGAGGTTAGTGACACTCTCACTTAAATCTTTAGGACATGGAATTTTCTTACTGATGTTCCATATGCTAGCGCTTGTCTCTGCCCGTTGATAAGAATCTTCCCTGTTTGCTGCTTGCTTGAACCCAATCTTCCTGCGATAATTAATTAAAAGCCTGCATTACAACTGCTTAAATAACGGAAAGTAAGTTCCCTTTTACTTAATTTCTCTTTAATCTTCAGCATCAAGGGTGAAAAAAACAACATGTGATACTAATAAAACCTTCAAACTTGATGTCTATAAGCATGGTCCATCTTTTGCGTAGGATTGTTCTATAGTTTTCACATCAGTTATCAAACTACTCTAAACAGGGGAAATGAACATCAAGATATAGATAATTCCAAACTGAAATGTCCAAAATATGCTTGAACATCTTTTGGAAAGCGGATGCAATACAAAAACAGTGTCATCCAGCATATAATTTACTTTGAGTTTCATATATATAGATATGTCATAAAAAAAGTGGAACCTGCTAAAGCATCAAGGAGTGTGGTTTTGCCGCATCCTGAAGGACCCATTATGGCCAAAAGCTGTCCTGGTTTGGCATACTCAGTGAGATTCTGCAATAATGGTTTTTTATTCTTTCCACTACTTCCCATGTCATGAAAACCCCATCATCCTCTTTCTGAGTACCTTTGATTCTATCTGTTGGATTGATCGCCGAGTTCTCAAATGGGGTATTAAAGTCATGACTGGTTTGTAGTTCTAAAACTTTAGAGCTGTTATCTGGTGCTACAGATGGATGAAGAAGGGAAGCCATGGAATATTTTCTATTTTTCTGTTTGTCTGTAATAAGGGAAGAAGGTGGAAGAGAACTTGGCTGACTTGAAATTGCAGCGGATGAATTTATAAGAATAGCTGTGCCTACTAAGAACAACTAGTCAAGATATACAAGATATGTAACACATTTATAGAAATTTATTATCGTAGTACTTTATATGGTAGATTTCCTCAGGACTTTATGAGTCTTTTTTTGGTTGCTAAATCTCAGCATCATCTTTTGATAGCAAAATTAGGATTTAGGGCCTCTAATGTGTCTCTCTCTAATGCTCCTTGTGATGCCCCAACCTCCCAAAAGTTTTTTTTTTTCTTGTGATCATTAGATTCTACATAGAATGTGCATCTAGCTCGATGAAGTTTCCTTTGATGCATAAATGCACATGAAGATTCCAAAATGGTGCAGAAATGTCACAATTGTTAACGTCTACTAATTTTTATGTGTGGCCCACATTGTTGCCCAAGCATTAAAACAAGTAGGTAAAATGACAACAAGGTCCTAATTAAAAAATAATAATATTAAAAAGTCTCATAACTTATCAATGATAGCTCATTTACTTGTTATTAATAAGAAATGAGACTTTTTTGATATTATTTTCTTTAATTGGGACTTTGGTACGATAGGTCATATTAATGGCCATGACATTTTTTCAACAGTTTAAAATCTTCATGTGCATATTTGTATCAAAGGAAATGTTATGGTGCTAGGTACGCATTCAAGAATACTTTATGGATAAATTTGCACCTTAATCCATTATATAAACTTGCAATATTTTGCAGCCGTGAGCCTTACCCTAGTTCTAGTAAGCTTTTTAAGATCTAATTTCATACTACCTCATGTCGTTAATATAAAACCTAATCGGCTTTTTTTTTTTTAGGTTAAGAAAGTTAAATATATTATTTTAAAGTACTTATATTTATCGCTTTCCTTTAAACTAATTTGTCTGATTTGTAAACTGATATATAATGTAATAATACACAACATATGCTATGATTAAGTGATTTATTTAACTTTCTTAATCTCTAAAAAAAAATCAACTGAGTCTTATATTAAGAACTAGAAGGAGTATATAATTTTTTTGGTCTTAAAAAATACTGAATAAATCTTTGATCATTATGATATGAAAGCTCTTTTCTTTCATACACATAATTCTGAAATGAAAGTTCTCTGAGACGAAATGGTACCCAGATTTAACGGCATGATTATTCCTGTTTCCCAGTCAAACTGCCAAACAAAGAAAAGTCACACCCATCAAGATAAGGGAAAACCAGAACCGTTATTGACCCTCGTAGCATATTTATGTTTTCATATATTCTACGTAGCCGAATAACAAAATTGAAGATATCCAACACCCAAGTCGGCAAGTCCCATCAATGCCTAAATTTTGACAAAAATAGAAAAGTAACAAAATAAAAGCCAAGAAAAGTAAAACTGCGAATGACTGAAGGATATGATGCATATTGAAGAGTCTCGTTCTTAGCCCCTAAATTCTTCTTTTACTACTTGGCTTGGTTGGTGTGTCACACGCGACGTAGCTACTCTCTCATGATATATCAAAGCTTTTGAGAATTATCTGATTAACAATGTGAAGACTTTTTTATTTTGACATAAATATTTGCTCGGCCTAAATAAGGATAGTTTTTTTCCCTTTCTCCATCACCATGTTCAAATCCTCGAGGGTATATCAAGTCTCTCCCACTGGACACAACCATTATTTGGCACATCCATCATTGAAATTTTACTGTCATAGATTTCCTCATCTATATTTCAATTCACACTTCACAGGGTAAAATGAGTCAAATCATTGAACAGGATTGTGTCAGACATAAAGGTTCAATTATAGTAATTTTAGTCCTGAAGCTGTCACGTATATACTGATAAGGATGCATCCATGATAGCACCTTGAAGTGATTTTTTTAAGTATGTCTAGTACCATAAACTTTTTTTTTTTTGTGCATCCAATACCGTAAAGTATTTTTTAAGTGTATTCAACACCCTAAAGTATTTTTAGGCGCACATCCTAAATTTCTAAATTTTTAAATGCAAAATTGCACATACCTGAAAATTTTTTACTTGATAATTGTTAAGAGAATATTAATAGGAGTAAATTAGAAAAAAAAATTAAAAATATATTAGAAATAGGGAAAATTAAAATAAAGGACCTAGATAAAATAATATTTAATTAGAAGGACCATAAAAATTGTAATTATTAAGGAGGACCAAATAAGCTTAAAAGTACTAAATTACCTTTCAAATTCTTATTTGCTTCCCTAACATAGAAAACAAAGAACAAAACGCCTTCTTCCCTCCTTTGACCAATTTATCGGTGCCACCACCTTCCTCCTTGTGGTTGCCATTCTCACAGACAACAAGGAAGACATTGTAGGTCTTTCCATATCCCACATCTTGTACCTTGCAAATAATGAGCAGTTGTGTTATTACCTATAAACTCTGCATTGCAGTAAGCTCACATTTCTTCTTCTATTGGTACAACCGCTCGTGCTCTGACTGTGGATAAAATTGTTCTTTGATGATATATTTTCTTTTGTTTTAGACCATTTCATCATTTATATAGAAGGCAAGCGACTATCACAAAAATGGATGTTCATTGGGGCAATGAAGATCATGGTGGTGGTGGCAGCTCCAATTCTTCAATAGGGAGGGAAAAAGAAATTTGAGTTTTTGTTGTTTTCGTTGTGTTGTGAGAAGGCAGCAGGTTTAAGTGCAATTTAATAATTTTAGATTTATATTTTGATATTTGGTCCTCGTCACGGGAGGGAAGAAGGCGCTTTGTAATTTGTTTTCTGGGTTGGGGAAGCAACTGAGAATTTCAAGAGCAATTTAGTACTTTTAAGCTTATTCGGTCTTCTTTAATAATTACAATTTTTATGGTCATTCTAATCAAATATTATTTTATCTAGGTCCTTTATTTTAATTTTCCTTTAGAAATATGTTTTACGTTTAAAACAAAGATGAACTCCCTAATTAGGTCATGCGTTAAAAACCTGAAGATTATATGATGTTTATCAAGCGATCAAGATCCCATATGGAATCAAATAACTCTTCATTTTTAAAAAAAAAAATTAAAATAGAAAGAGTCTTTTTTTATTATTTTAAAGTTTGGTGAATTGAGAAGTTATCAAGTCCAAAACAAATTCCTTCCTAATGAGATTGACTTTCAACCTCTTTGGTTTGGAATTAGTTCAGTTTTTGTAGCAATGAGACTTACGCCATTCAAATTATATTAAGATTATTTGAATTTAAATTGTTTTATTTGTAATTTTTAAAATAATAGATGTAATATTTTTTATAAAATTTTATTTTTATTGTGATAGGTTTTTTAATAGCCATCGACGAACAAACGTCACAGAACACTGTACAGGTAGTTGTGGGAGTGATTATGGACATTAGTAGTTGGAAGAAGGTTTAAATGCTCACAAAGAACCAATGAGGTTATTGACAGAGATTTGCGTGATCTCCCAAAATACCATATTAGAAAAAGATTTGTAGTATAATGTAACCCGTGTCGTTTCTCTACCGAGGAATTAAGTGGGTTTAAATCAAATAAAAAATGTAATAATAACAAATTGGGGGTTTTTGATTTAAACAGATTGAAAACGAAATTAAACTAAACAACGAAATATGCAGATGCGTAAACAGATTAAAACGGTTAAAGACGATTAAAAACAGTTAACCTGCACTGGGATTCCATAACCTTCATCGGACAAACAGATAATAATCAAACTCGTGATTGATTCCGACGAACCGAGATCTCCGCGTTCGTCCGACATTCCCCTCGATTAGACGATCGTCTAGAATTTGATCGAACACGTGGCGAGCTCTCGTACGATCGCACAACGCTCTCTCGAACCGGTCCGACCTATGTCCTTGGGATATCAATCTAGGTATTAAATCTAATACATAATCCGCAATTATAATCGGATCCGATTAAAATAAACAGAGACGATTCCAGACACCGAATGAAGCGCATGTCCTCTGGATTTTTGGAACCCTCAATCCATAGATTAACCACGTAAACTTAGCCGAGCATGGCTAAGCAAAACGAGAAGAAAAGATGAAAAACGCGAAGAACATGAAGAACACTTCGGAGAATTTGAAAACTCCTATTTTGATCCACCAAAGTCTAAAAACGTGAATGAGAATCGTTTGTGGTCACGCCACACTTAACCTAAAATGGAAAAACGAAAATGGGGCTCCAATCCAATTCGGGCCCAAAACAGAAAATAATAAAATAAACGGGTTTTAATTACAAATTCAAGCCCAATTAAAATTCCGACTTTGGCTCCAAAATCGACCGCCCTCTTGTCCGAATTTGCCCTTCATGTCTTCATAAGAATTGTAGCTCTGAATCATCTGAAATATGAAACAAAAATGAGGCAAATCCGATGTCCAGTTCAAGAGTTATGGTAGGAATAGTGAAGAATATAAAACTGGAATTTTATTATTAAAAATGGCTAAAACATAATAAAAGCCAAAGCCCAAATAAAAGATAAAAGCCCATTATTTATTAACTAAAGAGTCTTAAATTATTAGTCAAGAGATAAAAAGAAGTGTATGAAATATTCAATTATCAGTTATAGTAAATTATGAATATAAATTATGGTGGCACAGACTACCAGTATTAATAAATGAATGAAGATATGACACACCAGAGAATAAGAATAGAAGACTTCGGAAATGTGTTATTAATTGCTGCGTAGAGGTGTTATTAATTACTGCGTAGAGAATAAGCATACAAAACGTTGGAAATGTAAAGAAGCCTATAAACATCAACTTAAAGTAAAGTATGAATGAAGACATTTATTGTACTTAAAGTTCAAGTTTGCATTATTTTAAAAATCCATTCCTGTAAAGTATCCTATTATTAATAGTTACTGCTGCGTTAAATGAGTATCAAATAAATGACATGGGCGTTACTTATAATTAGCCACAAATATGGGAACGTTGGAAATAGCAATAGGGTTGTAGTGTAACGCGCTCATATCATCACCAATTCACATCACAAACACAACTTGAACTTTCATGACATTTAATGCATTGACCAATTAGGTAACGCACAATAAAAACCGGTTGATGTAAATTGATTAAAGATTTAATGCAGAGTCTCACCTGTTTAATTAAATGAAACCGAAATTGAACAACTACACATAATACTATGTGCAGTTGCAAATGATTTAATCTTTAATCCCTATAAACTTCTAAAGCACATAATGGCTTCGTATGATAACAAAATATGAATTACTAAGTAATAGATACACAATAAAATAAGTACCTTTAATAAAACAGTATAAACATAGTGTGTTTGAAAAAAAGATTGATATTGATAAATGACTATGAAAATATGTCAGATAGTTTAAGATAGGGATCATTAAAGACTTAATTAATAAGTTAGGTTGACAGATTTCAAAATTAATTTTATATTTTAAAAGTTTAACCACCATACGGCAAACTATAAATGGGATGTTGATGTGGACCAATAGATTTTATTGATTATGCCAAATAGATAGATTGCATCTTTCCTGATCTACCATTTTCTGCTCTTTGTCTTCTCGGTTAGCGAAATACATGTCCCTTTGAGGAGTATTTTTTAACAGGTAATAGCCTAATAAAGTAATAATCCCTTAAACTTTTTCATGTCAAACAGCTTTTCAGTATTGCAAGGCTCGTCGATCTTGACCAGTACAAGCACGCTCGGCGATCTGTAACAAAGGTCACCGATTTTGGGTCTGGGAGGAGCGACGATCTCGACGTGCGAAAAAGCTCACCGATTTGGGGCTTGAAAGGAGTGTTAACCTCCACTTATTTTCAGCACCAAGGGCACGACCTGTAACATGAAGCTTCCTAGTTGGAAAAAGGGATCAAGAATCAACAAGTTCAAACTTATGAATAAATGATGTGAAAAGACACAGATCAGAGAACCGGTGCCAAGAACTGGTACTCACATTGCATAAAGGACAAAAACCGATATTTGGAGATGCTTGATGCAGACGGGGGGAAGAAGATGAAATCCGTTTTTGGGGTCTCATTATTTGTATGGAAGTTGAAATGGATTGTACTATTATAATTTGCTGCAAAGCCTTCTTTCGGGTTTGTTAGAATATATCATGAGCCCATGGCTAATTCCTAAGCCCATGAGTTTGTTGTGTGTTTGTGTGTGTGTGTGTATTTTGGGAGGGGGAGATTTACGATATTTTACAAGGATGATCATCTTTAGTGTGTTCTTTAAGTAAAGCAACAAATTACTTTTGTAATATTTTAAAATGAAGAGATTTTTTTTTTTTGGTAAAGTCATGCTCATCAAATTAAGAGATTTATATGAAGGGTTGTTTAAGGAGTTATAATATTAAAAGTCATTAAGGTTACGTCTCTTCAGTTTCTAGAGACACATGTGAAAGGTTATAACCAAAAGTGCGGCAGCTACCACTTGGTGAAAAATTGTTATGTTTATGAAAAAACTCTACATAATATAAATGTATAACTCTTCATTTGTCTGTTTATGAATCAACATATGAGATTCAAGAATCTAACAAATTGTTATGACTTGTAATTGAAGATGTTTTGCATCAAGAGGCACTACCTAAAGGCATTACTTCATAGCCATTTTGTAAATGTCATTATTGTTTTACTTGAGTTTTGGGAATGCAATTCATACTTAAGAGTTTCGTTGTATCCTGCGGAAATTTGCTCATTAATCCAACTTGCACCCATAATTAAGGGCAAATTTAGCCTAGAAGAAAGTGTTGTCTATGCCTTAAATACATTGCACACTACTTTCTTCTTTATCTTTTCTTCTTGTACTCCTCAGAGATCTAGCCCCTCCAACAATTTTTACTCTGAATTTCGTGAATCCAAATGGCGTTTGTAAGAGAGTTGACTACAAACTTTGTTAAGTTAGAAAGATTTGATGGCAGTAACTTCCTAAGATGACGTTTCTTTTGACAACACTAAATGTTACATATGCCCTCACCACTCCTAAACCCCAAGTAGGAGAAGAAGAGGCTATGGCTCAAAATCAGAGAGAGACAAAAATAGGAGAATGATGACTTCACCTACACAAGGCATATCCTCAACGGGCTCAGTGATGCTCTCTTGGATGTGTATAAAGACTCAACCTTAGCAAAAGAACTCTGGGATAGACTAGAAGAAAATACATGGAAGAGGATGCTACAAGTAAAAAGTTTCTTGTTTCTCATTTTAATAACTATAAAATGATTGATGGAAGATTTGTCATGGAGAAATTGCATGAAATAGAACATATTGTGAGTAACATTAAACAATATAAAATAAATATGGATGAATATTTTATGGGTTAAGGAGCAAATTGGCCAACAAACTTTTACCTCAGGAGCGTCCAACACAAATAACTTTTAAGTGGACCAAAAATACTAAAAACCTTTTAAAAATGTGCAGTCAGTACAACGCCGTTAGAAAAAGATAATGTTCGTTATCTAAGGTGCAGATTGGCAAACGAATTTTTATTCCAGGAGCGCCAAAGACAAATTTTTTGTTACTCTAAGCGTCCAACACAAAATTCTAAATTTCATAAATTAAATAAAAAATTTCTCAATTGTTATTATTCAAAACTACTTGTATAGATATCTATGGATAAAAATTACTCATTCTTCAATTTTTTCAAAATTATAATTTGCTAAAATAAACAAAAGTTTTAATTAAAAATATAATTATATTATTTAAATAAAACTCAAGGTGTTTTATAATTTATTTTATATGTTAAAAAAATTATATGATTTATTTTTATTTTAGAAGAAATTTATGTGAGTTAAAAAATTCATTTAATGTTAATAAAATTTCAAAAATCTATTATATCCCGAAAGAAATGAAATGAGTTTATTTTTATTTTTATAAAAAGAGCTTAATGAATATCAACGTTGATACTTAAATTAGGTATCAAAGTTAACTCACATAAATTTCTTCTAAAAATTATTAAAATCTATTATATTATTAATGGGGGTGGAGTTTTTTTTTTTAAAAAAAAAAATTATATTCTTTGACAAAGTGAGAGGGGGGTGGGGTTCAAACCCCCAACCCCCACACATACATGGGGCCACTTGGTTTTTTAAAAAAATATATATATATATTAACAAATATATATATTCTTCTTAACATTTTTTTTTTTCAAGTTTACTTTTTTTTCAACGAGGTATTTACAAATTCAATAATGTCATTTACAAATTCAATAACGTTATTTACAACTTTTTTCAAGTTTACTTTTTTCCTTTTTAATGCCTCTCGAGTAACAAAAAAACATAACGGTATTTATAAATTCAATAATGCCATTTACAAATTCAATAACGTCATTTACAACTTTTTTTCAAGTTTACTTTTTTTTTCCTCTTTAATGCCTCTGAGTAAAAAAAAAAATCAACGGTATTTACAAATTCAATAACGTCATTTACAACTTTTTTTCAAGTTTACTTTTTTTCCCTCTTCAATGCCTTTGAGTAAAAAAGAAAAAAAAAATCAACGGTATTTACAAATTCAATAAATGCACGCCATTTACAACTTTTTTTTTCAAGTTTACTTTTTTTTCCTCTTTAATGCCTCTAAGTAAAAAAAAAATCAACGGTATCTACAAATTCAATAATGTCATTTATAAATTTAATAACGATTTCATTTACAAAAAAAAAATCAAATTTATTATATTATCAACGATGAGGGGGTGTAGACAAATATAAATATTTTTTTTTTTTTGGGTGGAGTTTTTTTTAAATATATATATATATATTCTTTGACAAGTGAGGGGTGGGGTTTGAACCCCCAACCCCCCACACATCCTTTTCAAAAATTAGTGAATAAATAAAAACGTTATAACCTTGACGACTGTTCATTTTTAATATATATATATATATACACACACATTAACAAATATATATATTCTTTTTAATATTTTTTCAACGGTATTTACAAATTCAATAATGCCATTTACAAATTCAATAACGCTATTTACAACTTTTTTTCAAGTTTACTTTTTTTCCTCTTTAATGCCTATGAGTAAAAAAACATAACGGTATTTACAAATTTAATAATGTCATTTACAAATTCAATAACGTGATTTACAACTTTTTTTCAAGTTTACTAATTTTTTTTTCCCTCTTTAATGCGTGATGTTTTAAATCAAGAAGCTTGCTAAAAAAAAAAAAAATCAACGGTATTTACAAATTCAATAACGTCATTTACAACTTTTTTTCAATAACGTGGTTACTTGAAGTAATATCTATTGTTACTTGAAATATTAAATACTACTTGAAGTAATAGTCTTGTTACTTCAAGTAATTATGTGAGCCGACATTTGGAGCATAAACTGTCGCTCATTTTCAAAGTTGTTCGATATTACTTTCGGACATTACTCGAGTAACACATATAGGCTTCGCAAGTAATGTCGTTTTTACTCGTTTTCAAGGAACCATTTCGATATTACTTTCGAAACTTACTCAAGTAACAAATATATGCTTCACAAGTAATGTCGTTTTTACTCATTTTCAAGGAACCATTTCGATATTACTTTCTAAGCTTACCCGAGTAACAGATACATGCTACGCAAGTAATGTCGTTTTTACTCGTTTTCAAGGAACCATTTTGATATTACTTTTGAAGCTTACTCCAGTAACAGATACATGCTACGCAAGTAATATTGTTACACATGCTATTGTTTTAAACCATTTCGATATTACTTTCATCTTTTACTCAAGTAATATTTTCCTGCTTCGCAAGTAATTTCGCAAACTCTCAGGCACTTCTATTTCTTTGAAATATCTTCGATATTACTCAAGTAACAATTTCTCAAGCATGAATTACTTCAAGTAACCACTCTGTTACTTCAAGTAATTTCGTAAGCCAACGTTTGAACACAATATTACTTCAAGTAATTTCCCACGTTTTCAAAATAATAATTGGTGGCACGAGATTACTTCAAGTAATAGAAGGTCTTACTTCAAGTAATTTTTCTTCCTTGTGTGCATATGACATTAAAACGATATTACTTGAGGTAAGTTTTCAATTTACTCGGGTAATATCGGATCAAGAAATTTTAGAGACTAAGAAATTGCTAGAATTACCTCTGCTCAAGTGTGTTGAGTGAACACTTGAGATCCTTTGAAGTTGTAATTGATACTTATGAAGATTAATTGCAATGTTTGATTATGTTTTGGACTTTATCATCAAAACGTTGGTCACGCCATTACTCAAGTAGGAGACGATGTTACTCAAGTAACTCATATCCATCCAGTATTTTGGTTCCACGATCCTCGTTATTACTTGAGTAGTTAACTTAGTTACTCGAGTAATATTTGATTGTTTCATAAGTACAGCTTTCCTGCGATGATACTTTCAAGTAATATTTATATTACTTGAGTAATGTGTTCCTAAAACACTTAACATCTAAATTAATCCTCGTCATTACTCGGGTAATATTGTCTGCTTCATAACTCTGACTGCTTTCTCACGTAGTTACTCGCAAGTATTGACTATGTTACTCGGGTAACATTTATACTTTGTTAACCTCTGTTTCTAGACGAGTGAACAAAGCATCCTGCAAAATAAGGGGATGAGGGAGAAAACCAAAACACAACAACATAACTTTAGAAATTTATATTAAACGTAGGTTAAATACAAGATATTTTCTGTTGTTTTGTCAATTGCACTGCTTGACAAAATTACGTAGGGAACAAAAACAACCACCCATCAAACTTCTCAAAAATTCAAAATAAGATTAGACAGACTTTTTCTCAAAAAGATTGAAGATAACCATGCAAATATATGTCCCTAACAATGCCCGTATCCATGCTGCCTTGAATGCGGCACATTAGCTTATCAAACGAATTGAGTAGCTGTTGGGAAGAGACAATCTTAATATGGGTGGTGGTCAGCTCGTCCACGGTGAGATCAAGAACTTCCAACAAATGTTGAAACAGGTCACCTTCCAATGGTCGGTCCTCAATTCGCTTCCATTTCCGTCACCTCTGGTTTGCAGCGACAAAGAGGCCACCGTCGGCGGCTTCTTCTTCCTCCTTCCACAATGTTTTCCGGCGTCACTCTCTTCTCTCTCTTCCATATGATCAGGGCAAAATGAACTTTAGCCCATTTTCATAGCCGCTGGAAAATGGCTTCCCACCATTTTTTGTGGGAACCCATTTTCCCTTGAACGTGGGAGAATGGTGTGCGGCGGGAAAGTTTGAATCAAACGGCCGCTGCCACTGGAAAATTCCAATTTTCCTTTTCCCTTCCCGATTTTCTTCAATCCAAACGGGGCCTGAAATTCTCTTTAAAGTTTAAACATTTTCTTAGTTTTTTTTTCGTTGGACAAAGTGATTGCCATGTGCTATGTTTCTGAATCACGTTGCAATCTTGAAGATTGAAATTCTCTTTAAAGTTTAAACATTTTCTTAGTTCTTTTTTCGTTGGACAAAGTGATTGCCATGTGCTATGTTTCTGAATCATTCATCAATTAGCTCTTAACTTTCTCTGTTTTAATAATTCTTTTTCTCCAACGGCTACATTATTATTTTAAACACATTGAACGTTGCAAAACGACATAGTACTCATATTTAACCTACTAATAACTCAGTTCCTTTGCTTCTAAAAATGTAAGACCTTTATTATTTTTTCCAACACTACCATATACTTCATCTGATCCTCATTATAAAACACCAACTAACAAGTGTATTTGGTTATTTTTATAAGACATTTGTTTATTTCCAAAGAGCATTAAATTTTTTTTTTCTATGTATGCCCATAATTAATATATTTTGAAAGTAATAATTAATATAATGTTTTAGAGTTTAAGTTATATACACCACAATTACATTTTTTGATGCAATTAAGTATGAGTGATATTGGAAATTACTTAAATTTTAGGACAATTTTAATTATTTTTATTGGTCATTAGAATAAAGTATAATTCAGTTAGTCACGTCCTGTGGCGGTGGTGGCTTGATGTAATTTTTAAGTAGGGGTATTTTTTATAATAAATTTAACTTTTCTTCTTAACCTCTCTAAATTCGGTAAGTAGTTAGGTAAGACTAATATCTAATGTAAAGAATTAAAATGAGGGTTATTTTAACCTACCTAATTTTTTTGATCGTATAAAATAGTTGACTAGCTCTAAGTTGTAGATCCGGATGGAGTATTTATTATGAATTCAAATAGAGTTTAGTAAAGTGAAATTAAAGTTTAGTCTAAACAAAGAATGGAGGGTGTGAGACTAGTTAATTGGGGTATGTTTGAGTTGGTGTTAGAAAAATACGTTTACGTAAGTTGAGATAAAACTTCTCTTACTAACTTACCTCGTATATCATAAATTACGTTGAAAAAACAACTTCTACCGCTAATCCAGATACTAATATTTGTAATGTACACCTCATGACCTCAAAACAAGGGAAATTGAACTCAAGTAACTTGATAAATGTGCCGTTTGATGATGTTTAGGCTCATAAAAAAGATTCGTGATTAATATATATGTCAATCTCTTGTTTTTTCCGACCACTTGCAAGCAAACTTGAAGAAGAAGAAGGAAAATGATCAATATGATTCAATTTTGACGGAGAGCTCTACGATTAGTTAGATTATTAATTAATTTCCCACAAATGTATATGCACTGCGTCTACATCTTAAATTATATTATCTTAATTATGCTTTAAAATTGTCCTCTCATAACAATTTTTCTTTTGGAAAATAAATAACATTATATATTTATTTTAATTAATTTTTTTATAAAAAAAAACTTATAAGAATAAAATGGTTGTATTACAATTAATTGATCTTTTGTTTATAAATATCAACAATTTTTATTAGGGTAAAGTATGATCTAGCATACTGAGACTATGTTTTGGGCCTTTCTAACACTCTCATGTCATTTATAATACATCTTACATCATAAACAATAAATAAGATTAGGGCTCTAATTGTAACTAAAATATAATATCAATAAGTACTAGATATACTAGAAAAATGATGTCAGTGTTGGATACACCATAAATAAAATTATAGTACTAGACGCAACTTAAAAATATAATATTAAGGTGTTGGACGTTATTAATTTTATCCTTTTTATTACATAAATCACACACATTATTTATTTTGTATTCTTATTGATATATGTGGGAAAAATTAAATGAGAGATAAAAAAGTTAAGCTTGCTTATTTAGGGTATGTTTGTCATGAAGGAAATGGAGGAGAAAGGAAGGAAGAAAAATGTTCATGAGTTCGATTTAAGAAAATTAGAGAAGTGGTATTAAAAACTTTTAATTATTATTATTATTAATTTTTTATCTTACATATTCTGTTTATTAACTTTATTTAACCTCACTTAATCATTTCTTTTATATTGAACTCATTATAATTTTCCCACTACTCCACCCCTTTCCTCCATTTCCCTCTGATACCAAACAGGTACTTAGGATAAAAACAAATCTTATACTTAAAGATATATATGAGGGAGTTTTAAGTATCAAATAATAAATTAAAAACTATTCTAACGAGCACTACTACAAAAAATCCAAAAAACGACCTAAATAAGACCTAATTAACATCCTTTTTCAAAAGAACGTCTCAACGGGGGTAGTTAAAGATTCAAAACTTTTGGCGTCCTGAATATAATTCAGGACGCCTTCCATAAGGCGTCCTACAATAAATACAGGACGCCTTATGTAAGGCGTCATGCATTAAATAATGCAGGACGCCTTACCGCAATAAATATGAATGGGGGGATTATGAAGACATCCCCCAAGAAGCTTGCATCACAGAATTTCATACTATTGCTATAACTAGCTCGGCCTTCAACAACTAAATTCAAAGACAAACTTGACACCAGTCACAAGCCATCCCCAGAATCGGGATACTGTCTCCAAGAAGCCTAAATCAACCATCGCTGCAGAAAATTGAAAACAAAAATTACTCACAGAAAACTAGTGAATGCTATAAAATCTGACTAAAGGCAAGAAAAGTAGAAAGCTATGGATGCAAGTCATGCAACTGCCTTTAAAGAAACAGAGAGGAAAATCAACTAGTGATAAATTTCATTTCAAGCCAATGTCTGATCCTCGGAAAATTGGTTGTCAAGGGCTACATGAGAATGTAACCAAACACATGCTCAGGAAAGTCGGTTTATCAATGTCTCATAATTACTATTGGGAGGAAACTTGGTACATTAAAATGAAGCAAGCAATCAATAATCAAAAGTAAAAGCATAACAAGTCACTGCACTTACCATCTCTTTCACCGTCTTTGGGTTTTTCCAATTGAACGCTTCCCAGAAAACAAGTGCTTGGGCCTCAAAGTAGGAATAACTCTATCAGCTTCTCCACGACGAGCATCATTGTTCCTCTTCTTGACAGGTTTCTTAGCAAGTTTTACTACCTTAATCTTTTGAGCAGAATCCTTCAGGCCCTCACTAGGCACAAATTCGGTTGGTGGGCGTGAAACTGACCTGGACCATGATCTAGATCTAGTACCCTAAAAGTAGGATCACCCTCCCTCAATAACCTATGGATGACAGTCAAAGTTTTCAATGCCATCTGTGAACCAAAAAAGTGAAAGTCAAAGCATATCCAACTATCAAAGCATTGTTGGCATTTGGCAAGATAAAAAAACAAAATATAAGCAATCAATTAATTCTCCAAGATGAATTTTTTATTTCCACACCTCCAACAAATTAAAGGAGAGATGTAGCGCAGGAAGAGAATAATGGGGAAATTATTATTATGTGTAAATTAGGGAATAAAGATAAATACATGAACATTCAAATATTTAATCAGAACTCGTAAAAACAAAGCAGCTTGTTATATTATTATCCAGATCAACTTATGGAATACAGAACCATTATTGAGATGATATTGACTACGACTTGTGTTCTTGAGTAAGAGACGACTCACCTCATATGGCTCCTGACTTGTTATGAAAAAAGTATCAAAGCCAAAAACTTGGTTCTTAAGAACTTCAATTGTTTCCTTTGGAATTTTTATTGCTTCCTCCAATTTCTGTGGTTGCACAAAAGATAAGAAGACAAAAGATACAAAAAATTAAAAAGGAGCATGCCACTTCTAATGCATGAAAGGCTGAACATTAGATGTAATCACCTTCACACCTGGAAGAGGCGAACGACTTGCAATTTCTATGCTAGCTACACTCTGTTTACATGACAAACCCAAAGAATACAAGATAGACAATGGACTTGCATTAATAAAGTACTTTACAAGCTACTTAATTGAATAGAGGGTTTCAGGACTTGTGGCCTGGCAAATTAAAGAAAGCCTTCAATATAACCCTACATGTTGGTCATGCATAACTAAAATGAACAATTTAAAGTTAAGATAGAATGAACACATATGGATCATCAAAGAGAATGACACTGTAAACTTGTAATTGAACAGAATTGAGGTAATATTAATCAGCAAATACAAAGCAACTCAGGAACAGACACAATCCTCTTACACACAGCAAGTTACCCACTCAGCATGCCCTATCAATAAGAAATTTGATTATCATTGTTAACTAACATCTTAATTATACAAACAGCAAGATGCTTAAACAGCCATAGCTAGCATAAACACAAAACAACGCCAGACAAAAGTAATATATGCATAACATCAGTAAAAGCATTTCTTTTGTGACAGTCAAAATTCAGAGGTAAAAGGATCCATGGTGAACCGTGTTTTTGTCAGACCCAGTGGGTCGCAGTCCCAGATCTCATGGACCCAGTTCGACTCAGTTCTATGAAACCGTAACCTAGAGGACGAGATCATCAATTCCAACATTACCTTGTCTTCCTTTCGAACTTTGCCCCTCTCTTCTGCAACTGTTATCCCACAGATGAGCTTCGTACCTTCCTGTCCATCTATGCCTGCACTTAATTTAATACTTCAATTTTATTCTTACACTAAAAACAAATAATATAGATACCTATTTTTAAAAAAATCGAATCATCGTACCATGTGACGCCGCGGTAGATGACGTGTACTTTAATTAAGCAGAAATAGCATCAAGCACATCTTCCTACAATTTAGGCAAAGAACACTTAGAATCACTTCCAAGCAAAATTTAAACACTTCTATCTACACTTTATGTCCCAAAAAGCAATAAATCTAGAACATGAGAAATCCATATTCTGTAAGAAATACATTTAGTGCAAGCCAACATCAGCAAGCTTACATACTTCAGTACGTTATGAATTCTTCCTTATTTAGGGATTGTGATAAGATTGATGGTCATCAAAATTCATAAACTAATAACTGACATGGAATCAAAATGAACCATTTGCATTTATACTTTAATATAGGCAGAAATGAATGGAAAATGAAGCAACAAATTACATGAATAGAGGGGAAGGGGGAGAACCTCTTCACTGTACTCTTGCACTCAGTTTTAATCAGTCAATAAGCAGCTGCCCAATAGGAAAGAGTACTCCTGGGAAACTATGCGAATTGTTGGGTTGAACAGTTTTTACATAAATTAGATATCCATCAACATGGAGGCCTACTCATTTGACTAGTTTTAGAACAACTATGAAACATGAAAATATGGTAAAAAAAAAAAAAGAACAGCTATGAAAAGAATTTAATATGCTTTAGACCTTTCAATCTAATGCTGAAAAATGAAAACGAGTACAAAATATTCCCAACCCTGGATAACAAGAAAGGAAGATCACAATCAATCTATTATAAATCATACATGGTAGAATAATCCCATAAAAGGAGATAAAGAAAAGCTTACGAGTATAAAGATAAAGCTCTCTGAATAACGTGGATAGAGTTATTGTATTTGGTGCGAAGCCTTCTCCAATTCCAAGCAGGGTACAGAGGCAGAATCAGTTCATAGTAATAGAAAAGGCATTCAGTCAAAGGACACCACCAGTAGGATTTATATGCAAAGGCATCAGACACGAGACCAAATTAATAAGCATTCAACTACTCCTTCTCTTGATGCCACCATGTGATGGATTCTCTTTGTGTTCTGATAATATTATTCCCTCCTTTTGTCCATGATCCTATACTAATGCTTTCCATACCATTTAACTTGCCAAAAACTCCTCAAATTAAGCAAGTGCATACATATATACCTTTAAGTCAGAGAACCGGGATTAGCATCTGGGTGTCAAGAGTTCTTGAAACCCAAACCTATTCATTGAATAAACTCAAACCGATTGTGAGCTTTTGGGTATCTTGATTGAGATGTTGGACAAAGTGAGATGCGTTGTTGGATTATAGTTATGTTCTAGTGGGATAATAATATGCCTTATACGTTGAATAAAGTAATTAAATCCAAAAATGTAGAGGAAAAACAAATTAAACACCATCACCATCGGAAAGAATAAAGCATCACATAATCTTGCCAACCCTAAAGATAGAAATATAAGCAATGCAGAGGTTGAAAATTTACTTTGTTCCTTTAAAAATCAATCATCCATACATCGCAAACACAAAACCAGCACTACAGAAAGATAAAGCAAAAAAATTTAGCACAGACGAAGACGATAGGTTGAGAACAAAAAAGGAAATCAGTCAGACGAAAGGAAATTACCTACTTAGCAACTGCGGCTGCTTCGAATTCTTTAGCAATCAACCATGGATCTGTTTCACTTGAAGGGCGGAGTCAAAGGGACACAACACACTTGAGCACAAAAAAGAAAGTAATCAGACAAGGAAAGAGTGAAGGAATGAGAACAAGGGGGAAGTAATCAGACAAGAATGAGATGGGTTTCAATTTTCATCCCACCAAACTAAAATTGGTTAAATCAGATAGATCATATAACTTGTAGTTCATAGAGATTGACTCACTAATTATCTCATACAACCCGTATTAAAACCCTACCGCCGCGAAGAGGGAAGACAGAGGAGACGGAGCTGCTGCACACAATGTGAGGGAAAAATGAAAGGGGTAGGTGTAACATCCCAATTTTAAAAGTAGTATATATTTTTTTCATCGAAAGTAGAAAGATCGGAGCGTAAAGAAAGAATCGATACTTATATTCAAAATGCCGTAAGCCTGATTGACATGTGCGGTGACAAATGACCGAGAGTTTTCCAAAAGTAAATAGCGAGTAGAGGAAAGTGTCTCTTCGGCAATACTCATGCCAGTAGCGACAAGGATAGTCTTTCACATGAAATTTCTCATGGCTTTGCTTCTTTTCACCTCATTCCTGGCCCCTCTCCTAAACTTGACGCTATGTTAAGAGATGAGGTCCAAATGCACATCGGACCGGTGCAGAATTAACCTCATATTTATATACACAAGATATGGAAGATCAAACACAAGATTAATCAACACATAAGTATATAGCAGATGGAAGATTAATATAACAACAAGACACATCTCATGTGAAAGTTATCTATGCTAACAAGACACATCTCATGTAAAGTTATCTATGCTAACAATACACATCTCACGTAAAGTTATCTATACAAATCACTCGTATAGTCGTCTATCACATATAGGTATACAGTAAATATCAGAGTTAGTGTTACAGTACGCGAACGTACCTTCATTGATGGTAAACGGTACTTTTTGACAGCGGGTGAAACAGCGGTACGTTTATCTCAGATATCCTATAAGGATAGTATTTATCAATATCTAGCAAAGATAACATGATTTTAGGTGACAAATTACCATTTTGCCCCCGAACCCCTAATCTACGGAATTTCGCCAGAAGCTTTGTTTTTCGCTCTATCTCCGAATTTTGACAGATCTTTTCCCTCATCATATTTTGAAATATATATCATATTTACCCCTAAATATGATATCTAGACTATCTTGAAAAATTAAAGATAAATCTAAAGATTCCTACTATATCTACCGAAAGAACTACCGAAACTAAAGACTAGGGACCGAAAAACTTACTCCTATTGGCAAGAACTTCCAAGAGCTCTTCCTTCTCTCTAACTTCTCTCTAGGTTTCGAAGTTGTGGTGTGGGAAATGAGAGGAGGAGGTTCCTATTTATAGGAAAATGGAGGGACAAGTTGGAATTAAGGGATTTGTTTTAGGAATGAATCTTTGTACCGTTGGATCGCATTTTTGAGGACAAAAACAATCTTGGCCTTACACCTAGTTGGGCTGCCCTACTTGGCCATTTATGACATCATCTTTGATGATGTCATCTGCGACTTACCGTCTGATTCTCGATCGGTCTTTCGAATCACGTAATTTTCGAATCGCGAAATCTTTGTCGGTGTAGTTTGAAGTACTTTTCTTCCTCGTAGGAATATATAATTTAATGAAATTTATGATCCCATTAAGGGTATTCCGTTATCTGTCAAGATTTTAGGTACCGACGCCTTCTGATTCTGACGTAATCAAATTAGGAAACACTAGTTTGTAGGCGTAAATTCACCTGGTTCGTAATATGATCGACCTAAGTAACCATATCCCTGGTTTGAAAAACACGGTGCGTTTTCTATAAGTCACTTTTAAGACTATCGCCTTATCTTAATTATCCGATACTCCTAATTACGTTGTTGGTTGGTTTAAACGAAACACGAGACCGCTCAATCCGAGATAGAATTTCACCTGGTTCATAAAAGGTCCAGTGGTAAAAGACTAAATTTCTATATCTTGAGGTAGAATTTCATTTCTATATGTTCTCATATCTCTGTTTGGCTCTTTACCGATTATATTATTATTTTATTCAAAATATCTAGATATTTATTTATTTTTATTTTATTATTTATTTATTTTTCTAAGCATAAAATATTTTATTAATATTTTATTAATTATTTAATTATTAATTTCGAATTTTTCCCTTAAATTAATTATTTACTAATTAATTTACTTATATCTTAATCTAAACAATTAGCCACTAATTACTTACTTAGCCATTTACTAATTGTTGATAATTTTCATAATTAGGATAAATTATTATCTCACAACTATCAGACCGACGTTGGTATTTTATGTCCATGTAAAATATTAAAAATCATGGGGCCATAAAGTGCTTTTAATATTATTATATTTATGCTTCTCTATTTTTCAAGGAAATAATCCCAAAAAATTCCTAAAATTAGAGACAATATACTTCCCAAGTTTTTGTCAATATTTGCAGTCATATGGGATTTATCATAATGTTTTCAGACCATTTTCTCATTTTATAAAATACATTTTTCAAGGATTTTAGCTCTTTATCTCTCCTAATTCTCATAGTAGTAATTACCTTAGAAAATAAGATAATTATTACTTATTATTTGAAACCACATATTCACCTATTTTCAATAGGTATTATTTACCGAAATATAATATTCCAGGATAAATAATTATCCGGGTATTACAGAGGGAAGGAGACGAGTGAGAGAGCAGGGTAGAGTGAGGGTGAGGGATTAGGGTTTGGGTAAGGATTTGTTTGGCATGAATGAGAGAGCAGGGGATGGGACTTAATCTGTGAGAGCGTTCGAGGAGAATGAGTGACCCGATAAAGAAAATACAGTATATTGGGCAATTATGGCGTCCTGACAAATATTTAAGAACGCCAAAAAATTCTACTAAGGTGCCCTTAAACTTATTCAGGTCACCAAAAAAGTAGAAAAAAGCCCAAAAAATTAGTTAGGGCCAAAACAAATACCTTTTAGGCGTCTTGAAAGTTCTTTAGGACGCCAAAAAAATTATATTAAGGCGTCCTTAACCTTATTTAGGACGCCAAAAAAGAAAAAATTATCTCAAAACATTAGCTGGCAGCAAAAAAATTCTCGAAATGGCGTCATGGCGCTAAACAATTAATTTTTGGCGCTTATTTTAGGCATCCTGAAAGTATTTTAGGACGCCTTAATTAATTTTAGGCGTCCTAAAACATATTTTAGGACGCCAAAATCTTAAAATTTAAGTATATAATTACAAGAATGCCACCGTGTTTACTTTTAACTTCCTTTTTTAAAATAAGGACGTCTTTTAGGGAAGTAGTAACCTTTTTTTGTAGTAGTGGAGGCTGATAGAATTTCCCACTTGCATTTAAAGATGTCTATTCTCCTTTTGTTTTTTTAAGTTTGTTCACATGTTTTTTTGTTGGTTTCGATCTGTTGTATATGTCTATGCTCCTTTTTGGCTTCATCGTCTCTACACTCACCATCTTTTTCAACTTCTTTTTTTTTTTTTGGTCGTCGATCATCTTTATCAACTTCAACTTCGTTGTATATCCCATTTAGGCTTTTTTTTTTTTGGCATTCCCTTCATGTTAGTTCACTGTGCTCACAGTCACAGCCACCGTTTACTACATATGATGCTACATAACTCAACCTTGTACTTTTATATTCTTCCGGTCATAAATTTGAGATATAGTTTGTTTTTTTTTTTTTTTTTTTAAAAAAGAGATTAAGAAAGTTAAATAAGTTACTTAATCATATTATATATTGTGTATCCTTATATTATATATCAGTTTATAAGTTAGGTATAATAGTTTGAAAAAAATATGACAAATATAAATATTTTAAAGTAATTTAATTAGCTTTGTTAATACTCCCTCCGGTTCTAATAACAGGACAACAATTGAGAGTTGGTTTTGGTCCAATTATAAGACAACATTTCAATTTTTATCAATTTCTTCATAAAATACCCATATTTTATTCTTTCAAGTATGTTTGGTTTTTTTTGATTATATGTATGTATGTATGTAGACTTTTCCAATCATTCAAACTTTTAAATTGTTAGATTTTAATTTATTTATAGATTAATTGTTTTTAATTTGCCAATATATATATAGATATACACACACATATACATATATATATATATATATACACACACAGCCACACACACACATATATATCTATATATAGATACACATGTATATAAACACACACACACACACATATATATGTCTGTGTCTATTTATATATATGTGTGTATACATATATGTATATCAGTGTGTGTGTATCTATATGTTTGTCTGTCAATATATATGTGTGTGTGTGCACATTCATATATATGTATGTACATATATAAACACATACACATATATTCTCTCTCTCTCTCTCTCTATATATATATATATATATATATTTTGTGTGTGCGCATTCATATATATGTGTGTAGATATATGTATGTGTGTGTATCTAGTATACAGTATTCACACACACACACACACACATATATATATATATATGTATATATAGTAAGCCCATTATTTCAATTAGAAAGCATGTGGAAAGGAAAATTCTAAGTTAGAAAGGTATGTGGTAGGGGTTGTTAATTCACTTTTATTTATGTCATTTTAAATTTATAGAAGGATATTTTAGGAAAATGAGTAAAATTAACTAATTTAACCACTCTCCTTAATCTCTCTAAAATCGGTTAAATATGTCCTATAATTAGGACCGGAGAGAGTATCTTTTAAAAAAAATCAACTATGTTTTTTTATTTAGGACCGGAGTAAGTACTATACTGCTACCAACCTATGCAAGCAATCCACCATTCAAGAGATGCATGATGGAGAGTATGAACATTTTTGTTTTTGTTTTTTTACAAAAAACTTGGACTTAGTCTAATCATTTTTTAAATTTAAAACATAAAGGGTTTTTACTTCTTCTAACATGTGCGCTTCATAATATTTGAATTTGTGTTTTCTTTCTTGGAAGGTGAGGCTGCTTACCATATCAACCAATAACTAATTTATTAGTATGAGCACTTTGTTTGCATAGAGTCAACCCCGATCAATTTGTTTTTTAATATAAAGACCAAATGGCATTACCAACAGAAATATAATAAAGAGATGCCAAAGAAGGAAACAGAGAAAATAAGTTGGCAAAAATACATATAAAGAGAAAAAGGCCATTAATTTGTTTGTTGGGTCTCAAAGTTTTATGTATGTAATTTTTGTGTTTCATGTGTATTGCTTTTCTTTTCCTGTATGTCAATTTGTGTCTATGCTAGACCCAATATGATATGGGTTTTATGATATCTATAATTAATATTGTTTTATTCTTCTTTTTTTTTTTTGATAAATTATTATTCTTATTTAATTCCAAGGTCATTAAATAGCAAATTGGCCGAGAAGTACTTTGGATCGTAGATTAACTCATCCCCTTTCACAAAAAATTTTGTACAAAAAAAAAATAACAAATTTATTCTCAGGAACCCAATATTTAATAAGATATACGTTTAAGAAGATCGTTAAAATGTTATCTTGAAAGTTTTTTTAGGTTGAATAATAACTAATTAATATATTCTTTAAAAACTAATTATGTGTTTTAATATAGAAAGTTTTAAAACGTAAAATGTAACCCGATACCATTAAAAAGTTAACGTTGACCATTAATTTTTTAATGAAAAAAAATCAACATTGCTACTGTTTAAAATTTTCAGGCATTGAATTTTACAAAACTTCCTCACATAAGACGCACGTGAGACGGGACACAATCTTCGAGCAAAAAAAGAACGGGACACAATTGCCCAGTTACGTGGCATTATCTTACTGGATCGGATTGGATTGTAGTTAGATAGGAGGCGATTACCGCCTCGTCCAGTTCTTACTGTTAGTTCCTTCTTCCTCCTCCCCAGTTTTCTCCATTTTCTTCATCTCTCTTGTTACTATAGAAAATATAAGAGAAGAACTCGGAAATGCACCAGTCTCTGTAATGTCTTCCTCATTCTGTAACCTCACTCAAGGGCCTGCTCTCCAGTTTCAGAGCTGCTTCATTAAAAGGCAAGCTCTCTCCTTCTCTCTTGCGCGCGCTTAATTTAAGACATGTCTTGAAGTATATTTTGTAAGATTCGATTGAAGCTGGAAAAACACTGTTGTTGTCTTACTTTGAGAAAAAAAAAACCCCTTTCTGAGAAACTAAGATTTTCTAGAAATGGTTATCTTTCAGGAACTGTGTGAGCTCCAAGAGATCACGTTGTAATGTAGAAGGAGAGTTTTATGGGAGATATAGAAGTCAATTGCTTGTTAAAAGAAGGCACTGGCACCGACACGTGCTTTGTACGGTCAAAGCATACTTGTCCTTTTCTAGCAGTAAAGAAGAATCTGGAAGTGAAGTTGAAGAGAAGATTCCAAAGGGAGTTCTAATTTGGAGGGCAATCAAGTTGCCAATTTACTCTGTTGCTTTGGTTCCTCTCACTGTGAGCTTCTAAACTTCATACCCATTTGCTTACTGAAGTACTATATGCATTGACCTTCAACACCAACATTTATAATAGAAAAGAAAAAGATATGACTATGGCGTTAAATGTAAAGGATGTAGACATACCTTTAGTTTGTGTTACATGGAAAATGACACCGGAGAGAAGAGAGAGTAGGTTGTAGAGGATGAAAACTTTTATCTTATGCTCTGTTTCTTTTGCATACCACTAGTGTACACATATACACATTACAAACAGTCTTTACAGTTTCTTAACCGTTCCCGCCAATTTTCAAATAAAAGGGGTTATATCACATTTTATCACCCATGCTTTTCTCAATTTATGGATGTGTGCTAGTATGTGTATTAAGCAGTAAATCAGTACTTTCAAGGTGAATTGTTTTGGCAATGTTACTGATTTTTAGTATGCATGGTCTGAGTTAATACTTCATTCAAAAGCTTGGGCTTTTAAGTGATAGCTTATGAATAATTTTATTACTCCCTCATTGATCCTTAATATAAGAGCTACTAATTAATTAGGTTGGGTAGATTAAGGAAATGATATGAATTAGTTAATTATAACAAATGTGACCTGATCTCTCTAAAAGACTATTGTACAACATCAAATTATACTCCCTCCGGTCTTTAATATAAGACATATTTGGGGAGTTGATTTTGGTCCTAAATATAAGACATAGTTTTCATATTTGTCAATATTTTCCTAATTTACCCCTATTAATGTTCCCTCAACAATAACCAACGAGGAGAGGGAATTGGAGAATCAAGGAAGATGACTATGGTGTTTTAGAAAATACATGTCATATTAACTAATTTTCTTAATCTAATCAAATTAGGTAAATATGTCTTAAATTAAAGACTGCAAGATTAGTTTGGGAAACAAAGTGGATTGAAATCTTATATTTGAAACAAAATTCAATCCCCAACTAACTCCTATATTAAGGATAACAAGGAGTATAATACTCTATGCACAGATTTTAAGGCCATCAACTTGATGGCGATGATGCAGCCAATGATATGCACGGGCAATACTAAATTGTTGTATCAGTCGTAGGTTTTGGTTAAATGAACATCTTACTTTCATCATGGAGTTTTTGAGTGTGAATGAATTACCTTGCGTTATCAGTCTTATTTTATTCCTATTATTGACAAATAGGTAGGTAGTGCGGCGGCTTATCTACAGACCGGCCTCTTCTCATCTAGATGTTATTTGATTCTCTTGGCCTCTTCAGTTCTCATCATTACCTGGCTCAATTTAAGGTGATTTTCAAAAATTTTAATAGGAATTTGTTCTCTGATCACTATGAAACTCACTTATCATGAGAACTTTTGGCTGCGAATAGCTTCCAGTTATACTTAAGCTTCTGTTTTGCAAATCACTAGCTTAGGAATCAATCTAAAACTTAAAATAACATGGAGACCGGCAAAATTTCCTCCATTATTCTTGAATCATTATGCTATATTCTCAAAAACAAGAAATAACATTGAATACTGTCTGATATTTTTCTTGGCTAAGTAGTTTCTTATACTTGATTCATGGCAGCAATGATGTTTATGATTTTGACACTGGAGCTGATAAAAACAAAAAGGAATCAGTAGTCAACCTGTTTGGTAGGTGAGTTTCTAACTTACATTTCTTATCTATGATTTCTTCTTTTTTACTTCAGGTTCTGTTATAGAATAAAAACTGATCTTTTATCTTTTTTATTGAATTTGGGAAGCCGAACTGGAACCTTTGTTGCTGCCTGCTTTTGTCTCGCTCTCGGTTTTGTGGGGCTAACTTTGTCTGCTATGAAGGCTGGAAATATACAATCAATTTTGTTTCTAACTTGTGCAATAATTTGTGGTTATATATATCAGGTAAAACATTTTCTGTCAATTAATAGTGGTTAAGTCAAGTGATAAGCACTTGCTACCCCATAAGTAAGGTTGTGTGTTTGAATCTTGTAAATAGAAAAAAAAATCATATCAAGAGAGTTAATTTTATTTAGAGTTAACATTACTCAAATCTGACTTGGTAGTATCGGATATCAGATTATTATATTAAAAAAAGAGAGAATATTTTCTGTCAATATTAAGTTCATATTGGATTTGAAAATCAAATGGTCTTAATACTAACTTTCACATTCTGTGATCGATTCATTTGGTAATGCAGTGTCCACCATTTCGGTTAAGTTACCAAGGACTAGGAGAGCCATTGTGTTTTGCAGCATTTGGTCCTTTTGCTACTAGTGCTTTTTATTTATTGCAGGGCAGTGAAAGGTTATTTCTCTCTTCACATCCATTCATACTTTCTAAATTTCGTTGCCACTTTGTTTTTCTAGTTCAAAGAGATTTTTACACAAGTTCGGTACTCTAGAGTCTAGACTAAGATGATACTCGGTACTCTAGACTATGATGATATTCATTTTTTAGTAAAATTCAATTTCACTGTGGTTTACATAGCTATGAACATTGATGACTTTTGTAATTTCACGAATGAGCCAACCTGAGAATTGTTCCTAAGAGTGAGCCTCATGATTTTGGAAATAAATTGACCTTTATGTTTTTTTTTTTTTTTTCCGGGTTCATACCATTGTTAGTCCTTGTATTTTGATCAAATTTTGATTTTAGCCTCTATACTTAAGCTTAGATCAAGTCCTTGAGAAACTGTAGGAACTAAAACCAATGATTTGAAACTATAAGGGCCAAAACCAAAATTCAGCCAAACTGTAAGGATCAAAAGTTATGCTAACCCTTTTTTTCTTTATGTATTGGGAAATTTCATAACTTGATTGCTGATTCTCTATAACTTTGATAGTGTGATGAACCATTTACCCTTAACTGGAACAGTTCTTTCGGCATCCGTCCTTGTAGGCTTCACAACAGCCCTGATTCTCTTTTGCAGTCACTTCCATCAGGTTACTTCCATTTCTGAATTCTTGTTTATTATTATTAATCCATCTTATCTGTGATTTCAAGTTTCTGACTTTGCTTGTAAATGACTGATTTTAAGGTGGAAGGTGACCTGGAAGTTGGAAAATTTTCACCTTTGGTAAACAAACTTTGTTTGGACAAAGCATTGTCTGTTATATATTGATCTTAATAATGTGATCATGTGAATCCATAAATAATTTATTTATTTATGTAATTCAGGTCAGGCTTGGCACTAGCAAAGGAGCACAGATAGTGAAAGTGGCAATCACAATGCTATATGCTTTTTTGGCTTTGTTTGGACTAACTGGCGTGCTTCCTCTCACTTGTCTTGTATGTTCTTCTATACCTTCAAATTTTTAGGGCGTGTTTGAGTTAGCATTATAGAAACACGTTCACACAAGTTGAGACAAAACTCTTCTTACATACTTACCTCGTATACCGTAAACCACATTAAAAAAATAGCTTCTACCACTAATCCAAATGGGCACTATACCTCCCCGTATTTACTAGTAGTATTTGACTACTTTTAGCATATGAGCAGCCAGTTTGCTGTAAAAATAAGAGACAAACATGAAACTAACATAAGTGAATCTTTCAAGTTGTCTTCTAATTTGTTTGGTTTGCATTTAGGGATGTAAGATTGAGACATGCAATTTGTATAATATTTCTATTATCATTACTCAACGGTAACTTTTTCTATAATATTTCTAAGATGGACACATGCAACATCTATAATATTTCTATTAACAAATTTGGTTTATAAGGAAATAGACCAAGCTGATCATAAACTTGTCAGAGTTTTCAACAACACATTTTCAACATGCTTATATACTACTTTAGACCTAAATGTATGAGTTAGATAACTAATTTGTAGAGATTAAGAAAATTAATTTAGTTACTTGTAAGAAATGTATGTTGGTTTCTTAAAATATCCCTTAAATCATTTGCATTTGAAACTATCTCTAATGGAAACACAGTTAATACATGCAATTATTAGAGATAATTTGATGAACAAATTATAGATTTGGAGAAAAAAGTGGATTGAGATTATATATTTAGGATCAAATTAAATCTCTCCACTAGCCCCTATATTTAGGATCAGAGGAGCATTATATTCATAATTAACTGGGAAGGTAGGTCTATTGGTCAAGTTCTCACACTTATTCAACTTTTTCTATACATCATGTCTGATATGTGCCCTTCTTTTAGGGTAGAGATACCATTAATTTGGACAATGGGGCTTATAATTTTTTTTTGGTTGTTTGTGATATCAGTTCCTCTGTGCTTTGACTCTTCCTATGGGAAGCCTAGTGGTTAGGTTTGTCCAAGAGAACCACAAGGTAAGGAGGACCTTTTTGATGAATATTCTTTGGAAACATTAATATATGGCTATGTGCTGTTTTTAACCTAATTAAGTTGTATTTTTTTTTTGGCACAGGACAAGCAAAAGATTTTCATGGCTAAGTACTTCTGTGTGAGGCTGCATGCTTTATTTGGAGTTGCTTTGGCTTCTGGATTGGTTCTAGCCAGAATATTTGATACAAGGCTATGTTTCAAGGCCAATATTCGCTAAAGTATTATAGTTGTGAGGTTTTAGCTTATCAGACAATGAAAATTTTGAACCTAGGAATTGGGATGCATTTAGTGCATAGAGAAAGGGATTTGGCTTCTCTCCTTTTCTTTTTTGATCCGCTCCCATCATTTACCATTTTTATGACCATTGGATCAAGATCTAATGGTCAACATTTAATCTTATTAATATTTTTTTTTTTCCTCTTATAAAAGGAAAGAGAGAAGGATGGGAAGGAAATGATGAGAATGAAATTAAATGTGGACGCGAACCATTAGATCTTGATCCAATGGTCATAAAAAGGAGATAAAGGATGGGAATGAATGAGAAAAGAAAAGGAGGAAAGCGTTCCAGAAAGGACTCAAGGAAGAGAAAAAGGTGAGAGAAAGTACTTTTATTGTACTTCCTCTTGTCCCTTTCATAAGATACAACTAACTAATTCTCAAGGATAGAAAATGTTGTTGAGGTTAGTCGGATTAATAAACACAATGAATGTTGGTCCTAATAGAAAGTGTTTTAACTGCTTAAACACGAGGTTGAGTTTGAATCCTTGTGAAAACCATTTGTATTTCATTCTTGTATGGACTAATTGGAAGGAAAAAAATATTCATATTCTATTTTTCTAGTGATTGTTTGAAACTACTTATCATAAGCATGTTTATATAATAGAGGATAATTTACCTCGTACATTGTAAGTCATGATTGAAATCCATTTTTAAATGCCCGAGTCGCCAATTCAAACACCAAAAGCGGACACATGGGGGCTACCCCCCAAAAAAAAAAGATGTAATCTGTGGATGCATGCGTGGTGGAATCGAGCTTGTGATTTGTGGGGTGAAAGAATCATGCTCTAACCATCAAGCCACATGAATGGCGAGAATACTGGTGCAATTTGATATATACCACTCTGGTCCTATTTATAAGTTCAGTTTGACCAAATCTCACATACCAAGGAGAGGTAGTTGACACAATAATTATGTGGGTAAATTTTCAACTTTGCCCTTATTTATGATTGTACATTTTTCAACTGTTTCTTCTCTTTCTATCTTTATGGGTATAATTAATATGAGTAAAATTGTCAAAATCTCATTTATTACATGAAACTAGACTTATAAATAGGACCAAATTTTTTTGGTCAAACTGGACTTATAAATATGACCAATTTTTTTTAGTCAAACTGGACTTATAAATAAGGACAAAGTGGTACTTATCTAAGTTTACTTTGTTGGATATAGGATATATTAAATGCCTATTATTTATTTATTTTGTTTTATATCGCTTTATAGTTTCCTTTTTTTTCCCAATAATGTAATTTTGATATGCATATCAAGAGATGACATTTAATATATCCCAACCCATCAAAATATGGCTATCGGAATATAGATGATGAATAATAATTAATTTATCAGTTTACTTTTATTATTATTATTATTATTTTTAAAATCATATTGGTCATGAAATAATTCATGCTCTTTGTCATGAAGACCAATTTTTTAATGATTCTTTGATTATATACATTGAAAAAAACCAATTTCTTGATAATTATTTGATTACATACATTGAAAAAAGATTTATTTTTAGCACGGATTTAATTATATATGGGTTTAACAATATGAAAATACATCTATATCATATTTCAAGTATTTTTATTTATGATGTAACATTTTTTATTTTCGCCCCGTTAACAAAATTCTTGGATCCGCCCTTGTAAAATACGTACTAGTGTTCGATCAAGCCTCAAAAAAGATTGTGAGGATCCATGTGCCTAAACAAAAAACAAAAAGAATATAAAGAGTCCTTTTTCCTCTTTCCATGATTTTTATTCAGGGGCTGTACTTTGAAATTAAATTTAACTATATATGTACACTGATATTATAATTGAAATTAATAATTATCATAATATTGATTAATGCCCATTTTCATTAATCATCAATAGAGTAAAATGGCCAACATATGGGAAAATTCTCTAGGACATGTATGACGATCACATTTGAACAGTTTCAGCCAAAAAGAAGAAATAAAACTCATATAGAGAAGTAACACACACACAGTGTCGGAGCCAGGATCTAAAATTTATGGGTGCACAATTAGTGTTGGGATTCGGGGGTTCAGGGGCAGCGCCTCCGAATTTTTTTTTAAGGAGGATAAAAGACAACCTACTCCTTCTTAAAGTTTAGGACCAGAAATAGGGTTCAATTGAAAAGTATTTCCAAGGAAATCAATTTAAACAAAACAATATACTCTAATCCCATGGCATACAGATACCCAGATGTTACACAATCAAATTCCAAAGCAACATGCAAAGAAAAATTATTATGGAAATTCATCTAATAATTGGGACAAGACATGAAACATGAACCACCAGACTAGGAAATCAGAGAAGGAAAGGTGGATACATATAAATATATATGGCCTACCCAGGTAGAGACAAAACATGCTTCCATTGTTGGCTAAGCTTCAAATCACTTCCCTATTGTTTTCAACTACACACCCACTAAAGCACCCAAATATAAATAAAGTGAGGTGTGATAATTAGTTGGAGAAAACAAAACAGACAGAGGACATACATGTGAGCCTGTTTGTGAATTGATGCGTTCATCTCAAAATGAGAAACCAAAAGCACATTTAGTCCTCAACAAAAAAGCATGTCTTGCCAAAGAACACCACTACGTTTACAATCCTCATGAAATTTAAGCCCAGTTACGTTTACAGTCCTTCCTCCACTTATCATGAATTTTCTCCAGCACAGCCTGCGTAAGCCCAGCTTTAGGCACACTAATCCTATCTCTAACCTCCATTCCTACTCTCCTCAATCTCCTCAATTCCTGCTCCTCAAGAGTCAGTTCCACCATAGTTGGAAATTTGAACACAAAAGCCCCAATTTCAATATTAATTCCACCTCCTCTGCTATATACTCTGTTCCTAAATTTGGATCCTTTGCTTCAATAATCTCACCCCTATTCCATAACTCATAAACCCAGTGTACTAAAATCACAGTATTTTCTTCCACACACAACCGGAATTTTAACGTCAACCAAGCACAGGGAAAAGGGAAAAATATATATCAACAATAATCAAGAAACCAAAACATCTCATATGTGAAACAAACATGGATTTAAATCACTGAAAACCAGCTCGAAGGTCCATAGAGAAACAGAAAAGGAGAGACACAGATCTAGGAAAATCAGTAAAATCTCGATCTGGTTCGAAATCACCAGAGTTGGAGGACGGAACAGAGGACGTGGATGAAGAACTGGAGTTGGAGCCTTGGAGGAATGAAGCTGGACGAAGCACTGCAGGGAGAGAGATGAGATTAGGTCACTATTGCCTTTTTTTCATTTAATTAAAAAAAAAAAATCTCCAATGTTTACGTCTGCACGTGCGGTCGTGTGCCCCTATGTGACTCCGCTGCTGCACACACACACGTGTGTGTGTGTGTAAATATAAAAGAATGGAACTAACTATATTTATTATATGGAGAACACTTCAACTCTATAAATTCAAATAAGTGTAATGTAAGCGATTTTTATTTATTAAACAAGGGCCAAAAGCTTTTTACTTTCGATACAATAGCAACTCTTCTATTTTGTACACTTATACGTAAATTTTAATTTTTAATTGTATAAAATTCATAATAATAAATGAGAAATTAAATAATAAAACAATAAGATAACAAAATATATTTAGGAAAAAAGATAAACAAATACCATTTAAACTTAAAAAATCTACTGAAAAAGGAAAGGATAGAGAGGTACTTAGATAAGAATTTGAGTTTTGAATGTTTAGGAAAAAGACATAATCTCCCTTTCTCTCATTCCTTTTTATCTTTCATCCCTTTATCTTTTCTCTCTTCACTCCATTCTCTCTTCTTCACTATTTTGGCATCTTCTTCTTCTAGTCCGTTCACAGACCACCTCGCCTGCGGCCAAAGTCCAACCTCCGCACCTTCCTCCTACTCCAATTTGATTCCTCTCCTTCTTGCTATAGAGAGGATTAGAGGCAACGAGGTAGAGTTCAAGGATATGATGACAAGTCTCTTCCATTTGATTCGATTGTGTTCTACACAAGCTTCAAGAGATCAACTCACAAGTGGCTGAAGGTAAATGCATGAGTGATGAAATGTCAAGAAGAGAACTCAGGGCATGCGTTTCCTATTTGAATTCTCTTCTTGAGTTTCATCACTCATGGATTTACCTAAAGTCACTGTGAGAGCGACTTGTCATCATATCCTTGAACTCTACCTCGTTGCCTCTGATCCCCTCTATAGCAAGGAGAGGAATCAAATTCGAGTAGGAGGAAGGTTTGGTGGTTGGACTTTGGCAGTTGGCGAGGCTGTCTGTGAACAGATTGGATGAAGAAGAAAGTGAAGAAGAGAGAATGGAGTGGAGAGAGAAAAGATGAAAAATAAAAATGAATGAGAGAAAGTGCAATTTCGTCTTTTACTCAAACATTCAAAAACCATATTTCTACTTAATTACATCTCTGTTTTTTCCTTTTTTCAATAGACTTTTTAGGTTTTTTTTTTTAAAAAAAAATTTCAAATAATATTTAGGAAAAATTCCATTTGAATTTGTAAAACCCCGTAAGCCTCCCGAATTAGAAAAATTTGGTAAGCATGTTAGCACACATGAGGGGATATGTAAATTCGGGTAAAATTACTCTTTCGCTCTTAGTTATAAATAAATAAATAATAAAAATAATACCCTCACCTTAGGAGAGGGGTGAAGGTTTTTTTTTTTTGGGGGGGAGGGGTGGAGTGGGGTTTTGTTTTTTTTTTTTTTTAAAAAAAAAAAATTATATTCTTTGAAAGTGAGGGTGAGATTTAACCCCCAACCCCCACACATACATAAGCGCCAAGTGGCCCACACCGGGTTCGTTTAATATATATACATTAACAAATATATATATTCATCTTAATATTTTTTCAACGGTATTTACAAAATGCATAACGCGAATTACAAATCTCATAACGCCAATTACAAATCTCATAACCTCATTTACAACATTTTTCGGAGGTTTACACTTTTCACCTCTTTGATGCCCCTGATTGAAAATAATAAAAAAATGCACTATCACAAAATGCATAACGCCATTTACAACATTTTTCAGAGGTTTACACTTTTCACCTCTTTGATGCCTCTGATTGGGAAAAAAAAAGCACTATCACAAAAATGTATAACGCGAATTACAAATCTCATAACGCCATTTACAACATTTTTTGGAGGTTTACACTTTTCACCTCTTTGATGTCCCTAATTGAACAAATAAAGAGTATCTGTAATTGACGTTATGAGATTTGTAATTCGCGTTATGCATTTTGTGATAGTGCATTTTTTTCTTTCAATTAAGGGCATCAAAGAGGTGAAAAGTGTAAACCTCCAAAAAATGTTGTGAATGACGTTATGAGATTTATAATTCGCGTTATGCATTTTGTGATAGTGCAATTTTTTTTTTTTCAATCAGGGGCATCAAAGAGGTGAAAAGTGTAAACCTCCGAAAAATGTTGTAAATGAAGTTATGAGATTTGTAATTGGCGTTATGAGATTTTTAATTCGTGTTATACATTTTGTAAATATCGTTGAAAAAATGTTAAGAAGAATATATATATTTGTTAATGTATATATCCCATGTATGTGGGGGGGGTTGGGGGTTCGAACCCCACCCCCACTTTCAAAGATTTTTTTTTTTAAAAAAAAAAACCTCCACCCTCTCACTGGTAGCCGCCGGCGGCGGCCCTTCGGTGATGTATTATTTATTTATTTATTTAAAACTAAGAAAAGGGTAATTTCACCCGATTTGCATATCCCCATAAGGCCCCTGATCTATCTTTTTTTTTTCTAGTATATTTATTTTGATTTGGTATTTTATTTCCCTAATATTTATCTATCTTTTTTCTAGTATATTTATTTGATTTGGTATTTATCTGTAATGCTTGACACATTTCTGACCCTTGGACGCCCTATTTAGTTCCTTTCCCGCCAAAATCCATCACCGTCCTCACAACGACCACAGCTGCTTGGTGCGATCAGCCATGGACGACGGCGAAGACATCAACAATCCAAGTTACTGGGAAAAGCCTATGGCGAGTTTTCTCATACGTAATCACTCGGACCAGCTCCGCTGCATTGTATCTTCTCCAGATTCCAAGCTTCATTACCCTCTCTTCGTCGAGTAAGCTACCCTCACCTCCTATCCTCCTATTAATTCTACGTTTCCTTTTGTTCTCACTTCACCTTTTTTTATAAGTTCCTGCATCCGAAATTGAAATCTTCTTGCGCTCTTAAGTTTCGCAGAGTTGATGGACGATGACCCTCACCTTGCCCACCTCATCTTCACCGAACCCTCTACATATTTACAAATATTCGATCAGGCTGCTGTTTGGGCTCATGTGAGTTAGCTCCAATCAGAATTTTCTCTGTCATTAATTTTTCTTGTTTTCTTTTTTTTTTTTGGTTGTGGAAGGAGAGGAGAGGGAAACTGACTCAGATTTTGTGTCTGTGGTATGTAGAAAATCATTTTAGGGGAATCGGGAGCAGAAGAGAAATGGGTTGAGAAAAAGAAGATTCATGTCCGCATCAATACAAGTGGCTCTCCACTTGAATGCCCAGGTTCAATTCTTTCAAACGTCAAGTTTGTTTGAACCATTCACTCAATCTTGCTGATAGCTGTTTTTGAGAATTCAAATTAATTAACCCATCGGAATATTGACTTAATCTTTCTCAAGGACGTGTAAGAATTTATTTTGTTGTCTATCGTGGTTCATTCCCTTATAAAATATGACTAGCGAATTCTGTTTTAATTTATCTTCGAAGGACGCATCCTGGTTAAACTCTTCTTTTTGTTGATTTGGTTTTGTTTATTCTTCTGCATTTCTTCCCTCCAATTATTCATTGTTTTGTATGTTTTGATGCGATCAGAGTCTTTTCCAAGCATAGGACGTATTAGAGTGAAGCACCGGGGGATTCTTCTAACTTTGAAAGGGACAGTAATCAGGTCTGGAGCAATAAAGATGCACGAAGGAGAGAGAGAGTATATGTGCCTAAAGTGCAAGAAGAGGTATCACCTGTACTTGATTATTCAGTGTGTATTAAAAGCATGAACCCATCTTATATGGTTTAAAGCTCCTGTATATTTCCTTGTTATGGTTTTAAAATGGTTGGCATACCAACTTTCAATTCTATAAAATTTAGAGGAAGCTACAGTTTCCCCCCTGAAATAAGACTTAAAAGTTAAAATCATAAAATTGGTCCTTGAACTTTAAAATGTAACAAAATCCCTCTTGAAATTTGGCCTAAAACAAAAACATGATAGCTTAGTGAAAATTAACTAGAAGAGGTTGCTTGTTTCAGTAATTTTCATTGACATCGGATAAGATTTGTTTTTTGTGTGTGAATAACATCATGTGAGAATTACAAGGCCTCTTGCAATTAATTATAATTGGTATAAGGTTTTCATTTTAGTCCATAGTTCATAGAGGCATCTTCTTAAATTTCAAAGCTTGCATACTAATTCTGTTCACAGGGGCCAGGGATGTCATTTTCCCCAAAATTTATTGATAGGCTGGCATCATATTCATTTGAAATCATCCAAATCTTTTCATTGATTACACATTGCTATTACATGTATTACATTACATTTTTCATGGTTTTATTACTAAATCTGGAGGAAGATATCTGATTTATACCCAATATGCCTCATGTTCAATTTTTTTATTATTAGCTAATAATATATCTGTGCAGCTTCCTAGTTTATCCAGAGGTGGAAGCACGAAACTCCATAACTCTACCTTCAATTTGCCAAGTTCGGGTACTTTCTTCTCTTCACTAAAGTCTGTCTTGCATATTTTCCTATACTATTTTCTGTTTCTAAAATTAATATGGTTTTTTACAGTTTTAAAATCTTGATGTATGATGTTACATTAAAATGAAATATAATCAAAATATTGCAATTAATATTTTCCTGCACGACATGAAATTTCATGTAATATTGTGCAAAATTGTAGTTCAACATATGTACAGCTGTACAAAGTAAGCTATAATTATTTTTACTTTTGCACCTTTCATCATGTTTTCGATGAATTCATTCTTTCCATTTTTCTAGCTTTATTATTGCTATCTGACCTTAATTGAATTTGAAGTTCTCTAATTTGGGTATTCTTTTGTTATTGTTCTTGTTTATTTCCCTCCTGTTTAATCCCTGAAGAAATGGTAGTTATTTGTTGTTGTTCATATTGGTAGGGGTCTAAGCCCTGTGGAGGAATAAAATTCCAGTATGTAGACAATACTATAGTATGTCATGATTATCAAGAGATTAAAATTCAAGAAAGCACACAGGTTCTTGGTGTTGGGGTTATTCCTCGTTCAATTCTTGTCATCTTGGAGGATGACCTTGTTGACATTGTTAAAGCTGGAGGTATCTACATTTTTTTGTTCTTATAGTAAATTTTTCTTTCTCTTGAAAATGATTGTGTTACATACAAGAGAGAACTTTATTCAAAGGAACCTTGATTGACCAAAGAAAGGCATTATTGTCTGATAAAGGATTTCAATGTAAGATTCTAATGTGCTATATGATTAGGTGGTCTATGAGAGGATAGATGATTAAAACAGTTGAAAGTTTTTACATCTGCCTGCTAGTAGTTGTAAACTTCTGAGCCGCACTTGTCTAAAAGATTGATGCTCAATTATGATAAGGTAAAGCAGGAGACAAAGAGAACATTGACAAGTGATTCGACCTGGTTCTAAGAAAATAAAGATATAACTATAATTTCATTTTAAAGTCATATTTTATGTGTTAGTAGGGTGTCTTTGTGTTCTTTTTGAACTCATGAATGCAGTAATAATTCTGGATTTTGTCAAGTATCCTTCTTTTCATTGAAAGAAGGACCTTTACTTATTTTATCTTGCAGATGATGTAATTGTTTCCGGGGTGTTGACAGCAAAATGGTCATCAGAAGTCAAAGATGTGCGCTGTGATCTTGATCCTGTACTAATAGCCAACCATATAAGGTGAAAAGAGAATATCTTTTTTAACTGTGTTTGATGATAAAAGATTAAAAGAGAAATCTTCTTAGCATTTGGGATCTATCAGTAATGCTATTATTTTCAGTCAAGTACAAAATCTATAATTACATAGTCCTAAGCCTTTCTGCATTATACTTTTACTATCTAATGATATATAAGGTTGCAACACCAACCTTAGCATGAGTTTTAAGTCAGAGGCTTCTTCTGACATAGATTCTTCAAGAGAGATTTTTTCCCCCTTTCCTCTGTGGGTTTGAGTAATTAGCGGTTTGTCTGTTGTGCATCTTTAAAGGGATTGGAATGCTCTCCTGAGATGGAGAGTTTAATTGTTTGCTTTTGCTTTCTTTTTTTTTTTTTTCCTTTTTTGTTTGTGATGGATTTCTTATCCTCTATTTCTGCATCATTTTTGTATTCTCTCTCTTATCATAAATTAATTTTTCGTCCTAAAAAAGGAAAATAACAGCCTAATCATTAACATTTCGGCTTCTCTCTTTGCTTCTAGGAGAACAAATGAACTGAAGTCAGAAATTGATATTCCTGATGATGTTGTTATGAAATTCAAACAGTTCTGGATCCATTTTAAGGATTGTCCTTTGAAAGGTGGTATTTTGACCGAGAAATCTTTGTTTGGTAGTATATCTATAATTTAAATTTTTGTCTAGAGTTAAGGTGCAAATTTGCCCCAAAAGTTTTCGCTGAGAAGTAGTGTTTTACTAGAAATTTTTCAAGTTCAATATTGTTCTAGAAGTTTCAAAACGTAGTAATATTTCCCCATACTGTTAAAAAACTAACATTGACCGTTAACAAATTGATTTTGACCATTAACTCTTTAACGGTAAGGGATAACATTGCTACATTTTTAAACTTTCAAAGCAACAATGAGCTTGAAAAAATTTTGACCAGGATTAACTGCATTTTATATGTTTCGGATCTATTTACTTGTTTTTGAAGGGTATTTAAACGTTAATTGCAAACATTTTAATGGGAAAAAAAAAAAAAAAGCTCATTTCATTCAATATCTTTATGGGGTAAAGAAAAAGAAGCGAAAAAAGAGATGCATTTATTATCTTTATTAACAATCAATAATAATGGAAGGACTTCCTTTTTTCGGAAGAAGACTGATTCACATCAAATTGATAGAAATCAAAAAAGCATAACATGGCCTTTTATTGATATTAGCCCCTTGTAGAAAATTTCCGGGCAAATTTGCACCTTAACCCGTTTTTTAAACCTTTGCAGAATGTTTTTTCCAGTATTATTTTATATTATCTATCAGCAAGAACTGCAGGTCAAGGGGGTAGCCATAACATGTTTACCCTCCACCCCTTAAATCGTGTTAAACCTTAACCCGTTTTTTAAACCTTTGCAGAATGTTTTTTCCAGTATTATTTTATATTATCTATCAGCAAGAACTGCAGGTCAAGGGGGTAGCCATAACATGTTTACCCTCCACCCCTTAAATCGTGTTAACTGCTATAAAAGTTTATGGGGAGTTTCTGAATTACGTTTTAGATATGAACTTAAGAGGTTTTTCAAATTGTTCCAGGGAGGAATGCTATTCTACGAGGAATTTGCCCACAAGTATTTGGACTCTTCACTGTCAAGCTGGCAGGTAAATAGTCACTCAAATTGGGGAAAATTTTAAATCACTTTCTCATCTTAAAAATCCTTATAAACGTTTAGTTTTGAGTTATATATTCTTCACCCAGAAATTTTTGAGTTACCCTTTCCATTTTATTATGGTGTGATGTACTTATGAAATATATCTACAATGGGATCCCTTGATGTGATTACCCTTAAACTTATTTTCAAATATAAGTCGAGAGTATAAGAGAAATTTGGACAGCAGATGCATGATGTGCGGTGGCCAGCTTAAATTTAACTAGAGTGAGAAGAACTACAAGTTTAGATTATTAAGAATGGTGAAATGGAGATATGTACGAAATCACAATTTTAGTATCTGCTTAATGAATGAAAATGCAACGTATTCATTTATTTTGTTTTTCCATTTAGTTGCATTAACACTTATTGGAGGTGTGCAACATGTCCATGCTTCTGGAACAAAGGTACGAGGGGAACCCCACTTACTCTTGGTTGGTGATCCTGGTATGAAATCCATCACCACCCTCACTACTATTGCTGTTATGAATTATTTATTTGTCCTTTTTGCCAACTAGCATTTTTTTTTATGCAAACACGTTAAATTGTAAATTTCTTTGTCATCAAAGTGATTTAATGTCATGCAATGAGATTGCTGCAAAAATTGGATGATTTTTCGTCTCCAAACTACTATCCTCAGACTTGAATATGCTCTGTCATCTGCAGTTATTTGTTAGTTTACTATTTATTATTTATGTGTACCTTTCTTAAATAATTTCATTGTAACTAAATACTAATTTTTCCTCATCTTCAACTGTATGTTCACTTCCCTTGTCAATACTCATTATGAAAGTAAAACAAAAAGTTCAATCTGAAATTTCTCACTTCCATCATGTTTTGAAATCTATACTCTGTAGGCACAGGAAAATCTCAGTTTTTGAAATTTGCAGCAAAATTAAGTAATAGATCTGTAGTTACCACTGGCACGGGAAGCACCAGTGCTGGATTGACTGTTACTGCAGTGAAGGATGGAGGTCAGTTTTCTTATAGTTTACCTAACTTATGTTGGAATTTGTTCCAATACTTCTTTCCATTCCTCATGAGTGTCAATTGTTCTGGTGAAGTTCTCCATATCATTCAGTATGTTTATGTTCCAAGTTACAGCTTATTTTATTGATTAATGTTAGAATTTTCTTTATTTGCCAATACTGTGTGCAAGTTGCCAGTAAAACGTGGAAGAATTGCAAGGCTTTATAATATTTTATTCTGGTTTTTCTTGGTTACATATGCCTTTGAGATTTCCGGCTTGTTTGAGAAAACTTATCTCGTATGTTATTTATAATAACAATTATTACAGTAATGATTGTAAGTTGAAGCCATCAATTTACGGGGACACCAGTTGTATAATACATAAAACTCATCCAATTTACTTGAATAAATTTTAGTATGCATAAATCTTATGAGTATACTAGCATACTTTATTCACTGCATGGCTAATTTTATTGAATGTCTAGGAGAATGGGTGTTGGAAGCTGGAGCCCTTGTTCTTGCAGATGGGGGTTTGTGTTGCATAGATGAATTTGATAGGTAAGTTTTTTTTTTCAGCGGAAGCATTCCAATCTTTTTCTTTACTTATATGGCAGTGCCCATATTTTCTTGATGCTTGAGTCAATGTTAAAAATTCTTGTTTCGGTTCTCAAGAGTCAATGTTTATCTTGGAGGGTTCTATATTGAAATGAATTAACACTTTTTAAAATAGTTCTGTGGCCAAAGACTGTCATTTCAGATTTGATTGCCTTGATGGTTATGCGTAGGCAATAGTTCCTATGACAATGATTCATAATGCCTTTTGTGTGCTGATAACACTTTGCAACTTCATTAATCCAAGCAGGCTGGGGGTGGTTCTCATTTGATGCTTTAGTAATAAGTTCAATTTCCGATGACCTATAAGAACCTATTTACCTAATTTGATTAAATTAAGGAAGTTAGTTAATATGACATGTTTTTTCTAAAACACCCTAATCATCTTCCTTAAGTCCCTCCATCTCTCTCTTACTTTATTATTGTTGAGGGAGCATCAATAGGGTAAAATAGGAAAAGATTGATAAATATGAGAAATAAGTTTTATGTTTAGGACAAGATCAACTGTCCAATTACGTCCTATATTAAGGACCGGAAGGAGTATTATATTCCCTGGCATTCTAGCATTTATTATGAAACTAAGAATGATTTTGTTTACCAGTATGAGGGAACATGACAGGGCAACTATACATGAAGCCATGGAGCAGCAGACCATAAGTGTTGCCAAGGTACAAGTTTTGATTACATGCATGATAAATTTGGCTTTTTCCAATGTTCAAGTACCATTTAATTTGTTTGAAAGTATGGCTACTGATTATTGTCTCACTCTTTCTCCTGCTTGCTTTGGTCAGGCTGGTCTTGTAACAACGCTCAGCACTAGAACAACAGTGTTTGGTGCTACCAATCCTAAGGGACATTATGATCCTGATCAACGTATCACTTCACCAGACTATTTATTAGTTCAAAATTATTTTCAATTGAAGTCAAATCATTGCTGCAGTTACTCTTTTGAATCACTTAGGAATCAAGGAATATACGATAGGGCAATAGGCCACTGTCCTTAATTTAAACTTAGCATATACTTCTATTCAATCCTGAGTTATGCTTCTTCATGCATTCTATTAATACTGATCAATTTTACTATCCAACTTAGTCATTTTCTTAACACAAGTTAGCTCTATCTGTCAACACAACACTCTCTGGTCCTTTATTAAGCAGGTTTGATATAGTCCTTGTGCTCTTGGATACGAAGAATCCTGAATGGGATGCGGTAGTTTCATCTCATATTCTTAATGAGGTAATATGAATCTAAGTATTATGCATACAGTTTATTATAATTACGAAAATATAATACTTACTTGAAAAATGATATCCAGGCAGAACCAGATGGAACTAGGCAAGATGAAGATCTAGCAAATATCTGGCCTCTTTCTACGCTCAAGAGGTATAGTATATTTTCAAAATACATGACACCGAAGGAAAACACTATTACAAAATACATGATGTCTCAAGCTAAGATGCTACTAACATCTTGATGATTGTCGAGCACGTCTTGAAAATCCATTTTTACCATGTGAATTCAACCTTGTAATTCATTTTTAACTTTGATTCGAGATATGGTGGCTTCAAATCAATTCCCGAAAGTAATACTGAAGATATTACGTCAAAACCATGTAAGAAAAACATCAGTGACCAAATAGTGTGAAATATGCAAATTGCCAACAGAACTGTGTCTCAAATGAAATCAGATCCTTAAATCTTGACATGTAAGAGATGCTTGGTTGCTTATAATAATGAAGAAAACCTACAGGTATATTCACTACATTAAAGAAACCTTCAAACCAGTCCTTACTAAAGAGGCTGAGACAGTCATCTCCAGTTACTATCAACTGCAAAGGAAATCTGCAACTCATAATGCAGGTTTGAAGTAAAGACATATATGTTGAAAAAAGAGTTTAGTGCTTAAATCAATTCTTGTTGGTTTAATTAGTTGCAATGTAGCTAGGACAACTGTTCGTATGCTGGAAAGTTTGGTTCGCCTAGCTCAAGGTATGTTATTGAGTACTGACACAAAAGTGAAACTCAACTTATTAACTTTTCCCTCTATGCTTTGACTCCTTAAATGTCACAGCCCATGCAAGGTTGATGTTCAGAAATGAAGTGACTAGATTAGATGCCATCACAGCCATTTTATGCATAGAATCTTCAATGACTACCTCTGCTATAGTGGATTGCATTGGCAATGCTCTGCATTCCAATTTTACTGAAAACCCTGATGAGGAATGTATCCTTGCTAGCTTTTTATGCAAAATAGTCTCACAGAATTTATGATGTTAGTTTGTTATAAAATAAAATTGGAGTCTTGCCCAAAAAAAATAAAAAATAAAATTGAATAATAAGTAGTTAACGTCATGTTCTTTACCCTCCTAAATTGATGTGTTCTTTTTTACCTAATATTTACTTTGCCTATGCTGAAAGCCATTTACATTCCTCTCCATTTATTATCTTCACCATTAAATCAACTTTCAAAGGTTGATATTTAACATATTATAACATTATATTATAATCTTAAATAACAAAAAATATATTAATAAATTTAAAATAATTAAAATTAACACAAACATTTGCAGGGATAAAAAGTTTTAAAAAAATTATAAAATATTTTAATAAAAGTTAATAGTGTTGAAGCATTTAGGTATAATTTTAATAGTTTAAATTTACTTATATGTAATTTTCTATTTAATATTATAATAATATTATTATCAAATATTAAATCTCAATCATTAAAAGTTGTTCTAATCGTCAAGATAGTAAATGGAGAGAAAGGTAAATAGAAACGGCACTAACCCAAAAAAAGACTGCTAATATTAGTCTGCTTGATGGAGCTTCTTTTTTTAATACCCTTTTTAATTATGACCTGGTAATGGTCTTTTTATTTAAAATTTTTTATTCATTTTTCAGTATTTCAAATATTATTATTTGCACTTCCTAGATGTGGCATGCTGGATTTTGAGGAATCATTGTTACAAAATGAAGGTGCAAGTCAACCATTTATTTGTATGTACATATCTAAGAATGGCTTTAACCAATCCTGGAATTGCTGGAGAAAGAACAATATATTTAATGTTGCTTATGCATGCTGCGAGTTCTGTATCATATTGTAATTTACTTTGCTTCAACTAGATACAAATTCTTAACTGCACGGACAAACAGATACCAAACAGGAGAGGATGATACTAGGAAAATTGGGAATTGATGAATCCTGACATTAGCATCATAGAAGGCTGAAAACCAAAAGACAAGAGCAGGTTTTTAGCTATTTGAAGATCAAATCATAAAAGTATTACTCCTTGGTTGATTGTGCAGTTTTCACTCTAAAACAAGGCTTTAGCACTGAAGGTGAAAAGGTATATCCTTTATGTAATAACAAATATATAGATGATTTGTCAAATTTCTATCCTCAAGCTCTGTTAGTAATTTAGCCTATTTGTTATCATTGAAGGTGAAAAGGTATATCCTTTATGTAATAACGAATATATAGATGATTTGTCAAATTTCTATCCTCAAGCTCTGTTAGTAATTTAGCATATTTGTTATCATTTGAAGTGCCATTGTAGTATAATTGTTGGTTTGTATTGAGACATCTGGGCAGGAAGTTGAATGATGATTTTGTTCTTGAGCAATCTTTTTTCTAAACTTGCTAACTACTTGATGACATATATTGCTTAAGCTTCATTTTGGAGAAGAAATGGGCGAAGAACGTGCGTTTGGTTGAGTGTAACTAGAATATGTGTCCTTCCATTTGACTGGCATTTCTTGTTCCACTTCAGGGTAAATTCTTGAAACTATATGTCTATATCAGAAACTTAATCTTATGATTGCAATTCAAATTTAAAGCAACAGATAATCAACCTTTCATCTTTTTGAACTTGAAGATATCAAGTTCGCTTTAATATTACAACAAAGACTTATTCACTAGGAAGAAGTCCGCTTCAATATTACAGGGAAAAATTGATTCCCTGTGGGTGCTTCAAAGAAACTCACAGGCCACAATCACAATATTGAAAACCTGAATGTTAACTATAAGCCAACCATGCGAACCTCCACAAAGACACAGGATGATGATATATTTCAAATCTGTAACTTATATTCCCACCAAAAGAATTTTCATTCGTGACTGTAAATAAGCTTAAGGGTCAATGAATTCTAAAACTAACAAGTCAGTAACAAATGAAAGCAGGAATCTTTTATGACGAAATGCTTAGCTCAGCTGTCTCCTCAGAAGACTGTTGCTCTTGGCCGGGAAGAAGGACGGAAGTCACAATGTGTCGGAAAACTTCAGTTTTCTTTTCTAGCATGGAAATGAAACATCAATATAAGCCCACAAATTTCCACCAGAAAGAGCCAACTACTCCCCAGATGATAGCATTAACAATTGCCATAACTAAACCCATTTTGAATATATCAGGAAGATCTACATAGCCAGCTGTCAAGAAAAAAACGAAAGGCATCATCAGCCACCATTGTTGAACTTGTATAAATGACAATGTAAACAATAAAAGTGCCATGATGAATATAAGACAAGCCCTCCCACAGTCTCAAGGTCACGTGTAGCAACTAGAATCATATTCATGTATATGAATTAAGATATCATCAGCCGCACCTGTTGAACATATATTTTCAATGACAATGTAAAAAGAGTTCCATGAGAAATATCAGACAAGCCTTCTCAGAAAAATTCTAGGTTATATGTTGCCACAAGAATTACAAGAAATTAATGAATACTCAGCCACTTAAAAGATATATTTGGGTCTATTTCTTAAGATCTAAAATTCTTTCCAACCATTTTAAGATTCCCGGAAGACTTTGAAAGTTCCACTGAAACTCCTTAATCATCCTGCCTCCTTATAAACAAATCCCACACAAACAAATGGTTTCAATGAAACCTTTCCTCCCCATCCTCTGAAACACATCTAAGATCCTAGAACAACCCCCCCCCCCCCAAAAAAAAAAAGGCTGATATGAGGTTTACCACCTTGATAGATACCATGCACTGGAACCAGAAACTACAGGATTGAATTTACCAAAACACACGCTGGAGTAAGGGGCATACCTCCATAGTATACAGCAGCTTGACCACTACTATAATGTGTTATTGCACCAAAAAGATTAGTGTTAAAAGCTAGTAGAAGTGCAGCCAAAACACTAGGTACACCAGCTGCTCTGTGCATGGCCAGAAATGCAGAATACAAAGCCCCCACATGTCCAGTCTGACTTGCAAAAAGGTAGTGGATGAAGAAATAAGCTGCCTGAAGAACTAGTAGAGAAGCAGGCCAACTTAAAGAAAAGGACTGAAGGGAGTTGGCCACACAATCAGACATCCAGGTCACAATACCGAGATTTGTCAACTGGCTAGCCATGCCTACTAGAATGGCGAACCAAGCCAAGGTATCCCAAGCAGACTTTTCATTCAAGCAGTCATTCCAGTCAAGGACTCCTAGAACAAGGAGTATTGACAAACCAATCATTGCAGCAACGGCGCTTGCAATTCCAAGGGTGTCTCTGCATCACCAAGAAATATTAATAGGATGAATTGCTTGATATGAAAACGAGTACCATGAAGATTTAATCAGAGGGCGTTCTTAAAATCATCAATGGCATATGTAAGTTTGGGAAACATCAACTGAACTCATGATATAATGCTATCTAATAAGAATTAGATTTGAATGTTGAACAATTCCTCCAACTTCAGCAACAAGAAGAATAGGGCTAGAAACTAGGTGGCAGATAATAATTATATTCTATTAAGCTCCACCAAGTCAACACACACACACAGATAAGTTTTATCAATTGCCTTTAAATGAACCACATGACTCACCCAAAGATCCATAAAGAAACCGCAAGAAGCATTGTACCAACCATAATCCATTCGTTTCGTGTCACAGGACCCATGCCTTCCAATTTCTTTGCAGCCATGGCTGGTGCTTCTGGTGTATCTTTTATTTCAGGTGGATAAAGTTTGTATAATATAAATGGTGTAGCAAGAAGACAAACCAATGCAGGTAGACTAGCTGCCTTAAACCATGAAACCCAAGGGCTGGAAACTATCACCCCCAGCTCCTCCGCTAATTTAATACACAGTAAATTTTGAGCTGCAGCAGTCAGGAAAAGAGCACTAGAATTACCAGCAGACTGTCACAGATCACAATGGCAATGCAAAAGTTACTTCCTTATTGCATGATAGCAATGTTCGAATAAGGAAAAACACTCAGGAAGCTGAGAAGCTAGCAACACCAGAGTCTAAAATGATCATTTCTAATAATAACACCTAACTATAATAGACACATATGATGCTAACACCCCATAAATGAAAGGAACGACAGAAAACAAACAATCCAAGGAGTAAAGTTAAAATCATCCAACAAAAAGAAGCTCCAAAGTTTTTACACAACTGCCAAATTCTAAAATAAATGAACAACTCAAGAAATCTTCTGAAGTCAGACCCCAATGCCTCAACACAATTCCACAAATCTCAAATGTCGACCCTTTTTTCCTAGTTGAAAATTAGAAATCACCAATTTTTTTTTTATTTTTTTTAAAAATCATTTAAAAAAACTTCAGGGCACAAATCATAATCTTTTTGTTTTCCTTGTAGCTTTAGAAATAGCAGTGTTGAGCTCAAGTTTCATTGAAGCAGGGAAACCAAAGAAGAAGTGCAGAAAGAACCCTGTAGTTCTTCCTTTTTTACAGTTAAGATTAATATTAAAGTGATACCCACAAGAGACAGGCTTGTAGATTAAATAATGCATCACAAGAGCAAAACACTCATTTCTGGCCAATCAGCTTTATGATGGCATTATTTTTATGCTCAGCAGCAAAATCAAAAATCTATACCAGATATCGCTGACAGAGACTTTTATTTAGCGAGACTTTAGAAAACTGAAAACCAACCTGAAATTGTGTCTGAACGAGGTAAGAACCCAGCTTCTTAGCCGAAGGGTGATCCGGCTGACTCCCGGCCGAAAGCGACAGTGACTTAATAATCGGCAAGAACACCCCGCCGGCTCTCGCAGTGGTGCTCGGCATCGCCGGCGCAATCAGCGCCTCACTGAACGTCAACCCATAAGATAGTCCCAACGTACTCTTCCCCAACCACTTCACGAAGTACGTCGCGATCCTATCCCCCAACCCAGTCTTCACGAATCCACGAGCAAAGAAGAAGGAGATCACAATCAACCAGATCACCTCGCTCGTGAACGCGCTGAAAGCCGCCGAGAAAGTCAGAGTTTTCGTGACAACGGAAACCGTCAAGCTCAAAAAAGCCCAAGCCCCTACAGGCAATGGACTCAAAACCAGTCCCGCAATAGTAGACAAGAAAATTGAGAGCAATTGCCACGCCTGAGCAGTGACTTCAACTGGTCTGGGAACTAAGAAGCGAACTGCGAGACCAATACCTACGGAAATAATCAGAGGAATGAGCTTGACGCCTTGTGTAGCAGGTGGAAGTGGTGGCGGAGAAGACGAGGAAGAAGAAGAAGCAGAAGCTTGAACTGGCTTGAAGGCTATGTGAGGCTTAGGGGTAGGATTGATAGAGAATGAAGATTTGGAAGTAAGGGAGGTAGAGAAACGAGAGAGCGATGATCGGAGAGATGGGAGTGAATGGGATTGGAAACTGGGGTTCGGTGGAAGAGAGAATTGAGCATTCGAAAAGGAGCGAGAACGATGGCGAAGCAAGGAGGTGGGAGAGGAGAGAGGGAAGGAGGTTGAAGTGGAGAGCGAGTGCAAAGCATAGCTCTCCATTTGCAGAGCAAGAGTCAGAGCTTGCTCAACGAAGAAGAAGGAGGAGGAATGTGAATGCGTGAATTGGGACGGAGAAGTTGAAGAGAGAATCTGTTTGTGTGATGTGGGTTCGGTCATTTCAAGGTGTGGTGGCTACCAGCCAATGTTACTTTGTGCGCGTCCCTTTCATGTGTGGGGCAGATTATTCATTGGTGGATATGTTCACAGGAGATTAAAACACTTGAAAATTACTTCCGTCGTTAAATATAAATTTTAAATTTATAAATAACTTTATCCTAAGATATAGGGCCGGTTTGGTGTCGGCGTTAGGAGCGCGTTTAGTAGAGTTAATGAAACTTTGGAGAAAAAGTCAACGTGGTGTGTTTGAGTTGCGCGTTAGTTCATTTATAATTTTTAAAAAAGCCTTTAAGGAAAAAACTTTTTTTTTTTGGTGAAACTTTTATATTTATTTTACCATCATCAATCTAAACACAAATCATTATCTATAAAAAAGGTCGTATTGATTATTTTTTTTTTTACCGAGGTTTTTTTAAAATCATATTTTATTTATTATCTATTTATTCTCTTTCAACCCAATTTATCCTATAAACTTTATTCTAAAAAGGTGAAAGTATTTATTGTGTGTATGTGTGTGTGTGTGTTTTTTTTTTTTCAACTTTACCCCTTGATTTTATTTATTATATATTTATTCTCTTTCACTTATCCTCCTTATAAATAAAGGTATGGTTAGGGGGAAATTTTTTATATATATATATATATACACGTAAATTAGTTATTTAAAACTTATATATAGGAACAGTAATAAATAAATAAAAAATAATATTTTCATGAAAATTAATTATCCTTTGTCAGTTTTTTGTGCTGAATGTTAGATAATTTGATAATATTGGTTGGATTTTTTTAGTTAAGAGGAAAGTACTAACGGGTTGATGCTACAACCTTTTCTTTTTTTTTAATGGAATTTTCATGCCACTAGACTATAAAATCTATGGGTAATCTTGATTTCAAGGACAATCCAGCACATCCTATGATAAGAGGAAGATGCTAATGTCACCATCTTTGTTCTCATATGTTTAGAGGGAGTTTGAAGTAGATATGGAACTCAATTTGTTTCCGCAAATCCATAATCCAAGAAAGACCCTTTGGATATTTTTAGTATTGCCCAGCAATTTTTACTATATGAATATGCAAGCAAAAAAATCCACCGACTTTATCCATTGGGATTATTATTATTATTATTTTTCCTAAATGTTTTTAGAGTTTCTAAAGTTAGAACTGTATCTGTTGTTGGACTTAGTTCAGTTGGTAGTTTGACGTCATGTCCTTCTTTTTCAATCTCTGTATAAATACTTCATTGAACATCATTTTAACTTTAAGACGTCCAATTATAAAACATAGTTTGACTTTTTTTGGAGAGATTAATGTTTAAATAAGTTACTTAATTATTTCATATGTTATGTATTATTAGATTATATACTTAGTTTATTACCAAACTAAATAGTTTGAAGAAAAAAATAAAAATACTCTAAAGTAATTTAATTAACTTCCTTAATCTCTCCAAAAAGTTTTAACTTATAATTAGTAATAATACATTTTGATCTTCTATATATATATAAAAAAAAAAAAAGATAAGATTTAATTTTTTATTTTATTTTCTAAGTTAATTATTCATGGAGTAAGATACTCTAACCTCTCTTTCATTTTGCTTTTATTACATGGACATTCCCTCTATTTTGAAAATATAAATTTAAGTCCAAATCGTTAATTACATTAAGAATTTTTTTAGAGATATATTTTTAAATAATATTTATATGAAAATAAATTTTATAAACTAATTGACCCTTCATCATTAATAATTTCCTAATTTTGGCTGAAATTTTTTTGTAATTTAATTTTTTTCCCTTTTTCAGTTTTTTTAATTTTGTAAATAGTTATTATTAAATTTTTTATCATATTAGTATAAAGGCTAAAATAATTTAATTAGTATAGACATAAAAAGTATAATTAAAAATCTAATTAATTATTTTAATAATTATATGCTTAATTAAATGGGTTTGTAAATTTTTGTAGCAAAAAAATATTTTTTGGTTGTTAAAAAAATTATTTTGAGGTGAATATAAATGTTTATTCTTTTGTTTAAAGAGAGTTATTGTGGTCGGAACAAAGGTTTGCCGGTCAAACTTAACGGTTGGCTAGATACAATAGAATATTAGAATCTCAACTATATAAGGGAGATTTATGTAACATATATTATCATGTCAAGGGAGGTTTATTTTTATTTTTTCAAAATATATGGAAGGTTTCTGTAATTTAGGTAAAACATTGGTTGATCAATGTATTTTACTCTATTTTTTACAATACCCAGGTTTATTGAGTTATTTTATTTTATTTTATTTTTCCTGACTTATTTTCTCCCTTTATCATTAATAATACCCCTAACAAAATCTTCTACATTCTGTCTTATATTTTCTCCCACATTATATTTTCAAAACTAATACAAAATTCTAAATTTCACTAAATAAATAAACAACAGTTTTTTCAATTTGCACAAATATCTATGGAAAAAGATTACACATCCTTCTTTTAAAATCAACAAACATTTTAATTAAAAATAAATAATTTATATAATTTATTATATATGTTAAACCAAGAAAATTTATATGATTTTTTTTTAGAAGAAATTTATGTGGGTTAAAAAATTCATTTATGTTAGTTTATTAAGAAAATGTAAAAAAAAATATTATATCATGAAAAATATGAAATTAGCTTAGTTTTTATTTTTATAAAAAGAACTAAATTGATAATATAAATAAGTCCACCTGGTGATCAGCATGTTTGGTTGGCGTTTACAGAGCTTTGGCATGCAAAAAAGTCAACGATGTTTAAAAGAAATTCTAGTGAGAAAAAAGCTCAGTTGAAGGTGTTCACACGTCCCCATTCCTCTCCAGTTTTTTGGTTATTAGATTAATATTATAATCCTTTCAAAGCTTTAGGGTGTGTTTGGTATCAACATTTTAAAAAATATTTGTATGTATTCTAATTTTATCTATTGAATAAATTTAATTAAGGCTTTATTGTTTATTAATTTTTTTAATGATAACTTAACTTTTTTTTTTCAATCTTAAATTTTTTTCTTCAATCATCACAATATATACAAGTAATATTAATATATGTGGTATTTAATAAGATTCATACCCTTTTCAGTAATTTTTAATCTCAACTGAATTTTTAAATAATAATCCAAACATCTTTCCATTTGGAAAAAAAAAAGTTACATCTGTCACTGTCAACCCAAACACAAATTACATTTACAATCCGACTTTTTTCCTATATTACTTATGCAAAATTCATATAAAAAATAAGTTACTTCTCCCACAACTAACCCAAATGGACTCGATATATTGGTAAAATATAAAAATTTAAAAAAAATGAGTTTGAACGTTGTTAATTAAATAATATACATAATTTTTTTAAAAAAAGAAGAAGATAGGAGCATATCATAATGGGCAATTTTAATTTTAGTTATTTTTAATTATAAATACAAGGGATAATATAGGAGATTTCGTTAGGGGAATTTAGTCATTTTAAATTTATATTATGATCTTTGATCATTCTAAGTAATTACAATTTTTATAGTATTTTACAATAAGTATTATTTTCTCTCAATCCTTTATTTTAATTTTCTCTCGTTAATACTCTCTCGGATCGTGAACAATAAGATCTAGACAAATGATTTATTTTGGTTCTATTTGTTTTTTTTTTTGTTTTTGGATAAAAAAGGAGAATATATATATATATATATATTACGATAAAATGCAGAGTTATAATCCAGATTCAGTATATTGAACTGCAGGAAAAACAGATAGCATTGGCAGGAAATTAAAAGGGCCTATAACATTTACAGAGCTTACAGAGTTATAATCTTATAATCCACGATAAGTATGTTTGTGCTACCATTTACAGAGCTTTGGCATGCACAAAAGTCATGTGGCATTTGAAAGAAATTCCGGTGAGAAAAAACCTCAGTGGTGTTTGAGTTGACTTATTTCTCATTGGGCTTTAACCAAAAAAATAACTTCTATTTGAACGCGAGCATTGGAGCGTTGGCGGAAAATTCCAGCAACGTGGAAGAAAAGTTGTGCCTTTCACATTCTCTCTCCCTCATCTTGTGCCACAGTGTCATCTCTTCTTTGCATTTTCTTGTGTTCACATGTCCCCATTCCTCTTCATTTTTTCCCCCCTTTTTCCCAACCATTTTTTGGTTAGTTGATTAATATTATAATCCTTTCAAAGCTTTAGGGTGTGTTTGGTATCAACTTGTAAAAAAATATTTGTATGCATTTTAATTTATATATAATTTTATCTATTAAATATATTAAATTAAAGACTTCATTGTTTATTAATTTTTAGTGATAATTTAACTTTTTTTTAAAAAAATAATTTTAAATTTAAATTTTAATGTTCAATCATCGCAATATATGCAACTAATATTAATATATGCAATATTCAATAAAATTCATACTCTTTTTCACCATTTTCCATCTTAACTGACTTTTGAAATAATAATCCTAACACCTTTGCATTTGGAAAAAAGCCACTTCATGCCATTGTCAACTAAAATACAAATCACATTTACAATATGATTTTTTCCCTATTTTACTTGTACAAAAAAGTCATATAGAAAATAAGTCAATTTTCCCACCACTAACCCAAACGGGCTCGATATATATTGGTGAAAAATAAAAATTAAAAAAATGAGTTTGATAGTTGTTAATTAAATAATATACTGAAAATTAAAAAAGGTAGAATCACATCATGATGGACAGTTTTAATTTTAGTTATTTTTTAATTATAAATACAAGAGATAATGTAGAAGATTTAGTTAGGGGCAATTTAGTCATTTTAAATCTATATTATGATCTTCAATCCTTCTAAGTAATTACAATTTTTTTATCATCTTTCACTATAAATATTATTTTCTATGGGTCATTTATTTTAATTTTCTCTCATTAATACTCTCTCAGATCCTGAACATAAGATCTAGACAAATGCTTTTTTTGGTTCTAAATATTTTGTTGTTGTTGTTGATATATATATATATATATATATATATGCGCGCGCACACATATATAACTATATAAAAGGATAAAATGCAGGGTTGTAATACAGATTCTGTATATTGAACTGCAGGAAAAACAGATAGCATTGGCAGGAAATTAAAAGGGCCTATAAGTATAGAATGGGAGGAAAAAACTCTGAGAAAACTGCTAATGTCCACAGGATATTTCAATTAGTCCTGGAGAAGATCATGCTGAATAAACTGCCTCCTAACACAGATGATTTGCAAAGGTCGTTGTTGCTGGTTAATTCCTGTTCTAATTTTGGTTTTAAATATGAACCTCAATCAACCTTATCGTATAAATTTATAGTTTTAGCTCCAAATTACCCTTACCAATTGCAGACGTTACAAGAGATTTTTTTTTTTTTTTTTTTTTCATCAAGGATTAGTTTTTATGCAAATTATTATAAAGGATATTTTAGTAAACCAACAATTATTTGTTACAGATAACAAACCTAACTAATTTTCTTAATAACACAAATTTATTATCTAGGTTCTGACTCTTTTATTCGGCTGATAACAATCATATTCTTACTCTTATATTAAAATCCAAAAAGTAGTATTTTTATTTTGAATTTGATTCTATCCACCTCTGCCCTTGCTCTCCATTTCTTGTTTCAATGTTTAGATTTAAGCTTGATCAATCTAAATTTGATGTTCATTAAATTATTAACAAATTTTAAGTTATAAATATGAATAAATAAATTCAAACTACTGAATTTTAATCCGGATAAAAATAATAATAAAATTATTTTATAAAATATTAAGTTCTAACTACTCAAATTTCCTTCCGGTGAAAAAAAAAAAAAAAACTACTACTCAAATAGTCAAATCCAAGGCTTTTGTCTGAAATGATTTCTTCATATTGAAGGAGAATAATAAATATAGTAATGGTACCTTCGTATATCTATTTTTTTTAATAAGCTTAATTAATGATCATGTCATTTTTTTAAAAAAAAAAAATTGGCCATTTTTCTATCAAATTAATATCAACAAAAAAAATTAAAATACATATCATAATATGTTTATTTTTCAATTTTTTTTTATAAAAAATCTACTTAAATTGCTATTGAAAATAAAACATGGACTTTTTTTTTAGAACACACATGAACTATTTTAACATTTCAATATTTTGTTATAGTATTTGTGAAACACCCTAGTTTGTCCAAGCCCCCATTTCAATATCCGCATTGGACCGTTTATGATTTTTGGGTACATTGTTGTTACAGGGGTAAACAGAGGGATAGAGATAATGATATTAATTCTTCCCAACTTAGACTTGCGACCAGTCGGCAATTTTTTTTTCCCACACAGTTGTTTTGAAAGCCACTTCATCGTCCAGTCAATAAAAAAAAAGTTAAACTAACGGTTAAACGATATTTTTACACCTAAAAAAAGCATTTTGTATTGTGCGCTCTTTTTACCGAACCACAAGTGTATTTTTACACATTTGAAAGCGTGTCATTGTCCCAAAAGAAAAAATCAAACTTAATGATAAATGATATTTTTGTACCTAATTTATAACCAGGTAGTCACTTTTACACCTAAAAAAAGTACTTGTTGTTAGGTGCTCCTTTGATCAAAACATAATTGTATTTTTGTACCTTGACCCTTTAAAATATTGATGGTGGCTCCATATTTTCTAAATTTTAGGCACTACAGTATTTTTAAAGAGACTGTAAAAAGTTTCAATAAAGGACTCAATTCATTATATTTTATTTTGTGATTACCACTCCAAGAGTCCAACCATGGATTACACTGTCATGTTTTTTTATAGCCTATATTTTTCTTATTTCTCGAATTAAAATTTCTTATAATGTTTAAGTTTAGTACCATTTGGATTTTATATATTCAATATTGATTCATAATATATAGTCATTTGGATTACTATATTTAGGTTTCAACCCCAAAGTAGAGAGGTCGTTCCACAAATACTAAATTAGCCTTGAATGAAGAAATGTGTTTTAAATAGAACTGCCCATTGAGTAATATTTTTAGAGGGTTTTAAAATATTAAATCATTTTATTATTTATGTCAACTCATGTCTGGTGTCATCTCTACTTGCGTTTTATATTGGTTATAATAAGCAAGAACGTTTGCATGATGTCAGCAAACTAAGACTGAAAAAATAAAAACTGAAGGGTCAATGTTGAATTTTTGTCCGCAAGTCTTTTCTTGTAAGCCGCTGGTACAAAACGTTTTCTAGGGATTAATATGCTTCAAAAATGTTAAAACCCGTAAAAAAAAAAAAATTGGCCTTGATTATATAAAAAATTAACAATAATTTTGGGAAATATTGCTCCTTTGTTTAACACTTTCAGAGTGATATTAATCTAATATATATATATATATATATATATATATATATATATATATAACTCTTTTGTAAAAAACTTTAGAGCAAAATTGGACTTTAATCTTTTTTTTTTTTTTTTGCTAAAAAGAATTTTAGGAAAGGTGTTGGGTTCACTCACGATCTAAGGGCAGGGCGAAATCTCCCTTCCTCCTGCGTCATACTTGATGTTGGGGAGGCGGCCGTTTATTACTCTTAAAGCGTTTCTGCAAAGACTGTAGAGAGCTAGGATGTCCCTAAGCCGCCTTAACCAACTCCGTGATTGAACCCCCTTCTTTTTGTGAGAGTGTCGACCCCTTTACCTTTAAAAAGTAGAAGGATGAGGGGTGACTTTAATCTAAAAAGAACAAAATTGAATTTTCCTTGCTGTGATAGCTCATAGTCATGGGCTTTCTGTTGGGTTGGGCCATGGATATTCATGAGCCTTTCATTTGTTTCTTGCATTGGACTTCATTCATTCAAAACTCAGATACAAATACATTTAAAATGATATTAATCTTTTTATATATAAAAAAAAGATATTAATCTGATCATAAATATAGAAACTTGATAAATATTTTATAAATATTGAAAAAAATATTAATTTTTATATATATAAAAAATGTGTATATATTGAAAACCATCACTTTCATGGAAACCCTCTTAGTAAGTGTAATTAATAGATATATGTTGGAGAAAAAAATTATAAATTTGGAAGAAAAAAAAGATCAAGGTCTTATATTTAGAATAAAAACAAATCCCTCAATGAATTAGAGAGATTATCTTTTAAAACAATTTTGTAACCCTTGCCCACCATTTATATATAACTAACATCAATGTAACTGTGAAGGAGTTTTTTCTTTTCTACTGGGAGGGAGGGAGCTAGAGGGTAAACTTAAAACAATTTTTCACAATAAGACATTTCTGGCTTTTAAAGGTGTGATTAATAATTTTTTGTCATGGTCAAAAAAATTAATATTTTGGAAAATGCCCTTAATGAGTATTAAAACAATTAAGGTTGCCATTAAAAAAGACATCCTATTAGATGAGCAACATTTATTTCTTTTAACGGCATTAAATGATTTATTGGGAGTATAATTTGTTATTTTAAATGGGGGAGTAACATTTTTTGATGAGTTGATTGTTAAAAATATTGTAAGAGTAATCTCTTGTCACAAGGTGGAAGAGTAGTTTTGATAAAGCATTCTTTATCTTCCTTGTTGGTATACCCTTTTTCTTGTCGAAAGTTTTCTCCTTAGTTATGTTATGTCATTCAATGGCTATGAAAATGGAAAATTTCTTATGGTGTGGGTTTCAGCGGCGGTGGGAACGAGATTCATAGTGAAGGGCGTGACGTTCGAGAACTCGGCAGGAGCAAGCAAGCACCAAGCCATGGCTCTGCGAAACAATGCCGATTTATCAGCTTTCTACAAATGCAGCTTTGTTAGCTATCAAGACACTCTACTTTGATGCCGAAAAATATCATGGAAGGGGGAGGAAGAAGCCACCAACAGTGGCCTATTTGCTGTCGCGGCTGCAGATCCGTCAGCAACGGAGGTGGCAGAGATGGAAGAGAGTCGACGACCCCAGTGGCGGGACTAGCTTATGGCCAGCTGGGACTAAAGCCTCAGCTGACCTTCTAAAATGTTAAAAATATGTACTTATTATATATTATTTTATTTCGGCCACTAATTTGGCCCCTAGCTAATCTCTTATCAAGCGCCCCAACGATCTTCTATTTTTTTAAAAAAATATGTGTATTCATTATATAATATTTTATTATGGCCAATAATTTGGTGTAATTAATAATCTCTTATTTTCTCTATAATTTCATTCTCTCCCTCTCTTTTTTTATTTTACATTTTCCCTCATCTCTGACTTTCTCCACATGCTACCGCCACTGCGCCAATTCAGTCCTTCACACTTCTAGACTTCCTCTTCTTCCTCCACGTCTTGCTCGCTCCGACTCGTCACTTTGAGTTGCTCTCCACGACTCTACCCTCAGTCTCCCTCTTCCTCCGAGTTGGCGAGTCTCCGACGACCAAGTTTCGACCTGACTGGCTGACTCCACTTTGCTCTCGGTGCTTTGAGTGTTCTCCATCCTTAGTCTCCCTCTTCCTCCGAGGCTTCGAGTTTCCAACGTGGCAACGTACGACCAGTGACCACCGTCTCACAACTGCCTAACCTGCGACGACTGTCCAACTAGTGACCACCATCCGACCTACATGTTGTCGATTTCTGGGCTCTGGCTCTTCAAACTTTAGGTATTTTCCCCCTGTTTATGACTCTATTCCTCTTCAATCAAAGCTCAAATTTCTGTGATTTGTGTGTTTGTTTTAGAATTTAGAAATGATAATTGCTTGTTAGGAAGTTGATGCATTCTTTATTTAATTTCATTTTCATATCTGATTTTCCTTGACTGAAACGTATCTTCTAAATGTGAAATTTCAAATTCAATTTTTTTAGAGCAAAATTTAACATGCAAATTGTGTTCTAGCAGTTAATTTTTCTTCCAAGTTATATTTCTGGTGGACAAGATTGAGAACCTTAATCACCAAGTTGGTGTGGGATACTGCTTGCATGTGCAATGGCCCTGTTATTTTGTGTTTGAATGGTGTTGTGTTTATGAAACTTCTATATGCTGATATGCATGATCTGGATCATTAGTGAGAGCAAAACTGCTGGTTGTAGTACATTTCATGGGTATATTAGAGAAGGGAAACCACATTTTTTCTTCTGAATTTGGCAAATGATCCCATGGTTTTAAATTTTGTTCTGAAGTAGGTGGAATGTAGCATTTAAATGTTAGTTTTGTGAATTAAGTAGTACTATAAGAATTTTAGTGACAAATTTACTTTATTACTCAATATCTTGTTTTTTTGGGCAAAAAAAAAAAAACTCAATATCTTGTTTTGATTTATAATTGTCGGTTATTATTTATTTGTATTTCAATGTTTTGTCATACTATCAATATATTTATTTTTTGATCTGGGCTAAAAAAAATTGCTGGATCAGTTTCTCCTAAATAAATAAGTGCTTGGGCCAATAAAATACTACCTAATGGAGAGATAGTTGGGGAGGTAACAAAACCTTATACTTTTCATTACAAAACCAATAAGCCTGAAAAAGATGGATCCACTAGACGACCCATTGAAGGCAACGACTTTAGTGGATGAGATAATGCTTTAGGAATTTCCCTTTATCCTCTGCGCCTCCCCTGCAGCTACAAGACGCAGCTGTGTCTTCACTCCTCACAAAATACCAACCATATCCGTCCTCCCTCCTTTCTTTAAAATCTTTCTCACCGTTAAAAAAAGAAAAGAAAAGAAAAATCCGTCACTATCACCAATTCTTTCTCTTCAATGGCAGCACATATAATAATTGACTTCTTCTTCTACCCCTCTTTCATGTTAATCTATGCCACAACTAGAAACAAGAGGGGGTTCATATCCTTCCTTGCTGAACATTTGCATCGCTTCTTATTTTGCCATGTTTAGTGGTTCTGGGTTTCTCATAAACTCCATAATATATCAGTTCCATCGACGAATACGTCCTATAGTAGGGAGAATATCACACAGCATCAGCAACTTGAACCACCAACCACATAAAGTTTTTGTACTAAGCTGGCACTCGAGTGCCACACTCGATTGTTACATCTGTAACACTTGAGTGTGAGCAGTTTGGTAGAAATTGAAATATTAGGGATAAAATGGTATTTTGCCTTATTATTATTATTATTATTTTACCTATTTTCTTTCAATTAAACAAAAGATTTTCTATCAACCAATTTTTTTTACTAGTGCCAACTAAACGCATCGAGGGAAAATATTTTCCATTCTATTCCGTACCTTTTCTTCCATTCAAACGGGCCCTTAATTAATGCTTATTAAGGTAGAAACATTAAGTATAGTGGTGTTATCGTTTCAAACACTACTACAAAAACGTGAAATAACATCCTGAATTAGAGGCAATTAACGCCCCTTTTCAGAAGGACGTCCAACCAGGGGAAGTTGTATTTTAAGTTTTTCGGCGTCCTATGTTTTATACAGGTGTTTAACTCAGGACGCCTTAAAAAAGGCGTCCTATGTTTAATTCAGGACACCTTAAAAAAGGCATCCTAAATAAAACATAGGACGCCTTTATTTTTTTTTTAAATAATTAAGCCGGGATTTTTAGCAATATAAGGCATCCTAGACCTAAATTCAGGATGCCTTATATATATATATTTTTAAAAAATATTGGCATCCTGATTTTAATCCGCCAAAAATTAATTTTGTGCATCCTATAAGTGTAATCAGGACGCCAAATATGGTATATAAGGCGTCCTAGACCAAAATTAAGGACGCCTTATATATATATATATATATATATATAATACCACCTGCTACATATATTTCTCACTGGGCATTGAAATAACAAACTTTAAACTAAAACCATATAACAGCGATGATAGAACAAATTATATAACCCTAAGGGCCCGCGGGCCAAAAATCATTTTATATCTACAACACATCGATTCATTCATATTCAATACTGTGTATAATAAAAACAGAAACATAACATTAGCCATCAACAGCACATCACACACCTTGTCTGCATTTACACGCACCAACATTAGCCATCAGTAAAACATAGAAGCCTTCAGTTTCTATGCATAACACAATCACAGCAAGTTTGTAAAAGTAACATCCACATTTGACTAACACATGAAAAATTGATTCATCTCTGCAGCTTCTTTGAATTCTGAGTTCATCACTGTAAAGTTCCTACAAACTATAGCTTGCTTCACTATGTTTTTGGCCTCATACATACGATTTGGAAGTACATTATCGTCTGGCAACATATCACACAACAATTCAAGCAGCGACGTGAAACTACTATCGGTCCACCCACAAGTTGCCTTTAAGTTGACCAAATGTAAGGTCCCAGTCAATCATGTATACTTAGTACACCTAGGGAACAAAGGTGTCTCTGCATCACTCCGAACGCTATCATATTCATGCGGTTGTGCAAAAGATTTGACCTCAACATCATGAATCATTCTCTCCATTCCATCATCAGTTACCTCCTCACCATGCCATATCCATGTTGTGTATCGAAGGTTTATTCCATTACAAATTAGGTGATCCCCTATATCAACAATATCCCGTCGAACCCCATTTAAACAATTAACACATGGACAATAATACATCCCATTTTTTGTAGCCACATTCCTTCTAGCAAATTCAATAAACTCTTCCACCTCATTCTCATATTCTTCACTAGTTCTCAAAGCATTCATCTAACTATGACCCATTTTATTATCACCTAAGACATTTCCAACAACACTCAAGTTCATAACAATTTCAAGAACGACATGTTTTTTTCTCAATCTTGTAAAAAAATTTCGGCAGCATTTCCCCTCAACAGTAAGACATCCCAAAATTTCAACAACAAACCATTTCAACTTAATTCAATAAAACTTACTAACTAAGGCAATTTAGAAAATATCAGCTATTAAATCCAATAATTTCATCAATACAAAATATAAAAATATAGCTAAGTTGTCTAAGTCATAAACTATAAATAATGGACTTCTAAGCATCATGATTCATACTAGAAAGTTTACCTAGTTCAATACACATCAACAAAAAAACAACAATATTTAACTATACTTACCTCAACTTTAAATTCTGATGCTTGAAATTTATTTGCTCAATTCAACCTAAAGACAACAACAATAAAGACAACCTTAGAATTATTTAAACTAACATATGGGAGAGGGAATAATTGTATGACAAAAGGAACATGATTAAATATACCTACCCTAGCACCCCTCAAGCTCTTGTGGGTTGTTGTCGTGACCAAGTCACAGTACTCAAAAGGGTTATTAGCTTCCTGAAGTCCAAAAAGAAGTAATAACTGAGAACTTAAAACTACAAATTTCCATATAAGTAAAATTGATCAAATATACTTTCAATGCTTAGATTTAATAAAATAAGTGAAATGTTAAATTGATTGTTGTATCTCTAAAAGAAATGCACCAAGTATACCATTGAAATGGTCCAAACTGCAATTACAGGGCAAGTGTCCTTGAACATGTGATTAAGAATCTAATAATCATTGTAAAGCATTTTTAAGATGGGAATTTACAAAAAACAATATCTCTAGATTCAGATTATAAACTAGGCGTAGACATCTCTACACAACATTAGGCAAAATCTAGTAACAAGTATTTTTCTTAAAATTCAAAACAAGAGCCAAACTCTATCATATCAAGACTAACACAAGTAGTAAGAAAAATAAGAAATACATACTTGTAACAATTGTTTTTTTCTTTGATGACTTAGCAATATACGTGCAACCATTAAGAAAGAATTTATTCTTTATATCAAGCTCTATGTATTATTAAATTCATATGTTGTTCACAGCAACATTATCAAAATCTTAGACAAATTACTTTAACAAATTAGAACAAAGCAAGGTAGTAGCTCTAGGCCTTCATAGTCAGAATTCAAGGCACACACAACGTCATACAAGAGAATACAAATAAGTTGAAGGCACATACGCTAGGATTAGGAAGCAGTGAGTGACAATAATATCTCATAATACAAGTCCCAAACTTAGTGCTTTAATGTTTTAGAATTTGTATCACTAAGTTGTATACAGTTGAATAAGTCAATAAGAGACAATGCTCTATCTCTATCTCTAAATAATTGAAAGTAACTACTTTGGCTAAAACCTATAACTTTGGCATGTAAACATCTCATAGCTTAAACCAGACACTTGCCCCAATCTCTAAAACCAAGTTATGTATATATACTAATTACGCATGCATTTTGCCAACGGTTTAACAGGAATAGGGCTCAGAGAGGTCCATAACAGTAGATACCAGTTCAAGATATTCTCGATTAGCATCGCAAAAAACCCATTGGCATAGGCAAACAGAATCAAATAGAATCTTATAATGAAATAATTATTAGTACAAATAAGCTGAGGCAGGCGCTTGAGACATTTGAAGGGTTATGATGACTTGACCATACACAATTTTTTAGAACAAATCAAAACAATAAAGAATTGAAGAGAGCAGCAGCTTAGCGCCTCCTTCTGAAGAAACAATCCACCGTGAATAGCCTCCATTCCTTAGTGCCAATCCCGATGAGTTCAAGAATACCAAACCCTACCAAATCTCTTTATTCCCTACTTACTCCAATATCTGATTAACAATATTATCATTTGATTTATATAATTAATCACCCCTGCTTGGTCCAAGGAAAAAATGAATCTTGTGTGCCATTTAGCCTACCTATCTCTTGGACATTCTCGATTAGCATCGCAAAAAACCCATTGGCATAGGCAAACAGAATCAAAGAAGTTGAATGCTTGGACGATTAAAGTGCATTGGGGACATTCACGTTTAGATTCAAGCATATGTAGCAAATGCATACCTGTAGCCAATGGGCGCTTCGTTAGAGATCGGAGAAGGTGGGGGACGTGACGGCAACAGAGCACACAAGCCGACGGACGCCGCCAAGAGGGAAGACGGAGTTGTCGCGCACAATGTGAGGGGAAAATGAAAGGGCTTTCGGTAGGGAAGGAGCCGAGTGAGAGAGCAGGGGAGAGTGAGGGTAAGCGATTAGGGCTTTGGGTAGGGATTTGTTCGGCGTGAATGAGAGAGCAGGGGAGGGGACTCTGTGTGTGAACGGATAGGAAGAGACTCAGTGAGAATGAGCGATAAAGACAGAATATGGTATATTAGGTTTTTTGTGGCGTCCTGAAAGAAAAATAAGGGCGCCACAAAATTCAATTAAGGCGTCTTGACACAAATTCAGGATGCCCCAAAAGCCCGAAAGGCGTCCTGATACATATTCAGGACGCCTTAAAAAAATAAAAAAAAATTGGCGATTTTTGGGGATTTAAGGCGGCCTTAGATTTTATTAGGACGCCTCCCGCCAAAAACATTCCCGAAATGGTACATGCCTAAAAATTACATTAAGGCGTCCCGAACATTATTCAGGATGCCTTAAAAAAATATATAAATATTAGTCCGCCTTAAAAAATATATATAAATGGCGCCATGGCGCCAAGGGTTTATTTTTTTGCGATTTTAGGCGTCCTGATCTTTATTTAGGACGCCTTAATTAATTTTAGGCGTTCTAACATATATTTCAGGACGTCAAATTCTCAGAATTCATTTATATAATTACAAGAATGTCACTGCTTTCACTTTTTACTTCCTTTTATAAAATAAGAACGTCTTTTAGGGTAGTAGTATCCATATTTTGTAGTAGTGAAATTAAAAATATTTTACAACTTTTAATTAATAACTGGGAATTATTAAGTTGTTGTTTTGTTAACTTATTTTTAAAAAACTCCCTCTGGTTCAAAATATAAGAGGCAAGCCTGTAAGAGAATGTGATTTTTTTTATACGACCCATTTTACTTTTGTCTCTACATTTATTTTATTTTTTTAAAAAAATGTCATACTCTCTCTCATCATTTTCTCCCCTACATTTTCTTTCTTCGTCTTTTTTTTTCTTCATTTTTTTTTTTCTTACTTATCCCCTTGATAAATAAGGTTATATTAGAAAAAGAAAGTAGATATCTTGCATATTTATTATTTTTAACTACTTTTGACTAACTTCTTGATAAATGTAAAATAAGTATTTTGCTCTTATATTTTGAACCAAAGGGAGTTTTTTTTTTTTAAAAATAAAAAATAGTGGTATTCAGTTATCACCACTACTGTCGTCGTCGTCGTCCTCCTTATTCTCATCATCAAAGGAAGGAGATGAAGGGTCTGACTATAAATTATATTCAATCCCATTATGGTAAAGTATAAGGTTCAACGTTAGCGTATGCGACGAGACGCCTTGTGTGGCGATCAAGGTTTACAAACATCTGCATCAGAACCTTCATTTTAAGAGAGAGAGGATGAGAAGGTGGTGGTGAGTTTTTTTTTTGGGGGGGGGGGAGAGCAAGGAGGTGCAAGAGTAGTTTGAGATGGAGAGCTCTTGCCAAGCATAGCTTTCCATTTGCATGGCGAGAGCAGAGCTTGCCCAACGAAGAAGAATAAGGAATGTGAGCCTGTGATGAGAAATTTGAGAGAGAATCTGTATGTGTGATGTGAGTCAATGTTACCTTGTGCTTGTTCTTACCTGGGGGCAGATTATTCATTGCTGATATTTTTTATAAGGATCAAATGAAAACACACATGTTAATTAACACACTCACACCCACACAAGGCACAGGTCGGATCTGTGACCTCTTCCCTAAAGGGAGAAGTACGAGCCATATGAGCTAAAGCTCATAAGCTATTTATTGGTGATATGTTCACAGGAGACTAAGACACTTACAAAATAAATAAATAAAAGAATAATAAAAAATAGAATTTTCATAAAACAATAGCGTATATAATTATGAAGGATTTTTTAGGAGCGCTTTTCTTTTCCTCTTGAAAGGCTGGCCTGCCTTGGCCCGCCTCTCTGCCAATAAAACTACATCATAAGCAATTATGAGTTACATGCCAAAAGGGTATTAAATATATTTATTTTCTAATAGATAGATCCTGAAATAAATGAAATAATAGTGAATATTATGAGCCACTACTTTGATGAAAGATCTGATGCTTTAGAGCTTGGTTCACGTTATTTTCCATTAGACGGTACTTGCAAAAGTGTAGCATTTCCCTGCTGTTTGTGCTTCCTCTTTGGAAATTTTGTTGGCAGTTGTCCATAGGATTCAACACCCCATGATTCATTGTTCAAGTTTTTAAAAGTAAATCAAATCAAAATGGGTTTAATACCAACCACGAAGTATTGGTAAAAGGGCGCAAAAAGACCCGAAAGTTTTTTGGTATCATTTTTGCCTTAAAAGTTTACAAACATAATGATCTTGCCGATCGGTTGATCTTGACCGTTAGATCGTTTCTCTCTTTATAAACTTCAAAGCAAATTTGCTCCTTAAAAAAATTTTATGGGCGTATTTGCTCCCTTTTATAAACTTCCGCGAAAAAAATGATACAAAAAAACTTTCGCGTCTTTGAGTGCCCTTTACCAATACTTCCGTGGCAAAAATAGTATTTAACCCAATCAAAATTCTTTGTTTTTTAAGCCAACAATCAAATCAAAATTCTTGCACATATGCTTTATTATCCCTATTTATTGCTTTACTCTTTTTCTTTTTTCTTTTTTGCATTCCTTAGTAGTTGTGAATGAGACATTATATTGTCATAAAAAATCATACTCAATTTGTCAAATATTACAAATTTAACCAAATAGTAAAATAATGAATCTAATAAAAATCACAAATAATAAAACAATAAATCTTAGGGAAAATGACAGAAAAATATTACTTAAATTTCAAAATCTTGTTGACAACAACAATAATGAGATTGAAAAGAATAATAAAGAAATTGACAACTTATTTTGTTGAAAAATCACTTATTTGACATTTTTAAATTTAAGTGGTATTTTCTTGAGATTTTCCCTAAATCTTATAACCAAGAAATATAAATTATTATTATTTTGACATGAAGAAATATAAATTATTGAAAGAAGCATTTGTTGCTTTAAGATTAATATTGTAACAAAACTATCAAAAAGATTAAATTTTTAGGACTTACATTAATACCACATATTTGTATGAGCTTTGCAAATTGTAATATTCATTTTAATTCAAATAAAATCCACTTTAAAATTTTGCAGTCTAATTATTATTTTGCTTTAGTTTGAGATATGTTGTTGTTTGTAACAGCCTCCTATATTACCGTAGAATTAAACATTTCAAACAAGTAATTAAAATATTAAGTAGTACTATGGTAAAAAAGAAGGAACCAATCACAAAAGTCTACCATAGGCACATAAGTTTTCACTGAACACTTAAGAAAAGTAACCATGATAGAAAGAGATAAAACCAATCAAATAAAAATCTACCATAGTTGTTAGGATTCCAACTTTCATAATAAAGCAATCAAAGTTTTACCAACGAGGGTTGGCTCAAGTGGTAAAAGGCTTGTGTCGCTTAAGCAAGGTCTCGCACTACTACAAAATAGGGCTACAACGTCCTATTTTTCATACATTTAACGTCCTATTTCCGCGGGACGTCTAATAGCGAGGCGCAGTAAGTCTTCACTTATGGCGTCTAAGAAAAAACTAGGACGCCTTAAGTTTCACTTAAAGCGTCTAAAACATTAATTAGACGTTGAAAGTGCCCAATTAAAAAAAAATTCCCCATCGCAACAGTGAGCATCCGTGAAGAACAACAATGAAAAACAATGATCACAAATCTCAACTCCAACAAAATCACAGTGACATACGCTGAAAGTAGAATGTTTGCATATGAGAATTACACATACAACAACAATCGAGTCCATTTTAGTTAATATAAAAATTCTCGAGAAAATCACGAGATCTCAACTCCAACAAAATCCCGAAAAAGAAGCGGATCGAGAGATACGTAGATAGATCTATCGGAGCTTCACACGCTAGACACAGATCGAGCGAGATAGAGGGAGCACAGACGAAGGGAGACCGTCGGCACTTGGAGCTTCGACATAGATCGATCAAGACCGAGCGAGATCCAGCGAGATATGGACGGGGGAGCATGAGACCGCTGGAGCTTTGAGCTTCAACACAGATCGAGCGAGGCCGAGCGAGATCTAAGGAGGCCGAGTGAGATCGAGGCAGATCCGGCGAGCTTCATCGCGACCTGTGCAGATCCGGCGAGCTTCATCGCGACCCAGCAGATCCGACAAGCTTCATCGCGACCCCCGGAGCGAAGCGACTTAGCTAGTCGAGCGAGGTGAAGGCAAAGCGAGCGAGTTCGTGCTTTTGTGACAGCTGAAGAAGGCGAGCACAATATGTGAGTAAATGAGAGTTCGTGCATTTTTTTCTTTTTTAAACCAAAAAAAAGCAATCAAAGCTTTATCATGGAAAAAAAGACTCTACCATAGTAAGAAAAGCTCTAGCCGCCTATATAATACAATATAATTCTATTACTTAAAATTGTGACCCCAAAATCGCAATTAACATAATTTATAAATGGGCTAGTGCTTTTGAAGCCCTCAATATTAGAATTAAACTCTCATAAGAAAAAAGACCACAATATATCTATTCCTCAAATCATCTTTTCAAATCACAAATCCTAAAATTTCTCAACTCTATTTCAATCAACATTTTTAACGATAATGTTTTCCTCCCATTACTTTATAATTCCCAAAATTGTTCACTTTAATCCTTAGTGCAAATCCCATAAACTCTTCCTCAAATCATGACTTTACATTTTTCTTTTAAAAATTATTTCTCACTTATATTGATTGCCAAAATACAATTATCTTCTCAGTTATTCCAAAACCCCCAATTTCCTATGCTTAAAGTTTCACCAAAAATTTCAAATATTCATCTATACTTATAAACCTCAAATACAATCCATTTAATCCTCAATATATCCTTTAATAAACTAAAATAAATTATAGAAATTCATATTTAAAAGACCTATTGTCACAAAATCTCAACTTTCCAACCAAACACTAACTATAAGTTCATCAAATCAACCATTTACGTGAAAATAAACCATACCATTATTTTTCTAACACTATTAGGGCCATTAAAAGCTAAATAATATATTGGAACCTTAAAGATTTAAAATCCTACAAAATTTAGAATTGTTTGTTGGAAATTATGCCCTAGGGGCAAGTCATTGTACTTTAAACGTTATTGTTATTTAAAGTATTTCTCCATTTTATTATCATATCATTTACATGTTTATTATGATGACTGTATCTTTGGACGTATCATAAAGATTGCCCTAAAAGTCCCTAGTCGGTCATCTATGCGGGAACAAAGATGAAATAAGATAGTATGACTTTGATGAGGTATGGAGATACGAATCAAAGTCTTAGGCACTTGTAAGAGTACAAGGTGCTGGACCGACCTACTATGAGAAAACTGCATGGATTAAATCATAAGCTTATCTCATGTATAACCACGTCACAATGCCCTTTGACCTGAGATCATCATGGATTCATACATGAGAGTCTCTGATCTTAAACCTAGTCAAAAGTCACTTTTGACCGAGTGATGATAAAGGCTTCGATCAAGATTAGTATTTTCATGCAAAGGAATGTGAATGATCAAGATGAGATTTGTCCCACACATTTGTAGAGAGATATTACTGGGCCCTCGATAAGTAAGTCTGAGAAATGTATGGTCATACTACGATGGAAAGGAGTTTCCATTTCAATTGTTAGATTACTCAAGAATCGAGAAAGTAATGGTCAATAACAGGAGGATGACACTATCCATGCTTCATCCTTGACCAAATTATCACGTGACAAAAGGGACGTGGCATGGTTGTATGATAGGTTGCATCATATCATTGATCCTCATATGAATTGGGTAGTCGTAATGTCTTGCTAGAGGCCGCTTTCGACTTATGGGCTGATACAGTTTTGACCCGCTGCCAATCTCATATGGGCCTACATGGTCGCACACAAGAATAAGCCCAACACAAGAAATGATGTCTAGATTCATTGAATCTTAGATATATCTAAGATTTAATGAATACAACGTTTAATCTAGGATGGATATATATATATATATATATATATATTATATAAAATAATAATAATAATATTATGTAGTATTTGTTTTGTGTTTAATTTATTTGATAAATTAAATAACTAAAACAAATAGAGATATTGTATCTCGATTTAATTTGAATTGAGATATAATATCTCGATTTAATTAAATAGATAGATATCATATCTCGATTTAATTTATAAAGATAAATTAAATCAGCTAGCTTTTAATTTGGATTAAATAAATATATTAAAGTAGATTTGTTGGACAGATTTAATTAATATTATTTTAATCCTAATTCGAATTTTAAAGTCAATAAAGATTAATTTTGAATATTTTAATACAGCTCAATTAGGGTTTGAAAAACCCTATAAGATAATGATCAAGTCGTATTAAAATGTGACGAGCTGCGAAAAAGAAAAACCCTAGAGAAGAGACACAAAACGTTGAAGGCGCTAGCACGCTGCCGTCTGTGTTGAAGTTCTGTTCGGTGTAGATACCAATAGAGGGAGTAGATTCACTCAGTCGGCTCCTGGTGATCGAACAAGACGTATAAGAAAGGTACAGTTCTAACTACTTTAATTTAAACGTCGTTGATAGATCCTCCTATGGGATTCGTAAATTTTATTGGAAATATTCTTTCCGTTGCGTGTAACATTTTTCACCACCAATAATCTATGAAATTAAGAGGAAAAGATGGGAAAAGATGATAAAGGAAGTTAAACCACTTACCTTAGATGACCCAAATAATCTCCATCTCTTGCCTTCTTGCCCCCCTCTTTCACACATACCATAATGAGGTCCATAAACATAGCATGTAATTCACATGGCCTTGCTTCTTCATGTCTCTTATTGCATTATGAGGTCCATATAATGTCTTATTACCTGGGAATTCAGAACAATTCGATAGTTTTCTTTGGTACTATATTATATTTCTTTGCACTTAATTTCCAGCCATAACATCTTCAAAAATGAGAAGTTTCTTTGCTTCTCAAAACCAATTTGATAGGTTCTCAATAATTATTGTTTTCTAAGGCTGTCAGAATTTTATGTCCATGTTGATTTAATCATCATCCAGAGTTTCTCTATTTTCTTGAAGAGATATTTCAAATGTCTTGTACAATTTTTCCTTAATTCTTCATGGAAACATTAAGTATTTTCTCTAAAATCTTTCAGGGTTTCTAGTGTTGGTAGTTGGACTGGGCTCAGGGCTCTTTTTCTCTTATGAAGTGGGCTTTTCCTTTCAAGGTGCATCATTCTCCTGAATTCCAACATGATCTGGAGTTTGGATGTGGAAATTTCTCCATTTGAGATTTCCTTACACTTTGATTTGATACTATCTCTTTAATATCTAATCCCTCACTTTCACCTCTCTAAAGTTTCTTAGCATTTGAATCTTGACTTCTACATTCTTAAGATTCAAGATATTTAGGTTATTCTTTAAATTCATCTTCCAACTTTCTTTTTGATCATACCTCTTATTCCATTTCAAGATCTAAAAAGCGTTACTTTGGATTATTTTCCTCTTGATCCTCTTTAGGATTTTCTTCTTCTGGGTTATTTCTAAGGGCTCAAACCTAAACAAACAAATCCCTATTTAAATAATCATTTAGAGTCTCCTAAGCGTAAGCTAAGCAAATACTTCTATTGATTCATGGTTCCTACTCTATTGATCGTTTTTGAAGTGATTTCGGATGGATCCCTAAGCGAATTCCTCTCCTTTTTTGGAAGTATCCATATCTCCAGAAGTTACTTCGAAAATATCAATAAGGATATGATGAATAAACTAGTTCAGTTATACCAAAAGTCATATATGAACAAGCAAATACCTGCAACATTTGTGAAGTCATGACATGATAAAGCATTCAAGAGGATATATTAAAGTGCTTTTGTTAAGTTATGTTTTTTTTTGAAAACCCATTATTGCTCTTATCGAAGAGTAGGTAGACCAAGTTAGAAACTTTAAAATTCAACATTGTGATTAGTCTTAGACTCTTCAATGTGAAAATTTTTGAGTTACTTGGTTTCAACTCTATCTAATAGAGTAGTACTTCATACACCAAGTAGCCTTGCAATTTGGGACAGACTAAGAGTTTCTAGGCTTTGTGGCGTGAATCAATCGCAATCTTGACCTATATATCTCATAATGTAAGTGTTCATCACCTATACCTTATGTCTCTTCAGCAATTAAGGTAGGAAAGCAACAACTGGGTGAAAAAACACGAATATCCACATAGGAAAGGCCGCAAGGGGTAAGCAAATCCTTGAGCACGTACACTTTAAGGGTTTGCATACCCCTTGCTTTGCTCAAAGGTTTGTTTACCCCAAGCATCTTTTTCTATACGCATAATCGTTCATTTTCCCCCTTAGCCTTAGCTTTCCAAGGTTAATTCCTGTGTAGAGACACAATGTATGGGTCAACAGTTACATTTTGAAGATGAAATATCACCTAGAGGGAGGTGAATAGGTAATTACAAAAATTCTTTTCCTATGTAATCAAGAACACCAAAGATAAAGGCAGATAAGAGAACAAGGAGACACAAGAGATTATCCTGGTTCGGTCTAACTCTTTGACCTATGTCCAGTCCCCAGAACACCTAGGATTTCCATTATCTTTCAAAAACAATTACAATTACACACTGTACTCGGATGATCCTCTCATTAGGACTCACTCCCCCTTACAAGCTGTAATTTTGTATACCCACACTTAAGGTTCCACAACCTTAAGATTTTACAAATCAAATAATCAAATAAGTGTTCGGAAACTCCTCACGAGTAGATAAAAGATAAACACTGAAGTACAATGAGAATATCTGAAGATATTAGCTCAGTTAATGAAACAGTAAGAAGTAGTTGAGTCGAATTGATTGCACAGCGTTTCGGTAGGTGGTGAATTCAAAGCTTCAGGTATTTATAGTTTTTGACATTTATGACTGTTAAGAAGCTTGAAGAAATATCCGTTAAGACTCTTTAAAAATGTCCGTTAGAGATTAGGTGCGAGAGGTCTATATAATCGCATCACAATATTCTTTAATTCTTTTGTTCCTGTGATTATGGCCGTTGGAAGCCCAGGAAAGAGAATGAAATAATCTTGTCTAAAACATCTTTCGGATGCGTAGAGATATGTTTGTTGGTTGAGAGTCTTGAACAGGTAAGCGCAATAAATGCTCTGACACGTCGAATTGCTTTCTTCAAAATCCAGAGTTAATTCGTGTTCTAATCATCTGGAACTCATTAACAAACTGATTAAATGCAGTTAAAAACATTCATGATAGATGATATGAAGAATCCAAAAGCATACTTAGAGATTCTCATATTGTGGATAAGCTATATCTAAAACAAAGATGTACGTGGCTCGAGTCACAATTATTACAAGCTCGAGTCAAACCATCGTTCAAGGCACAGAGAACATTTGAAAATACAGTCTGACTCGAGGTAGACAAATCATTGGCTCGAGTCAGAGAAAGACATAGCTCGAGTCAAATTCAATTAATCATTTAAACAATAGACCACATTTAACTTGAGGCAAAAATAGCCAAGCTCGAGTCAACCTCTAGACTCGAGGCAGGTAAAATAGGCTCAAGTCAAACGTGAAGCAAAATCATTTGGAAGTTCAAGAAACCAGAGTATGACTCAAGTCAATAAGTGGTGGCTCGAGTCAAATTCCATTTTCAAAAGTAACGGTCAATATTCTTGGCTAGAGTCAACCACTCAGGCTCGAGTCAGCAAAGATAGATCAAATAACATTTTTAAGTTTTTCAAGGCACTTGGCTCGAGGCAAAGAATGAGCTGTCTCGAGTCAAGACCTAAACTCGAGGCAGCGTTTTGGTGGCTCGGGTCAATATGGCAATTTTGAAATATATGAGAAGGGATTGACTCGAGTCATTAAGTGTTGGCTCAAGCCAATCTGACAACAAACGTTTTTATTGATATGAAGCCATTTTTTCGATTGAAAATAAATATTGATCTTCATACATTGTTTCCAAAGGTTAATCATCATCAAAACACATATAGAGAACTAACACATTTTAGATATATACATCAATAGTTGCTAATGATTCTTCCCACAAAGCCTGAAATGTCTTGATCTATCCCAAATTGCATAGCCACTAGCTCGATGTGGGATGCATTGTTCTATTATATACATATGAGTCCAACTAGCTCAGAAACTCTTACTTAAAGAGTCTCACAACAATATATGACGGTTATTATACGATAACCGTCATACATATTACTATATAAATAACGGTTATAAATATAAATATGAGACTATTAGTCACACTTCTTCTAGTTATGATTATTATATATCTTCCATTTATGGTCCACCACAAGCTTCAGATTACATTACTACAAAAAGGAAATATTACTTTCCTAAAGGATGTCCTTAATACAAAAAGGAAGTAAAAAGTGAACGCGGTGGCATTCTCATAATTATTTGGTTGAACTTTGAGACCTAGACGTCCTAAACCATATGTTGGGATGCCTAAAATTAATTTAGGCATCCCAATTACATTTAAGGATGCCTAAAATTATTTTTTTTGGGAATTTTTGATGTCCTAAAATGTTTTTAAGACGCCTAAAATTAATTATTTAGCGCAGTTTGGGAAATATTTTGGCGCCATGAGAAATTTTTATCATCCAAAAAATATTTTGGAACGCTTAAAATTAATTATTTTGCGCTTTTTGGGAATTTTTTTGGTGTTAGGGGATATTTTTGGGAATTTTTGACGTCTTGAAATGTTTTTAGGATCCCCAAAATTAGATTTTTGGTGTTCTAAATTTCTTTTAGGACGCCAAAATACTAATTTTGGTTTCCTTAATATCTTTTAGGACTCCAAACAGTGATTTCTTTTTCTTTTTTTTGGTTAAAATATCTATGATTCCTGACTCTCCTTCGACTCCCTCAACCAAATTGTTTAGTTTTCAGATCTTATCTCTCAGCCATTTAGCCTTCACTTTCTCTCTTTCACTCTTGCTCTCCGTGACCCATGCCAAACCGGTGCTCGATCGCTTGCTCGCCGTGACCCACGCCAAACCCGTGCTCGCTCACTTGTTGTGACCCACGACACTTCATCATCTCCCTCGACTCCATCGCCTTCTCTCGTCCTTCTCGTTTTCACTTCGCCTTCGCTCTCGTCGTTCCTCCACAATGGCCGCTCCTCCTCTTGTACTACCGAATCTCACTGCCGTTGCTCACCACCACTCACCGCTCCCGCCGCCACTCGCTGCTTCGCTTTTCTCTGCCAAACCCAAACCCTCGTGTTTGAAGATTGTCTCGCCATCCATGTCTTCCGATGCTCCCTCTATTTGTACTTCATTATCCTGGAATTTTTTGATCTGTAAGTCTGATTTTTAGATCTTGAATTTTTGGATTTGTAAGTCTGATTGTTAGATTTGGAATTTTTGAATCTATTAGTCTGATTATTAGATGTGAATTTCTTGGATTTGTTAGTCTATTTGTTACATCTAGTTATCACATTTTTGGATCTGGTTCTTCCTTCCTTTACAGTAGTCATGCATATAGCATTTTTGGATATGGTTCTTCCTTCCTCAGATACGCGTTTGGTGTTTTTTTTTTTTTTTTTAAAAAAAGGGGGACATATATGGTGTCCGGAATTAGTTTTGGGACGCCAAAACCTCTATATGTCGTCCGGAATATTTTTTGGGATGCCAAAACTCTCTCTTTTAATGTGTCCCCCACTTAGGCGTCCCCCTAAAAAGGGACGTAAAAAGGGCTTAAAAATGGACGTTATAGCTATTTTTTGTAGCAGTGTTATTACCTTCTCTAGGAGTGAATTTTATCTGTCGCTCCTTCTATTTTGGGTCTTGGGCTTTTGATGGGTGATTTTAACCAAGTACTGCACTATTTTGATAATGCTAGTAACTCTCAAGGCGCAAGCTCTTCTTCTTCACCTCATGCATTGAACTTACTAATCTATTGGAGGTGAAACAGTCTGATCCAAGATTTATATGGTCGAACAATTGGAAAGGGCTTCATTTGACCACGGAAAGAACACTTTCCACAATTTGTATAGTCGAACACTTTGTAATATCAATTGGATTAATCTTTTTCTACAATCTCATGTGCTGAACCTTTCTAGAGCTGCCTCTTATCGCTGTCTTATTATTTTCTCTTCTAGGCTTGATGCTCCCCCGAATAAAATAATTAAGAGATTTGAGGACTATTCATATAATTTTACAGAATGTCATAACTTAATCTTTGATAATTGGAATTAAGATATGTTGGTTTCTCCAAGATTTGTGCTGAATAAAAAGTTGACGCTGACCCTGAACTCTCTTTTTTCTTGGAGCAGGAACCAAATTGGGAATTTATCTTCTATTTCTAAGTTTGAGCATGAATGAGAGGTCTTAACTCTCAATACTAATAGAGTTACTAATACTAACTCGCTTAGTATATTAGAAAGCGATAGGATATTGTTACCACCATTTTTTTTTACTACCAATGTTACTTCTACTTTTTCACCGTTAGATTAGAATCTCATCTACCTTTATCATTTCTCTCTCCTATTGAGATTCTGATCTAATGGTGAAAAAATGTTAGTAACATTGGTAGTAACAAAAAATGGTAGTAACAATATTCTATCCCTATTAGAAAATGTCAAACATTCTCTCGAGTTTTTATATGACTGTGAAAATAGTTATTGACAACAAAAAGCAAAGATTAAAGGGAAAATAACATTTAAATAACATATGAAATTCCAAAATCCAGAAATGTCCACTAAAAAGAGAAAAGGACAAAGAGGTATACATGTAGAAATATGGGTTTTAAATATTTAGGTAAAAGATCAAACTACGTCCCTCCTTTACTCTTCTTTCTCCATTCCATTCAACTCTTCTAGCACATTCTTCCTCATCAACGAGACAACTCTTAAGAAACAAGTGCACTATGAACAAAAGTCGTAACGAGAATAACAAGTCGGGATTAACAAGTTCAGTAATGGGTTTAACAAGTGCATTCGTTAAACCTGAGTCACATGTTTTTCACCTGACGAATACATTTGTTAAACCCATTACTGAATTTGTTAATCCCAATTCCCACTACGACTTTCGTTCATAGTACTCACATTTTGTTTTCACCAGAGTGATATGTTTTCCATATGAGAATGCACTTGTTAAACCAATTACTGAACTTGTTAATCCTATTAATGAACTTGTTATTGCCATTACAACTTTTGTTCATAGTGTTCAGATTTTGTTTTCACCAGAGTAACATGTTTTCCACTCGACGAATGAACTCGTTAAACCCATTAATACACTTGTTGATCTCATTACGACTTTTGTGAAATTGCACATTTATTGTTCATCTTCTTCTTCCTCAACCTCATTTTGTCAATCTCATGACTCTTTGTCGGAAACTGAAAAAGCTTGCCGGAAAATTCATAAGGATGCTTTGAACATGCTATAATTAGTTGGGATGTTTAAGTGCTTTTATTAGATCTATAACCAAGCTATGAGCTTGTTGCCCAAAACCTCTCACTCCAAATCAAACACCCATTTTTTTTTTTTAAAAAAAAAAAGTTATGAAAGTAGAGAAGAAGATTTCGAGGACTTATCAACAAGTATCCCTTAAAAAAATCTCACTTTTTCGCATACTATTAAGCTAGATGAACAAATTAGAGAGAGAGAGAGAGAGAGAGAGTGTGTGTGTGTGTGTGTGTTAAAGACTTAGGGCAATCAGAGGTCGTCGGCAGGGAGGGAGAGGTAGAAGTCACAGTGGAAGGGAGTGATCGATGTGCTCGGATAAACTCAATATAGAGCTGTTATCTCGTTGATGAGGAAGAATGTGCGAGAAGAGTTGAATAAAGTGGAAAGAGAAGAGTGAAGGGAGATAGTTTGGTTTTTTGCTCAAATATTCAAAACCCAGATTCCTACCTATGTACCCCTCTGTCCTTTTCCCTTTTCTGTAGAAATTTCTGGGTTTTGAAATTTCATATGGCATTTAAATGTCATTTTCCCAAGATTAAATATAAGATAGAGGGTGAATGAAATACAAAAAGTTTTCATGCAGCGGTAAACGGGAAAAAGGCTCAAAATTTCATTTGATGCTCGAAGCATTCTAATGGAGATTTGATAGAGTATCAATCAAAGCTCCTTAATATGTCTTAGTCTCATTTTCATTCCATTTTCACTTTTCCCCCTCCTTGCAATGGTCATCTCATTCTAGGAGAGTTAAAAAAAAAAAAAATTGTTCCTGAGACAGATGAAAAAGATGGCAGTTTCCTCATGTTAGATCCTTGATACGTGAAGAAATTATATGTGCTATTTTTTAGTACCAAAAAATAGCTCTCTAGGTCTTGATTGTTTTCATGCTTTTTTCTAAAAAAAAAAATTAGTCTCTAGTTGAAAATGATGTCGTTGTTCAGTTAAATCATTTTGGCAGTATGGTTTCCTCCTCAAAGTGTTGAACAGAACATTCATCACCTTGATTCCAAAAGGGATGAACCCTCAATCTTTCAAAGACCTCAAGCCTATTAGTCTATGTAATGTCTCCTACAAAATGTTTTCCAAAGTACTTTGTAATAGGCTGAAGGCAGTAGTTCCTAAACTTATTTCTCCTTTCCAAATTGCATTCCTCAAGGGCAAGCATATCTTTGACAACATTTTGTTGGCAGCGACCTTATTCCTCAAGATTCATGTTGCTAAAAGAGGAAGGACGAAACATACTGCTTTGAAATTAGATTTCTCAAAGGCTTTTGACAGACTTTCTTGGAGTTTTCTTGAAGCCATTCTAACCAGAACGTTCTTTCACCATAAATGGATCCAACTCCTTATGCAATGTGTCTATATAATTCAATGCAACATTGTTCAATGGTCAACTCACCCAACCAATATTTCCTTCTAATGGTATTAGAAAGGGAGACCACCTTTCACCATACCTCTTCATTTTAGCAGCTAGTATTCTCTCTTGTCTATTCCTCAACTGTGAGACTTAGGGGGTCACTCACGGAACCAAAGTCTATAAGGAAGCTTTTTCTATTACTCACTTACTTTATGCTAATGATGTTCCCATCTTCTTTGAATGTAATAGATCCAATATCGCTGAAGTGGCTGAAATTCTTACAACTTTCTGCATTTGGTCTGTACAAGAAATCAATAGGGATAAGTATTCTATACTCATCTCTCCCACTGTTCCAGATGATGATCTGAAGGAAGAATTACACAGGAAGTTCAATATTAGTTTCTAAGAGTGTTTTGGGAAATATCTTGGCGCAAGGATTGATTCTAGAAAAGATAAAACTCCAATCTATCGACAAGTTATAGATGCTATAGATAGGAGAACTGTTTCTTGGAAGGCCAAGCTTCTCTCTCAAGCATCTAGATTATTAACTCTCTTTAAATTTGTGCTATATATCAGCCTCCAACATTCACTTGCTTTCTTGTGCAAAACTCCCCAAAAAAGTGTGCAACATAATTGACGCTAAACTAGTTCATTGTTTTTGGGGTTATGATGATACGATCAAAAGCGGAGAATTCACCTGGCTAAGAAAGATTTACTTTTCACTCCTACAAGCAGTGGTGGCTTGGGCATCAGATCTACACATCATATGAATCTTGATTTGTTGGCCAAACAAATCTAGAGGATTCTGTAAAGCTGAACCTTATTTTTTTCTCACCAACACTTTAAGCATTAAACATTTGGATACCTCCTTGGCATGTAAGTTGGAAAAAACCATATAAAGCTTCTTGGTTTTGGAAAGGAATTTTAGATTCATCTGATCTCATTTTTCAACACCTTCGTCGGGAAGTTGGCTTAGGAGATTTTATTCCTATAGATCACAAACTTGATGGCATATGACTCATCAATCAATGGCAGAAAATCATAGGATCAAAGAAGTCTCTAATCTATTTACCCATAATTCTAACTCTTGACTCTCACCTTCTTGGAATGAGCCCCTAGTTAAAGCCATTTACTCTCCAAGGGTGGCTGATATCATTCTTAAAACACAAATATCTTTTTGAAATGGCAAGGGTGAACTTGTTGGGAGGGTGACTACACTGGAAGGTACAGTGTTAAACAGGGCTACGCATTTATTTGGAAAATTCAGTTGCCTCATAAACAACTCCTTATTTGTAAACTAATTCATTCTGCTGTGCCTATTGGAGAGGTTTTGAGAAAGCATTACCTAAATGTCAAAATTGACTGTGTCTTAAGTTGTAATTCTGCTGAAACACAGTTGATCATCTCTTCTGCTCTTGCCCTTATATAAAATCTATCTGGGTTGGTGCATTTTCTCTTCAATCAGATGGCTTCTTTGTCCAAGGCTTTCTTAAGTGGCTTTCTAGCATTCTGCATCAATTATGTTTTTTTTTTTTTTTTGCTAAAAGCATCAATTATGTTCTGATGGAAATTTGACAATGCTAAAAGCAATCACCATCTTATGAGCCCGTTTGAGATAACAGTGATAGAAGTGACATTTTTTTATATGGGTTTTTTTTCGAGAAAAATCAAATTGTATATGTGATTTGTATTTAGATACCGATGGCAGAAATAACTTTTTTTTAGATGAGCTCTTATTTGGATGATTATTTGAGATGAAAAATGATATGAATCTTATTGAATACTGTATATATATATTAGTTGTATATATTGTGAGAATTGAATATACAAAATTAAATTGAAATTTGATAAAAAATAAATGAATTATTATTAAAAAATTACAAAACTCTAAAGTACTTAATTAAACATATTATAATGGATAAATTAAAATAGATACAAATGGTAGTGTGAAAGTCCTATAACGAATATAATTAAAATTATTTAAAAGGACCAAAATTTGGAGTTTTTGGATGCCACGTTTTTCCTGATCCATCAAATCTGATGTACAAAACTTCTTATTATATTCAAACACACCATAACTACCAACCCTTAATAGTATTGCAAATATATTAACTGGTCACATTAATATAACCTTTCTGGGATTGCATTAAGAATAAATAAACCGTCCCTTAACAAGTAGGGTTGAAGTTCTTGATGAGCAGCAAATCAAGAACCTTATCTAGATTCTGATAAGAAGAACCACCGGGCCTGGTGGCCGCCTCCGCCTTCCTCTTCCACTCCAAAGCCTTCTCCTTCATCTCCTTCCCCTTCTCCGATGACCCCTCCATCACCTCCACCACCAGCCTCCTCACCTCCTCCCTCTCCACCACCGGCCCCACCTCCATCCCAATACCCCAGTCCACACACGCATACCGGCAATTCGTCTGTTGCTCGGCGAAAAATGGCCAGCATACCACCGGCTTTCCGGCGCTCACACTCTCTATCGTCGAGTTCCACCCACAATGGGTCAGAAACCCTCCGACCGCCGGGTGGTTCAGCACCTGCTCCTGCGAGCACCAGCTCACTATGAGCCCTCTTCCTTTAGTCTCTTCCTTAAACTCCTTTGAGAAAATCACCGACCCGCCTTCGACCAAGTCGGGTCTGACAACCCACAGGAATCGGCACTTGCTGGCGGCAAGGCCCCACGCAAACTCAGCGAGCTGGTCGGAGGTCATGGTGGTGATGCTGCCGTAGTTAACATAGAAGACGGAGCCCGGTTCTTGAGAATCAAGCCATTGGAGACAGTGGGTGTCCTCTTTCCAGAGGTTGGAGCCGATCGAGGACATGAGGCTATGGTTTTGAGGGATTTGTTGGAGTAGAAGAGGGAGAGGGCCGACAGTGAAAATGGGAGGAGAGTAGATGGAAGAAAGATATTGGAGGGAGCTTTGTTCGAATTCGTCGAAGGTGTTGATGATGATCATGTTGGCTTTATGAGCTGCTTCGACTTGTTCGATGAAGAAGTTGAGCATGATGTCGTCTGGGTCAGTGGTTCTGATGAAGCTTGGGATGTCCCTTAATCTGAGGTTGTCGATTCCGGGAATCCAATCCACTTTCCTCTCCAAGAATCCATTCGTCACACAACTCTCATCTGCGCATACACACACATAAAAAATCACACACACGTCAGAAATAAAAAGCTAATTTATTGAAATACGGACATCATCCATGTCAGGTGTTGGATCAGGTTTCTCTCATCATCATTTTCTCATTATCTCTAAATCACATCCATCAAATCAATCTAAAATATCACAATACTACTATAATTTTTTTCTCCTCTTTCCAATCAATGGTCCAGATAAGATGGGGAGGGATGAGGAGAAAAAATGTTTATGAGAGGATCTCCACCCGTCAGTGCTGCAAGACAACGTACAATTCTCTAACCAATAAATCATTAACATGTGTGTTACTCGTGTTTTTTAAATTTTTTTGGTAATATTGTACCACACTTGAAATGTCAACTTTTCTCGTACTTCCTACGGCTCATTTGATTTTTTTTGGGTAAAAGATTAGGGAAGTTAAATAAATTAGTTAATAATAAAATATGTTGTATTATTTGATTATATATCAGTATATAATTTAAGTAAAATAAGTTTAGTATATAAAAAAATAAATATAAATATTTTAAAGTAATTTAGTTAACTTCTTTAATCTTTCTAAGAAAAGTTAGGAAAAATCACAATGAGGTCCTAAAGTACAAACATAATTACAAAAAAGTCTCATACAAAATTGCCCTCTTGTGATTAGTTGTGAATGTAAAATGACTGTGTTACCCATTATGAATAAAAAAAAATGAAAGAAGCTACTGAATTTCCATCACACAAAAAACCCTACATAAAAATAGTTTTTCATGTTGTCAAACATTCGTTTAAAAAATTCTCATGGTATGAAAAACTCATTGTGAAAATGGCTTGTAATGTTATAAAAAATTCTTCTGGTTTATAAAATTCTACACTATGAAAAACTCCTTGTAAAAATGGTTTAATATTGTCAAAATGACTTTTCATGTTGTCAAAAATTCTCGAGGTTTCTAAAATTCTACACTTATAAAATACTCTGTGAAAATAGTTTTTCATGTTGTCAAAGCTTGAGGCAGCTTTGTCATTTTGCATGACAATGATTAGGTGTGGGACTTTTTTTGTTAGGGAAATTAGTTGTGTGACTTTTTTGTGATTTTTTATTATATCTGTGACTTGACAATAATTTTCCCAAAAAGTGAATTGAGTATTGTATCAAATACAAGAGGTAGTAAAATCATATGTCTGCAACTAACAGTAAAAAATAGGGAAAATCTTTTTGAGGGCTATTTTTAGTGTAAAAATCTTAAAAATGTCTCAAAATCGACAATCGCGAAAAGCCTTAGGCCTTTTAAGGTATTTTCGAAATCTTACGTGAGTTATTAATTTGGGCGATATAGTTGTTAGTTAACAACTATATTAACCCCATTAACAACAATTTTTTAACAACTAAATCAGCCCCCCATTAACAACTATATTAAGACTCGTTAACAATTATATCAAATTTTAGGTTAACAACTCACCCAAGATTAGAAAAATACCGAAAATGTCTTGCGCCTTTTCAGGATTGTCGATTTTGGCGTTTTTTAAAGATTTTTACACTAAAAATGGCCCTCAAAAGAATTTTCCCTAAAAAATAACACGAAAAAAATAACTACAAAGGACAAAGCCTCGATATCAAATATGCATGAGCCAGATCAATGACATATAATGAACTGGGACCCGTCTAGCGTCCATTGCCGTCATCTTCTGAACTATGCCGTTTTGGTGCAAAATAGTAAAGCTGATGTCTTTTTTAAAAAATATTTTAAGGTGTTGGAAGGTATTAAAAAGATATTTTAGGATACTGATAGGTGCTGAAAAAATATTTCAAGATCTTAAAAAAATTATTTTAGGATTTTCAAAAAATATTTTAGAGTACTGACGAAAGTACTAAAAATATATTTCAGAATGGATCTTGAAAAAATATTTTAAATCTTGATTTAAAAGCGATACTTGCGATCTTGACGATACTTAAAAAATACTTTATAATCTTGAAAAATTATATTTAGGATCTTGAAAAATATTTCAGGGTATGGTACTAAAAATATACTTTATTATGGATCTTGAAAAAATATTTTAAGGTATCGAATAGTACTAAAAGAATACTTCAGGATATTAACATGTGCTAAAAAATTATTTCATGATTTGAAAAAATATTTTAAGGTACTGACTAGTATTAAAAATATACTTCAAGATATTTTTTCAAGATCTTAAAATATTTTTTTAACACCGTTAAGATCTTGAATTATATTTTTAGACTCGTCAATATTCGAAAACAAATTATTTTTTTTTAAAAAAAAAGGAATCAATTTCACTATTTTGTGCCAAAACGACACCATTTTTGGCGAAGAGGACGGCAGCAGACGATAACGGGTCCTAATGAACTAATGACATATAATGAACTATTGGTGCTCTTTATAAGGCATGATTAAAAATAATATATATAGAAAAATCATTAAATATTCAGATAGAAAATATAATGAACTAATGACATATAATGAACTATTTTGTGCCAAAACGACACCATTTTTTAACATTGATTAAAAATAATATATATATATATATATATATATATATATATAACAATTTTTTTTCCACATATGCCTTTATTTATAAGATAGAAAATATGAAAGAGAATATAATATAAGAAAAATGTGATGGACAAATATGTAGAAAAATCATTAAATATTCAGAGGACCACCCTTTTAGAAGGTAATTCAATTTTTTAAAATTAAGGCAATTTAACTTTTGAGCTATTATAAATAAAAAGAGAGGAGGGAGTATTTCTGTTAGAAAGAAATGAAAGCAAAGGGAAAATTGTTTGTAGGACCCTTTTAGGTGTAAAATTTCTTGAAAAGGCCCGTAAAAACTGACAATACCTGAAAAGGTCTTCAAACAATTTTCTAACAACTGAATCAGTCAATTTAACAACTATATCAGTACCCTGTTAACAATTATATCAGCCCCGTTAACAACAATTTTCTAACAACTGAAACAGCCCATTTAACAACTATATCAGTACCTCGTGAACAACTATATCAACCCCGTTAACAACTCACCCCGACTTTTAAAAATATCAGGAAATTTTGCACCTAAAAGGCCTGCAAAGAATTTTCCCTAAAATAAATCAAGTACCTTTGAGTGGAACGAGGCCTTGATCAACTAGATAGCGATACTGAGCATAACCTACGAACCCACAAGCACTTGCAGTCCAAAGCAAGACGCAAGGAATTCCCAAAGCATCAGCTGCTTTGAGCGAAAAGGTCATGCTCCCATCGGAAACGACACAGGTGACCGGAGGGACATGGCCGGCGGAAACCGAGCTCTGAAGTCGACCGAGAAGCTTGAGAAAAGGGTCGAAGCAGGTGGTGTTGGTGGAGTGGCAGAGAGAAGGGATGTGTTGGGTTGCGTCGGCATCCGACGAAGGGAGGTCATCGGGGATGGTCTCGTAGCGGAAGTCCGGGAGGCCGTCGAGGGCGTGGGGCCCTCTGCTTCGGAGCAAGCGCTTGTGGTTGAACTCAGAGTTGACGAAGGTGATATGGAAGCCCTTGGAGTATAGAAGCTGAGCAAGCTTCATAATTGGGTTCACATGACCTTGAGCTGGGTATGGAACCATCACCGCATGTGGCTTCTGTTCTGTTATGGTACCCATCTCTCTCTGTCTAACTGTGAGAGAGAGAGAGTATTGTGGGGGGGGGGGGTACTGTGTGTCTTATGTGTCACTATGGTCATGGGCGGACCCAAGTAATACAAAGGGGGCAAGTGCCCCCTTGAATTTGAGTTTTTCTTTAATTTTTTTTTAAATAAAAAAAAGTTAAATTAATACATATTTAAATGACTGTCCACCTTTAAATTAAATACCCACATTTAATACATCAAGATATGACTTCGTAATTAGATAGGGGATGAATGGTTGAATAATTATTTAGTGTCTTATATTGAAAAAAATGTATTTGATAAGATTGATAAGATAATTATGATGAAATTTAAAAAATAAGCGCTAAAATGATACGTTGTAATTATTTTTATTATAATATACTTTTTGTTATTAAAATATATGTCTTGAACTTATTGAGTGTCAACCCTTCATTATAATTTATGAATGAATTTCTAACAAGACTTAACCTTGCTTTTCAAAATAACGTGTTTGTAAAATAATTTCTCTTCTTATTACATCAAATGGTGTTTCTTGATTTCATTTGAATATTTTTTTGATATTATTTTCTTTTTCTTGTTTATATTCTTTTATTTTTTAATGATTTAAAACTTTCCTTTTAAAAAAAAAAATTTTCGCCCGAACCCTACCAATCAATGGTCCCCCCTTAGTAATTTTCTGGGTCCCCCGTGACTATGGTGCTAAGAGGCTAAGAGCTGTGTGATATGAGCTTCTTCTAGCCAAAGCACCTGGCGTAGGATTTTTTTTTTTTGAAACTATATGAAATGTCGTAGGTTTATCCAACACTTGGGCCGTTTGGTACTCCAAAGATTTAAGGAGGAAAATGATTTTAAAGGAGGGAAGGGAAGAAATTAAGGAATGATGGAAGATGAGTTATTTGGTAATGAAGAGATGACAATTAGAAAAGAATCAAGAAATTTTACCCTTCAAAAGTAATTAATTCAAAATGCAAAGGAAATTCACTACTACAAAATATGGATATACTTCCCTAAAGGACATTTTTATTTTTAAAAGGGAAGTAAAAAAGTGTAGGCAGTGGTATTCTCGTAATTATTTACCTAAATTTTGAGATTTAGGCGTCCTAAATATAATTTTAAGACAACTAAAATTAATTAACGAGTCTCAAAATATATTTACGAAAAATAAAATTAATTATTTGACGCATTTTTGTAAATTTTTTGGCGCCAAGGAATTTTTTGGCGTCCTAAAAACTACTTATGACACCTTAAATATGATTTTTGGCGTCCAAAAATATGTTTGGGACGCCTAAAATTAATTATTTTACTCATTTTGGATAAAATTTTATCACCAGGGAATTTTTTGGTGTCCTAAAAAATGTTTTGGACACCTTAAATATGATTTTTGGTGTCCCAAAACATCTTTGGGACGCCAGACATTAATTATTTAGCGCATCTTGAAAAACTTTTGACGCCAGGGAATTGTTTGACGTCCTAAAAATTATTTGAGACGCCTTAAATCAGATTTTTGGCATCCCAAAACAGGATTTAAGACGCCAAAAAGGATTCTAAGCGCCAAACTGTGACTCTTTTTTATTGTTTTTGGTTTGATATATCGTGATTCTCATTCTCAGCCTTCACTTTCTCTCTTTCATCTCATCTCCATCGCCTTAATTCTCTTGTCATTCTCATTTTCATAGCCTCGCCAACTACATCGTCTTCATCATCTCCCTGACTCGCGTAGCTCGCCGGATTTGCCTGGGTCGCAATGAGGCGTCGCCTCTATTCTGCTCCCTAACTCTCGTAGCTCGTCGGACCTGCTCTAATTCTACTCACCTCGATTACCATCGCCGTGCTCGCCGCTCCGCTTTGCTCCGCCAGACCAAACCCTTGCTTTTGAAGACTGTCTCGCCGGATCTGCTTGGGTCGTAATGAAGGCGACAAGATCTGTAATTAGGTCACGAGATCTTTAGGCTCCTGATCTGCCTCTCAGACTACCTCCTCTGAAGTTCCTCCTCGCCGGCAACGCAAGTGACCTCGTGGAGTCGATTCCTCTCTCCGTTGTAGTAGTTTGAATCTATTTTTTTTTTCAGTTTTATTGTGATTTGTTTTTCATTTTCTTCTGATTGTGATTATTAGATCTGAAATTTTGGATGTTAGTCGTATTCTTAGTCCTATTTTGGATTATTTTTTTCTTCTGATATGTTTTAATCTGCTAATTTTTTGCTCCATTGTGCCTCTTGTGAGTGCATGTGTTGTGATTGTTCTCGTCTAAATACACAAAATCGTCCACACCGTGGTTGAGGGTCACTGAGGGTTTATTATTTTTTATTTTAAAAAAATATGCATTCTTATTTGAAATAAGGACACTATAAATTGGTACCTATGGCGTCCTTTTTTTAGGACGCCGTAAGTCTGATTTTCTACATTCCCTAATAGGCGTCTAAAAAAAAGGGACGTATAATGTATAAAAAAAATGAATGTTAAAGACTATTTTTGTAGTAGTGAAAAACGTAAAAAAAATTCCATAACTTGAATTTGATACAAAATTGTTTGCATCAAATTTGAATTTATGGGTCCTACGACGAAGCATTTATTTCGCAAAAAAAAAATTTAATAATCAAATTTGCCTAAAATTTCCTTTTATCAAATTCAAATTTGTTGCATAATTTCGAATGTAATAATATTTTTTACCTTATAGAAAAAATATATTTTATTAGGGGTAAATATGTTTGAAAGTTTTACTATTCATAAAGGGAACTTGAGTTTCCACTAATTTTGATGGGATCTTATCTTTCCACTTTTAAAGGAAGATCGGCGGGTTCAAAAATTTGAGTTCCCAAAAGATTGGACGCTAAATGTGTATCAAACAAGAAAACTTACTCATCTGCCCTTCCCGTCCCACCTCTTCCGCATACCAAGGAAACTTACTCATCTTCCCTTCCCATCCCACCTATTCCTTATACCAAACAGACCCTAAAATATCTCTAGGCAAAATTGACTATCATCATCTGCTTTAATTTTACCGATGTTCTCTTCTAGTCCTCTTCCCCTCCACTACTCAGCTCAACCTTTAAATTGAAATTTGAACTGTTTAGATTTATCTAAAAATATGAGATGTCGTGCGTGCCAAACATCATTGATGCACTACCCTTCGTCCCTAGTGCCATGTGAAATGTTTAATGTAATACTTCTCTCGGTCTTTAAACGTAACATATGAGCTAATTAACTAATTTGTGTAGGTGAAATATGTTAGTTAAATTTGTTAATATAATATACTTTCTCTAACCCACCATAATCATCTTTTTTATTTCCTATCATTGCCCTCTCTTATTTAATTATTATTGGGAGAATATCAATTAGTTTAATATGAAAAAAAATTTAGCAAACACATGAAATATTATATTTACGACCAATAACAACTCGCTAACTAAATCCAACATTAAGAACCGGAGTAGTACAAAATGTTTTGTTTGTACTCCTTCTCATCCTAAATATTGGGGCTAAATAATTAAATTGCCTTTTAATACATTGGGAACCATGCATATTGATATTATATTTTTTTACATTAAATTTGAAGAATTTCATGCATACGTGGAATCCGTTGACTCGCTAAGTACCCACACGAGATCGGAGCACCAATTTGGACTCCGATCAAGTTTATACAGCATATTCACCATATTGGAGAGAAGAGATTCAGGGAGAACAGTTGCTCTTTTTTCATTGGGGTATCAACCACTTACTGCCACATTGTAGTGAAATCTAATTGACATTGTAAATATATTTCGTCATGTAGATCACCACTTAAAGGTGTAGGTTTTACATTCTCTTGATGTATATCTAAATCCAAACATTTCATTGTTGCCAGAATAAATCTGATTAAAACGCACAAAAGGTCAGATGAAAGCATTCTTGTTGTGCTTACCCCTTTGCAACTAAATGAGTCTTGCATTTGCTAATTGATCTATCTACTTTTCTATTTTGAGGATCCACTTGTTCCCAATTGACCTCTCGGCCTTGTGGTTAGGGTCGGACCCAAGAATTTTTCTAACGGGGGCGAAAAAAAAAGAAGTTAAATCATAGATAAAAGTACTTGAAATACGATACAGACTTAATATACAAAAAATTGAAAGAAATATTACAGAAATTAACATTACTTCAGTTAACTCTTATTCTACGTGTTTTCATATTGTTAAACTCGTCTATAATTGAATCCGTGCTAAAACTCAAAAAAAAATTTTCAATGTATGTAATCAAAGAATCATCAAGAAATTGGTCTTCCATTCTACTCCGAAGCTTGTTCTTGATTATCTTCATAGTAGAGAAAGATCTTTTAGTAGTTGTTGTAGAAACTAGAAGAATGAGTACAAGTCTAATCACTCTATCAATAAGAGGTTAAATGCTGGATTTTCCAGTTCTTGCTAGTCTTTGACATAATTCAGATGTAGTTGATAAATTAATGAAATCTGGATGCTTAGGAATGTCAAGCTCAAAATGTTGTAGCTCCACCTTTAAATGCAATTTTTCATGTTCTGTGAAATCTCTATAATAAAATTTATCAACAAGTTTGCAAATATCATCATTATGAAATGATTTGTACTTGTTTCTTGGATATAAAGTCATGCTCAAAGTAAGTAATTCAACAGTATTATCATTGAACCTGCTATTTAATTCTTGCAATTGATAATCAATGGTAGCACAAAATATATTTACCCTATAAAATTTTTCAGTAGAGAAATCACCTTGTTCATTTCGAGCACGACCTCTCCTTCCAATATATTTTGCACTCATATCTGGAATATCAATGTCGTGTTTTACGGAAAATTCTTGAACATGAACTAAGAAACCATCCCAACCTATCTCTCTTAATTTATGAAGTAACTCTTTTGTAGTTGAAACAAGATGTAAAGCATTTGAAATATCCTGAGACTCTCGTTGCAAAGCTTGACAAAGGACTTCACCCATAATTTTTTTCATAAGGTGCAATATGATGACAAAATCAAAAGATGCCAATGATATGATAAGTATGCATTATTTGCATCTCCGCGATGTGATGTTGTATTTCCTTCATTAAAAATATTGTCAAGAACTTCACATGTGCCTTGAACCATTTTAAACAAACTACATATGAAATTGTAATGAGAACTCCAACGAATAGCTCCAGCTCGATGCAAAGTACCAATACGATCAAGAGCGACTCCTGATTCGAGTTCATCAATAGTAATCATTCTTGCAATTTCATTTGTTTGGGTAACCCTTAACTCATGATTACGCATACAAGAAGAAGTAGCAATATTAATTATGAAGTTCATTTTTTCTAAAAATTGATGAACATGTTTTACCTCATGAGAAGCAGCAACCAAGGCAAGTTGAAGGCGATGAGCAAAGTAATGCACATAATAAGCATATAGGCACTTATCACAAATTAAAGCTTGCAATCCATTCCATTCACCTCGCATATTGCTAGCTCCATTATAGCCTTGTCCACAAATATTTTGAACGTCGAGATTATGGTGACGAAGAGTGTTGACTATTCCTTGTTTTAAAGTCTTAGCACTTGTATTTTCCACATGTACAAGACCGAACAACCTTTCTCGTATAAAACCATCTTTATCGATATATCTCAAAACAATAGCCATATGCTTTTTTTTAGATATATCACTAGCTTCATCAACAATAAGACAAAATTTGCCATTGGAAATTTCTTCCCATATTGTGTTCTTTACCTTTTGAGAGAAAACATGAAGAATTTCCTTTTGAATTCGAGGAAAACTATATGATGCATTTTGAGGAGCTTTTTCTAAAACAACTGTTGCAACTTATTGATTATAGGAAGCTAAAAACTTTATCATCTCATGAAAATCACACTACAAAATATGTAGGCAATGATACTTGATATTCAATTTTTTTTTTTGATGTAACAGTATTTTTCAAAGAAAGTACTCATCAGTCCTAAATTCTAAATATAGAACATAATTTATAATGCAAATCACACTATAAAATATGTCTTATATTTAAGATTGGATATAGTAATTTTGTTGAGCTAGCATAAGACAACCAATTCGAAAACCAAAATAAATTTGTCAGCTTTATGGCATCAAGTTGCAGCACCGAATTAACAAAATCAAGAGGTAGAAAAGATCCTAAAATTACTGAGAGACTTTTCAACCCAAATACAAATCCAGATCTAAAGTGCATATATCTATCCTATGAAGATGAGTGCCAGAGACAACGACGACGATGGTGCCGGCGTCGAAGACAGCGATGGAGGTGATTGATGGGTCGATGATTATGATGTTGCGATTTGGGTGGATTATGGTTGAGCCATCTTTGATTTGGGTCGACGGTTTGGATAGAGAAGTTTCTTTTTTTACTATTTTTAAATAATTTATACAGCTCATCAACCAATATTAATGGTTTATTTCCATGTCATATGTCAGCCGTATCAGTAAAATTAACATTGTCGGTGACACATGAGAAAAATTAACACTGTTAAGTTGATTTTAAAACTATGCGGACTAACGGTTTTAGACTGAGAAAATATTAGGGACTAAAACCATCAATTTAAAATTGAGGTACCAAAACTCAAATTATAATAAACTATAAGGATCAAAAGTACGTTTAACCCTTAATTTTAATTATTATTGGTATAATCATTTAATTTTCTAAAAAATAAAAAAGAATAAAGAATAAAAATGATGATATATGGATGTTTATGAAAAGATGAGGGACAAGGAATTAAGGAAGGCAAGTTGTGGACGGAATAAATATGATGAAAGATTAGTGAAAATGATGAGAAGGCAAATAGAAAGCCAAAAAACTTGATGTAAAGACTTGTGTGGCCATTGTTGACCATTCCTTCTAATTCTTTTTATAAAAGTTTAAAATTTGAAAAAAAAATTATTCTTTTTTATAAAAGCCCAATAAAAATAGTTAACATTTAATGAATTTTTTTTACCCATTATTAATTATACATATTATATTAATTAAAATGTTAATGATACTTGTTTTTACTAATTTCTCTCTTTCCCTTGTCCCTAATAAATAAAGGAATACTGGGGGAGTTATTTCAGATATATTTAGTATTTTTAACTAATTTTTTAAATTATATAATTTAGGTATCGAACTCTTATAAATAAAACGGAGGGACTCAATTATTTTGATGATAGATCTATGTTGGAACTTGAAATTAATTGGATCGGAGGAGTTACTGGCAAAAGTTTTCTTTTATCTTACATATCTAAGTTATTTATGAATTTCATTGTATTATAATATTTACTATGATTTTTGTGTGTAACGTGCTGAAGAAATAATAAATTAAAAAGATTCTCATAAGAAAAATAAAAAAAATAGATTTAAAATATGTATTGATACGAAATCAATTAAAAATTTCTCATCAACAACTATTGGACACATTTTTAATATTTCAAATTTATGTATCTGAAAAAACATTGAAGAAATATATATTAAAAAAAAAAAAAAGAGGGTGTGGAGCCCAAAGGAAATGTTTAATTTTGTAATGATACCTATATTTTTCTTGGGAAAATTAAAAAGAAGGACCTAGAGAGAATAATATTTACTGGGAAGGACTATAAAAATTGTAATTATTTAGAATGACCAATTATTAAAATATTAATTTTAAAATACTAAAATGCCCCTAATTATACTTCCTACATTCTCTCCTTCAAAATCTCTCACATTCTATTTTAAAAGTAATTTGAATCATATTTTTCAGGAAAATTACAACCGCCAAATCATAAATTTATTAATCCGTAACTCTTTACGGTACTCATGAGAATTCATAACAATTTATAATATTCATGAGTTTCAAAATTACTTGTTAAAACAACTATTGGGGTTTAGGATAATTTGATAAAACGATTATTGGAGATTAGAATTACTTTAGATCACTCGAAGACTTCAAGGTTGTTGATGTCCTCTAACGTTGATCCACACTTGCGCACTACCTCCCGATTGCAATGAGAACTCCTTCTCTTGAAACCTCCCACTCCTTGGACGCATTTAGGGCGAAGACAAAGTTGAGTTTTGGTTTCCTTGGGTTTTTATCTTTTCAAGAAGATGATGATTTCTTAGGATTAGGTTAAAGATAGGATGAACAAGGTTGGAACCTTACCCTTTTATGGATGGTGTCTTTTCTTCTCTAAACCTTTGGTAAAGACCGAAATTTAGAAAGCATAAGGATGTTCAAAAAACATCCAATCCTCCCCCTTTTATAGCTTTGGTGGGCCAAAAATTCCTAGCTCTAATTGTCTTAGGAATTTTTAGCTTATGCATTAAGAAAGAGGTTTTAGGTAACAAGTCTACTACTTGTCAACCAAGTCACATTAAATTCACATCTTGATTGATTGATTGATTGAATTTAATATGATGAATCATATTCATATCTTGATTGTTGGATTGTATTTAAGATGATGAATCACATTTATTTCTTTTTTTTTTCCTCTTCAAAAAACGTCCATAGAAAATCAGTACTTTATAAGAGTCTAACCCTAATTTAAGTCTTTGACAAGAAAAGGCTCAATCCATACTTGAATTGAAAAATCCAAATTATAATAAATTAAATTCATATCTTGATTGATTGAATAATAATTTAAGATGATGGATCACATTCATCTCTTAAACTAAAATTCAAAATCATTCTTAAATCAATCCTTATTTATTATTTCTCCTGTCTTTATCCAATATTATTGGATCTTATATATATATATATATATATATATATATTAGATAATTCAGAATTATCTTTTATAACCTAACCTCACTAGTGCAAAAAAGGGCTTTAAGACCGCCTCATTCAGAGCGGACATTGGAAGCACCGGTTTTAAAGGTATGACCGGTGGCAGTTTTGTAAATAAAATGAACTTCTTATGTATGACCGGTGGCAGTTTTGTAAATATAAAGAACTTCTTATACCGGATCATTTTTTCATCGGTCTTAAATATATTATTAGACCAGTTCAAAACAAGGTCGGTCTTAAAAATGTTATTAAAAAATATTCAAATATCAATTACTTTATGGAGAAATCTCACACAACCTAGGACTAATATTTTATGCGGGTCAAAAGAATAAGGAAAAATTTAAATATAAAGGTAATAAAGTTTTAAGACCGAATGTAAATAATCACCGGTCTTAAAAGTTATTCTTTTAAGACCAGGACATAAAATGCGCCGATATAAAATATAGAAAAATAGTTCGGATAAAAAATTAATTACTTTTAAGACCGGACCGTAGTATGACCGGTCTTGAATGTTAATTATTAAGACCGTCTCTTTTTATGTCCGGTCTTAAAAATGAATCGCCAAATATATATTTATTCGCGCGTAAGCTTTTGTTACTATCACTGAAGAGCCTCGTTTACGTTGCGAAACCCTTCCCGTTGCATTACCTCTCTTCCCGTCTCGAAAATGAACGGTTAAAACGATTCTACTCCCCTGTTCTAGGAACGCCGCCATCGCTTTAACTGGTGTGAGTATGAACGAACCGTCTTCATCTCATCAATGAGCCTCGAAACCGCTGTGCACATCGTGGTAGAAGAGGAACACGAATGCAGGATGTAACCCTAAGTCGGACTTATGGGTCAAAGCTGAAGATTCAGTTTAATGAAAAGTTGCAACCTTTCGGTCCCATGAAATCCAAATATAATAGTTTTGTTGGCTATCAAGCACGTAGCCATGTTAGCATCTTGATAGATGAGTGGAAAAGTGTGGATGATTCTAAAGTAAAGGATCCTATTTGGGACACTATCCGGCTTACCTACACCGTCCCCGACTATCCGAAGTTGAAATAGAAGACATTGTCTTATTGTGCTTTGATCGGTGGAGGAAGTTTAAGACTTTTCTAGCTAACACCTATATTTTTTGCCGAGGTTACGCCTCAAGAACACCTTGGAATAAGTACCATATATTGATGAACAAACTTGGCAACAATTTGTTCACCCGGACCACTCTGAAGCTCGGTGAGTTTATATTTAGTTTAGTTTGCCTTTTTTGTGTGATTATTAACTTTTGTGCGGATATTTGAATGTTATTGTGTTCATCTAATCCTTTTAGTTAAATGGTTTGGTTTGTGAATAGAAGTATACATTTTCTGCCTTTGTCAATGCAAGTCTGATATGTAGACCCTGATAAAGAAATTAAGTAAATTAAGGACATAATGATGGCATAAGAGTCAAGTCTCAATTATATAGTCTTAGTTATGTTATAGTAGGCAGTTGTTAGACGTTGGTGTTATGATGTTAGTATGTTAACTGTGTAATGGTTCCGGTGCAAGCTGTTATGAGTCAAGCCTCTAACTATATGTAAGAGGTTAGTCTAATATGTGTGGGAACCAGTTAGGATGAATGAATTAATTGGATCGAGTTGGCGGCATTTCGCAACTCCCTTTCCTCTGTTTATCCCAATTTCTTCTACAATTCTACATCTTTCTTAAATAAAATGTTGAAACTTGATTAAGTGAATTTGACTAATGTTTGACCTTCATATGAAGCGAAGTGTTCTAATTTGTTAGACATCAATGGTGGAATTCATAAGTAATAGTTTTTTTTTCATTTCGATTCACGAGATAAGAAGGGCAAAAGCACGGGAGCTAGGGAGAAAGAATGATTGCCCGCATAGGGCTTCTCGCGGCGGATATGAAATGGCCGAAAAAGAATTGATGGCGGCCAAGCGGAAGAGATTGGAAGATGAAGCTGAATCCAATCCTTCATCCATAGTTGATCAGCCATCTCCTATACGTCGCGAGGAGTTGTGGTTGCATATTCGGCAAAAGCAAGCGGCGCCTACACGAGTGAACAAACTCGTGTAGTTCTTTGAAAAGAATTGTAAGTATCGTTATTGTTATTTTTTAGTTACTAAACATGTTTCATTACTAAGCTTCTCGTTATCTCGTATCTTACGGGAAGATCTTAAAAATAAAGAAGCGAGAGGATCTTTCGTGTCGGACGGGAGGAATGATGTTCGGCCGTTGCGACGGAAAACCGGATCACACGGGGCGTGTAAGGGGGGTTGGAGGATGGGTAGGCTGAAGGAATACTTTGGTAAATCCAAACGCCACAAACAAAGTATGATTACCCGGGAGGAGATGGAATAGACGCCGGCCAAAATAAATGAGGAAGCAAATGGTCAAAGCGGGCTCAAGAAGCTTCATTGCGCAAAGTTGATCGCACAGTTTCAATCCGGATGAGCAAGATGGAGGAGGAAATGAATCAATTGAAGATGCTTTTGAGCTCTCGTCTAGAGACCGGTGTTCCCGTCACACATTCACCGCGGTTATGCACCGAGCACTAGGGGAGCTACATTGTTGGACATCGGTCGAGCCAAAGCAACCTCCTCCTCAAGTTCCATCCCTCGTCAAGCCGCATCCCTCCTTCTCAAGTTCCATCCCCTGTCAAGCCGCATCCCTCTTCCTCAAGTTCCATCCCCTATCGCTCATTTGATCGCCGGGAAAAAATAACCGACTTGGCAAACAATAATTATTTTTCGATAAATCGTGGCTGTCCAAGAAGTAGTAGGCGTCCCTCATCCCGAAGATGTCTACCTTGACAAAATAGATGTAATGTCCCGCCGATTCACGGACGGGAGATTAGTAATGCAATCATTCAACTGTTTATGAAGTAAGTATCGATTCTATATATGAGTACATAATTTAAATGCATCGTTTAGACACACATACATATATACTAATTCCTTGATCGATGTCATTATTGTAGGTTCTTGCATCAAGAATTGGTTGAACAGGCACAATCAATGATTTTGGATTCTTGTGCCCCGTCTATGCAAGTACAAATGAGAGAAGGACTTGAGACAAGAATACATGTCAAATAGGGTGTGTGAAGTGATAAGAAAGGTTTACGTGTTTCCATACTTCACGGGTATATACATATCACAATTCTTGTATGCAATTAACTTAATATAATTCGCTACATATAATCTTTCTTTGTGAATTTTCAGCCGCCCTTTCGCGATTGGTCCTCATGTGCATGGAGGATCATAAAGTTATCTTCTTATGCTCCACTCACAATAACCCGAGATACTATAATGACGGAGACCGTCAACAAGTAAGCATGCATGTCATTGAAATTCTCTTGTCCGAAATCTCTACCGTAATGGTTTCGGTGAATTATTGATAAATTTTGATTTTGATAATAGTGCCATGATGACCTACCAAGTCGGGGTAAGACAAAAGCGTGGGAAAGAGACCACTATTAAACCTTCGTGGTACACCCTGAGGTTAGCACATATTTTAATTTGGACACCTGAAACACCGCCTTGAGAACTTGGTCGTAAGCCTATATATATATATATATATATGCTATATATTTCTTGTCACTTATCCTATATTATTTCTTGTTCGTTTTAGACCCATCGGCAACCAAAAGAATCCAACTTATGTGGCTTGTACGTCATGAAACACATGTATGATGTTATCATTAGGCGAGGAAAGACAAAATTGTTTGCAAAGGTAAATGTATTTGATGTTATTACATATATTATGTCTGAATTCAGTTTCTGACTTAATGAAATATGCACACAAGTTAATTCGGTTTAGTTTGTCTTTGATGTTACGAGATGTTTAGAGGTTCCGGTCCCCGTCCCGATAATGAAGTGGAGCACATACGTAATGTGTTTTGTGAATATCTCGTATCGTCTTATTAATTCTTAAATGTGGATGTAAATATATGTTGTAGCAAAAATAATTTTTTCGTAAATTTGTTTATTTTTTCGAACAAGTCATTCATTTGTAAATAAACATACAAACTGTGTATTTCAAGAATAAATTCGTTTATTCATTCTAGATATTTATGCTTGAAATTTGTGTTACAGGATGTTGTAAATGAGAAAGTCTTTGTTCATAAAAATATGGCGAGACCTTTAGGACCGCATAGTTATTAAACTCCGGTGCTTTAAGTCTTCGTTAATTTAAAAAAAATTATGGGTATACTTTTAGGGACCGGACGTAATTCTATGCCCGGTCTTAAAAATGAGCTAGACTTTTGGGACCGCATCTTTATTATACGGCCGGTCCTAAAAGTCTACGTTTATATTAATAAAAAAATTATGGCTATACTTTTAGGACCAGACGTAATTATTGGTCCGGTCTTAAAAGTCTTCTAAAAATTCACTAGACTTTTAGGACCTTGTTATTATATTTCGTCTGGTCCTAAAAGTCTATGTTTTATTATTTCAAAAATGTAAAGACTTTTAAGACCGTAGTTTTGTTATATATCCGCTCCTAAAAGTTAAGTCATAAAAATATTTTTTTGTTAGGATTTGTGTATATTTATTTGTTTCCTCTTAATAGTTTTTGACTCGGTTTTCGGACAATCGAGGTTTTGACATCCAACCTTGACAAGAATAGTTATTTGGTTTGTTTTTATTCGAATAAGGTAAACGATCTTTTTTTGTTTTTTTGTTTTTTGTATGTTCTTAAATGTATTGTGAGAATTTTTAATGTTGATTTACGCGACGACAATGTTTTGTTTGTTTCCTTTTTTGTTGGAAAAAGAAAGAAGATAATGAAAAGGACATGGCGATCGAATATGGAAACAAAAAGATTTTAATTTATATTTTTTTTCGCTGCCCCGTGAGGAGGAAAGGCAGAGTACAACAACAACAACAACAAAAAAGAAAAAAAAATGAAATATCTACCCCCCCCATCGTTGTCGGAGGAGGGGTCGTCGGAGGGATCGGACATGTCGTCATTTCGAAGGATGGTACTCAATGTCCCGGGCATCGAGTACCGCCGCGGCTTTGCGTTGACGGCATGATAGACTGAAACAACCGGCCGCACCGTCGGTCTATATGATCGAGGCGGGCCGGGATGTCTTGGATCATCCGGTAGATTGTCGGTTCGGAGGCAACGGAGGAGGACCTCGTGGTGGTGGAGCGGCCATTGTGGATGTTTCGAAGTGATGGGGAAGAATGTGATGGAAGTAAAGTAACATCTGGTTTAAATAGAGAACCCCGCCCGAACAATTTGAAACGCCGAAACAATAACGAGGAGACGCATAGTTCCGCGAGAATACGAGGAGACGCCTAGTTGGGAAGTTTATCGGAAGTCGAAGCGATTCGAAATTGATTTGAACAGAGAACCTTTAAGACCGGATATTGTAAAAATCCGTTCTTAATAAAATTAAATTGATTTTTAGGATCGGATATAAGACAAAATATCGGTCTTAAAAGTAATTGAATTGATTGAAAAATAAATAATAGACTTTTAGGACCGGATATATTTAAAAAGGTCGGTCTTAAATTCAATGGAATTGAAAAAAATTTAATTATGAATTTTAGACCCGCATATTTATTAACTCCACATACATCTCTCGTCCTTATTAAACTCATCACAATCTCGTAACTCCACACTACGCGCTCTCTACCCCATTTTGCTCAAACCATGGTTAGATACAAGAGAACCGCTCGTAGGAGTACTCTTACTCGTGATGCTCGTGCCTTTCGTAGATCGTTATACGGTGCGCTTCCTCCATCAAGAGTGTGTTCTATTGTGACATAGGAGTCTCGGGTCGTTGGACCCATTGTTATTTCGGATGATGAAGAGGTTCCTGCTCCCCCTCTCCAACAAGTTGCCCCACCCCCACTCCAGCCTTCAGACCATGAAGAGGTTCCTGCTCCCCCTCTCCAACAAGTTGGCCCCAGCGCGCCTCTACCGCTGACCCCTCTCCTCCGTCCTCTATCGATTTATTGCGGGCGATGCGATTAAAGGCGGGGAACTTGCTGATATCCGGCGGGAATTTAATTCTTTTCACGCCGATATCGACAAGGATGTTTAGTCAATCAGATTCTTGTTTTTTATAATTTTCTGCTTGTTTTTTTTTGTACTTGTATATATATTCTTCAGTAATGTATGAAGCATTAAGAACTAAGCTTGGAATTTTCCTTTAATTTTCATCTTTTTTAAAAAAATGAGGACTTTTAGGACCGGATGTTTAATAAAACTCCGGTCTTAAAATTAAATGAATAATAACATATTAGGACCGTCCATTTGTAAATAAACGATCTTAATAAAAGTTGCGACCGCCAAGCTTGTGTCTTTTTTTTGTTCATATTCTCAATTTTTCCTTTAATTTTTTTTCATTGAGTTGCTGTTGAGCTAATCATCTTTTTGTTTAAAAAAATAATGAGGACTCTTAGGACCGGATATGAATAAAACTCCGGTCTTAAAAGTAATTTTCCGGTTTTAAAAATGTAATTATATATTTAGGACCGTCTACTTTATAAATAACCGGTCTTAATAAAATCCAAAATATACTAAAACACAACTCTTTCGCGGAATAACAAATTTCCCTCTCAAAACTTCTCTCGTCGCGCCGATAGTGATTTCTCGTGTTCTGTCTCCGTTTGTTTGTGTTGCTTCGTCGTCGCCGCGTTGCTCTCTCGACAATCGCTTTATGTTTCCTTAGTTAAATGTCTATCGACCAAGTTGTAAGAGGTGTTTCGGTTAAATAACTTTATGGTTTTTTGGGTTTAACGAAATCGATGAAATGTTCTAGTGGTTTCTCCGTTGTTAATGAATATTGTATTTTTAAGATTATATTTGCGCTTTTGACCTACCCAACGACCAACAAATGTTTTTAGGTTACTCTTGTCTACAACATCAACGTTCGTGGCGGGAGAAGAAAGACTCGCAAACCATTTGAATTTATATGCTACAAGTGAGTCCACATTTAATTTCACGCGATGCATTTAATTTCCTCGTCATGCTTTAATTTTTCTTCTTGGATTCACTTTGTGTTATTTATGACCAAAAGTGTTTCTTCGTTATGCATTTAATGGGCAAGTTTCTTCGTTGAGCATAAATATGAATTTGGTGTTTCCTTATTTTGTATACGTGTCATAAATAGGAATTCTAGTATGGATCATGGTTGGATAAATGCGTTACGGATGAGTGTTGAATATCGAATGGGGTGAGAGAATTTATAGAATTTGCTAAACAAAATGCCCATGATGATAGTGGGAAGTTTTATTGCCCTTGTGTAAAATGTTTGAATGAGAGGCGACTAAGTCCCGAAGTTATCTACACACATTTAATTTGTGAAGGATTTTGTAAGACTTATACGGTATGGGTATGGCATGGTGAAAAAGTACCAAGTGGGTCTCAACATGAGGAAGTGGCCTTTGATGATAATGACACGGATATGGATGATCACATAGAGGACATTATTCGTGATGTAGGAGAAGAGCTTTTCATCAATCACATGCATATGGTAATATGTGCGTGATGCGAGACCCCGCTATACCCTGGTTGTAAAAAATATCAATTGTTGAACGCTGTATTGAAATTGGTAAGCTTGAAGGCACGTCATGGATGGAGCGACAAGAGTTTTTCTGAAATGCTTGAGGCTTTTAAGGACATGCTTCCGGATGATAATGTGTTGCCGCATCGATACTATGATGCTAAGAAAATACTCGTCCTTTGGGGATGGAGTACAAAAAGATCCATGCATGCCCGAATGATTGCGTATTGTATAGAAAAGAGTTTGAAGAAGAGCGGAAATTGTCCGATATGTGAAACACCAAGGTACAAGTCAAACAAGGGGCCTGCAAAAGTGTTGTGGTATCTTCCAATCATACCAAGGTTCAAGCGGTTGTTTGCGAATGAAAATGATGCGAGAGAATTTGAGGTGGCATGCGGATGAGAGAATTTCTGATGGAAAGCTTCGACATCCGGCCGATTATTCTCAATGGAAGAAAATCGATCATTTATTTCCAAACTTCAGCGAAGAACCTAGGAACCTTAGGCTTGCCCTTAGCACGGATGACATGAATCCATATGGAAACCTTAGCAAAGCATAAATAGTTCATGGCACGTGCTCCTTATTATTTACAACTTATCTCCAATGTTATGCATGAAATGAAAGTACATCATGCTGTCTATGTTGATTTCGGGACCAAAACAACCTGGAAATGACATTGATGTTTACCTTGAGCCCTTGATCGAAGACTTGAAGGAGTTGTGGGAAGAAGGTGTCGATGTTTTTGACTCTTTCAAGAAGGATTTGTTTAAATTGCGAGCCATGATATTTTGTACTATAAACGACTTCCCAGCATATAGTGTAAAAGGCCATAAAGCATGTCCGGTTTATGAAGAAGGCACATGCTACCATCAACTTCAACATGGAAGAAAGACGGTTTATCTTGGACATAGGAGATTTCTTCGACGGGACCACCCATATCGTCGATTAAAGAAAGCCTTTTTTGGTGGCCAGGAGTATGAAGATGCTCCAGTGGCATTGACTGGGGAGCAAGTTTATGAAAAGGTGAAACATATCAGTGTCATCTTCGGTAAGACTGCAAAGAGTAGAAAAGAAACAAATATATGGAAAAAAGATATCTGTATTCTTCGATCTTCCATATTGGCGCAATCTTGATGTGAGACATTGTATTGATGTCATGCACGTGGAGAAAAATGTATGTGATAGTATTGTTGGCACGCTTCTAAACATACAAGGTAGTTCCAAGGATGGTGTGAAGGCAAGATTGGATTTGCAAGTAATGGGAATACGCGAAGACTTACATCCAAGGCCATACGGGAAGAGAACTTATTGTCCCCCGGCTTCTCATACTTTGTCTAAGGATGAGAAACAAAGTTTTTGTGAGTGTTTACATGGCACAAAAGTTCCCTCGGGGTATTCTTCAAATTTTAAGAGGCTTGTATCGATGAAGGACTTGAAATTAGTTGGCCAAAAGTCTCATGATTGTCATGTCTTGATGCAATGACTACTCCCGTAGCTATTCGAGGCATCGCCGAATATTATCTTCGGTCGTTTTGACTAGACTTTGTGTCTTCTTCAATGCGGTTTGTAGTAAAGTTTTCGAGATTGAAAAGTTGGAAAGAATTGGAGAATGAAGGATATCTTATCTTGTGCCACCTTGAGAAGCTTTTTGTTCCTACCTTTTTTGACACCATGGTTCATCTAATTGTTCATCTAGTGAGGAGATAAAGTTGTGCGGACCTATCCATTTACGGTGGATGTACCCAATTGAAAGATCTATGAAATTCCTAAAAGGGTACGTGAAGAACGCATACCGGCCAGAAGCATCAATTGTTTAGAAATATGTTTATGAAGAAGCCATGGAATTTTGTCAAAATTATTTGGCCAAAGTAAGACATATTGGGCTTCCAAAACGTCAAAGATCTTGAAGGGGGTAGACGAGGGCTTCGGTAAAGAGTGTGGATCCGATGAATTGTCACAAGTTCACTTATACATCTTGAATAATGTTGATGAAGTTCAAGTCAGCATAGCTGCTCATAAAGAAGTTGTAAGGAAGGAAAATCATCGAATGACTAAACAAAGGTTAATTAGGGAGCATAACAGAACTTTTGCAAACTGGTTCAAACAAAAGGTCGAGGGAGAGAAATGTGTTTCTGATACAATTAAATGGTTAGCCCGTGGTCCGAGGTTGATGTCATAAGTTGGAATTCGTATGTGATCAATGGTTATACATTTTACACGAAGTCCCTAGATGATAGGAGCACCGTCCGAACGGTGGTGTTATGTTAGAGGTGAATCTATGCACTTCTCCGGTTCGAAAGACAAGAGGCCTTTATTGGCGGTAATGCCATATTATGGGGTTATTGAAGAGATTTGGGAGGTAGACTATGTTAAAATTAGATTTCCCATTTTCAAATGCAAGTGGGTTAATGTCAATAATGGTGTTGGATCGATCGGCTAGGATTTACATTAGTCGATGTCAACGGTAGAAGTTTTGGTGATGAACCTTTTATTATGGCAGACCAGGCGAAACAAGTGTTCTATATCACCGATCAAGAAAATAAAATGTGGTTTGTAGCTCTCCAAGGTAAAAGGGTCATTGATATTGATGAGGAAAGTCATTCAAATTATGGTTTTCCGAAAGTACTCCTTTTTCAAGGGTGTCTAGGAAATATTGAACGAAGAAGATGAAGCGGATAATGAACCCGGATAAGAAATGATCATCAAGAAGGGATATGGGAGGATATCGCTTTATAAAAGAGTCAATATAATTCATATATAAGGTAATGTTCATATGCAAACTTCTTTGCAAACTTTAAGGTTTTAACTATATATATTATATATTCCTTCGATCTATGTTCTTAAACATTATTGTCACTGACTATGAAGTTTGTTCTTGTTCTATTTTGTGGCAGGATCGGATCCTAAGGGGTATGTTATAAAATAGGATGTTACGTTGTTGGGTGGGAATCAGATGAAGGCATGGTGAATATTCCATTGGGAATGTATTTGTAACTTATTGTATATTATGCATTGTAACTAACTTATTCCATTGGGCATGTATGTTGTATTTGTCACAGACTCATGGTGAATATTATTTGTAATTTTTTCCCAATTCAATTTATTCAAAGCTTGTACTTATAGATTCGACTTTTATGTCTTTGGATTGGTTGGTGGATTTGTGAATGAATATATATATATATATATATGATCGGGAAGAAGCGAAACATGGATAAAATACGGGAAAATTTAGACCGGTAATAAATAGGCCGCTTTTATATGTTCAACTTTTAAGACCGGAGGTGTTCATATATCCGGTCTTAAAGGTCGTGTGTACATATTTGATATTAAGCCGGTCTTAAAAGTTTGTCTTTTAAGACCGGTGTGTTTATAAGTCCGGTCTTAAAATTCAATTTTTAAGACCGGAGAATTTATTGTCCGAGTCTTGAAAGTCGTCTTTTAAAACCCGTATAATTAGTCGTCAGTCCTAGAAGCCGATATTTTTCAAACCGGCTTTATAATTGTCCGATCTTATAAATTTGATCTTTTAAGAGCGGTGATATTTTCCGGTCTTAAAAGTTGAGTTTTAGGACCGAACAAAACATATTTCAACCTTATATAGTACTACTTTTAAGACCTAATGTTTTAAATGTCCGGTCGGAAGATGTTCTTTAAAAGAGTTTGTAGTCCGGTCTTAAATGTGGACTTTTAATACTTCATTTGGAACAAGACCGGTCGCTGGTCCGGTCTTACGATGCCTCTTTCGTCCGGTCTTAAAGCCCTTTTTTGCACTAGTGCCTCTTGAATTTAAATTCAAACTTAAATTCAAAATTCAATTCCAAATTCAACTTAGCCTAAGACCTCGTTGGGTCTTCCAACACATTTGGGCTCTTTTGTGGAGAAATTGATTTCCCACTTGGGACCATATATGTGACGCCATTTTCTTCTTATTGGGCTTAGAGTCTCACTCTAACCCAATTATACATTTATTTTTTATAAAGCACAATAACAGTTATTGGCTCAAGTTTGCTAATTTTAAACAATCAGGAATAACCTTTGTGTATGATCATTAGGCCTAATTAACATCGACATAAATAAACTTGGACCAATTAAAACCCCTTTAACGGGCCCAATTTATTTAATGACCTCATAAGACACTAAAGAATCTTTCTGCCCTTTAACTAATTGATTTGATCAAGTGATCTACCTTTCATATTTGGATACTGTGCAGGCATCATACTTCACATCGTCATTCATATTTAGTTGAGAGCAAAGATAGAGTATTATCTCTCTTAATTGACTAAATGTAGCCACTTCCCCGAACTAGGAATCTTCTTATATTAACTCTATAACGGATCATGACCCTTCATGATCACTTGCTGTGCGCATAGATTCCTGAGTTAATTAGATACTATCCAAGCTCTACCAGTCTTCAGAGAAAAAAATGATTGTTTAATATATTACTTTGCTCTTTATTGTAAATACACTCACGAAATAATTAATAAGTTTGCATGAAGTAAGAATTTCAGTTAATATTAATCTATTATTTTAAAAACTTCACAATTATTCTTAATATATTTATTCTGTTTGGAAGGAGAGAAATGGAGGGGAATTAAAAATTTTATGAGTTAGATTTTAAAAAATTGGAGAAGTGTTATTATAAAATTTGAATAAATATAAGACGCAAAATAAAAAAATAAGAAAAATTAATTAATTTTTTTAACCGTACTTCTTCAAAAAAAAATTTTTTAAAAATTCAAATCAAAATTTTTTTTCCTCCCTTTTGTCTTCCCTCCAAATCCCTCATACTAAAAAGCCTCTACATAAAGCATATTATTTAATTTAAGTTAATCATTAGAACTTAAAAAGATTGTTTAGTTAGTAATTAGGAAATGCTAAAGTAAAAAATATTTTAAAAAATCGATACTTTTAACGACAAGAAATATGGTACTCGTGAAGTAATCATGAAAAAGTCAAAAATAAATATAGAAGCGAATAATTAATAATAAAATTACACAACATATTTTTTCAATACATGACTACAAAATAAACTGTGCGAATAGGGGGAAAAAGCAAAAGGCAAGTTTGAAAAAAAAAAAAAAAAAAATCCTTATAGCACTAGGAAGACTCTGAAGAATCCTAACTTCATGATCAATGTCCATAAAATGCTTGATGAATGATGAGTAAGCTTAATAGCAAAATTACACAATCCTACCTCTTAGCGGATCTATATAATTACTAACTTTTCGAGATTAATAAAATTATTATATTATTTATTTGTAAGAAAAAAATATATTTTGGTTTCTCTAAAAGAACATTTTAATTATTTACATTGGATACTATTTGTTAATAAAATTTCTGTTAATAAATGTCATTAATATTGGTGGTTGAAAAAAAGTTATAAAGTTTAAAAACAAAATAGAAATATTTTATATTTAACATCAAAACACACTTCTTTAACTGCTCTTATAGTAATTAGGGAGAGAGAGAGCAATATATTAAAAAAATAAAGAATGGAAGTATCTTTCCAATAATATATATCAAGTGGGAGTGATGAGTCATCGTCAAATCCAAGATTCTGGGGTCTCAAATAGATAATAGTGGCGTTCCCATCTGGTGTCTAACAAAAATCAGTGTCGTAGCCGTCGAGAATCTATTTTTGTTTTGGCCGATTATTTTGGGGGTGAGACGAAGACGACATTGACGTTTTGTCTGGTTCTTGCGGCATCGACAAATGGACGACGCCTATGTGATAAAACGACAGCCATCCCACGCCTGTGTGACCACAAAACGACAGCGATTATTGCAGGGACGCTACGTTTTTCAAGCTTCGTCAGAGTATCATTGTCAGTTTGAATTAGTGACATAAACTATTTTTCTGATAAAATTTATGGTGTACAAAGTATGTTGTCAATGACGGAATCAAAGGGCTAGGGTAGGCCCCGCCCCCCTAAAATCTTAAAAAGGAAAATCATATTGTTAGAATACTGTACGAAATATTCCTACGTGATACAATACATGGTTGCTTTTTCTCGCCCTGCCTTTTTTATCTCTCCACAACTACAGCTACTTCTCGCTCCTTAAAAGAAACAAACAAACAAAAAAAAAAAAAGCTTTCATAGGAGAACCAACCACATCTAAAGTTGGCAGTTATACATAGTTTATGATTTAATTTGCAATTACAATATAGAATTTTGAAACAGTTGTTTTATAGTTATTTTGGACCTTATTTGAGAAATAGCATTCACCTATTATTTAAAATATTCTTATTTAAAAAATTATCAAATAAGAATTTAAAATTTATTGTGTTTGAATGTAAGATCTCCATGACTTTCATGTGGATTTGTAATTTTCTCTACCACATCTCATCTCTGTTTTCTAATGAAGAGGAGGGAAGCTTACTATTAGAGATCGTTTTCTAATTTCAGACTTCTATGTATAGATAGATTCCTTAAGATGTTCATTACAAGCCATTTGTCCTATTGAGATACACTGTATAATGAGAAGATTATTCGGTTTTATGCAACGAATGTAATGTGTGGTTCTATAGCATTCAGCGTTACAAGTAAATATTGTAGTTGTTACGGCGTAAAACGCATCAAGAATGATAATAATAAAATAGAAATCATATTAATTTTTTTTCTTATTAATGATATTATACATTTCAGTTCGTGCAGAAAATTTAACATATACCCTTCACAAGGGTCTGGGTACAACGTCAGTGGAATTCAAGAGCAGCAAGAAGATGAAGATTTGAGGAATTTCTTTAAGATCCTTCTTTTCTTCTTTTCAAATCGTGCCCTTCCCTCTTTCTTTTCCATCACCCTTCTTCTTCTCTTCATTTTCTTTTCAGACGCTGGTGACGACAGCGAACAACGGCAGCGACGTTTCTCCATTCTACTTTGCAGATCTGAATTATCGAAGTCATCCCCAACAAGGTCTCCTTCTAGATCCGCCGAATCATCCTCCGCATCGCCAGACACCAGTGACTTATGTATTTTTCTCAGTCTTCTAAATGGGTTTCATTATTCATTTCTTCCTGTTATGGTTACTATTACCGAACCATGTTCGCTTTACCCTCCATTTTTCGATCCTCTGTAACTAATGGCTGATTCTATTATCGCATTACCCAATCTCATCCACTTCATCCTCTTGGAGGAAACTTAATTGGGTTCAACTAATGGAAGATTGGAACTTGGTTTCTTCGGCCACTAATTTCCGCAAACTGAAGCAACGAAATCTGGTACATAGGTCTTTCTTAATTTGCTTTAGTTTATACCATTTTGGTATCCATTTGATGTTTGTGTCTCGTTCTGGTTCCGGACTAATTTTTTAAAGTTTAAAACCCTTTCCTTCCAATTCCAATTTATATTATTAGTCAACCTGTGATTTTTGGTTCAACTATTTTGACTGAGAAAAACTTGTGTATTTTCCTCGCCATATCTGATTCATCGAAGTCTTCCTCCAACAAGGTCTCCACTACTGCCACCGCCTCTTTACTTATGTCTTTTTCTAATATTTCTTCATTTGAACTCAGTAGGGTATAATTTGGGTAATGTTTGTTTATGTTGAGCCTCTGGATGCGAAGAGGATGAATTGAATAAGTGATAGGGAAAACTGATGTTTTTAGTTTGAAGGTTCTTACTATGCTTGTTGAGTTCTTGTTCTTTTCCCCCTCAGATATTTGATCTGGGTGGATCGTTTTTTGTTTACTAGGTTCCACTTTCTACCTTCATTATTCTCATTTAGTTTAATTCTTCTCGTGCTATTTCGATTCCTTGATGCAGGAGTCTTGCGAGAGATGTTGGGAGGAAGAGGTTGGGGGTTGGAGGCATTTTGGTCCTTTCAAGTGATAAGTAACATCTGTTAGCCTCTTTTAACGTTCCTATGATTTTTGCTCCAATTTTTCAAATTCATGAGTAGTTTTGCACCTCCAAAAAGCATTTGGTACCGGGTGCACCTTGGGTACAAGCTTATGTGTATTTTTGTACCTTTACCCTTTATTTAGTTATATATATATCATTGAAAATTGAAAATAGCATGAGAATCCAATTAAATCATGGGTTAAGGTGCATATTTTCCAATGAACTATTACCCGAGGAGCATCTGGCACAAAAAAACAATTGATGGTACCAAATTGGCCAACGAACTATTAAAAAGTGAAAAAAGAAAAACACAATTTGGTGCAGATTCGCCAACGAACTATTACCCTATCACTGTCTTGGTGTCTCCGTCTTCCATTGATTGTCATAGTGTCAGTGACGTCGGCATCTCCAAAGCTTCCATTGTTGCTGGGTGTTCCACTCACCCTCTTGAACTCATCTAGCAGTCCACAGCTTTCGACTAGCACGCGCCTTGTACACTGGTTGGATCCCTCCGATGCCACAAGCAGTAACCGTCGCTGCCACAGCGCCTGCTCGCAGAGGTCTCATCTCTGTTGGTGTTTGCCTTATCCAACAAGAAAGCTTAACCGCTCTTTTCTCCAGCATCTCCTCCACCGTCTTACGCCAAAGTCTTATCTCATATTTTAACGTAATTGTGATAATTGTTTTTTTTATAGTTATTTGATACTTTTTTTTCACTTTTTAATAGTTCGTTAGCCAATTTGGTACCCTCAATTGTTTTTTGTGCCAAATGCTCCTCGGGTAATAGTTTGTTGGCAAATTTGCACCTTAACCCTTAAATCATTTGACAAGTTAACTAAATCAACATTCAGGGTTTACTCTTTCTTATCTTAAATATAAGTTATTTTCATTTGAATTAGATATACCGGCAAAAATAATAGTTAATACCCACTCCATTTTTATTATAAGCTTCAAGAAACTGATTTGTATTAATAAAAAAATAATTAAAATTTGTTAAATACAATAAATATGTATTCTTTTTCCTTTGTCCCTTATTATAAATATGGGAACTAAAATTGTTCTGCTGATTCATATTGTAAGGCACTGGTTGATGCAGTTTCTTCTAGTCTCCACAGGTTTTGAATGGCAAAGAAGTTGATTGACTAAGACTTATCACATACGTTTTCTAAAATAGAATTTAGATAATTTAAAACTTGAATTTCACTTTTGTATTGAAAAATTGAATTTCACTTTATGAAAAAAGACATTTTGTGGAAGATGATAAAAAGGTTTTACAAGGAAGGAATTTTTTATTTGAGGTTTATTTGTTTTCCTCATCAAATATTAAAAAATATTTTTACATTTTATGAGACAAAATTTAACTCGCATAATTATCATGTATAGTGCAAAATCATTTAAAATAAATAAAACAAACTCTTTCTTAAAATAGATACAAGAGAGGAAGACCCAATGCACTTACTAAGCCACTATTTGATCATTGGAAGTCATCAGTGGTATCTCCTTCCTATGGACAAAATGCTTCTCTCCACAAGGAAAGAAATGGGTGCATGGAACTTAAAACACGAAATGGACTCAAACCATACATAAAAGATCCAGAGACCTATTCTTGTTGGGTACATTTGGTGACTAGAGGCAACAAACTTTTTGAGATAGAATATACAATTATTCAGCTGATTGGGCAATATAGTATATTTAAAGCGTGTTCGGATCAATATGATTAAGACGTTGTGAGTTATACAAGCACTCAAGCAGCATCATAGTTATGGGACGAATGTGCATACCCTAATCCTGCGGGTTTTGTTAAGGTTACTTGTTGAAAAATAGTATAGTCCATCCTTGGTGGATTAGGCCCAAGTCCAATAGTATTAGGGTCAGAGTATAAATAATATAAAAATTTGGATAAATATATGTGATATTTACCAATTACTATGAGTCATATTATTTAATCAATACAATATATCTCTATGGGTTATATTGATTTACCAACATAAAATGTCTATATGAGGAAAGGATATGTCAGTAGAAGAAGGGGTACATAAAATATTATAAATAGGAATAAGGGGTTCTGTTGTGAATTACTTAAATAGAGATGTTCAGACACACTAATTCTTTTTCCCTCTATTATAATTCTCTCTTCTTCTTCTTCCTGTTTGTGGTGTATTTGTTGTACATCATAACTGCATCCATAACTATGATTTGATTTGCGTTGGCATTAGAGATAAATGCTCGCACTCCAAGTACGGCCAATATTCTTACAAGGTTGAAGTGGATGGTTGTGTACTAGAAGATGGAAGGAGTAGTTGTGGAGGAGCCAACTGAGACAAATGAAGACATGTGGATTTGTTGGTTTAGAGGTTTTAGGAAAGTTTTTACACTGATATTTCCCACCTCTTGAGAGAAATTTTAGATGAAACTAGGTTATTTGTTCATGGAAACGATTAGGTTTTGATATTTAGTCACATACTGAGAGAGGAAAATTGTCTTGCTAATCAGTTAGCTAAATTATCTCATAGGATTTTTGTATCCTTCATCAACCTCTACCTTTTAATTAAAGAGGTGTAAGTTGATGAAGAAAAACATGTACTTGGTCAAAGTTTTCATCCCCTCCCCTCCAACACCTGTATTTTACTCTCCTTTAAATTGAGTGGTTTTGGAAGGGAGCTAAAATTTTGAAAATGCCCATGATAAAAAAATACTATAATAAATAAAAATATTATTAAAATATTTTATTATAAAGTAAAAATATATGTTATTATACAAAAGTAGAAATATATTACTAAAAAAATTTAATATAAAAAGTATATATTTATGAATAAAAAATTATTATAACTATAATAATTGCTCATACAAATAATTTTTTTAAAATATTATTATAAATAAATAAAAATATTATCATTATTAATTTGAATAAAAATATATGTTATCATTAAAAATATATTATTATGAAATAAAGTGTAAAAATTATATTTTTTTAAAAAAATATTATTATAAAATTCATTTAAAATATAAAATAAATTTTCATAAATAAAAAATTATAATTATAATAAAAATATTATTATAATTTAAATATTTTATTTTTATTATAATTATAATTTTTTAATTTATGAAATTAAAAATATATTATTTAAAAAAATATGTATATTATTTTTATATTAAATATATACTATTATGAAATTAATTTAAAATGAAAATATGTTATTAGAAACAAATATAGTTTAAAAAGTATATTAATATATAATTAAGTTAAACAAATTATATATTATTATAAATAAAATGTTATATATTAATTAGATAAGATGTAAATTAATTTATATAACATATAAATAAAATATATAACCAAATATGTTAGGGTAGAATAGTAAATTGCTATAATCTCTCATCTATTATCCCATCTTAAGCTAAAGAAGGGATCATTAAAAACCCCTCACCACCTCCTCCCTCACTAACCAAATCAAACAAAGTAACTCTCTACCTTTTCTTTCATCCCTCCCTTCGAATCAAACAAGTCCTAAAGATTTGTTAGAATTAGGGTGAAATTACTCCAATTTTAACACGTTTGATGTAAAATTGCACTCCCAAATACTTCAGCACCTAAAAAATAATTTGGGTGCTTGAATGAACCTTAACCCAAAACTAAACTAAAAGTATACATGATATTTAGAAGTAAAAATAGGTTTGTAATGTGGAGTAGTTTTTTGCTGCTTTTTTTAATTAAAAAGTTAAAATACATTTTATAGTATGAATGATATCACATGAATACTATTAATTGGCAAGGCAGGCACATGTCGATTAACTAACAGACAAACACATTAAGTACTGTTTTTTAAATTTAAAAAGTTTAAAATATATTTTATAGTTTGACTGATATCACATGAATATTATTAGGTTAAGTAGTAATTTTGTCTCAGAAGTACACGCCCATAAACAATTTTACCCTGAAAGTTTTTTTTTGTCTCAATGTTTCCCCATAAGTCTAAAAAACGTAGCAATGTTGCCCCTCCATTAATAGCCCTCATTAATTGTATTTGACACTTTTGGTAAGCTTTATTCTGTCAGTCATCTCTACTTACAATGCACCAGAGGTTCATTAATCGTTCACGTAGATAATTCCGTAGGCGAGTGATTATTGTTTGGAAAAATTCATTTGAACTGCCTGCGATGTACTCGTTTGATCTTCTGTTCGGACAAATTCATTCTTATTTTTTTGTTTGATTTGTTAGAAACATTTTTTCTAAACAAATTCCACAAGCGAGTGATTATTGTTTGATTGGGGAATGCCTGCGATGGAGGACGCTATAAGGAAAGAAGGAGTAGGCTATGTGTACTTTTTTAAAAAAATAATAATAATCGCCACCCCTACTCCCTCCTGTTATGATTATAATTATAAGACCGGGTTGACTTTTTTTTTTTGAAAAAATTAAGAAAACTCAATAAGTTACTTAACCATACTACCTCCGCCCTAATTATAAGACTGGATTGACATTTTTTTGGAGAGATTAAGGAAGCTTCCTCAATCTTTTCAAAAAAGTTAACTTGGTGTTATAATTAGGACCAGAGATAGTATTTCATAAATCTGACTTGTAAATCAGATTTTTTAAAAAAAGTGACAAAGATCCCACGTAGACAATCCACGTCAGCATAATGAGGTCAACTAACGTTTGATCGTTAGGGCTGTTAACTGAGGGGCAATATTGTTACATTTTTAGACTTTTGGGGCAACATTGAAACAAAACAAAAAAACTTTCAGGGCAAAATTGCCCATGAGTGTGTACTTCCGGAGCAAAATTGCTACTTAACCCTTTAAAAAAATGACAAAGATGACACATAGACAATCCACATCAGCATAATGCGGTCAACTAACGTTTGACCGTTAAGGCTGTTAGTAGAGGGGCAACATTGCTACATTTTTAGACTTCCGGGGCTAGATTGAGATTAAAAAAAAAACATTCAGGTCAAAATTGCTCTTGGCGTGTACTTCCGAGGTAAAATTACTACTTAACCCATACTATTAATTGGCAAGTCACATGTCGACTAACTTGTAACATCCTCATTTTTCATGTGCATTTATGTGAAGTTAATTGCATACATGAATTTTTATGAAGTCATGTGTTAATGATATATGTTATTACATGAAATAATCAGAATAAGATTAAGATGTGGAATTATTTGTTTATGTGTAATTAAATGATTATGGTTAAGAACAACCTTAAGGAAGAGATGACAATGGAAGTCAAAACATATTCCATTTTTCCATTTTACCATTGGGCAGTACGCATAAGGGAAAAATAGGGGAAATTGCATAAAATTCCAAAAAATGCCCAAGAAGATGTCATGAACCTAACCAAGGACTTAGGGCCATTAGGCTAAGTAGGAAAGACAATTCTTGAAGCCCAAGAAGAGGGCCCAATTTGCATAAGAAGAAGAAGAGGGAAACAAATATATGCTCATGAAAAATGAGCCATTTAGAAGCCCAATTTTGAAGATCAAAATAAATGACATCATGCTTAAGTAAGCTTGATGACATCACTCACATTACATCATCCAATAAGCAAGAGAATAAAGAAAAAAAAAAAACTCTCCCATTAGCTATGAGGGCGGGAAAAAATGATGAAGACAAGTCATCATAATAACCTAGAGAACCTAGGAAAATTATGGAAGAAATTTGGCATAACATTAATTGTAAGAGAAGGAAGATGTGACATAAAGAATGAGCAAAAATTGAAGAAAAACTTCCCTCTCCCATCAGCCATGTTCGTGCAAGAGGGAAGGAAGAGAAGAAAAACAAAATATTCATGAAGCAAGCACAAAAAAAAGGAATAGGAGCATGTAAGACTAAAAATTGCTTTTTTGGGTAAGCTACAAGTACTTAGAGAGTAAGTAAACCTTGAGACTATTTTAAATACTCACTTCTCCTCTCTTTGGGATGTTGGCATGGTTGGAGAAAGGAAAGAAAGAGAAAAAGAAATTATCCACAAGAAAACATAAGAGAGTTCAAGCAAAGGAAATTTAAGGAGTTTAAAAGTAAGGTAAGGACTTGGGATCTCAATCTATTTTCTTCTACTCTTTTAATAAGGGTTAGGACCTAAAGAAAAACTTCTCTTTGTATATTTTTGGAGGGAAGGTCAAAAGGTGAAGAAAGGAAAAACAAGACTCAAAAGTTCTAAAGTTGTTGAAGATCCTAGGTCAAGTAAGTTACCTTGAACTTCCTTATAACTTCCAAGGTGTTAGTTTTGGAAATGGTTGATTCATGAGCATTTATGCAACAAAGTGGGTATGTTTTGGTTAAAGGAAAATATGAACACAAAGTTAAAGCTAAAGTTCATAGTCTAAAATGGTAAATCAAACCTAGTATATGGAAGATATGAAGTTAGAATAGAAGTTTGACATTTTGTGATTAAATAATAATTTTTGTGCAGCTGGTTTTTCATGTGGATATGAATTTATTTGGATGATTTTGAGGGTTTTAAAGTGTTTAAAATAAGATTTTGTATAAAGGTGAACTTGGATTAAAATTTTAAAACCCTAGATGAAAGCTTGAAAAATGTTGGTTTAGTGTTTTGTGAAAATTCTGTGAAGTCGGCTGGGTTCAACTCGATTTTTGACCTAGTAAATAGACTTGAAAAATTATGAAATTATATAGGGAGAAAGTAGACATCTCAAGGATTAGTTTGGTATAGAATTTGTAATTTGTGGAGTTCTGTATTGGGAGAAATTAATTTTTGAAAATCGCCCCTGAATCCTGGAATTTATTTCGGACCAGAGATAATTTTGGCTCATGATTGAATTTTTGACTTAGTCGGGCACAAATGAGTATTTTTTTTATTGAAAATAGACATAATAAGGGTTAATTGGGCTTTTGAACCAACCCAAAAATATTTTTCTAGAATTGATTATGGATTTTTGAAGTTGGGCCTTTATTTCTAGAAATTTCAGAATTTGGATGAAAATAAGAAAATATTAAGCCCATATTAAATTCCTTAATAAGAAATGAGATTTAGTAAATATAGACACATGAATTGAGCTTATTTTAAATTATCAAAAGGAATATTTATTGAGATGGATTTAATTATATTTATCTTTTAATAATGGTCTAATTGTTATACCTTGCGACAAGGAAATTATTTTTAGCCGTAGTCGACTGTCATGTAATAACCTTAATCTTTATATACTCTGTATGACTTGTGTATGTGTGTTTTATCATGTATTTTGCATACATTCGGTTATCATTCATTTTCTTCCAAGCGCTATGGAACCGGAACATGCTGTATGCATAAACAGGCCTTGTTGTGTGCCGTGTCCGGCAGTCTATGATGTGTGCTATTAGGACTGTTAGTTCCGAATTGGTTGTGTGTCTTGCTGTGTGCATGATACTTAATGAGATGTGGTTTGTATTTTTATTCGTGGTTTGCTTACATGCCTTGTTATACATTTTATATGAAATTAACGATTACTCTGAGATTCAATTTTGAATCCCAGCCCCTTTTAAGCCCTTTGGCAGTTCTTCTAGATCGAAGCAGGGTGACAGAGGTAAGGCTCTGGAGCAGGACTAGAGTGGTGGTCGATGTTGGTGATTTTCTTTTGGATAATTATTCTGATTTCCGGATGACTGTAGTATATTATTTTGGCCTGTCAGGCACAATTATCCGGATGAATTATATTAAAGGGTTAAGGAGCGTCGGCCTGATAAACTATTAATTTCAAGGCGTCCCTTGACAATTAACTATTAAGTGGGCCACCCAAAGACAACAAACTTTTAAAAGGAGGCGCAAAGACAATCGTTAAAAAAAGTTAACGTTATGCAAGAAGTTAACGTTATCTAGGAAGCTGAATATTGTAAAGACAACAAACTATTATTCTAAGAAATACTAAAGACAAAATTCTAAATTTTACTAAATTAAATAATTTTTTCAATCAATTGTCATTATTCAAACTACTTGTTAAATATTAAAAAAATTATTCATTCTTCAATTTTGTCAAAATTATAATTTGCTAAAATAAACAAAAATTTTGATTAAAAATATAATTATATGATTTAAATAAAACTCAAGGTGTTTTATAGTTTATTATATATGTTAAAAATATATATATGATTTATTTTTATTTTAGAAGAAATTTATGTGAGTTAAAAAATTCATTTAATGTTAATAAAATTTAAAAAATCTAAAAAATATGTTGACAAAATTGAAGAATGAGTAATTTTTATCCATAGATATTTATACAAATAGTTTTGAATAATGACAATTGAGAAAAAAATTATTTAATTTAGTAAAAACCCAAGGTGTTTTATAGTTTATTATATATGTTAAAAAAATATATGATTTATTTTTATTTTAGAAGAAATTTATGTGAGTTAAAAAATTCATTTAATGTTAATAAAATTTTAAAAATCTAAAAAATTTGTTGACAAAATTGAAAAATGAGTAATTTTTTGTACATAGATATATTAAACCCTCTTGGTTAAATTTATCTTTCTGCATTTTATCAAGATATATTATGTCAAACTACAGACGCTTCTGCAGTTAATACTCTGATGAGTGTCGTAAATTAACCTGAGAAAAAAAATTTAAAATGAAATATAAGTAATGGACTACACTACCCGCCACCAAAAGGGCGAGGCCGGTGGGTGTGTAAAATAACTAACAGACAAACACATTAAAATGGCTTGTTGGTACATGTCGAGTTGTCGACTAACTAACAGACAAACACATTTAAATGGCTTGTCGGTACGTCGTCCATCTGTGCATGCAGAGATTCGTAATTTCCATCACGTTTTGTTTTCAGAGAAAGCATCAGTTGCTGGATAAATAAGAACCAGTATTGGATTACAGATTAATGAACTCAAAATTAAGAGGCATTACATCAAAATATATGGATGAAACAGAAACTTGGGGAAATTAAAACACACACTTTGGACGCAAATATTCTAAATTGGAAGTACGATTACTCTAATTAATTTCCTTTTAGTAACATATCTTTAATCATATTTTCCAAATTGATGTAAGAAGAACCACCAGGTCTTGTGTCCCCTTCTGCAATTTTCTTCCACTCTGAAGTCTTTTGTCTCATCTTCTTCCCCTTGCCTCCTTCCATCAACTCAATCACAAGCTTCTCCAGTACTTCTCTCTTCACGTTATTCTCAATCTCAACTCCAATGCCCCAATCTTTACATGCATACCTACAATTTGTTTGCTGATCTGCAAAGAAAGGCCAACACGCCATTGGAATTCCTGCACAAATACTCTCAGTCGTGGAGTTCCACCCACAATGAGTCAAGAACCCTCCAATTGCAGGGTGGTTCAGAACTTTCTCTTGTTCACACCAACTTGCTATAAGACCTCTATCTTTAATCTCGGTTATAAACTCAGGTGATAAGATCACTGAGCCACCATTCACAAGGTCAGGCCTTATGATCCACAAGAATGGTTTCTTGCTGTTAGCTAAACCCCAAGCAAACTCATATAGTTGTTCTGGAGACATGATTGTGATACTTCCAAAGTTCACGTAAACCACAGATCTAGGTTCCTTGTGTTGTAGCCAATCAAGGCACTGGGTCTCTTCCTTCCAGAGACTAAGATCCAGAGATGCCAATTGGTTGTTATCATGTGGGATTTGGTTCAAAAATGAAGGGAAAGGACCAATGGTATAAAGAGGAGTAGTTGAGAAAATGGAGGAAAGGGCTTTAATTGCCTCACCTTCAAGCTCATCAAATGTGTTGAAACAAATGGCTGATGCTCTTTGAGCTCTTTCTATCTCTCTAATAACAAAATTAAGCATGAAATCATTTGGATCTGTTGTCCTCACAAAACTAGGAAGTTCCTTTAGTTTGACGTTTCTCATACCTGGAATCCAATCTATTTCTTTCTCCAAATACCCATTTGTCATATAACTCTCATCTGCACATCATAATCACTAAAAAGATGAGACCTTTGAAGAACGAGTCATATATATATATATATATAGAACATTAAAACCAAAGGATAATATATATACCTTTGAGTGGTATAAGGCCTCTTTCAACTAGATTTCTATAGTGCACAGCAGCCAAGAATGAATAGGTACTTGCAGGACAAAATAGAACAAAGGGGCGACCAAGTGCTTGAGCAGCTTCCATAGTGAAAGTCATGACACCATCAGAAACCAAGCAAGTGACTTTGGGAATAAGGCCTTTAGAGGAAGAATCATTGAGCCTAGCAAGAAGGTTCTGGAAGGGAAGGAGGCAGTTCTTACTGGTGGAGTCACAAAGAGAGGGTATGTCTTGAGTGGCGTTATCATTTGCAGGAGGAGGAAGACCATCTGGGATGGTTTCGAAACGAAAATCTGAGAGGCCATCCAGAGCTTCAAGACCCCTTGATTTGAGCAAGCGTTTATGGTTGAACTCAGTGTTGACGAAAGTTATGAAAAAACCACGAAAGTGAAGTAGTTTTGCTAGTTTGAGCATTGGATTGATATGGCCTTGAGCTGGATAAGGAGTCAACACAGCATGAGGCTTCCTCTTCTTGATCTCGTCGTCGTACGAACCCATATCTGTGTAATTCTCTATTTTCTTCACCTTGCAAAATATATGGATCTCCATGATGTATATATAGAAAGACGCAAGCGTGACACACACACAAAAAAGTATAAAACATGTCAATTATTTTTTTCGGGGTTCTACATTTGCGGCCTATAAGCAACAATGTAAAGATCTTCGCAATACTTGTCTGGTGGAGAGAGAGAAGATATTGAATTTGGGGTACGTCTAATGCCCCTCCCTAACGCCCTCAAATATTACCAACCTCCCAAATGTTTTCCTCCTTAATTTTTCATCATTAGATTCTATATAAAATGAATAACATTAATATTAATATATTATAAGCAAAAAAAAATGGCACAATTTTCAATATTTACTAATTAAAAAATATACTTAATTAAAATGTGATATGCATTAGGGAGCATTAGGGGGAGGGGCATTAGACACCACAAAGTTTGAAGATATTTGAGTATTGTTGTAATTACTCTGTCCAATCCTAAATATAACAGATAAAAGAATTTACTTTAGTCCAAAATATGAGATATCAATCTTTTTTGTTTTCCAAATTTATAATTATTTACCTAAAGTAGCTTACTGAGTGCACCTATTAAGGTTGTTTCTATCAAGATTAGTACTAATGTATATGATTAAAGAGGGTATTTAAAAAATAAAATCCTTAATTAAATATATTTAATAGATAAAATTGTATATAAAATTTAGCTATGCTAAAATATATAATTTGATCAAATAATATTATATAAAATCTTGGATCACAAGTCCCGTACAATTTGGTCTCTAATTGAGTCATGAATCCGATTCATAAACTCACAACATCAATTTAGGAAGGAGTGGGGATCGCCAATTGACAAGCAGGAGCCTGGAATTCGGCAGTGCGGTAGCAACGCTCAACGCCTTGGACGCTCATCACGTGAGCTTCTGGCGAGCTGGGTTTTTTTTCCCCAAAAGCCCAATGGGGAAAAGCTACCCTAAATACTCCGCTTTTTTCTACTACATTTTCCACTGGCTTGTTTTGTTGCAACACTCTCTCACCGCTCCACGGACGCTTTGTCTTCTCTTCACTAAAATATGAATCCAAGTTTCGATTAAATTTAATAAATTTTCAAAGTATAAATTAGCCTGGATATTGTTTAAATTTTATTTCAATGGTTTATATATAATTCCAATAATGGCCTAGTAGAGAAAAAAACACAATTAAAGAGAAACTGGACTCACCAAACATTCAATTACTTCATTGGTTGAAGGAAGTAGAAAGATATCTATAAGCATAATCACATTCTTTTAGAGGAGTTTCATCTGTATATCATTAATTCTCTGCATACAACATCTACCATATATGTGATTGTTGCGTCTAATATATGTAAAGTTTATTGGCAAGTATTGAATAATTATATACTTCTGGCAACAACAACAAAATTATAAGATGGAAGGACTCTCTATCTCTCTTCAATCTAAATAAGTTAGTCTTTTAGGACTGATCATCCCTCTTATTGGATGCTTGTTCATAAAAAAGATGCTTTCGTTGAGAGTTCAATCTTCATAGAGAGGGCTACCCATTGAGGTCTTATATTGGAGAGCCTCACAGTGAAGTTTACTCAAAACTCCCAATTCAAACTTGTGTTCATAGCTCCATTCATGTTTTACATGTGCTCGGTTCAGAAAATATATTAAACATGACACGGGAATTATATTAATGTATTTATAAAATATTAATATCAATTTTGTTAAAAAAAATTATGTCAAATTGAGAAATATTAATGCCAAGTTTATCGTTATTTAGTGTTAATTTGTGGGTCCTTACTTTTGGTGGTAGTTATGCGTCAATTTTTTTATTTTATATGTAGTGATTTATAATTTGCATAGCGTACGATTCAGTTGAGAAATTAAAGCATCTGTTGGTGAATAAAGAAGCATATCTGTAAGTTGAACGAACCAGAAGGATGCATTAAATTACAACAAACGATGGAACACATTAATCCTAACGCTGGTTGTTACCAGAATTAAACATATCTTTGTTGAAATTGCAATGTGTACTTGCTTGCCACAGTATACATGTCCACGGGTCCAACAAGATACGAGTACTAGGTACCCTATACAACATCAATTTCAATGAGGCACATATTTATTTAGTTATATATAATTGAAAATTAAAAATAGCATGAGAATCCAATTAAATCATTTGACCAACTTCCAGGATTTACTCTTAAATATAAGTTATTTTCATTTGAATTAGATGTACCGGCAAAAATAATAGTTAATACCCACTCCGTTTTTATTATAAGCTTCAAAAAACCGATTTGTGTTATTCAGGAAAACAATAAAAATTTGTTAAAGACAATAAATATATATTATTTTTCCTTAGTCACTTATTGTAAATATGGGAACTAAATTTTTTCTGCTGATTCATATCGTAAGGCACCGGCACCGGTTGATGTTGTTTCTTCTGGTCTCCACAGGTTTTGAAAGGCAAAGAAGTTGATTGACTAAGACTTATCACATATGTTTTCTAAAATAGAATTCAGATAATTTAAGACTTGAATTTCACTAAAACCGAGATTTTGTGGAAGATGATAAAAAAGTTTTACGATAAAGGAATTTTTATTTGAGGTTTATATGTTTGCCTCATCAACTTTAAAAAAGTATTTTTATATTTTATGAGACAAAATTTAACTCACATAATTATCATGTAGAGTGTAAAATCAATTAAAATAAATAAAATCAAACTCTTTCTTAAAATAAATACAAGAGAGGAAGACTCAATGCCCTTACTAAGTGACTATTCAATACAGTTGATCATTGGAAATCAGTGGTATCTCCTTCCTATGGACAAAATTCTTCTCTCCACAAGGAAAGAAATGGATGAAATGGAACTTAAAACACGAAATGGACTCAAATCATACATAAAAAAGATCCAGAGACCTATTCTTTTTTGGTACATTTGTTAGGATATTTGGGTGACTAGATGCAACAAACTTTTTGAGATAGAATATACAATAATTCAGCTGATTGAGCAATATAATTAAGACGTTGCGAGTTCTACAAACATCACCATAGTTATGGGAAAATGTACAACCCTAATCCTGCGGGTTCTGTTAAGGTTATTTGTTGGAATAAAAATTTGGATTCAGAGTATAAATAATATAAAAATTTAGATAGATATATGTGATATTTCTTAGTTACTGAGTCATATTATTTAATCAATACAATATGTCTCTATAGTTATATTGATTTACCAATATAATATGTCTATCTAAGGAAATGATTTGTTAGTAGAGGAAGAGGTACGTAGAATATTATAAATAAACATAACGGGTTAAGTTGTAAATTACTTAAACAGAGATATTCAGACACGCTAATTCATTTTCCCTCTATTATAATTCTCTCTTATTCTTCCTGTCCGTGGTGTATTTGTTGTACGTCATAATTGCTTCTATAACTATGATTTGATTTGCGTTGACATTAGAGATAAATGGTTGCACTCCAAGTAAACCCAATATTCTTACAAGGTTGAAGTGGATGGTTGTGTGCTAGAAAATAGAAGGAGTGGTTGTGGAGGAGCCATCCAAGACAAATGAAGACATGGATTTGTTGGTTTAGAGGTTTTAGGAAAGTTTTTATTCAGTATGTCTATATGTATTGAATATATTCATTTGGTAACTAGGCACCGTGGTATTTCCCACCTCTTTAGAGAAATTTTGGATGAAACTAGGTTATTTGTTCATGGAAACGGTTAGGTTTTGATATTTGAGGGGAGGAAAATTGTCTTGCTAATCAGTTAGCTAAATTATCTCATAGGATTTTTGTATCCTTGATCACCTTCTACCTTTTAATTAAAAGATGTGTAAATTGATGAAGAAAAACATGTACTTAGTTCACGTTGTGTATGTTTGTGACCTCTTTTAATTAAAGGGTTAAGGTGCATTGTCCGCTCTATTTTTTGAAGTGCAAGCACCCTAAAGTATTTAGGAGTGCAATTTTGTACCCAATGTATTAAAATTAGAGCAACTCCACCCCAATTCTGACATACGCTTAGGGCTTGTTTGGTTGGAGGGGAAGGGAGGGGATGAAAGAAGAGGAAAAATGAGCCATTCCCCTCATTTGATTTGAAATTTAGGAAGGGAAGGGACCCCAAAGTTTTCATTCCCTCCCCTGTACCACCTTTATTTAGCTCTCATCCAAATTGAGGGGTTTTGTAAGGGAGTCAAAATTTTGGACTACTTTGCCCTTATAACCTATGCGATATTCAAATAATGCCCATAATAAAAAATACTATGATAAATAAAAATAAAAATATTATTATTAAAATATTTCATTATAAAATAAAAATATATTTTTATACAAAATTATTATAATTAAAAATATACTATTAAAAAATAATTCAACATAAAAAGTATATATTTATGAATAAAAAAAAATTAGAACTAAAACAATTGTTCATACAAATTTAAATAAAAATATTATTATCAAATTAATTTGAATAAAAATAAAAATATATTTTATCATTAAGAAATATTATTATGAAGTAAACTTTAAAAAAAAATATTTTTACAAATAAATTATAAAAAAATTGATTTAAAATAAAAAAAAATCATAAAAAAAATATAATTATAAAATATGTTAATATGATTTTAAATAAAATATATTCTTATAATGAAAAATATATTTATTTTTTTAAAATTTAAAATAATATATTTTTATATTAAATATATACTGTTATGAAATTAATTTAAGATGAAAATATGTTCAAAAAGTTATTATTATAGTTTAAAAATATACTATTATACAATTAATTTATACAAATATATATTATTATATTAATTATAAATAAAAATGTTATTACATTAATTAGATAAGATGTAAGTTAATTTATATAACATATAAATAAAAAATATAACCAAATATGTTAGGGTAAAATGATAAATTGCAATCGTTCCACCCTTCTCATTCTATCTTAAACCAAACAAGAGACCATTAAAAATCTCCCACCTCCTCCCCACCAACCAAACCAAACAAAGTAATCCTCTACATTTTCCTTCCATCTCCCTACCTCTACGTTAGAGGTAAAATTGCACATCTAAATTTTCAGCACCTCAAAAAATAGTTCGGGGTGCTGAATGCACCTTAACCCAAAAACTAAAAGAAATGTATACAAGACATTTATAAGCAACAATAGGTTTGTAATCACTATAAAAATAAAAAAAAATAAAAAAAAAAAAAAACTTTTCACTTTGTAGCAATTACAAAAAACGGTTACAAATTTGGATATTTGTAGTGGTTTAGACCGAAATTGTTACAATTTGCAACGAGATGACTCATGCCAAGTGGCACGTTGGTTAGAGAATGACATTTGTAAATAACCGCTAAAAAATTTGGCGTGAAGCTTGTGCCAATTTTGTAGTGGCGCTAGCTAGGCGCCTTATGGCGCGAAAGTTGTAGCGATTTAAATAAAAAAACCGTTACAAAATGTAAAGAGTCTAAAAATTTGTAGCAACTATACATACAATTCATATAGAATGCAAAAAGTCTTTGCACATTTGTACTAGTGGTTACTCATAGGAACCGCGTGCACATTTGTAGCGGTTACTTATCGGAACCGCTACAAAATGTAAAAAGTCTTGCACATTTGTAGCGGCTACTCATAGGAACCGCTACATAATGCAAACAGTCTTGCATAGTTGTAGCGGTTACTCATAGAAACCGCTAAAAAATTGTAGCGGTTTTTGTTTAACCGCTACAAATGTTTACGCTTTGTACCGATTTTTTTCTTTCTTTGTAAAACCGCTACAAAATTGAAGCCTTTATACACGTGCCAACACCAAACAATTGAACCACGCAAATTTGATTCTCACGCGTCTTCTGAAATATTGTCTTACGTTTATGATGATAACATGAGATACAAAGGTATGAAGGATCAGATTCTGTTATCAGTGAAGAATTTGTAACATAAAGCTAAACATTGGTTTGAAAGTAGTTGTCAACCACATGAAAAAATGTAAATGACATGTTCTTGGTATCCTATTACTTATAACCCTCCATATAACTAGCAGAGCTAGTTGTCTAAGTTTTTCATAGACTTTATTGGCAATAAAATGTCCCCTAAGATTCATGATGTCGTCGAACTAAATTACCAAAGTCGTTTCACCATGATGTTGTTCAAGTGTTTGTGGGCAAATACGAAACTTTCCAGGGACTCACAACTGACGACTTAAGCATTACATCAGTAATTTCTCCCGGCTAATTCACACTGGTTAATCTCAAGATGAAAAGCTATATATTCTTGCCTCATAAGCACACCAAATTTATTATGTCGAGGACAAGAGGCACATAGATTGAAATATAGTGGTTTACTTAAAGCCTCGAGACCTTTATGATATGGGGGATAGTGATAACATCGCATACGAGACTGACCAATTTTGAAAACTTCTTCCTTGAAGGAAATGACAATTTTCCTATAGTTTGGCGTGTGTATTTATAAGTTATGTTTTATTATCACTTAATTTAATTTTTATATAAAAATATTCAACTCATCATTAACATTTTTTCCATACATTTTTTGAAGGGATGACGACGAAGAATGATTAAACAAATTATACTTTTGTTATTGTAAATCTCATTTATATATTTTTAGAAAATACCAATGAATGTTCGTAGTGGTTTTAATACCACTATAAATGTGAAAGTGCTATAAAAAACTATCACATTAACCGCTACAAGAGTCACACAAATCCTCGTAAATACCCCTACCAAACTTCATTTCACACACTTCTCTGATCCATTTCTTTCCGTCCCCCTTCTCTCTTGTTTTCTCTCATCTGTAAAGGTTTTTTTGAAGAAGTTAAATGTTTGCGCAAACTCATCAAATATTGTAATGTTTTTTAAATCATTGATTTCAATGTTTTATTTTTTTCCTTCTTATAATACTGGTACTAATTATTATTATTTTCTTATCTAGAGCTTTAAACACATTTCCTCAACATTCCTTCTATCATCATCAATATCCATTCCATAATCAAATATTATCTAGTGAACAATATAATAAGTCCTTATTATCTACAAATTCTTAGTATTATACCTACCTAATATTTATACTTATCTAACTTAACTTAAGTTGATCATTTTTTTCAAATATTAACTATTATAATTTAAATAATAAAACATTCAACATAGTATTGTAACAATGGACTCAAATTATTATTATTACTATTATTTTCAATTTTGCAATATTTTGTAAAGGTTATAAAATTGTTACAAATTTTAATTGAAATTCGGCTTAAATATTTAGCACAATTTTTGAAATTTCATCTAATTTTGGCACCAATTTTTTTAAATTCGTGGATGTATTTAGTAACGGTTTAAGAACCGCTACAATATTGACACCAATTTCTCAAATTTCCTTTCTGCCACTCAAAATTTTGTGTTGACATATTCTCAAACTATGTGTCAACTTAATCGCATCTTTTAGCGGTGATGCAAAACCGCTATTTTTTTGTAGCAGTTTATTACATAAGTAACGATTTTAGAAAATTGTTACAAAACATTTTGCAACAGTAAAAAACCACCACTACTATTATATGTAACAGTTAAAACGGCATATCGAGTAATCGTCAAAAATGCGGGATTGAAGAAAGAGAGGCGGGGTAGTATGTGGAAAGTTAGAGCACCACAAAGATGCAAGACTCTTTTATGGCTATTATCGCGACAACGCCTGCTCACTAATGCTTGTCGGCGAAGGAGGGGTTGGACTTTGGATGCGGGATGCCCGTTATGTGGGGCTGATCTGGAAGATACTATCCATGTGTTTTGGGATTGTTCGTACTCGAGAGCTATATGGAGGAAGGTGGTATGCCCAACACAGTGGCATCGGTTTTGTAATATGAATCTTTCTGATTGGATATGGAGGAATATCAATGGTAAGGAAGAAACAAGTCGTGAGTGGGCATCCAGATTTACTATCTTGTGTTGGTGGCTGTGGAGACGGAGAAATTTATCTGTGTTTGAACAGAAATTTGTAACGAATGACACTATTCTAGCAAGTGCGAGTGCAATGGCAGAGTGCTTGAATCTCACCAAGAAGTGTCTTGCAGAACGATGATCCAAGGGGCTACCTTGGCTCCTAATCGAGAATCTTGGTGCCCGCCGGAGGAAGACTGGGTGAAAATGTAGATGGTGCTTTCTCAAGAGTATCTATGAGAAGCGCGAGTGGAGGTCTGATTCGAAATTCTGCTGGAAGATTTATGAAAGGCTTTATTCACTCGCTGGATGATGGGGATGAATTATTTGCGGAAATTTGGGCTTGTTTAATTGGTTTAAAAATGGCAAGGGCAATGGGTTATAGGAAAGTCTAGGTGGAAACAGATTCCATGGAGACTATGAACCTCATTCGGCATGGACACAAGCAGGTACACAAGGATTCTCGTCTTCTTGACGAAGTGAAAAGTCTGATGGATATGGACTGGGAAATAAGGATTACTTATGCACCTCGGTCGGCCAACTATGCAGCGGATTATCTAGCAAAGCAAGGGCTTGGAACAAGGCAGGGTCTTGTTGAAGTGTATCAGCCTTCTGAGGCTCTAGCGGTGCTTCTTTGTAAGGATTGTAATGAGTGTAATATTCTCATAGGGCATTAGCTGCGGTATCTTCTACGTTATCAAAAAAAAAACCGCTATAAATACGCAATTTTAACTGCTACAAATTTCATTCTTTTTTATAGTGGATGGTGCCTACTGATATGAGAAAGGTGTATTGGCTTTTGGGATATATTTTGAGTTTATGAAAGTGAGAGCGAGGGAGGCATATGGGATGGATGCTTTCCCATGGAATTGTTATGTTGCATCTTACAAAACAAGATTGGGCCCGTAACAATTGAATGATTGAGACATTCGTTGGCCCTTTTGAGTTATAGCTTTGTGAATTGCTTTTGCCCAAATGTTGGGTTTGTTCCTCTTTTCTCTTTTTCAATCGTAACCATTGCTTTTTTGTCTTTCTTTCATAATCTGTTTCTTCATTCTTCGTTTTTCTTGCGTACGACAAGTTGAAGCAGCCGCCATCGAGCTTCCTCTCGATTTCACCTTCTCCCTACTCTTCATCTTTATCGTCATCAATGGAGAGTTGATTTTTTTGTTTTTTTTTTTTTTTTTTTTTTTTTTTTTATATAAAAGGAGAGTGAAGAGATCACTTTTGGTTTTTAAAGTGCTTCAAAATGTAAATTGAGATAAAAAGCATCTCATATATTTACGGATTTACCTCATATACTATAAATTACCTCATATACTATAAATTACGATTGAAAATGCTCAAATTGCTATTTCAAACAAACAATTAATGCATGGTACAGGGGTAGGTTTCGATTTTAATTTAGGGAAGGGAAATTCCCTTTAAAGTCCTAAGGGATTAAGAAATGTCAAAAAATTCTAATATAAAAAAGATCCTAAGAAGTTGTTAAAGCTTACATGGATGAAGTTGTTAATCCCGTGTTAATGAGAATTTTGGGATATAAGAGTTTTTCTAGAGTTTTTTTATATTTTTTGTTGAAGGGATTTTCCCTTTAATTTAGTCATCCACTGCCCCAACTACCACATCCCTAACAATTCAAAGAAGAAATGACACGTGGACACCATTTGGCAACAATTTTCAACAGCAGTTATCTAATTTTGACGGATAAATGTGATTTTTGCTCATTAAAAAATGCATGTAGGGTTCTAATGCATGTGTATTTTTGCCTCCAAATCCTATTATTATTTATAATATTAAAATGCCTAATTACAATTAAACAGCACTCCTCTCCTTTTCATTACTAAGTTATACATTTTGACTAAAAAAATTTAATCTTATTTATAAGTCCATTTTTATGTAATAAATAAAATTGTGATAATTTTACTCATATTAATTGCACTTATGAAAATAAAAAGAAAAAAATAATTGAAAAATACATAATCATATCCCATAATCATTTCAAAAGACTTAAAAATAAGACAAAGTGGTGGTATTATTATAAAAATAATCTCTTTCAGAGATGGATTAGAAGGAAATCGACACAGCAATTCGTTGAGCGGCGGGCAGAGAAACGGACGGGAGGGAGTCTTAACTCTTCTTATCAACTGTCTCTAGCAGCCGCTGACTCACCGGGGCCACACCTTCTCGACGATACTCATCGTACCTGCTTCCTCTCAGCTGGTTCGTTTCCTGCCTAACCTAAAATTCATATCGAAGCAACGACCCTCGATTCAGCCGCAAGCATTCTAGCGAATTCGCAGTCTTTTAGCAAATAATAATGACGTCTCTCAATTTCTCCTGTTCTTCTCCAGTATCTCTCTCGCGTCCTCGGTGAGTTTCTGCCCTTTTATTTTTTGGTTCTCTTTTCGCTTCCTTTCTGGATGAGAAACGGTTGATGCCATCCTGAATTGGGTCTTCATGGGTGGATTCTTACGATAATTCCATTTCTGGGTGTATAGTCTTCTGCTTTTGTGTCCTTTAATCCTCATATTCGTTTATCTATCTGCAATCGATTGTCGGAACCTATATTTTGGCTACATGATGTTTTGTGATGCACATTTTGGTTTGATTTCATTCCTTTTTAACTTTTCTGTAGAGAGAACAGTTTCCAGTGTAGGGGATATAAGATTTTGAAGATTCTTCTGAATCTCACTTGTTGGTATTTTTTTCTCAATTAGAATACTTTTGACTTGAATTATGGGCCATAATGTACCTGCGGCCTCCACCTGAAAGAATCCTATTCTTGATTCGGCTCAGTGTGACTCGCCAGCTTTTTTGTATATACTTATTGGAGAGACGATTGTTTTTTATTTCTTTTTAAATGGATGACACGCCTTTAATTATTGTGGAAATTCTGTTTATGACCTAGCGTTTTCTTCTTTTCTGTGAAGCTCTATTATTCTTTAGGATATCCATCAAATGATCAAATGCACGGAGAGCTTTTCCAACTTTTTTGAAATTCTTTTCTTGTATTCAGCCCACACTACTTTATGTTAGGGAACATGTTTAACGTTCATGTCTAAATAGTTAAGATAAATTTTCTCCTCTTACCTATTAACTTACTGAACCATATTTTGTTTCCCGGATCCAAGAGTTTTATGAATCATCAGCAGGCCTCTATGTTCATGGCTTTTAAATGGTCAGCTATCTCTTTTGGTTATGTTTGGATATGACAATTACTAATTGAACTTGTTTTCTGCTCTGGTACTCTATGCAGGGCATTACAACATTTAAAATTTTTCAATGGCTTCCATTCTATTCATGGACTTGGATCTGATTTGGCAATTGTTCGATTAAGTTCTAAATTCTTGCCAAGTGACAAGAGTGTTGGTAGAATCAAGGCAACTCTTACATCTGGAGGAGATGATCTTGTTTTAAATTCAAATGGCAATAATATTGAGAAACAAACAGAAGCAATTGGACGTGGAACACTAGCAGCTAATACAGTCACAACAAGCATTGGTTTTCCTGATGATAATGATGATAGTGATGAATTAGATTTTGACATCCCCACAGAAGGTTTTGCTTCCATCCCTGAGGCTATTAAGGATATTCGCCAGGGAAAGGTTGTTAATCTCTCCCTCTCCCCTCTCACCTTTGAGAATAATGACATTTTCTTTTCTTTGGTTAAATGTGGTGGAAATACAGTGTTAAAGTTATGCTATCATATCGCTGTTGGCTTAACTTTATTAACTTTCTGGTATTGGTGACACAGATGGTAGTGGTTGTTGATGATGAGGACAGGGAAAATGAAGGAGACTTGATAATGGCTGCACAGTTAGCAACACCTGAGGCTATGGCTTTTATTGTGAAGCATGGAACTGGGATAGTGTGCATAAGCATGAAAGAGGAAGATCTGGAGAGATTGGAACTTCCTTTGATGGTAGACAGTAAAGATAATGCTGAGAAACTTAGTACTGCATTTACTGTGACAGTGGTATGTACTATTACTAAATGTGCATTTACATCTGGACTAAAATGTTATCCCTCATTAGGGCCTTCTGTTGCCTTCATCAGCTAGAAATAGCAGTTAACTAAACTTTATGAAATAAATTGTTTCATCTAACATTAGCTTGTTGTACTGGATTCTTTTATTTCCAAGTGTTCAAGTGCCAGCAGTTATCATCATGATTTTTCTAAATAACAGTCAGTATGGAGGATTCAATTTTCATAATCATTATTAAATTGTTGGAATTCTCTTTTCATGTAGTTACAGCATTTATTAACATAAACTGATGGATTTCAATAATTTACATTGCATTGTAGGATGCTAAACAAGGTACCACCACAGGGGTGTCAGCAGCTGATAGGGCAACAACAGTCTTGGCTCTTGCATCAAGAGATTCAAAACCGTCTGATTTTAATCGCCCAGGCCATATATTTCCATTAAAATACCGGGAAGGTGGTGTCTTGAAGAGAGCTGGACATACAGAAGCTTCAGTAGATCTGGCTATACTTGCAGGTTTGGAACCTGCGGCAGTTCTATGTGAAGTTGTAGATGATGATGGTTCCATGGCTAGACTGCCAAAGCTTCGCCAGTTTGCAGAGCATGAAAATTTGAAAATAATTTCTATTGCTGACTTAATAAGGTATCTGTTTTTGTTTCATGGAAGATGTACAAAGACTGTTGTTGCATGCATATCTTTGTTGTCATTATGTTTAGATTTTGCATTTACACAGATACCAATAGTGAAAATGTTGTTCGATATTCGACTGAATCTTAACTGCTTTATTAGAATCTGAATCTGTTTAACTTCTGTAATTCTAATTTTTGATCATACGGTCTGTGGCATCCTTGGTAAACCATTTTTACATTTTAACATGTTAATAAATGAGGATAATTATCCATAGTTCAGTATATGGGAATCCCCAAATTTTCGTTTTTGATGGCCCTCCATCTGATTCACTAAATAAAGAAACAAGTAAAAAATTCGTTGTCACCTTGGTCATATCCCCCCCCCCCCCCAAAAAAAAAAAAAAAAGTCATCCAGGCTGGATTCTTCTGCTGCTTATTTACTTATCAAGGATATCAACACTTAATCTTATGGCAGATATAGAAGGAAGAGAGATAAATTAGTATTTCTTGCTGGTGCTGCGCAAATACCTACAATGTGGGGGCCATTCACAGCTCACTGTTACAGATCACTTTTAGATGGGATGGAACATATTGCAATGGTTAAGGTTTGGAGTTCTTCTGTTTCCATTGAACTGTATAGTCATGTGCATTTATGTATGACCATTCTGTCATTAATTTATTACATCTAGTATAAATTTCACCGTTTACACCCATGACTTAGCCTTGGTTTGGTGCTTGCATTAGACCTATGTTATGTTAGTCTAATTCATGAATTTTATAAGGAATGGTCAGCGTACAACCAGTATTTTTGGTTGAGCAATCAACAAACAAGCCAAATACAACTCAAATTGAGGCCATTAGCTTTGGTAGTCCTATGCATCTATTGTAACTGAAATCCAAGTCTGAATTCTGCTGAATTAGAATCTAGCATATTTATGAAAATTGTATTTAAAAAAGCTTATTCAATAGTCATTTTAATGAAGTTTCCTATAATCCTGCTGAAAACGTGCACTTCCAACACCTACTTAAGCTTTCTCTTGCTCATAAATATGATGAAGAGTTTTGAACAGCAAACCTATCTTGATGAAAAAAGTCATCTGCATCATATGGAACAAGGAGAGTAAGGAGATGCGATAGTGAAAACTAAATGGTGGGAAAGATTGAAAAAAAAAAAAAACCAGGCTTTGAAATCAATGCTGTAATCATTGAGATTTTTATTTTTGGTTTTGCATTACCACCTGCTGTGTTCATCACACTATTTTGGCTTTGAGGGTTGAGCCTTCTGCCTGTTTTGGCAACTTTTATGGTGTTGTCTTCAATTTTTATCAAGTATGTCGTTCTTGTTTTATTGTTTTACTATTTTACCCGCATATACAATGGACTAGTTTGATCTATTGGGATTGAGCTTTGCTTATTTTAAGCCAGGTTGTTTTGGTACTATTGCTTTATTTTGTTTCTATTTCCTTACATTGATTGAGCTTTTTGCTGCCAAGCCTCACCAGGATAGCCTTGACAAAAACCATCCCAATGCTAGGTCATCTTTTAATCTTATCTTTGAAGAGAGTTAGTGCTGAAGAGTAGCTTGAATTAAAGTAAAACTATGTGGACAAGAAAAACTGCATGGAAAGGATGCCAAATGGTAGCGTGATACCTACTCAATGGGCAGCTTTCTCCTAAGATAGAATACAATTTCTGCCACTTTAGTTCTCTTCATATCATTCTCCATCTCCTTAGAGGTAGAGATTGGTGTTGTTCCTTTTCGATCAAAGTACTTAAAATAAAAGAAATTCAAAGGATGATGGTGTTTGTTCCACTGATTTATTTTATATGTGTGGCCTGTAGTTTCGCTTTTAAGAAATAGGTGCTTGGCAATTCATATCTAAGCCTATTAAGCTAGTAAACTTTGCCAAGCTCTTTCTAATAATCTCAAAGTTTTTTAGTTATATTTTATGTTGTTCATTAGTCAATTCTGTGTAGTATTTGTGGTCATAAATATTGTTTTAAACAGGGTGACATTGGGGATGGAAAAGATGTTCTCGTGAGGGTGCACTCTGAGTGTCTAACTGGAGATATATTTGGATCTGCCAGATGTGACTGTGGGAATCAGCTTGGGCTTGCAATGCAGCAGATTGAGGCTGCTGGTAGGGGTGTCTTGGTATATCTCCGTGGACACGAAGGAAGAGGTATTGGGCTTGGCCACAAGCTTCGTGCATATAACTTACAGGACGATGGACGAGATACTGTAGAAGCCAACGAGGAGTTGGGTTTGCCTGTTGACTCGAGGGAATATGGCATTGGTGCGCAGGTAATCAGCTGAAGAGGACTTTTTTAATAGAGTATCCAACAGCATAAACTACTTGCTTAGCATTCCATGTTAATTTACAATCAACAATTTGATTCTTAGGTAGTAGAGCCAGAATAAAAATGTGTAGATGAAGTTAATCAAAAGGAGAGAGATAATTAAGCATGTGGAAGAGAGAATTGAGAAGCGGTTCTAACTAGAATCGTTACTCTGCCTACCAGAGGACCTAGGAGTTGGCTCTAAAATGTAGATCAAAGAGTTTAAGAGGACCTAGGGCTTGGCTCTAAAATGTAGATAAAGAGTTTAAGTTCAAGTTCATCTTCTGTGGCTATCAACTTTAAGGCAAAATTGAGCTTTCATCTGCCTAGGCTTGGCTCAAGTTGTCACACGAATGGCTAAATGTCTAACATGCTGAAATATGTTCTTCATAATTAATTTGATTTGCCTGTCTTTTGTCGACAAGATCTACCTGAGAATTTATTAATATTACCATTCCAGGCATGTTCAACCCCATAACGAGAGAAAACATTTCAACATTGTTTTGTTTGAAACTCAACTCGCAGATTTTGAGGGACTTGGGTGTTCGGTCGATGAAGCTGATGACAAACAATCCAGCAAAATATGTCGGGCTCAAAGGTTATGGTTTGACAATTTCTGGTAGGATCCCATTAGTAACCCTCATCACGAAGGAAAACCAGAGGTATCTGGAGACAAAACGTGCCAAAATGGGCCACATCTATGATCTGGAATCCAACAACCAGTTGAACAGTTATGCCACGAGCAATGGTAAAGTCAATGCTGATGATTCTAAGAATGCTGCTCCTGGCTCATGATTTTCCTGCTTTAAAATTTTACATGAGATGGAAAGCAGATGACGCAAGTTCATTCATAACTTATAAAAAACTTAGGTTATAACGTTTCAGATGTTTACTGTCAAGTTCTTCTATGAGAACATGATAGGTGTGGAATTTCTTTAGATTTAAAAATAATAATAAGAGAATTGGTAGCAAATGCTCGGAAGTTCTTAGTTCAAAATATAGGTGAGTTCAACAAGTGAGAGAGAAACATGATTCTACTAGTGGTTCGATTTTTCTTGGTCCTTCCTCGACCAAACTGAACTTGTGTTTGTATGTGATATTGTAAACTTAATATGTGTTGTGTATTTGTATTTTTATGATGCATGTTTTAGAGCTCAAAGTGCATAAATTCCTCCCTTTAACTCTTTCGGACAAATATACATATTAGATTAATAAGAAAAATGGGTAAAGGTGTAAAAATACACATATGCTTTACCCTTAGGAGCGTCCAGCACCATATGATTTTTTTTGGAGTAAAAATACATACGTGGTTACGATTTTAGAACAACAGTTACATAAAAAGTCAACCCACCAAACGTCCGTTAAAAGTTGCCAGGTGAGCCAAAGTTTGAGTTATACGTGGCCTTCCCTTCTTCACATGCTCACACTGCCTAGAAAATTTACATCATCCAAATCGATAAATCTACAATGCCACGAGCTTTTTCCAACCACTCGAATGGTATTCCTCCAAGGTAAAATCAGTACTGAGTAAATCCCTTGAAGCTGAAGATGACGAAGACGACCAGGAGAGAATAATCTATAGCTACCAGGCTGCTTTCCATGGCGTCGCGGCTAAACTAAGTGAAGACAAAGCTGCGAGGCTGGAGGAAGACGACAGGGTTCTCGCCATTTTTCCAGAAACCAAATATGAGCTTCATACAACACAAAGCCCCTTGTTCTTAGGGCTTGAACCGGTTCAAAGCACGAATCTCTGGTCGCAGATGACGGCGGCTGACCATGACGTCGTTGTTGGGGTTTTAGACACCAGGGTTTGGCTGGAGAGTGAGAGCTTCAACGACACAGGTATGAGACCCGTACCTTCTCATTGGAAAGGAACCAACGAAACCGGACAAGGATTCAAAAAGCGTCACTGTAACAGAAAAATTGTGGGTGCAAGAGCGTTCTATCGCGGCTATGAATTAGCTGCAATGGGTAAAATCAACGAGCAAAGTGAGTTTAAATCGCCGAGAGATCAAGACGGTCATGGGACCCACACGGCGGCTACCGTCACCGGGTCTCCAGTTCATGGGGCGAATCTCTTAGGCTATGCTTTCGTCACGGCGAGATGGATAGCTCCGAGAGCTAGAATTGCTGCTTATGAAGTATGTTGGGTTGGCGGGTGTTTTAGTTCAGATATTCTCTCTGCTATTGATAACGCTGTAGCAGATAGGGTTAATGTTTTGTCAATTTCTTTGGGTGGTGGAGTTTCATCTTATTACCGTGATAGTTTATCTATTGCTGCATATATTTTTTTGGGTCAAAGATCTATTGCTGCATTTGGGGCTATAGAGATGGGTGCATTTGTTTCTTAAATGACGACGCAGGCTCAATTTCAAATCCCTAATCGATTTATCGATTTGGATGATGTAAGTTTTCTGGGCAGTGTGAGCATGTGAAGAAGGGAAGGCCACGTATGACTCAAACTTTGGCTCACCTGGCAAATTTAACAGACGTTTGGTGGGTTAACTTTTTGTGTGACTTTTGTTCTAAAATCGTAACCACGTGTGTATTTTTGCTCTAAAAAAAAACATGTGGTGCTGGACACTCCCGAGGGTAAAGCACATGTGTATTTTTGCATCTTTACCCAAGAAAAATATACAAAGTTGTAACGTGATTATGTACCTTGTGGAATTGAACTCTGAGTTTTATTTTTGGGATAAGAATCTTTTTTGTTCGGAAGTTTTGGTTGAAGAGCACTAGGTGGACGGAATTTTTTTTTGGAGCAAAATTGCTACGGAAGTTAACAAAATATAGCATTTTTGCCCCTTTGTCAATTTTGACAGTTAAGTTTAATTGATGTGGCATGCCACCTCATCAATCATCAATCAAATAAAGTTAAGTATCATTTTTGCTTCGGAAGTTTTCGCCGAGAAGTAATTTTGCCCTGGAAGTTTACAAAATGTAGCAATTTTGCCATTTTGTCCCCAAATATTAGATGTGACTGTTAAATCGGGAATACACGCTACGCATGAAAAGGTTGAACTTAGGATTAGAAGCGATTCTTGAAACGTTAAGCTTAAAGCGTACAATTTGTGAAGCACGAATGACTTGCTCGGCAAATCATTTGATCGTTATAAGTAATAAAATAGTGAGAAAAAGATCGTCCCATTTGAGGAATAAAGACTTCAATCACTAATTCGTTATTTTCGCTTTAGTTGGATGAATCGAGAATGTCAGGGTGAAACAGAAACAAACGAAATTTAAAGAATTTAAATAAAGAAAAGAATCCAAAATCAAGAATTTCAAAAACAACGTTTAGAAAAAATGAGTAATTAAGAAAAACGCAGCTTAGGGATGAGAATCCACCTATGTTCTCCAAGTATTTGAATTGAATCCCTAATTGATTATTATTCCCACGATTGACGATCAATTCTCTAAAGTTGAGATAAGTTCCAATGCTTGACTTACCTTGATCGTTATCTTCAAAAACAACCTAATGTCTTAGTATTGTTTGGAAAGATCATATTTTTAAACCGAATTATGAGATCGCATAAACTCGTAGCTACGTTGCGCTAAATTAACTCTACATGATTAATTAACTAGTTTAGTTAAACGCACCAACATCTCTATTTATACATCAACCTATGAACAATCTAAGAGGTGATCAATCTTTAAGAAAAGCTTTAAGAAAGATAATTCATTCAATCAAGAAAATAATGATCAATAAAGTTAATCCAACTAAATACTTTAAATTCGCATGGGTTCATCCTCGCCCTAACTACAAAGAAAACTAGCCAAGCATGGCTAAGTTAACAAAATAATAAAAGAGATGAAAATCAGACTTGTTCTTCAGAGATTGGGGAAGGTTGATCTCCACAATGGTGCTTTGATCCTCTTTCTCCAATGCCGTCTGCGTGCGTATCCGTCTCGTGTTTGGTTCTTCTTTTTCGTTGCGCGCTCCGGTGTGTGCGTCCCGGCTCTGTACTCCCTTTATATGTGTCTGCTTCTTTTAAATATATCTTACTTCTTGCGGATCTTGCATTTTTTTCCATCTTCTCGATTTTTCCGCTACTCAATATATATTCATTCGGTTATGCTGTTTATGATCCTATAATCCCATATGATATATCTTTTGGCCTTGCGTGGCAACACATCTATTAATCCCATATAGTATAAAGTATTACAATATAATATAATAATATATTATATTATATTATCTCCTTTTTAATTTAATTTGTTGCTCATGTTTATCGCATTTCTATATTTTCTCCCCTCGTAGATCACATAATATCTCCTACAAAATAAAATAGGATATCAATAGATTTTTCGTTATAATATTCTTTTATCCTATATTTAATTAAAAGATAGATAAATTTATAAATGATAATTAAATAGGTATAAAATATTAATAAATCCAACTCATTATACCATAAAATATATACCTATTTAATTATAAAATCTATACTTATCAAAGCCGAACTAGTCAAAGGGACTGAAAGGTCTGTCGCAATACCCAGAGAAAACATCACTTATGATCTAAGCAAATGAAACGCAAAACGAGAAATGAATTGTCCCAAAAATTGGTTCAGTAAGACAAATCAATAGTGATAGTATTTACTTTTGTATAGATTGATCTAGGCCACCCTCCCTTAAAATCGTTGGAATTTTTAGGAGCAATATATATTTACCTTATGGGACAGGGTGGTTGGCCTAAATCAATCTATACAAAGGTAAATACTATCACTATTGATTTGTCTTACTGAACCAATTTTTGGGACAATTCATTTCTTTTTGCGTTTCATTTGCTTAGATCATAAGTGATGCCTCTCCAGGCCATGGCGCATCTTTCAACCCCTTTGACTAGTTTGACTTCACAAATTTCAGCTGCCTTGAGCTCAACATCTCAAGAATCTCCCTCTTTGATTCCAAGTTCGACCTTTTCAAGGCATGATGTGTGTTCTTTGACTGATTTAATAGTCAAATTTCATATTGGGGAACAGAAGGAAAAAATTGCTACGTTTTGTAAACTTCTGGGCAAAATTTCTCCTCAGTGAAAACTTCTGAGGTAAAAAATGATACTTAACTCTATTTTATTGATGAGGTGGCATGTCACGTGTGATGAGGTGGCATGTCACGTGTGATGAGATGGCATGCCACGTGGCACATCAGTTAAACTTAACGGAGGAGCAAAATTAGTATGTTTTGTTAACTTCCGTGGTAATTTTGCTCCAAAAAAACTTCCGTTCACCCAGTGCTCCTCAACCAAAACTTCTGAGGTAAAAAAGATACTTATCCCTTTATTTTATTTTCTGGGACAAGGAAAGGATTGGTGGAAATGCTGCAAAAATCATGTTTTAGATTGTTTCGTGCTTGTTTAAATTAACTTATTTTTATTTTAAAAGATTGTGTTGTATGAGGTTAATATGCGAGTGAAAAAATGGTAGAAATTTGTTTAAGGTGGTTTTGACATGTACGGAGAAAGACGTTGGTGAGGAGAGTAGATCAGGATGTTTGGAGTTCAATTAAAAAGGGTTGAGGAAGATCTAACAGTTGCTCAATGAAGTTATTGAGTGAGATCTCTTAGTTATTATCCCAAGATTTGATTTTTTTATAGAGTTCAATAACATCATTTGATCTATGTAGCCGACTTCGCTTAGTAAGATTGAGGATATATTGTTGTTGATGTATGTGTTTCCAAAGCCATGCAAAATGCCTTTTTTTCTGAGTTCATGACTTCATGTGTTTTTAGCCTTTTGGGTGATACCAATACCCAAAAAAATCACATTACTCCTGCGGAAACCTTGTAGAGTGTGTTTGCACCACTAAAATAATCAATTTTGGTTGAATTGTACCAAAAAAATTTACTTTATTGTGCTGAGTCTACTAAAATGTGTTTTAAGGTATTGGATAACCGATTTTTTCAAAAATGCTTTAGGCAAAATTGAAAAATAACATTATGGTACAAAATGGTACTTTACCTATATAAAATACCAAAAAGAATAAATATAACATAAAGTTGAGTTTTATAGTGATATAAAAAAAATTAATTAAATTACTTTAAAATATTTATATTTGTCATCTTTCTCAAAACTATTTTACCTATATATATAATATAAAATATACACAACATATAATATAATTAAGTAATTTATTTAGATTCTTTAATCTCTAAAAAAAAAAAAAAAAAAAATTATAGTATTTTGTTACCCATCAACGGCTATATGGTTCAGAAGTACTCGCTATGCACCGTAAAAAAAAAAAAAAAAAAAAAAAAAAAAAGTTATATATTTGGTACAGTATTTTGTTAGCATCCAACGGCTAGTAAGCAAATGAGCAACGTTCACCTGTCATTCCTCAACGACCTCCGCGCGTAACCTCGGTTTCCAAGCCACGTGTACGGCTCCGATTCGTGTTATTTGCTGGCTAAAGATAATAACTAAAAAGAAAATGACCGAAAAAAATAAACATTTTTTAACTTTCCAGTTTCCTACTTTTATATTTTTAATTTTCGTATCATTTTTAGTTGGATATTATGACTAAATTTTTTCTAAAATTGAAATACACATTAAATTAGGTATTTAAATTTAATTTTGATAAAATATTTCCAATTTTTTAATTTAAATTTAAAGAATTCAAATTCAGCCAGCTAAAAACTTTGCTGTTATACTTGCTCTCGAGATCCGCGTGATAATCATGTCCTCACCTCAACGGCTCTATTCACATGCTTCATCCTCCTATATATATACTCTTCACCCTCTATTCCCACACCACAATCTCTCATCTCTGCAACTCAGCACTCTTGAATTGCAGTCTCACGATCTACACATTCTCTCTCTAGAATCCTAATTTCTTTCTCTAAAATGGCTCGCTTCTCTTCTGTGTTGGTGTTGATGCTGGTGGTTCCACTATTGATGAGTCTCACATTGGCTCGATCTCCGGTCCACAGGATCTTGTCTCCGGCCGAGTCGCCAGTGCCGGCCGCTCCACCTAAGACACATTCTCATTCATCTCCTTCAGAATCGCCCGTGGAAGCTCCGGCAACGTCTCCGTCCTCAGTCTCAGGTTCGCCATCAGAAGCGCCGGCACCGGCGGTAAGCAGCAGAGCAAATCTGAATAGGTTAAGCATCGCTGGATCTGTTGCCGTGGTGGTCATGGCTGTCGCTTTGGTGATGTAGAGATGATTACAGTAGGGTTTAGTCGTTCCTGGTCTGTCAATTTAGTATTGCTTTCCTTTTAAGATTTAGATGATTCATTGATTTGATTTATTGTTGTGTATGGAATCTTTGGTATGAATTATATGAATGAGACATTCTTTATTTCTAAAGTGTTGTTGTTTCGTTCTCCTTTTAATTTGGAATTACAACGAGTTTTCAATTTTCAAAACTGTTTACGAAAAGTGAAGATGCGTTACACAGTGATTATAACGAAGCATTTTCGAGAGAGAGGACCCAATGAGAAAAGGTGGAACCCAATGGAGTCAAAACAAGTCACAGAAACCAGTAAAATGAGAATCACATTTTTGTAAATAGCGAAGCAGCGAAACAAAAGCAGGGGAGAATTAATTCAGTGAAATCAGGTTTTGATTCGGTGAAATCAGGTTCTTCAGCCTGATGGTGGCAACCACTTTGAGGCATAAAAGTTTGTTTCTCGTTTGATTTTTTGAAAAAATTTCTGTGATTTTGGAATGAAAACAAGCAAGTTGGTTCATTGATGCATAAGAAACTCAATAGATTTGGGAGCTGTTATTGACTGGGGAGTAGATTTTCGAAAAGGATTTTTTTAGTGATTTACTTTTTTAGTCTTGCTGTTTGTTTATTTATCCGAATCAGCCAACTTGCCCTGCCTCACTTTAATATGATTCAAGAGCACGAGTGGCGCTACCTGGATTGATTAATTTGCTCCCCAAAGGCCACCCTAAAAATCAGATCCTGTTTATTTACTCTTATCATCGCCGCTGTCCTGACGAGCTTCAAGACTTAAATGGGCTGGCCGTCAGGCTCGACCCGATTTCTTGTACACCTACTCAACACCATGCTTCTTCTCCCTTGTCCATTTCATCATCCCCCACTTCTACCTCTTTCCCTATTCATCGCCAAAGATAAATCTTCTTCCTCAGAATTTAATTTCACAATTGGTGTAGAGCCACGAAATCGGGTTGAGCTTGTTGGTAATGGCCAGTTTAAGTTTCTCGCCTTCAAAGATCGCGCTTTATAAATTCGGAAATAAAGTTGGTTTTTTTTGGCGCTAACGCCCCATTAGGTCCTTTAATATATTTTTTGGTTTCATTAACTTGACTTGACCATTTAATTTAATAATTTATATGTATTTTGTATTTTTCATATAGTTATTTATCCATTTAATTACAAATACATAATAACTATTTTTTGATTTGGTTTAATATTTGTTGCAAATAAAGATTATGAATGTATTCATGATGTGAAAGAAGCTATTCTTGATATTTTTACCTAAATATGAAGCATAGTCTATTACTCGAAGTGCAATCAAATGTCTTTGAAGTTGATTATAGTGGTGAAGAAGATGAAAATGATAGTTATACTCATGTTACTTAGTGGTAAGCTTGTTATACTTTGTGTGAGTTAATTGTAAACAATAGTTTACTCTTAATTATGAATAGTGACTGCGTTTGTTTATTGCATTATGTGTGTTGTGTATAGACATTAATGTTAACAACATTTATTTGATAAATTAGAATTTAATTGTTGTATTTTATTAATTATATTTATTTGGGGAAAAACAGAGAAAAAAATAATATTAATTCATAAAAATGTCTTCCCACTGGCCGCATGCTATCAGGCTGAGCCTTGAAAAATAGATGTTTTTATTACTTCGAGCCTAAAAAGGCCAGGCCTAAAGGCCCTTTTAGGCTCTGGCCCTTCAAGGGCCGACCTGATTCCTAGTCTAAGTTGGTGGTAGTGACATATGCCTTTTAAATGTCAAAGTTGACTTTGTTAATGACCAAGACAACATCGCTACGTTTTTATATTTTAAGGGTAACATTAAGATTAAAAAAGTTTCATGGCAACATTAAAATTTGGGTTAAGTAGCAATTTTGCTCTGGAAGTATACCCACAGGAGCAATTTTGCCCAGAAGTTTTTTGAGCAATGTTCTTGGAAGTTTTTTGGAGCAATGTTGCCCACGATCGTTAGGGTTGTTAAGGAGGGGCAACATTACTCCAAAAAAAAAACTTCCGGGCAAAAGTTGCTCCTACCGGGTAAAAAAAAAAGGTTAAACCGTTATTTATTATATTATATATTTTTATTCTTATTTATATAATATCTAGGGGTGGAAAACAGGCCGCCACTGCGCTTCACCCCTTAATTCTACTGTTTAAAGTAGGCATATTTTTGACTTATTTGAAGTAGATTGTTTTGCAGTGAGACCTGTGGCCTATTAGCCTAATTATAAAATTTTTAAAAATATAGACCGCCTTAATAGGGTACAAGTTGAAAAAATGGCCTCTAACAGGCCACTTTGTTGTCAGCGAATGCGCCGACTGGAAGCTTTGAAATTTTTTGGCTGTTCATTGTTTCCACCCCTAGATATTATATAAATAAAATTAAAAATATATGATATTATAAATAATAGTTTTAACATTTTTTTTTTGGGTTAAATAGCAATTATGCCAGAAAGTTTTTGTTGGGAGCAATTTTTCCCTTATATTAACGGTCAACTAACTTGATTGTTGACGAGAGGAGCAACATTCTTTCCGAAAAAAAAAAAAAAACTTTCGGGGCAACATTGTTATTTAACCCTTAAAATTTCGGGAATTTTTTCAAAATGGATTTTTACTTTAACCCTTAAATGTACCTCAACTTTCAATTTGGTGAAGTTTATAAGCATATTTAGTGTGTTTATCTTAACAGTTAGTTGTTGGACAAATTGAAGAACAAGATTTATTTTAATTTTATTCTATTAATATATTTATCTTTATATTTTAAAATTAAAATAACATTATTATAATCTTTATTTCTTTAAGTTTGTTTTTATTTTAGTTTTAGTCCTTCAAGTATTGGTTTCTATAATTTTTTTTTTCCTTGACAATATTAGTTTCTATAATTTAATAAAAATTTGGACCATTTTTTCCTTGAGGGATCAAAATTAAAATAAGGCAAATTTGAGAATAAAAAATAGTTATATTAACCCTTAAAATAAAGGGGAAATCATTTATGCTTCAACTGCAGAAAAACTTTTCTGCAGCAAACAAGAAACTACGTCGTTTTGTTAATTCTTCCACCGTCGCCAACGAAATAAACCTACCCAACACCACCAAACCACCTCATACGCCAGCCTCACCAATTACTATCATATCATTTTCTCACCACTTTAATATATTGATTGAACAGGAACGGTGTTCAGCAAAGGAGAAACTCTTATCAAGATGGAGTCTATGGAACCAAGTGTCCCATCCCTCTTGGGAAGAATTTCACCTACACACTTCAAGTCAAAGATCAGATTGGAAGTTACTTCTATTTCCCTTCTCTTGGCTTTCAAAAAGCTTTTAGTGCCTTTGGTGCTATCAAAGTCCTTAGCAGACCAAAAATTCCTGTCCCTTTCCCTGACCCTGCTGATGATTTCTCTCTTCTCGTCGGAGATTGGTACTCCCTCCCTCAGCAGGTATATATATATATATATATCTTTCCTTTCCTTCTTCCATTTCTTCCATATTAAAACTCCACTTGTAAAGCTCCATTTCCCACAGAACAGTGCGTTAAGCAAAGGACGCAGAAGACCTCTGCAGTTCTGCCCGTCTCTCACTCCCTGGCCTTCCCTCTTGCTCGACGCTCGTCTCCATCAGACTCATTGTCGCCGTCCGACCCTACTGCCGTCCGTCTCTTTCAGTGTACAGGATATACGATAGGGTAGAAGAGCATATTCAACAACAGTCTGTCTCCCTTCGTCTTTTTCCCATATATATATATATACACACACTGAAACAGCATCGTTTCTCACTTACTGCAGAAATTTTTTTTTGCAGTAAATGCAGAAATGATAATCCCTAAAATAAATTAGTATTTGATCATTTTTATTTTAAGGGTTAAAGTGTAAATTTGCCCCATAAATTTTTACTCATGAGAAATGTTGTCGTAGAAGTTTTTTGGGTTTAAGATTGGCTCAGAAGTGTTAAAATAGATCAATGGTACTCCTTACCGTTAAAAATATTAATGTTCAATAGCATTCTTTTAACAAGAAAAGATAAGATATGTAATAATCATATACAAGAATGAGTTGAGTGGCACTTATTAAAGAGAAAATAGTAGAGAATTGTTTGAGTAGGTTTAGATTCATTCAAAGAAGGCTGGAGTACACTAGTGAGGAGGGTTGATCAAGATGTATAGACTATAGAGTCCAAACTGAAACGAATACTCAATGAGGTCATAGAGCATGATTTTTTGGTTAATAATCTACATAGCACAATTACATCATTCGATCCATGTGCCTAATGAGATAAAGTTTTGTTATTATTATAATATCAATTTTTTTAACTATTGAGGTTTTTTTTTTAAGAGCTGTCATTGAATAAAAAAACTTTTGGGTAATATTTGTGCGAAATTTTTTAAAATAAATATGTACTTTAACCCTTATTTTTTCGGTGTAATATAAAGATTTCCCTGTGTCAATGTGAATATGATGATCTCTCTGCCTAGAAGAAGTCAAGATTTCAGAGATTCTTATAAAAAGGGGTTTTTCAAATGACAAAAAGCGGGTCATATAAGTGAAGAACCAGACAATTTGTTCGCAAGAAAACATAACTCTTATCTTGACGGCGATGTGCATGTTTAATGGATTTTTACCTATTTAAATTAAAAATATTAGCTCTTGAATTATTTATTTTATATGAGAAATGTAGTTTTAAATTATTTCAAAAACTCATTAAGCATATGAAAATATTTATATATATATATATATTTACTATAATCACAATCAAACATAATTTTATAAATATTCTTTTTAATAAATTTTATAATACACCACAAAACTAACTATTTTAACCAGGTTGAATGCATAGTAATTACTCCCTCTAATGTAAAATATAAGCTTTATGTAACTGATTTGTATCCATAAGAAATCAATTAAAATTAGTTAAAAGCAATAAGTATGTAGAACATGTACATTTTCTTTTATGCATAATATACATTGTATTTATGAAAAGAATAAATGAGATAAACAATCAATAAGAAAAAAGGATAAAAAAAGAATGTAAAGAGAGATTGTGTGTGACAAAATTGGAAAAGTATAAAATTAAATTACCTCAAAAGGAATAAAAGTAATTTTAATTTTCTAGATAATTAAATTAAAAGGAAAGGAAAGAAAAAGAAAAGGATTCAAATCATTCCTGAGCTTTTCATCATTATTTATCATTTTTAACACCGCAATATCTTCGCATGTTAAAGATTTTTTTTTTTTTTCGTCTATCTCAGATCGCAACTTCGTCCGACTAATCCGAATCCTAGGTCGCGCCACGACCGACTATGGTGGGTGGTTGCATATTAAAGATTTGAGCAGAAATATCTGAAATGGTTTCCCAAAGCCAGCTTGTGGCTTGCTGATCTATTCTTAATATAGCTTAAATCAAAAAACTAGTACGGAGTAGTAAAAAAGAACAAAATGAAAAAGAAGGGCCAGCATGGACGCCTCTAATGGATTGGAATCCCCAAAATAACTGGCATTTTTTACTAATTAAAGAAAAAACATGAAACCTTGTGGCTGTCTTGCTGCTTCTCTTCTGTGTTATATTACATTGGTCCTGTTTGGGTTAGTAGTGTGAGTGAAAACTTTTTCTATATGACTTTTGTAGAAGCCTCATGGAAAAAAAAGTTAGATTGTAATTTTGTAAATATAATTTGTGTTTAGATTGATTGTGGTAGAAGTGGTGGGGCCCACGTCAAAAAGCTGAGAACTTTTTCCTAAAAACTATCCCATGAAGCTTTTTTCTAAAATGACTTTTATAAACTTTTTTAAAAAAGCTTAGTAGACTTAGAGCCTATTTGACGGTTTTTTTTCTTTAAAAAAATTATTTTTTTCAAAAATAAAGTTCTTTTTTTAAAAAAAAAAAATTTATATGTTTGGATGAAAGTTTATTTTTTTAAAAAAAGTAAAAGTGGAAAAAAAAAACCCAAAATTCTCCTTTTTTAAGCTTCAATTTAGAACTTCAAAAAAACAGATGCAATAGAAGTGAGAGAATAAAAAATCAATTGACCGGTCATTTATTTTGACACCAAAACCCTTCAATACTCGAAGAAGTCGCTAGCTCACCGGCCTCCCCAATACTCAAGGCTTCACGCCATCGGCATCGCGAGGCAGTCGTCTCTGCTCTATGACCTCTTCTTGCCGGCGGATTGAACCAGTCTCATCTCTCTTCTACTTGCTCGCGCCACATTACCCATCCTTTCTCTAAAAGTAAGTTCATTCTAATTGAGATGGTTTGGGATTGATAAACAAGTGCCGTTTGTTTATTCTGATTGAGATGGTTTGGAAATTGTTTGCTGAAAATTGAACTTTGCTGTGAAGGAAAGTTTGATAGCCAAAATCTAAATTTGTAGGTGTTTTGGGTTCATATTAGGTGCTTTTCTCTTAGGTGCTTGTTAGGTGTTTTTCCCTCTAATTAGAGGGATTAGGCCTTTTTTTTAAATTTTTTTTATATATTCTATTTATGTAGATTAGATTATATGCTGGATCCAGATTTTTTTTTTTTTTTTGCACTCAATATCTCACATTAAGTAATTTTCAGTTATGTATTGAGAAATATTTTTCCTGTAACCCAATATCTTGGAAATTAATTAATCTGAGATAAAAAAAAGAAAAAAGCAATGCAGAATATAATCTAATCTCAATAAATAGAATATATAAAAAAATTAAAAATTAAAAAATGTCTAATCCCTCTAATTAGAAAAAAAAGCACATAAGAGAAAAGCACCCAAGTGAATTCAGGTGTTTTAAACTAGTCATTTATTGTTAAAAATTGAAATCAGATTGTATTTTGCGAATCACATATTTGTTAGAATCTTCATGACAAATCAAACTCTTCGACTAAATCAAACAGGGCAATATAACAGTACCTAGGTATCAAGGGACACAAAAACAGAAACAAAAAGTACTGGACTTTTCATATACACACAGGCGCACACATACATATATTTAAATTTAGGGTTGTTAGAAATATAAGGTAATTAGTTGAATAGTTGGTTAGGGCCTAGTCTATAAATAGAGGGTCTTAACAATATTGAGATAAGTGAGTTAGATGAGAGATTCTCACCATATTAGAGAGATGTTAACTTGGGTCTTTCTCTCTAGAGAGGGAAGTCCCTCCTAGATCCCTAGAGTTAGGGTTTGTTTGAGTTTGAGCATATTGCTCCTCTTATATGAATAATACATTATTCTTCTTTAATCACTTTTTTTTTTTGGTTGCCCACCCGGTTCACCGGGGCTTCGCCCCGACTAGTCCGGATCCGACCCACGTCGCGCACTTAGCTATGGTGGGAGAGTCTCCAGTGGGGTTTTTGCATTTGAGCGCTCGAACCCGCCGCTTGCTTAAGCGACACAAACCGCTTACCACTTAAGCCAACCCCCGTTGGTTCTTTAATCACATTTATTAACATGGTATTAGAGCCACTCAGATCCTCCATGGTTTTTTGGGCTCATTAGTGATCCAAGGTCCACACATCAAGAATTACCCAAGATCCTTGGTCTTTTGAAGCAAGACCAGTGGAGCACATCTGAAGTCCACGGCCCACATATCAAGAATTGTCCAAGATCCTTGTTCCTTTGAAGCAAGACCAGTGCCCCAGCCGGCCGTGGGTTCGATCCTCCGCGTCACGACTGGGGCTCTTTTGGTGGCGATCTCGTAAGTCGTAAGTCTTCGAAATGGCCGGGAAATCACTGGCTCAGTGGGGGCGATGTCGAACCCTCCTAAACTTTTTTTTACCAAAAAAAAAAAAAAAAGACCAGTGGAGCACCTCTTGTATCCAACCCGTCTCACCTGACCTGAGGACCTGGGAATTGAACTGCTGCGATACGAGTTGGCAACGGGTTCTTTTTCTAGAAATTTCTTCAATCCTGACTCTCGCGGCTTGAATCCTGACTTTAGTTGCGCGATACGAGCACCACCGTCTTATGTAACGAAGATGGCTTTTCTTGTTCGCTGCCCTGATTTTGTGCTCCAAATCCAATCGGGTACATCCAAGACTCGATTCCGATGGAGCTATGTGTTTCTGATTTCTGCTTTCTGGCTGTTCTTCTTTTCCGGTGACGTCTTTCTAGTTTTGCCTCCGCGAGTTCTCTTTCTCCGGTGACATGTGTTGTTGGAAACCTTCGAAGATCTCCCCCCAATTGATCGATTCCTTTTCTTGTTCTTCCCCAGTGAGAAGAGCAGAGTTGAGAGCAGAGAAAATCGCCTCCTCGCTCCTATCTCGCGGGTTAGTGTTTAGATTGGTCTCGGCGCGACTGTTCTTGGTGGAGGTCTCACCGATTCGGAGCATACGCAGAGTTGAGAGCAGAGAAATGTCGCCTCCTTGCTCCTATCGTGCGATCTAAAGACAGTGAATGAAAATTGCAACGGACCTTCGGCGAGACCTTGAAGAATCTTCTCGGTGACCAGATTGTGCAAGTCGATCAGATCAAAACTGTAGATTGAAGAAAAGAAATTCAAAGTTGAGGGAGAACCAGTCAATATTAGTATTTGTGGTCGCCAGAAATGGCGGCACCTAAGTCCAGAGGTACCACTCTAGGCTCGCATGGGAACGGGATGAGTACAAGGGTTTGGTTCTATTCGATCCTTCTCACCTTGCAATATGGAGCTCAATACCTTTGATTCCCAAATGGTTCGTCAGAAAGGAAGTTATTGTAAGGTCGTCTGTTTTGGCATGTGAGATTGTAAAGGTTATATTTGCAGTAATTTTCATGGCAAAGGTGGTACTTTAAAGAAAGCATTCAAGGAATGGACTTTGATTGGTGTGTTGACTGCATCAGGAGTTCCTGCAACCATCTATGCTCTTCAAAATAGCTTGTTGCAAATTTTTTACAGGAATCTTGATTCAAACAACATGTACTGAATTTTATCAAAACAGGGGGTGACATGATCAGTGTTTGTTATGAGAAAATTTTTGGCTTGAGAAGAGTTTGGGAATAAAATCAAGTGAAAACATGGATTAAGGTGGATGTGAAGTTGGTCCAATTGGTATGATGCTACTGTTGTATGATTACAAGCGGGACGCCAAGCAGAGGTTTTGAATCATTTGTTTATGAACTTCATGTTGAGCATTCTCTGACACTTCCTACTCGACACTAGCGTGAGTGGTCATCTCATGATATTGGCTCAAAGGGTTTGATTCTTAGCTCTAAAGATGAGAACTTTGGGGTTGGGACGTACAGCATTGGAGTGTTTTTTTGGATTTAAGGGGACAACCAAATTCAAAATATCAGTCGCAATTCAGGAAATTTTCCACCAGAAAATAGGTCAACAAGCTTCATCGTCTATGTCACATATGGAGACAGACACTGAATAGTACCGGAATTGTAGGCATTACATACCTAGTAGGACTATTGCATTGCATGAAGCTTATTGTAGCAGACATAGTGTTATATGTCGACATGCTGGTTGTGGAGTTGTTCTTAGGATTGAGGAGTCCAAGAACCACATTCACTGTGACAGGTATGGTAAAGCTTTTCAGCAAGGAGAATTGGAAAAGCACATGAAGCAGGGACATGAGAGTGTTTGTGGATCAAAGACAGCCACATGTGATTTTAGGATACATACAAGGCCTTGTATAATTGTTGTGGGCTGCATTAATGGCAGGGACAGAGACATTTACACTGATGGGCTAGAGGCATATTGAAGCAGTAAGCATGGACTAATATGGAGTGAAAGAATGCTGTGAATTGAAGATCGAAATCGTTGTATTATTTTTGTTGATGGAAAACTATTCAATTTAATTTACTTTATCCCCTTATTTTTGTGTTGTTCAAGTTGAGTACATTTAAGATAAATAGTGTTCAACTTAAGGGGACGTGTTAGAAATATAAGGTAATTAGTTGAATAGTTGGTTAGCAACCACGTTGAGATCAGGGCAAACACCTAATTTTAATTTTTTAAGAATATATATATATATATATATTTTTTTTTTTTCCGGCAAAGACATATACTTTTTCTTTTTTGGAAAAAATATATATATATATATATATATATATATATATATATATATATATTTGGTATATGAAAATTTTAGGTGGGAGTCTATAAATAGAGGGTCTTAACAATATTCAGTATAAAATTACCTCCAAAATAAGTGAGTTAGATAAGAGATCCTCACCATATTAGAGAGAGGTTAGTATGAATCAGTACCCTAAAATATTTTTTTAAGATCCTAATATAATTTTTCAAGATGGGTCAGTATTTTTTTTCTTGAAATAATTTTTCAAGAGTAGAAGTAGCCTTCCAAGATTATAAAGTATTTTTTTTTTAGTAATGATCCTAAAATATATTTTTAGATCCCTGTACAAGCCAAAAGTTAGGGTTTGTTTGAGTTTGAAGATATCGCATTTTTAACAACGCATTATCTTCGCATGTTAAAGATTTGAGCAGAAATATCTCTTATATGAATAATACATGATTCTTCTTTAATCACATTTATTAACAAGGGTTAAGGTGGAAATCCACCCGCGTTGTATTCACGGAATTTCAATGTTGTGCGGTAAGGGTTTTTTAAAGCTCAACATGAACGCCCCAATAATATAAAATCATAACGTCGACCCTTTTTGTCTTTTTTAATCTCAACATGAACGCCCCAATAATATAAAATCATAACGTCGACCCTTTTTTAACCACCGCTGAGGCATCCTAATGTGATGGAACCAACAAGAAAGGTTCTGATTCGCAAAATAAGGTTCTTCAGCTTGATGGCGGCAACCACGTTGAGATCAGGGCAAACACAAAGCCGACAGAGGTGGGTCTTTACTTTAATTTTGGGTTATGCTTTTGGGTTTCACACCTAATTTTAATTTTTTAGAATATATATATATTTCATAAGATCTTGTGAAACTAAAAGCGATATTTCATTGATAAGAGTGGATCTTGGCGAGGTAGTGAAAAAATTCTTCATGATCTTAAAAAATTATTCTAGAATTTTGAAAAAAATATCATAAAGTATATTTTTAGTACCAGTCAATATCCTGAAATATTTTTTCAAGATCCTAAAATAATTTTTCAGGAACATGAAATATTTTTTTTGATACCGTCAAGATATCCTGAAGTATTCTTTTCAGTACCATTCAATACCCTGAGATATTTTTTCAAGCTTTTAAAATAATTTTTAAGGATCATGAAATATTTTTTTAGTACATGTCAGTATCCTGAAGTATTCTTTTGAGTACCAGTCGGCACCTTGAAATATTTTTTCAAGATCGTGAAATATTTTTTTAGTACCAGTAATTATCCTGAAGTATATTTTTAGCATCAGTCAGTACCATAAATTATTTTTCAAGATCTTCGATCAAGTATTATAAAGTACTCCCTCTGGTCCTTATTACTAAGCATCAACTAACAAATTTATTTGGCCCTTTTTTATAAGGCATTTGCTTTGTTTCAATGAAAGCAATGATTATTTTTTCCATGTCTACCCCTAATTAATAAAGGTAGTGGGTGAGAGTAATAATTAATATAATATTAGAGTTTAATGCAATTAGTAGGGGTAATATTGGAAATTACTTAGATTCTAGGACAACTTTATTAACTTTAACTACTTTTATTGGTTTGTGAGAAAAATTAGTTGGTGTCTTATAATAAGAACTAGAGGGAGTATCTTTTTAGCACCCGTAGGTATTTTTTTTTTTTTTTTGGTTTTAAAAAAGCATGAGGTTTACTGTTTTTGTGCCAAAACAGCACAGTTTGGTAGAAGAAGATTCTAAGGACAGAGGACCCAAGTTGCTTCTGACAAGCACTCTATCTTTTTCACTCTCCACTGATAGGGCAAGACTTTATAACCTACAACTCCGCAAGATATCTGAAATTTGTATCAAGTAATAAAGTGATAAGAAAAGTATCGTTCCCATGAGGACTTGGTATCACAAACTTTGGTTAAGCGTTAATCTTACAATTTCGTTTAAATTGAGCAAACTAAATTGAATTTAATTAAGAAAAAAGAAATTAAAACTAGAATTAAAATAAACAAACTATCACAATAATCAAATGAACAACTCGTAGTTACTAATCCCTTATTAGTTTCATAAACCTTGTTTTCACTAATTTAATTAGCGTTAATATCAATTTTGTTAATCTTGAGTATAAATATTGTAAGTGTCGGTCGGTCACTTACAACCTCTCTCACAAAAGTATAATTTGTTATGTCTAACATAATTACTCAAGAGGCAATAAAAAAAACACACCCTTCAACAATTATATGGGGTATATTGGTATACGTCTATCCTAATCTCGGGCTTAATTAAAAATTAAATCGTAATCTAATATCATATTACTTAATCTCAGAGCTTAATTAAAATCCCTTAGCTGCACATGACTTTAACCAACATCACAGCAACACACAATTCCAGATTGAGGACCATAATGACAATCAAAGGAAAGAGAATAAAAACAAAGTATTGCAATTAAAAACATGATCTCTCCCTATGGTTCGACGTTCTCGCTCTCACAGTAAAACGTTGATGATGAAGATGGATGCTGACAGAAGTCAGCTGCTTCTCCTTGTCTCACGTTTGCTCAATCTGGTACCCCTAAGAAGAAAACGATGATGATGTTGAAGAATCACTGCAGTGCCTCTCCTCTCAACTGTGAAGATGAAGCTCGCTGGCGGCCTTGGTGGTGGATGATACCGCCAGCGAGAGGAAGATGAAGGTGGCTGTGGAGGACCGGCGGCGCTCAACTCTCTGGACCTCCTAGCTGTGTCTAATTTTATTTTGATCACTGCCCAGGGAAAACCTCAAGCTCTCCAAAAACCAAAAGCCGCCTTTGTTTCTTCTTATATTCCAAATCGTGCCAACTGTACTGCGCCTCCCAATTTCTCAGCTCTCGCCTTCTAATTGATTAGGTCACAATTTCCCTTTAATTCCCCCAAACGGCGTCACTTCCTTAGTCCTTTAAATCATCATCTTTAATTCGTTTTCTCCTCCCCACGTGCAGATGCTTTTTGGCTTTTTTTCTTGATTGTCAATTGGTGGGGCCCAATTCCATATATGGTGCATATCAACCCGTGGCTATCCTGATGCAAAGAGACCATTGAATGAAACATATATAATAATATTAATAATAATAAAACTGATTTTTTTTTTTAAAAAAACTTCTCATATTACTATTATTTATTTATTTCACTAAAAACTTTTATTTTAAATTAAAATCCCACATGAATGATGATCTAAATTGATATCTCTTAAAATCTCAATAAAATCCCTTCAATTTAGTATTTGACTTCATAAATATATCAAAATATATCTCAAATCTATTAAAAATGAGAAGTTATCATCCACTTCAAGATCGTGAAATTTTTTATTTAGCACCGTAGGTATCCTAATATATGTATATATATATATATTAAAAAAAGCATGAGGTTTACTGTTTTTGTGTCACAGTTTGGTAGAAGAAGATTCTAAGGACAGAGACTCAAGTTGCTTCTGACAAGCACTCCGTCTTTTTCACTCTCCACTTTCTCTCTTTCTCTGCTATGGCCGAATGGAATGGGGAAATGGGGGAGTGTGAGTGTGTTTATATGTGTTAGGGGGTTTGATGAGAGGATCGAGTGTGTCTCCCAAACACCACATGTCTACTCCTCCCAAGCACTACACGTGTCCTGCCCCCCAACCACGACTCGTGAGTGTATTGCTGAATTTGCTGTCTTGAATTGGAGAGAGGGGAGGGTGTTGTGGGGCCCACTAACAAGATAAAGTAGGAAGAGATTTGAGGTACTATCTTATCTTTATTATAATGAAAATTAATTAACTTTTTTCACAAACCAATAAAAATGGTTAAAGTCAAAAAAGTTGTCATATAATTAAGTAATTTAAATACTACCCCTACTAAAAATAAAAAAACTCTAATATTATATTAATTATTCTTTTATCACTCATTACCCTTATTAATTATGGCTTTAACATGGAAAAAAATAATTAATACTCATCTAACAAGCACTAAGTGTCCTTATAAAAAGGATCAAATAAATTCGCTGTCTTGAATTGGAGAGGTGGAGGGTTTCTGATACAAGATAAAGTTGGAAGAGATAAGAGAGGAGTATTTATAATTGAAGGTGAAGAAAAAGTTAGTTTGAGTTGAGTGGGTTGGAGACTTAGCTGTCCCAGTTTAATTCGATTTAATTTCAATCTAACCAACTGACCGTAAATAGTATCCCGACTGGTTTAGTGGTCGGTCCGGATTCCCAGAACCTTAACTTTTTTGCACCTTTAGAAATTTTATGGTGCAACGTGACCCTTTACCTTCCATGGATATTCTGCTCAACTTTGCTAAAGCTACGACTATATTGCAGAAAGCAGTTGAAGAACTCTTTGAAAAGCTTGTTACTCCCACTCCCACCTGCGTGATACATGACAAATACCTTCCATTTGTAGCGGATATTGTCAAGAAGCTCAGTTCCAACAATAACATTCCATGGTACTCACTATTTCACTCTATTATGTGATCACTGTCTGTATAATTCTATAGTCTATGAAAATGTATTGCTTGTGCCTGGATTGTCCCATAGAATTGTGTTAAATTAAAAAAATCTCAGCTTCCCAGCTGAGTGGTTTACACTTGACAGAGAGCAAGACATTAGTCTTTTATTGGGCCATATCGGATATTACTTCCATGTTGAGATCCAAGTTTTTAATTGTTGATTTTTTTATTTATTTCCTATTTTATGTGTTTGCTATTTTGTAAAAAGAAAAAAAAAAGGGAAAGAAATAAATAGAGCACCTTAATAAGGGTTTGGTGGTTGCTGCAAGAGTGTGTCATGGAGAAAAAAAGGAAAATTTCGCGTAGGTCCTAAGGAAGAGAATTTATCACGATAAAGTCTGAAATCATGAACACGCGAAGTTCCTAGGCATACACGTGTAATTATTTATGAATGTTAAATTACCGTTTTGGACTTCGTGTAATTATTTTCATTTCTCAAGTCAAAGGCTATTTATAACAACAAATGCTATATTTACAACAGAAAAAGGATATTTACAACAACCTTCGAAAACCTGGATTTTTTCCATTTATCATATCCAGAGGCTATTTACAACAACAAATGTTATATTTACATCAGAAAAAGCATATATTAACAACAACCTTCGAAAACCTGGATTTTTTTTTGTTAAATTTCTCACGGAAGGATTTATTTACAATAACAAATGCTATATTTACAACAGAAAAAAAAATTACAACAACATTCGAAAACTTGGATTTTTTTTTTCATTTATCACGTTCAGAGGCTATTTACACAGTGGCGGAACGCCTTTATGGCCAGCTGGGGCCTTGGTCCCGGTATTTGCCTTAACTGATCTTATAAAATTTGCTAGAATATATATGTATTTATTATATGATATTTTATTTGGCCACAAATTTGGCCCTGACTAATTTTTTTATATTCTTTGTAAGGATAATGTTTGTTTCATTACTCATTAGATGTGAAGAAGAAAGTAAAATTCTTGTTTGACATACCAAAAAGATTAGTATCATCTTATATATTGTTTTAATTTATAATTATATGTTATTATTTGTTTGTATTTTCCGGTGTTATTTGATACTATTTAGTAAATACTCTCTCTAGCCTTTATTTAAGGAACCAACTAAAAATTCTCACAAGTCAATAAAAACAGTTAAAGTAATTAAATTTGTCCTAAAATTTAAGTAATTTTCAATATTATCCCTATTAATTACACTAAACTCTAATATCATATTAATTATTACTTCTTTTTTTTCCTAAAAAAATAGTAATAATTAATTTTTATTAATTATTACTCTCACTCACTACCTTTTTAATTATGGGTATACATGGAAAAAAAATATTTAATGCTATTTGGAAACAAGCAAGTGTTTTATAAAAAGAACCAAATATATTTGTTAGTTGGTACCTTATAATAAGAAGAGTAAATATCCTTTTCGGTCCTTGGAAAAAAAAACAGACCCCATTTTGGTCCCTCACACAAAGAAATGCCCTTTCTAATCCCTGAAAAGGACGAATAAAGGTCGATTTGTGAACATTTTGGTCCCTCGCAAATTTTCAAAAAGTCTTTTTTAGTCCATCAAAAAGTCTCATTTTAGTCCCTAAGGACGAAAATGGGGTCCGTGTTTTTTGTCGGGGACCCAAAAGGATATTTATCTAATAAGAATTAAAGAGAGAAGTTCAATATGTTTATTTTTTGGCCCGGGCTAAATTTTTTTTCTGGTTCCGCCACTGTATTTACAACAACAAATGCTATATTTACAACAACATTTGAAAACCTGAATTTTTTTCATTTCTCACGTCCATAGGCTATTTACAACAACAAATGATATATTTATAACAGAAAAAGCATATATTTACAACAACCTTTGAAAACTTGAATTTTTTTCATTTCTTACATCCAGAGGCTATTTACAACAACAAATGCTATATTTACAACAGAAAAAACATATATTCACAACATCTTCTGAGAATTTTGACAGCTATATACTATTAAAAAAATCTAGGTTTACAGCCGTGAGTCACGCGAAGGTGGTGACTAGTCGAAGATTCATGGAGTGATATCAGAGCATTCCGTGGAGAAGCCTTCGGATCCACTAGAAAAGTCAGATCCCGAACCTTTGGCGGGAGATTTCGAGTTTCGCTTGAAGATCCAAATCACCATGCTCCCGGATGATGAGCTCTTCTCCGATGGGAAGCTCGCACCGCTTCAACTCTCTCGCGGTTGAGCCTTCTTCCACGAACGAGTCGACTTTGCCCAAGGTGAGGTCGCCGGGAGGCGACCAAGGCCGGGCGCGTTGTCGATATCTCCGCATGCACCCTTACTTGTTCTCGCAGAAGGCTCCGAGGTGTTCGAGCCGCCGGAAGGAGCTCCGGGTCTAAAGAAGTTGTATCTAAATTCCCGCCGGAATAAATATTGGAAGAGAGAAGAAAAAGGGAGAGAGGAGAGAGAGAGAGGAGAAGGAAGAAGGAGAACGGAGAGAGAGTGGAATTGGAAGATGGGAATGTCAGATTGGTAATTTAACATTCACAAATAATTACACAGAAGTCCCTAGGGACTTTCGTAATTTTATGATTTCAAGGGACTTTATTGTGATAAATTCTCTTTCTTGGGACTTGTGCGTAATTTTCCCAAAAAAAAAGTTTCTTGATTACTCTGTGAGAAATAATATTTTATGTAGTTTTTCAGTTTGAACAGTTTTGATCTGAGTAACGATTGGGATGTGATTTCTTGTGGAATTGAGTTGAATGTTTTTGTGGAGATTATAGACATATTGAACTTCATTTTAGACGGTCAAATGTCTCAAAATTTTCGTGAACATCTGTGGAAATTTCCCGAGGAATTCTAATCAAAGCAACGATTAGATGATGATTTTAGTTCCGATTGACCTGAATTTTTATGTAATGGTTTGAGACATAGATCTTGAATCTGAAAGGTGAGATCATTGATTGGAGCTTCTTATCTTCCCCGGATTTAGCGTGAACGTTGGCACATGTTATGTTATGTGATTGCAACTTTTGCGTTTGGTGATTTTCATTTCACATGGATTGTATCTTCACCCAAGAGATATGTATTTTATTGCTCTATTTACTCTTCTATTTTATAGATATAATCTGTTAGTGTTTGGATGAGATAAACTTGTCATCCTATAGTTGAGCTTTGTATTAGAGTATTGAATATTATATTCCTTTTTGAAGATAGTGGAAATTTTCACTTTGGGCCGTAATTATTTGCTCTCACTCATGTTGAGGGGGAGATTTTTTTCTACTTAAATTCTTGTACCAACTGCTTAATTCTTATTTATTTTCAAAATAAAATTTAAATTTATAAATATAATGTAATTAAAAAAAATTATATATTACTCTTATTATAAATATGTTATATCATGTTATATTATTCATTGTTATAAATTTATTTATATTTATAATATTAATATTATAAATATCAATATGAAAATTTAAAAAAATCCATATATCTCTGACAAATCCAAGTAACAAAAAGGCATCCAAAAATAACTAGATTCACTTCAACTTCGTGGCAAGAAAAGCTCAGAAATCCCAATATCAATTTTTAAAATCACAGATAGTAACCATATATATGTAATTGTGGTCCTCACTTGTACTCATTCATTTCCAAATATACTCCATCTTTGATCTTTCGCTACCAAAGAGATGTGTCCCACCCACATAATATAGTAGAGGGAGAAAGGTATCAGTTGGGAGAGACCAATTGGTAGACATGTTTACAAAAGTACATGGAAAGATTGGCTCAAACGTGTCAGTGTCAGGTATCAATCGGGACTCTCTTGTGGTCCTTATTATAAGACACAAACTAATAAGTTTATTTATTTGGTCCTTTTTATAAGGCACATATTTGTTCCTAATGAGCATTAATTATTTTTTTTCATGTTTGCCCATAATTAATAAGAGTAGTGGGTAAGAGTAATAATTATAATATAATATTAGAGTTTACTGCAATTAGTATGAGTAATATTGAAAATTACTTAAATTCTACGCCAACTTTATTGACTTTAAATGTTTTTATTGGTTTGTGAGAAAAGTTAGTTGGTGCCTTATAATAAGGACTAGATAGAATATTCATCTATATCCAAATACAGACAAAGTCTTTTGCTACTGTTTTTCACAGATACTCAGTTCAACCGAATTCATCCTCAACCATGGATGATCTTCCTAGAGTGAGTGAGAGCAAACATCAGTATCTTAAAATATTTTTTCAGTAATGTTTAATATATAAAATATTTTTTTCAACATCGATATCTTAAATTAATTAATTTTTAGTATATGGAGTATATTTTTCAAAACAAAAAAATAATAATAAAAGCCCATTTTATTTCAGGATAAATCCTACATACTCATCTTTTGAATCCGCATGAAATATGGATTCCTGCTTGGATCCTAACAAAAAAGAAAAGAAAGAATTCAAATAATTTAGCTTTTCAATATTTATCGTTTAATCCCTGCCGCATTATATTCTCATGATTTGATTTGGCCTACGCATAGATCACGGGCCCACCTATTCTTACTCTTAGCTCCAATCACAATAGGACAAAGAAGAAGTGGGTAGCTAGCGTAGCAGCGTCCTTGGTACTTACACATTTTAAATACTTCATTCATTCTAATTATAAAACTTAATTAACTTTTTTAAAAAGATTAAGGAATCTAATTATTTTTTTCTTCAATCCAATTAGTTTGACTAATAAACTAATAAATAATTTAGAAATACAAAACATATGATATAATTAGCTAATTTATTTCCTTAATCTCTAAAAAAATAAGTCAACTAGTTTTTATAATTAGCATAGGAGGTAGTATATATTTTAATTAAATATTAAATTAGATTTCCATACCCATACCTTTCCATTTTCATTGCTTTAGGGGTATTTTTGGTTTTTTATAATTAGATTATATTAACCAAATGTCGTACGATACTTGTACTTGCCTGCAAATTGAAAATTTTAAAAACCTATAATTTGCATTTTTTTTAGCTTGTGATCTGAGTGTAATTTTCACTAAAAAAAATGTTTTAAACAGGGACATGTTTATCATATTCTTGAATGATTCGTTCTGCTTGCAGAAAATGTGAAGTACAGGCTGTATTATAATTTATAGCACCTATGGAAAAAGTTTTTCAAAAGGTATGTTGTTATACTCCATTCGGTCCTAATTATATAACAACATTTAAAAGTTTGTTTTGGTCCTAATTATAGGACAACATTCTATTTTTTGTCAATTTCTTTCTAAAATACTCTATTGATATGAATGAAGGATTATGTAAAATCAATAAGGTAATTGAAGTGCAAAATTTATATAAAGATATTTTAGGAAAATGAGTAAAATTAACTAATTTAACATCTATCCTTAATCCTTCCAAAATCGGTTAAATATGTCTTATAATTAAGACCGGAGGAGTAATATGGATTCTTGAATGAGTTTAAAACCGGAGGAGTAATATGGATTCTTGAATGATGTTCCGTGTGCCCCACGCTTTTAGTAAAATATTATTTAATTCGAACATTTTTCGCCTACCCTTGATTCCCAGGAGTCAGTTTCCCTTCATCCCTCGGGAGCGAGCACTTTGGAGATCTGGACGATCCAGATCTCCATATAAGATTCGTCCGTTTTCTTTTTTTAACATTTGTTTTTAATTTTTAAATATTTTTCCAAGAGTCTGGAGTTAAGATCTCAAGATCTTTTTTAATACTTGTCAAGTCTGCCGAAATATTTTTTCAAAATTATGAAGAATTTTTCAATACCCTAAAGTATGTTTTAAATATTAGTTAATACCCTAAAATATTTTTTAAGATCATGACAAAATATTTTAGGATTCAGAATGATACTAAAAGGATACTTTAGGGTATTGAAGGTTTTTTTTTAGTATCATGAGTATCCAAGTATCTTTTTAATACCAAACCAAGATTCAAATATTTTTTCTAAATCTTAAAATAATTTTTTAAGATCAAAAAGTATTTTTCATTAGCAGTTATTACCCTGAAGTATTTTTTTTTAGCATCAATCAGTACTCTAAAATACTTTTTGAAGATCCTAAAAAAATATTCCAGATCGACTGGTATTAAAATGATACTTCAGGGTACTAATTACAACTCAAAAATACTTCATGATCTTGAAAAATTATTTTAAGATCTTGAAAAAATATTTTAAGGTACTAAAGGATACTAAAAAGATCTTTAGGATATCGAAAGCACTAAAAAATATTGAAAAAATAAAAAATAAAATGTTATTAAAAAAAGAAGAAAATGGATTGTTTAGATCTCCCAGCGCTCGCCCCCCAAAAGGGACTAGCAGGAAAACTGAATCCTTGATCTCATTGGTCATTTGAAATATATATATACTCGTTGGATTCTTGATCTAAAATATATTTAACTAATTTAATTAAATTAAAACAATTAGTTGAGTTAGTTAATATGATATGTATTTTTAAAAATATCCTAGACATATTCTCCCACCCTCACTCTCTTCCTTACTTATTTTTGAAGGAGCATCAATATAAATAAATTAAGAAAATATTAACCAATATATAAATTATGTGTTATATTTCGAATTAATATAAACTCTTAAACATATTTTATATTAAATACACGAGGGACTACAACACAAGGCAATTCGGTGGCTCAAGTCTACATTGTGCCTTTTTCGCATGATTGCAGAAGTCAAAAAAAGCCCAACAAGGTGAGTAAAAGTCTAAGGGGGAAAATAGGCGTTTGTGATAGGTTCAGTGGGTGATAGACTGATAAGTATATATTTTATAATTAAATATGTATATATTTTATGGTATAATGAGTTGGATTTATTAATATTTTATATCTATTTAATTATCTTTTATATATTTATCCATCTTTTAATTAAATATAGGATAAAAGAATATTATAATAGAAAATCTATTAATATCTTATTTTATTATATAGGAGATATCATGTGATCTAAAAGAAACAACAAATTAAATTGAAAATGTATTAGAAGTGATAAAGCCGTGGGCTCCACACAAGGAAAAGAGATTAATTGCTGCTAACAGATATGCACAATGAGATAAGATCAAAAGGATATAATATATCTTTTACCGAAAAAGATGCAAATTGCAAGCCCCAGCAATATATATTATTAAAGGAGCCCAACGCACATAAGCTAATTATATATATTAGAGAGACGATTAGCGAGCACCACGCTGCAGAGACGCCCGACATAGGAGCAGAGCGGTGAACGCACGGAATAAAGACGCAAGAATCAAGAACGGATCAGCAGCAATAATTCTGATTTGCTCTGTTCCATCCTTTATTTTCTTCTACTATATCTGAACTTTATTCTAATTTTATGGATTTGGTTTTAGCCGTGTGGCTAATTTTCTTTTCAACGTAGAAAACCTATGAACTTATTTGGGTTCTAGAGATTATTCCCACAATTAGTTTTGATTAATTTTATTTCAGTTTATTTATTCTTGTTTTTATTGTTATTGCTTAGTAATTGGCCACTATTGAACATGATTTGGGGATTTAGGGTTGAACTTAGAAGAAGAAATCTTAAATTGACATTGGGATTAAATAATATGGAATTAGGTTTTGATTTAATTTGCGTCTAGGATAGACATATACCTAGAAGCTCCGTATAATCAAATTAGAGTGAGTCCGATCTAAAACGCATCTTAGTTAGTTGTGTGAGGCATTACATAATTAATTAAGGTAGGTATATAAATGGACCGGAAGACATTTATAGACATTAATACTCTAAATTAGCTGAGTAAGTTAAGTTAAAATTAATTTAGTAGGGATAAAATCTAAGAAACTAACAAGGGATTAGGAACCTAGAGGATTAGGAACTCTAGGTTGTACTTCTCGAATTGGAATTCGCTCTTGTGCTACTTTTAGTTTCTTATTGATTTTCTTTTTATTGAAAACAATTCTAACTTGCTCAACTTAAACGGAATAAGATAACTTAATATCTAATCACTAGTTTGATTGAGTCCTCGTAGGAAACAATACTTTTCTTATCACTTTATTACTTGATATGGCGTACACTTGTGGAGTCTATAGGCTATAAAGTTTTGCCCTATCATAGACTTCAAAAAAAAAAGTTTAGACTAGGTAGTATTTAATTAAGTATTATAGAGTTTTGTAATTGTTTTTAATAATAATTTATTTATTTTTATCAAATTTAAATTAAATTTCCTTAAATGCAATTTATATATATATATATATATATATAGATATGATATTGTCACTACAAATTTTGGTCACTACCATTTTTTCACCGTTAGATTATAATCTCATCTATCTTTATCATTTCTTTCTCCTATTGAAATTCTGATCTAATGGTGGAAAAGTGGTAGTGACATTGGTAGCTAGTGACCAAAATTGGTAGTGACAATATTGTGTGTGTGTGTGTATATATATATAGTATTAAATAATATTCATGTCATTCTCAGTCATTTTCTATCTTAAATAAACATCCAAACAAAAGCCTATCTAAAAAAAGTCACTTGTGTTACCACTGTTTCAAACACAAATAATATCTACAATCTGACTTTTATCTTATCTTCCGTTTGTAAAAGCCATCTTGATAAAAGTAAGGGAAAACTACGCACAGGTCCCAAGGAACAAAAAAATTACAAAAAAATTCATTAAAATCATAAAATTACACAGAAGTCCCAAAGGATTTTTTTAATATTATTTGTATGGAAATAAAATCCAAATTTTTAAATGTTGTTGTAAATACATGCATTTCCGGTTGTAAATATGGTTTTTTCTGTTATAAATTTCCAGATTTTAAATTTTGTTGTAAATACAGAACTTCCTGTTGTAAATATAGCATTTTTTTATAGTAAATAACCTCTCTACATTCAAAATCCCGATGTTTAAATGTTGTTGTAAATATAGGCATTTCCTGTTGTAAATATGGCTTTTTATGTTGTAAATGTTTAGATTTTAAATTTTGTTGTAAATACAGCACTTCATGTTGTAAATCTAGCCATTTTCTGTTGTAAATGACATCTCTACGTTCAAAATCCAGGTGTTTAAATGTTGTTGTAAATATGTCTTTTTCTGTTATAAATGGTTAGGTGTTTAAATGTTGTTGTAAATATAGATATTTTCTGTTGTAAATATAGCATTTTCTGTTGTTAATACAAATAATATCAAAATAGTCCCTTGAAACTTCTGTGTAATTTTGTGATTTCAAGGGATCATTTTTGTAATTTTTTTCGTTCCTTAGGACCTGCTCGTAATTTTCCCTAAAAGTAACTTCTGTCACTATCCAAACGGGCCCATTATATAAACATCCTCACCGTCGGCAAGTCCAAATCGAATCCTACTAATAGTGTGGCTAATAAGCAGAGGAGCTCACATTATATTCATACGGACAAAAAATAAAAAAATAAAGAAAAATAAGTAGAGGAGCTTTTGAGCAAAATAAATAAATAATAAGTAGAGGAGCTGTAACTAAACTCTAGTTAAGTTGAACCTAGCTGTAGTTCACTTAGTAAGTGAGCATGTTGTCATGCACCTCGAGGAATGCAAGATAATTTTGTGCAAAGACACTTTAAGGAGGTTTCTAAAAAGTTCAAGATTAGTGTTGTCATGCAGCTCGAGGGATGCAAGATAATTTTGTGCAAAGACACTTTTTTAAAGAGGTTTCTAAAAAGTTTAAGATTAGTGTAGATACTTGTACATAAATATAGAATTGTATAAAAATCTCTAGAATTCTCATAAAAGAGATAAAGATCTAGATATTTTTAGGGAAGGTTATGGAAAGCAATTCTCTACCATAGGATCCTTTTGATCTTAAGTTCATTAAGGAGGTGGATACCTATAAATAAGAGGTGTCACCCTCATTTGTATCCATCCAAACTTACTTCCAAGAGCTTCTCTCTCTAGAACTCTTATTCTCTCTCTAAAAGTTCTCTTTGTCTTTATGCTCTTTGCCTACTTGTGAGGATTCGGCTGACTTAGCCAAGATTAAGGGAGTAATCAAGCTAAGGCCGGCACCGGTTTTGGGGTGGTTTTGCTAAGACACAACGTGTCTGAGACTCCTATCTATGTCTATATATGGGGTACCGCAATGCTATTCTCTCCCTTGACCCTTGCACACGTGTCTCTGTTTCCTTCGGATTCACTTGCTCTCTCCGATTACCTTTACCTCCAACTTTATCTCTGCCTCGCCATGGAATCTTCGACGATGACGCAGAACAAAGTTGAGGTTCACTTTGTTTTGATACCTTTAATGGCACAAGGTCATCTTCTTCCCATGGTGGACGTGGCGAGACTCTTGGCTCGGCGAAACAATGTGAAGGTGACTATACTCACCACACCTCTAAATGCTGTTCGAGTTCAAGCAAGTATTGATAGAGAGATACAGCGTGGCTCATCATCACCAATCAACATTCAACATTTTCGATTCCCAAATGTTGAGGTTGGTTTACCTGAGGGGTGTGAGACCTTAGACACTATACCTTCCATGGATCTTCGGCTAAACTTTGCCAAAGCTGCGTTTTTGTTGCTGAAACCAATTGAAGAAGCCATTGAAAAGCTTGTTAGTCCCACTACTCCCATCTGCATCATATATGACAAACACCTTCCCAATGTGCCTGAAATTGCCAAGAAGTTCAAAGTTCCAAGAATCACATTCGATGGGTCTAGCTGTTTGTCTCTATTATGTAATCGCCTTCTGTATAATTCTAAAGTCGCTGAGAACTTGTCCCCATCAGACTCATTGGTTGTGCCTGGATTTCCCCATAGAATTGAGTTCAAAAAATATCAGCTTCCCGATTTGTTTTCACAAAACATAGGCCAAGGCATGATCAGGGATTTACGTGAAAAAATGTGGAAAGATGAAGAAGAAGCATATGGGGTGATAGTGAATAGCTTTGATGAGTTGGAAGAAGAATACGCGAAGGAGTACACAAGAGTCACAGGTGGAAAGGTTTGGTGTATCGGTCCAGTTTCACTCTCCAACAATGACGCCATGGATAAGGCTCAGAGAGGCAAACTAGACTCAAAGGAGGTGCAAGAAGGAGGATATTTGAAGTGGCTTGATTCATGGCCTGCAAGATCTGTCATCTATGCCTGTTTTGGAAGCTTAGACGATGTGCGACAAGGGGTATTGATGGAGCTAGGTTTGGGACTGGAAGCTTCAAAGAGGCCGTTCATTTGGGTGCTGAGAGATGCACGCAAGGTAGAAGAAATGAACAAGTTACTGAAGGAAAATGGATTGGAGGAGAGAGTGAAAGGAAGAGGACTCATAATAAGAGGTTGGGTGCCTCAATTGTTGATACTGTCACACAAATCAATAGGATTGTTCGTGACACACTGTGGATGGAACTCAACACTTGAAGGTATCTCTACTGGTGTGCCACTAGTCACATTTCCTTTATTTTCTGATCAGTTTTATAATGATAAGGTGGTTGTTGAACTAATGAAGACGGGTGTGAGGGTGGGAGTTGAGAGTTCTGTGTATTTCCGGGTAGAAGGCAAGTTTAGGGATCAAGTGACGGAGGCAATAGAGAAAGCGATGGGTGAAGAAGATGAAGAGAGTGAGAGAATAAGAGATAGGGCAAGGGATTATGGGGAGAAAGCAAACAGGGCAATGGAGAAAGGTGGATCTTCTTACCTTAACTTATCACTGATGATTGAAGACATAAAACAACTGGTTAAGTGTAGGGTTGAAGATGATGATAGCAAAGCTGAGCCATAAGGGTATGATCCCTAAACCTATTGTTTGAAATAGGCCAGTTTTAATTAGTCAATCAGTCTCCTGTGGTTTATGTCCAATAAAAAATCAGTCTCCACTTTGTCTTATTATTTTAAAATTAATTGTTGAGTCTGTTATTGATAATTATTATGTCGTTACGTTGCTCTATATTAGGTTCATGTTGAGTCAGTTAGAGTTCACTATTCCATTATGAGTCGGTTGTAATTTTGTTTTCTGTGTGCATGTGTGAGTGTTAGCTATATATGAGCAAATAAATGTATTTTTCAGTAACTGGCTATTCTCCTTGACTTCGAGATTCTGATATTAGTGAGGTTCTTGCTCAGAGTGAGTGTTTGGGAGAAAGTGTTATCATTATTTGCCTATGTTTTCATATTTTCAGTTCAGTAACTTACGACATAAACTGAGACCAAAGGCATTAGGTAATTATACTTTACTTCTTGAGTTTACCTATTTGGTGGATGAGTTAAAAAATTGTCAGCTTTCATCAACCGGCGAAACATATTTTCACACCCCTCTCGGTACACCGACATTCGTTAGAGATAAATGCACAGCTTAAAAAACATGCTGGTTCCAGCATAGTAATACTGATTACAAAGTCTGGTTACATAACCGCAAACCATAACAAGTTCATACAAATATTACAAACTTTCATAACAGTCAAATGCACAACATATAAAATAAAAAAGCAGATCTTGACTCTACCAAGACCATCAATTACCGGTATCCATTTGTCTTACCACGTGAGCCACGTCCACTATTGTGTTCCCGTCCCGAACTTTGTGGAATATCCGGGATTCAAACGAATCCCGTAGTAACGTTAATCACTCACATAAGATGCATGCACAGTACATGGTAGATAACCAGTTGCAATAAATTCAATATTCAAATAAATTCAAAATTCAAATTCAGATTCAATTTGCAGCTCAAACATATTCAAGAACCTACCGGTTCATACGCGCAGCGCTGGATATTCAAATGGGTATTTACCCTTCATTCTACAAATACAACAATTCTCTTATCGGACTACCACCCCGCCTCAACCGTGATGGCATCCAGGGTTACCCCACATTCTAGGGCACTACCTCCGGCCTCAACCGGCGATAAGGTTAGATATTCACAATTCACATATCACAACGGTACATACATGCATATAAAGACACACAAAGTATGTGAGAGAAAGTTACTACCTGAACTCCAATTAGCTAAAAATAATTCTCTGGTGCTTGAACCACTTGGAAACCAATTCCTAAAATAGTACCATCACAAATATTAATTTCCCTTATTTTATAAGGTACTAAAATTAATTACCACTTTATTCTATTCTCCAAAAATATTCAAGAGGGTTCTTATCATCATTTAAGATCCTTATAACCCTAAAATGATAAGTCATACACTTTTAACCCTTATTGTAGTAATTTTCGGATTAACTCCTTTTCCATTCAGAATTTTCACTGAACTTTACAAATTCATAATTAAATGCACAAAAATCCAATCGATGTGCTTCCAAAGCTCAAATGTCCATTAACGTATCTCTTTTCATGGAAAAATAGTCCCAGAAGTCCAGGGAATCTGAATCATTCCCAGTTTTAATATTTTCCAATACTGTTCAGGACTCACTTCTAAAACGTAGGTCATCTTATAAAATTAATTCCTCCTTGTACAGAGCTTTAAAAATTACATATTATATATCAAAAGAAAGCTTAAGATGTCTACTTCAAATCTGGAAAATTTCATAATTTATAGACATCAATAACTTGATCTAAAATTGTGTACAAGTCAACTGCCTTCCAAAAAGTTAAAACTGACAGTTTTGGCAACTTGTACAATTTATTCTCTTTGATTCTAAAAATCATTTCCAACCTTATTCTCACTCAATTTTTCGTGGTAAACTCTTTAGTAACCTTAAAATCTTCAAAATCCTTATAGTTTCACCACTTCTAAATCAATCCAAAATATTAGATAAATCACGTAAAGCAACATTTTAATGCAACTTTACAAATTCTAAGACTTTATGAACCCAATTGTCTTCTGACTCATTTTCTAATCCATTTTAGAAATTTGAGCAGTATATCCCCATAGGATTTTATGCTTTCAAAAACTAAAGAAATAATGGATAAACCATATTTCAAATTATCCATAGTATAAAATAACACAAGACAAGTTAAAGCCTTTACTTACTTGTCTTGATCCTTTGGACTTAGCAACTTCTTCTAGCTCTTGCCTTCTAAAACTTCCGAACTTCACTCCCAAAATAATAAAAGGAAGAGTCTCGCACTCGTAACTCTGCTTCTCTTCTATTTCTCTTTGTCAACCGAAGTGAATAAATGAGAGACGTACACTCACATAATGTTTATCATGAAAGGAGAGGAGGTTTCGTCCGTGGGTGAAGATTCCACGTGAATGAATAAGGAAGCATCCGAGATTACAAAAAGAGAGTAAATGATAAATTGTAAGTGGAAGACAAGTTGTCCTCTTATATGACTCATTCTTCCATCTTTAGCCATTAGAAATATTGTGTCGTCCGTCGGCTTATGACAATTAAGAGCATTATAAGGAGTGGGTGGGTATTTGATTACTAACTTTCTCACAAAAGAAAAATAATTGAGAACTGTGCTTGTCCATACGTTGAAAGAAAGTGTTATACCCATGCACCGAAGTCAAAAAGAATAGGTTGATTGCTATCCAATTTGAGAAAATGGAAAATGAGTGTAAAGTTGCCTCTCACTATCTTGCATTCACAGAAGAATGGTTTGTGGAAGTATAATTATTTGTTATTTGGAAGATAGTGTTGTCCATTATTTAAAAGAAAGACAAACACAATGTGCAACTCTTGGTCTCAATTGAGTATACGGGAATGAATATAAGAAATGTTTGGTAGTGGGGTGGTTATAATATTCATAAGTGGGAGACAATTTGTCCGTGAATGAAAGTAGAAAGGATGATTAATTGAAGTGGGTGGCAGATGTTGAAAATGAGGAAGTTACGTGTGCATTTTCTTTTGACTGCAAGTTGTTTTATTGATTGAAATGAGACAATAAAAGAAACAAAAGGAAACATATAATCTGATTATAACAAAATGAGAGTCGGGATGTTACACATATTATATATGAAATGGAAGGAAACTTAAAAGTAACCCAGTTCAGTTTCTTTTGGCTGGATTATTGTTTATTCCCTGGGATCAATGTGCAAATTACACTACAAAAGTGTTTCTATAATTAGGACCAGAGATAATATTTCCCATTTTCTGTTGTTGCCCTTATATGTTGGTTTCACAGGAGACCTACTAGGTGGGAACACAATAATGGTTTATCTTCTTGCTATGTGCATGGATGAATATTTGGGATTTTATTTACCTATTTAATGAGTATAAGCAAAATGCCCTGGAAAAAAGGCTGTGGATCTATAATTAAGGTTTTGCCGCTAAGTATATGTAGTCACTATAAAAAATACTCATTTTTTTATGGAATTAGCTACGGAATTTCTTTTCAATGGCTAATTCAGTCGGAATTTTTTTTAACTGTGGCTAATAATTAGCCAAGAAAAGAATTCTGTGGCTAAATTTTCTCATGCTTAATTTGGAACCGGCTTCTCTCCTTTATTCCCTCCCATTATCCACTGCCTCTTTTCTCTCAAAACTAAGCCATTTTGGGTGAATTTGAGAAGAGGTGAAAAAAAAAATTGTGAAAATAAAAATTGTAAAAAAATCAGAAATACTTTTCATTAACATCTATACCCTAAATTAATTTTTAATGCACTCAACATTCTAAAATATTTTACTAATAGCAGCCAATATTTAGTACCCATAACCCAAAAGTATTTTTCTAATTAGCATCTAGTATCCAAAAGATATTTTTAGGCACTCGACACTACTACAAAAAACGACCAAAATAAGACCCAATTAACGTCCCTTTTCAAAGGGACGTCTGGACGGGGTAGTAAAAAAATTTGACTTTTGGCGTCCCGAATAAAATTCAAAGTCGCCTTATATTGTTTTTTTTTTTAAAAAAAACAAAAACCCTCCAAACCTCAGGTTTGGGGGTTGGCCGTGGAATTGGAAGAAGAACGAGCAAGAAAAACACATCAACAATCAACATTATTCCAGAATACCAGCAAGAACAACACATTAGCAATCAACAATAAAAAAACCAAAGGAGAAACTATAGATTCAGAGATTCCAATATTATATTATCAGCTACCAAAATTCATAGTTACATACTTATATCAGACAAACAAGTTCAAATTCAAGAAAAAAGAAAGTAACGCCAACAAAAAATATATACACCATTTTTCCGCTCCCGAGCTTCTTCCACCGCCCAAAATCCAGATCTAGGCAAGGCTCCATTTCTAGATCCGCAAAAATTGGTGCCCTCTCGGATCTAAAAAATCAACAAGAGTCAGATCTGGAAAAACACTTATTGGCGACAGCGTTTTGGATGAAATCGATGGTGACTCTTGTTCCGAAGTGCAGATTCTGGCGTCTCGTTGCTCGGTCTCCTCTCCATCGTCTCCTCGCCGCCTTCTCCACGCCCAGCTAGATCAAAGAGTGTTGAAGGAGTAGGAATAGATCGAAAGAGAAGATGGGGTGTAGAGGAGAGAAGAGGAAGGCGTATGTGTAGATCAAAAATGAGAAGAGGAAGGCGTACGTGGGGAATTAAATGCTGTGCAGAGGAGAGAAGGGATAAATAAAATTAAAAAATTTCATTTTAGGCGACCTAAATAATTGTTTGGGTTGTCTAAAGTCTCAAAAAAATTTTATGCGACCTAAATTAATATTTAGGTTGTCTAAAGTCAATTTTTAAGAATTTTCATACGCCAAAAAAAATCCTAAATAGCGCCAAATATTTCATTTTAGGCTACCTAAATTAATATTTGGGTTGTCTAAAGTCTCAAAAAAATTTTAGGCGACCTAAATTAATATTTGGGTTGTCTAAAGTCTCAAAATTGCTATCAATTTTAAAGAATTTTCCGGCGCCAAAAAAATTCTAAATAGCGCCAAATATTTCATTTTAGGCGACCTAAATTAATATTTGGGTTGTCTAAAGTCTGAAAATTGCTATCAATTTTAAAGAATTTTCTGGCGCCAAAAAAATCCTAAATAGCGCCAAATATTTCATTTTAGGCGACCTAAATTAATATTTGGGTTGTCTAAAGTCTCAAAATAATTTTAGGCGACCTAAATTAATATTTGGGTTGTCTAAAGTCTCAAAATTGCTATCAATTTTCAAGAATTTTCCGGCGCCAAAAAAATCCTAAATGGAGCCAAATATTTGGCGACCTAAACCTTGTTCAGGTTGTCACAAATTTTTTTTTGGTGACCTAAACTTTATTTAGGTCGTCACAAAAAAAAAATTTGGTGACCTGAACCTTGTTCAGGTCGCCAAAAAAAATGTTTTGGCAACCTGAAACTTGTTCAGGTCGCCAAAAAAAGATTTCTGGGGCTAAAACATTTCCCAAATTTTTTAAATTGCGTCAAATATTAAATTTCAGGCGTCCTATAATATATTTAGGACATCAAAAAAAATTTTAGGCGTCCTAAATTAATATTTAGATCGTCTAAAGTCTCAAAAACAAGTAAATAATTACGAGAATGCCACCTCCTTCACTTTTTACTTCCCTGTTTAAAAAAGTGACATCTTTTAGGATAGTAGTATCCATATTTTGTAGTAGTGCGAGAATATTTTTTTTGTAGCACTCATGATAGCTAATGGAAAAATACTTCTAGGTTCTGGGGTACAAATTAAAAAATATTTTTGGTATCAAATGCTACTAGAAAAATACTTCTGGCTGCTAATGGAAAACTAATTTTGCATATTGGGTACTAATGAACAAATGTGGGTGCTAGGTAAATACTATGTGCTAATGAAAAAATATTTTAGTTTGTTTAATGCACTAAAAATTAATTTAAGGCACCAGATGTTACTAAAAAAATATTCCAGCTTTGTTTTCTGTGTGCATGTGTGAGTGTTAGCTATGAGCAAAAAATGTATTTTTCAGTAACTGGCTATTCTCCTTGACCTCGAGATTCCCTTATTAGTGAGGTTCTTGCTCTGTGTGTTTGGGAGAAAGTGTAATCATATCATTATTTGCCTATGTTTTCATATTTTCAGTTCAGCAACTTACGACATACACTGAGACCAAACGCATTAGGTAATTATAATTTACTTTTTGAGTTTACCTATTTGGTGGATGAGTTAAAAAATTGAGAAGCTTTCAACCGACAAAATATATTATATATGAAATGGAAGGAAACTTAAAAGTAACCCAGTTCAGTTTCTTTTGGCTGGATTATTGTTTATTCCCGGGATCAATGTACAAATTACTTGCAAATAAATTGTTAATATATATATATAATTTACTTTGATTTGCTTATCCCTGTCATCCAAACTCCTGCCTTACCGGATATATACTATTTCCCATTTTCTGCGGTTGCCCTTATATGTTGGTTTTCACCGGTGACCAGGGGTGGATCTAGAAAATTATTCAAGGGGTATCAATGGTGGGGGGATTCAGGGGCTGCCTCTGATTTTTTTTTTTTTTTTTTTTTAAAGGAAAATTTTAAATGAATTAAAAAAAAAAAGAATATAAACAAGAAAAGAAAAGAATATCAAAAAAATATTTATGAAATCAAGTGAATACTGATGATGTAATAAGAGAGACAGTTATTTTACAAACCTGTGATTTAGAAAAGCAAGACTAAGTGCTATTAGATAGAAATGCAGCTACATAAATTACAATGAAGGGTGGGTACTCAATAAGTTCAAGTAAATATATTTTAATAACAAAAGTATATTACAATAAAAATAATTACAATGTCCTCTTTCTAAGCCTTATTTTTTTGAAATTCCATCATAATTGCCTTATTATCAATGCTATCAAATACATCTTTAACAATTTTTTTTTGGAAGAGACAAATTAAAGGGGACATTAAATACATCTTTAAAAAAAAAAAATTAACCAAGTGACAAATTCAAGGGAGGGGAACATCCTCAATCCATAACGTAGATCTATCTATGCCGGAGACCTACTAGGTGGGAACACAATAATGTTTATGTGCAATTTACTATGATTTGGGATTTTATTTACCTATTTAATGAGTGTGAGCAAAATGAGCTAGAAACAAAGGTTGTGGATCTAATTAAGGTTCTGTCGCTAAGTATATAAAAAATACTCAATTTTTATTATTATTTATTTTATGGAATTAGCTACGGAATTTCTTTTCCATGGCTAATTCAGTCGGAATTTTTTCAACGGTGGCTAAATTAGCCAAGAAAAAAATTATGTGGCTACATTCTCATGCTTAATTTGGAACCGGCATCTCTCCTTTATTCCCTCCCATCCCATCCACTCACTGCCTCTTTTCTCCCAAAACTGTGCCATTTTGGGTGAATTTGAGAAGAGGTGATTTTTTTTTTTTTAACAAAAATAAGAAATATTTTTCATTAACATCTATACCCTAAATTAATTTTTAATGCACGCAACACCCTAAAATATTTTACTAATAACAGCCAATATTTAGTACCTGTAACCCAAAATATTTTTTTTAATTAGCATCTAGTATCCAAAAGTAATTTTTAGACACCGGGAATATGTTTTAGTAGCACTCAGTATTCATAAGCTAATGGAAAAATACTTCTAGGTGCTGGGGTGCAAATTAAAAAATATTTTTGGGTATTAGGTGCTACTAGAAAAATACTTCTGGATGGATGCTGGTGCTAATAGAAAACTAATTTTGGATATTGGGTACTAATGAAAAAATGTGGGTGCTAGGGAAATACTACTCCATCTGGTCCTTATTATAAGACATGAACTAACAATTTTCCCACACAAATAAAAACAATTAAAGTCAATAAAGTTGTCCTACAATTTAAGTAACTTCCAATATTACCTCTACTAGTTGCACTAAACTCTAATATTATATAATTATTACTTTCACCAACTACCTTTATTGATTACGGGCATATATGGAAACAAATAATTAATGCTTCTTGGGAACAAACAAATGCTTTATAAAAAGAACCAAATAAATTTATTAGTTGGTACCTTATAATAAGGACCAGAGGGAGTATGTGCTAATGAAAAAAATATTTTAGGGTGTTCAATGCTCTAAAAATTAATTTAAGGTACTACATGTTATTGAAAAAATATTTCAGCTTTGTGTGTGTGTGTGTGTGTGTGTTTTTTTTTTTTTTTTTTTTTTTTTTTTTTTTTTTTTTTTTTTTAAAAGTGTTCACCTCAACAGCGGATGGGAGGGGAAAAGGAGAGATGCTAGGTTTGCCTAATTTAGCAATGGAATTTTCCGTGAATAATTCCACCGCAAGAATTTAAAATTTATTAATTTGTAATAAATTTTATATTATAAATAAATTTTATATTAATGATATTATAATTGGGTTAACATATATTTTTACCTACCTTGGAAGTTTTTGCGAGGAGGAGCGGATATCCAGTCCTCTAATATTAAGTATGGCTGTTAAATCAGTCAAACATCCTGCATGCCCCACCATCGGGTTCACATTAGGTGATTCTTCTTTTTGTGTTCCTTATGTGCTTATCCCTCTAATTTTGGGGTCGGGGCACTTTTATATATATATATATATATATATATATATATATATATATATATATATTTATATTAAATTATATGTTTTGCATCTTGAAATATTTTTTTTGCATCAAGTATCTCAAATTAATTAATTTCAGTCCTACATTCAGAAATATTTTTTTCCTGTAACACCAATATCCTGAAAATTAATAAATTTGAGATACTGAATGTAAAAAATATTTTAAGATACAGTATATAATTTAATCTAAATAAAAAAAAAATATATACATATAAATGCCCGCACCCCAAAATTAGAGGGATAAGTACAAGAATAAGCCCTTAATGTGAACCCCACGCCACCTCTTTCACACACCCTAATATATTGGTGACATCACACCTTATCATCATCATCATCATCTCTCTTTTCCTCGTTCACTCTTTTATGAAGGTGTTATGGACCTATACAAGGCCCACTCAATATACGGCCCAACAAGGGGCAATCCATATCTAAATCCGTATGACGAAGGGAGATCATAACTGACCCATAATCAAGGAATATCCTGATCAGGAATGATAACCTGTAAGTGTGGTGGCCTAATACATGGGCCACAGGGCGCATAAAGCCCAAGAGTCCAAACTCTAAGGTAAACTCTATAAATAAGAGGTAAACCTAAAAGGTAAGCACATTCATTCTGTTCTCATTTACTATTCAGCTGTCATTGTGCACACATACCACCCCCTTTTGGCTAAAGCTTATATGTGCATAGTGATCCATTGTTCTCTTTGATATCCCCCTCGTTGTTATCTTGGAGAGTCACCTGATCTAATATCAATACACTAGTCCTTGGGGCCAGACATCTGTATTCTTATACAGAACATTGGCGCCAACCGTGGGGACCTTAAACTTTGATCCCCATGACCAACGATGGTGAATACAAGAAGCAGCAGTCAATTGCCCGTTGAGCAGTTACCTGAAAACCTACTGCATCACGATCAAGAGCCGCAGTCACCTGGGGATGTCTTAGACTTTAACACTATGCATCTTGATGAAGACGTATCAGATACGACTTCTTCTCCAGCGCCTGAGACAAATCCTCAGAATGTGATGATCCACCAAGTTCAGCAGCCAAACCCGGTCCAATAGGTTCCAATTGAGAACCCAGACATTCACCTTTTGCAAACCACGTTGGGTTTGATGATAAGGCGGATGGAGGAGATGGAGCAGTGCAACCACCTCCAGCAACAAGAGGGTGCCAGAATAATGCAGCTGTCGGAGGAGCGTTTGAGACAAATAGAAAACCTAGCTCGAAAAGCAAACCGGGATGAACAACACGGGAGGAGAGAAAGGGCGAATTAGGATGCTAGTAATCCTCCTCGCGTGGAGCAACCAGGGTCTGTACGAGATAATGCTGGAGGTCCTACTCAAGGTAATGACATTGAGAAAAACCCAGCTAATCGGGTATGCGCTCGGATCCTGGAAGTTCAGGGTCCCAGTTCTTTATTGTAGAGCCAGCGTGCCGAGAAAATCCTGGTTGGCGGAGATCAAAATCGTGATGTGGTACCCTGATCGTCAAATGTTTCGGGAAAATATAGGAGGAAATACAGTAGGGGGCAACACAATAACAATCCTTTCTCTGACGAGATCGCAAACGCACCCTACCCGGAAGACTTCGATTTGGCATACCTGCCAAAGTACAATGGAAGTCAAGATCCGCAATCCCATCTTGATACTTTCGACACAGTCATGTTCGTGAGAGGGCTTGAAGAGCCCATCATTTCCCAGATATTTGCAGCAACATTGACAAGAGTTGCACAAAAATGGCTCCATACTTTGCCAGCAAATTCCATCCAGAGTTTTGAAGATTTGGGAGAAAAGTTTGAATTAAACTTCAACTAGCAAAAAACAACTGAAGTCTGAGTTTGCTCTCGGCAAGATTAAGCAGCAATCAGGAGAAACGCTCCAAAAGTATTTGGACCGCTTTAAAGAGGCTGCTTTGCAAGTGCATGGGTTGGAAGAGAAGGTACACGTGCATTTGGCTGTAGTCGGCTTGGATGGTTAATCTCGGTTAGCAAAATCTATCTACAAGGATCCCGTCAAGACCTTAGTGGAGTTCAGAACTTGGTCAAACAAATACCTGAAGTTAGAACAAATAGAGATAGGAAACGCTCCAGGAAGAGAAAGGAGGAAGAGTCCACATCCGAAGGGAAGGGAACAACCAGGAAGCCAAAAACAATATTTCCGCGGAAGAAACCCGGACAATAGATTCCAAGGTGGCAAGTACGAAGGCAAATATGAGAAATACACTCCTCTAAATGTTCCCCGATCCCAAATTTGGAGGGAGGTAGTGTTGACTGATATGAAAAAAGTGGACCGGCTTTGACCGCTCTACAACAAAGTCGTTGTAGATCAATCCCGGTTCTATGAATTTCATAACGGACCTGGACATACTACCGATCAATGTTGGGATCTCCGGGATGCTATCGAAAAATTTGTTCGAGAGGGTAAATTACGACAATACGTAATAAAAACCCAGGGCAGGAAGAATTATAAGCGCAACCAAGGAAGTCGCAGCAAGAGCCCGGCTCCTGAAAAGAGAAGGAAAGATGAGAAGCAGAAGAGATTGGATGGTAACGATGATGAATTTCAGGAGGCCGAGTACGAATGCAACGTTATTAGCAGAGCTCTTAGAGGAGGGGAGATATGGTAAGCCAAAGGAGAAAGCATTTAAGGGAGGTCCTTTCAATAAGGGATCAGCCGAAGTTTAAAGTAGACTCTAGCAAACCAGAACCCGCTCAACTGTGTTTCACTAAGGAAAATTTGAAAGATGTAGTCCCAGGACATGAGGATGCTTTGGTGGTTACGGGAACCTTGGTAAATTGCCGGGTTAAGAAGATCTTCATAGACGCTAGAAGCTCTGCAGACATCATCCTCTGGGATGTGTTCAAGAGGATGAACCTCAATCAGGAGGATTTGAAGCTATGCAAGACAACCCTTATAGGTTTTAACGGGGAACACACTCCTCCTAAGGGGTACATTGATCTCAGACTGATGTTGGGAACAAAGGAAGCGTTCAAGTTGGAGCTTGTAAGGTTCGTAGTGGCCGACTTCCCGTCCCCATATAATATAATCTTGGGGAGGCCGACTATCCATAATTGAGATATTTTGTTTTCTACCAAGCATCAAAAGTTGAAGATGGTGAACAACAAGAACAAGATCGTCATTGTGAATGGAGATCAGAAGGAATCTCGGCAATGCTATTTTGAGACAGTCAAAGAAAGTGAGGGCGGACCTTCCTCCCCACCCCGGATCCGGAAAGGAGATAGGAGTGCGAGCAAGGCAAGAGGGAGCCAGCGAAGTAAACCAGTAAACATGGTGGAGTTAGACATGTGAGAAGAAGCCGCAATTCTGAGACCTGAACTCGAAGGAGAATTGGAGGATTTTGTGTTAGGTAATGAGCCTGGGCAAGTCACGAAAGTAGGCAAAGCAATGAGCCCGGAGGTTAAATCCAGGTTAAAAAACTTTCTCCAAAACAACCAGATGTATTTGCGTGGAAGTCATCGAAAATTCTTGGGGTCGATCTTAAATTTTGCTGCCACAAGTTGGCAATCCATCGAGGGTCAACTCCAGTGGCGCAGAAAAAAATGAAGCTCGGCTCAGAAAGTTGGCAAGACTTGGAAGAGCATGTGAGAGAATTGCTAGATGCCATATTCATACGAGAAGTATAATATACCACTTGGTTATCCAACGTGGTTATGGTCAAGAAACCAAATAGAAAATGGAGAGTTTGTACGGACTACACTGACCTGAATAAAGTGTGTCCTAAGGACTCATACCCAATGCCTAACATCGATCAATTGGTCGACAACTCTTCGGGTTTTCAGTTGCTATCCTTCATGGATGCATATTCTGGTTATAATCAGATAGCTGTGTCTCCTGAGGACCAAGAGAAGACGACCTTTATTATTGAGAAAGCTAACTATTGCTATAATGTGATGCTGTTTGGATTGAAGAATGCTGGGGCCACGTACCAGCGGATGATGAACCTAGTATTTTAAGATTAGCTGGGTGAGAATGTAGATCACGTCCGAGATCTGGAGCAAACATTCAACAAACTGAGAGCGTATCAAATCCGGTCAAGTGTGCATTTAGAGTCCCGGGCGGGAAGTTTTTGGGATTTATGCTAATGAACCGAGGAATCGAAGCTAATTCAGATAAATACAAAGCTGTGTTGGATATGAAGGCTCCCAGGAACAAGAAAGAAGTTTAGTAGTTGCCAGGGAGGCTAGCGGCATGGACGATATTTTTGCTAAAGTCAGCGGAAAACACTTTTATCTGAAGGTGGAATATCACCTAGAGGGGGGGTGAATAGGTGATCTCAAAAATCTTCTCGCTGTATGATAGATAAACAAAGAAAGCAAAGTAAAGAAGTAAATATGACGGATACAGAGAAGTTATCCGGTTCGGTCCAACTCTTTGACCTACGTCCGTCCCGACACACTGGGATTTCCACTATCTTACAAATAGAATTACACACTGTAAACGAAGGATGATCCTCTCACTCTTGGACTCACTCCTCCTTACAAGTTGTAATCAATACACCCACACTCAAGATACCTCTATCTTGAGAATTTGAACGAATTGTAAAAGCAAGTTGTAGAAAAACTCTCTCACAGAGTAAATAGAATGATGAACACTGAAGCTTAGTATATCGAAGATATAATCAGAATACAAATTGAACTATTTGAAAGCTTTATCAATGTATGCACTGGTTCATGTTTGTCGAATTCAATCCTTCGTGTATATGTACTGATTGAAGTTGAAGACCGTTGAAGGATTTGAATGTGTCCGTTGGAACATTTGAATATGTCCGTTAATGGAGCACTCCTTCGTCGCCCATTATCAAATGTCTCTTTAGTTGGGTCATCTTGTATTTGTCACCTTGGGTGAAGAGAAACTTTGAAGATGCTTTCGGTTATGGGTCCCTCGAGTCATGTCGGCTCTGTTTCTCCATACTTTCGGTGCGTCAAGCTGTCATGCTTTGAACCAAGATTTAATGTCTGAAATACACTCACAGAGCTGATTAGTAATAGAATAAGATATAACCAGATTATAACGATGAGTTACAGATTCATTCGAGTGTTCTTGCAGAAGCATTCGTTGTTGGCTAATACTCGTATGTTCTTCATCTGAATGTGAAACTTTGACTATGAATCTGAAAAATACTTAGGAAGATGATTAATGATATCATAGTTAATGTAGAATGATGTATTGAAGAATTAAAACAATTAACTGGATTATTCCAAGAAGGTTGCACTGAATCAGGTTGTTGACGCTAATCGGTATGGATGTCGAGATCATTCTCAAGAATTGCGAAGCCATACTCGAGAATCACATGAAGAATCAATCTGCAGTTTGAACAATTCTGGATCATTCTCGAGAATTACCCAGTGGTTCTCGAGAACCATTCTTGAGAATTGCATTTCAATTCTCGAGAATCCAGTAGACAGAAGCAAACCTCAGTTAATGAGATCGAGTATACTCGAGAATCGTTTGCCCATTCTCGAGAACCATTCTCGAGAATGACTTTCTCATTCTCGAGAATCACTTGCAAACCAGAGAGCTCAGAACTGAAGCTTATGATCATACTCGAGAATCCATTCTGATTCTCGAGAATCCTTCTCGAGAATTACTTCCCATTCTCGAGAATTACCTCGCAACGAAGATATCGTAAGGATCATCGACCATTCTCGAGAATTGATTCTCAATTCTCGAGAATCACTCGAGTAACATATTTCTGTTTCTGCTTCCAAATCTGATCATTCTCGAGAATTACTTGGTATTCTCGAGAACCATTCTCGAGAATCCAATAAATACTCTCGAGAATGCTTTGCTTTTGTGATGGAAAACAAATTAAACTTAGTAACACAAGTCTTAGGCCATTCTCGAGAATTCAAGATCCAATTCTCGAGAGTCATTCCTGGAACACATGAAATAAAATTCAATCATAGTTTCAAAATTTAAATGCTTAAACATTTGTTATCATCAAAACATAGGAGCCAACATTATCTTCTTCAAATTGCTAAAGAAGGAGGCATAAGGAGGCTGGAACCCGGATTGTGAGGCCTCGTTCGAGAAAATAAAGCAATGTTTAGCTACCCCGCTAGTTTTGTCCAAACCAGAACCCGGAGAAATCATTTTCCTATATTTGTATGTAGGAGAAGAGGCCGTAAGTGTGGTGCTAGTCAGGAAAATGAAAAATGGTCAAGTACCAGTTTATGTCATAAGCAGGGCTCTGCAAGGCTCTGAGTTAAAGTATCAAAAGCTAGAAAAAGTGGCGTTTGCCTTACTCACCACAACAAGAAGACTTCGACCTTATTTTCAAGGACACCAGATCGTTGTTAGAACCAGTCAACCAATCCAACAAGTGCTCCATAAGCTGGATCTGGCTGGAAGGATGATTAGCTGGGCCATTGAGTTGTCTGAGTTTGATGTCATGTATAAAGCAAGACATGCGATTAAGTCGCAGGCATTGGCTGACTTTGTGATGGAGTTAACCCCATCAAACAAGGGGGAAAGCGGAGATGCAGATACTTGGAAAGTTTATGTGGATGGCTCGTCAAATGTAAAACCAAGCGGAGCCGGGATTATTGTTGAAAGCCCAGAAGGAGTGTCAATGGAGCATTCCCTTCAACTGAAGTTTCAGACATTGAATAATCAAGCAGAGTATGAAGCGCTCCTAGCCAGACTATTCCAAGCAAAGGAAAATGGAGCTAAAAAGGTTCATGTCTTAACTGACTCTCAGCTCGTTGCGGCACAAATTGAAGGTACTTACCAAGTGAAAGGTCCTTTGCTGGTGAAATTCTTAAGTAGGGTGAGAAAAGTTATGTCCGATTTCAACAAGGTGATTGTTACTCACATCCCTAGAGGGGAGAACACTAGAGCTGACATTTTGTCAAAGTTGGCAAGTAAGAAGATCCCGGGTAACCACTGGATCATGATCCAGCAAATTTTATCAGAATCAAGTTATGTTATGGTTGTCTCGGCAACGGCAGATTGAGAAGACCAATCATTGATTACCTGGAAAAAAGAGTCCTTCCTGATGATTTAGTTGAGGCCAAAAAATTGGTTCGAGATGCGGCCATGCACACGGTTGTATGAGATCAATTATATCGTAAGGGCCTGTACTCTCTAATGCTAAGTGTTTGAGCTCGGAAGAGGCCGGGTATGTCTTGGCCGAGATACATGAAGGAATAAATGGCCAACACATGGGAGCTAAGGCTTTGGCCAGGAAAGCTCTACAAGCAGGTTACTACTTGCCAACGATGGAGGCAGATTGGAAGGACCATGTTAAAAAATGTGGCAGTGTTCAGAAGCACACAAGAATTATTTGGTCCCCCCAGCTGAACTACAATCTATCTCGGCCCTGTGGCCCTTTTTCAAGTGGGGGATGGATTTACTTGGACCATTCAAAGCGGTTACGGGACAATTGCGATGGCTTATTGTAGCCGTCGATTATCTTACCAAATGGATCAAGGCTGAACTAGTTACGACAATTACCTCCGCCTAGGTAAAAAGGTTCTTTGAAAGAAATATAATCTCCAGATTCGGAATCCCGGCTAAGGTGGTGATGGATAATGGAAACCATTTTATTGATAAAAGGTTCCAATAGATGATGTCTGGTTTCCATATCAAGCACCGCTTCGCTTCTGTGAAGCATCCTCAATTGAACGGGCAAGCGAAAGTAGGTAATTGTCGACGGATTGAGGAAGTGGATGGAAGACGCAAAGTCCAGCTAGGTTGAGTAGCTGTACTTCGTCTTGTGGGGCTACTGGACCAGTGCACAAACATCAATGCGATGAATGAAAAACTTGAAAATACATTCGGGTTGATCGAGAAATGAATAAATTTTCATTGACGATTGAGTCGTCCAAGTACAAAGAAGTAAGTCAAATAAAGAAAAATAAACCGGGATATTAATTCAGCAGAAGTCTTTACAAAGCAAAAACGGGCATAAGTGCCCCAAACAAAAAAGTACAAGCAAAGCCAGCATCTCAACCATTCAGCTAGGAGGAACAACAGCTTCCCGTTGAACCCCCATTTCAACCTCTCCTCCAGTAGGGATGGCGGTGTTGACCTCTTCACCCCCTCCTCAACCTGACCCCATCCAACCGGGATACAGAATCACCACTGGGAGATGAAGGGGCGGGATTAACTGGCCATCTTCAATGTAAGCTTTATAATGAAACTCGAAGGTGTTCAGGTTGATGCTAGGGTTCAAATGTCATATTTGGTCCAAAGCGCTCTGGAAGGCCTCTTCTACGGCCTCTTTCAAAATGACGGTACATTCAGAGTTGGCGTTTTTGGCGTCTTCAATAGCGGCCTTGGTCACATCCAGCTCTGTTTGCATAGTCTTCAATGCTTGCATATAACTAACATGAGTCGCTTGAAACCGAACAAGGTCCGAGTTCACCTTATCAAGAGCCTCCCTCATCATCAGAAGCTTGTCATACGTTTTTTCCTTCTCTACCTTGGCCGCTTGGAGCTCCTAGTGGGCCTTGTTTGCTTGCTCACAAGCTTCATCATTCTCTTCCTTATCCCGCATCAGCTCGACAAAATTTTGAGCGTACTTATGTTTCGCAGTAGCCAAGACCTGGGTCAATCTGGCGGCTTTCAGTATATTGTGCTCAATGACCTCAAGTTCGGGTATCTCGGCATTAGAGAAAGGAATTGCCTTATAATAGCGCCTAGGGGGAAGAAGAGCGACACTGAGCTCATCCGTTACCCTACGGTTCCAAGTGATACCACGGGGAGTCTGAAAGGTGGTGAGGGAGGAGGAGTTTGAGTAGTTGAAGGAGGATTAGTCTGAGTGGCTTGCTGAGTAGAGGTCTGAACAACAGAGGTCAAGGCGTCCTGGGTTGTCTGGACCGGGATGGATCGGCCGGCTTTTATTCTCTTAGCCAAGATCTCTTTGGCGCTCGTGCGGCCCTCGCCTTCTCAGACTCAGGGGCTGATTGCTTCTTGCTCTTCTCCGTACTCGCAGTTGCCTTGTCTTTGTTCAATATGGAAAGATAACGAGGATGTCTCCCCACACTTTGTGTTGTAGGTCGGGAAAACAAAAGTTTAGAAATTACAAATGGATTTTCATGCAGTAGAAAATAACAAACACAATGCAAATCCAAAAAGGAGGCTCCGTACTCGTTGCCAAACTCAACTCGGCCTGAGGCTGAGAAATGAATTTGGCCGCGCTAAGGGGGCTGTGTTCGTCAATGTAGGCAATAATAAAGGATACCGAATTGGCCTCAGAGTCAAAAAAACTCGTGTTAGGAAAGCGGTAGGAGGAAGGAGAAAACTTGTGATGATCCTTAGTCCAGTACAAGGGGAATTTCCCTTCCAGATCTCCAGACTCGGGGGCTTTAAGGAACCAAGGCTGCTGTCCGGGCTCAGCAACAACCTTGAAAAAGCCAGTTTTAATTTTTTTAAAAGAATCAGTAAAAACTTTGAAAAGTTTCTGATTGGAGGCACCACGGACCGAGGTCCAACCTTTCCTAGTTGGAGGCTCTTTACCAACATGGGCTACATGGATGGTAAAAAAGTAAAAGAAAACTGGAATCATACAAGCTAGTTTTGAATACCTACAAAACCGTTCAAAGGCGATAACAAAAGCCCAACTATTGGGATGAAGTTGGGAAGGAAAAAGGTGTAGATGGTTTAGAAGGTCCATTTGGAACTTGGTAAACGGAAATCGAATACCGAGCCAGGTAATCAAGTCCTAATAAAAGAAGAAGAAATGCATATTATCCCTTTCTGGGTGGAAGAAAATTGGTTCATCTCCAAGGGGTAGGCAAAGGATGTAGCTCTCTCCATTGCCAACGGGGAGCTTGGCAACCTTAACTGTGGCCATCTTGGACATAGTATGTAGCACCTCATCGGTAACCCACGGGTTTATGTCCGTTGAAGATCTCGAGGGACTTCCGAAACTCAACTCCCCAGGCATAGATCCCTCAGTGTGGCTTGAAGAAGGTGAACCCATCTATACCTATAACAAAGAAATAGAAATCAGAAACGGAAGGCATACTTGAGGTATGGGAGTCACTTTGTGAAAAAGAAAAGTTGGTAAACTAGGAGATTCTTCTTCAACACTGCTAGAAGCTAGGATGGATTTAGAAGCTGACTTATGTCGGTAGGAGGCTAAAGTGGATTCGGCTAAGGAAAATTGACCACTTGTAATAGCACAAGTAGGCACAATCATCACAAGGGTCGACTACGTTCTCTGGATGGGATCCCGGTCTAGAATGGTACATGCCCTTTGGCTGAGAAATGTGTGAGGCTGGGATAAATTCTCTCTTACCTCGTCCCTCGAATCTAGGTGTTCGGGTATGGGATCTCGGACTAGTGGGGCCTTCACTCCAACCTTTAGTCTCACCCTGACTCTGATTGTGTACAGGTTGGGATCTTTTCCTATGAAGCAAGGTCGCTTGCTTCTCTTCTTCAGAAGGGGGAATACCCTATAACCAAAACCTAGCTCCAGGAGGGACAGTTTGGCATAACTCTTTTTCTTCTTCAGGAGTTATCTTACCCCTCTCCATCAATTAATGGAAGTCACACTCCTAAGGCTAATGTGTTTGGTTTAAAGGTGGGCAGATGGAGATTGGGGTGGCTCAGTTCTATTGTCTCATCATGAAGCCTCATGGGCTCAGAGAGGAATGTCCTAAAAGGTCATCACAGCCTCCCAACATCAATATGTTTGAGGGGAGAAGGAGTGAACAAGAACCAAGGAGACAGAGGTATTTTTTTTTTGCTCATAAAGGAGACAGAGGTATTTAAAACCCAGAAAGTGATATCTACCCAGAAACCAGTTTTTTGAAAAACGTAGGTGAAGAAGCAAGAATAAAGCAAGAAAGAGGCAAAGAACAAAAGCAAAAGCAAAAGCAAAGGAATTGGGAGAAATGACGAAAGTATTTGATTGTTGGGAAGGTTTGAGAAACCCTAAGTGGGAGAACCGGAGGAGCTTGAGAAGAAGACCATTGGAGAAAATTGGAGGTTTCTTAGTAGGCAGAGAAAGCAATGAGCAAAAAGTGAAGAAAATTTGGGGGGGGGATGCAAATATAACGTAATCGATGAGATCGCGAATCAAAACAGTCAAGGGCAAAAGAGGCAATTCGCCCTAAAAAGGTAATGATCACGTATATGAGGAGACGTGGGAATTAAATGCGCACGAATACCAAAGACGGAAAAAGGTGGATATGCAGCGCTAAAACTGGCAGTTGTACGTCACAACGATTGCAAATGTACAGCTGTAAAGTTGTCATACACAGATTGCACATGTTCTTCTTCTTCACGATCCAGATGGGGAAACCCGTTGCTAAAGAAGATGAACTCGGAAACCCGGATGCTTGATGAAGAGATCCTAGCAATAGCGAAAAGGAGTAGAGCAATCAGCAAAATCAACCCGGATCGGGGAAATTCGCAAGAAAACACTAGTGAACCTGGAGGACGTTGAAACCCGGAAAAAAGTCGAGTGAAAAAGCAAGAGACTTGTCATGACTTGGATGTGAAATTCGGGTTAAAAAGGAAATGCACCCCGGCAGCCCAGAGGCCTGACCTACCAGGCTGGGGGGCAACTATTACGGATCTATACAAGGCCCACTCAATATATGGCCCAACAAGGGGCAATCCATATCTGAATCCGTCTATGATGAAGGGAGATCCTAACTGACCCATAATCAAGGCTATAATGAAGGAATATCCTGATCAGGGATGAGAACCCGCAGGTATGGTGGCCTAATACATGGGCCAAAGGGCGTACAAAGCCCAAGAGTCTAAACCCTAAGGTAATCTCTATAAATAAGAGGTAAATCTAAAAGGTACGCACATTCATTATATTCTCATTTACTATTTAGCCATCACTGTGCACATACACCACCCCCTTTTGGCTAACGTCTATACGTGCCCAGTGATCCATTGTTCTCTTTGGTATCTACCTCATAGATATTTTGGAGAGTCACCTGATCCAATATCAATACACTAGTCCTTTGGGCTAGACATCTGTGTTCTTATTCAAAACAGAAGGAAAAACAAAATCTTTGACCCATGTAAGGGAAATCTCTAAAACTTTCTGGTGTCTATTCTTTGAAATAGAGGATTGTGATCTTCGAGCAAAAAAAAAAGGAAAATTTCATATAGGTCCCAAGGAACGAAAAAAATTACAAAAAAGTCCCTTGAAATCATCAAATCACGCTCAGGTCCCAAGGGACTTATGTGTAATTATTTGTATGGAGGTTTTTAAATGTTGTTGTTAATACATGCATTTCCTGTTGTAAATATATGCATTTTCTGTTGTAAATAGCCAGGGACTTCTGTGTAATTATTTGTATGGAAATAAAATCCAGGTTTTTAAAAGTTGTTGTAAATACATGCATTTCTTGTTGTAAATACATGCATTTTCTCGTTGTAAATGACCATATTTTAAATTTTGTTGCAAATGCAACATTTCCGTTGTAAATCTATGCTTTTTCGTTGTAAATGACCTCTCTATGTTCAAAATCCAGGTGTTTAAATGTTGTTGTAAATATATGCATTTTCTCGTTGTTAATATATGCATTTCCGTTGTAAATGGTCGGAGTATTTAAAATTTGTTGTAAATATATGCATTTCTGTTGTTAATATATGCATTTCATTGTTGTTAATACAAATAATTACACGTAAGTCCCTTGGGACCGAGCGTAATTTGATGATTTCAAGGGACTTTATTGTAATTAATTCCCTTCTTTGGGACCTGAGCGTAATTTTCCCAAAAAAAAATATTGAGGATTGTGATCTCTACTTGGAAAAAACAGAAGAAATTTACTGTATATGTTTGTCCTGATTTCCAAAGGTTGCAGTTGGTGAAGTTTTAGATTAGGGGACTCAGCTCCTCTCCTTCTAATCTAGTTTTGAGTGATGGGTATGGATAAATCAAGTTAGCGAACTAATCTAAACTAACTAATTGCTAAATTATAAGTTATATAATTTGCAAAAAATATATAATGCTATTTTATAAAAAAAATAAAAAAAATACTTTTTTATTCTATTAAAAAAAAAAAAAATATTATATACACTATTGGGCAGGGCCAAATGGGTAGGGCAAAGATACTCCCCTTTCGGTGCCCAGTAGTGCCATAAAAATGCCCAACCCGATTGCGCCCAATTTTTTTTGGGATGCTTTTCTTAGGGCTGGGCAAAGCGATTTTTTGTTGGGCGCAGACGGGTGGACAGGGCGGTGGGCATCATGCACACCCCTACATTAGGCATCCATACTCTTATCATGATGGTAACGGGCAAGATTAATGGACTTTATTCTAAATTAAAAGAATATATCTTTAATTATTATTTTACAGGAGAAATGAAGTTTGAATTTGTTTCAAATACTCATTAAAGACATCAAAAATATTTATATATATTTATTATAATTACAATAATGAAACATAATTTCGGTTGGGAAAAAAACAAGTAAACATAATTTCATAAATATTATTTTTAATAAGTTTTACAAAACTAACTATTTTAAGTTAAATACATAGTAATTATTATTGTTGTTGTTATTACTACTACATTTATATGTATAAAATTACCTCAAATGAAATAAAAGTAATTTCCATTAAAAAAAAAGTAATTTTAATTTTCTAAAAAAATAAATCTAAAAATAAGAAAGGATAAAGGAAATAATTCAAATAACTCATGGGCTTTTCATCATTATTTATCATTTTCCAGCGCATTATCTACTTATCGTGATACAGATTAATTGGTTTCACAAAACCAGCTTATCAGACGCTCCCTTGTCTGTTCTTATTCTGAGTTTTTAGAATCAGCATGATTCCCAGGATTCATCCATGCATTGAAAAAGGACGTCATAGACAGAGTCCTCGACCAGCAATAGATAGAGGAAGATTTATTCAATCACATAGTTTAAGTTCCTAGAATATGGTGCCTTGGAGGCCCTTCTATTTGATTATAATGATTTGGGATTTCACTATTGAGCTAGGTCATTTCGGTGCAAGTGATCATTGTATAAAATCGAAATCCATTGTATTCCTGACATAGTTGACTTAGGCGTCGGCCTTCACCCTAAAAAGAAAGAGAAGGAGGTTCGATGCTTGCCGGTCAATGTAATGGCCTCATTGGCGGGTAATTTATAAATACTTATGTAAATGTTTTTTGAGCCTAGAGGCGTGCTTTGACCCAGTGGGTTACCGTTGTGAACCTCACCTAAACTTTTATGTGAAAAAAAAAAAAAAGAAATCCATTGTATTCGTAAGTCATATGTCTGTTCTCAGTTTCTGCGTTTTTCACATAACAACATAAGCTAGCTCTCTTGCCTCATTTCATTGTAAAAAATCCTCACCGGCAATCTTTGACGGCAGCAATGTCGACCACGATGCAGAAACTTCATCAGCTTCACTTCGTTTTAATACCTTTCCCGACAAAATCTTCTCCTCATCAGATTCCCATAAAAATAATTGGGAAAATGTTGAAATCTAAAAATCGATGGCCATCATGATAAACCTTGCTTAACCTCAATAATTCAAACCATAAAACGAGCTAAATAAGAAGCTAAGCTTTAATTTGATACAATTTCTAACGAGTTTAATATTTTTTAGCAGCGACATCTCATGAGCAGAGATCAGAACCTCAGGCATGGCACAACTATAAATTGCTTTTTTCAGTAAACTTGAAGAATTGCCGAGATTCGAAAACAGAAAACAAACCTTGTCAAAGGCAAAGTAGTTCTTGATCTCAGGTATATCACCCACATAATGAGAATTGCACGACAACTCATAACATGTAAAAAATTATGCAGCTGATATGGACTAATCCTGTGACTATATATTAGTGTTAGAATATTAGTTTTACTTGATTAAATACTTTGTAAGATATTCTTATTTTGGACAGATTAAGTTCACAAGGAGCATCGAAGATCACAAAAGTAATATTTGATCTCCCAAGCGGTTATTACTTACTATTAATTGTTGTGTTGGTTCAAACTTTTGGATATTTGGATGACTGAATATTTATGGGATTTGTATGCTTCCCCCCCCCCCCCCCCCCGGCCTTCTTTTTCTATCTTAGTTGAAGAATATGGATATAGTTATCTGATTGGAATTTCTTAAATGTTACAAGTGGTTTGATGAATTTTTGATATAATGGTTTTAAATTTCTACTAAGTTTAGCCATTTCTTTTTAATATGATAACTATATGGCTATTAATATTAAGGACAAGAAATGACCATTATTATCATATACTGATATGCAATTTTTTTCGAGCAAAAAAAAAAAGATATGCAATTTTTTTGGTACTGTACCAATGGGCCTTTCTTATGCAATGTACAGAGAATATTAGATATCTAAACCATGGAGGCAATGTATAAGACTGATACAGCTGTCACAAAATATATTAATGGTATATCAAATTTCACATAATTTTGTTGGCTTTATTGAGCAATATTACTCTTTGGAGTGATGTTGTCCCTGTATATAACATACTTGCAGAACATATATATGATTAGCCTTTATCCAATTTAAATAGTCCTATATCCCTATATCACTATGTATTTATATTTATCGTTTTTCTCTAAACTCATTTGCTTAACTTGTAAACTGATATATATAATCTAATAATGCACAACATACATTATTATCGAGTAATTTATTTAGCTTTCTCAATATCTTTGAAAAAAGTCAATTGGTTCTTCCATTAAAAATCAGAGGTTACAACTTTAATTGTGGCCTTTACGGTGTGAAGAAATAGACTGTGCAGGTTTATCCTTAATATATAGAAATGACCATTTATTCATAGATTTGAAGGATTCTTCAGTTGCAACGGTGCATCCTTTATATAAACAAGTTGGCATTATTATCATGCTCTCTAAGTTATTTTATTATTATATCCTGTAATTGTTAGAATAAAACTGGCTTTGCCACAATATTTGTTTGTCTTCGAGGTTCATAATTCTAGTGTTATGCATGCCTGAAGTACAAGCTGCAACGGGCAATTGTCTTAACAGTCAAACGATTGAGTAAATCCACATGCTATCTCCTTATTTTGGAGAATATTTAGTTAATGAATTGTAGTAAGATAAGTGTCGTTAAAGTTTTAATCAAAAAAAAAATAAAAATTAAAGGAGAGTATAATGAATATATTAAGACAATCACCAAGAAATGCAAGGGGAGCCACTTTAAAGAATTAGCATATTCAACTATGCAAGTTAGGCAAGGAGACCAGAATTGATTTTTAATTCCTCCTCATCATAGGAGAGTATAATGAATGTATGTCTCTATCTGGGCACACCAGAATTGATTTTCCTCCTCAAATCCAAGCTAAAACAAATAAAGTGGGTATGTTTATGTCTTTAATTAGATCGATAAAGGTTACTCTGGAGGATAATCTTAGACAAACTTATGCCATATTGTTTAATGGAAGTTGCATATTGATAATTATGCTTAACATGCCCCTATATTCTTTCATATTCATAATATAACGGGATTTAATTAAAAAAAATAAAAGAAAAATAATATGCCATGTTGAATTTGTTTCTTTAACTTAATCTAATTAAAAACCATGAAGAAATTAAAATACACATTTCAATATTTCATGTATAGAAAATCAGTTTTGATAAAATTGGAGTAGTAGTAAGGAGAGGACGAGATGGCAATAAAGCTTAGATAATCCGCCATTTTTAGTATTTTTGTGTGATTTTCCTACAGCCGTATTTATTTTTCTTAAGAAACTGGTGGATTTTAAATTCTTAATTAGAAGTTTAGAAACGAGGTGAGATTCAATAATCCATAATTTTATACACTTATTGTATAAAATTCAGATTTCCCTTAAATATTGTCAGACATTTTTATTCTGATGGATGGCAAGGTGCATTTACCCCCTTTTTTTTTTTTTTTTTTTAAATAAAAAGAAGGTAAATTGTACAAAACCTCTAAATTTTAGGTCAATTGCATATAAACCCCTGACCTTTTATTTTTGATTATAAGTACCCTGCCGTTAATTGACCGTTATCTTTTTAACTGAAATTGTCATGTTAGATTAACAATGACACATGACATCATACATGGTATCTTATGCGAATTGCTAATTTTACAAAACCCCCTAAACTTTGATGAGTTAATCCCCCTTAACTTGGTGGCTCGGATCTGCGTTCTTGGGGGAAGATTTCAAGAGGTGTTGTTTGGTGTATGGTTGAGGTCACCATATTTGCTTGAATGGAGGAGCATAAGTGTTCTTCAGGATATCATGAGTTTTCTTCCTTCTGAGGTTGGGTTTTCTTTTATCGTTAACCCAAGTCGGGGTATTTGTGCAGCTGCTCTAATTGCAGGTAATGCTTATAAGGAAGTGTGCCCGTTAGGATGTGTTTTATAACCAACACTTTCTTTCACGTCGCTTCTAACCTTGGATATCGAGGAGGCCCGTTTTGTCCTTGCTTCTACTTCTACTCTTAAATCTTTAATATACGGTGATTGGCTATTATTGTATTTGGCTTATTTTATTGTATTTGATTTGGTTTTATTTGTATTTCATCTTCAGTTTATTTTCATGTATTGCACCGGTTTGCAGTAATAATATAAATAGCTTTTGAGCAAAAAAAAAAAAAAATCCCCCTTAACTTTGATTCCCTCTTAACTTTGATAACCCCCTAACTTTAATTGGTTACACATAATCCTTGACATTTTAAAATTTAAATTTAACTCTCTTAGATATTTTATTTATAATATTAAACCACATGTCATTACTTGTAACATCCTAATAATTTTATTAAGATTTTTATTATCATTTGTCTATTAAAATAACTTTTTATGGAAAAACTAGAAGAAAAATAATTAAAAAAATATATAAAAATAAAACGTTGAACCTCTTATTCAAGAAAAAAAAAGTATAATTTTTAAATATTTTTTTCTGGTTTTTACCATTAAAAAAGCTATTTTAATTGACAAATGATAGTAAGAATCTTAATAAAACTATTAAAATGATAAATGCTGTATCATCCCAAATTTTATTCCTAGAACTTAAGTAACATTAACATTAGGATGATATTTATTAAATAGTTGGATACTTAGAGTAAATTAAATTCATTGTTTGAAGTATGAAAATATAGAATCGAGAAAAAGAATGAAACATGATTGGAAAGTTTAATGAAAAATCCTAACCCGGATAAATGGGGTGTAAATATTATCAAATTATCTCTTATAGAAGAAAAATATAAAAGTTAATGTAATAGATGTTTATTTATATTGATTTGAGTTAATGATATTATTTACCATGTAATTACTGTGTATTAAGAATTTAGTCAAAATGGAATTAAATATTAAGTACTTAATTCCAAAAACCATAATTTTAGGAGAAAGAAAATTTATGAAATTTGATGTGATTAAATAAAAGTATTTAAATACATTTCTAAAATAAAAATATAATTATTTAATAATTATGAAAATATTATTTGAAGTTGTATGGACAGTTTTGGAATATATATATATATATAAAGAAAGAGATTTATAAATAACAAGAAAGGAGAAAGAATGAAAAAAAAAATAGCACAGTGGGTGGCGCGTGTTACCACCCACTATTATATAATTCCAATAATACACCCCTTCACGAACAACAGCACCTCTAGTGGGTGAGCTCAACCCTTTTCCTAAAATTTTTGTATATAAAAAAAAAAAAAAAACAGCACCACTGGTCCCTTTTATTTCTTTATTTTCCCTCTCTCTTCTCCTTCGCTGGAATGGTGAGCGAGAGTGAGAGAGTAATTGAGAGGAAGTAGGAGACCTAGTTGGATTCTAATTTAAGGAGCTTGGTAAGTAACTATTCCCTATTTTATTTTTCAGTTTTAACGGAGGAAAAATTAGGGCTGGATAGATTTTTGAATCTTTGAGGTTTCTAGTTTATTATTCTGGTAATTATGGAGCTATTGAGGTTTGAATAAGAGTTCTATGGTTTTGGAGTTTTGCTTGAGTGGTTGATTTAAAGAACTAAAGTTAGGGTTTGGTTAAGAAATATGATATTTATGATACTGAGGCTCTTATATTCGAAATGCATGATTTATGTTAACTCAATAGAGTTTATCTTGATTATTGAATAGATTGGTTTTGATGTTTATGATCAAAAGTTAATATTGAGAATTTTGGGTACAACTTTAAGTGTTGGAAATTTGGTATTTTTAAAGAAATTGAGGAGATAATTACAATTTATGGATATTTTCCTAAAAGTTAAAGAGAGGTTTTTTTTGGGAATTTTAGAATAAATAGAGGAAATTATTTTTATCAATAATTTCAATGAGTGAAATAGAGTTATTGAAAGATAAAAAAATTATTGAAATAGAGAATAGAGAAATTGAGTTATGATGTTACATTGAGAATTTTACGGAACTTATATTAAAGTGAATAATTTAAAGCTTATGTAACGATTTGGAATAGAGTTTGATTTGTGAGTTAGATTATGATTTGGTATTGATAATGTGATTAATGAAAATAAGGTTTGGTAATTGGGTTGATTGTGAATAGCCAAAGATAATAGTTGGGACTTCTAGAGAGACTTTAAGTCTATAAACTAAATTTGTTAACTACTCAATTAGTTTGAATATTAAATTGTGGTTTCAATTTATTATTATAGATTGATTTTTGAATTGTGGTTAAACTCAGAGCTTGGATTCTTATGGTAAGCTTAGCTTTGGCGAGAGCTAACCACTTTCCACTTGTTATATGTATTGGTATGTTGTTTGTGAGTATTTTGAAATGACTATGAGAATGAAAATGGCGATAGATTAAATATTTCAATGAGTACTTTAAAATGTTTATTGAGATTGAGAATTTTTTGTAGTGGTTATTATGATGTTGATGAGTGTTTTTTGTAGAAATTTCCTTATAGAACTTTATGATTTGAATTGTGAAGTGTGTGTGTGTATAATGATTAGAGAGTTGAGATATTATGACATGCATATGAAAATGATTTGAATAGCATGATATGAATGTGGAAATCTTGAGAAATTCTTGCCGAGCTATTTATTGACAATTGTTGTGATGGTTGGATTGCAATGAGATGAAGTAGTTTGTTCTACCACGTGATGTAGCCTCCATTGGTGCACGATGAATGACTTTCTATTGTCCAACTAATTTAATGAGGGACTGCCCCTTGGTTCAACAAGGGGCTGTGACATCCCACTAGTTCAATGAGGGGGAAAGACCCATGGTCTGGACATGTGCTTTGTAGATTTTGGCCAGTCCTCATCATATGAACAGTAACATGAATATTAACTTAGCACAAGGGTCTAGCAGAAATAAGAAGGTTTGGTTGGATTGATGGGAGGCAACTTGGAAATTGTGATACAAAATTTTTGATACATAATTGTGATATATAAATTGTGGTATAGAAATTGTGATACGGAATTGTGACATGAAAATTGTGATCTAGAAATTATGATACAAAATTTGTGATAAAGAATTGCGATATGGAAACTGTGATATAGAAATTGTGATAAGAAATTTGCTATTTGAATGTTTGTAAATTATATTTCTAATACTTTGTTATATAAATTGTTCAACTTGGCACCTCACAAGCACATATTAGCATATGTAATGAGTTTATAGCTGGTTATTGAAGCTTTTGTCTCACCTTGTCGATTTAACATTTTTCAAGTAATAGTTATTGTGCTGGTTAGTGGGGAAGGCGCCAAAGGTTTGATTATTGTGATAATCGCTGGTTAGTCGGGGAAGGCTCCAAAGGTTTGATTATTGTGATAATCTTTATAAAGCCTCGTCCTTTCTATTTATGTGATGAATTGTTTCATATTGCCACTGTAGGGCTTATGATGCATACTTTGACATGATATTATGGTTGAGATTATACTATTTTCTATCATGTATAAGTAACTCAAGTGGATATTTGAAAAAAATATTGTCTAAGTATTTTGATAATTGAATTTGATATTTGGCTTGTGATCGAATGATTATGTTCCGGACTCTTAGAATCCAAGATCCAAGTGTTTTGATTAATTATGGTTTAATTTGTGAAGTAATAAGAAGAATTTTATTATCCATGATAAATTTTAAATGACAGTCTATTCTTTTCTGTCATGGATAGATATTAGAAGTGATTTAAATCATTTATTATTGTGATAGTATTTTCAAATGGTTAGTTGAACTTTTTTTGCCATTGTTAACTTTTGAAAGATGAGTAGTTGTAATCTTTTGTACTATAGTAAACCTTCAGGTTTAAGTTTTCTCTTTTGTGCCATAATATTTGTCACACCCTCTCCGTTTAATAAATTACACAGCGCGATAAGCGTGAAATTACAATTTAGGCGATAAATAATATAAGTTTTACTTTAACCTCTAGGATCTCCAACTTATAACATAAGTTAATACAATCATTCCAAATATAAAATATTACAGTTATACAAAACCATAACTAATGTTTTGGTAATAAACAACATCAACAAAATATTCAAAATACTGCCTCCAGTCCCCTAATCAACAGACCACTAATCTTCATCTCCGGCATTACTCCACCTCCTTGCCTTTCTCCCCGAGATCATCACTGCGCCGTTTTCCTGAATTTTTAGCAGTCTTTGAGATTCATATTTGAATCTCAGAGTTACAATTAATCTCATGCACAATATATAGAATAGTGTATGAAAGACAACCATAATTGTGAAAATAAACCATAGTTCTATACATATCACGCGCAGTCACATAATACAACACAATATCACAAACAATGTGAACTGCGAAACGCAGGATACAGCATGTCCTGGATCCACAGCGGTGGGAAAACAACAACAACAGGGCCTCAAACCTAGAAAACAACTAAATGCACAATAACGTGTGTCCCAGACATGGATCACAATACATGGCACAAACAGGCATACACAAACATATAGAGTATTGATTAAAGTTACTACTTAGTTGATTGTTGTTCCGGCAACTTATTTCTGTCTCCTTAACACCACCGACAGTGACACTTCCTAAAATATTAAATAATGTTCATTACTTATGCAAACTCTCCAAAAATTCGAATAATACTTGTATTAATTACCATTTGGTCCTTCTTTAACTAAAAGTCCTTTATTAATTTTCAAAGCGCCAAAATTTCCATTTTTTTGGCCTTGTCACTTTTACTTTCATATTTTCTCAGAATTTCCAGAATTTATCTTCAATCTTGAAAAATTCATAATTAATTATCTACATATCAAAATCAAGTGCTTCCAAAGCCTAAATGACCCTTGATATGTCTTTTTTTTTTAAAAAAACATATCATCATTAACTACAAAAATTTAGGTTTTTCTAGTTTTACCAAAATACCCTTGCCGACCCTCGTTCTTTGATTCAACTGGTGAAGGGGTCAGACTTTCTCACCAAAAGGGAGGGGGTTTGATCCTGAAGTTAGTCAAGGCGTTGAGGGAGGCATCCTAGGGGTCTATGAAGTAATGGAAATGTTGGGAAGAGGTGGAGGCATGTGTACTCTCTAACCCAGTATACTCTACGGATTGGGCTCCAAGCGCCCGCTTGGGACCGGGGTGAGCCCAACCCCTTTCCTAAAATTTTTTTATCAAAAAAAAAAATACCCTTGCTGTCCAGATTTCAATTCCAGAATTAAGGGTCAACCTTAAGATTTCATAACTCTTTGTACATAACTCCAAAAATTACAAATTACCCATCAAATTAAAGCTTATGATGTCTACTTCAGTTCTGGAAAATTTAATAATTATTTGACTTCATTTGCTTAGTCAAAAATACGTCAAAATCTTACTATTTCAACAGGATCTTCATTGAACAGGTTTTGTAACTTTCTTAATTCAATCTTCCAAACTTATTAATCAACCTTAATCCCACACTATTTTCCATTCTAAACACTTTGGTATGGTTAAAATAACCAAAATCCTATTATTCCTTTGTGCTTTAGGTCCAGCCGAAATCACCATTACATTGAGAACTTATTTTATCTTTTTAATCCTTATGATTTTATGTGATATTTGACCTTTTTACTTCATATTGAGGCCTAATTTATTCTTAAATATACTTATGAAGTCTTTGTTTGGCATCCTCATCTTCAAATCATAGTCTTCAAATCTACAAAATAAGAGTAGATTAATTCAAAATAATAATGTATACAAGTGCATAAAGTCATGTACACGCTTACTTGCACTTATGAAGTCCTTTGCCTTCCTTCCTTTCCTCCCAACCTTTCAGCCTTCCCTTAGAAAGCATCATAAACATTAGTTTCCCTTATGAAACTCATAATTATTGAAGTTAAAATATGAAGAAGAGAAGTAGAAACTCAATCCACTAGTGCAAAAAAAAGGCTTTAAGACCGCCTCATTTAGACCGGACATTCGACGCATCGGTCTTAAAGTTATGACCGGTGGCAGTTTTGTAAATATAAAGAACTTTTATGTATGACCGGTGGCAGTTTTGTAAATATAAAGAACTTCTTATACAGATCATTTTTTCATAGGTCTTAAATATATTATTCAGACCCGTTAAAAAACAAGCCGGTCTTAAAAATGTTATTAAAAATATTCAAATATCAATTACTTTATGGAGAAATCTCACACAAATAGGACTAATATTTTTGCGGTCCAAAATAATAAGAAAAAATTTAAATATAAAGGTAATAAAGTTTTAAGACCGGACATATTTAAAAGTCGGTCTTACAAGTTATTCTTTTAAGACCGGACATAAAATGCGGCCGGTATAAAATATAGAAAAAGAGTGAAGATAAAAAATTAATTACTTTTAAGACCGGACCATAATATGACCGGTTTTGAATATTAATTATTAAGACCGTCTCTTTTTTATATCCGGTCTTAAAAATGAACCACCAAATAAACATCTCTTCGCGTGAAAGCTTTTGTTACTCTCACTGAAGAACCTCTATTCATGTTACGAAACCCTTCCTGTTGCATTACCTCTCTTCCTGTCTCGAAAATGAATGGTGAAAACGATTCTATTCGTGTTTAGGGAACGCCAGTTACTGGTGTGAGTAAGAACGAACCCTCTTTATCTCACAATGAGCCTCGTAACCACCCTGCACGCCGTGGTAGAAGAGGCACACGAATGATGGACGTAACCCTACGTCGGACTTCTGGGTCAAGGCTGGAGATTCAGTTTGATGAAAAGTTGGAACCTTTCGGTCCCAAGAAATCCAAATATACTCATTTTGTTGGCTATCTAGCACGTAGCAAGGTTAGCATCTTGACAGATGAGTGGAAAAAAAAGTGGACGTTCGCACGGTAAAGGATCCTATTTAGGACACTATCCGGCTTACATACACTGTCTCTGACTGTCAGAAGTTGAAAGACAAGACATTGTCTTATTGTGCTGATCAGTGGAGGAAGTTTAAGACCTTTCTAGCTAACAAGTATATTTTTGCCGAGGTTCAGCCTGCAGAAAATCCTTGGGACAATTACACATTTATTGATGAACAAACTTGGCAACAATTTGTTCTACGGACCACTCTCCGAAGCTCGGTGAGTTCATATTTAGTTTTGTTTGCCCTTTTGTGTGCTTATTAACCTGTGTGGATATGTGAATGTTATTGTATTCATCTAATCCTATTAGTTAAATGGTTTGGTGTGTGAATAGAAGTATACATTTCCTGCCTTTGTCTATGCAAGTCGATATGTAAACCACGAAAAGGTAAAATACTAAGAAGGTAATTAGGGAAATAATAATGGCATAAGAGTCAAGCCATTATTATAGTCTTAGTTCTTTTATAGTAGGTAGTGGTTAGACATTTTGTTAGTTAGTTAGTATGTTAAGCGTGTAATGGTTTTCGGTGCAAATTTGTTATTGGGCCTTAAGAGTCAAGCCTCTAACTATATGTAAGAGGTTAGTCTAATATGTGTAGGAACCAGTTATGATGAATAAATGAATTGACTGAGTTGGCAGCATTTTTGCAACTCCCTTTCCTTTGTTTCTCCCAATTTCTTCTACAATTCTACATCTTTCTTAAATAAAATGTTGAAACTTGATAAAGTGAATTTGACTAATGTTTGATGTTTATATGAAGCGAAGTTCTCTAATTTCGTTAGTGAGATGCATTTGGAATTCATAATTAATAGTTTTTTTCAATTCGATTCACGAGAAAAGAATGGAACAAGCACGGGAGATAGGGAGAAAGAATGATTGCCCGCATAGGGCTTTTCGCGGCGGATATGAAATGGCTGAAAAAGAATTGATGGCAGCCAAGCGGAAGAGATTGGAAGATGAAGCCGAATCCCATCCTTCTGCTATAGTTGATCAGCCATCTCCAATACGTCGCGAGGAGTAGTGGTTGCATATTCGGCAAAAGCCAAGCGGCGCCTACACGAGTGAACAAACTCGTGTAGTTGCTGAAAGAATTGTAAGTATCATTATTTTTATTTTTTATTTACTAAACATGTTTCATTACTAAGCTTCTCGTTATCCGTATCTTTACGGGAAGATCTTAAAAAGAAAGAAGCGAGAGGATCTTTTGTGTCGGACGGGAGGAATGATGTTCGGACCGTTGCGACCAGAAAACCGGATCACGGTGCGTGTAAGGGGGTTTGGAGGACGGGTAGGCCTGAAGGAATACTTTGGTAAATCCAAATGCCACAAACAAAGTATGGTTACCCGGGAGGAGATGGAATAGACGCTGGCCAAAATAAGTGATGAAGCAGCGACTAAAGAAGCAATGTTTCAATCCCAGATGGAACAGACACTGGACAAATTAAGTGAGGAAGCAGCAGCTAAAGAAGCAATGTTTCAAGCCCGGATAAGCCGGATGAAGGAGGAAATGAATCGAGATGAGGTGCTTTTGAGCTCTCGTTCGAGAGCAAGCGTGTTCCGTCACACATTCACCGCACCTATGCAGTAGAGCACTAAAGGGAGCTGCATTGTTGGACAGTCAGAGCAACCTTGTTGCCTGTATGTGGAAAAACCTCATAGAATATTAGTTGCAAAAAGGGACTATCCACAACTTGGGATCAACTGTACACTAACAACAAATGGCTGATGATGAAGTTAGAGTGTCAATTGAAAAGGTGATCGTTGATGACCTCTCCCTCTCCCGACTGATGAGCTAAAGATTGTGAGTGATGTCAAGGCGGGAACCTTCATCTCTTGGCCAGTGAAGCTTGTACATGTCTCTACTCCTCTTGAAGCTTCATCCCCTCCTCCTCAGGTTCCATCCCCTCGTCAAGCTGCATCACCTCCTCCTCAAGTTCCATCCCCTACTGCTAATTTAACTGCCAAGGAAAAAATATTTGATTTGGTAAAAAAAAGATATTTTAAAGATAAATCGTGGCCTGTCAATGAAGTAGTAGGCGTCCCTCATCCTAAAGATGTTTACCTTGACAGCGTAGATGTAACGTCTCTGTTGCTTCCTGGACAGGAGCTTTCATCTACAATTGTTCAAATGTTTATGAAGTAAGTATCTTCTTCTATGAGTACATAATTTAAATGCATCGTTTAGACACACATACATATATACTAATTCCCTGATCGATGTCATTATTGTAGGTTCATGCATCAAGAATTGGTTGAACAGGGCAAAATCAAGGATTTTGGATTCTTGTGCCCAGTCTATGCAAGTACAACATCCTTGGAGTTGAGACAAGAATACATGTCAACTAGGGTGTGTGAAGTGATAAGAAAGGTGTACGTGTTTCCATACTACCACAGGTACATATCACAATTCTTGTATGCAATTCACTTAATATAATTCTGCTACATATATCATCGAGTACTTTATCTTGTGAATTTTCAACATCATTTGTGGCGGTTGGTCCTCATGTGCATGGAGGATCCTAATAAAGTTATCTTCTTATGCTCCACTCACAGTGAGCTAGAGCCTATATTGACGCAGAGCATCAACAAGTAAGCATGTCATTTTAATTCTTTTGTCTGAAATCTCTACTATGAATTTTCAGTGAACATTATTGATAAATTTGTGATTTTGATGATAGTGTCATGAGGACCTTCCAAGTCAAGGTAAAAAAATAAGGCGTGGGGCTCAGGCCACTTATCTTAAATGGTTGAAACCAGAGGTTAGTACATATTTGGACACTGGCACACTGCCTTATGAACTTGGTCAGTAGGCTCTATATGCTAGCTCTTATATATATATATATATATATATATATATATATATATATATATATATAGCTCTTATATATATTTCTTGTTCGTTTTAGACCCATCGGAAACCAACGGGGTCCAACTTATGTGGCACGTACGTCATGAAACACATGTATGATGTTATCATGGGAGGAAGGACAAAATTAACGCAAAGGTAAATGTATTTGATGGTACATATTATGGCTGAATTCAGTTTTTGGCTTAATGTTACATATGAAATATGCACGCAAGTTAATTCAATTTCTGTCTTTGATGTTACAGAGGTTTGTCGGACCTGCTCCCTTTCTTGATGATGAAGTGGAGGACATACACAATGTGTTTTGTGAATATCTGTATGACCTAATTAAGTCCTAAATTCATTTGTAAAATATACGCTCAATGTGAAATTCAATAAAAAATTTGTATATTTTTTCGAAGAAATTCGTTCATTCATTCTAGATATTTAGTGCTTGAAATTTGAGGTACATGATGTTGTAAATGAGAAAAAAAAGACTAGAAAGTGCGGTGCTAAAAGTCTTCATTTATTTCTAAAAATATGGCTGCATAAAGTCTTCGTTTATTTTAAAAAAACTATGGCTAGACTTTTAGGACCAGACGTATTTATTTGTCCGGTCTTAAAAGTCTTCTAAAAATATGCTAGACTTTTAGGACCGCATCTTTATGTCATGACTGGTCCTAAAAGTCTACGTTTAAATAACTAAAAAATATGTCTAGACTTTAAGACCATAAATTTGTTAGACAGCCGCTCCTAAAAGTCCATCTTCTTCGTTTATTTTAAAAATATGGCGAGACCTTTAGGACCGCATATTTATTAAACTCTACGGTGCTAAAAGTCTTCATTTATTTCTAAAAATACTATGGCTAGACTTTTAGGACCGCATATTTTTAAACATCCGGTCCTAAAAGTCTTCTTAAAATTCGCTAGACTTTTCAGATTGAATTTTTATATTATGACCAATCCTAAAAGTCTACGTTTAATTAACTAAAAAATATTTCTACACTTTTAGGATCGTAGTTTTTTATATGTCTCGCTCCTAAAAGTTCATTCTTAAAAATATTTTAAAAAATATGACTTAACCTTTAGGACCGTGTATTTGTTAGCTCTTAATAGTTTTTGACTCGGTTTTCAGACAAATTTTTAGGGTTCAAGACAACCGAGGTTTTGACGTTCTGCTGTTTGGGATCCTCGTTGTCTTCGATGTTACCTCTCTTGATGTTGAGAAAGCATTATCGGTTTCCCTTTTCGTTGTCTCTTTTCTTTTTGTCAAAAAAATAAGGAAGATGCGAAAGGAAACTGAAAATATTCAACTCAGTCGAGGTAACACCGACGACAATGACGATCCAACCTTGAGAAGAATAGTCACTTTGTTTGTTTTTATTCGAATAAGGAAAACGATATTTTGTTTTTGTTTTTTTGTATGTTCTTAAATGTATTCTGCAAATTTTTAATGTTGATTTACACGAGGACAATGTTTTGTTTGTTTCCTTTTTGTCGGAAAAAGAAAGAAGATAATGAAAAGGACATGGCGATCGAATATGGAAACAATTTTTTTTTTATTATATTTTTTTTTTACGCGCCCGTGAGGAGGAGCAAAGCAGTATACGGAGACAAAAAAAATAGAAAAACATCTACTCCCCCCTATCGTTGTCGGAGGGGAGGGAGTCGTCGGAGAGGTCGGAGATGTCGTCATCTGAAGGATGGTACTCAACGTCCTGGGCGTCGAGTACCGCTCGCGGCTTTGTCGTTGACGGCGTGATAGACCTAAAACAACTGGCCACAGCTTCGGTCTATATGAGCGAGGCGGGCCAGAATGTGCTGAATCATCTGGTAGATTGTCGGTTCTGGAGGCAACGGAGGAGGAGGACCTGGTGGTGGTGGAGTAACCATTACTGTGGATGTTTCAGAAGTAATGGAGAAGAATGTGAAGGAAGTAAAGTAACATCGGGTTTAAATAGAGAACCCTGCCTGACCAATGTGAAACACCGGAAACAATAACGAGGAGACGTATAGTTCATCAGAATATGAGGAGACGCCTAGTTGGGAAGTTTATCTGGAAGTCGAAGAGACTCTGAATCATTCATTTGAACAGAGTGTAAGGATACGACTCTGAATCATTCAATTGAAAAAAATTAATGAATTCTAGGACCGGATACAAGGTAAACGGTTGGTCTTAAAAGTGATTGAATTGATTAAAAAAAATAATAGACTTTTAGGACCGGACATATTATAAAAGGTCGGTCTTAAAATCAATTGAATTGAAAAAAATAAATAATAGACTTTTAGGACTAGATATATTGTTAAAGGTCGGTCTTAAAGTCTATTGAATTGAAAAAAATAAATGAATTCTAGGACCGGATACAAGGTAAAAGGTCGGTCTTAAAAGTGATTGAATTGATTAAAAAAATAAATAATATACTTTTAGGACCGGATATATTATAAAAGGCCGGTCTTAAAATCAATTGAATTGAAAAAAAAATATAATTTTAGACCGCATATTTATTAACTCCTTATACCTCTCTGTCCTTATTAAACTCCTCACACCTCGTAACTCCACACTTCGTCGCTCTTAAAATATAAACTCCTCATACCTCCCTGTCCTTATTAACTCCTCACAATCTCGTAACTCCACACTACGTGGCTCTCTACCCCAACTGCTCAAATCATGGTTAGATACAAGAGAACCGCTCGTAGGGGTACTCTTACTCCTGATGCTCGTGCCTTCCGTAGATCGTTATACGATGCGCCTCCTCCAGCGAGAGTGCGTTCTATTGTGATAGAAGAGTCTCGGGTCGTTGGACCCATCGTTATTTTGGATAATGAAGAGGTTGTTGCCCCCCTCCCTCCAGCCTTCAGACCATGAAGAGGTTCTTGCTTCCCCTCTCTAACCAGTTGGCCCCAGTGCGCCTACCGCTGACCCCTCTCCTCTTTCCTCTAATGATGCATTGTGGGTGATGCGAATAAAGACAGGAACTTGTTGATATCCGGCGGGAATATAATGCTTTTCACGCCGATATCGCCAAGGATGTTTAGTCAGATTCTTGTTTTTTTTTTTATAATTTTCTGCTTGTTTTTTTCTTGTGTACGTGCATATTCACCAGTAATGTATGAATCATTAAGAACTAAGCTTGTGTCTTTTTTTTTTGTTCATATTCTCCAGTAATTAAAGAAGCTTATTCTCCAGCTTTTCTTTAATTTTTATTCATTCAGTTGCTGCTGCGCTCGCCAAAGCCAATCCTCATTGTTTTTTCTTTTAAATGTGGACTTTTAGGATCGGATGTTTAAAAAGACTCCGGTCTTAAAATTAAATGAAAAATAAATAATTAAGACCGGAGTTGTTTAACCCTCCGGTCTGAAAAATTTAATTATATATTTAGGACCGGCTACTATATAACTAACCGGTCTTAATAAAATCCAAATTAATAAAAGATGTCTTTGTCGCGCGAAATATTAAATTTCCCTCTATGAACTTCTCTTCTCGCGCCGAAAGTGATTACTCAGGTTCTGTCTCCAGTGTTTTTGTGTTGCTTCGTCGACTGCTTCGCGTTGCTCTCTCGACAATCACTTTCTGGTTCCTTAGCTAAACGTCTATAGACCAAGCTGTAAGAGGTGTTTCAGTTATATAACTTTATGGTTTTCTGGGCTGAACAAAATCGATAAAATGTTCTTATGGGTTTCTCTGTTGTTAATGAATATTCTATTTTGAAGATTATACTTGCGCTTTAGACCTACCCAACTGACCAACAAATGTTTTTAGGTTACTCTTGATGTCTGCAACATCAACGTTCGTGGCGGGAGAAGAAGGACTCCGCAAACGCATTTGAATTTATATGCTACAGGTGAGTCCACAAGACCTTCATGAGATGCATTTAATTTCCTCGTCATGCTTTTATTTTGCTTCTTGGATTCACTGTGATACATTTATGACCAAAAGTAATTCTTTGTGATGGATTTAATGGGCAAGTTTCTCCGTTAAAAAAAATTGACATAACCGACATTGAGCATAAATATGCATTTGGTGTTGCCTTATTTTATATGCAAGTGTCAATTTTTTCGGATTATGTATGTTAAATCTTTCCGTCTATAGGAATTCTACTATGGATCACAGTTGGATAACTGCGTTACGGACGAGTGTTGAATATCAGAATGAGGTGAGGGACTTTATAGAATTTGCTAAACAAAATGCCCATGATGATAGTGGGAAGTTTTATTGCCCTTGTGTAAAATGTTTGAATGAGAGGCGACTAAGTCCTGAAGTTATCCACACACATTTAATTTGTGAAGGATTTTGTAAGACTTATACAGTATGGGTATGGCATGGTGACAAAATACCAAGTGGGTCTCAACATGCCTTTGATGATAATGACACGGATATGGATGATCACATAGAGGACATTATTTGTGATGTAGGAGAAGAGGCTTTTCATCAATCACATGCATATGGTAATATGTGCAGTGATGCAGAGACCTCGCTATACCCTGGTTGTAAAAAATACCAATTGTTGAACGCTGTATTGAAATTGGTAAGCTTGAAGGCATGACATGGATGGAGCGACAAGAGTTTTTCTGAAATGCTTGAACTTTTAAGGACATGCTTCCGGATGATAATGTGTTGCCGCATCAATACTATGATGCTAAGAAAATACTCTGTCCACTGGGGATGGAGTACAAAAAGATCTATGCATGCCCGAATGATTGCGTATTTTATAAAAAAGAGTTTGAAGAGAAGCAGAATTGTCTGATATGTGAAACCCCAAGGTACAAGTCAAATAAGGGGCCTGCAAAAGTGTTGTGGTATCTTCCAATCATACCAAGGTTCAAGAGGTTGTTTACGAATGAAAATGATGCAAAAAATTTGAGGTAGCATGCAGATGAGAGGATTTCTGATGGAAAGCTTCAACATCCGGCCGATTCTTCTCAATGGAAGAAAGTCGATCATTTATTTCCGAGCTTCGGTGAAGAACCTAGGAACCTTAGGCTTGCCCTTAGCACGAATGGCATGAATCCATATGGAAGCCTTAGCAGCATACATAGTTCATGGCCTGTGTTCTTTATTATTTACAACTTATCTCCAATGTTATGCATGAAACGAAAGTACATCATGCTGTCTATGTTGATTTTGGGACCAAAAAAACTGGGAAATGACATTGATGTTTACCTTCAGCCCTTGATCGAAGACTTGAAGGAGTTGTAGGAAGACGGTGTCGATGTTTTTGACTCTTTCAAGAAGGATGTGTTTAAATTGCAAGCCATGATATTTTGTACTATAAACGACTTCCCAGCATATGTGAACTTGTCAGGGTATAGTGTAAAAGGCCATAAAGCATGTCCGGTTTGTGAAGAAGGCACACGCTACCATCAACTTCAACATGGAAGAAAGACGGTTTATCTTGGACATAGGAGATTTCTTAGATGGGGCCACTCATATCGTCGATTAAAGAAAGCCTTTTTTGGTGGCCAAGAGTATGAAGATGCTCCGGTGGCATTGGCTGGGGAGCAAGTTTATGAAAAGGTGAAAAATATCAGTGTCATCTTCGGTAGGACTGCAAAGAGTAGAAAAGAAACAAATATATGCAAAAAGAGATCTGTATTCTTCGATCTTCCATATTGGCGCAATCTTAATGTGAGACACTGTATTGATGTCATGCACGTGGAGAAAAACGTATGTGATAGTATTGTTGGCACGATTCTCAACATACAAGGTAGTTCCAAGGATGGTGTGAAGGCAAGATTGGATTTGCAAGTAATGAGATTACGCGAAGACTTACATCCAAGGCCATACGAGAAGAGAATTTATTGTCCCCCGGCTTCTCATACTTTGTCTAAGGATGAAAAACGAAGTTTTTGTGAGTGTTTACATGGCATAAAAGTTCCCTCGAGGTATTCTTCAAATTTTAAGAGGCTTGTATCGATGAAGGACTTGAAATTAGTAGGCCAAAAGTCTCATGATTGTCATGTCTTGATGCAACAGCTACTCCCAGTAGCTATTCGAGGCATCCCCGAATATGATTTTCAGGTCGTTTTGATTTGACTTTGTGTCTTCCTCAATGTGGTTTGTGAAGCCGAACTGGTCACAGGAAGCATCACTTATGATCTAAGCAAATGATCAGTCTATACAAACGTAAATATTATCACTATTGATTTGTTTTACTGAACCAATTTTTGGAACAATTCATTTCTCGTTTTGCATTTCATTTGCTTAGATTATAAGTGATGCTTCCTCTGGGTTTTGTGACAGACCTTTCAGTCCCTGTGACCAGTTCGGCTTCACAAATTTTGGCCGCCTTGAGCTCAACATCTCAAGAATCTCTTTCTCTAACTCCAAGTTCGACCTTTTCAACGCATGACATGTGTGGTCTTTGACTGATTTAATAGTCAAATTTAATATGTGGGAAAGAATGGCAAAATTGATACGTTTTGTAAACTTTCGGGGCAAAAATGCTCCTTAGTGAAAACTTCCGGGGCAAAACTGATACTTAACTCTTATTGGGTTGATGAGGTGGCATGCCACGTGTCATGATGTGGCATGCCACGTGTACACTCAGTTAAACTAAACGGTCAAAATTAACGGAGGGGCAAATTTGCTACCTTTTTCATACTTCCGGGGCAAATTTGTCACCTTTTGGATACTTCCATGGTAAATTTGGTACCAAAAAAACTTCCGGGTGCTGAGTACCCCCTTATCAAAACTTTCATGACAAATTAGGCATTTAACCCTATATACGTACATACATATATGTATACAGATACACACACACACATGTGTGTGTGTGTCTATATATATTTGTGTGTAGACACACACTGACACACATATATACGTACATACATATATGTATACACACACACACATATATGTGCGTGTGTGTGTCTACATATATTTGTGTCTAGACACACACATATATAGATACACACACACATATCTAAAAGTTTCACTGAATGGAAGAGTCTACGCACCCATATATATATACTCATCAAAAACCAAACACACTTGAGATAATAAAATATGGGTATTTTAGGAAGAAATTGACAAAAATTAGAATGTTTTCTTATAATTAGGACCAAAATCAACTCCAAAATGTTGTCCTATAATTAGAACCGGAGGGAGTATATAACAGCTATTAAGCTGGAATCGTTAAGTATGTATGGAGAATATTTAACAGTCTTATTTAGAACCATTAGTTATTAGCTTTCGTGGACTCCACCTATCCATTCCCAATGATTATTCTTTTTAACCGTTAAGTATTTAATAAGAATACTTAACAGTCTTGTTTAGAACCATCGTTTATTTGTGTTTGTGGAGTCCGCCTCTCCACAATCGAAGGTTCTTCACACTACTACAAAAATTGGATACTACTACACTTAAAAACGTCCTTATTAAGAAATAGGTAGTAAAAAATGAAGGTAGTGGTATTCTTGTAATTATATATAAGGAAAATGAGCCTTCAACGTCCCGAATTATAGTTTAGGTCTTATAAAATTGATTTTTGGCGTTCTAACAAAGTTTCGGACGTTTTAATTGCTTCCGCCATGGAGAATATGAGAATTTTTTGTTTCGCGCCAAGATACTTAATTTTTTTTTTGGAATAAAATTCATTTTTGGCGACCGTATTTACCTTCAGGTCGCCAATATTAACAAATTGGCGACCTGAAAATAAATCAGGTCGCCAATATTCAGATAACTGGCGACCTGAAAATAAATCAGGTCGCCAATATTTTAATAGTGACGACCTGATTTACCTTCAGGTCGCCAATATTAAAAAATTGGCGACCGATTTATTTTCAGTCGCTAATTATCTGAATATTGGCGATTTTTGAAGGTAAATCAGTCGTCAATATTAAAAAATTGGCGACCGATTTGTTAATCGGGTCGCCAATTATCATTTAAAACACAAATGACCCTCAAAGTGTACTCCTCACTCCCGCGATAGAAAGAAACCCTCCGCGCCTCCTTCCCCAAATCCCCAGCCCTGTCATTTCCTTTTCGCAAGCGTATCCTCCGTCGCCACCTCCACCGCGCCGCACAAATCGACTGTGGGCTTCCAACTCCACTCCACCTCAGATTCGTTCTTCCTGTCGATTTACCTTCCTGCCGTCGCATCAGGTCTGTCTCCTCCGTCTTCCCTCTTTGCATCGTCCTTCGGCTTGCGTGCTCGTTGGGCAGTGTGATCGGCAGTGCATACATAAACTTTTAATAGTGCGTTTGTATCGCTCATATCCTTTTCTAGAATACAAAATGCATGGCTGGGGGTTGTTCTCGTTTGGAACTGCAAACTTTAATGTTTAGTGATATGATAGGCATGCGTGAAAAGCACTTTAAATTACATAGAAAAATCTGGTAAAAAACATCGTAATTTCTTGCAAAAGTAGTATTGTCTACCAGATAAAATTCTTTGAGAGAATAAATTGTAGGGAAATTTGGAAGCTGAATTATCAAAACATTGAAAAAGAGAGTAGGTTTTTGTTAATTCTTAAATTTCAACAAATACTCATACCGAATTAATGTTTGGTTCCTTGTTGATTAAGTCCTGTTCTTTGCGCAGGTTATGCGATGTAATAACCACAAATCTTAACATTGGAACCGTATAAAATCCGTGATCGAATGGTTTAACATGAGACCATGCGACGTTCTTTTGACACCTATTTAATACCTAGGATTCTATGCTGTACTATATTTCAGTTATAGTTGAATATTGTTAGAAAATAGATCAAGGTTCAATAATATAAGGGCAAACTTTAAAATTAAATCAGTCAATTAGATATGATTGTCGTTTAGTACGCCTATACTTTTTTTCAATTGCCGCAATGTTTGTGTTTTAATTTTCTTGAAAAATCATTATTTTTAGCTCTACATTAAAGTGAAAGTTTGTGATCTTCAATTGCGCTTCATTTGCGAAGAAGCGTTCTTGATTAAGAGAAAAATTCCATTATCATCCAAAAAAAGCCAATGAATGGCGCTAACTATCACCGGGGCTCATAAATTAAATTATAGCTACAGTTACAGATAAGCTATGGATGTTACTTTTCCATTTTATAAGATTATTTAATTCTTCTTTGTACCTAGGCCTTGCTAGGAGATTAGAAGTGAATGAGAGAGAGAGAGAGAGAGGAAAACAAGGGCACAGACCAGAAGCCTTGTGCTTGAAAAGTTAAAAGAGAAAAGAAACAAAAAAAACAAGACTGTGTTTTTTATTCATATCATCACACTCATGAAGAAGTCATTAAAGATTAGCATCCATCCTTATTGCCTGGTACGAACACTTTCCGTACTAGAAAATTGTTGTGTTTTATTCTTTTGAATGTAATTAAATCTGGTTATTCACATTCATTAACTCAAATTAATAAAGAAAGGTACAAGAAACAAAAACAAAAGTAAAAAGACCTATCACCCTCCATCATCTATATTCACATGTCCTAAGAGATTTCGAAAATAATTCTATTTCTTCTTTGCGCTCATGATTAATAGTATATACCATGATAGCTTCTCTCATTTGTATATCATCATCATTTTGACATCCCTTCTTGTGGGGGGGAAAAGGAAAAGACATCTACGTTAGTATCTGCAAATGTAGGATTTAGGAGCTATGTTGATCAGTTTAGAAGTCCTTCAAGGTTTTATAGAACTTTAAGTCTCCAACGTAGCTTGTATTCATGGATTAGTGTGAAGGTTAAGGAAAGATTAAAGCCTCGCTTATTATTGACTCAACTTGATTTTCCAAATGAAATTTCCTTTAAACAAAGTAAGATCATTTAACCAAAATCTTAACTATTCTCCCTACGATTCTGACCAAAGAGATAACTTCTTGCATGCTTTAGCCTCTTGGTTAAAGAAATAAGAATAAAAGAAAATGATTCACAATCCATATTAAAAAAAGTGAAAAAGTCGAGTACGAGTATTAAGGATTCCTTGTTACGGTTTTCAACGTCATTTGACTTGGAAATAATTATGGATGGATCTCTGTCTTTATTAAATATCATGGGATGCAATGAACTGAACTGGAACCTTTTGATTGATTTTTAAATTTGAAATTAGAGAGTGGCCTCCCATGCAATCAATATGCGCATATATATGCATATTGGATGGAGCTAGCTTTAGGAGGAATAGGGGAATTATTATGACGTCTTAATAATTATTAAGAAGTCCCAATACCGACTAAAGAGCATATATAAAATGATGATACTTTATTTATTATTTGGATTTTTTAGTAGATAAGTTCTTTACTTATGATTTCATAATAATTTTCCCAATAAAATATAATAAGGCTCTTGATCGAACTCGTGGAAAGAGAGAAATTAAATCAATGGTCCAGTGGGGCAGCGATTTGGTTGACGGTCATAGTGGCTTGAAATGTCGTAAAGGGGTTGAAGGATTGGGAAATCAATCTTTGAGGCTAATCTGCAAGGAAAGCAACTGGTCATTACTTTTTTCTGATACAACTATAATTCCAAGTCAAATGATGTTGGTGCTTGGAAATGAAATTTAATAGTTATATCTTCTTTGGTTCATATTGATTCCTACTATAGCAAATTTTTAATTTGAACACACAATGTTATGCGCTGGAATCATGTGTTTGGTACGAGTAATTCAGATCCCATAAATTGTTATCTGTTCACACTATATAATGAAAATGAATTTCGAACCCTATGGCTGCTGTTATGAGATCAAATTTATTGAAAAAATTGAGGTCTAAACACCCAAATTTGGTTTAAACAATTCTATTGCATGGCTTGTAGTTTTACTCAAAGGATTTAATTGGATTTGGTTAAACTGTTGTGGGGACTTGCCATTAGATTGAAAACAAGATTTCCTATTACCGCTTCCAAATAAGTTTTGTGCTTGGTTCTTAATATAACAACCATATGTTGATAATGCAGATATAGACGAGTAGAGATTAAAGGATAGTCATCTTCGTCTTTTTTGACTACTCGCGGAGAAATATTGGTCAAAGGTTTGAAGCAAACGCTTGCGCTCCCAAATTAGGTCAGTTGCTTTCATTTTATGCACACACCCATATGTTTTTAATCCAGTCAGTGATTTTTTTTTTTGTCTTTCCTTTATTATTAGCCATATGAACTACGTGAACTTGATTAAAAAAGTGATGGCTTCATGGTTTACCATTTCCATTACCATTGAAGTATATGTTAGTAGGAATAATTTCAATGTTCTCGTTAGTTGATGAAATTGTTGGATTTAATAGTTGATATGAACTTGAAATTGACATGAACTTGTTGTTGTTGGAAATGTCGTAGGTGGTAATAAAATGGGTCATAGTTGGATGAATGCGTTGAGAACTAGTGAAGAATATGAGAATGGGGTGGAAGAGTTTATTGAATTTGCTAGAAGGAATGTGGCCACAAAAAATGGGATGTATTATTGTCCATGTGTTAATTGTTTAAATGGGAGTCGAAGGGTTATTGCGATATAAGGGACCACCTACTTTGTGATGGAATACACCTTCGATACACAACGTGGATATGGCATGGTGAGGAAGTAAGTACCGGTGCGTCCCACGCAAATGAAGTTGAGGTAGATGATGATGATGGAATGGAGAAAATGATTAATGATGTTGAGGCAGAATCTTTTGCACAATCGGTTGAATATGAAAGCGTGCGGAGTGATGCGAGACACCTTTGTTCCCTGGGTGTACTAAGTATACACGGTTGATGCGACCTTACATTTGGTCAACTTAAAGGCAACTTGTGGGTGGACCGATAGCGGTTTCACGTCGCTTGAATTGTTGTGGGATATGTTGCCGAGATGATAATGTACTTCCAAATCGTATGTATGAGGCCAAGAAAATCTTGTCTACGATGGGTATGGAGTATAAAAAGATACACGGTTGCCCTAATGACTGCATATTGTGCGCGAAACGAGTACGAAGGCCTCGTAATTGTCCGAAGTGTAAAACTTCACGATACAAAGTGAAGAAAGTTAGTGTTTACGGGGAGAGCGAGACAACAAAAAGGCAACCTTTGAAGGCATTGTGGTATCTTCCAATAATTCCACGGTTTAAGCGTCTGTTTACTAGTGAAGCAACGGCGAAGAAGTTGAGATGGCATTCTGATGAGAGAATATCCGATGGAAAATATCTTCGGCACCGGCCGACTCTCCGCAATGGAAGAAAATAGACGAAATGTTCCCTCAATTTGGCGATGAGCCAAGAAACCTTCGGCTAGGGCTTTGTACGAGATGGCTTCAATCCGTATCGAACTCTTAGCAAAACTCATAGTGCATGGCCGGTTCTCCTTGTAATATACAACTTACCTCCCTGGCTATGTATGAAACGCAAGTATGTGATGCTTTCTATGATGATTTCTGGACCAAAACAACCCGGGAACAATATCGATGTGTACTTGGCGCCTCTGGTTGAGGATTTGAAGAAGTTGTGGGAGGAAGGCGTAGATGTGTTTGATGCATATAAGAAGGAGCACTTCAAGTTGCGCGTAATGATTTTTACCACGATAAACTACTTTCCTGCATACGGAAATTTGTCAGGGTACAGTGTGAAGGGGCATAAAGCATGTCCAATATGTGAAGCAGACACAAACTTCCATCAACTAAAGCACGGAAAAAAGACGGTCTACCTCGGTCACAGGAGGTTTCTTCATCGGTTCCACCCATATCGTAAGTTAAGAAAGCGTTTTAACGGCTTACCGGAGCAGAGCACGGCTCCAAAGGCATTAACCGAAGAGGACGTTTATAGTCGGGTGAAACATATCAATGTCATATTGGGTAAGCAGCAAAGGAAGACGAGTGAGAAGAATATATGGAAGAAGAGATCAATTTTCTTTGATCTTCCATATTGGCGTAGTCTTGATGTGAGACACAGTCTTGATGTGATGCATGTGGAGAAAAACGTTTGTGATAGCCTTGTCGGTACTCTTTTGCACATACCGGGGAAGACTAAGGATGGAATTAGTGCGAGACTAGATCTGGTTGATATGGGAATAAGAGAACGGTTACATCCACGAGTAATGGAAGATGGTAAGAGGGCATACATGGAGTCAAGCAACTCATACACTATCAAAAGCGGAGAAGAAAAGTTTGTGTGGATGTCTATATGACATTAAGGTGCCACAAGGATATTCTTCTAATTTGAGAAAGTGTGTCTCAATGAACGATTTGAAGTTAGTGGGAATGAAGTCCCATGATTATCATGTGTTGATGCAACAACTACTACCAATAGCTATAAGAGGCATTATGAAAGATGAAGTTCGATCCACTATAACAAGATTGAGTATTTTCTTCAATGCTATCTCGCAACAAAGTCATTGACATTGAAAAGTTGGATGAATTGGAGAATGAGGGTTATATTATTTTGTCCCAACTAGAGATGCATGTCCCTCCGCTTTTTGATATCATGGTGCACTTGATAGTGCACTTGGTAAGGGAGGTAAGGCTGTGCGGTCCGGTTTACCTAAGGTGGATGTACCCTTTCGAGCGATACATGAAGATCTTAAAAGGGTATTCTAAAAACCCTTATCGGCCGAAAGCCTCAATAGTTGAGAGATATGTAGTTGAAGAGGCTATGGAGTTACGCAAAGATTATCTATCGGGGCCGACGATACAATCTCGCATGACGAGGGGATAAGCGAGGGAACTCGAGGAATCAAACTGAAGAATAAGCCTCGTGAAGAGGTGTTGCAAGCACACCTATACATCTTGAATAATACGGAAGAAGTTCAACCATACATTGATGAACACAGAAAGAGTTTGAAGAATATGAATCCAAGGAAGAGTGACATGCGAGATAGCGAATGAGCAAAAGAAGACGTTCATAAAGTGGTTCGGTGAGAAGGTATTGCACGAGACCGGAGTGTCGATACAATCGAGTGGTTAGCCGGGGGCCTTCTTTTCAGGTCATCACTTGGAGCGATTACGATGTAAACGGATATTCTTTCTACACAAAAGACCAAGATGACAAGTCTTTGTGCAAAATAGTGGGGTGATGGTTGAAGTTTGAATCCATGCACTTTTCGAGTTCGAAAGACAAAAACCCGGTGTTAGCATCAATGGCCTATTATGGAGTGATCGAAGAAATATGGGAGATCGGCTAAGCAAGTTCAAAGTTGCTTTATTGAAATGTAAGTGGGTTAGCAATAATGCTGTTGTAATAGATCCTAAATTTGGATTTGTCTCAGTTGATCTTCAAAGACTTGGTCATAGAGATGAGCCATTCATTTTAGCAAGTCAGGCGAAACAAGTGTTTTATGTTACAGACCCTGAAAATAAAGAAATGTCAATTGTACTTCAAAGTAAAAAACAGAAGTATGGTGAAGAATCCTTGAACCTTGACGATACACTCCCTTTCAGCACAAATCCACCTACAACACGTGAAGTTGAATTGGTAGATGATGAAGAATATGCTGCAAGAAAGGATCATTGTGAAGGAATATGGGAAACCATGTAAAGTAAGATCTTGATTCGAAATGATTTGTTTAACTACTATGTTCTTTTTGTGGTCGTTTAACATGTTGGTTCATTTTATTAATTTGTTTATTATTTAAAAACCTATCTAACATAAATTTTTGTGGTCTTTGATGAACAGGAATATGTCTAGCTCAGACGAGTCATCGGGAGATAGGGTTGATATGCCCGTTGTGAGAATGGGGAGAGGTAGCACACACATGGGTGCGCTAATTGCTCGCCGTGTGATCGAAAAAAGAGGCCGCATGTGGAGTTCGATGAAAATATGAATCCAAGTTAAGCGAGAGAGGAAGACAACTTCATTAGCTATTTAGGCTATATGGCTCGAAGCAAAGTGCGTATTGTTTACTCGGCTTGGAAGTTCGTTCGAGAAGACGAAGGAGTTGATTTGGACACGAGATTTTGGTATCTCACTTTCGATATATCTGCATTTGTATCTTTAGTCTTATTACTTGATTTCTTTCATATATTCTCTTTCACCTTGCAAAGCAAACATTTGATGTCCCTAACACTAAGGCCATGAACAAGCATTGGATGGGCGAAGTTCGTCTCGTTGGAAGGATTTTAAGAACAAGCCGACAAAAAAGTATATTCGCGGGCCAAAGAGGGACGAGGATCCATGTATGACCTATGACTTCATTTCTCCAGCAGGACTGGAGGGAGTTTGTGGCGTCCGGCGAGAATCCCGAATTTACGGTAAAATTTTGTCATATCTTATCTTTAATTTGAATCTACTTGAATTCGTACGATCATTTTTGTTTGAATTCGTGTCACGGAAACAAGCCAAGCCAATAGAGAGAGGCAAGCGAAAAATAAGTATCCGCATTGCTTGTCTAGAGGTAGCTACGAAAGCGTAAAGCCGGGAACGAAAGATGATGGACGAAGAGCTACAGCGAATGAAGGAAGCTTCCCAATCCGATCCTTCCACTGCTATCCAGGCCCCTGAGCGTCCTCCTCGTCACAAGAAATGGAAAGCTGCGAGAATGAAGGGTGACAAATACATCAATGAAGATGTTGCTTTGAGGTTGCCTCAAAGATTGTAAGTAGTTAAATTAGAAGTATTAAATAGCCTTAGTTGTTTCATACTATAAGAGTTTAGTTATTATTTATGAAAAATCTTATGGTACGGGATGAACTTGAGCAACGGAAGCGGCCAAGGCTCATTCACGCCGTGTACACGACAGACATTTTGTCGACGGCTATTGGGAAGCCGGATTACTTTGATGTTGTTCGAGGGGAGACGAGGGGAGTTAGTGTCGCAAAATATTTCGGACGGCGTTCACGTTTGTATGCCGAAGAGAGCCATCAGGAGCTTGAAGCCAGAATTCGAGCAAACCTCGTAAATGAGGTTATGGCACAACTACGGGGTGAAATGCAAGCTATGGTACAACAGCAACGTACAACCGACGAATCCCCGAGGATCCCCAGCAGCAAGGATATTTTTCAGCCTCCAAAGGTACATATTGGCGAGTCGTCTCACACTCCAGAGGTACATATTGGCGAGCCGTCTCACACTCCACAGGGAGGTATACCTTGCACTCTATATTTGGATGACCCACACCGGCGGATTGTTGCCGATGGTCTTGTTTACCCAGAACAAGACAAACACCACGGCAAGCAAATTCCAGAATCCCAACGTCGGGTGACTGTGACGAGTGTGCGAGAGGGGGAAGAAGAGACAGCCGTCCCGATTGATGACGAGGAGGTTACCACACTAGGCGCTGCCATCACATGGTTCATCCTTTGGCCGACTCATCTTATTGAGATGGGGATGACACCTCCGATGGTAGGAAATACATAGATGATTGAGTATGAGTTGTTTCCGATTGATTTTCATTATATTGCTCATTCACTCATAATATGTTTTTTTGTTTTCATAGGATGAACAAGCTCGGGCTTATTTCCCTACTTAGCATAGTCTGCGAGAGTTGTACAAGGACATCGGCCTTATAAGCTTGCGAGATGCCTCCGGGCATTGTCGGTGCGAAAAAGACATATCCGATAACATTTGACAAGAAAGATTTGACGGAGTTTTTGACGATGGATTGTTTAGATATACGCTTTCTTCAACTTGCAATCCGTAAGTTTTTTTAACCCTTTAATTATGTTAGTACTCTTGTTTTTGTTTAATATTTTCAATAACATTTATCATTTCATTTCATAGTGTCTGCCGTGAATTATGCGCGGCACAAAGCGAGCGGGTTCGTATGGATACTTATGTCCCGGATGCACGGCTTCGGCTCGCAATACGTTACCCAGGAGGTCAATTTATATTGGTTTAACAATGGGCGACGGAGAATCGTCTTGTTATCTAGCGCCAATACATGAAAGGTGCGTACTTTTGTTTTGTCTATATAAGATTTTTGTGAATAAATTGCTTTCTTATCTTAATTTAATATTAATACGTATATGTTGTAGGGGTCATTGGACGCTGTGTGTTGTTTGTCCTGGAAAGAACTCCTGTTATTGGTTCGATTCAAAGAGGTGGCACTCCAAACGAGGATATCAAAACCATGTTTGCCGAGTAAGTACATTTTTGTCCGAATCATCGATTCTTTTTTAAATGAATGGTTTAACATGTCTCGTTAATTTCCATTTTAATGATAGGGGCCTCAAGACGTATAGACATCTTATCAATGGAAAAGAGCGGGGGTGGACCGAGGTGGTATAAACCGTCGACGGTGAGTAGTTTCAATTCAAGTTATTTCATTGACACAAAGAGCTTTCGATATGCCTTTATTCGTTTTTAACAATTTTCCTTTGATTTATAGTGCCATCAACAACCAGGGAGCACCGAGTGCGGATATTACGTTATGAATTGGATGCAATCCATCGTTACCAGCGGACATGTTCAAAATTTTCAAAAAGTACGTAATCGCTCGTGATTCTCAAGTTTATTGAATTTTTGTTGTTGTACTTGAGTTGTTAATTATTTCCTTCACTTAATTGGTTTATCTTATTCCACGTTTTCCAATTTACAGTTTATGGGTACTAGGGATCCGTACTCGCAGGATGAGATCGATTCGGTTCGAGACATGATAGCTAGACATCTTCTTCAACACATAGCCTAGTTAGTAGTGAGCATGATTAGTATGTTATTTTGTTAGTGATTCAAATTTGCTATTGTTGTTCATTTGTATCTATTTGATGTTTTGTCTGTTCAAAATATGCAAGTTTGGTGTTATATATTGTGTTTATGTATTGTGTTAGTGTGATTCTTGTGTTGCTTGGTGGTTTCTGGCTGATGCAAAAAACTTGGTAGATATCTCATAGTTGTAATCCTATTGATAGTTTAATTTGTGTCTTTCCAAGTTTATTTGTATTATTTTACTTCAGATTTTACTACACCGATATGATCCAAAACTTGGTAGCTAATCTCCTATCTCATTGTTACCAAGTAATGTATGAGGGAAAAATTAAAATGTAGCTAATATTAAAAAAAAAAAAAAAAAACTCAACAAAGGCGACGATTTTGAAATCAGTCGCCTTTGTTCTCATAAGGCGACGAATTAATGATAGGTCGCCTTTATGAACCCATTAAGGCGACGAAATTACAATCAATGTCGCCTTTAAGGCGAACTCAATTAATCAGGTCGCCTTAAAAGCGATGATTTGAAAATCGTGTCGCCTTATTAACCTTAATAAGGCGACGATTACAAATCAGTCGCCTTTATTTGGCGAATTTGATCTAGAATCGTCGCCTTAATAAGGCGACCTTATTTAAGATCGTCGCCAAATTCAAAATTTTCCTCTACCCTTCCAAGACGTCCCTCAAGTAAAGGGACGTTAATTGTGTCTTATTTAGGTCGTCTTTTAGCATTTTTGTAGTAGTGTCACTTTAACTGTTAAGTATTTAGCGTTATATATTCATGAATATGTAGTAGTGCATTTAGCATATCTTGAAGTATTTTTCTATACCACATAGTATCCTAAAATACTTTTTTCAATATCACCCACTATCCTAAAACAGTTTCTGATCTACTCAGCACCCTAAAAATATTTTTTTAGTGTCACTCAATATCTAGCAACTATCCAACATACTGAAGTATTTTTTTTTTTTAGTATCACCCTATATCCTAAACTAATTTTTTAGTGAACCTAGCTAACACCTTAATTAATTAAAATATTGCATTAAAAATTACTTTAAGATACTAAGTATCATTATAAATTTTTTTGGGTGCTGGAAGTATTAAAAATTAGTTTAAGAGATTGAGTGCTATTGGAAAAATATTTCATGGTGTGGGGTACTAAATAATTGGGGCACTAAAAAAAAAAAGTGTTGAGTGAACCAAAAAATTATTTTAGGATACTAGTTTCTATTGAAAAATACTGAAAAAATAGTTTAACATGCTAATTTTTTTTTTTCAAAGAAAAACGTGGTCACATGGGTCATCTTACACAAAATGGCATAGTTTTATTTAAATAATTTTTATAATTGAAAGATAATATTCTCCTTCAATATATATAAATCACGCACATTCAGACGTATATCATGTCCTAATCAATCTTTTTTTTAGGAAAATGTCCTAATTGATCTTAAAATCTTCAATGGCCTTATTTGGAGAGAGCATTAGGGTAGCTTTAAACCAGAAAAAAGTAGCAGTAGAAAAAAAGCCTTAAGTGGAATGTTTGAGTAAAATTTTAAGTCCACTAGGCTTTTTTTAAGCTCCTAAAAGTCGTTTAGGAAAAAGCTCCATGGGGTAGTTTTTAGGAAAAAAAAACTCTCAGTTTTTAACGTGGGCCCTGCTACTTCTAACCCCATAAATTACAAATAATATTATATAGAAAATAAACCACCGCTCTCACCGCTAACCCAAACAAACCTAATATTTATATATCTAATTCATCTTAATGTTACTTTTGTCACTAAATTGATATGTACAAGAGACGTAGTGCTTTCGTTTTTGCTTTCACACTTCTAAATATGGTTTAGAAGGCGGCCAAGATGTATACAGTCCTCCCTCTTTTTTTCTTTTATGGAAAAGCAAATTTTTAAAATCAAGTAAAATGATAGACACAATTTATTTATTTATTTTTTTAAAAAAAATCTTCACATTAGTATTACAAATGGAGCAACAAGAAGAAAACCACACGAGCTCGTGGGAAGTTGGACAAAGACTTCGAAATATAAAAATCAATGAAAATAAGGAAGTTATCATGAGGGTATCATGGAAGAGAAATTAAACTAGAAATCTTGGGAAGTTATTGGGCTTGTTTTGAAATTTCATATTTTCAGTTGATTAAATTAAGGACTAATGATAACTTCCTATTTTTATTAGATTTGAGATATATTTTGATGTATTTGGGAAGTCATCAATGCTAAATTAAAAAGATTTTCTTGAAATTTTAAGAGATATCAACTGAGTGCATCATTTGTGAGATTTCAACTTAGGATATAAGTTTTCAAGTTTAGAAAATAAACGATAATAAGAAAATAATATTGAAAGTTTTCTAAAAAAAGAGTTTATTATTGTTGTTGTTGTTGTTGTTGTTATATTGTTTCCCTTTTATATTGATCGATAGGACATATTTGCTTTTGGAATAAAAGGAAAGGGGGAAACCTAAGCAACAAGTCGTAATTGAAATAAAAGGAGGAGGAGGTAACTACATATCATGGATCACCATCTTGAATCACAAGAAAAGAGAAAGAAAGGAGTTCGAGTTCATTCTTCTTCTTCTACATGGGAGGATGAGACGATTGTGGAGAGGAGAGGAGAAGAGATCAGAGTAGCCACTTAGATAAAGAAGCAGCTAAAGCTTAAATATGAGGCTTTGAATAAATGCTTTGTCTTTTTTATTTTCTGTTTTTCTTGAGATTTTGGATTATGAACTTGTTGTTGCAGTCTTGTTGAGATTTTGTTAGTTATGTTTAGTTTGTTTGTTTTACAATTTAAATGAACTATGAACTTGTAGATGTATTGTAACACCCCAAATTTCGTAGCATAAATCGTGTCGTTGACACGTGGTTTTATAAAAATTCATCAGAGTTTTGAGGTGCTACAGCTTAGCGTTTTGCGGAAATGGAGAGCATGTACTAAAAATTTGAACAACATGTATAACAATGAGTTTAACAATGAGTAACTGATATAAAATACTCAGACATATGATGATGCCTGACGTATACTGATATATTAAAAATTTCCGAAGGAATGTTCATGTGATACAGTAATACAAAACTTCATAATTACAAATCTTCTATGTAACTATACCCTCTTCATCCGAGCCTTGAGTAGACTTGGGACATAGAACCTAACTCAATTAGATCATCTCATTTGGCTAGGCTGGGTAGGTCTAGTGGAGGTCTCACCGTGCTAGGGTGACTGATTGACTGAACCACATAGACGACCCTTTCTAGTTTAAGCACCAAATGATATGAAGTAACCTTATTAGATTTATGCCATAAGGTAGGTTCTGTTGACTTTCTTCTAACATTCACTTTGACCAGTGCCTCCTCTGATTCATGACCCTTTCCTGTCTATTCATTCAGACTGAGGTCCAATGCCCATCGGACCTCAAGTAACGGTTAACCTCATGCTTATGTAAACAATATATGTATGACAGGTATTCATGACATTTTCACAAAATCTACTACAACAATGCCCATAACGAGATGTAGAAATACACAAATATGTATATACGGCAATAACAATACACGGCCCCCGCAAGTATGTTTGTTATCCCGGTCTGCCGCACACTCTCCGGTGCCACGATGTACTGATCGTGTCCATAGCGCTAGGAAAACTCTCAACGGTGTTAACAATACCATAACCCGTGTATTCATGATTGCATTAAAAACAATTGAGACGAGTCTCGACAGAACACAAAGCAATCATATATAAGCATAACACAAGCACCGAGTTAGTGTTACAAGATGCGTCGCGAACGTACCTTCGTTGACGGTACTTTCGGACGTTTACGAAAAAAACCGTATTTTTACAAGCCCAACAACAGTGTTACGACAAGCGGTATGACAGTGATACGATTTTCACAGATATCCTATAAGGATAAGATTTAACAACATTTAGCACTATAATAGGCATTTTAGGTACAAATTACCATTTTGCCCCTAGATGGACTAATTGGCGAAATTTTGCCAGAGCTTCGCTACTTTGGCTCTATCTCTCCAGAATTTTGACATATCTCTTTTCCCCATATATTTTCAAAATAAATATCATATCTACTCCTAAAACTTGATATCTAACTATTTTGAAAATTTAGAGATATATCTAGCAATTCTACTATATCTACCGAAAAGATCTACCAAAGCTAAAGACCAGGGACCGAAAAACTTACCAGTGGCTCCGCTAGACTTTCTCCGTGCTCCTCCTTCTCTCTAATCTCTCTCTAGTTTTCGATTTTGGGGTGAAGAAATGAGAGGAGAGGGCTTGCTATTTATAGCAAAAATCCTGACACTATTCATCACTTTATCAGACTGGATTTCGGCCGTCGGATCGCACTTTGACACGTGGCACTCATCCTTGCCCTTCATGCCCTGGATGACATCATCCTTCTAGAAGAAGATTACATCATCCATGATGTCACCCTTGTGCTTTATGCACCGTACCGATAAAGTTCCCGGTTCGGTGTCCGAATCGCGTAACCTTGGAGAAACTCAAAAATCCGTAGCAAGACATTTGAAGGTATATTCTTCTTCTTTAAAACTACCTGGGTTAGCTAAATTTTTGATCCCATTAAGGGTATTCCGTAGTCTTTGAAGATTTTCGAAGCGACGCAACGGTTACGGAAATAAATTCGAAGTGCCACTTTCCCGGATAATAATTCACCGGTTCGTAATATGTCCCGACCTAAGGAAACTAGTTCATGGTTTGTCACAACTATTTCGTTTTCTATAGGTTCTCATTTTGACTATCTGTCATTTTCTCTTAAAACCCTGTATCCTAAGTAAACGATTAGTTTCAGAAATGACTTCTGAGACAACTCACTCCGGTATAAAATTTCACTGGTTTTTAAAAGGTCCAGATGTTAAAGACTTAATTCCTATATTTTAAGGTAGGATTTTATTTCTATCGGTTCTCGTTTCTCCTGTTGGCTCTTTAACGAGAATATAGTATTATTTAATTATAAATATCTAGATATTCTTTAAAATAACCACAACCCTTTTCACACTTGATTTTTTTTTATTATTCTTTTTATTATTTAATATATAAATTTCGCCCCCCTTATTTTATTATTATTTTATTTATTTTCTTAATTAATTTACCATATATCTTAATCTAAGTAATTAGCCATTAATTACATAATTAGTCCCTTACTAATTGTTGACAATTTTATTAATCAGGATAAATTATTATCTCACAACTATTTTACTGACATTGGTATTATATATCCCATATAAAATATTAAAAATCTTGGGGCCAAAAAGGGCTCTTTAAAATAATATTAAAATTTCCCTTTATTATTTCCAAGAAAATAATTTATTAAATTGCTAAAATTAAGGACAATACTTTCCCTAATTTTTAATATTTATTTCACTGCCCTTTTAGATTTATCATAATATTTTTAGGTCATTTTATGCCCTAAAAATACATTTTTGGGAGTTTTAGTTCTTTATCTCTTCTAATTCCCACAGACTTTTGCCTAAAAAATAAGATAATTTTGCTCAATATTTGAGACCACATATTCACCTATTTAAATAGGTAATATTGACTCAAAGGGAATATTTAAAATAAATAATTATCCGGTATTAAATATCCGGGTATTACATGTATTATATTTTGTTTTCTTTTAGTAGTTATGTTTTAATTTTAATTTTGGTTACTTAATCTTGTCTATTTCTTTTCTACTTAATGCTTGATCACCATTTTAGTATGAATTTGGAGAATTTCAAACCTTGCAGGGAGAGGGATCTTAATTATATTGGACCATAGGATTGAGTAATGTGCTCTCCCTTAATTGACAATAGGATTGAGTAATGTGGGATTATAATTTATTCTAATTTACCAACGGAATATACTTATCGGTGCCATATAATCATATTAGGGTGAAATTGAATTATTATTGCCTCTTGGGTAACTATGTTAGGAATAACAATTTTAACTTGAGAGAGGAGCATAAGTGATCGGGAGATATTTACATTAAATAATACTCTAATTTAACAAAATTGACATTGAAACTAATTAATTAGTGAAAACAAGGTTTATCAAGCTAATAAGGGATTAGTGATTCGAGTTGCTTTTTTGATAATTGTGGTAGCCAATTTGTTCTAGTTTGATTTTAATTTTCATTTCACTCATTTGAATTCAATCCGGTTTGTTCAAATTAAACAAATGTATAAAATTAATGCTTAACTAAAATTTGGGTACCAAGTCTTCATGGGAACAATACTTTATTCACTTTTTATTACTTGATACGGCCCTTACACTTGTTGAGTTTTTGGCTATAATATTTTTTTCCTATAAAGATTTTGGCACCATTTCTGAGGACTTTTGTGCCAACACTATTTTGTTGGATTTGATTGAGCATTAGTAGTTTAAGTTTGGTTTGCAAATATCTTGTTTTATTTTCTTAAAAAAATAGGGAAAAAATATGGCTTTCACTTGGAAAACAACTGGTTTTAATATTGAGAAAGAAATGAATTTCATGTCTTCAACACAAGATGAATTGATTGCTTTTATAAATTCTTTGAATGAATATAGGAAATATAAAGGGGATTGTCCTCTTCCCTTCCCATCCTTTTCATAGTTGGATTGAAATCTTAACCATTCAGATCTAATATTATATAAAAGTATTATTTTTATATATTTTTTAATAATTTAATATTTTTTTAATATAAAAATAATATTTTTATAAAAGGTTCATATTTCAATCCAATACCGAGATTGAGAAAGGATGGGAAGTGGATGGGATGGGAAGAGGATGGGAGCCACTCCCAAATATAAAAGGGTTAAGGTGCAAAAATACACATACGCTTTTTCATCGAGGAGCGCCTAATAGCAAATACTTTTTTTGGGTGCAAAAGTACACACGTAGTTACAAATTAGGTGTAAAAATACCGTTTGACCGTTAAGTTTGATTTTTTTTTGATTGAACGATGACATGCCTTTTAAAGGTGCAAAAATACACATATAGTTTGGCCAAAAACGCGTCCAACACCAAGTTTTTTTTTTATTTAATAATTTTATTTCAATTAAAGGAAAATTATTATTTTTCTAAGTATAATTCCTGGGATGTCAAATATTTCTTCGATTTATCATTTTGGGAAGGAGGATTTATTCAATTAGTAAAAACGGTAAAAATTTTATTTCCATAATTTTTTTTAAAAAAAAAATCCTTACTAAATTTTCTAATTAATAATTGATAAATGAGTATTAATGTATTTGAAATTTGATATCATAAATAATATATTTACTTAAAAATAATTTTAATTTTTGAAAAAATAAATAGTTAAAGAAATAACTCGTTTACTTTGAAAAAGTCAATTTTATAACTATAAGTCTATAATTTTGCTTGATGTACTTTCATTCATCATATAAATAGAAATAACTCATTTAGAGGTGCAAACGTTTATATTGCATATTTTTTAATGCAATAAAAATTAAATAATATTGTTGTTTTGATTGAAAAGTTATTTAAATAATTTCTAGTTCAATTTTTGAATCAAAAAATCGAAAATATTTTTAATTAAATATAGTATTTATAATATCAAATATCAAATGCATAAATACTCATTTATTAATTATTAATTAAAAAATTTAATAAGGATTTTAAAAAAAATTATGGAAATAAAAAATTTGGCTTTCTTGGAATTATACATAGAGAAAAATAATTTTCCTTTAATTGAAATAAAAATATTAAATTAAAAAAAGAACTTGATGTTGGCGCTCTTTTTGCCAAATCACATGTGTATTTTTGTACCTTTGAAAGCCACATCATTTTAGTCAAGCAAAAAAAAGTCAAACTTAATGGTTAAACAGTATTTTTGCGCCTAATTTGTAACCACATCTACCCTAGTACTTGGTGTTGGGAGCTCATCAGGGTAAAGCACATATGCATTTTTGTACCTTAACCCAAATACAAAAGTAGCATAAATGATGGTTGTATTCCATATGTTGATTATTCTTAATATGTTTACATGTCGTATGCTTATTGTGGAGGGAGTCATTTATATGAGCATTATCCATATAGTACAACTAAGCATTATGTGGGAGATGATTTTGCTAGGAACCAAGTTTGTCTTGACTATTCATGTTGTCCTAGTGGAAGTTTTGAGCAACAACAGTTTTGGGATCCACATGTCAAGTATTATTCTAATGAAATTACCGCTCCTTTATACTTTTATCTACACATTAAAGAACACACCCTTGAGGATAAAGAAAAATCTAATTTAGAAAGATTATTTTAGGAGTGTGCGGAAGCATATATTAGAAAGATTTAGTAGAAAGCAAAAGGAACTTGTCACTAGAGTTGAGTCAAGTAGTGTCCAAAATATTGGAGTATATGTAAATCAAATTGTTTCAACTCTTGAGACTATGAGGCAAGATAATTCCTTAAGCAGGATGACCACTTCTTGTGATGATAATGATTATTGTGAGAAAGTTGAAAATGTGGAATTGCATGAGACTATGGATAATGTAGAAGGTGATTGTGAGCTTAAAGTTGATTTAGATGAGAATAGTAGGTGTCAAGAAAAAGGTTTTGGTTGTAGAGCCTAAGGTTTGTGATTTTAATGATCAAATTGATGTAGATGTCCCAATTGTTGTTATGCATGACTCTTCTATGGATGTTTTGACTCTCACTGATGAGAGTCAAGTGGATTTTATTAGATGTTCTAAATTTTTGGAAGCTCCTATTTCTATTTGCAAGGATGTTCATGTTGTGCTTTCTTTGAATTCAGTGAATGTTTCTACTCTGAGATTGCCTATGATTGAGGAAGTACAAGTAATTAACTTGAATGATCAGTTGTTGTGTGTGAAACCTTGTTGGCTTGAAAAGGAATTACGACAAGATAATTATAGTGTTTGATACTTATGATTAGTAGCTTGTTTTGAGAAGTATATATGGCTGAAGACTTTAAACGTAGTCCTTCTTGGGAAGCAACCCAAGGTTTTGGTTTGATTATTTGTTTTGATTTTGTAGGATTTTTAGAGCCCATATGATGTGCTTTGCTATGGAAACAAAGATCAAGAGCAACTAAAAGTGCAAGTCAAGGATAAAAGGGGAGTTCTCATACTTTTCTTTAATTTGTCTCATTCGATTGCTAATGATGATATTGATAATACTGGAAATTTATGTCATCTTTACACTTGGATATGGTTGTTTCTTCACTTTCATTACTTATTGTTACATGTTCACATTGAGGAGGATATGCCATTTAAATGTGGGGGTGAGATATTTGCATGGCTTGTTCTCAATTTTTTTAAATGGTTTTTTTGTGGAAGTTTGGATTTTACTCGTGAGCATTATCACAATTGGTTTAATTTTAAGTTGAAGAGGGTTGAATTTGATTCTATATATGTTCTTTGAATGTTTGTAAACGGGTAAAGATTTAGCTTAGGTACTTCACTTTAGGATGCCAAAAAACCTATGAAGAATTTGAGCCTAAATATTTATTATTCTAAGAAAGAATATACTTATTGTGATTTGATTTCTAAAACTTATATTGAATCTCTTTTGAAGGATTTTTGTTTGTTTGTTTGTTTAATTTGCATAAATAAAGATGATTTAGTCATTCATTTGTATTTGTTACTCTAGTAAGTGCTAAATGAAAAAGAAAGAGATCGAAGGGATTGAAAAAAACGGAGAAGGAATAAGAACAATATCAAAAACTTTATTGATGTCTCTAGACTTGACTTAGTAACTCGGGGCACTTCATCACTAATGTTGGCACTCGCGTCAAACGATTAAGTTAAAGAGAGTTATGAGTTGAGCTGAAAGCTTCTTGAGGTGTCTGTTGAAGTAACTGAGTAACAAATGCTACATTACCCATGTGCAGTGTTGTGTAAAAAAGGGACCTACAACAACTCAAGATAAAAAAGAAAAAGAAAAAAAGAGAGTATTAAGAGTATAAATATCCTTTCATTCTTTTTCTTTCATTGAGTGATTGCTTGGCACTAATTAACTAGAGTATTGATCATTCATTACCGAAGTCCTATTGATTTATGTATGTAATGGGATAATATAGTGGAGATTGAGATGAGACACAAGCTTATGATAGATGAGTTGCAATAGGTGGAATTGAGTTAAACACAAGCTCTTGAGTATCTTGAGAGACGAGCTTAAACACTTAACTTGAAAAACATTCTATTGTGATTTATCTTTGCCAAATTAACTACCTCGCTACTTACAATTTTTTTGAAAGATGAAAAAAGGTTTTATGAAGACTTAATTGTTGAAAGTTTGAATTGATTTTTTTTTTAAAAAAAATGTTGGCTTCAAAATCTTGCTTCCAAAGTTTTCTTGAATTTGGTTGTTTGACAATTTAAAATCTTGATAACAAGATTTGATGCAAGTGTGGGGTGTGTGTGATGATTTCCTATTTTTATTAGATTTGAGATATATTCACTACAAAAAAAAAAAAAAAACTGTTTTTGAGGCGGAAAAATTCCTCGCAAAATAGACATTTTCCGTCGCAAAACTGATTTTACGGCGGAAAAAGTTCCATCAAAAAAACCCCTCGCAAAACAATATTCCGTCGCAAAAATGTCTTTTTCCTCACAAATTCAGAAATTTGCGAGGGAAGACTTTTCCTCGCAAATCTGGAATTTGCGAGGGAAAGACCTTTCCTCGCAAAATTTTCAAATTTTGCGAGGGAAGTTGTTTCCTCGCAAAATCCTCAATTTTACGAGGGAAAGGCAAAATTGAGGAGTTTGCGAGGGAAATACTTTTCCTCGCAAATGCCAATTAATTTTTTAAAAATATATTAAAAAATCATAAAAAATAAAATAATTACATAAAAAAATATTAAAAATTAGAAAATAAAAAGAAAATTGATTGCAACAACTCGATCATAAAAATAAATTGTAACAATCATAAAAAAATTTCATTGCCTATTCAATAACTCGATTCCTTGCACATAATATACAAGAAAATTATACCTCTTGGTCTCTCATTGCTCAACAAATGACCTCCGTGAAGTTCTACCATTCTAGCCACATTGATTGCACCTCTCCGCAAGTCTTCTAGGGTAGTATATATGTGCTATATCTACACATAATCAAAATTTCTCCCATAAAATTTAGGAAAAACAAAAGATTGCAAGTTAAGCTAGGAAAGATATTATCACAACAATATTCACATTCTTCACACTTCCCTTGGATATTGGAATATTAAGCACATCACAGAAATAGACCAACTTTTCTTTTACACACTTATCAAGCTTACTTTGGTTCTGTGTTTATCCTTGTATAAACAGTAATCACAGCTACAAATTAGTAATAGCCTGAGACATTGAAAATTTTTAGGAAAAAGGATATCAGACATGAAATCCATTACAATTCACCAAATAATTAAGAAAATCAAGCGACGTTCATATTATAAACAAAAATGTACCTCATTTTCAACCCACACGTAGCGAAAACTGACCAATATTCCTCTTTAAAGTCCGAGCTCGCACAGAAACCATGTCACTAATATTCAATGAATGGCCATAGGTTAAGTGTTCATAGACAATTAGTGAAGAAAAGGCAGAACTTTTCATTACAAGAAACCCAAAGAATCCTAGAATCTAGGTGGATGTTTCACCTTTGCTCGCTTCCCAAAAGTATACTATGAAGTATTTGCAGGTTGTCATCAGGTTTTCTCTTGGACAACTTGAAGCCACTACAGCAGTTCACATAAATTACTTGATTAAAAAAAATTGCTACAAAAGCCAAGTTCATGATCCCGCATACAACATAGTACTAAATAAGATCCTATTATCTTATTTCTTCTAAGGATGAGAAGATCAAGGAACTCATGAAAGTGAATTAAGAACAACATGTGTGGTAAAAGTAAAAAAACACCTTGGACCAGAAAAAAAGAAAGAATGGCTAGACAGGTAAATTCACACCTCTTCAACCAATATAATCCTAAGCTTAGGTTTATTCGTCTGTTCAAGGATATCATATAAGAAACATTTAATATAAATGCCATATCTGATTCCAAAATAATTTAATAGAATAGAATCCTATAAGATTGTCTTCTTCATTTGTTTCTACTTTGACACCTGGTAACTAATATAACAATGTAAATAATCAATAATCTGTAAGTGAAATGATGAATTTTAAGATAGAACTGCTGTCATTTAGTTTGTTGTCCATCGATATATCTAACTTTTGTATAGATGACAAATGGTTAGCTTAGAAATGTTAAACAAAAGAAAGAAACTGTGCTTCCGTTGGAAGAAGTTACTTGGTTTAGTTAGCCGACTAGCTTCCAAAGAATTTTTAAAGGACTTGATCGAGTTTGAATTTTGACATAGACATATGAATCTTAATGCCCAAATTCAACTGTACTAATCCAATAACTTTTCCCTTGTTACATCTAATATTCTTGCCAAGTAGACTGATTAATGGTTTTCAAATGAATCAATCTCACATTTAAAACGTCATAGAACTTTTGCATGTGAAAAAGAAAATTATGAGCAAAGCATTTTTATGCATGCCTACACTATTGTTATCAATGTTGGATGATTTGAAGCATTATGCGAACATGCCGGAACAACCAAATCTCGTAATTCGACAATCGACAATATAATTAAAAAAAAAAGAGGTCACGGTGCAATTAAGAGCGTAAACACTACAAACCTTGAAGGCGTCGAACCCAAATTGGTAGATCAGGATCCCGGCCACGAAAATACGATTATCCACCATTGCAAAGTTCGGGAGGAGGGATGAATATCTCGGCCCCATCTTTATCGACATCAGCCCCATTTGACATGGCGGGATTTGCGAAGATCTCTCCGTTTGAATCCTCCAAACTTCATTTTCCGCGGCAAACCAAAAGCGTTAGCATGAAAAAGCAGAGAAAGAGAAAAAATATTAAAAGAGGATTCAGTGAATTAGGAGGTTTGAAAGTTCCAATTGAAGCATCGAAAACTAGAAAAAAAAAAAGACAGGGAGCAAAGGCTGGATACCCGAACTCGAATTGAAGGCGAAACTCGAGATGAAGAAATTGAGAATGAAGCGCGGGAGAACGAAAACCGTAGAATTAATTAAGGGTGTGGCTTTTCTCGCACTAAAAGACCAACCTTGACAACAAAATCGAACATGGCGGGGGGAAAAAAGAAGAGGAAGAGGAAGTATTACCTAATTGAGGCAAACGATGGTGGACCAAGGACCCACGACGAGATCTGCAAGACCTATGACAGTAAGACCCTCGGTGTTGAAGACCTGAATAGCGAAGTCCAAAGTGAGCGTCTACCCTCAGGCAAGCGGCAGATTTAAGTGTGGCATGTTGAGGAAGAGGATTCACAGCTAAAATGACCTAAGACATTAAAGTAATTTTCGCCGCTCGCTCTGTGCAACTTGAAAGGAAGAAAGTAGAAGGCGAATCGACGACAAGCTCTTGTTGTGTGCGGCGCCCGAACTCACCGACAATGGCGACTCGACGAGCTGAGGCCTGAGATCTTGAGAGGTGCGATGGCCGACGGTGAGGTCGCGGCGGAAAAGGAGATGTTTAGGGTTTTTCTTTGCTCAAAATGGTTCAGGGTCGTGGCGGAAAAGGAGATGAGAGCGAGTGTGTGAATGGCTTTTTTTTTTTTTAATTACCGTGCTTATTGCCTAATTTTGAGACAGACATTTAAAAAAAAAAGATGATTTTGCGAGGGAACCCTTGTTCCCTCGCAAAACTGAGGACACTTGTGGCCAATAGACTGCCATTTTTGCGAGGGAACTAGGGTTCCCTTGCAAAAATCGCCTTTTTTTTGCAAGGGAACCCTATTTCCCTCGCAAAAATCATCTTTTTGCGAGGGAAAAATTTGTCCCTTGCAAATTGACCAAAATTTGCGACGGAATTTACAATTTTCTAGTAGTGATTTTGATATATTTGAGAAGTTATTAATGCTAAATTAAAGACATTTCCTTAAAATTTTAAGAGAAATAAATTTGGGTGCATCATTTGTGAGATTTCAACTTAGAATATAAGTTTTTAAAACATGCCAATATTAGCATTGATGGTATGTAAATGTAACTCATTATTCAAGCAACTATTCAGAGTTCCTAGAGCTCCTTGTAAGGCTTGTTGTAGGTGGATTATATTTTGTTTTCCTTTATGAGTTATATTTCAATATCAATTTTGGTTACTTAATCTTATCTATTTCTTTTATACTTAATGTTTGATTACCATTAAGTATGAATTTGGAGAATTTAGATTAGCTTTGGGAGAGGTATCTTAATTGGACCATAGGATTGAGTAATGTGAGATTAAAATTTATTCTAACTTGCCAATAGGATAAGAATATACCTATTGGACCCATATAATCATATTAGGTGAAATTGACTTATGATTGTCTCTTGGGTAACTATATTAGGAATAACAATTTTAACTTGAGAGATGGACGTAAGTGATCGGGAGATATTTACATCTAATAATACTTTAGATTAAAAAAATTGACATTGAAACTAATTAATTAGTGAAAATAAGGTTTATAAAGCTAATAAAGAATTAGTGACTTTGTGTTGCTCTTTTGAAATTGTTGTAACTAGTTTGTTTTAATTTGATATTAATTTTCTTTCCACTCATTTGAATTCAATATGGCAAAATTAATGCTCAATTAAAGTTTGAGTATCAAGTACTCTTAAGGGCAATACTTTATTTACTATTTATTATACTGCGTGCCCACTTGTGAGGTTTTGGGCTGTAAATATTTTTCCTATCAACTAAACTTAGGTCAAGTATGTCCACGAGTCCAATAATATTCTGCCACTTGTATTATTTTGCCCTGTCAGCACTAACGTCAATTTGAGGTTGCGACTTACGATCGGCGTGTGATCTGAAACAGTGGCGGATATTGGGATAAATGTTTGGGGGGTCAAATGTATACTCATTAACTAATTAAGAGAAAAAGTTATTTGGGAGGCCAAATGTATAAATTTTTGGTCTAATGTATATATTTTGTATAAAAAAATTTCATTTTATATTAAATATTTAGGACTTTTTTTAGGTGGGGGCCATGGCCCCCTATGACCCTAAAGAAGCTCCGCCACTCATATGAAATATCCTTTTTCCCAAGCTCTCACCTTCTTCGCTTCGTGTTAATATCATTCCACGATATTCAGAATCAAAAAAATTTGTTCAGGCCACTAACTAAAATCAACAAAATCTGTTCCAATGTTTCATGACTAACAAAAACATATTTGTAAAGCAACATCAGTGAATCTGGAGCAACAAACTATGATTTTGTTATCTATATCAATGTGGGAGGTAAGATTAGGCGTAATTCAGAAAAAGAACAAGCCAATCATATTGTTATCTTGGAGCAGGAATTTTTTTTTTTATTGTTATCTAAATTTCTAGAAACCAAACCTGATTGAAGCACAAACAAACTCATCGGACCATGGAGAAAAAATGGTTCCTTTTCCTTGAAAACTTCTTAAACGACGAGAGGGGTGGTTGCTTATTTTTGAGTTGATGTTAAAAAAATACGAAAAAATAGTTTTTACCGCTAACTCAAAAAAAACATTCAACAGACGGTAGGAGGGGTGCTTGTCGGGGAAGAAGAAGCATATTGGTGGGCCACTGGGCCTGGTGCCCTGGTCCACAAACTAACAGCACTTTAACGGTATTTTGGGGGTTAAATGCTGGGGCAAAATAAAAAAAATTATGCATAATTTATCGCAAGAGAGTTGCTGTATATATCTTGAAAAGTTATTAGGTTCATTTGATATTTTAATTATGGTTAATCCACAAAGGCCCTAATGTTAAATATTTATTTAAATTTTTTAATTCCGAAGATATAAAAAATAAAATAATTTCAAATAGAATTCTAACTAATCCATAAACAAAGAAATGGGTAAGCTTTCCACCCGCGAAAATGTACAAGATCTTTCTTCTAAATTTAAAATCTAAAATAAAAAATAAAGGCAATGATTCAACTAATAAATTCAACAGAAAAAGCATCATGGATTAAGAAGTTACGCTCTTTTAAATTATTTAACTTTAAATTTAAATAGTACATAGTAAAGGAATAAATTACAAGAGGAAATGAATTCAATCTCTGAAACTTGAAATTTGTAAGAGCAAAATGAGAAATAAAGTTGAAAATTATTCGGATTAGAATTCCGCTTACATATGATCATCAATTTCTTTTTTTTCCCCCTTTCAATGTGAGGACTTCAAGAGCTTTAACTAGAGACTTGAATTGTCCTCATACGGTTTTCATATAATTAATTCTAAATTTTTGAAATTGGTCAAAGGATTTAAAACTGACCAAATGAATAGTAGCATTCAAAAGCTTTGACTTTTCTCTCCATTTGTTCTCCATTTAATGTCTCTACCATTATATCAACGGTTGATATTTAATGAATGATTTTTATTATATTTAAAATTTTAATAATATTTTGACATCTAGAGTGCCTTGCGTAAGTTAATTGATTCAGATTTTTTCCATACTTTTATTCGGATTCTAGAGTGCCTTACCTAATTTACTATCTCCACCATTGGATTGGCCATAGCTATAAGAATATATTATAATCATAAACTATAAATAAATTATATAAATAAATTTAAACTAATTAAAATTCAACATAAAACACTTCAGAAGTACAGAGGATAAAATGTAAAAAATTAATGAAAGTTTACAATGTTTTGAAGTATTTACTCTCTTTAATTCTTAATATAAGATATATTTGAGGAGTTGACCTTAATTGTAAATATAAGATATATTTTTCATATTTTTTACTTTTATCCTAACTTAATAATCGTATTTATGCTCCCTTAATAATAAGTAATAAGAAGAGGAAATAAGGAAATTAAGAAAACTGACTATGGTGTTTTAAAAAATATATGATATATTAATTAACTTAACTAATTTTCTTAATCTAATAAAATTCAGTAAATGTGTCTTATATTATATTAAGTAGTATGGTACTATCATTTAAACTAATTAAATATTCCACGAGCTCCTCACTAATTGAATGATCTTCCACGAGCTCCTCACTAATTTTTAAGCATGAGACGCGATTTAATCATTTCTCTCACCCCCCCAACACCACGAGTTCCTCCCTTTCTGCGGTTTTTCACAGGGGAAAAAAAAATGGAAGCTCTTGCGTCGTCATATCAATCATTTCATCACAGCGACTATACATATATATAACGCAAGGCAATTCTTTGTTTTCAACATCCCTCACTAGCAAGTTCAAATCCAATTCTATACTACAATATCTCTGCCTCGCCATGGAATCTTCGACTAAGGTTCACTTTATTTTGATACCTTTAATGGCGGCTGGTCATCTTCTTCCTATGGTGGACTTGGCCAAACTCTTGGGTCGGCGAAACAACGTGAAGGTGACGATAATGACCACACCTGTAAATGCTGTTCGAGTTCGAGCAAATGTTGATAGAGAGATACAGTGTGGCTCATCAATCACTGTTCAACCTTATCGATTCCCAAGTGTTGAGGCTGGTTTACCAGAAGGGTGTGAGAGCTCAGAAGCTGTACCTTCCCCGGATCTTATGTACAACTTTGCAAAAGCTACAACAATGTTGCAGAAACCAGTTGAAGAAGTCCTTGAAAAGATTTTTACTCCCACTATTCCTACCTGCTTCATAGTTGACAAAAACCTTCCACATGTGTCTGATGTTGCCAAGAAGTTCAAGGTTCCAATAATTATTTCCGATGCCTTGAACTGTTTCTCTATATTATGTAATCACAATCTGTTTCATTCTAAAGTTTATGAGAGCGTGTCGGAATCAGAATCAGTGGTCGTGCCTGGATTGCCCCACAGAATCGTGTTAAAAAAATCTCAGCTTCAGGAGTATTTTTCAATGGACATGGGAGAGTTCAGTGCTTTGCGTGAGAAAGCATGGCAAAATGAAGGAGAAGCATATGGGATAATAGTGAATAGCGTTGATGAGTTGGAAGAAGAATACGTGAAGGAGTATAGAAGAGCCACTGGTCGTAAAGTTTATTGTGTTGGTCCAGTCTCACTCTCGAACAAGGACGACAAGGATAAGGCTCAGAGAGGCAAACTAGACTCAAAGGCGCAAGAAGAAGGCGAATATTTGAAGTGGCTTGATTCATGGCCTGCAAGATCTGTCATCTATGCCAACATTGCCAGCTTAAACAATGTGCCGTCCGGACAGATTATGGAGCTAATTTTGGGACTGGAAGCTTCAAAGAGGCCATTCATTTGGGTGATGAGAGATGCACACAAGATAGAAGAACTGAACAAGTTACTGAAGGAAGATGGAGTGGAGGAGAGAGTGAAAGGAAGAGGACTCATAATAAGAGGTTGGGTGCCTCAAGTTCTGATACTGTCTCATACAGCGATTGGAGCATTCTTAACACACTGTGGATGGAACTCAATACTTGAAGCTATGTGTAATGGAGTGCCACTAATAACCTTTCCTCTAAATTGTGAGCAATTTTATAATGAGAAGGTAGTTGTTCAATTGTTGGAGGTGGGTGTGAGTCTGGGAGCTGAGACAGCTACACATTTTGAGGTAGAAGACAAGTCTGGGATTCAAGTGAGGAGGGAAAAAGTGAAGGAGGAAATAGAGAAAGTGATGGGTAAAAAAGATGAAGAAAGTGAGAGAATAAGAGAAAGAACGAGGAATTATGGGGAGAAAGCAAACAAGGCACTGGAGAAAGGTGGATCTTCTTACCTTAACTTATCACAGTTGATTGAAGACATAACACAACATTTTCATGCGAAGGGTTGAAGATCATGATAGCAAAGCCTGAGCCATAATCAGTCTCCTTTTGTTTTTTATTTTAAAATTGAATTTTGAGTCTGTTATTACTATTTATTAAGTTGTTGCTGAATAATGTTGTCATGTTGAGTCAGTTAGAGTCCACTTCAATTATGTATGTCAGTTTCCCCAATCTGTAGGAACCATGCATCAGTTATTTCCTTTGTAATTTGGTTTTCTACGTGTGTGTGCTAGCTTCCTTCAAGCTAACAAGTGAGTGAATAAACGTAATTTTCAGTAATTAGATATTCTCTTGGCTTCTTGTTTCCCTTGTTAATGAAATTCTCACTATGAAAGTGTTTAGGAGAGTGTGTTATCCTTATTTGCCTATGTATTCATATTTGTCAGTTCAGTAACTTACTGCATAAACTGAGACCAAAGCCATAACGGGTTTACCTTAAGGTCCGTTTGGATCGAAGAAAATTGAGGGGAACGAAAAGGAAAATTGGCATTTTCTAGTGGCGGCGATCGTTTGGTTCAAATTTTCCTTGGAAAACATTTTCCTGCTGCGCTCCATTCTCCCACATTTAAATGAAAATGGGTTCCCACAAAAAATGGTGGGAAGCCATTTTCCAGCGCCTTTGAAAATGGACTAAATCCCAATTTGCCCTCATAACATGGCAGAGAGCGAAGAGAGTGAAAATAGGGGGAGAGGAAGAGAGTGACGCCGGGGAGAGGAAAAGAGAAAAGAAAGTGATGCCGATAAACATTATGGAAGGAGGAAGAAGAAGCCGCGTTGTCACTGCAAATTCATTAGACCGGAGGAAGAGAGAAGAGAGTGACACCGGGGAGAGGAAGAGAGAGAAGAGAGTGACGCGGGAAAACATTGTGGAAGGAGGAAGAAGAAGCCGCCGACGGTAGCCTCTTTGTCGCTCGCTGCAAATTCATCAGACCAGAAGTAACAGAAATGGAAGAAAATCATGACCGAAGGAGGAAGAGCAGAGAATGTGCTCGCAGTGCACACTTGAGTGCATGAGTGCACACTTGAGTGTGCCTGATGCGCACTCAAGTGTTCACTCTAGTGTGCATCATACACACTCGGGCATACTCAATATGAGTGTGCACTTGAGTGTGCCGACACACTCGAGTGTGCATCGGGCACACTCAAGTGCACACTCAATATGAGTGTGCACTCTCATGCACTTGAAAGTGCCTGATGCACACTTGAGTGTGCATCATGCATACTCAAGTGTACACTACATGTACAGTGTCTCTTTCTCTCGTTGTTTAAAATAATATTTTTTAGGGGCAAAATAATATTTTTCCTTATTTTTCTACCTTCCTTATTTTCTTTCAACCAAATATAAATTTTTCTATCAACCTATTTTCTTTTCCAGTGCGAACCAAACACATTGAAGAAAAATATTTTTCATTCCATTCTTTTCATTTCAATTCCTTTCCTTTCCCACCTTTTCTTTTTCTTTGATCCCTAATTATTAGCTTCGTGGGGTTGTGAAATCTGTATTAATGTGTATAAATGTGTTTTTGATAAAAAGTGGTGTTTTCTCCAATTACCTTTTATTTAGCCTAATGGCAGTGTAAGCTCTCTTATTAGTGGAGGAAACCGTTGACTAACACAATAAAAATTAGGGAAAATTACATCCAGGTCCCAAGGACCATAAAAAATAGCAAAAAAGTCCCAAAAGGAATTTACATATAAAAAAAGTCCCTAGGGACTTTTTTGATATTATTTGTATGGAAATAAAATCCAGGTTTTTAAATTTTGTTGTAAATATGGCACTTCATGTTGTAAATATGGCTTTTTCTTCTGTTGTAAATGGCCAGATTTTAAATTTTGTTGTAAATATAGCACTTCTTGTGTTGTAAATATAGTCTTTTTATGTTGTACCTCTATACATTTAGGGACTTGAGTTTGAAACAAAATCCAGGTGTTTAAATGTTGTTGTAAATATGACACTTTCTGTTGTAAATGGTCAGGTTTTTAAATTCTGTTGTAAATATAGTATTTTCTGTTGTAACTTCCTATTGTCAATACAAATAATATCAAAAAAGTCTCTAAAGACTTATGTGTAATTTGATGATTTCAAGGGACCTCATTGTATTTATTTTTTGTCTTTGGGACTTGCACGTGATTTTCTTTAAAAATTAATTATGATGGGGTCTTTTGCAAGGAAAAGGGCATAGGAGGCATCGGTATTGTTTGCAGGGGTCATAATGGACATTTTCGGTTAGAAATAAAAACGCTATGTTATTATATTCTTGAATGATGTTGCCCGTGCTCCACATTATTAGCATAATTAAGATTATTTAATTATTTCCCGACAATGAAGAAAATTCCCTAGTATTAAAATCAGGCACGCTTTCCTCACTTTTATGAAGATGATGATTATAAGAGAGAATGAGAGAACGTGTGAGACTGTGAGTAAAGAAATAAGTAAGAGAAACATGTAATTAATTGATGGTAACAATAGAAAAAGTACATTAAATTCTAGATAAATTCAAATTATTGCTTATAATTAAGATTGGACCGAGTAATTTTAAATTATACATATTTAAATAAGGGTGAAGTTAAAAGCTTAATCTATATTATTCGGTTTTAAAATTTGCAAATAACTTATAATATATATGGAGATAGGTGCCTTGTATATCTATATTACAAGTAAAAGAGATCTTGTACCACTAAATTGGAATAGTATGCTATATGTTGCTCTTTAGGAAGAGTAAATGCGAATAGGATGTATTTTTGTTTTTTATTTTCTAAATGTTATTATTACAATTGTGTTTGGATGAAAAGAAAATTAAGGGAAGAGAAAAGTATGGGAGAAAATGGAGGGGAAAATGCATTTTCTCTTGTTTGGATTATTGGAGGGAAAATAGGGGGAAGAAAAAGGTGGAAAAAAACAATAGTGTGGGTTCCCTGCGTTTCCCCTCCAAAATTTTCTCTAAAAGGATGGAGATATTTTGTAACAATATGATTTCCGAAATTGTCCAATGCTCCCCACGCCATCATCCTCCGTTATATAATGTTTTATATATGTTTTTTCTAGAGCTGTGAATCAGAGTGGCCCTTAAAAGGCTAGGGCCTACAAGGGCTAGCCCTTTTAGGCACGAGGGGTAAGAAAAACGTTTCCGATTTCAAGGTCCGTCCTGAGAGCATGCGGGTTAGGACCGCCCTACCGGGCCGGAAGACATTTTTATAAATTAAAATTATTTTTCTTACGTGTTTTTTTCAATGAAATATAATTAGTAAAATACAACGATTAAATTTTTATTTTATTAAATAAATGTTATCAATATTAATGTCTACACGACACACTTAATGCAATAAATAAACGCAGTCACTAATTCATAATCAAGAGTAAACTATTGTTTACAAGTAACTTACTCAAATCATAACAAGCATATAATTAAGAAACATAAATACGATGACTATCATTTTCATCTTCTTCACCACTATCATCAATTTCAAAGATATTTGATTGTGCTTCACTTCGATTAGCAGGCTCTGCTTTGTGGGTAAAAATATCAAGAATATCTTTTCTCACATCATGAATACATTTATAATCTTTATCTGCAACAAATAATAAACTAAATCATAAAATTAAAGTATAGTTATTATGTATTTGTAATTAAATGGATAAATAACTCTATAACAAATACAAAATGTATATAAATTAGTCAATTAAATGGTTATGTCAAGTTAACCAAAAATATATTTAAAGGGCCTAACAGGCCGGACCTTTTAGGCCCTCAGCCTTACAAGGCTGGCCCTGTAGAATTAAATTCATTTAGAAGCTCTAATTTATAAGCCCGGCCCTTGAAGAACCAGGGTTTAAATCGGTTGGCCTGACGGGCTCTGTAATACCCGGATTTTAGCAAATCTGGAATTCTTGAGATAAGATAAATTAATGAATATTTGATGAAGCAAATTCATAAGTTAAAACTATTATAGAAAATTGTTATAATTGTCGAGTAAATTGTCAAAAAAGTTACAGAAAAATCAGATGAACAGAATGACTAAAAATGATACAATGGTGATAAAAAAACAGTCTAAAGACATTATGATAAATATTTGAAAGATCATGAAAAATTATGAGAAAATTATGGGAGTGTTATCTCTAATTATAAGAATTTAATAAAATATTTTAGAGGAAATAAAATGAAGAAAAGTTTAAAAAGCGTTTCAGAACCATAAAGTAACCTGATGGGGTAAACATTGTTAATATTTTACATAGGATATAGAATGACAATGTCAGTATAAAGGTTTGTAAGATAACAATATACTATAAAATTGGTAAATATAAATATATGAAGAAACCTGATCCTGAAAAGATCACTAAACGAAGAAATTAGGCCCGATTAAGCCTTAACGAAGGCAGGGGTAAAACGGGAATTTTTGGAAAAAAAATATTATATTTTTTAAAAATGGAAAAAAATTATGGAAAAATAATTAAAACTGAATTTTAAAAAGAGGGGGAAATTCTTAGTATTTTTAATTAAAAAGAATTGTTTAAATAATTAAAATGGTAATTAGAATAAAATAGTAATATAATGCGGTGAGTCGGCTTATAGGCGAGACGAGGGAAAAGTTAGAAATAAATTCTACAGGTAAACCAGAGGTAAAAGTATTTTCAGACTGATCAAATTAAGTACAAGTGAAATTCTACACGAAGACAAATTTACCGGACGTCGATTCCGAACCGAAAACCCTAATTCCTAATAAGACGAAAAAGCGATCAGATAGAGTAGAGCCGGATAGGCAAAGTGAGAACCTATAGAAACAATTGCGTGTTTCCAAACACGGTATTAAGTTAGGCAACAACTGGACATTTTACGATTCGCGCGAATTATTGTCCGGAAGTTGGTTCTATCGAAGCGATTTATCAGAATCGGGCGCGTTTGTCCGAATATCTTCCGACGCACCGGAGAATACCTGGATATGATCAAAAGAGGATCCAAATAGATAATATGAAAGAGGATGAAAAGACCTTCAAAGTTACATGCCCGCATTTTTGAGTTTACGGAATCGCGAAACGGACACCGATCGGGTAGCTTTATCGGCGGAGGACATAAAGCAAGAGCCATCATGGATGACAACTCATCCATTGACTTTAGGGCTCTTAGATGTCGATCTTGACCATGGATGGCCAAGAGTGTTTTGTCCTCAAAATGCGATCCAACGGTAGGAATCCGATCGAAGACTTTTGTGGAAATTCCACCTTGTCTCTATTTTTCCCTATAAATAGCAAGCCCTCTTGCTCTCATTCTTCACACCAAATTCGAATCCTAGAGAGAGGTTCTAGAGAGAGAAGCTCTGGAAAAATTCCGCCTTAGCTCCGAGTAAGTTCTTTGTCCTTAGTTTTTAGTTTAGTAGTTCTTTCGGTAGTTATAGTATTGTTGTTTTGATCTAGGAAGTTTTAGAATTTGTTCCTATGTTTGTTTTTATGCCTCATTGCATTGAAAGATGCCCGACGAGGTAAAAACATAGTGGGGATAATTTTGAAATGGAATAAGGTCAAAGTAACGAAGTTACGGCAAAATTCCGCCAAATTAGGGGTAGAAGGGCAAAATGGTAATTTTTACCTAAAATGCCGTTATGATGTCAAATCACTAATGAAAGTGATATTACTCGATAGGGCATCGAAACTTTGATTTCGCGTTATTCGCCCGACGTGCCGCTAGTGAACATTTCACGTTTTTCCGTAAAAGTACGTTTTTCCGCGAAGTACCTAACGTCGTCAACGAAGGTACGGACGCGTCGTAACACTAATCTTGTACTTCTTAAATGCATATATGTGATAGATATGTTTGTAGACCGATATCGAGACGGTTTTACACGGGTTATAGTCATGATAACGCCGTATGTTTTTCTAGCGCTGAGAACACGAGTGGTATCGTGGCACTGGTGAATAGTGCAAGCTGTTATTGTTGTTTTACATTGTGGGGCTTTACATACTGCGTAATGCTTATGTTTTGTCGGCATAATGATCATGCATCTGCTGTATGCTTATGTAGTGATATCGTTATATTGTCTAAGAATATCATTATCCGTATCTTTTGTATTGTTTGGGTTTGAGATTAACCTTACCTGAGATTCAATGCGGTGAATTGAATCTCAGCTATAGCTTCAGGATCTGGAGGAATACGGATCGAAGATCGAGGCAAGTAGCATTAGACGTGCGGCCCGAGACTTATCTATCTTTACCGCTTTCGGTTATTCACTTTCAAACTCTAGGATTCCGTAATCATTACAATGTTACACTATGGTTGATGTTTGTTATGAATCAGTTACTCACTCGCTCCAATGCTCTACTCTGACTACTCTGCTTGAAATATTTGGAAACATTTTTTTTTAAAAAAAAGATTCCGCCGTTTTCAAATGGGATGTTACATTTATGGTATCAGAGCAGTAGTCCTGTCATTGATATGACTATGTTATTACAGATAGTATGGTAGGACAGTTAAGGCTAGTCTATGTGGGTGTGGCCAATCGTCGCCATAGAGTTGGTGAGGTCCCATGATAGACACTTATCTCGCCATTCTACATTCGGATAACGGAGTTATGTTCAAAAAGCCTTTTAAATTGTGAGCACATTTTTGAAAATGAGTACTGAGATAGCCCTAAGTCGGTGTACCAGTCTAGATCGGTATACCATTCGAACCGGTGTACCACCCTCGTCGGTGCATCATTCTAACCCGAGAATCGTAAATCCATCGTCTATATTCATATTTGATATCGACCCGATAATTCTTATAACTCGATATCGTCTCGATAACTCGGTAATTCGATAATCGTCGTTTGTCTTTGGGACGACTATTCGTCCTAGCGAGAGCTTATATGTGGAGCTGGGCCACGCCGGATGAAACTCCGAGACCAACAAGGATAGATACATGCAGTATTTGACTCATGTAGAGGAACTCCCGATACGAAATTCCGTACCCGTTTCTAAGTAGACCGAATCAACGAAATCCTGAACGAGGGGAAATAGTACGAGTGTCCGTTCGTTTGTAGTATTAGTGTGATAAAGTCTGCGATAGACTAATCATTGTCTTCCTAAATCTAACATTTTCCCCTATGGTTTGATAAATAGTTATCTTACTTGCCGCGAAAATTTTAGTTTCTGATGCATATCTCTTGGTTACTACAACCGGACCGCGACCGTGTCATTAAGTAGGAGGTATCTTGTGTTGTCATGGTGTATGGGCGCCATGGAAACATTTAAGGTATCTTGTGTTGTCATAATGTATGGGCGCCATGGAAACATTTAAGGTATCTTGTGTTACCATGGTGTATGGGCGCCATGGAGATATTTTGATATCTGGTATTGACCACGGTATATGGGTGCCACGGGAAATACTATATATCAAAGTACGACGTGACAAGATCTTTACGGTCAATCCCGAGCGAATTCTCGATCATCAAGTGGAGCGGCCGACATATAGAGAAAAGTTCGGAGCAAATAAGTCCGAAGTGTAGTTTAGTACGAGTCTAAATTAGCGAGAGAGCTCTCATAGATGCACTCTTGGCAAGGCAACATCAACAGGATGAAGAAGCCCAAAGACAGTTGGAAGCACGACAACACGAGGAAGAACGTGATGAGGAAAGTGACAATGACAATGACGATGAAGAAGATGATAATGAAGAGGAGGACAACGATGAACATAACGATGAAGAAAATGAATCGATCGATCCCGATCACCTCCACGACAAGGAAGAAGAGAGAGAACCACGAAAGTCGGGTCAACCAGTTCGCAAGCTTAAACCACCCGGTTTCGGGGAAGAGTGAATTGGCCGAGGATTGGCTTCGATTCGGAGAAGATATTCGAAGTCATTGAGTGCCCAGAAATCGGAAGGCTCAACCGGCAATCTACAAGCTAGAGGGCGATGCCCCGGGTGGTGGAAGAGTGTTTCCACAACCCTTCAAGGCCCCGTTACTTGGGAGGCATTCCTAGAACGGTTCAACGAATGCATTTTCCTCCTCGGTACATGTGATTAAGGAAGAAGAATTTCTTCACATCCAGCAGGAAATGAAGAATCGTTCGACGATTACTTCGCCCGTTTCACCAACCTGTCTCGTTATTCATCATATCTGAACAGCCACAAAAATGAGAGCTGGAAGGCGAATCGACTAGTGACCGGACTGAAATATGACATAAGGGCGAGGCTAGTATCGCAACAATTTCTGAGAATGGCCTAAGCTGTGGAATCCTGCAGATTGACTGAGCGCAATTTGAAAGAACTGCGCAAATTCTAAGGCCAAGAAGGAAACAATGCAAACCGCAGTGGGATTAACCGCGGAGGCTCCTCACAGAAGAGGAAGGCGCCTTGGAGCGATAATCGAGGTGGGAACAGGAGACCCTACCAAAATGGACAATTGAATTACCCCAAACAGCCGGGATCCAGACGTGTCCAAAATGCAAGAAGTACCATCCAGAGCCAACCGTGATGGGAAACAAGTCGATTCCCGGTGCCGAAGCCTGGACACATTAGCCAGATTGTCCCGAGAAGCTGCGGAGGCAAGACCTCGCAGCGCTGGCCGGATCTTTGCGTTGACAAACACCGAGGCCGACGGCCTCCGAGAAATGGTCCAAGGTACCATCTATCTTAATGGGAATAAATTGCAAGCATTGTATGATTCGGGTGCCGATCATTCGTTTATATCTTATGATTGTGCAAGTCGTTTAGGAATGCATGCCCGTAGTTTACCTTTTGATCGGGTAGTGTCTACATTTGGGTGTAAAATCTTTAGCTTCCGACGCGTGTATGAACTGTACCGCTAACGTGGATGGACGAGTTTCAAAGATAGATCTCATCCGTCTACCTCTTCACGCATCGACGTCATTTTCGATCCGAATTGGCTAATGTACCAACGGTGCAATGATCGATTGTGGCAAGAAGAAGATATCATTTCCGGAGACAAGGTTGATGTGAGCCCGAGCTTTCTCTCCGCTACGAAGTTGATCGATGCATGAAATGGGGATGCCATGCCTACATGGTATTCTTTTTCGGTTGAAGCGAAGCCGAACTTTCACTCCAGGATATCCCCGTGGTGAATGATTTTCCCGATGTATTTCCGGAGGATCTCACCGAGTTACCTTCTATCCGAGAGGTGGAGTTCAATATTGAATTGATGCCCGGCACAGATCAATATCAAAGGCGCCGTATCGTATGGCTCCAAATGAAATGCAAGAGTTGAAGAAACAGCCGGAAGAACTTCTGAAGAAGGGGTTCATTCGACCCAGTGTATCACCCTGGGGAGCTCCAGTTCTGTTTGTGAAAAAGAAAGATGGAAGTTTTCTACTCTGCATCGATTATCGTGAACTAAATAAAGTGACTGTCAAAAACAAATATCCACTTCCCGGATTGATGATCTTTTGGATCGTTATCTGGTTCCACTGTCTTTTCAAAGATTGATTTGCGTTTGGGATATCATCGATTACGAGTCAAAGACGATGATATTTCCAAGACGGCTTTGAACAGATATGGGCACTACGAATTCCTTGTGATGCCCTTCGGATTAACAAATGCACTGCGGTATTCATGGATTACATGAACCGTATCTTCCGACAACACCTAGACCAGTTTGTGGTGGTGTTCATTGACGATATACTTGTCTATTCCAAAAGCAGAAAAGAGCATGAAGAACATCTGCGCCTAGTATTGAACATACTAAGAGAGAAGCAGCTCTACGCAAAGTTGAGCAAATGCGAATTTTGGGCTGCCTAAGTGAGATTTCGGGGCCATGTGATATCTAGCGGCGGAGTTCGTTGACCCAGCAAAGTGGAAGTAGCCGGACTGGAAGAGGCCGCAGAGACGTGACGGAGATACGTAGTTTTCTAGGTCTAGCGGGATATTACCGCAGATTTATACGGGATTTCTCGCGTCTTGCCCTACCATTGACAAAGCTTACGAGGAAGAATCAACCCTTTGTATGGGGAGATGATCGTGAGGAGAGCTTTCGTGAGATCGAGGGAGAGGTTGACTACAACACCGTATTGATAATCCCAGCATCCCGATGAGACATATGTTGTCTACGGTGATGCCGGTGGGCAAGGATTGGGTTGTGTCCTAATGCAATTGGGCGAGTGGTGGCTTATGCCTCTCGTCACCGAAGCCGCACGAGTCGAACTATCCTACACACGATTTGGAGCTTGTTGCCATCGTGTTCGCTTTGAAGATATGGAGGCATTATGCACGGTACGACCGTAGAACTATACTGCGACCACAAGAGCCGAAGTATCTCTTTGATCAAAGGGAACCGAATATGAGGCAACGTCGTTGGATGGAATTCTTTGAAAGACTACAACCTGGAGATCAAGTATCACCTAGGGAAAGCAAACGTCGTTGCGGATGCTCTAGCGGGGAAGAAGGTGCAAGTATCATACATGATACAAGAGCAGAAATTACTTGAAGATTTCAGAGACCTGAATCTTTCAAACCAAATCTGCATGAATTTCAACGCAGCAAGTGACGCCTACCTTGCAAATCTTCTTGTGAGTCAAGGGGAGTATGACCGAGAGATGAAGTTGATGAAGCTCGAGACAAGATGATTGGGCAATCTCCATGCGGGGAGAAGATCTCTCAAGGTGAAACCCAAGACCACGACCTTTCATCGGGTGGATTGGTCGAGACAAGGGGCGCATTTATATACCGCCGTTGATGAACCGAAGTAAGATACTTGGATGAGGCTCATAAGAGTAAGTACACTCGCATCCAGGAATGGTCAAGATGTACAGAAATTGAAGGCCGAAGTTTGGTGGCCTGGAATGAAAAGAGACGTAACTCGACGTAGTGGGTGTCTAACTTGCCGTAAAGTAAAGATTGAGCATCGGCGACCCCCGGTCTTCTCGCAAGGACTAGAACCGCCGGAGTGGAAATGGGAGAATGTGACCATGGATCTTGTGGTAGGTCTACCTAAGATCGTGCATCACGATACCATTTGGGTGATCGTCGACCGATTAACCAAGTCGGCACATTTCATACCCATTAGCATCCACTACTCTCCGTAACGATTGGCCGTAATCTACATCAAAGAGATTGTGAGACCGCACGGAGTCCCTAAGAGTATTATCTCTCGATCGGGATACTCGATTCCAATCCCGCTTTTGGCAAGCACTACATGAAGGAATGGGTACCAAGTGAAGTTCAGTTCGGCTTATTACCCTCAAACCGACGGTCAATCGAGAGGACGATACGTACGCCGGAGGATATCTTTGCGAGCATGTGCCATGGATTTCAAAGGAAATTGGGACGAACACCTCTCACTAGCGTAATTCGCATATAACAATAGTTATCATTCAAGCATACAAATGGCCCCGTTCGAGGCTTTGTATGGGCGAAAGTGCCAATCGCCCTTTATGCCGGGATGGTGATGCGTCTCGAAAAGCGCTTGCTTGGACCGGATATGCTAAAAGAGACCTCCGAGCAGATCGCTTCCGATCAAGAAGAGACTCCTTGCCGCACACGAGACGTAAAATCTATGCGAGATAAGAGGAGAAGACCGTTGAAGTTTGAAGTCGGAGACCATGTGTTTTTGAAATTATCTCCGAACGTGTCGGCGAGAACACCGAAGAGAAAGAAGCTTAGTCCGCGTTACGTTGGACCATTTGAAGTGTTAGCCGAGCGAGGACCAGTTGCGTATCAACTAGCGTTACCCCCGAACCTGAGTAATCTCCACGATGTTTTTCACGTGTCACAGCTAAAGAAATACCTACCAGAGCGAGATCACGTCATCGAGTACGATGATGTTGAAGTACGGCATGATAACACCTTTGTAGTCGAGCCGGAGCAAATTCTCGAACGCCGGGAGAAACGGCTTAGGACTAAAACTATACCGATAGTGAAGGTGGTCCGGAAGGGTTTGTCATCAAACGAGGCAACTTGGGAAACCGAGAGTGACATGAAGGAGAAGTACCCGAGTTTATGGCCCGTAGTCTAGTGAGTATAGATTAAATTTCGAGGGCGAAATTTTGTTTAAGGGAGAGAAATGTAATACCGGATTTTAGCAACTGGAATTCTTGAGATAAGATAAATTAATGAATATTTGATGAAGCAAATTCATAAGTTAAAACTATTATAGAAAATTGTTATAATTGTCGAGTAAATTGTCAAAAAAGTTACAGAAAAATCAGATGAACAGAATGACTAAAAATGATACAATGGTGATAAAAACAGTCTAAAGACATTATGATAAATACTGAAAGATCATGAAAAATTATGAGAAAATTATGGGAGTGTTATCTCTAATTATAAGAATTTAATAAAATATTTTAGAGGAAATAAAATGAAGAAAAGTTTAAAAAGCGTTTTAACCATAAAGTAACTCGATGGGGTAAACATTGTTAATATTTTACATAGGATATAAAATGACAATGTCAAGATAAAGGTTTGTAAGATAACAATATACTATAAAATTGGTAAAGATAAATATATGAAGAAACCCGATCCCGAAAAGATCACTAAACGAAGAAATTAGGCCCGATTAAGCCTTAACGGCGCAGAGGTAAAACGGGAATTTTTGGAAAAAAATATTATATTTTTTAAAAATGGAAAAAAATTATGGAAAAATAATTAAAACTGAATTTTAAAAAGAGGGGGCCGAAATTTTAGTATTTTTAATTAAAAAGAATTGTTTAAATAATTAAAATGGTAATTAGAATAAAATAGTAATATAATGCGGTGAGTCACTTTATAGGACCGAGGAAAAGTTAGAAATAAATTCTACAGGTAAACCGAGGTAAAAGTATTTTCAGACTGATCAAATTAAGTACAAGTGAAATTCTACACGAAGACAGAATTTACGACGTCGATTCCGCAACCGAAAACCCTAATTCCTAATAAGACGAAAAGCTGATCGATAGAGTAGAGCGATAGGCAAAGTGAGAACCTATAGAAACAATTGCGTGTTTCCAAACACGGTATTAAGTTAGGCAACAACTGGACATTTTACGATTCACGAATTATTGTCCGTAAGTTGGTTCTATCGAAGCGATTTACAGAATCGGCGCGTTTGTCCGAATATCTTCCGACGCACCGGAGAATACCTGGATATGATCAAAAAGAGGATCCAAATAGATAATATGAAAGAGGATGAAAAGACCTTCAAAGTTACATGCCCGCATTTTTGAGTTTCTGCGGAATCGCGCGAAACGGACACCGATCGGGTAGCTTTATCGGCCGGAGGCCATAAAGCAAGAGCCATCATGGATGACAACTCATCCATTGACTTTAGGGCTCTTAGATGTCGATCTTGACCATGGATGGCCAAGAGTGTTTTGTCCTCAAAAATGCGATCCAACGGCCGGAATCCGATCCAAGACTTTTGTGGAAATTCCCACCTTGTCTCTATTTTTCCCTATAAATAGCAAGCCCTCTTGCTCTCATTCTTCACACCAAATTCGAATCCTAGAGAGAGGTTCTAGAGAGAGAAGCTCGGAAAAATTCCGCCTTAGCTCCGAGTAAGTTCTTCCGTCCTTAGTTTTTAGTTTCCGTAGTTCTTTCGTAGTTATAGTAGAACCGTTGTTTTGATCTAGGAAGTTTTAGAATTTGTTCCTATGTTTGTTTTTATGCCTCATTGCATTGAAAGATGCCTGACGAGGTAAAAACATAGTGGGGATAATTTTGAAATGGAATAAGGTCAAAGTAACGAAGTTCTGGCAAAATTCCGCCAAATTAGGGGTAGAAGGGCAAAATGGTAATTTTTACCTAAAATGCCAGTTATGATGTCAAATCACTAATGAAAGTGATATTACTCTGATAGGGCATCAGAAACTTTGATTTGCTGCCGTTACGCTGCCCGACGTGCCGCTAGTGAACATTTCACGTTTTTCCGTAAAAAGTACGTTTTTCCGCCAGAAGTACCTAACGTCGTCAACGAAGGTACGGACGCGTACTGTAACACTAATCTTGTACTTCTTAAATGCATATATGTGATAGATATGTTTGTAGACCGATATACGTGCGTTTTACACGGGTTATAGTCATGATAACGCCGTATGTTTTTCTAGCGCCGAGAACACGAGTGGTATCGTGGCACTTGGTGAATAGTGCAAGCGTTATTGTTGTTTTACATTGTGGGGCTTTACATACTGCGTAATGCTTATGTTTTGTCGGCATAATGATCATGCATCTGCTGTATGCTTATGTAGTGATATACTGTTATATTGTCTAAGAATATCTGTTATCTGTATACTGTATTGTTTGGGTTTGAGATTAACCTTACCTGAGATTCAATGCGGTGAATTGAATCTCAGCTATAGCTTCAGGATCTGGAGGAATACGGATCGAAGATCGAGGCAAGCAAAGCATTAGACGTGCAGCCGAGACTTATCTATCTTTACCGCTTTCGCTTATTCACTTTCAAACTCTAGGATTACGTAATCATTACAATGTTACACTATGGTTGATGTTTGTTATGAATCGCTTACTCACTCGCTCCAATGCTCTACTCGACTACTCCGCTTGAAATATTTGGAAACGTTTTTTTAAAAAAAAAAATTCCGCCGTTTTCAAATGGGATGTTACAGGCTCGGTCCAATTTTCCAACTGTAGTTTTTTCATAGTAACTGCCACTGTCAAATGCTTCTTTCCATTTCTTTTATTTTCTGTAAAACACTTTACATTTTCTTAAATGATCTGTACAGTGTACAACACACACACACACATATATATATATATAGTGTTTTCTTATTTTCTTAAATTTTTTTCTACCTCTATTGAAATGGAATCACTTGAAAAAATTATTAAACATTAAATAAGGGCAATATTGTCATTGTAAATGTCTTGTATTTTCTTTCTTTCCTCTTTTCTCCCTTCTATCTAAATACAAGGAGGGATATTATTATATCTTACTCCCCCAATTCCCTTTTTTTCTAATTTTCTCTCCATCCAAATTAAACCCACCGTACAAGTCCGAGGGAAGAATTCAATCTTAAAAGACTCGCCTATTTAGAGCAAGAACACCCCTTGAACATATAAACTACATCATACTTGTGAGGTTTTTTTATGTGGAATTCATAACATTGATACCCCCTTCGAGAGCCAACATGACTTTTATAACATTGCTACCCGCTTCGAGAGCCGATGTCCTCAGTGGCTACACACCATGACACTTCATGTAGTTTCTTGCTAATTAGAACCCTCTGTGGGTTGCCTTCTCTATGAACATTGACTTCTCAATGAATGTATCAATGTTATGATTACAAACCTAAAAAGAACATAATGAACATTGACTTCTGTGAAATGAATGCATCAAAATGTTATGTGAATGAAAAATTGAGAGATTAAAAATTATACTAAACTTGTAATGAGCACCTAAGCCGGTTCCATGTTTTTTTTGGAGAATTATTATGAGGTGACAAAAGAGACTAGTCTATTAGGAGGAAAACAAAATATTCTCCTAATGTGAATGTAAAATGTTCTCAACGAATCATTTTTATGAGATTCATAAGCAAAAATTTACCCTCATTCACCAAAAAAAAAATGTTCTCCTAATGTGAATGAAAAATTGAGAGATTAAAAATAAAAATTACATAAATAATTTTTTTAGGAAATTTAAAACAAAGTATAATAATTATATTAATTATTAAAGAAAAAGACATTTTTGTTAAAATATGAATTATATTTTTTAGATATTTTGTGTTAAATATGAAATGTTGGCATTTTGGTTATTTTTTTTTTTTTTTTTATCGTTGATCCATGATTTTTTGTATTAGGTAATTATAATTTCGAAATAAAAATAAAATTATGAGAATGAAACAAAAAATGTTACCAAAAGTAAAAATAAAAGACTTAATCACCAAAGAAGTCTTAATAAGCAAAGAATGGTTGTCATGCACAGCCTTAATCACCAAAGAAGTCTTAATAATAACTGAGGAATATACAATGACAAGTTTCAAATTAAAGTAAGAAATGACAACATCTTACTTGTCATTAGCATTTCTTAGTAATTAAGATCCTTTCTTAAAACTCATAATAATTTTCTTTTCTATGGAAAAGTGGGTTAGAAACGCCTGTGGGAGTACATCAATGTGAACAATATCCCTTATGCAGTTGGGAACATCAACAAAGTCACACGGTAAAAAAAAAAAAAAAGTAATTAGTGACAATCTATTTGATAATGAAATCATACAGTTTTGTAGCTAATCTACTGTTTTTTAGTAGTGTCAGGATTGGGGGTGTCAGCTGAGCCCTTGGTTGCTCATCAAATTTAAGGATCTTTCCTCTTTTTTTTTTTTTGATTTCTTTTAATAATTTGATTTTATATAAATGAGTAATATTTTAATATCCTACAGATAAAAATAGTTCAATTTTCCATTTTCAATTTTTTACACTTTTTTAAATATTTAATATTTTAATGGGAGAATCTCATATAAAAACAGTTGAAATAGAAAAATTTTATATAAGTCTGGTAAACTCAACAAATTTTAAATTGGATCAATGACTTAATGTAGAATATTTAAATATTAGTTATTTTTCAATAATACCCTTAACCTATGGTCCAAAGAAAATAGGACAAGATTGGATGTCGCACTCGTTACTCTCTATCATGTGCCCTGTGGAGCATGAAAACGCCATGAGAAGTCACTATTGTCATCGCCGTAAAAAGTCGCCGCTTTCGCCTTAATCTTATCTTCTCATAATGCGCGGTTAAATTTTCACGTTGCGGCCAGTGGTCATCATAAATCGTTGCCCTTGTGTTCCTGTGCAGCTTCGATCTCTATGAGAAGGGTCCTTCTCGATACTATGTTGGGGTGGTTCTTCGAACTGAAAACGGTGAACATTTGGTCCGTGAGTTCTGTGTGATAGAATTCCTTATTAGATCATTCAAATGATTGAATCAACCAATTTCAAGTCTTTTTAGCTTTTTGAATTTTTCTCGCAAAGGGTAACTTCAAAATGCTTCCAATTCTTATCAATAGGATGTGTGATATGTTGGTTAATTTTGCCTATTACATGACTTTCATGCAAAGTTTAATGAGGTTGAAAACAAAATTTTGTTTAATCGTTGCGAAAACATGTAACTCCTTACGGTCGTCATGAATTATTAACCTTAACTCATTACATTAATTAGTTATTAATTATTAATTTGTAATTCTTTACGGTGCTCATGAGAATTCATAACAATTTATAATATTTATGAGCTTCATGATTACTCGTTAAAACACTATTGAGGATTATGATAGCTTGATAACACGACTATTGGAGATTAGAATTACCTTAGATAACTTAAAGACCTCAATGTTGTCGATATCCTCTAACGTTGATCCACACGGCTATCCCCGGATTGCAACGAGAACTTCTTCTCTTGAAACCTCACACTCCTTGGATATTTGCTAGGTGAAGACAAAGTTGATGTTTGGTTTCCTTGGGTTTTTATCTTTTAAAAAAGGTAGTGGTTTCTTGGAATTAGGTTAAGGATAGGAGGAGCAAGATCATTGTAACCTTGCTTTTCTTGGATGACGCCCTTTCCCTCTAAACCTTGGGTAATAACCGAAATTTAGAGAGCATAAGGCATCTTATTTTTCTCTTAGAAAATTGTACAACCAAAGGGCACACCAAAAATCAGCACTTTATAAGAGTTTAACCCTAATTTAAATGCTTACAAGAAAGGCACAATCCAATCTTGAATTGAAAAATCCAAATCATAATGAATTAAATTCATATCTTGATTGATTGAATGAATCAATTATTTAAGATGATGGATCACATTTATTTCTTGGTTGATTGATTGAGTCAACCATTTAAGATGATGAATCACATTTATATTTTAATTGATTAATTGAATAATAATTTAAGATGATGGATCACATTAATTCATCTCTTAAGCTATAAAATTCAAAATCATTTTTTTAATTTATTCAATCTTCTTTATTGGATTTATTATTTCCTACATTCATCCTATATACCTTCATCCAATCTTTATTGGATATATATATATATATATATATATATATTATATATATTCAGAATTATCTTTTATAACCTAACCTTTTAGAATTAAAATTAAAATTTTAAATTTCAAACTTAAATTCAAAATTCAACTTGGCCTAAGACCTTGTTGGGTCTTCTAACACATTTGGGCCCTTTTGTGGAGAAGCTGATTCCCACTAGGGACCATATATGTGACACCATTTTGCTCTTTATTGGGCTTGGAGTCCCACTTCAACCCAATTACACTTTTACTCTTGATAAAACCCAATAACAATGATTGACCCAAGTTTGCTAATTTTAAGCAATGTGGAATAACCTTTGTGTGTAACCCATTAGGCCCCGTAACATCCCAATTTCAAAAGCAAGATATTTTTTTCATCATCAGAGTAGAGCATCGGAGCGATTGAGTGACTGATACATATATTAAAAATGCCGTAAGTCTGGCTGATTACAAAGGCGGTACAATGACCAAGAGTTTTTATAGTAAATAACAACAGAAGTGTCTCCCTGGCAACACTCATGTTGTGGCAACAAAAGAAATCCTCCTATTTGGGACTCTAAGCATGCCGCTTTGCCCTTATCTTCTCGTCTCGGACCCTCCCGACCCTAAAGCTATTTAAATGCCGAGGTCCAAATGCATATCGGACTCCGGTAACGGTTAACCTCATATTTACATACACAACATATGGAAGACATCATAGAATTAATCAAAACATAAGTATATAGCAGATGGAAGATTAATATAACAACAAGACACATCTCATGTAAAGTTATCTATGCTAACAAGCACACATCGCATGTAAAGTTATCTACGTTAAAGACACATCTCATGTAAAGTTATCTATACAATTCACTCGTATAGTCGTCTATCACATATAAGTATACAAAGTAAATATCGAGTTAGTGTTACAAGACGCGAACGTACCTTCGTTGTCGACTACGGACGCTTGCGTTTTAAAACGGTAATTTTGACAATGGTGAAAGGGACGACGGTGGTACAACAGCGGTCCGATTATCTCGATATCCTATAAGGATAACATTTATCAACTTCTAGCAGTATAACAGGCATTTTAGGTACAAATTACCATTTTGCCCCTAAACCCCTAATAGGCGGAATTTCGCCAGAGCTTCGCTGTTTTGACTCTAATCTTCCAAAATTTTGCCATACTTATTTTCCCATCACATATTTCGAAATATATATCATATCTACCCCTAAATATGATATCTAGACTATCTTGAAAAATTAAAGATAAATCTAGCATTCCTACTATATCTACCAAAAGAACTACCGAAACTAAAGACTAGGGACCGAAAAACTTACTCCGGCTTGGCAAGAACTTCCAAGAGCTCTTCCTTCTCTCTAGGTTTCGAATTTGTGGTGTGGGAAATGAGAAGAGAGAGGTTCCTATTTATAGGAAAATGGAGGACAAGGTTGGAATTAAGGGATTTGTTTCGTAATGAATCTTGCACCGTTGGATCGCATTTTGAGGACAAAACAATCTTGGCCTTACACCTAGTTGGGCTGCCCTACTTGCCCATTTATGTTTGATGATGTCATAATGCCGACTTACCGCTTTCGTTCCCCGACGGCTTTCGATCGCGTAATTTTGCCGAATCGCGAAATCTTTTCGGTGTAGTTTGAAGTACTTTTCTTCCTCGGTAGGAATATATACTTTAATGAAATTTATGATCTCATTAAGGGTATTCCGTTATCTCGTGAAGATTTTAGGCTGGGACGCTTGATTCTATTTTAATCAAATTCGAAACACTAGTTTGTAGGCAGAAATTCACTGGTTCGTAATATGATCTGATCTAAGTGACCTTATTCCTGGTTTTCAAAACTCGCTTGTTTTCTCTAAGTCACTTTTAGCACTATCTCGCCATTTCCTAATTACCCGGACTCCTAATTACGCTGTTGGTTTCGTAAACGACTTCGAGACCACTCAATCCGAGACGGATTTTCACCGGTTTATAAAAAGTGCTGTTGTTTATGACTTCAATCCTATATCGTGAGGTAGGATTTAATTTCTAGTTGTTCCCACTTCTCCCGCTTCATTCTATACCGATTATATTATTATTTTATTCAAAATGCCTTCACATTTATTTATTTTTTCTTTTATTTTTATTTATTTTTCTAAGCATAAAATATTTTATTAATATTTTATTTTTTTTATTTTTTATTTATTTAATAATTTCGAATTTCTCCAATTAAAAATAATTATTTTTAATTCATTTACTTTATACCTTAATTATCCCATTAATTACCAGATTAGCCACTTACTAATTTTTGATAATTTTCTTAATTAGGATAAATCATTATCTCACAACTATTTTACTTACATTGGTATTTTATATCCCATGTAAAATATTAAAAATCATGGGGTCACTTATGATCCCAAAATAATACTTAATTTTGTCTCATTATTTTTCAAGGGAAATTATCCCAAAAATTCCTAAAATTAGAGACAACATACTTTCTAATTTTTTATAAATATTTTACTACCTCTTGGGATTTATCATAATATTTTTAGGCCATTTAATGCTCTAAAAATACATTTTAGCTCTTTATCTCTCCTAATTTCCATAGTAATTACCTTATAAAATAAGATAATTATTACTTATTATTTGAAACCACATGTTCACCTATTTTCAATAGGTATTATCTATCGAAATATAATATTCCGATAAATAATTATCCGGGTATTACAAGCCCAATTAGTCACTGACATAAATAAATTTGAACCAATTAAAACTCCTTTAATGGGCCCAATTTATTTAATGACCTTATAAGACACTAGCAATGCTCTGCGGCCCTAGAACTAATTGAGTTGATCAAGTTATCTACCTTTTATATTTGGATACCGTGCAGGCATCATCCCTCATATCGTCATTTACATGTAGTTGAGAGTATTAGTTCTCTATATATGTGTTTTGATGATAACTGACAATTGTAAACACAAGTTAAAATTGATTTTGGAAAAGTTGAAAAACATTCTGTCAAGTGAATACTCGAGTATTGGTTTCAATACTCAAGTATTGAGTTGACAGAGAATGGCTCATTTCCACAAAGATGAGCAATACTCAAGTATTCCCATGAATACTCAAGTACTGAAGTTACAGAGAGCATTCCAAGTTTTTTCACAATGAGTTAATACTCAAGTATTGGTTTGAATACTCAAGTATTGATCATACAGAGACTTTTTCACTAAAAGGCAAAATAGTCAATACTCAAGTATCCATTTGGATACTCAAATATTGGTTATACAGAAAGTCACCAAAGTATTTCAACATGTGAATACTCGAGTATTGGTTTGAATACTCGATTATTGGGCTAACAGAAAGTTTTCAAACTTTACACATGTTTATGAATACTCATGTATTGGAATGAAAACTCAAGTATTGAAATGACAGAGACTTCACAAGTATTGAAAACAGTTCAATACTCAAGTATTGAGTTGAATACTCGAGTATTGGCTATACAGAAAGGTTTGATATTTCCAAGTGATTTGAATACTCAAGTATTAAAGTGAATACTCAAGTATTGACTTGGAAAAGATTTCACAAAGGTTTTCAAACAAATTGAATACTCAAGTATTGAGTTGAATACTCGAGTATTGGGCGTACAGAGAGCTTGGCTCTTTTTCAAATGTTTTGAAAACTCAAGTATTGATTTGAATACTCAAGTACTGAGGTTTTGGACTTAAACTTATTTTCACATAAAAAGTTCAAAACTCGAGTATTGGTTTGAATACTCGAGTATTGACATTATTCAAAGACATGGTCCAAAACTCAAAACTTGAAGTTCTTCTCTGGAAGAGGAATACTCGAGTATTGACATGAATACTCAAGTATTCACATTAGTGCACAGTGTCATACTCAAGTATTGAAAAACATACTCAAGTATTGGTCGCGAGTTTTGAAAATCAAGTTGAACGAATTTGTGAAAACTTCTTTATTTAATCCTAATACTTGTCATTATCATTCTCTCGATATTCCAGCTATGTTTAACCACTTTGTTAGTGAGTTTCGGCTTGTTTAGAGGAGATTAAATGAAGATTTAAAGCAAAAGCAAAAAGCATGTCGAACATTAAATGCTAAACGAGAAAGTTACATACTTTTGGGTAATCCCTCTGCACACGCTTACAAAGGATTAATGTCTACCTACCACATCCAGTAGCTACTATTCCAACGAATTAATTCTCAATAAGTCAACTCTGAACTTCTGTACAACTGGATTAAGTGAAGAGTAGAGAGAGAAGACTCCAAAATGCCTCCAACAGCTAGATTAATGCACCAACGGTCACAATGGAGCTTGCAACATATCTTTAATGCTCTCTTAGCATTCAATTTCTCTCAATAACTAAGACTGCAGAAAACGAAAATCATTCAAAGTTTCCAACTACTCCTGAGTTTTTCTGTGTAAAGTATCTGTTGATACACTAAGCTTAAATGTTTATCTTTATCTACTCTTAGAGAGAGTTTCTTACTTGAAAATCATTTATTGTAAAGACTCACAAGTCAAGGGGACTTGGTGATTGGGTTCATTGATTACAACTTGTAAGGGGAGTAAGTTCTAGTGAGAGAATTACTCTTGAGTACAGAGTGTGTAATTTTTTGTTATAGTGGAAATCCCAGTGTGGCTGGGGACTGGACATAGGTCAGTGGTTGGACCGAACCAGTATAAATCTTTGTGTCTTGCTCTTCTACTCTCCTCTCTGTCTATCTCTGTTTTTACTTTTCAAAAACAGAGCAAGTTTCAAAAAGATTTTTAAACATACCCAATTCACCCCCTCTTGGGTATTTTGCTCCATTTTCAGAGAGCAAAGATAGAGTATCATCTCTCTTAATTGACTAAATGCAGCTAATTCATAGAAGTAAAAATATTCTTATATTAACTCCATAACGGATCATGACTCTTCATGATCACTTGTTGTGCGAACAGACTTCCGAGTTAATTATAAGCTATCCAAGCTCTACCAAATTTATGAATGACTAATCTCTTGTATTGGATTGTAAGTCCTCTCGGCATGTTCATCTATACTCATGTATTCAAGTTATAACAAGAGTACATTGTTCTCCCTTTATTCAGGCGGATAAAGTTGTATAGTCAAAGTATAACCCTAGGACATAGTGTTTGATGACATCCTTAACTCCAGGACGATTTGCACTACCAAACGATGAGAGATTTTACATATCCAATAATATTCTCTACAATAAATCTTTGTGGAGTCTCTCGGCGGGTCAGTTCGGTGCTATCTGTTTTCCAACAAATCCACCCACGACATTAGCTAAAGCATCACTATGCCTGTATTCCATGAGGTCCCTATCTTGTATCTCATACACACAGATGATGTCGTACTAGTCTTATTGAGATCATCAATGCCCTTTCTTGGTGATTCAAGACTAGGAACAAGTTTCACGCAATAGGTATTCAATGTTCTCGAGTTTTTATGATCATGATTTCTATCATTGATCCTCAAGAATAACACATGTTCTATTCTTAGGGCTTTTATCTTCAAACACATATTTACCTTAAAATAAAGGCGAGACATAAATATGATAAAGATAAAATGTGCTCATTTATTAATAATGAAATACTATAACGTAGAAATGGTGCTGATCTGTCCTTACAAATTGTCTTTAGACACCTAAATACAAACATGATAATCATAATTCGGAGAAAGAAATTGTCAGAGTTACCTCTAAGAATGCAAGTAAACGGAATTTACCATCACGGATGCTACCGAAAGTTGCAGCCGCTACCACCCCCGTGAGCAATTCTGTCGGTGCTGAAAAAAAATTGTACTTCAGAGAAAGAAGCTATAGCTGAAGCTCCTTACTTGACAGAAAATGCTGAAATTGCACTGAAAGAAGGAGCAGGTCTTAAGAGGGAAACCTCAAGGAGAAACTCATGCTCTAATGCAAAATGAAAAGTTTTTTTTTTTTTTCGCATACAAGAATGCGAAGTTAAGAGAAGAATAAAGTTAAATAATGAACAAGATGCAAGCAGCCCCGGTAATGCTACACAAAAAGACAAGAAGAAAAAGGATAGTTCTAAGGTCAGATCTCTAAAGAGGTCTTCAAAGAATAGCCAAATTGTCGAAGACCCTAACTGTGGGGATATTGAGTCAAATCAGTTGAAGGTTTTAATGATGGTGATATAGAGTTAACGATTGGAGATTTGATCACCAACGACAGATAATGATTTTAAAAAAAATAATAATAATAATAATAACTAAGGGATATAGATGTAGTTTAGCCCAAATTCTAAATATTTAATTATGTCACATAACCTTATTAATAAATTAATAATTTGTTAAGTTAGTAACTCAAATTGAAATTTGGGTAATTTAACCGTCTTTATATGATATTTTTCCTATTTTAATTTTTGTAGTTTTTTTTTTAAAATTATTTAGTGTGTTAAATCTAAATGAAGTGTTTGACAGAACACAAAAAAAAAAATATGGGCTTACTTAAGCAGAATTTTATCAACTGCTTCAGCTTCTTTCTTCTCTATCATCATCCTTGCATCGAATTCTTCTGTTGAAGGACACATAATTGTTTTATTCCAAATCATATCTATTAGTGCTTCACTATAGAGAGTTAATGAAAATAAAATTTCCTTTCCCGTTTTAACATGCCCATGTTCTTTTAATTAACTGTTATGACATTAGTTGAAATTAATATATATTTCTTGAAATGATTCTAATGATAATTATTTGCCTAAGCATATCTTACTTGTGGGTATATATATATGTATGCACATATTTAGTTTTGAACAAGGATATGTTATTATGAGCAAAAAAAAAACAAGGATATGTTAAAAAAAAAAGCCGGAACAAGGATATGTTATTATATTCTTGAATAATGTTGCCCGTGCTGCACATTTTTATTATAAAATTATTTAACTATTTCCCTGTTCCCCCACCACCGTTCCTCACTATTTTGCGTCATTTCAATTATATTAATTACAACGACCATATATAATACAAGGCAATTCGGTGACTCCTCACTGTGTCTTTAACTATACACATCCTCACCGGCCCGTTCAAATCGAATCCTATACTACATCTCTGCCTCGCCATGGAATCTTCGACGGCTATTTCCGCGGTGACGCAGAAACTTAAGCTTCACTTTATTATGATACCTTTCATGGCGCCAGGTCATCTTCTTCCCATGGTGGACGTGGCCAGACTCTTGGCTCGGCAAAATAACGTGAAGGTGACTATCATAACCACACCTCTAAATGCGGCTCGACTTCGACAAAGTATAGATAGAGAGGTACAGTACTGTGGTTCTTCACCAATCACCGTTCAACATTTTCGATTCCCAAATATCGAGAATGGTTTACCAGAGGAGTGTGAGAGCTTAGACACTGTACCTTCAAAGGATCTTCTGTTCAACTTTGCCATAGCCACGACTATGTTGCAGAAACCAGTTGAAGAAGTCTTTGATAAGCTTGTTAGTCCCTCTACTCCCACCTGTGTCATATTTGACAAACAACTTCCATTTGTGGCTGATATTGCCAAGAAGCACAAAGTTCCACGAACTACTTTCGATGGTGCAAACTGTTTCACTCTATTATGTAACCACATTCTGTTTAATAATCCTAAAGTCTATGAGAACATGTCCGAATCAGAATCATTGGTTGTGCCTGGATTGCCCCATAGGATTGTGTTGAAAAAATCTCAGCTTCCCGAGTGGTTTTCGATTAACATGGAAGAGTTCAGTGCTTTGCGTGAAAAAATAATGAAAGCTGAAGAAGAAGCACATGGGGTGATACTGAATAGCTTTGATGAGTTGGAAGAAGAATACGTGAAGGAGTATAGAAGAATCACAGGTGGAAAGGTTTGGTGTATTGGTCCAGTCTCACTTTCAAACAAGGACAACTTGGCTAAGGCACAGAGAGGCAGAGCAGGCTCAAACGAAGAAGAAGGTCAATATTTGAAGTGGCTTGATTCATGGCCTGCAAGATCTGTCATCTATGCCTGCCTTGGAAGCTTAAACGATGCGCCACCAAGACAATTGATGGAGCTAGGTTTGGGACTGGAAGCTTCAAAGAGGCCATTCATTTGGGTGCTGAGAGATTCACACAAGAGCGACGAAATGAACAAGTTACTGAAGGAAAATGGATTGGAGGAGAGAGTGAAAGGAAGAGGACTCATAGTAAGAGGTTGGGTGCCTCAATTGATGATACTGTCACACACAGCAATAGGATCATTCTTAACACATTGTGGATGGAATTCAACACTTGAAGGTATATGCAATGGTGTGCCACTAGTAACATTTCCTCTTAGTGCAGAGCAGTTTTATAATGAGAAGGTGGTTGTTGAATTGTTGGAGATAGGTGTGAGGGTGGGAGTTGAGAGTAATGTGCATTTTGGGGGAGAAAACAAGAATGGGGTTCAATTGAAGAGGGAAAAAGTGAAGGAGGCAATAGAGAAAGTGATGGGTGAAGAAGATGAAGAAAGTGAAAGAATAAGAGAAAGAGCAAGGAACTATGCAGAGAAAGCAAACAGGGCAATGGAGAAAGGTGGATCTTCTTACCTTAACTTGTCACAGCTGATTGAAGACATAACACAACTTGTCATCAGGTGTAGGGTTGAAGATGATGGCGAAGCTGAGCCATAATGATATGATCCCTAAACCTAATCTCACGTATTAGGGGCAGAGAAATTAGGAAGTTTGAATCAGTCAATCAGTCTCGTATTTATTTTATTATTTTAAAATTAATTCCTGAGTCTGTTTTTGATATGTATTAATAATAGACTCATGTTGAGTCAGTTGGAGTCCACTGTTCCGATCCATCAAGCGTATTTTTTTGTCGTCCATTATGAGTCAGTCTCTCAATTATGTAGGGACAATCAGTTGTTTTCATTGTCATTATGTTTTTGTTGTGCACGCACTCTTCTAAATTCCCTTATCAGTGAGATTCTTGTTGTGAGAGTGTTCAAGATAGAGTGTTATCATTATTTGCCTCTGTTTCCATATTTTTCATTTTCAGTTCAGTAACTTACCACATAAATTGAGACCAATGGCATAAGGTGTTTGCCTTAATTAATCTGTATTGTTGTTTCTATATATTGATTATGTAGTGGAATTTGTGTGCATTCGTGAAATAGAAACCTTCAACCTAGCTAGCTACTTCAAAGTGCATACATATGTTCTATATAAGAATGGTGTTTTCACCAATGTCCTCGTAGTTAGCCTGGTGGCAAGTGTAAGGTGTTGCCTTTAATTGAGAGGTTGTGGGTTTAATCTTACTTAAAGCCTCATGTTGTTTTTTCTACCCTTTTAAATCTACAAAAAAGGATATGTGTTTTTTAAGAGTATGGACGGCACATATGGGAAATTAAATCCGAATTGAACCACTATTTTATCATTTAATTTATGTCTATCTTCTGTCAAAGACTTAAAGCCAATTATATAATGAATCCATTGAACGTATATTTCAGTATAGAGCTTTCATGGTGGGGTATAAATATTAGTAACCCATATTCTAAGGTATGACAAAGTATTGTACGTCACTTTTCTAGAAATGTAGTTTTACATTATTTCAAAAACACATTAAACTTATAGAAATACTTACACATATTTATAACAACACTATTTTATGTCACAAAACTAACTATTTTAATAGGGTTGGATACATAGTACTACGTCTGATCTTAAATATAAAAGCTAGTTGACTTTTTTTTTTTTTTCAAAAAAAAATTTTAAGAAAGCAAAATAAATTACATTAAAATACTTATATTTATCGTTTTCCTCCAAACTAATTTGCCTAACTTATAAAATGATATATGATATAATGATAAATAACATATGTTATAGTTAAATAATTTATTTAGCTTCATTAATTTCTTTAAAAAAAGTCAACTGTCTCTTATATTAAGAATCAGATGTAGTAATTTTTATAACAAAAAAAAAAAGGTAAACCAACAAAGCTTAACACAATTATTAGATGGCTGAGTCTTTTAAACATGATTTCATAAATCTAAACTAAGACGTGTTAATGAAAAAGACTTTGTTGAAAGAAACAATACTCACTTTAGTGACCTTTTCACTACAAGAGGATTTGCCTCAAACTATCGGTTGAAGGATACGCTTGGATTCTGACAAAAAGAAACTAATTCGGGGGAATTGCTTTGATGTCACAAACAAAAAACTTAATTGCAGGAACCAATTCAAGGACTCTTTGAAAAGCTTAGTCCCTCTCCAACCTACTTGATATTTGACAAACACCTTTCTTTTCTGCCTGATATAGCCAAGAAGCTCCAAGTTCGAAGAATAACATTCGATGGTACTAACTGTTTCACTCTATTATGTGATCACAGTCTGTATAATTCTAAATTCTACGAGAATGTGTCAAAATAGTTGTGCCTGCAGGCTGCAGGATTGCCCCATAGAATTGTGTTTAGAAAATCTCAGCTTCCCGAGTTGTTTGCACTTAACACGGACCAAGGCAGTGATTTTCGTGGGAAAACAAGGAAAGCTGAAGAAGAAGCATATGGGGTGATAGTGAATACCTTCGAAGAGTTGGAAGAAGGAAACGTGAAGGAATATAGAAGAGTTACAGGAAGAAAGGTTTGGTGTATTCAGATTTATAGCTTCCTAGGTTTAGCATGATAATTTCAATGACTTTGTGAAAGAGAGTTGGCAATACCAAGACGGTTGAATTGATACGGTTAGTAATTTTACTCAAGCTTGTTATAAGTGGAACCATGAAGTTTTTGGCTTTACAGATTATTGAAGAGGCAACTTTTGAAGAGACTGGATGTATTAATCGTGCTCTTGCTCTAAATAATCACTGTTAGTTTCTGCTTGACCTTCAAAGTCAGTTGTGCCTATAGCATCGCACCACCATATGGTTTTGTTAAATCTTGATTTCAATAGCAATAAAACACCTCGGGTGTTTCGTTTTGAGGCTAATTGGGTTTCTCATCTGGAGTTCAGGAGCATTATTCAAAGCTGTTGGAACGGTGATTCTGGTAATGTGCTTGACGGTTTTAACTCTTTTATTAATTATCTTAACAAATGTCGCTCTGCACTCATTAAATGGAGCAGGAAAGCCTTTCCAAACAATAGGCGTATCATAACTGAAATTGTTGGCAAGATTGAAGCTTTGAAAGCAAGTACATACACAGATGAATCAAAAATAGCATTAACTCCTTGACTGCAGATCTAAAACAAATAAGGAAACAAGAAGAAATCTATTGGTGGCAAAGAGCAAGAACGGACTGGCTGAAAGCAGAGGACATTAATGTTAGAATTTAGGATAAAATCCCATAGGTTATGAATAAGAATAAGGACGGAAAAGAAGAGGAAAAAGGAAGAAGGAATGTGTGTAGTGGAAGTTCCACATTGTTTAGTTGGAGAGAAGTTGGAGGGTATATAAGCATCAACTTTGTTCTACTAATTGGGCCCTTGGGCCAACCCACTTTTGTGGAGGGGTGAGGACTTAGGTGACCCCTGATCCATCACGCGCGCACCACCGGTCCGGTCCACGCTTGTGAAATAAAAAATAATTTTTTATTACTAAATTATTTTTTTGAATAAAATAATTTATTATTATTAAATTAATTTTTGAATTTTCGAACGTTGAATAATTCCATTGTGCCTCTTCGAGATTTTCCAACCAACGGCTGCGTATTGCGATCCTTTCGGATTGTTCGCTCTGTTCTAGTGTGTCTGTTTATACGACGCACCAATTCGCTGGCAAGAGACGCGGGTCGCTTCTGTTTGTTTCGTTTCGCACTACTACAAAATATGGATACTACTACCCTAAAAGACGTCCCTTTTTAAAAAGGGAAGTAAGAAGTGAAGGAGGTGGCATTCTCGTAATTATTTACTTGTTTTTGAAACTTTGGACGACCTAAATATTAATTTAGGACGCCTAATTTTTTTTTTTTGATGTCCTAAATATATTATAGGACGCCTAAAATTTAATATTTGGCACAATTTAGAAAATTTGGGAAATGTTTTAGCCCCAGAAATCTTTTTTTGGCGACCTGAACAAGCTTCAGGTTGCCAAAAGGTTTAGGTCGCCAAATTTTTTTTTTGTGACGACCTGAACAAGGTTTAGGTCGCCAAATATTTGGCGCCATTTAGGATTTTTTGGCGCCGGAAAATTCTTGAAAATTGATAGCAATTTTAAGACTTTAGACAACCCAAATATTAATTTAGGTCGCCTAAAATGAAATATTTGGCGCTATTTAGGATTTTTTTGGTGCTGGAAAATTCTTAAAAATTGATAGCAATTTTGAGACTTCAGACAACCCAAATATTAATTTAGGTCGCCTAAAATGAAATATTTGGCGCTATTTAGGATTTTTTTTTGGCGTAGGAAAATTCTTGAAAATTGACTTTAGACAACCTAAATATTAATTTAGGTTGCCTAAATTTTTTTTGAGACTTTAGACAACCCAAACAATTATTTAGGTCGCCTAAAATGACATTTTTTTAAATTTTATTTATCCCTTCTCTCCTCTGCAGAAAGCATTTAATTCCCCACGTACGTCTTCCTCTTCTTCTCATTTTTGATCGCACATATGCCTTCCTCTTCTCTCCTCTACACCCCATCTTCTCTTTCGATCTATTCCTACTCCTTCAACACTCTTCGATCTAGCTGGGCGAGGAGAAGGCGGCGAGGAGACGACGGCGAGGAGACGATGGCGAGGAGACCGAGCAACGAGACGCCAGAATCTGCACTTCGGAACAAGAGTCACCATCGATTTCATCCAAAACGCTGTCGCCAGTAAGTGTTTTTCCATATTTGACTCTTGTTGATTTTTTAGATCTGAGAGGGCACCAATTTTTGCAGATCTAGAAATGGAGCCTTGCCTAGATCTGGATTTTTGGCCGGTTGAAGAAGCACAGAGAGTAAAAATGGTGTATATATTTTTTGTTGGCGTTACTTTCTTTGTTCTTGAATTTGAACTTGTTTGTCTGATATAAGTATGTAACTATGAATTTTGGTGGCTGATAATATAATATTGGAATCTCTGAATCTATAGTTTCTCCTTTGGTTTTTTATTGTTGATTGCTAATGTGTTGTTCTTGTTGGTATTCTGGAATAATGTTGATTGTTGATGTGTTTTTCTTGCTCGTTCTTCTTCCAATTCCACGGCCAACCCCCAAACCTGAGGTTTGGAGGGGTTTTTTTTTTTAAAAAAAAAAACAATATAAGGCGACCGAATTTAAATTCAGGTCGCTTAACTAAGGCGACCTGAATTTTATTCAGACGCCAAAAGTCAAATTTTTTTACTACCCTCGCCGAGACGTCCCTTTGAAAAGGGACGTTAATTGGGTTTTATTTAGGTCGTTTTTTGGGTTTTTTGTAGTAGTGTGGTGCGTCTATTTGCACATCGCACCAGTTCCCAACAATAGACGAGTCCATCTGATCAAGTTTTTTTGAAGTCTATGAATAGGGCACCCTAGTCATAGATTTATATCCGATTTTTTTTCTACATACACTCTTTCTGCATATTGCAAATACAAAGCATTATATGCGTTCCGAAAGCAGACTCGTTGAATTCGCTTGGGCTTCAGATTGATAGAGCCATCTTTCTGGAGACGAATAATCCGTTCTATCCTGGGAGGCAATTGCTCAGAAACCTTCAGCATCCGTATTGAGGGAGTAAAATTGTCTTAAGGACACAACATAAGTTGGGCCCGGATTTCTGCATTGTTCATTACCATATTCGGCAGTCTTATGAGTTCGTTTATAGCTTTTTCATATTATAAAGACTTATTGTATGCTCTCTATATGTGCTATTTAAATAATACAAATTCTTGTTATGCTATTATGTTTACTGTATATTCGATGTCTACCTACTCAATACATTGAAAACAACATTCTTAAGACAATTTTAATTGATTGAAATCAATTTACATTAATTTATATGATTGCTGATTTCATACGTTGGTAGTAATATTGATTTGAATCTATGTTTAGTTTTTGTGAATATTATTATTATACTGTTTGTGGATTAATCTGTGTGATTAATCGAGTTTCGTTTTAACAACGAAATGGCAAGTACACGTACCAACTGATGAACCCAAGTGGTCCCTGTTCCAATGCATGGTGAAAAACCAGAAAAGTTCAATGGGAATGATTTTAAAAGATGGCAACAGAAAATGTTTTTCTATTTAACCACATTGAACTTGGCACGGTTTCTCACTGAAGATGCACCAAAATTAGAAGAAGAACAACTGGCTGACAAGGATATGGTTGCTGCGATAGATGCTTGGAAGCATTCTGATTTCCTTTGTAAAAATTACATTCTCAATGGTCTAGACAATACACTATATACTGTATATAGTGCTTTGGATACAACCAAAGCATCATGGGAGAGTTTGGACAAGAAGTACAAAACTAAAGATGCTGGCTTGAAGAAATTCATAGTTGGGAGATTTTTAGACTTCAAGATGTTTGACTCTAAATCTGTGGTAAGTCAAGTTGAAGAACTTCAATTGATCGTGCATGAGATTCATGCTGAAGGGATGTCTCTTAGCGAGTCTTTCCAAGTTGCTGCATTTATTGAAAAATCGCCACCATCTTGGAAGAACTTCAAGAATTACCTCAAGCACAAGCGTAAGGAGATGTCACTTGAAGATTTGATTGTAAGATTGAGAATAGAAGAAAACAACAAGATTTCTGAAAAGAAACTTGGCAACAATCCTATAGTTTCAAAGGCCAACATTGTGGAAGATGATCCGAAGCCAAAGAAACGGAAACGCTCTAATGAGGGATCATCCAAACAAGGTCATAGCAAAGGCCAGAAATTCAAAGGCAAGTGTTATAATTGTGGGAAGCCTGGCCACCGTGCTAAGGATTGTAGGAAGCCAAAGAATCTCAAGAAAAATAACACTGAAGCCAATATGGTTGACAATGCTACAGATATGCTTGATAATATGAGTCTTTCAGCAGTTGTAATGCAATGTAACTTGGTTGGAAATACCAAGGAGTGGTGGGTGGACACTGGTGCCACCAGGCATGTATGTGCAAACAAATGGATGTTCTCTTTTTACACTCCTGTGAAGCAAGATGAATAACTATATATGAGAAATTCCTCTACTTCAAAGGTTGAAGGCTTTGGAAAAGTGGTTTTGAAGATGACTTCTGGAAAAGTCGTGACACTTAATGATGGCTTCATGTGCCTGATATTCTCAAGAATTTAATTTCTGGATCCCTCTTAAGCAAGAATGGTTTTAAGCTTGTATTTGTTTCTAATAAGTTTATACTTTCTAAGAATAATATGTATGTTGGAAAAGGTTACCTTAGTGAGGGCCTTTTCAAAGTTAATATAATGACTGTCACCAATAATGGTGCTATTAATAATAATATTGCTTCTATCTATATGCTTGAGTCCTCTAATTTATGGACTCAAAGATTAGGACATGTCAATTATAAATCCATTAAAAATTTAATTCATTTAGAATTATTGCCTAAAGTTGATTGTTCAAATAAAGATAAATGTCAAGTATGCATTGAATCAAAATTTACTAAGTTATCGTTTCCTCCTGTTGAAAGATCAACTGAGTTGTTAGATTTAATACATACTGATATATGTGACTTGAAATCTGTACCATCTAGGGATAATAAGAAATATTTTATTACATTTATTGATGACTGCAGTAGATATTGTTATGTATATTTGCTTAATAGTAAAGATGAGGCTATTATTGCTTTTAAACAATATAAAAATGAAGTTGAAAATCAACTTAACAAGAAAATTAAAATAGTAAGGAGCGATTGTGCGGGAGAATATGATGGTCCCTTCAAGGATTTTTGTATAGAATCTGGTATTATACACCAGACTACTGCTCCTTATGCTCCTCAATCAAATGGGATTGCAGAAAGGAAAAATTGGACATTAAAAGAAATGATGAATGCATTATTAATTGAGTCCGGTTTACCACAAAAAATCTTAGGTCCGATTCTTAACCTTTTAGGTTTAGGAACCTCAACCTTTGCCAAGCACCCCCACACTTTTAAATATTTTAAGGAAGGTTTCTTTCATTTCCATATTTCATATGGTATGTTTTTTATCATTTACGTATAAGCATCGGCATTCTTTGAGTTATCAGTGTCTCAGTATAAATTACTATAGGTGGTTTGGGTCTTCTTGAACAAATCTCATAATCTTCTCTTGTACCATTGCTTTCCAGGTATTCTTCTTCGTCAATGAATTTTCGTTATTCCCAATAATAGGGCTCGGTAAAAGATCGCTTCTTCCAAAGCACGTCCCGTTCGTTCAGCTCGCAACAATCCAATGAGTTCACCGGGTTATGTTCACAAAGTTTTTAGGGTCAGAGGAGGGTCATTTGATCTGTTTTCACCACTCTTAAAATTTCTGTTCTGATTCCATCAACTCTCAGTTTTCAGAATATAGATAGCATGAGAGACCAATATAAACTCGACACAACATGGCTTGGTTCGATTAAATTTTCAACAGAACATAAACTTTAAACCTTATATTAGTAGTGCTCTGTTTTGGTGCATTAATAGCAGCTACACAGAAACTAAATAAGACTCTAAAATTGACATGCATGAACTGAATCCATCCCTCAACCTTACATATATTTTCAACACATGATTTCCATTACTTGAAACACATATTTCCCCCTTCTTGGAGCAATAATTCCGAACAGCCACAACCTTTAGAACCAAACGTCCAATACCCCAAACAGCACCCAACATAATCAGACCAACCCAAATGCATGAAACATCAAATCCATAAACATAAGCTTCAATCTATGGTTTATCATGGATACTTCTCTTATTCTTTAACTTTTTCTCACTAAACCCCAACTTCCAACATCATCGACTTGTAAAATACTCATTATATAGAGGAAGTACAGGTGGATTTGTGTACTAGGCACTTACCTTGGTCCAAAGATGGCTTTGCATGAGGATTCCAACACCTCTTCTTCTTCCTTCGTCCTCTGATCTCACACTCTCGGTTTCTCTCCCTCTCCATTCTGAACTTTGGCCGAGATGGAGAAATGGGCTATTGTCCAAAATGAATGTGAAATGGGGAGGAATAGGTGCTGACCGATGGGTAATTGAATAAATGAAATAAATAAATAAATAAATGTGGTGCTGCATGTCTGATGTGGCGTGAAATAAAGGAGGGAGGTGGATGTGTGTTTACATGTGGCAGAATGGGAAATGATAAATGAGGAAGGGGTAATAGGTGTTGTGCTGTTGAAATATTTAAGAAGAGGAGTGTGGGGTCCATTTCAAATTAATCTTATTTGACAATCTTTGATTCTCAACAAGGCATTTGTTTGCAATCTAATCATTCCCCAATTTAATTGCAAACAATAAATAAGTGATAGAAATTAATCCTTAATTCTTCAATTAATTTATTTAGGCTATAAAATATTACCTCTAAAATATTTAGGGCACAATAATTTTACGGGAAAATATGCTTTAATTTTTAAATATTAGCTTTAAAATTTATTAAGGCTAAATTTTCCATACTTAATCGCATATTATAATTTAATTCTAAAATTCTAAATTTTGGGATGTTATAGGAAGCCCTATTTCAATAATATAAATCCAGCTAAAACGGCAGTGCACGTGGCATTGGAGTTTTTTTTGCTATTTGCAATCCGTGAAAACTGTGTTTATTGGCTGAAACAATATTGACATTCCTTGATTAGAGCTCGAAGGGGAAAGGAGTGAAATAAAATAAATAGGATAGGTAGAACCTTTAAAGAAATCCAACCTCATAAAATAAACCGATAAAGCAGTCGGAGACGGCGACAATGAGACTTTTAGCTTCAGAGGGTTGACAGCGGTTGATCGTTTCACCTTTCCCACACAAGCGCAAACGGCGTTGGAGACAAGAGTGAGGCTCAAACACACAATGGAAAGCAGAGATACAAGGAGGGATGAGGCTCAAACACACAATGGAAAGCAGAGATACAAGGAGGGAGGGAGGGAGGGAGGGAGGGAGGGAGGGAGGGAGGGAGGGGGGAGAGAGAGAGAGAGAGAGAGAGAGAGAGAGAGAGAGAGAGAGAGAGAGAGAGAGAGAGAGAGAGAGAGAGAGAGAGAGAGAACTGATTTGAAATTGCCTTCTTCTCTTTTGTCAGTGTTAGTAGTGAGTGTTTTTGTCATTTCACTACACAATTGCATGTTTTCTGACATGCAATTGTGTAGTGAAATGACTAAAAAGGCCTTTTCTTACATGTATAAAATTATTTAATTATTTAATTATTTCTCTACGTTTTTATTATAAAATTATTTAATTATTTAATTACCTTTCTTATTTGACATTATTAGGCTTAATTGGCCCTAATGACACGGGATTTTCCATTTTATGGGGGAAAAAAAAAAGGCCAGAACAATTATATGTAATTATATTCTTGAATAATGTTGCCCGTGCTGTACGTTTTTATTATAAAATTATTTAATTATTTCTCTATCCCCCCACCACCTTTCTTACCCGACATTATTAGGCTTAATTGGCCCTAATGACACGGGTTCCTCGCTATTTTATTAGGCTTAATTGGCCCTAATGACACGGGTTCCTCGCTATTTTGCGTCATTTCAATTATATTCATTACAGCGACCATATATAACACAAGGCAATTCGGTGACTCCTGACTCTGTCTTTAATTATAAACATCCTCACCGGCCGGTTCAAATCGAATCCTATAGTACATCTCTGCCTCGCCATGGAATCTTCGACGGCTATTTCCACGGTGACGCAGAAACTTAAGCTTCACTTTATTATGATACCTTTCATGGCGCCAGGTCATCTTCTTCCCATGGTGGACGTGGCCAGACTCTTGGCTCGGCAAAATAACGTGAAGGTGACTATCATAACCACACCTCTAAATGCGGCTCGACTTCGACAAAGTATAGATAGAGAGGTGCAGAACTGTGGCTCATCACCAATCAACGTTCAACATTTTCGATTCCCAAATGTCGAGAATGGTTTACCAGAGGAGTGTGAGAGCTTAGACACTGTACCTTCAAGTAATCTTTTGTTCAACTTTGCCATAGCCACGACTATGTTGCAGAAACCAGTTGAAGAAGTCTTTGATAAGCATGTTAGTCCCTCTACTCCCACCTGTGTCATATTTGACAAACAACTTCCCTTTGTGGCTGATATTGCCAAGAAGCACAAAGTTCCACGAATTACTCTCGAATGTCATAACTGTTTCAATCTATTATGTAACTACATTCTGTTTAATAATCCTAAAGTCTATGAGAACGTGTCCGAATCAGAATCACTGGTTGTGCCTGGATTGCCCCATAGGATTGTGTTGAAAAAATCTCAGCTTCCCGAGTGGTTTTCGATTGACAATGGAGAGTTCAGTACTTTGTTTGAAAACATAATGAAAGCTCAAGAAGAAGCACATGGGGTGATACTGAATAGCTTTGATGAGTTGGAAGAAGAATACGTGAAGGAGTATAGAAGAATCACAGGTGGAAAGGTTTGGTGTATTGGTCCAGTCTCACTTTCAAACAAGGACAACTTGGCTAAGGCACAGAGAGGCAGAGCAGGCTCAAACGAAGAAGAAGGTCAATATTTGAAGTGGCTTGATTCATGGCCTGCAAGATCTGTCATCTATGCCTGCCTTGGAAGCTTAAACGATGCGCCACCAAGACAATTGATGGAGCTAGGTTTGGGACTGGAAGCTTCAAAGAGGCCATTCATTTGGGTGCTGAGAGATTCACACAAGAGCGACGAAATGAACAAGTTACTGAAGGAAAATGGATTGGAGGAGAGAGTTAAAGGAAGAGGACTCATAGTAAGAGGTTGGGTGCCTCAATTGATGATACTGTCACACACTGCAACAGGGTCATTCTTAACACACTGTGGATGGAATTCAACACTTGAAGGTATATGCAATGGTGTGCCACTAGTAACATTTCCTCTTGGTGCAGAGCAGTTTTATAATGAGAAGGTGGTTGTTGAATTGTTGGAGATAGGTGTGAGGGTGGGAGTTGAGAGTAATGTGCATTTTGGGGAAGAAAACAAGTATGGGGTTCAAATGAAGAGGGAAAAAGTGAAGGAGGCAATAGAGAAAGTGATGGGTGAAGAAGATGAAGAAAGTGAAAGAATAAGAGAAAGAGCAAGGAATTATGCAGAGAAAGCAAACAGAGCAATGGAGAAAGGTGGATCTTCTTACCTTAACTTGTCACAGCTGATTGAAGACATAACACAACTTGTCATCAGGTGTAGGGTTGAAGATGATGGTGAAGCTTAACCATAATGGTATGATCCCCAATCTCACGTATCTCACGTATCAGAGGCAGAGAAATAGGGAAGTTTGAATCAGTCAATCAGTCTCGTATTTATTTTATTATTTTAAAATTAATGGTTGAGTCTGTTCTTGATATTTATTAAGAATAAGTTCATGTTGAGCCAGTTGGAGTCCACTATTCCGATCCATCAAGCGTATTTTTAGTCGTCCATTATGAGTCAGTCTCTCGATTATGTAATTGTTTTCATTGTAATTGTGTTTTTACTGTGCGCGCACTCTTCTAAATTCTCTTATCAGTGAGATTCTTGTTGTGAGAGTGTTCAAGAGAGAGTGTTATTATTATTTGCCTCTGTTTCCATATTTTTCATTTTGTTTATAACCTCATGCTCATGCTGTTTTTCCTACCCTTTTAATTCAAAATAAAAAAAGAATGATGTGTTTTGTGAGAGTATGGACAACACTCAGGGGAAATTAAATCAGAACCACTATTTTATTATTTATGTCTATCTTCCATTATATAATGAATCCATTGAACGTATCTTCCAGTATAGAGCTTTCATGGTGGGGTATAAATATTTGTAGCCCATATTCTAAGGTTATGACAAAGTATTGTACGTCACTTTTCTAGAAATGTAGTTTTAAATTATTTCAAAAACACACTAAACATACTAAACATATAGAAATACTTGCACATATTTATTACAACACTATTTCTCCATGTCACAAAACTAACTATTTTATAGGGTTGGATACATAGTATTACCTCCAATCCTAGTTAAAACTAGTTGACTTAGTTTTTGGAAAGTTTAAGAAAACAAAATAAATTACATTAAAATATTTATATTTGTTGTTTTCCTCTAAATTAATTTGTTTGACTTATAAATTGATATATGATGCAATGATATACAATATATGTTATGATTAAGTAACTTATTTAGCTTCCATAATCTCTCCAAACAAAGTCAACTAACTCGAAACGAATGTAGTAATTATTATACCCCAAAAAAGGTAAACCAACAAAGCTTAGCACAATTATTAGATGGTTGGATCCCTTAAACATGATGTCGTAATTGAGTTTTCATTATTAATTTAATTGACAAGCTATCGATTTAGTGACCTTTAGTAAGTTTTGTTGAGAAACAAGCTGATTAACTGCATGGAAAATATTTTGTTGAGAGAGGCAAAACTCACTTTAGTGACCTTTACACTACAAGAAGATTTGCCTCAAACTATAGGCTCGGGGATACTCTTGGATTCTGACAAAAAGAAACTAGTTCGGGGGAATTGCTGTGATGTCACACAAACAAAAAACTTAATTGCAGGAACCAATTGAAGAACTCTTTGAAAAGCTTTGTCCCTCTCCAACCTACTTGATATTCAACAACACCTTTCTTTTCTACCTGATATAGCCAAGAAGCTCCAAGTTCCAAGAATAACATTCGATGGTACTAACTGTTTCACTCTATTATGTGATCACAGTCTGTATAATTCTAAATTCTACGAGAATGTGTCAAAATCAGAACCATTAGTTGTGCCTGCAGGATTGCCCCACAGAATTGTGTTTAGAAAATCTCAGCTTCCCGAGTTGTTTGCACTTAACACGGACCAACGCAGTGATTTTCGTGAGAAAACAAGGAAAGCTGAAGAAGAAGCATATGGGGTGATAGTGAATACCTTCGAAGAGTTGAAAGAAGAAAACGTGAAGGAATATAGAAGAGTTACAGGAAGAAAGGTTTGGTGTATTGGACCATTCTCACTCTCCAACAAGGACCAATTGGATAAGGCTAAGAGAGGCAAACCAGACTCAAAGGAAGAGGATGAATGCGGCAAATGTTAAACTGTGTAATCTATGCCTGCAGGAAATGGAATCTTAAATGGTCTGCAGGATCTGTAATCTATGCCTGCCTTGGAAGCTTAAACTGTGTACCGCTAGAGCAACTGATGGAACTAGGTTTGGGAGTGGAAGCTACAAAGAGACCATTCATTTGGGTGCTGAGAGATTCATACAAAGGAGAGGAAATGGACAAGTTACTGAAAGAAGATGGATTGGAGGAGAGAGTAAAAGGAAGGGGACTCGTATTAAGAGGTTGGGTGCTTCAAGTTTTGATACTGTCACACACAGCGATTGGAGCATTCTTAACACGCTGTGATGGAACTCAACACTTGAAGGTATATGTAGTGGTGTGCCATTAATAACATTTTCTCTATTTTCTGATCAGTTTTATAATGAGAAGGTGATTTTTCAACTATTGGAGATAGGTGTGAGTGTGGGAGTTGAGAATGCTGTTCGTTTTGGGGAAGAAGAAAAGTATCGGGTTCAAGTGAAGAGGGAAAAGCGAAGGAGGCAATAGAGAAAGTGATGGGTGAAGAAGATGAAGAAAGTGAGTGGATAACAGAAAGAGCAAGGAATTATGCAGGGAAAGCAAACAGGGCAATGGAGGAAGGTGGATCTTCTTACCTTAACTTATCACTGCTGAATGAAGACATATCAGATGTGTTGATTATATGTGGGGTTGTGAATTCTGTATTATCGATTCCTATATATTGGTTTATATAATGCGATTTTTGTGTATTCATTAAAGAGAAAGCTTCAACCTAGCTAGCTATACTTGAAAGTGTATAAATGTTTTTTTAAGACAAATTGGTTTTTCCGCCAATTAACCTAGTGGCAGATTGAGTTTGATCCCGCTTGATTGTTACCTCACGTAGTTAATGCATACCTTTTTTTATATTTTATTTTTAAAAAAACAGAATGGTGTTTTGGTGGGAGTTTGGACTGCACAGATTAGAAATTAATTTAGAACTACTATTTTATCATTTATGTTTATCTTCTCTTAAAGTCATTTAGTCATTTATATAAGGATAAGGTGCAAAAATACCTTAGCTTATGTTTGTTTGGATTGGCAGTGACAGAAGTAGTTTTTTTTTAATCTGACTTTTGGAGCTTAAGTTAAGGTAGAAGTTAGATAGTACAATGTAATTTATGTTTGAATTGACATTGACAGAAGTGACATTTTTTTTTAAAAAATGAAATGTTTTTGGATGATAATTTAAAAAACAAATTTAGATAGAAAATTATTAAATAATTAATACATACATACATACATATGTATGTATACATATGTATATATCTATCTATCTACATATATGTATGTATGTATGTGTGTGTGTGTACACACATATGTATACATACATATACATATATGTGTGTGTGTGTCTGTGTATACATACATAGATACATACATATATATATATATATATATATATAGAGAGAGAGAGAGAGATACACACACATGCACTCATGCATACACACAGTGATAATTTAAGAGAAAAATTTAAATTATATAAAATAAAAATAGTTAATTTATTATTAAAAAAATTGAAAACACTAAAATACTTAATTAAATATATTTAAAGGATAAAAATGTATATGAATTAGAAATCAATATCCCATACAAATTGGTCTCTGATAAGATGTAGTCATATATCTTATTTTTAAAATATTATCATTTAACTATAAGATGGGTAAAGAAACTTGATGTAATTACGGTACATACATGTTTATTTATATATATATATATAATGTGATGATTTTAAAATATTAAAATTAAATCATAAAAATAAAAAGTGACAACCATTAATTCCTATCTCTCACTTTCTATTAAAACCTTTTCATTATTAATATTTATTTCATTTAATATTAGTTTTTGTTTTGGGGGGGGGGGGGGGGGGGAGGACAGCATTTGCTAAGGTTTTGGGCTGAAGCACGCGCACTAACCAATGATGTAAACCCAAACATTACCTATTGGCCAAAATGGCTTTTTCCAATAGAGAAGTCAATTTGAAGGTGGCAAACGCTATCCCAAATAGGCACAATATCAAAAAAAGAACAACAAATTTTTTAACATTTCAAACTGCGTATACTATAGCTCAGTGCATGCCAGACCTTTCGTCGTTAGATTGCAGAAGTTGCCTAAGCAATGCAATTGGGGGCTTTGGCCTGTGTTGTTATGCGAAGCCAGGAGGAAGAGTTTTGTAAGAGAGGAATTACGAAGGAGGTGGGTTGGGGAGGGAGGGGGAGAGAGAGTTTTAAAGGTTAAGAGATAAAAATGCCATCAGTTTATATATGGATATACATATCCAAAAAGTATATGACGTTGGATGCACTTCTAATAAAAGTTAATAAGATTTTTGAACCAAAAAAGTAACAGCAATTACCTTCTTCTAACGGTGGTGGCATTTTTATCCCATTTTAAAAAATTCATATGCACTTTTGCATTAAAAAAAATTATGTATGAACACTATCTAGATCAACTTATACATTTATATGCCATATATATATATAATATAATATAATATTTTATATTGCACTGCCCACAAAATTCATTTCTACCATATCTCTATATAAAAATTTTCAGCCCCGCTTAAAAATTTATCTGCCGTTTCTTTTGAATTTTTTAATTGACATTTAATAGTAAATGAAATATGATGAACTTTTACCTAGCCTCCTTTATGAGAAAATTTGATAACACGTCCTCAAATTTCATAATCTATGAGCTAACATGTGTAACACCCCAAATTCCGAAGATAAATCGTGCTTAGGTGACACGTGGTTTTATAAAAATTTATCGAATTTTGAGGTGCTACAGACTTAGCGTTTTTGCGGAAACGGAGAGCATGTACTAAAAATTTGAACAATTGAGTAGTGATATAAAAATACTCGGACATATGCCGATGCCCGACGTATACCGATATATTATAAATTTCCCGAAGGATTGTTCATGTGACAAAGAATACAAAACTTTATAATTACAATTCTTACATGTAACTATACCCTCTTCACCCAAGCCTTGAGTAGACTTGGGGCATAGATCCTAACTCGTTAAATCATCTCATTTGGCCAGCCGGGTAGGTCTAGTGGAAGTCTCACCGTGCTAGGGTGACCGATTGATCGAACCACATAGACGACCCTTCTAGTTTAAGCACCAAATGATGTGAAGTAACTTTATTAGATTCATGCCATAAGGTAGGTTCGTTGACTTTCTTCCCGTATTTTTTTGACCGGTGCCTCCTCACGGCTCCGTCCATTAATGCTCCTTCTCATGGCTCCATTCACAATGTCTTCATAAATCCCGATTCCTTTCCCGAACCTCTAGTCAAGTCTAAGATTCAAAACAAATTGAATCTTAGGTAACGCTTAACCTCATATGAAAAGTATAACAAAGATATGTATGACGATATTCATTACATTTTAGCATTAACCAATACATAGCACACAAAGACATGTAAGGTTACAACAATACATAAGCACACGCAGATGTAATGTCAAAACAACAACAAGACATAGCACACAAAGACATGTAAAGTTATCTATACAAATCCATGTATAGTTGAATAGTCCGCACCACTGTGCCACGATGTACACTCGTGTCCTCGCTAGGAAAACAATCTCACGGCATTATCAAGACTATAACCCGTATCAAGTTCGAATGTATATAAACGGTGAATCAAGACAGAGTCTTAACCACGGTGCATGACCCAAGACCAAGTCTTGTCCATGACTCTATGAAATCATTCCATCTCATACATGCATACAAGACATATCAGAGTTAAAGTTACTGTACGCGAACGTACCTTCCTTCCGTGTGAATAGTAATTTACTATTTATGTATACGGTACTATTCATAAATACAGTATTTATGAATAGTAATATGTCCGTCCTTCAAATCGACTCCGGAATCCTCGGATATCCTAACATATTACCATATTGCTTAGAATAATATCCAAAAGGTTAATTTACCTTTATACCCTTGGTGGATTTGTTATTACCATTTTGCCATTACATTTTATTTAATAAAAACGTTACTTTCAGCATTATGGCCAGATTTACTTCTAACTTTAAAAATTCATAAGTAATTCTAGAAAACTCGAAACGAGGATCCGTAAAATTCCCCGGAATCCTTAGGATGTCTAATTTTGTGTAAAAATACTGGTTCTTTCCCAGATTTTATGAACAGTTCCCAGTTTTCACGTGTTCATCATCTGCCCAGAAAATTTTCAGAAAACGTAGCCCAACTTTGGACATTTTTATCTTCTAGCACAGAACTCGAAATAATACATTCTAGGTATATTTGAAAAGGTATATATGTCTACTTTAACCATGAAGTTTCTCAGAATTTTAGAACTTCATCTTCAATATAAAATACTGACGTTTTTACCCCTGACTTCAAAAATTGCTAACCGATAAAATTTCGCTAAAGCTTCGCTTACTTTATGATTAGCTTCCAAAAATTCTGCTATATAATCTTTTCCATCATTTTTTCGAAATAAAACCATTTCTAACCATAAAAACATGAAAATAAAATTACTCTAGCATATTTAAGATCAAAGCAACTTCTATCTATGAATTTAAAACTAGAACTCAAGAACTAGAGAACTTACCCTTGAAGAACCTTGCTACTACTTCTTCCTTGCTCCAAGAACTTCACTCTACTCACTCTCTAATCTTAAAATCAGATACTTTGAGCTGATTTTGGTGTGAAGAATATGAAGAGAAGAGCCTTCTATTTATAGCAAAAATTCAAGACTATTTCAACTACATTTTTTCCTTAACCAAACACTCAAACCAAACCCTCAAACCAAACACTCAAACCAAACACTCTTACACCAAACATTCATACCAACTTATACATATCTACCAATATCCAACTACCATTTAATATTTATTTGCAAATATTAAATAAGTATTGGAAAATAAAATCCTTAATTCCATATAAGAATTTTCTTCCATAATTAACTCTCTAGGTCATAAAATATTGGTTCTAAAATTTCTAGACCAAAAAGTATCCTCTAACTATTTTTCCTTGAATTATTGGGAAAATAGGCCTCAAAATCCAGAAAATAGCTTTAAAACTATTTAGGCCAAATTTTCATAATAAATTCTCATAAAATATTTCTTATTTCCAAATCCAAAGATTTGGGATATTACATTCCTTCTTTTGGTTATAAATTAATTACCTTTTTATGTGCTATTTATGTCATATTAAATAGCTCCTAAATAATGTCTCATAATTAACCATTCGTTAATTAATTCCAAAGTGGAATTTGAATGAAAATATAATCAATAGATTATAATTTCTTGAGACAAATATTCACCTTTGTATTTAATATGTATTATTTATCAAAATATAGTATTTATGATAAATAGGAATTTTAGGGTATTACAACATGCATACTCCTAAAAAATCAAGCTTATATTAATTACAAGTCATTATCTGCATTTTGACCTTCCCAAATAAACGTTTTTTTTTTAAAACTTCCGAAATATACCGTTTAAAAGTTTTGATGGATCTTTCTGAAAAGATGTCGATATCAACCTAACCCAGTATATAAGTTGCTGTTTATATTTTTTTTATTAATATTTTTTGGTCCAAATTAAACACACACAAAAGACAATGTGTTGTGTCTATTATAGATGAGTTTTAGAACGTATTAATTCACAAAATTCAATAGCACACATTCCTCATAATAATCACTTACAAATATACAATTTTGAGTTTTAAAAAGGATTTAATTATAGATCAGTTTAATAATATAAAAACATATAGATAGATAAGAGTCAAATGGAGTGATCTTAATTTCTGTAATAGATTTTTTTTTTCAATTTTTTGTATATTAGGTCTGTATCATATTTCAAATATTTTTATTTATGATATAATATTTTTAATTTTCACCCTATCATTAAAATTTCTGGGTCCACAACTATAGAAGAGTTCATATTGATTGACTTTATTGTTATAAATTGTTTGTTTAAGAATTACACATCTCCATAAAATTTTTCTTCAACTTCTATACACTTTGCTTTATAATCTCGCCCCCCTCATCTACAAATCCTCACTTCGCCCCTGCATTCTATTCTAGCATATCTTCCGGTTAATATAGAGCCCTCATGAGGTACAAAAATGTAAATGGCCCGTATTCTAATGTATGATGACAAAGTATTGGTCCTTGACCAAGAAAAGACAAAGTATTAGTCATTTTTCTAAGAGGCAAAAACTAAGAGATGAAAGAACATTTGTTAGTTTATAACTTTATATGCTACTCCTCATGGATATATTGATCTAATTTAATTAGATTCAAGAAGTTAGTTGAGCTAGTTAATATGACATGTATTTTCTAAAACACCTAACCATCTTCTTTAATCCTCTCATTCATTCTCCTCCTTGATTATTGTTGAAAAAGTTTTAATAGGGGTAAATTAGGAAAAGATTGACAAATATGAAAACTATGTCTTATATTTAAGATTAAAATCAAGTCCACAATTATGCCTTATATTAAGGAGCAAAGGAGTATTTAATATTTAATCTACATATATTTAATAAGGCTAAGATTATGAACCAAACAAATTTTTTTAGATAGAATTAACGAGAATTTTAAATTTTTCTTTAGTTTTGATGAAATATATAGAAATAACTTAAAATATGGAGAGTAGAGTGGTGTCTATGTATTGCTAGTAAAACAGATCTTGTCCTAAATTGGAATAGCGTATATATGTTTCTTAGTGCCACATTTTACTCTAAAGTGATTTATCATATCTGTTTACCCCTTAAAAACCATTTGTCACCCAATATACACCTTTGGAAAGATCAAAACTTAAAACTTTTTTCTTAAAGTTTGCATATTGAAGAACAATTCTCAAATATCATCATCAGTGTCTTCAAGCATGATTTAATTATCTAAAATAATTGTTTAACATTTAGAAGCATTAAACAACAAACTTAAATTAGTTTCTAAGCTTCCAAATTCAAACAGCCCCCTTGTTACAATTCTGAAATTTTTTCCATCATATTGCAGCCTCTTTAAATAATCTAATACTCATAACTAACTCTTATATTAAGAATAGAAGGTAAAGTTATTTAATTTCCTTAGAGCCTATAAACGCTCTATATATCCTAATAAAAACATGCTCCAAACTTCAACATGTAATTGCATATAACTACATTCTACTTCATATATCATCCATACAAATCTTGCTTGGTCTATGATTATTCCACTTGTTCCTCAATTTCTCTCACTAGAACCAAGTTTTGTTTCATAATCATCTTGCAAACTACTCATCAAATTAAATCAAGAAAATAATGGTAGAATGTGAATCTAGACACTTACCTTAGTTTAGAATGCCACTTGCATGTAGGATAAACCTTCACCTCCTTCAACTTCTTCTTCGATCCTCATCTTCTTACCCCTTGGGGATCCCACATGCAAGCTTGCTACATAAACTTTAGACTTGTGTTACACACCTACGGTCTCGCCCTTCCGGGTGGCGGGTAGTGTGGTACTTTACTTTTATTTCATTCTAGCTTATTTTTCCCAAGTTAATTATTGTCACACATCAGAGTATAAGCAGCAGAGCACGCATCGGTTTGGACAAAAATATACTGATAAAAATACGAAAGGATAAATTTTCCCCAGAAGGATCAAAATATAGCATCCGGATAATGATGCCTGACAGGCCAAAATAAAATAATACAGTCATCTGATAACCAAAATAAATATCCAAAAATAACAGTCACCAAACGTCCACCTCCACACTACTCCAGCTCCGGAGCCTTACCTCTGTCTCCCTGCTCCAGTCTCGAACTACCAGATGGCTTAAAAGGGGCTGAGATTCAAAATTTGAATACCAAAGTAACTGTTAATCTCATAGAAAATGTATGAACAATGCATGTAAGAAAACCATAAATAAACAAATACCACATATCATTTAGTATCAAGGCACACAGCCAAATCCGGAACTAGCAATCCTTATAGCACACAAAGACACCACCGGCACGGCACGGCAGACACGTTAAGGCTGTTTATGCACATAACATGTTCCGGTTCCATAACGCTTGGAAATAAATGATAACTAAATATATATAACATAACATGGTAAAACATACATAGACAAGTCGCAGAGAGTATATGAGTATTAAGGTTACTACCGGGCAAAATCGACTACTGCCTAAAAATAATTTCTCCGGCGCAAAGGATTACAATTAAACCTAAAATAATAATAAAATATAAATATAATTAGTTCCACTTCAATAAATATTTTCTTTGGTAAATTAAAATAATCCCAATTAATGTGTCCATATTCACTAAATTCCTTTTCTTATTAAGGAATTTAATTTGGGCCTATATATTCTTAATTTTCGTCCTAAATCTAAAATTTTCTGAAATAAAGGTCCAACTTCAAAAATTGATAATTAAATCTAGAAAACTCCTTTTGGGTTGATTCCAAAGCCCAAATGACCCTTAATATTTCTATTTCCAACCAAAAATACTCATTTGAGCCAGACAAAGTCGAAAATTCGTCCATAGCCCAAAATACCCCTTCTGTCCGAAATAATTCCCAGTTTTCAGGGGTTATTTTGAAATATTTATTTCTCTTAGCAAACAATTCAAAAAAAAAATACGAATTATATACCAAATTAATCCTTGAGATGTCTACTTTCTCTCTATAAAATTTCATAATTTTTAAAGTCCATTTACTAGGTCAAATATCATGAAGAAGGTGACTGATTCCACAGAAATTTCCAGAAACAGCACTCCAACGTTTTTCACACTTCCATTTATATTTCCAAAATTATGATCGAAGTTCAACCTCATACAAAATCTCATTTTAAACACTTTAGAACCCTCAAAAACACTAAAGTCAACTCATATCCTCATGTATATTCAGCTGGACGAAAATCACATTTTAAACACAAATACTCAAGTTCCCATTTTAGCATCATATCTTCTTATATCATGACTAATCTTTCTTCCTAGACCTTAAATATTAAGCTTAATCCTTTATACATTCCTTTCCTCAACAAAACATACCCTTTTAGTACATATATGCTCAAGAGAACAACCATCATCAACACCAAAAACTTAGAAATCATAAGGGAGTTCAAAGGTAACTTACTTGCATTGTGTAAGCTCTTCAACAACCTTAGACCTCTTGATTCTTGTGTTTCCCTCCTTCACCTTTTAGCCTTCCCCCAAAAAAAATACCAAGAAAGGTTTCTCTTTAAGTCTTAACCTTTAGTAGTAAGAGTAGAAGAAATAGATTGAGAGTTCAAGACCTTACCTAGCTTCAATCTTCCCTTGCTCTTCTCTTGTTCCTTTGAGTGAGTTCTTGCCCTCTCTTCTCTCCTTCTCAAAACCGACCAGCAGCTCCCAATAAGAGAGAAATGGGTTTTTAATGGATCCAACTACCCAACTTGCCCTCCAAGCCACTCTCTTTCTTTATTTTTTTCATAGGCTTCTAGTACTTTTTGGCTCCATAAAATCATTTTTTTGGGAAAATTATGCACAGGTCCCAAGGACCAGAGATAATTACAATTAGGTCCCTTGAATTGACCAAATTACACAGAAGTCCCTAGGGACTTCTCTCGTAAATATGTTTGAATGTAAAATTACCATTTTGGACAAGGAGGCTATTTACAATTCCGAGGTTCAGAGGCTATTTACAACAGGAAATTCTATATTTACAACAGGAAATTCTTATTTTAACAACAACATTTTACAACCTACATTTTTTCAATTCTGAGGTCCAGAGGCTATTTACAACAAGAAATTATATATTTACAACACAAAATTCCTATTTTAACAACAACATTTTACAACATGCATTTTTTCAATTCTGAGGTCCAGAGGCTATTTACAACAAGAAATTCTATATTTACAACAGGAAATTCCTATTTTAACAACAACATTTTACAACCTGCATTTTTTCAATACCGAGGTCCGAGGCTATTTACAACAAGAAATTCTATATTTATAACACGAAATTACTATTTTAACAACAACATTTTACAACCTGCATTTTTTCAATTCTGAGATCCAGAGGCTATTTACAACAAGAAATCCTATATTTACAACAGGAAATTCTTATTTTGACAACAACATTTTACAACCTCCATTTTTTCAATTCTGAGGTCCAGAGGCTATTTACAACAAGAAATTAAATATTTACAACACGAAATTCCTATTTTAACAACAACATTTTACAACCTGCATTTTTTCAATTATGAGGTCTAGAGGCTATTTACAACAAGAAATTCTATATTTACAACAGAAAATTCCTATTTTAACAACAACATTTTACAACTAAAGTACCTACCATATTTCAGAACAATTTGCAACAACAAGATTGTATTAACAACTGAAAATGCATGTATTTACAACAATAAATTCACGTATTAACAACAACTTTATTAAATCCTATCAGAACTTGTAACTAAACCTTCCATCATCACATCAACCGAAAACCAATAAAACAGTAGTAGTCCCCGTGTTACTCCTCTGTTACCTTCTCAAAAAACATAGTACAATGTCATTAACCCTACCCAATAGCATGAAACCCCAACTTCAATGATAAAGATGATATCTTTAGCAAAATCTTAGCATTACTTACCTAGGTACTAGGTTATAGTCCACTAATGAGCTCAAATTTCAACCCTTCACGCTCTGAATGCAACGAAGAAACACCCACAGAATAAATTATTCAGCAAACGTAGAGTACATGACAACTGCAAAATCTATGTTTCCCTAGAACATGAAAATGTCACTTACTTGCCTTAAACGTTGGAGATTCATCCACCTATCTTGCCTACGTGATTTCTCTCGTTTTCCCTTTTTGACAAATCCAGTTCTCCCGCGTTCGAAAAGTTTGCTCTGACTGTTTATTGTTTCCTTATTTATGCAGTATGGGCAACAAAGTAATTTTGCTTCCACAAATAATTACAGAGAAGTCCCTAGGGACTTCTGTATAATTTCATGAATTCAAGGGACCTAATTGTAATTATCTCTAGTCCTTGGGACCTGTGCGTAATTTTCCCATTTTTTCCCCTTCTCTTCCCTCCTTGGCCGAGACACAAGAGTGGTTGGGGGAGAGATTTAGTTTGAAATTTTGGTTCAAGCATTTATGAGATGGATGATGTAAGGTGGATGATGTAATCTTGCTTACCTATGCATGACTTCACAACTTTTTCAAACTTCAAAGTTGAATTTCCTCTTCAAGTCATTAAACTTCTGGAGGTTGTCCTTGCTTCATGAATCCATCTTTCTCTTCTCTCTTTTATTTTGGACGAAAAATGGGGCCTCTCATATGGGCTAAAAAAAATTATTTTAACTCTTAGCCCATTTATCTCAAGTTCTTGGATAATTACTTGTCACTTTCTTGGGCATATTTGGAATTTTATGCTCTTTTCTCTATTTCTTCCATTATACATTTTGCCCAAGGGTAAAAAGGGAAAATATAATATGTTTTGACTTCCATTGTCATTTCTTTCTTGAGGTTGTCCCTAACCATAATTATTTAACTAGACATAAACAAATAATTTTGTAACATCCCAATTTTTACAGCGGATTTTTTTTTTCAATCAGAGTAGAGCATTGGAGCGAATGAGTAACTGAACCATAACAAAACATTAACCATAGTGCAATAGTATAGATACAGTCATCCTAGTGTTCAAAAGTAAATACATTGACGGTAATTAAATCTCCGTCTTGAATCCTACTCCGGCCGCTTGCCCCTGTCTCCAACCCTTGGTCCTCCGCACACGAAGCTACTGTTTGAGATCCAATTCCAATTTGGATCTCGTGAATTCGTTAACCTTATGCTCAAATAAAACAAAGATATCGACAATGTATTCATAACAATACAAAGCAAAAGATATCAACACATAAGCACAGAGCAGATGTATGATCAATACAATGACATAACATAAGCACAAAGCAGTATGTAAAGTCCCACAACATATTTGCACATACCTTGTGCCACGATCACAACACGTGTCCTCAGCGCTAGGAAAACTCATACAATATTACCAATACTATAACCCGTGTAAACTGTAAGTACGATTGACGACCCTAAACAGAGCCTCAGCCTATGAACGTATCTATCACATATATGTATATGAGCAGCATAGAGTTAGGGTTACAGTACGCGTCCGTACCTTCGTTGACGGTACTTCGGTACGTTTGATAGAAAACGACACTTCTGACAAAAAACGACACGTTTGATGTAAATGTACGACAACGGCGCAACAATGTTCGTGATCAAAGATATCCTATAAGGATAATATCACATTTATCAATATTTAGCATCATAACAGACATTTTAGGTACAAATTACCATTTTGCCCCTAGTTTGACTACTCGGCGAAATTTCGCCAGAGCTTCGCTACTTTGACTCTAATTTTTTCCAAAATTTTGCCATATCTCTTCCTCCAATATATTTTTGAAATAAATATCATATTTATCCCTAAAACATGATATCTAAACTATCTTGGCAAATTAAAGATATGCATAGCATTTCTACTATAGCTTTCGAAAGAACTACTAAAGCTTAAGACTAGGGACCGAAGAAATTACCCTGGGCTTCGCTACAATTTTCTCCGGACTCCTCCTTCTCTCTAGAACTTCTCTCTATTTCGAATTAGGCAAGGAATTGGTGTGAAGAAATGAAATGGTTTGAAGGCTATTTATAGAAAAATTTGTGCACTATTCACACTTTATCGATCGGTTTTCGTAGTCGGATCTAGGGTTTTTGAGAGACTTTATCTTGGCCCTTCATTGTGTGTGCCGACCTCTCCCCCTCCCCAAAGTCAACAAAATGATGTCATGCATGATGTCATCTTGTTGCTTTATGCGACTGTACCGATAAAGTTCCCTGTTCGGTGTTCCAATCGCGTAATTTTAGCGAATCTCAAAAATACAACAGCACAGCGCTGAAGTTCTACTCTTCCTCTTTGGAAATATCTGGGTTAACAAAATTTTTGATCCCATTAAGGGTATTCCGTAGTCTGCTGAAGATTTTCGGATAAACGATGTCGGTTACGGAAATGACCTCCGGTTACGCCAACTTCTGGGTAAAAATTCACTGGTTCATAATATGTCCTGACCTAAGAAACCTAGTTCATGGTTTATCACAACGGTCTTGTTTTCCATTGGTTCTCGTTTCTACTATCTGCCCTTTTCTCTTTTTATCCTGTCTCTTAATCACTCTGTCGGTTTCGGAAATGACTTCGGAGACAGCTCACTCCGGATAAAATTATACTCGTTTGTAATAAGTCCGGACGTCGCCTACTTAGCTCACCTATTTTGGGATATGATTTTATTTCTCTTGGTTCTCATTTAGCTAACTGGTCTTTCTACCGAATATATTATTATTTAATTATTTAAATATTATAATATATTTTTGAAATAGCTCAAACCCTTTTCACACTTAGTAAATTTCGCCCCCTTATTTTCTTTTTAATTAATTTTTAATTTCATTAATAATATATTTAATTTAATTAAAAAGCTTAATTAAAGCCATAATCCTACGATTAGCAGTCTTTTAAGATGTAGGGGTTTTCATGTACTTAATCTCATACATTTTTCTTAATCTTTGCCAATTAATTAGTAAGTATATTTTAGGCTAATCTTAGCCATAAACACCTAATTAAAGGGTTTTACATAATTTGCCTTAAATATTCTCTCGTTTAAGCTTAAACAATTAGCCACTAATTACTTAATTAGCCACTTACTAATTGTTGATAATTTTCTTAATTAGAATTAATCATTATCTCACAACTATTTTATTGACATTGGTATTTTATGTTCTATATAAAATATTAAAAATCATGGGGCCGTTTAGGGTTCCCAAAAATAATATTAAATTTTCTCTTTAATATTTTCAAGGAAATAATTTATTAAATTGCAAAAATTAGAGACAATATTCTCTCCTATTTTTAATAAATATTTTATTGCCTCTTAAGATTTATCATAATTTTCTCAAGATGTGTTATGGCCCAAAAACGCATTTTGGCCTTTTGGCTCTTTATTTCTTCTAATTCCCATAAAAATTACCCAAAAAAAAAGATAATTATAACTTATTTTTCGAAACCACATATTCACCTTCTTGAATTAGTCATATATTTATCTCAATATAAAATTCGAGATAAATCAATATCCTGGTATTACAAATTTCATATCCTCATCCTACTTTGATTATTTCATGCAAATAAATGTTTATCATACATGACTTCATAAAAAATTCATATATGCAAATGAATTTACATTGAGGCATATAAAAAATGAGGATGTTACACTTGCATCTTCTTAATATTTATTTCATTTAATATTAGTTTTTGGGTCAGGTGGATCACGTCTCTCACTCAATAAATTGGGTTTAGTTTCGACCTAGATCATTTTGAAGATTGGGCTTAGCTTCGGCCTAATACTTGATAAGGATTTTATTCCTTAGTTGGCTTATCTACCTTGTAAAATAATTTTCCTAAAATTTTCTCGCTAAAAATCATCCTGTAGCTCATTTTTAGATTTTTTTTAAAAAATAAAATAGGGCCTTAATGCCCCCTAAATTATGTTTTAGAATTTCCCAAGGCTTATTTTCTCCTTTATTTCCTTAAAATATTACTCCCTTCGGTCCTAATTATAAGATAACATTTGGGAGTTGGTTTTGGTCATAATTATAGGACAACATTCTAATTTTTGTCAACTTTTTCCTAAAATACCCTTATTTTATTCTCTCAAGTATGTTAGGTGAGTATATGTATGTAGGTGCGTAGACTCTTGGGTCGATTTAAACTTTTAGATATATATATATCTATTTGTATCTATGTATGTATGTGTGTGTCTACACACAAATATGAAACTTTTAGATATATATATATATATATATGTGTGTGTGTGTGTGTCTTTGTGTTTATATATGTACATAGACACACACACATATGTGGGTGTGTCTATATATTTGTGTGTAAACACACACACATATGTGTGTGTCTGTGTCTACACACAAATATATATAGAGACACACATATGTGTGTGTGTGTGCGCCTACACAAAAATATATAGACACACACACACATATGTGTGTGTCTCTTAATATATATATGTGTGTGTCTATGTACATACACAAACACACGCGCGCGCGCACACACACACACACATATATATATATATATCTAAAAGTAAAGTTTATGCACTCACATACATATACTTACCAAAAATCAAATACACTTAAAAGAATAAAACATGTGCGTGTGTGTGCGCGAGCATATATATGTGTGTAAATATATGTAAACACACACACATCTATATGTATAAATATATACACACACATATATTATATATAGAAAGATCATTATTTCAATTAGATAGCGTGTGGAAAGGAAAATTCTAGGTCAAAGAGGTATGTGGCAAGAGCTTTTGATTCACTTTTACTTATGTCATTTTAAATTTATCTAAGGGCATCTTAGAAAAATGAGTAAAATTAATTAATTTAACTTATTTCATTAATCTCCTCAAAATCGGTTAAATATGTTTTATAATTAGGACCGAAGGGAGTACTTAGTTTTGGACAATAATTTATTTTTGAGGTATTTAAATCTCAAATAACATCCCTAAGCCTCAAATATGCTTGGAAAATGTTCTACTTTTTGAAACTTCTCTTTAATTTCTGGGTATTTTTTTTCCATAATTATGCTTTGCTAATAATCACTCCTATTTATATTTTTTGACCCTAACCTTTTCATATTGTTAACTTTCGGACCAACTATACTAGCAAATATTCATGATTCGGATGAAGAGTTGATGTGAATAGGATAGATTTAATTTTAATTTTTTTATTCTTACTTTCTAAATTTCTACACTAATTGTTTTTTAAAAAAATCATAGAAAGTCATTTTTATAGCATATAGGGCTTCATATTATATTCTCGATCGATTGTTTAACAAGTCTAATAATCATTCTATTGGTATAAACAAGCACAAACTCCCCAGCGCGATGTGTGCGGGGCAACAATTCGATGAAAACATACCTTCACTTTCTACTCAACCAAATTATTAAGGATTAAGGAATTGAAAAAAAAAAAAAAAGTATCATAAAATGAATGAATTGTAATTGAAATCTACCAACCAAAAACAAAAGTTGCGGCACTAACCAAAAACACAACATGCACCACAACAATATCAGTAATTGTACTTTAATTTTATATGTTGAGCAACATCTTCATCAGCTCAAAAGCGACCTAAAATTACATTAAAATTCTAGCAGCATAATACACATATATTCCTATATGTAAGGTTAACAAGGAAATTATCACTTATGTTGCTAGACATTAATTTCTAAAGGTTTCTTTGTAAACAACATTTGTAGTTGTACGCTTTCCATGATTATTACCATCCTATATAAGAATCTTTAAACCTACAATATTGTTAACTCTTAATAAAGTAACATATAAATGTCTATGTGTGAACATGGCTTCGATAAAATTAAGCTTTGTAATGATTGACCTTGACTCTTGTTAATTGTCATTGCAAAAGACAAGTTCATAGGAAATTGCCTTCTCATCTGTGCAAAAAATTCCCTGCACGATGTGCGGATGCAACAATTCCATAATATTAAAGCACATCTGAATCTTCCACTGATCCAAATAATTAAGGAATTCAATAAAACACAGAGGAACATAAAATAAATAATTGGATTCCAAATCTACAAACACAAAATTTAAGTTGTATCACTACCTAAAACCACAACACGGATCACAACTGCATCAGTACTTGTACTCTTATATGTCCAACAACTTTTCATGATCTAAAGTGTAGGGCTACTTGAGTTCACAAAAAAAGTAGAGTCTAGATATATCTAATCACCACAAGGTCCATGTAATACGCTAAAAATCGTATTTATGATAAGTATCATATTTCGATAAATAATATCTATTGGAAATAGGTGAATATGTGGTTTCAAATATTAAGTAATAAATACCTTACTTTCTAAGGTAATTTCTATGAAAATTAGAAGAGATAAAGGGCTAAAATCCCTAAAAGGCATTTATGGGGCATAAAATGGCCTGAAAATATTATGATAAATCTCATATGGCAACAAATATTGACAAAAACTTAGGAAGTATGTTGTCTCTAATTTTAGGAATTTTTGGGATTATTTCCTTGAAAAATAGAGAAGCATAAATATAATATTATTAAAAGTACTTTTTGGCCCCATGATTTTTAATATTTTACATGGGATATAAAATACCAATGTCAAGTAAAATAGTTGAGATAATAATTAATCCTAATTATAAAAATTATCAACAATTAGTAAGTGGCTAATTAAGTAATTAGTGGCTAATTGTTTAGATTATGATATAAGTAAATTAATTAGTAAATAATTAATTTAAGGGGAGAAATTCGTAATTATTAATTAAATAAATAATAAATAAATAATAAATGAAAAAGTAGTGTGAAAAATGTTATGGCTATTTCGAATAATATCTAGATATTTGGAATTTAATAATAATATATCCGGGAAAGAGCTAACGGGACATTTGAGAATGGATAGAAATTAAATCCTACACCAAAATATAGGGATTTAGCCTATGTCATCTGAACTTTTTATAAACTAGTGAATTTCTACCTCGGAGTGGACTATCTCAGAAGTCATTTCTGAAACCAACAGAGCACTTAAGATACAGGATAAATGAGAAATAGGGCAGATAGCGAAATAAGACCCAATAGAAAATGAAATAGTTGTGACAAACCGGGGATAAGGTTTCTTAGGTCCGGACATATTATAAACCGGTGAATTTTCGTCCGAAAGCTGGTGCTATCGGAAGTTATTTAGAATCGAGCACGTTTATCCGAAAATCTTCAGCAGACCACGGAATACCCTTAATAGGATCAAAAATTTAGTTAACCCAAGTAGTTTTGAAGAGAAAGAATAAAACTTTCGTGCCTTGCTACTGAATTTTTGAGATTCTCCGAGATTGCGCGATTTGGACACCGAACTGGGAACTTTATCGGTACAGTCACATAAAGCAAGCTTGTGACATCATCTTCTTCTAGAAGGATGATGTCATCCAACACATGGATGGCAAGGATGAAGCCACGTGTCGAAGTGCGATCCAACGGCCGAAAACCAGTCTGATAAAGTGATGAATAGTGCCAAGACTTTTGCTAAAAATAGGCCTTCACCCCCTTCATTCTTCTCCACCCCAAAACCGAGTTTAGAGAGAGGTTAGAGAGAAGGAGGAGCCCGGAGAAAGTCTAGCGGAGCCCTGGGTAAGTTCTTCGGTCCCTAGTCTTTAGTTTCGGTAGTTCTTTCAGTAGATGTAGAAATGCTAGATTTATCTTTAATTTTTCAAGATAGTCTAGATATCATATTTAGGGGTAAATATGGTATTATTTTCGAAAATATTATTGGGGGAAGAGATATGTCAAAATTCTGGGGAGATAGAGTTAAAATAGCGAAGCTCTGGCGAAATTCCGCCGATTAGGGGGTCAGGGGCAAAATGGTAATTTGTACCTAAAATGCCTGTTATGATGTCAAATCTTTATAAATGTGATATTATCCTTATAGGATATCTGTAATCATGAACCGTTGTCATACCGCTGTCGTACCGTTTTCCATCAACGAAGGTACGTTCGCGTACGGTAACGCTAACTCTGATATTTATTATATGCGTATATGTGCTATGTGTATTGTATTCCTATGTGAGGTAATTGATAGCTTTGTGGAATGCTCATTGTACTGTTATTATGCTTGCTGGGTGTTGGGATACGTTGGCTAAGTGCGAACCATTGCTAAGTGCGACATATCTGCCAGGGGGCTTATATGATGTTGGGATATGCTTGTTGTTATGCTCATATACTGTCTATGTGGTGTATATAAACATGAGGTTAACCGTTACCTGAGGTTCAATGGGCATTGAACCTCAGCTCTTAACATAGCGTCAGGTTCAGGAGCACCGAGGACCGAGGAGAAAGGCAAGCAGCACGCGTAGGGACTCGACTGAAGACTTTCCTCCGTTGTTATCTACTTTTGTAAACACTCGGTTCGTCCCTTCGGTTTTGGATTCGTCATCTGCACTTCTTGTATTCTCGGTTCGCCTCTCTCGTTTTACGGATTCCGGTTACGTTTTTACGGATTACGGTTCTGTTCCTTCGTTATCCTTGAAGACATGGTGGGTGGGTGGTACAAACAAGATCAAGAATAGCAAGAATCATGGATCAAGTGCAAGATATGATGTGGGGCTTGAGAGATGACTTAAGAGCATTGGTATTGGCAATACAATCCAATAATGGGGGTCGGTTGTGGCTCGGGCAACTTGGCAATGTGAAGGAGTATAATGAAATTTTTGATGATTTTGTCACAAGATTCCAGCTCCAAATGCCGAAGAGGACCTTGTTGAAGAATATGTTAATGGATTGAAGGATGAAATCCGTGACTCGCCGAATTCTTTCAACCAAGAACCTTGGGTGGGGCTCGTGCTTATGCTCAAATTGAAGAATGGGATCTGCAAAGGCGAGCCAAGAAAGCAGAGAAGGCAAGAAGTGTATTGAAAGATAAAGAAGGTGGTTGTTCACAAAAGTCTCCTCAAGAAGTGCAAGAAGCTTCTAAGGTCCAAGAAAGTGGTGGGTCTTGTTTAGACTCCGCCAATGAATGTATCAAAGAACAAGAAGCTTCGATTGCCCTTAAAAGAACAAGACTTGTTCAGCCTCCTCCCAAGAATGTACCGAAACAAAAGAAACAAGAGGAGTGTCGAAGCTTGAGAGTAGTAACGATGGAAGTAGTCTTCCGGTCAAAACCAAGGACCCCGTGGCAAGTCGGGGTTGTGATCTTTCAATTTCTTCCAAGTCCGATTACGTATTGCCTAGGGATAATGCAAAAATCACTTCTACTTTTAATGGGTCTTTATGCTTTGACTCTACCGAAGGTTTTAGGTCTGTTTTGTGCCATATGGACGGGTGTGATTTGGGAACAAGACATCACATGTTAGTGGGTTCCATTTGGTGCCATGTAGAGTCATATTTTCTCTAGCTTATCCTGTTTTCAGCACTGTTCAACCCGCTGCAAATAAAGGGCTACGCCTAGATTGCATATTCTTGGAAGGGCGTAAGAATGTTGAAGGGTTACAACTAGATGTCACTCTCTTTCAACAAAGAACAAAATTTTAATGGGACAATGGATTTAATAGCTTCGATATGTTGTTGGGCTTAGAAGATAACATCAAACAAAAGAGCCCAATAACTCAACATTTGGGTTTCATTATTCCTACAAGAATTCTGATTTTTGTTTGGTTCAAAGGGGAGTTAGTCAAGATGCTTCTTGGTGCCTTTGGGTTTCTTCAAAATTGGCTCTCATTTTTTCGGTGTTCTCCTACCCAAAGTTTGCTGCATACTTGGTTCGGGGAGAGCCGATTAAAATGCTATTGAGGTCCGGATTGGATTTATTGCTTCTAGTTGTTTCCGCAAAGCAAACAAGTGAGTTGTACTTGTGGGTACGCATTTAAAGCGGAGGATTCTACACTTTGTCAAGATGTTTTTCAGAATTTTAAAGTTTCTATGTTTTTGTTGATTTCGAGTTGGATTTTGTTGTTCAAAGCATCCTTGAGGGCAAGGATGTTTTTGGGAAGGGTATTGATATATAAAGATAATAAGCAAAGCATTTAGGGACCTAAGTGTAATATAAACCTAGGGACCTATTTGTAAACTAGATAGTAAGTAGGGTAATTAGTCAATAATGGTAAACTAGGATTAGTTAGACTTGAAGGGGCTATAGTATTATAAATAGCCCATCCTCCTATTGTACATTCAGATTATTGAGATCAATTTGCTATGAGTGAATACATTGTGAGAGAGCCATAGGAGCTCTCTTCTTCTCTTCTAATCCCTTTCTTGTGTGTCTTCTCTTCTAATCCCTTTTCTCGTGTCTTTCCTATCTCTAAACCCTCATTCTTGTTCTATAAACATTACAATACGTATCATCTTCCCTCCTAGGCCGAGACACAAGAGTGGTTGGGGGAGAGATTTAGTTTGAAATTTTGGTTCAAGTATTTATGAGATGGATGATGTAATCTTGCTTACCTATGCATGACTTCACAACTTTTTCAAACTTCAAAGTTGAACTTCCTCTTCAAGTCATTAAGCTTCTTGAGGTTGTCCTTGCTTCATGAATCCATCTTCCTCTTCTCTCTTTTATTTTGGACGAAAATGGGGCCTCTCGTATTGGCTAAAAAAATTATTTTAACTCTTAGCCCATTTATCTCAAGTTCTTGGATAATTATTTGTCACTTTCTTGGGCATATTTGGAATTTTATGCTCTTTTCTCTATTTCTTTCATTATACATTTTTCCTAAGGGTAAAAAGGGAAAATATAATATGTTTTGACTTCCATTGTCATTTCTTTCTTGAGGTTGTCCCTAACCATAATTATTTAACTACACATAAACAAATAATTTCATATCCTCATTCTACTTTGATTATTTCATGCAAATAAATGTTTATCATACATGACTTCATAAAAAATTCATATATGCAAATGAATTCACATTGAGGCATATGAAAAATGAGGATGTTACACTTGCATCTTCTTAATATTTATTTCATTTAATATTAGTTTTTGGGTCAGGTGGATCACGTCTCTCACTCAATAAATTGGGTTTAGCTTCGGCCTAGATCATTTTGAAGATTGGGCTTAGCTTCGGCCTAATACTTTATAAGGTAAAGTTGAAGGAGCATATTTTAGCACTGGATCTGGACAACAGTTCTATATCAATAAGCAGAGCATTTGGTGGTGTGTTTACTATTTTTGTTGAAGTCAAGATAGATACATTATGTTGATTAACAAGAAGCAAAAGATCTCTTGTTATGTTTGCACGGAAGATTGAATTTGAAATCTTACATTTATATGGTTACTTCTTCTTAGAAGCTTAGATAGTCACATATTTCCTTGTTCAAAATTTGTTTACATGAGGTGGCTGATTGAGGTTTTAACTATTCCTGCAATGCAACAAATTGGAAGTTTGCTGCAGAGCAATTTGTTAAAGAGCTTCCCGATAAAGTGTTTGTTCACTGTAAGGATCATTAATCAAATTTCTAATTTAAACTTTTCGTGATGATTCCATTTGGAAGAGCTTGTGATAAAATGGTGTAGATAAAAAGTGGAATTGTATAATTTGTATGTAATCCTGCCATTTTAGTCTTAGTATGCTGACATTTGAATGAAAAATAAATTTTCAGCTTCTAAACGTGTCCTGAATACCAGTTCAGAAGTCAGTTTCTGGACTCATGTATGATGTTAAATTAAAGAACAAATATCCATTCTCTCATGTAGTTGCTGATTTAATGAGTCATATATTATGTGGCTTAGCTGAGACCTAAGATTGCTGACTTCTTTCTCATTTAGCTATGAAGGTGTTTCTTAGTCTCATTTATAGAACATAGATCCTTCATTCTTATATCCTTTGGACTAGGAGCGCAGAGACTTGGGCCCCGCTTGACTTGGATCGAGAAAACAAGATAGAAATAGGTCTTTGTATGAATAAATGGTATATTGCAAATGTAATTGTAGGAGAGTATCATGGTTATTAGTGTCCCGATTTGTATGGTTATTATTGTCCTAATTTAGTGTGATCATATTATGATCGTACCTTGATTCTAGGAGAGATATGGGGGATGTGATTAAATCAGAAATAATTACAACTTAATTGCCTATATTCTCTAATCTTCCTATATATATAATCAGTCTCAAGTGAATAAAAATCAGAGCTTATTACTACTCTTAATTATTATTTTTCTATGTTAAGTCGAAGTTTTTTTTTATTGTTTATATTCTTTTGTTTTTTAATGCATTTAAAACTTTCCTTAAAAAAAAATTGAGGGTGCTGTCCCTGAATCCCACAACTAATTGTGCACCCACAAACCTAAAATCCTGGGTTCGCCACTGTGTGTGTGTGTCTACACACAAATATATAGACACACGCATATATGTGTGTGTGTCTCTTAATATATATATGTGTGTGTGTCTATGTACATATATAAACACAAACACACGCACACACACACACACACACACACACATATATATATATCTAAAAGTAAAGTCTACGCACCCACATACATATACTTACCAAAAATCAAATACACTTGAAAGAATAAAACATGTGTGTGTGCGCGCGCATATATATATATATATATATATATATATATATGTGTGTGTGTGTAAATATATGTAAACACACACACACACACACACACATCTATATGTATACATATATATACACACATATATTATATATACAAAGACCATTATTTCAATTAGATAGCGTGTGGAAAGGGAAATTCTAGGTCAAAGAGGTGTGTGGCAAGAGCTTTTGATTCACTTTTACTTATGTCATTTTAAATTTATCTAAGGGCATCTTAGGAAAATGAGTAAAATTAACTAATTTAACTTCTTTCTTTAATCTCCTCAAAATCGGTTAAATATGTCTTATAATTAGGACCGGAGGGAGTACTTAGTTTTGGACAATAATTTATTTTTGAGGTATTTAAATCTCAAATAACATCCCTAAGCCTCAAATATGTCTTGGTCTTGGAAAATGTTCTACTTTTTGAAACTTCTCTTTAATTTCTGGGTTTTTTTTTGATGTTTTAATGATAACAATTATAATGTAATTAATCTTTGATATTCAATGAATATTTGAAGTTTTTGATTTGCTTATCTATAATATTAAACATAAATTAAATAATAAAAGCATTGAGTTATATGCTTCAATGGTTAAATGTTTTTCAACGTTTTTTGCTACCTCAAGGTAAAAATATTTCAACTCTAGGCTTCTCTCAAAAATACCTCCAGACATCAATTCTTTAATGGCAATGGCATTCTCGTTATTCTTGCTAAAAACTAGTTTTGCCTCAAGTCATCCAAGTCTTTCCCGCATATGTTTCGGAAAATATACTTCCAATGGCAAAATCGTAATTATGGTGAAAATCCATTCTTAATGGCAAAATCGTAATTTTGCTGAACTTCACTCTTTGCCTCTAGTTTGTTGCCTCAAGTCATTCTGGATTACATATGTCTTCAAATCCACTTTAATGGCAAAATCGTTATTATTTTGAAATTCATTCTTTAATGGCAAAATTGTAATTTTGTTGAAAATGACTTTTAATGGCAAAATTGTAAATATTTCGAAAGTCACCTTTTGCCTCAAGGCAATTAATGAATTGCCTCAAGTCATTCATTTTTTTGTGTTTCAAAATCTATTTTCAAATGGCAAAAATGTAATTTTGTTGAAAATGAATTTTTGATGGCAAAACCGTAAATATGTTGAAAATCACTTCTTGACTCAAGGCAATTAATATATTGCCTCAAGGCATATTTTCATAGCATACGACTTTCAACAATAAATCAATGGCAATATTGCAATTATGCTGAAACTCTCCTTATGCCTCAAGTCAATTAGTAAATCACCTCAAGGCAACCTCACCTCAATTTATTCATGTCTCATAGTCAAAGTCGACTCGGTGTATAGAAATTCTACCTCTAGTTAACATGACTCAAGGCATAAAAATATGACTCAAGGCAAGTGCTCTTCTAGTTTTCCAAATTAGCGTCTTTTACGTGAAATGCCTCAAGTCATGTATTTATTGCCTCAAGGTAAACTTTCTTCTTATGATCTAACGCCTTATATAGTTGCCTCTAGTCATTTGCCTCTGGGCAAACTCTCTTTTAACTAGAGTCATATCTTTTAAGTTTTCAAATCATCGTCTCCGGAAAATCAAAAATTAATTGATTATGATTTTATCTCATTAATATTCTTAAATGCTTTTAACAAGTTTGCGAATGAGTTTCAGATTATCATAACCCGGATTAACAACAAATTGTTGAGAAATAGTTTGTGTGTCGAACGCATTAAATGCGTTATCATATCGAGACACAATCTCAACAACCATACTTCGAACATTCAAAAGATCTTCTGCTATTCCCATATCGCAATAAATGCTATTTCACAACGGGTAGAACGGAAGAATGTCTTGACGGTACAAATCCACATGGATCATTAATGGCGAAAATATTCACCAAGCCGCTCCATCTAATGGCTATATTTTTGAAGAGTCTCAACGGCTAATCTTCAAGCTTCACCAATGGACACAAAATTGCAACATCTACAAATACCAGAAGCATTTAATTCCGCCAACTACCCAGACATTTGATTGAGGTTAGCAGAGGGCGCGGATACTTAAATGCTCAACGGACATATTCAAACTTTCAAACAGACATATTCAAATCTTTCAACGGTCCTCAATCTTCAAGTAGTATAAATACTCGACGGATTGAATTCATCACGCATACACAGACATAGACGCACACACGAGACAAAGCATTCAAAGCGATCCATTTATAGTCTGTTTATATCTTCGGATATCATTGAGCTTCAGTGTTTATTATTCATCTACTCTGTGAGAGAGATTTATCATTTGTTTTATATTAGTTCAAATCTCAAGATAGAGGTATTTTGAGTGTGGGTGTACAATTACAACTTGTAAGGGGGAGTGAGTCCTAGGGAGAAAGGATCATCCTGAGTATAGAGTGTGTAATTGTGTCGTTAGTTATTTGGTTACAACTTGTAAAGAGGGGTAAGTCCTAGTGAGAGGATTACTCGAGAGTTACAGAGTGTGTAATCAAGTTACGAGATAGTGAAATCCCGAGTGTCCGGAGTGCGGACGTAGGTCAAGGAGTTGGACCGAACCAGTATAAATTCTCTGTGTCATTTCTTCTTACTGTTTTACTACTTTCATTGTTTGTCCAGTATACCACGAAAGAATTTTTTGAGGATCACCTATTCACCCCCCCTCTAGGTGATATTCCGCCTTCATTTGGTATCAAAGCAAAGGTTTCTCAGTTGGGCTTAACATCCCGAGATAGATCATGGAAGGAATATTACCTGACGGTGCTTCAATCAATCGTCCTCCTGGCTTCAACGGAGAACATTACTCCTTTTGGAAAGCCAAATTTAGAGTCTTTGTTATGGCTAGTGAATTTGGTTTATGGGATGTATTCGAGGAAGGTGATTATAAACCATTTGTCACCAAAGATGGAGTTCAAACTCCTAAGCAAAAGAAAGATTACGATGAGAATGACAGGAGACTTGCCACTCTCAACAACAAAGCCATTCTAATGCTTCAAAGTGCTCTTAGTCATCAAGAGTTTTTCCGAATTAGCAATCCGACAAATGCAAAGGACATGTGGAAAGCCTTGGAGATTGCATATGAAGGAACCTGGAATTAAGGAGAATCGCATCAACACGCTGACAACCGAGTATGATCTCCTACGTATGAAGACCGGAGAATCCATAGGAGAATTTCAACTTCGCTTTACTCATCTGATAAATCAATTGTCAGCTTTGGGTAAAACATACGAGCAAAATTCTCAAGTCAGAAAAATCCTCAACGTCTTGACCAAAGATTGGGAAGCCAAGGTCACAGCAATCGAAGAAGCCCGTGGAGAATCAATGCAATCGATTCTTTGCTCTATTCGGAAGCCTATCGAATATGAAAGCAAACTGAAATTCAAGAAGGGCTTGGATGAAATTAACAACGGTAGAAACAAAGGAATTGCTTTAAATGTTGTGAAGGAGAAGGAACCCAATGAGGAAGATGAGGATGATGATGAAATGGCTATGTTCATTCGGAAATTCAAAAGTTCTACAAGAGGAATCAAGGGTTCGAAACGATTCCGAGAAAGGAACCTCTAGCAACCAACAAGACTTCAAAGACAAAGAACAAATCATTTGCTACGAGTGTGAGAAGCCGGGGCACATCAAATCGGAATGTCCTCTTGAAGGATAAAGAAAAGGATAAGAAGAAAAGATTCAATCAATTCAAGAAGAAAGCCTACGTATCGATATATGGGGAGATAGCTCTTGAGATGAGGAAAGTGATGAGGAAGAAGTAGCAAATGTCTGTCTAGTTGCTAAAGAACAGTGAAGATGACAACGAGGTAAGTGACTCGAACCTACATATGATGAACTACTTTTTGAATATAATGAATTGTATACGGAGTTTAGAAAAATTACTAGAGAACTTATTTCCTCAAGGAAGAAAATCAAATTACTTGAAGAACAAGTTGAAAATGCTTCTCCATCTTGCGAAAAACCTCCTTGTGAAAAATGCCCGATCTTGAAAAGAAAAACATCAAACTTACGAAAACTCTTGAAAAATTCACAAAAGGAAGTGAAATGCTCAATGTAATTTTGAAAGCTCAGAGATTTACAAATGATCAATTAGGCATAGGTTACAATCCTATTTTTGACAAAAATAAAGGGAAAAAGAAAACTGGAGAAAAGTCTTATTTGAACGACTTTCATAAATCCATTCACTCTTCAAATCTCTTTGCTTATTGTAACTATTGTAACAGAAAGGGACATAGTACTTCATCTTGTTTTCATAAGAAAGAAAGACGAGATAAACCTGTTGGCAACTATCAGTGGGTACCTAAAGGAACCTATGTTCCTAAGGACCGAACTAACCCCAAAGGACCCAAGTATAAGTGGGTACCAAAATGTCCGTCTATTGACTTGTGTGTGCAGATTGATTCAAAAAAGAATGGACATAAAGGTATAGAGAAGATTAAGAGTCGAAGAGTTTCTTATGAACCGAAAAGGAGATCCTCTCAAGTGTCAAGCAGAAGACTCTTGAAGTCTATACCCTTTGAGAGAAATTTGCAGACACCCATGGAAAGACATATGAAGAAGAGGCAGTGGGTAAGCAAAGTCGATCCTCCAAATGCCTAAGGTAAAAGGTATACAATGGTAAAACCTCCTACGCTATTATCAGTAATAATTATTGAGGTTTTATACTTTGGATATTATGAATGAACATTGAAAATTATTTTGAAATTGATTTCTTTCTTATTCCTTGAAAATCCATTTGATAGATTCATTCATAAAGGGATTACAATGTTCAAAAATTTAATTCTTTACGCATACATGATAATTTGAAAAGAAATTATTTCTTTTATAAAGTCATATCTAATTCACTGTGCTCAATTATACTGAATTGATTATATTCTTAAGAGCATATGATTTTGTTCCTACACGCTAACAATGATTGGATCCAAATAAGGTTGGATACCAAAAAAAAAAAAGGAACTTATATGGTTTTGTAGGATCAAAGAAAGCTTCTCAAGAGAGCAACTTCATAGAAAAATAATTCGTCTTTTGAAGTTGTTAAAGTATTGCTTCAAGGTAGGCAAAGGCAGAGAGCACAACAGAGTTCGTAACCATATGCTTCCAAGTAGGAGACGTGTTGCCTCGATTGGTCTAAGTATGTTTGAACTATTTGCTTCGAGGTAAGTACTTCATGCCTCTAGTTAGTTTTTGTCTTTTCTTTATTTTTTTTTTTGGGTTTCTTAGATTTGTGCCCGAGGCAATTATATTTCTGCCTCAAGTTATTATTATTTTTTGGTTTGTTTTTGTTTTGTTCTGTTGTAAATGGTCGTATTTAAAAGTTGTTGTTAATCTATGCTTTTTCTTTGTAAATCCAGGTTTTTTTTTTGTTTTACCGTTATTTCCGTTGAAATACCTCTAGTCCTTCTCAATCAATGCCTCCTTCCTTGGGTCACTATTTCCAATTCTCAAAAACTTTTTTTGTTTTTCCGGAGATTTGTCACTATTTCCAATTTTTGCGTTTCGGAGATTTTTTTTGTAAATCTCCAACTCTTTTTCAATTAAGAGTCACGGGTCATTTTGACCTTTATGAAATTGTTTGTCTTGGACCTAAATTTTGTTAGAATAAAAACAAAACACTTGGCCCATGAAGAAGCCGTGAATGATAAGTGAAATTTTGATCATTAAAATAATGCCTCAAGGCATTTATTTCCATTACCTGGAGGCAATTCTGATCAATTCAAATGTGAACACAATACAGAGCCTCAGGTCATTTCTCTTCTCGCCTCGGATATGATTTTTTTTTACTTTCTCCATCATCTCTTTTAATATTTTTTTTCTTCGGCTCTCTCGTTCTCTTCTCTTCATTATTCTCTTGAACCACCTAATCCCTAAATTTACTTTCTTTCAATTTCTCTTCATCTTTCTCCAAGTCATATCCTTTCTTTGACAAAACCTCATATCTCCGTCTTTCTCTGTTCTTTTCGAACTACACAATTTTTTTTTCTTTCATCATATCCCTCCAAATGCCTTCAAAAAAATCCTCAAAATCCAGAAATTCCCTTAATTATGAACCCAAACTCTCTTATTCATCTTCTAAACCTTCAATCCGACCTAAAAGAGAAACGAAGCTTCCGAAAAAGTTTCAGCCGAAAGTCGCTCACGATGAAGGCTCACTCGCTAAACCCAAATCTAAGGGGGTTGTATTTAAGGACCCATCTGTTGTTTCAACAATTTCCAAGCGTCCTTCTGAGGATAGACAAGGGAAGAGTAAGGAGACGATTGTGGCTACTCCAGTCAAGCGCATAAAGACAACAATTCATGCCTCTGATTTTAAGGGTGGTTCGTCCTCAATGGTATCTGACTCTGTTCCTGTATCTAAGACTACTCTTGTGTCTAATTCTGTTCCTGATGTTGTTCCTGAGTCTGTTCTTGTTTCCAAATTGTCCAATTTCTCTAGTTATCTTAAACCTGAACACGATCTTATTACTAAACCTATCAATCTGTCTGAAAGAGATTTACTGCACTTTAATGATCGATATGGCTCTCGTCAATTTTGTCCTACAGTCTATGTTAATCTGGAAAAACTTAAAACTGACTGTGATCTGGATTTGTCTCCATGGCTTACACCATTTGAAAATCTTCTTGCTATTTCAACTCCTTATTCTCCTTTTCTGATTAAGAATTTCTATTTTAATATGAAAATTGCCAACCTTTTGAACTCTGATGGTAGTCTTCAAGAGGCCAGAATGATCACTTTTGTTCGTGGGAAAAAGCTCAATATTACGGCACAATTCATTAACAATTTTTTACAAATTGTTAATCCTCCTCCTGTGCCTGTTCTTAATTACTCTGAAGAGGAACTTTTTGAAATTCTCAGACCAGGGGAGCCATTAGGTTCTCTGAAATTTTATCCTAGTTCCATGCCACCTTTGCACAGGGCTCTCTGGTACATTTATTCTAGAAATCTTGTTCAAAAAGGCAACAATTTTACACATTTTGCTCGGAGCGATTATGCTCTATTTGCCTCGATTCTTGATAAAATTCCTCACAACATTGGTGAGTGGGTTTACTCTGAGATGCATCGTTTCAAGTTTCATTCATCTACTTCTGCTCCTATTCCTTTTCCAAACTTCATTTCTCTGATGCTTTTCAAAGAAGGCATTTGGCATCTTGGGTATCATGAAAAACCTATCAAACCCCAGTTGTTTGGCCAATCTCATCTTAATCATATGAAAATCACTTTTAAAGAAGGAACAGGACAGACAAAGGACCGATCTAGATCTAGAGTCTCTTATGCTCGAGTAACAGCAGCTCAATCCACTCCTGCCGATACAGTTGCTGAATCTCAACCTTCTCAGCCTCCACCTTCATTGTCACATTCATATGTAAAGACTATAGTGGAAAAGGTTGTAGCTGAAGCAGTGGGTTCAATTCAGGTTTCTCTTATAGCTCAACAAACAGAGATCTCTGCTAAGATTGAATCTGAAGTTAAGCAGCTAGTAGATACTCAGTTTAAGGAGCGCCTAGGCAATATTGAAGACTATTTGGATGATTATAGTTTCAAGTTTGAGAGTCTCTTCACTGCTTCCATGAGGTTGGACTCCAAGCTTGATAAGGTACTTAAAGCTTTAACTGCTCCTGCATCCACTCCTGTTTTAACCACTCCTCCTATTGCTGAAACTACTCCAGTCATTGTTGTTCCATCCTCCTCATTCTCTGATTTCCCAGAAGTTTCTCCGCTCTCTCCGTTTGCTTAATTCTCCCCGTATGCTTGATTCTCCCTTTTCGCTGATGACAAAGGGGGAGAGAGCTAGTTGTTAATATTTTTCTGTGGATTAGTTGTTAATCTCAGTTGAACAGCTTGACAGTTGAACTTAACTACATGCATATATTTTGTATGCTCCCGCAATTATTATTACTGTCATTTGGTTCAAGTTATCTGTGTTCATTTAGACAAATCTTCAAAAAATACTTTCAAATTTTTCAAAACATTATAAGGGTTGTCATCATCAAAAAGGGGGAGAATGTTAGTTTTTGATGTTTTAATGATAACAATTATAATGTAATTAATCTTTGATATTCAATGAATATTTGAAGTTTTTGATTTGCCTCAGTTAAATAATAAAAGCCTTGAGTTATATGCTTCAATGGTTAAATGTTTTTCAATTGCTACCTCAAGGTAAAAATATTTCAACTCTAGGCTTCTCTCAAAAATACCTCCAGACATCAATTCTTTAATGGCAATGGCATTCTCGTTATTCTTGCTAAAAACTAGTTTTGCCTCAAGTCATCCAAGTCTTTCCCGCATATGTTTCGGAAAATATACTTCCAATGGCAAAATCGTAATTATGGTGAAAATCCATTCTTAATGGCAAAATCGTAATTTTGCTGAACTTCACTCTTTGCCTCTAGTTTGTTGCCTCAAGTCATTCTGGATTACATATGTCTTCAAATCCACTTTAATGGCAAAATCGTTATTATTTTGAAATTCATTCTTTAATGGCAAAATTGTAATTTTGTTGAAAATGACTTTTAATGGCAAAATTGTAAATATTTCGAAAGTCACCTTTTGCCTCAAGGCAATTAATGAATTGCCTCAAGTCATTCATTTTTTGTGTTTCAAAATCTATTTCTGAAATGGCAAAAATGTAATTTTGTTGAAAATGAATTTTTGATGGCAAAACCGTAAATATGTTGAAAATCACTTCTTGACTCAAGGCAATTAATATATTGCCTCAAGGCATATTTTCATAGCATACGACTTTCAACAATAAATCAATGGCAATATTGCAATTATGCTGAAACTCTCCTTATGCCTCAAGTCAATTAGTAAATCACCTCAAGGCAACCTCACCTCAATTTATTCATGTCTCATAGTCAAAGTCGACTCGGTGTATAGAAATTCTACCTCTAGTTAACATGACTCAAGGCATAAAAATATGACTCAAGGCAAGTGCTCTTCTAGTTTTCCAAATTAGCGTCTTTTACGTGAAATGCCTCAAGTCATGTATTTATTGCCTCAAGGTAAACTTTTCTTCTTCCGATCTAACGCCTTATATAGTTGCCTCTAGTCATTTGCCTCTCGGGCAAACTCTCTTTTAACTAGAGTCATATCTTTCAAGTTTTCAAATCACCGTCTCCGGAAAATCAAAAATTAATTGATTATGATTTTATCTCATTAATATTCTTAAATGCTTTTAACCGGTTTGCTAATGAGTTTAAGATTATCATAACCCGGATTAACAACAAATTGTTGAGAAATAGTTTGTGTGTCGAACGCATTAAATGCGGTTATCATATCGAGACACAATCTCAACAACCATACTTCGAACATTCAAAAGATCTTCTGCTATTCCCATATCGCAATAAATGCTATTTCACAACGGGTAGAACAGAAGAATGTCTTGACGGTACAAATCCACATGGATCATTAATGGCGAAAATATTCACCAAGCCGCTCCAGTCTAATGGCTATATTTTTGAAGAGTCTCAACGGCTAATCTTCAAGCTTCACCAATGGACACAAAATTGCAACATCTACAAATACCAGAAGCATTTAATTCCGCCAACTACCCAGACATTTGATTGAGGTTAGCGAGGGTGCGGATACTTAAATGCTCAACAGACATATTCAAACTTTCAAACGGACAGATTCAAATCTTTCAACGGTCCTCAATTTTCAAGTAGTATAAATACTCGATGGATTGAATTCATCAAAAAGAACATATGACATAGACGCACACGAGACAAAGCATTCAAAGCGATCCATTTATAGTCCGTTTATATCTTCGGATATCATTGAGCTTCATTGTTTATTATTCATCTACTCGTGAGAGAGTTTTATCATTTGTTTTATATTAGTTCAAATCTCAAGATAGAGGTATTTTGAGTGTGGGTGTACAATTACAACTTGTAAGGGGGAGTGAGTCCTAGGGAGAAAGGATCATCCTGAGTACAGAGTGTGTAATTGTGTCGCTAGTTATTTGGTTACAACTTGTAAAGAGGGGTAAGTCCTAGTGAGAGGATTACTCGAGAGTTACAGAGTGTGTAATCAAGTTACGAGATAGTGAAATCCCAGAGTGTCTGGGTACTGGACGTAGGTCAAGGAGTTGGACCGAACCAGTATAAATTCTCTGTGTCATTTCTTCTTACTGTTTTACTACTTTCATTGTTTGTCCAGTATACCACGAAAGAATTTTTGAGGATCACCTATTCACCCCCCTCTAGGTGATATTCCGCCTTCACGTGCCAAACTCATCTGAATTTCCAACAACTTATGCCTCCAAAAATGAAATTATTTTAAAAAAACAAAGTGCAAACTCTAGCAATTGGCTCATAAGTGCCCTTCATGAAGAAATTATTGCAAAATAGAATAATAAAAAAGATATAAACAATATGTTGATGAAATTCTATAAATATAATAACACTAATAGACAAACACCAATATGTTAAAATAAATGAAAATTTGGCAACAAAACGCGGCAAATTAGAAAGAGGGAGGGAGGGAGAAGCAACGGACTGATAAGCAGTAAAGATAGGCTACCAAATAAGAACAACCAAAATTAAAAAGAGAGGAAACAAAAGGCAAAATCAAGAGTAGACCACGAGCTCAGGAAAAGAGTTCCAAAAGCATGATACAAATAACAATGAACAAACATGGTAAAAGATTTTGTGAACAAAATCCGCCAATCTTTGGAAGATCCAAATTATTAATACCTATTCCAAACAGTAGCCTTATTAGGAAATCACATTTTTGTTACCAATGAATAAGCTTTCATGGAGCAACCCATGTCTCCACTCTTCTAGTTGGCAACAACATTAATTGTATGTCATATACCAATAAACCGCAAAAAAGAAATCTTCCTTGAGAATATCTCTCAATCTTGGGAGTAACCAACGGGTTAACGAAAATTTCAGATAATAGTATTAGGAAATCATTTAGATTATATTGCCAAGTAAAAAAAAAAAAAAAAAAAAACCTTACTATGCAGATTCCATAGAACAACTCTATCTCAACTCTTATGACTAACAGCCTAACACTATTATGGATTGCATAAGTAGAAAGAACCAAAACAAAGAAGATCCCCTAATCTCTAGGAGGAACTGAGAGATATAAATATTGCACATTATATCCTTATAAAATTATGCGTAAATACAAAAACGTAATGCAAGCCAATTGGAGCTAAAAACAAATCAAAAAGTCATATCACTTCTACCTCCACTCCTTTGACTAACAACTATATATGAATTGCATTATAGATACCAATGAAGATCCAAACATTAGATTTCTGCGGGATATCCCCCAATATTGGGAGGATTTGATAGAGTGACACCAAACTTATAGTAAAAATTCATTATTCACTCAAATAGCCCACCTTCTATCAACATCTTGACCAAATCTAATGGCAACCTCACGCAATTGTTCATCTTTTGCATTAATAATTACTACCTCCAGTCGTAAATATAGGACAAAGTTTATAGTGCAAATTTTTTTCCTATATTTAGGACTGGATGGAGTATTATATAGTCAAATATAACTTGAGATGATTAATAATGTAGTTAGGTCCTATGCAATTCAAATAAACAATTATCACATTTCAAATTCAAGACTTAATTAACCACTTTCTAATTAGTGCATTCGTAGATAAATCATTGGTGAACCTCTTAATATTGTTCAATAAAGATATTTGATGATTAAGGTGTCCTTACAGTCGTTTAGCCGTCATCATCATCAGATGGAAAAATAAAATATCTGAAACTGAGAAGGGAAAAAAAAAACACAGATAGTAACAGATTTAATAATGGATGCTTAAGCAAAGCTAACCCTGAAGACAATTAGGAGTATATTTTTTCCCTTCCATAAGCATCTTTAATAATCAGATCATTTGCAATTTTAAGGACAGGGACCACATCATTATGTTGCAATTTTAATGTACTTCTTGAACCTCAAAAAAAATTCCAACAATACACTATAAAACTTCATGTAACGTAAACACAAGAAAAGAAACTTGCAAGGACAGGGAATGCAGGGGAGAGAAACCACTAATGTCAAATTCACATAAACGTTAAGCTAATAATGTCACCCGAATTAATTATTAATTCGTCCATGATGTGAAGTGAATAAAACAACCATTAATTAAAAAATTGACACCTTAGCTTTTGGAGCGAGACCAGCCATGAGAGCGGCTGCAGCACTACCCGCGTTGTTCTCATCGTTGAAACTGATAGTTGAATTGATAAAAATCAGCGTAATGATACCCACAAAATCTTGCCAGTCAGGAGGCTTCCCCTGCATTAAAATTGTGAAGAAAGGATTCAATTATTCAAAAATTATTAAATCTTACACTGAAACCTTTGTAAATAATATACTCACCCCTCCATTGGCAAGCGTTATCACCATTAGAGCAGCTGCCTCCATGACCCAAGACAGAGGGTTCCACATAAATCCCAAGAACTTCAAAGAATAAGTGTATTGAAAATTTCCCAGAAAAAAAACAAATAAAAAAACACACACTCACTCAACATTCTAAATGAAATAGCTTGGAGAAGGCAAGGAGCTAAGATAATGGCTAAACTTTCTTCTCCTCAAGCTTGTTGTGGCCAAAGATGGCCAGTCTCTGTTTAGCAGTATCAGAGGTGAGACCTTCCCTGCTACATCTCAGATTCTCAAACACCTCATCAATGGGTATGTTCTCTAGCATTCAAGGGAAAAAAAAATCAAAATACCGACCAACCGGAAAAGCAAAAAAAAAAAACAAAGAAGAGGGAATACAGAAATTAGAAGAGCAATTTAACCAAGCATTGAAATAATTACAAACCCAAAAGAATCAAATCAACTCCGATAACCAACGCACCTCATCAGCGAGCTTGGAGTGAGAGAATGAAGAAACTCACTCTATGAACTTTTGATTATGTTTCTACAATATTAGCCATTTAAAATATATACCACATTTTTTAGAAAATAAAATTATTACCACTAAAGTTAGTTTCTTAAACTTACAAACAAATGCTTAACATGACTAAACTGTAAGTACTAAGTCGCATTAAGTTAAAAATTAAAGATCGAGTTTCAACTTAGTAAAAGTTAGGGGGACTAAGTTGCACCAAATTAAGATTTATGGACTGATTTACAATTATCATAAAACTATAGGGACCCAAAGATTAATTTTTCCTATAATCATAATTTTTTACTAAGCACATGTATCCTCTCATATTGAGATAATCATGTTTGAGGTACTATTAGGCACTAAATGTGGGCATTACTCCTAGCGGAGATTCGAATCTTAATTTGCCCCCTTCCACTATATTCATAATTTTCATCAGTATACTGCTTTACAATTAAGTTTAACTATATACATAGTTATAAAATTCAAGCAAAAATCAATAAGTAAAAATTAAATTATTTCAAGGGATAACAATCTATTTTGCCCCGAAAGTTGTGACGGTGGAACAATTTTGTCATGGAAGTTTTTTAGGGCACAATATCGCCCTAGAAGTTTCCAAATTATAGCAATTTTTCCCTAGTTGTTATCCCAGTTAAGTTTCATTGTTAGTTGACTAAATATGTTAAGTTAACAATCCACGAGTCATCCACGTCATTTTTGTTTTAGATTTAGGTACAAATTTGGCTAGAAGTTTCACTCAAAAGCAATATAATGTTGCCCTGAAAGTTTCAAATCATAGCTCAAAATAAAAGAGCAAGATATGGTGGTAGACAGAGTTGCAGATCTGGAGAAAGCGAAGCCAAAGTGGAGAAGACGAATCTGGAGCAAGAGTTAAGCTTCGGCCACGTCAATGGAGTGGATGAGCTTCCAACTAGAGTCGAGATTTGACCATGAAGACGGAGAGGACAAGCTTCCCTTCCAGCCATAGTCGAACTTCGGCCATGAAGAAAGAGAGATGAGCCACGAGATGTATGAGCGAAAATTTCAGATCGTACCAGACAATCAAAAGAAGAGCCAAATCTGACAAGTAGGAGGTCATCGTCGTTTGTAAGATGTTGCCACCTCACCATCGCCGTTGTGGGTTGCCAAAGAGGATGAAGAGAGATATGAGGGTGGGAGGAGAGCTAGATCAGACGGGGTTTGCAAACCGAAGGTCGTTGTAGTGGGTTACCGAAGGTTGCCGTTGTGGCTTGCCGAAGAGGATGAAGAGAGATATGAGGGTGGGAGGAGAGCTAGATCAGACGGGGTTTGCAAGCCGAAGGTCGTTGTCGTGGGTTACCGAAGGTCACCGTTGTGGCTTGCCGAAGGTCGCCATCGTGAGTTGCTCATGGTTGCCGTCTTGGGTTGCCAGAAGTCGCTGTCACTAGATAAGTGCTTGTTGGTGGTGGGATATATGCTGGGGTATGTCCTGAAACATGAAATAGAGGACTGAAGGAAGGAAAAAGGAGACTGAATGAAGCGAGATAAATTTATAAGGAATTTTTCAATCGTTGTATCTTCTCCTCTATTTTTTTTTCAATGAGATTTTCAACGACTGTTTTTTCAAAAACAGTTGTTGAAAGTCAAAAAATATCATTTATATTTATTCTTCGGCTTAACTTTCAGCGATTGTTTTTTATTTAACGTTCAATGACTGTTTAACGACTGTTTTTAAAAACAGTCATTGAAAGTCTGACTTTCAACGACTGTTTTTCTTGAAAGCAGCTAAATCAAAATTTTAAAAATGTCACCGCCTCCGTTTTAAATTCTATTTTCTAAAAACAAACATTAATTAATTAGTGTCATTAATTAAATTTACTTTTTGTAGTAGTCGCAATTTCATTTTGGTTGTTATCCAAATTAAGTTAACTTGTCGTTTGAACAAATATGTTTATTTGTTAAGTCCATGTGTTATGCACTTCATTTTTTTAAATTTAGATTTAAAAATTTAAGTATTTTTTTTTAAAAAAAAAAAATGCCTGCCATATGAAGAATTAGAAACAATTAAAGAGGTGAAAATATCTTGTGTAATGGAGAGAAAATCAAAGAGGTACTTGTTTATCTTGACGTCACTAGGGTACAATGAAAGAGAGTTTTCAATGGCCTTGTTCTCAACCATCATCCTCAGTGTGTTATGCATCTATTGATTGAATCTTTTTCTTAATTACTTTCTAGCTAGCGAATGTGAGCTCTTCCTCTATATGTAACTTCTTCTTCAATGTTGTTAACTCTATTAGCTCAACATATTCGGTTACCTAACAGTCAAACTTAACCTAGACAACTGTTAGGGGACATTATTACTATGATTTGGAAACTTCGAGGCAACATTGCTCCTAAGTGAAAACTTTCGGGTCAAATTTGCACTTTAACAAAAATGACGTGGGTGTCACTTGGACTGCCAACTCAACATATTTGGTCACCTAACAAATGATCTTAACTTAAGCTGGAATCTGGCTAGGGCAAAATTGTTACAATTTAGAAATTTCTAGAGCATCATTGCACCCTAAAAAAATTCCATGGCAAAATTGCTATAATAAGTGTTGCTATATTTTTAAAAAGTAAGTTAAATGTTTCATAAGAAATTAAATATAATTGAATGGAACTTTTTTTTTTTTTTTGTGTGGAGCGGTGTCGATCAATACAAAAACTCAAATATGTCAGCTTTTAATCATGCATCTAATCCTTTGGACAGAAATCTGAACTGGTTTCATAGAAACCAATATAGCATATCCTTACGTATCTTCACCCATGTTTCAATCAAAAGAGGAAAAAATAAAATTGAATAGAAAAAGAGAACACTGTGGTCCACGCATTGAAAGTCACTACTCAGAAGCCTTTTTCTGTGGACGATAATCAAAACTTATCTATCAAAACTCATTTTGAAGATGGACATCGTACCCAGACATAAATGGCCAACCAGCTCATGCGTATCCTTTTCTACAAGCCTCAACTTCCATGTCCACCCTCTCTCCCAAGTCCCAACATCATCGGATAAAACTTGCCATCCTTATTACCGCCTCAGAGTAGTGTTCTGTGCATGTTTGTTCCGTTTGATCGGACAAAGAAGTGAGACAAATTCGATAGTAAGGCCGCACAAAGGCGCATAGAAAATCCTGCAACATCAGTGTAGCAGAGAAAGATTTAGATAAACTAAACACCTCTCCCAATGCTAAATGATTTGAAGTAGCACTCACCCAAGCTTGTGCCTATTTGGGAAACCTTCAAACCATGATTTTAGAAGCTCTTTTCTGCAAGCCGAGACAAAACTCATCTTACATACTTACTCCATAAATTGTAAAAACACTTATGAAAAGCTAAAACAAAAATACATGCAATAGAGATAACTAAAACGCATAGAAAACCGTCAGAGGAAAAGCGTGTCAGAGACTCTTTTGATGGACTGGGATGTAGGCACAGTGATGACAACTTAGTAATAGCCATCACTAGACAAAGAACCCTCAAGGTAGTCAATTAGGTTTCATGCTCCCACTCTGTTTGCGGTCTTCGTATTCATAATCTCCCATCAACATTATTATTAAATTAATGAATAACTAAAATTGCGACTAAGTAAAACCCTAACCTCAACTAGGCCAAAGTTCACTAACAAGCCACATTGAGCATACTTTATTTAAGTATCCAAATTAACATAACATAATAAAATAAAAAATCTAACTAGGACAACGTAAGATCTTTTGTCATATCATTTCAGGATAGCCACAACCTCACCTCCCTATATGTGCATGCCTTCATATAACACAAAACACAACCCACTCTTTTCTAAACCTCGATCCTCTCTCACAGATCCCATTATATCCGATATCTCTCTCTGTGTGCTGCCATGGAATCTTTGCTTTCTTCCATGACGCAGAAGCTTGAGCTTCACTTTGTTTTGATACCTTTAATGGCGCCAGGTCATATTCTTCCCATGGTGGACATGGCTAGACTCTTGGCTCGGCGAAACAACCTGAAGGTGACCTTAGTGACGACATCCCTAAACGCCCTGCGAATCAAAGCCACCATTGAAAGAGAGAAACAAAACTGTAGCTCACCGCCACAGATCGACCTTCGAATTTTTCAGTTCCCAAATTCCGATTCCGGTGTGCCTGAGGGATGTGAGAGCGTGGACGCTCTGACTTCCATGGACGTGAAGATCAAGTTCTTTAAGGCCCTCTGTAAGTTGCAGAACCCACTTGAAGAACTTTTAGAAACTCTCATTATTCCTCCCAGCTGCATAATATCGGACAGATACGTTCCTTCAGTAGCTGCTGTAGCTAGAAAGTTCCAAGTTCCAAGAATAATATTCGATGGAACTAATTGTTTCAACCTATTATGCAGTCACAACCTGTGGAGCTCTAAGATCTTTGAGAGAGTCTCTGATTCAGAAGATTTCGTAGTCCCAGGATTGCCTCACAGAATTGTGTTCAAAAGACCTCAGCTTCCAGGAACGTTCAACCTAAGAAAACACCAGGAGATCGGTGACTTCTTGGATGAGGTGAGGAAAACTGAAAAAGAAGCTTATGGAGTGGTAGTGAATAGCTTTGAAGAGTTGGAAGAAGATTACATTAAAGAGTACGAGAAAGTCATGACGAGGCAAAAGATTTGGTGCATTGGTCCAGTCTCACTCTGCAACAAGGACGAATTGGACAAAGCTCAGAGAGGCAAAGTTACAGAATCAAACGAGGAACAAAGCCGCCAATATTTGAAGTGGCTCGATTCATTCCCTGCAAGATCTGTTATCTACGTATGCCTTGGAAGCTTAAACTGTGTACCACCAGAGCAACTCATGGAGCTAGGTTTAGGACTGGAAGCCACAAAGAGACCATTCATTCTGGTTCTTAGAGGAGCATATAAAAGAGACGAAATAGAGAAGCTAATGAAGGAAGATGGATTAGAGGAGAGAGTGAAAGGAAGAGGACTGATAATAGGAGGTTGGGTTCCTCAAATTCTGATATTGTCGCACACAGCGATAGGATCATTTTTAACACACTGTGGATGGAACTCAATACTTGAAGGTATATGTAGTGGGGTGCCGTTAATAACATTTCCTCTAAGTGCAGAGCAGTTTTATAATGAGAAGGTTGTGGCGCAATTGTTGGAGACAGGTGTGAGGGTTGGAGCCGAAACTGCTATAAATTTTGGGGAGGAAGATAAGTATGGGGTTCAGGTGAAGAGGGAGAAAGTGAAAGAGGCAATAGAGAAAGTGATGGGTGAAGAAGATGAAGAAGGTGATGAGAGGATAAGAGAAAGGGCAAGGAATTATGCAGAGAAAGCAAAGAAGGCTATGGAGAAAGGTGGATCTTCTTGGCTTAACATGTCGCTGTTAATTGAAGATATAACACAACATGTCATGGGGTTGAAGTTCATTGATGATCAGAATCCTCAACCAAGTCCAAATTAATGCATAAAGGGTGTGAAAAATTGTTGTTTTAATTAATGGCATTTTGTGTATGTGTTTGTGTGTTTTGGATCTTCTAGCTATAAGGAAGAAGCGTGCACGTTTACTACGTACTATCATGGTTCATATTGAATCTTATCGGCTCCTTTTGTGTGTGTTTTGGATCTTCTAGGAAGAAGCTATATAAGTGCATGTCTATGTACTATAGTTCATATCAAGGTTCATATTTTATTTTATTTTTCAGTTTTTTTTTTCTTTCTGTTAAATATAGAGAACATAGCTCGGACGACTTGGCGCCTTCTGATCTTGAACTCATACCCAAGATAAACATTCATCTCATTGTTGTTGTTAAATGGATTTTTAATTAAAGCATAATACATGTTTATTTAACGACTATGTAACGCGTTTATGATTTTTTATACAGTTGAAATGTTTTAATTAATCATGATGTTTGCCAGAATCATACTATTGTTTTAATTTCAAGAAAACTATAACCTGACATGTTGGTGGACATCCACAATCTTGTCAAGCAACTGAAAAGTCTAATGATTTTTACCTACCTTACATTAAGAGAATATATCTCTAATTATTTAGTTTACAGTAGAAATGTAATTTTAATTTATGCTAAAAATTTTATGAACTCATGGCAAACGTCACACACACACATATATCATTATTAAAATGAAGAGTAAAATACTTTAACATCCCTTATGTTTTGTCTTAATTACATAGACATTCCCTCTATTTTTAAAACATACAATTAAGTCTAAACTGTGAACTCCATTAAAGATTTTTATTTTTAAATAATATATATATTAAAATAAATTTTATTTACTAATTCACCCTTCATCATTACTAATTCCCTAATTTTGACTAAATTTGTTTAAGTAATTTTAGATTTTGTTCCCCTTTTTCTTAATTTATTTTTTACTTTTGCAAATAATTATCTATTAATTTTTTTTTTCATATTGAGATAAAGATCACTTAATTAATTCAATTAATGCAGACATAGAAAACTTAATTAAAACTATTAATAATTATTTAAAAATGCATATTTAAATAAATATGTTTATAAATGTTGGTGCAAAAAAGGTATTCAAAAATTTAAAATTAATATAAGTTGTATTATATCCCAAAATTGCATTATTAATAACATATGGTGGATAAAAATATGCTTTTTTATCATAGTGTCATGGAAAAAAAAAAGAAGGAAATATGTTTTTAGTCACTTAAAATAATACTAAATAAATTATTCTCAATAAAAAAGAAAAAAATTAAAAATTAAAAACAATTAATAAATTTTATAATATATTGGAAAATTTGAACATATATGTATTAGAAATATATTTTTTATAAAAATATTATGTTTAAGGAAAATATAAATGTTTATTGATTTGTTGAAAGAGGGGTATTTTGGTCAAAGAATGTGTTTAATAGTCAAACTTAACTCAACTAATGATTTGGTAGATGGAAATTGAGTCTCACATATATAAAGGACGTTTCTATAACATGCATTATAATTTCAAGGGAGATTTGTGTAATTTAAGTAAAACAGATGGGTAGTTAATATATTTTACTCTAAAATGAAATATAATTTCAAGAACAAAAATTCTTTTACTAATTTTTATCATAAGATTAACCACCCATATTACATGTCACCTCTAACTACATTATTATAATTAAGAATATGTCCTTAACTCATTAACTTAGAGTGAAAATAAATCTTTTTTCCAACTTTACTTGTATTTAATAGCATAGAAAAATACTATGTCGGACCTTGAGCCTTCTCCTAATAAATTGCAATATTTGACTCAAAAATACATTAATCAACCACTAAGTGTGACTTATATTATAGGGTTAAAAGATCAAAATGACCATGAAGTTTCCATAGATGGGCACTACGTGTCTGGAAGTTTTTGAGGGAGCAAAATTGTCCCAGAAGTTTATAAAATGGTGCAATTTTACCCTTAGTGTTTGACATGTTAATTTTGACAATTAAGATTGACTAATTTATCCACATGGCACTCCCTTTATGCCACCTCATCAGCCCCTAAACGCCACGTATAATCACATTATCTCCACAACTCCACCTAACCCTTTCTTTCGTCCCTCCCTTCCGAACCCACTGCTAATGTTCTCCTCTCTCCCTCTTCTCAAGCTTTAATTTGAATGCCGCCTCAACGCCGACCATGTTGGCTGTTTTAAGAAGCCGAAGCAAGAAGTTGCTGAGGATCGAGTTTTTTTTTTTTTCTGGAGGCAAAACGCCCACTAGGGCTTCAAAGAAGAATTGCTTCTTCATCCACGAAACGGCGCGCGATGCCTTCAGGATTCTTGGAATTGAGTGAGGCTTCATTCTGCGACGTCGGTTGAAGAATGTTCAGGGAGCCATTTGGAAGCATAGTTAGTGATAACGGAGCCGGTTAAATCTACATACACACCTTTCGATTTAGTGCCTGAGAGAGTTTTCATGAGGTCAATGTCAAGAATGCAAGCGTCATCATCATTTTGGTGGTTGTAAGAAGAAGAAGAAGAGGAAGAAGAAGCTCGTTGCTATGGCGGGCCTTTTGATGATAAATGGAAGGGTTTTCAGGCCTTTTCATCTAAAGTTGATTCTAGTCCTTTAATTTTTTTATTTTTTTTAAAAAAAAACTTTTCTTGTTTGATGCACTTAAATTGTTGGTGTTCATCTTTAGATCATGTGGTACACGGGCATCAATTACAACTCTCTTTCACTTTCATTGGCCATCAGTTACTAATCTTAGCTTTATTTCTGGTTTTTTCCATTTGCTGGGTTGCTAAGATTAAAAGAAAACAGCCGAGAGGGAGAAAAGAGAGCAATGGCAGCGGGTTCGGAAGGGAGGGACGAAAGAAAGGGTTAGGTGGAGATAGTATGATTATGTGGCATTTAGGGAGTGGTGAGGTCACATATAGGTAGTGCCATGTGGATAAATCAGTCCACCTTAACAATCAAAATTAACATTTTAAACAGTAAAAGCAATATTGCACCTTTTTTTTTTTAAACTTTTGGGGCAATATGTCACCCTCGAAAACTTCTAAACACTCAATGTTCATCCATGAAAACTTACGAGGCATTTTTGCCCCTTAATTACCCCTATATCATACAGAGATCACATTTCTTCTAGAAGATACTCCACCCTTAATGTAAAACCTAATTAAGGAGTTGATTTTGACTCTAATGTAAGACAAATTTCTCATATTTATCAATCTTTTCTAAAATTATCCTTATTGATGCTTCTTCAACAATAATTAAGTAAGAGAGATGGAGAGAATTAAAAGAGATAATTAGGATGTTTTCGAAAAAAAATATGTTATATTAGCTAATTTAACCAATTTTCTTAATTTATTAAATTAGGTAATTAAATAAGGCTTATATATTAAGTACCAAGGGAGTAATTAAATGTTCAATATTAACTGGAGACCGGGTAGAGTAATTACCTTAGTAAAAATATTTAAAAGCAGCCTTTTCTGGGAGGATCTGCTTCACCAATCACCAAAGGAAAAAAAAAAAAAAAAAAAAAACCTCAAAGGAATCTGTTAGCTTTTTAATATTATATTATTATGTGACAGAAATTGTAAGTGTTTTCACAAAACCAATACATGCTATGCTTACGTATCTTTATTGCTGGCTCAAACAAAAGAGGAAAAAACAATTAGGAGATCATCTATCACAGCCCGTGATCCCTAATTATTGCTTCGGAATTCACAACTAAGAAGCTGATTTTTATTTTTGAAGATAGTACGTACAGAGACATGTATGGCCAACCAGCTCATGCATATCATTTTCCACACTATCCACTTCATGGGATACAGAGACTTCCATGATCACCACCTCTCAGAGTTCAACTTGTTGATTGTATGTATGCCGCTCAATTAATTCATATATATGCCCGTTATTGTTATTTTTATTTATTCATTATTTTGACATAAATTATGTCATTTCTCTATCATTCAGATTTTAGGAAATATTGTTTATTAGCCAGGATAATAATTTTTAATATTTTAGAAGTTATATATATATAGTCATTCCATGCTCATATGATTAGTAAAATTTATAGTTTTTTTTTTTTTTTAAAGAAAAGTTAATCCTTTTGTCCTTCAAATTTTAACTCTATTACAACTTAATCCCTTAAATAAAACTTAGTACAACTCAATCCCTCAACTTGTAACTAAGTGATGACTAGTGATAACTTATTGTGAGTTACATGTATGACAAAAGATTAATTTATTAAACAGAAAAAGATTCCTGTACATTGCACAGGGGCCTTGCTAATTTTATTTTATTTTTTCCAGCATTTCTAATTTTATTATTAAAGATCAATTTTAACAACATATAATAGTAATGGGGGAATAACTATAAGGTTGTAAGGAAGGGACTTAATTGCCTGAAATCTTAACATAACAAGAAGAAGTATAAATATATTATAATTTCTTATATTACAACTTGTTGCATGCTTCTCAATTATCATTGGATTTTTGAGTAATTAAATCTCTTCCTTAAAACCTCATAGTAGATAATAAATTAGAAGATCCACTAAAGTAATAAAATACTAAGGAGTAGTGTGGAGGGGGTAGTATTAAGCCAACATAAAATATGAGAAAACATAATAAAATCAACTAGTTAATGTTAATAATTTCTACTTAGTATCCGTAATATAAGATCTATAGTTTGTAATGTAATTTTCCGTCCAAATTATATCTTATACTAAGGACTAGTGGAGGAGGTAGTATTAAATACTATTCAAAAAACGGTACTTTGACCATATTCCCTACTAAGCACAATGTTTAACAAAAAGAGTTAATCTGATCTAAACCATCAGATCAGATCCGGATAGTCAAACTTAATTTAATACTTGAAATATTATCCTTATTTTAGATTTCATACACATTAAAATATTTTTAAAAAAAACAATATGGATTTTAAAAAAATCAGATTGAATATGATTTGCTCGATCTCCATGCTTGGCAGGCAACTAGTTCCACTTTTTTTTTTTTTTTTTTTTAGCTACCATACATTTGAATATAAAAAGGTTCATTAATGTTTTACCAAAAAAAAAAAAAAAAAAAGTTCATTGATGTATTGATTTGAATGGAATGAACTACAAATCCGGTTAAAAACCAAGAAGAACAAATGCATTGAATGTATTAATTGATTTTCTGACCCTAAACGAAATTCTTTGAAGCATCACACATATTTGCGTAATGCATCCGGTGTCTCAAGGCAGGCCATCTTTCGGCACATCAACAACCCGAGACTAATTCGACCGAGACCGGTTGGCCCCTTTCGAGGGAAGCCTTTACCACCCACGCACGTTGCATTCCCACGTCTCGAATTCAAGACTTGTGGTTAAGCTAGAACAGCCCCTTACCAGCTAACCTAAACGTTTGGTGGTAGCATCACACATATTTAATTATACACACACATATGGCCAACTGTAAACACCCTATTTTGTCCGGGCCCCACTCAAAAAATAAAAAATAAATAAAAACAAAAATCAAAGAAATAATCTCATTGATGGTAACTGGGTTCAAATTGGCAATCATAAATCATAAAAGAGGAAAAACAAAAACAAAAAACAGAAAAAATAAGAAAATCCTCTCATTGATGATGATTCGAGTCCAAATTGGCAATCATAATTCATTGAGGTGGAAAATAAAATAAAAAATTAAATAAATGAATGAAAATTCTCTCATTGATAATGGGGTCCAAATTGGCATTACCATTCATGAAGGGAAAATTAAAATTAAAATTAAAAAAAATCATTTCATTTATGATGATTGTAGTCCAAATTGGCAATCATCATTAAAATAAAAATAAAATAAAAAATCGAATGAAAAAAAAAGATAATAATAAGGCAAAACTCTTGGTGATGCCTATTTAAAGGGGAGCACAAGAGAGGGTAGGATACACAACAATTGGGAGAGGAAAAAAAATTGAGGAGAGAAAAGAGGCAAGGAATGGATAGGGATGACTTAAGAGAGTGAAATCTATTATTCATCTTTTGCTTTATCTTGTTTTTCCTCATGATCATAAGGAAAGCCTATACTCTTACAGTGGGTGTCACGTGTAATGCCTCAGCACCAAAGGTGAAATTAGGGGCCCAAAATTATAGAATTTGACTCAAAATTTTAGGAAATTATGTTTTAGCCTCATAAAATTTAAATATCTTCACTTTAGTCCCTATCAAAAGTCTCATGGAGGGACTGAAATGAAAATATTGAAATATTTATTAGGCTAAAGCATAATTTCCTAAAATTTTGAGTCCAATTATGTAATTTCCCCCCTCTAATTTCAAATGCTAACTCTACTGAGTTCTATTCTGTAATTTTCGCCTCCTAATTTTAAATCATGGCTCCGCCCCTGCTCAGCACTAATGGTTAAAGGGTGGATTCCAATATAATGAGGACTCATTTTCTTATTGTTTATCATTTTCCTCTCAATTTTTCTTTTCTTCTCTATATCTAAGGAAAGCCTATATCTATATGATTGTTACAACATATGTGAGCCTCAACACCAATGGCAAAAGGATGTAACCTAACATGTATGGGTTAATATTTTTTTTTTTAGCCTTCTTTTATTTGTTTTCTTACTTTGACTTTCGCTTTTCCTTCTCCTTCTTTTAACCTCTATATCTTTTTCCTTTTCTTTTATCCTTTTTTTCTTTCTGTATTTTGAAATTGGCCATACAAGTACTTTGATTATGTGACTCTTGATCTCCATGATCTTTTTCTTGCACTGTGCGCTCATTTATGAATATTGGCATGGCATGGACATGTTTGACCCTTCTCATTGATTGCAATATGAGCTATATTAAACCACGATTTGCATTGCCTTAATTTTTGAAGATAGTATGCTTCTATGTGCGGAAATCTCATCACTACATGATATATACTTGGTTGACACAATGGGTTTTGGAAGATGTTTGGTAGACTAAGCTTGACTGGTAATATCACTACAAAAAAAGGGTCAATTTGTAGTGGTTAAAATAATCCACTACAAATATGCGAATTTATAGCGGTTTATACCGAAACCGCTACAAATTTGTAGCGGTATGACTCGCGCCAAGTGGCGTGCTAGTTCGTGAATGACATTTGTAGCGGTTATCATAAACTAACCGCTACAAAATATGGCGTCAAGTTGGCGCCAACTTTGTGGCGGTTATTTTGTAGCGGTTTATTTATACAAACCGCCACAAATATAGCGCCAATTTGGCGCCTTATGGCGCGCAATTAATGACAGTTTATTTGTAGCGGTTTATATCCAAAACCCGCTACAGAGTACCAAGAGTCTGAACTTTTGTAACGGTTATAGAAAACTGCTACAAATTTTCACGACGCACGAGGTAGGGTTTCTTCATTTGTAGCAGTTTGTAGCAGTTTTTTTAGTTAAACCGTTACAAATGTGAAGTCTTTAAACACGTCACAAATAGAAGTTATACAAAAAGAATATTTTAACAAATATCCTTTAAAAAATACGTTCATATTTGTAGTGGTTATTTGGCTCAACCGCTACAAAATGTGATATTTTAAAATTTATTTTTAAAAAAATACACCAATAAGTTTTTGTAGAGGTTTTGTAACCGCTACAAAAGGGGAAAAAAACCGCTACAAACGTTACACCGCTACAAAAACCGTCGCATCAACCGCTACAAAGTGTCTAATATTGAAATTTGAATATTTTAAATCCCATAACGTTCATTAATTTGTAGCGGTTTTCGTATAACCACTACAAAATGTGATATTTTAAAATTTATTTATTTTTAAAAAAATAGAAATGAATTTTTGTTGAGGTTTTGTAACCTCTACAAAAACCGTCGCATCAACCGCTACAAAGTGTATAATATTGAAATTTGAATATTTTGAATCCCGCCAACATTCATTAATTTGTAGCGGTTTTAGTATAACCGCTACAAAATGTGATATTTTAAAATTTATTTATTTTTTTAAAAAAATACCAATGAATTTTTGTAGAGGTTTTGTAACCGCTACAAAATGAAAAAAAACCGCTACAAACGTGAAACCGCTACAAAAACTGTCACATCAACCGCTACAAACATTACGCATATCCTTATAAATACCCCCACCACACCTCATTTCACATACTTTCATTCATTTCTTCCTACCTCTTCTCTCTCGTTTTCTCTCATTTCTTCCCACCCGTTATAAAATCGTTGATTTTAATGTTTCATTTTTTCCTTCTTATAACATTGATACTATTTTTTTCTTATCCGAACTTTAAGGATATTTCCTCAATATTCCTTCTATCATCATCAACATTCTCATAATCAACTATCATCTAATGGACAACATAATTTTTTTTTGCTTAGAGGTGGACAATACAATAAATCCTTATTATCTACACATTCTCAATATTACACCTACATAATATTTATACTTATCTAACATAAGTTAATCATTTTTTAAAATATTAACCATTATCATTTAATTTGTCACTTAAATAATAAAAATATTCAACATAATATTGTAATAATGGACTCAAATTATGATTTTTTTATTTGTAATATTTTGTAGCGGTTGTAAAACCGCTACAAATTTGGCTTAAATATTTGGCGCAATATTTGTAGCGGTTTTACAACCGCTACAAAATTTTGCCGCCAATGTTTTTTTTTGAAATTATTCATCTTGATCGCATCTTGTAGCGGTAACTCAAAACCGCTACTAATATAGTAGCAGTTTTATTACATGAGTAGGGTTTTAAAAACCGCTACAAAACATCTTGCAACGGTGTATTTTGTAGCGATTCTAAGAACCGCTACAAATGCAAATACATAATTTCAACCGCTATAAAACATCTTTTTTTTTTTGTAGTGTATATAAGTTCACTCAACTATTATCTTTTACTTTGATATATGCAATAATTTATCGTGAGTGAAAGTGATCTTGTTAGTTTTTATGGGAAAATCAAATTATGGCTTGTCTTTTCTAAATGAGAAAGAAGATTTTGAATACATGCATATTTTCATAAATGAAAATAAAATGTAAAATCTTTCTTTTATGAAAAGTAAATAAAATTGATTTCAAGGGGTTTATGCCATGTGAGGTTTATTAGAGCCTCACCATGAAAAATCATGGAATTGTGGTATTTATTTACACTTTATGGTATGTTCATATGAATTCTCAATTATTTCTTACATCATGATTGACCCATGATGACCTAACCAGTCATGCCAAACAATTAAATTCATTAGTAAACTTTTGGTGTAATTTAAATAAGCAAAGTCCTTGTTTACATTGGTACTTGTAAACTTATGATTCACAAACACATGTTTCTTCAGGAAACAACATATTAACTCTTACAAAGTCTTCAATTAGATTTGTACTTTAGGATAGAGTCTGAATATTGGCTTCTTGCATTGCTAAGGAAGAAAAGTATTTATCATTTGTAAATATAGTGTGGGATGTTACACTATTAACGAGACATAAATCTTCACAATTGATATTAATAAGATTCATTCTTTATTAAAAGAAACATGAAAATAAATAAACATATAATTAAAAGGAAATACATATGATAATTGCAACTTTAGCCACACTAAAGCACATATATATGTTCAAAATAGACAAATATAACTTATGCTAAGAAATCAGCAACATCCAAATGGATAATATCCATATTATCATACTCAGAATTGCTAGCCTTATCAACATGATTTATCTCAATATTTGACCCATTACCATTATTTTTAAGTGATTTTTGGTAAAGGCCAACCAAGTGTTTTGATGTACGACAAGTACATTACCAATGACCCTTGCCACCATGGTGATAACATGGATTTTCAGCATTTTTATTGTACCCACTAGTTTCTCTTTTGTGATTCTTATCAATCTTTCCCCACCTCGGGTGGAAATTTGAACAACCATAATTTTGACCACGGCTACATCCACAATTGTAGCCACATCTATGCCCATGTCCACCACGACCACGATTAGATTCATTTTTTTTACTACATTTAGTTTTGCGAATGGAGTTGAATCTATTAGACGAGATTCATGGATTTTCAATCACAAGCTCTTTGTTTTGTTTGGCCATAAGGAGACAAAAAAATTAATTCTAACATATTTCTTAAACATGTTTCACAATATTGCTACAACAGAAGCAAATTGGATGCATCTATTCAAAACAAGCTTTTGTAAGAATAATCATCTCCTGATGGTCATACATTTCCTTTAAATTTTTTCAAAGAATAAGTGGGTCCTCTATGGTCAAATATTTAATTTTGAGACTTTCATGCAAATGGTGGTGTAGAAAAATGATGAATTATGCAAGATAAATAGTTTTTTCCGGTAATGTCAAGAGCCACAAATTCAAGTTTTGCAAGGTTTGACATGGTTCAAACTAAAACAATAAAAAGAAATTCATAAAATATGAAATAGAAAAATTCACAGATAATAACATAAAACTCAAACAACTGAACTACTGTAGTAAAGAGAATTCGTAAAGTGAAGAAAGAATTCATGGAGTAAGATAACAAAATTAAAACTTCATGGCTTCAGGCCATTTAACTCTCACTGCTTCAGGCCAAGTAGTCTCATGGTTTCGGTCAATTAATCTAAAGATAAGAAATTAAACTTATATGGATTCTGGCCGTTTATCTTCACGATAAATAAAAGTTGTGTATGGCTTCTAATAATACAATAAGATAGAAAACAAAAGTCATATGGCTTCTAGCCATATAATTTCAAAATAGATAATCAAAGGAATATAGCTTCTGCCCATATTATATCAAAATAAGAAATCAAAGTGACATGTCTTATGCCATGTAATTTCAGAATGTGAAATTAGAAGTGTATAACTTCTGGCCATACTAATATAACAATTTTAATAGTATGGAAGAACCCGTAAAGGAATAAAATAAGATATAAAAGAAATAACAATATGTTAGCTCTTGGTATTTTGATGATCACAAATCCTAAGTTATTGAATTAAATAATAAGTGTTTAAGTTGGGGTTTGCTCGAGCAAGGGTTAGCTCATGCCCGAGCATAGACAATATAAAAGCTTGTCAAGTGTTTCAGTGAACCATGCCTGAGCAACGTATTTGGGATGCTCGAGCACCATCGAGCTCAGAACAGAGATTTGCAAATTGAGCAATCATGCTCGAGTAGGAGATTTAGCTTGCCCAAGCATCATCAAGACAAAAGCAAAAATTTGCAAGATAAAGAGTCATGCTCGAGCAGTGAAGAAGGCTTGCTCGAGCACCATGCTCGAGCAGAGGTAAATACATGCTCGAGCAGCATATTTCAATTCCACATTCTTAGCATCTGTCTAACTTGTGCCTGAGCATGACAATGCCATGCTCGAGCACCATGCTCGAGCAGAAGGAAAAGCCTGCTCGAGCAACGTCGTTGAACACTCATATCCTCGTCTCTGTTTGGGTCCTGCCCGAGCATGACTATATCATGCTCGAGCAGAGCAAATGTCTTGCTCGAGCATCAGCGAGGGAAATTATTTTTATACACTCTAGAAGAAGCTCTCCCGAGCAAGCATAGCCAGTTGCTCGAGCATGATCACCCTATTTTTTAATTCTCCTTCGCATAAACTATAAATCACCGTGTTTAATCTTATTACTTGTTAACATTACTTATTGATAATCCCAATTGCTTTTAATGAGTTTCAGATGATTTAATCATGGATTAACAACAAATTCGCTTAAAGCAATTTTTGTGTCACAAGAGCATTAAATGCAGTTGCCAAAGCCAGTGATAATCTCCGTAACTAATACTCTGATCAATGTAAAGCTTTTTCTTACATTCCAACTGAGCATTCAATGTTGTTTCACAACAAGCAAAACAAAAGGAATGAAGAGAATTTCGTGACTGCAAATCCACCTGGATTATTTGAACGACGAAAATATTAACCAAGTCTCATCTGTCTAACGGACATATTCAAAACTCTCAACGGTTAGTCCTCAAGCTTCACCAACGGTCATTTATTGCAACATCTATAAATAGCAGAAGCATTGAATTCTCCACCTACCGAAACGTTGTGCATTCAATTCAAACTTATTGCAATTTGTTGTTTCATCTGTTTCATTAATATCTTCGGATATCTTGTACTTCAGTGTTTATATTTATCTACTCGTGAGGAGTTTAAACACCATTTGATTCTAAGTTTAGTTTTTAAATCTTAAGGTTGAGGAACCTTAAGTGTGGGTGTACTATTACAACTTGTAAGGAGGAGTGAGTCCTAGTGAATTAGGATCATCTCGTGTACATGAGTGTGTAATTGTAACCATTTGTGATTAGTGAAATACCCAAAGGATTTGGGGACTAAACGTAGGTCGAAGTGTTAGACCGAACCAGTATAAATTTTTTTGTGTATTTCTCTCTTCTCTGCTTCTGTCTCACTTGTTAGGGAAAAGTTTTTGAGATCACATATTCACCCTCCCCCCTCTAGGTGATATTCCTACCCTTCATTTTGTATCAGAGCTTAGGTTATCTACTTAAGGATTAACATCCTAGATAAAAGATCCAATGGAAGGAATATTGCCTGATGGAGCCTCGATCAATAGACCGCCCGGGTGCAGTGGAGAGCACTACTCATTCTGGAAAGCCAAATTCAGAGTCTTTGTTATGGCTACTAAATATGGCCTATGGAGAGTGTTCGAGATTGGAGACTACAATCCGACTGTTCTCAAAAACAGACTCAGAGTCCCAAAGCCTGAAGACGCCTATGATGATAATGACAGGAGAAACACATTCAACAGTAAAGTTGTCCTCATGTTGCAAAGTGCGTTAAGCCAACAAGAATATTTTCGTATTTGCACATTGCCGTCTGCTAAAGCTATGTGGGATGCACTGGGAATAGCCCATGTAGGAATAATTAGAGTAAAGGAGAAAGAAGTCAATACCCTCATGACCGAGTACGATCTACTTCATATGAAGTCTGGGGAATCTATTATCGAGTTCCAACTGAGATTCACTCATCTCATCAACCAACTTGCTGCTATGGACAAACACTATGAACAACCTGTCCAAGTGAGGAAGATTCTCAATATCCTCAGTAAGGAATGGAAAGCTAAAGTTACAGCTATCGAGGAAGCTCGTGGAGAGTCGATGAGTTCTGTAGCAGCCTTGTTTGGCAGTTTGTCCGAATATGAAGGAAAGATCAAGTTCAGAAAAGGACTTGATGAGATCAGTGGCAAGAACAAGAGAATTTCCCTTAAAACTATCAAAGAAGCAAAGGAGTTAGATGATAATGATGAAGACGAAGATGGAGAGCTAGGAATGATGGTCCGGAGATTCAAGAGATTCTACAAGAAGGACCAAGGATACAAAAGGTTTCACAAAGGTAGCTCCAGCACTGAGACGAAAAAGCCAATCATTTGCTATGAATGTGAAAAGTCTGGCCTAAACTATCAAAGAAGCAAAGGAGTTAGATGATAATGATGAAGACGAAGATGGAGAGCTAGGAATGATGGTCCGGAGATTCAAGAGATTCTACAAGAAGGACCAAGGATACAAAAGGTTTCACAAAGGTAGCTCCAGCACTGAGACGAAAAAGACAATCATTTGCTATGAATGTGAAAAGTCTGGCCACATCAAGTCAGAATGCCCCCAGTTGAAGTACAAAGATAAAGAGAAGAAGAAATTCAATAATTTCAAGAAGAAAGCTTATGTGTCAGATATATGGGGAGACAACTCGTCAGACGAAGATGAAGCTGAAGATGAGGAAAGAGCCAACATATGTCTCGTGGCTCAAGAAGAAGAGCAAACTGAAAATGTCAATGAGGTATATGACTCACAACCAACTTACGATAGATGAGTTATTTGCTTAATATAATCTTATACAAAGTGAATTTGAAAAACTTGCTGGAAAATATGTATCTTTAAAACAGAAAAACATAACTCTTGAACAGCAAGTCAAAAATACCTCTTGTGAAAATAGTGTCTGTGAAGATTGCATTGATTTAGAGAAAAAGAATTTGCATCTTACAAAAGCACTTGAGAAGTTCACTAGAGGTAGTGAAATGCTTAATGTCATTTTAAAACAGCAGAGATTTACAAATGACAGATCAGGAATTGGCTATAAACCTGATTTTGATAAAAAGAAAGGGAAAAAGAAATTTGGAGAAAAATCTTATATGAACTATTTTAGAAAAATTGTTCACTCCTCAAATCCTTTTGCTCATTGCAATTATTGTAATTGTAAAGGTCATACTACTTCTTCCTGTTTTCATAAAAAGGAAAGAAAGAGTAAACCTTTACGAAATTATCAATGGGTGCCTAAGGGATCTTATAAGGTCCCTAAGACACAAACTAACCCGAAAGAGCCCAAGAAAAGAGGGGTACCTAAAACCTGATTTTCTGTGATTTGTAGGTTTGCCTGAGAGCATCAAAGTCCAACAAGTCGTATATTGACAGTGGATGCTCCAGACATATGACGGGAGATCATACTAAATTTGCTGCTCTCAAGACAAAGGATGGTGGCAAGGTGACCTTTGGTGGAAATCAATCCGGAAGGATAGCTGGAATAGGTGAAGTTGGCAACAACGATGGACCACAGATCAGAGATGTCTACCTTGTGGAAGGCCTTTGTCACAACCTTCTCAGTGTGAGCTAAAGCACAGACAAAGGTAACCTGGTTATCTTTGATTCTGAGGAATGCTTGATAGTAAGCAAGAATGATCTGCCCATAGTCAACATCAAATCAAAAGCCTTGTTTAGGGCTCTTAGAGAAGGTAACTGTTACACTCTAAACCTTTCTAGTAATTGCAATAAAATTACTTCTGAAAATTGCTTTATTAGTAACTTGGAAGAAAGTTGGCTATGGCACAAGCGTTTAGCTCATGTCAATATGTTCCAACTTGACACGTTGCTAAGAAAGGATTTAGTCATTGGCTTACCAAAACTCAATTTCAAAAGTGACATGATTTGTGATGCTTGTCAGAAAGGTAAACAGACTAAATCATCTTTTAAGTCTAAAAATGAGATTTCATCTAACAGACCACTACAACTACTTCATATGGACTTAGTTGGACCAGCAAGAGTAAGAAGCCTTAGTGGCAATCTCTATACTCTGGTCATTGTTGATGACTACTCAAGATTTTGTTGGACTATATTTTTATCATCGAAAGATGAATCCTTTGATCAGTTCGTTGTGTTTGTCAAGAAGGTCCAAAACGAGAAAGGTATCTCTATTTCAGGTATAAGAACTGATCATGGTGGAGAATTCGAGAATTATGCCTTTGAAGAATTCTGTGACGCTCATGGGATAGATCACAATTTCTCTACCCCGTGGACTCCTCAACAAAATGGTATTGTGGAGAGAAAGAATCGTGTCCTCATTGAGATGGCAAGAGCAATGTTGAACGAGAATCAAACATCTCAAGTATTCTAGGCTGATGCAATGAGTACTGCTTGCTACATATCAAATCGTGCATACATCCGGAAGAATCTTAAGAAGACATCTTATGACCTCTACAAAGGGAGAAAGCCCAACCTTGCCCATCTGCACATCTTTGGATGTAAGTGTTTTGTGCACAATAATGGTAAGGATAATCTGGGTAAGTTTGATTCAAAATATGATGAAGGTATATTTCTAGGTTACTCTAATAGAAGTAAGGCTTATAGAGTTTTCAATACTTGTACCCGTATTGTTGAGGAATCCATTCATGTTGTGTTTAGCGAAACCAAATCTGATAAGCCTTTGGATGATGATGATGAAAATATTTATAGAAATCAATTCTTTTCAAAACCACTCCTGCCTCTCTTGAAAATTCTGAAGATGTTTTTGAAATTGCTTCTGAAAATGATTGTGAAAATACTGTTCAATCGCAACCTAAAGCTTGGAGGTTTATTAGGAATCATCCTTTAGACCAAGTGATAGGTGATGTAAATCAAGGAGTAAGAACTAGAAAAGGTACTCTGAATGAAGTCACCTTCTCTGTGTTCATCTCTCAGATTGAACCCTCTAAGATTGACGAAGCCCTCTCAGACAATGATTGGGTTATCGCAATGCAAGAGGAATTGCACCAATTTGATAGAAATCAAGTTTGGGAGTTAGTACCTATACCTAAAGACCATCCGGTTATTGGGACTAAATGGGTATTTAAGAACAAACATGATGAAACAGCAATCATTGTCCATAACAAGGAAAGATTGGTTGCTAAAGGCTATAACCATGAAGAAAGAATTGATTATGAAGAAACTTATGTTCCAGTGGCAAGATTGGAAGCCATAAGAGTTCTTCTAGCCTTTGCTTGTATCAAGGGATTCAAGCTCTATCAAATGGATGTCAAAAGTGCATTTTTAAATGGTTTTATACAGGAGGAAGTTTACGTTGAACAACCTCCTGATTTTGAAAGTGATAATCATCCAAACCATGTGTATTATCTCAAAAAGGCCATATATGGCCTTAAGCAAGCTCCTAGAGCTTGGTATGAGCGATTAAGCAAGTTCCTTCTTGATCAAGGTTTTATTAGAGGCAAAGCTGATACAACTCTATGTTGGGATCCGTACACGCAGCGGAATTAAAAAAACTTTACGAATCCCAAGAAAAGGATCTATCAACGGCGTTTAAATCAAGGTTCGTTAGAAAAACTGTACCTATGTGTGGGGTTGAGAGTTTCGTTTGATCCAGTCTGGTGCGTATCTCCTGCTTCGTGCGTCTCGACCGTCGTACGTCTTGAATGTGGTGCCATCTCGTTCGATCAAACAGAAGTAGACTTTTCGAGTCTCCTACCTCTACCGGTATTCACACCGAACAGCTCTCCAACACGTACGACAGCGTGCTAGCGCCTTCTCTTTTGTGTCTCACGTTTTTTTTCTAGGATTTCTTTCGCTGCTTGTCTCTCATCTATTTCAATACGACTAAAGCTTTATTTATAGAGTTTCTCAAACTCTAAATGGGCCTTATTAAAATATTCAAGATTAATCTCATTAATCTTGAAATTCAATTTTAGATTTAAATAGCATTAATCAAATTTGTCCAACAGATCTAATCTAATCTATTTATTTAATCGAATTAAAAGCCCTAATTTAATTTATTTCTATAAATTAAATTTGAGATATGATATCTATCTATTTAATTAAATTTGAGATACTGTATATCAATTCAAATTAAATCAAATATATGATATCTTTATTCGAAAATTAAATCGAGATACAATATCTCTATTTATTTTAAATATTTAATTTATCACATAAATTAAATAGGGAAAATTCCATTTAAATACCGGATGAATTTGCAAAACCCCAAGAGGTCCCTACGAATTTGTAAAAAAGGCGAGAGGTACTAAGGACCTATGAGGGATATGCAAATTCGCGTCAAATTACCTTTCTACCCTTACATTTAAATAAATTTAAAAAATAAAATAAAAACCCTCCACCCCCACCCCCATCCCCACCACCACCACCGCTGACCACCACCACCGCCGGCGCATACCCCCACCACCACCGCCGGCCGCGCCACCACCACCACCACTACCGGCGGTGGCGGCGGCCCGCCGACGGTGGTGGTGGTGTGGTGGCGGCGGCGGCGTGGCCGGCCGGCGGCGGTGGTGGTGGCGGCCGGCGGTGGTGGTGGTGGTGGGGGTGGGGGTGGTGGTGGTGGTGGGGGTGGGGGTGGGAGGGGTGGGGTTTTTATTTTATTTTTTAATTTATTTAAATGTAAGGGTAGAAAGGTAATTTGGCGCGAATTTGCATATCCCTCATAGGTCCTTAGTACCTCTCAGTCTTTTTACAAATTCGGAGGACCTCTAGGGGTTTTGCAAATTCATGTGGTATTTAATTGGAATTTTCCCAATTAAATACAAAACAAATATTATATAATAATATCATTAAATAATATTTTTATTATTTAATTTTGAAATTATATATATATATATATATATATATCCATCATAGATTAAATGTTGTATTCATTAGATCTTAGACACATCTAAGATTCAATGAATCTTGACACTATTGCTTGTGTTAGGCTATTCTTGTGTGTGACCTTGTAGGCCCACATGAGATTGGCAGTGGGCGAATACAGTACCAGCCCATAAGTCGTAAGCGGCCTCTAGCAAGACATTGCAACTACCCAATTCATATAGGGATCGATAAAACGATACAACCTATCATACAATCATGTCACGTCCCTTTTGTCACGCGATAATTTGGTTAAAGATGAGGCATGGATAATGTCAACTTCCTGTTCTTGACCATTACTTTCTTGATTCTTGAGTAGTCTAACAACTGAAATTGAAACTCCTTTCCATCGTAGTATGGCCATACATTTCTCAGACTCACTCATCGAGGGGCTCAATATTATCTCTCTACAAACGGTGAGGGACAAATTCCATCTTGACCATTCGCATTCTTCTGCATGAAAACCATTGATCCCGATCCAAGCCTTTATCATCACCCGGTCAAAGGTGACTTTTGACTAGGTCAAAGGTAGAGCTGGGAATCAGGGTCAGCCCGGCCCGACAGGGCCTGGGCCCAACAGGGCTGGCCCTACAAGACTGGGGTAAGGAAAACATCTATTTTTCAAAGCCAAGCCTGATAGTACCAGGGCCAGGGCCAGGGCCGGCCCTACAGGGCCTGAAAATTACTATTCCAAATTTTAACTATTTTTCCTTTGATTTTTTTTAAAGAAATATAATTAGTAAATTGCAATCATTAAAGTTCTAATCTATCAAATAAATATTATCAACATTAATATCTAAACAATATAAATCATTCAACAAATAAACACATTCATTAATTCATAATAAAAAACAAATAAACACAAAGAATATGTTTTTTCCTATTTTTTCAAAAAATATTAAACAAAGGAATTGCTTTATGTATGCTCACGACAAAATGCATTTCCCTCTCGTAATTTTGTATGTGTCTGCAGATTCCTTCGGTTCATGCATGATTTTACTGACAGGTAAAAATAATTATACTTATTTTACACCAAATATATTTATAATTTATTACTTATATAATATTGTAATACCAAAGTATGTGTTTATTTAATATGAAAACATCCCTTCTTTAAAATTTATAATAACTAATTATGTGTTTTAATACGAATAATAATAAACATAAAAATGGTTATAGTTTAAATTAAAAAAAAATCTAAGTAATTACAAATAAACACATTCATTAAGTGGAAGTCTAAGTAATTAATTTTTTTTTAAAAAAAAAAGCTACAGTTAAACGGGCCTGCAGAGCCAGCCTGAGGCCCTACAGGGCTGGCCCGATTAAGCCTGAGGCCCTATAGGGCCGGCCTTGCAGGGCCAATTTCAAATTTCTGGCCTATTTCTCAAGCACGAGCCCTGCAGGGCCAGATTTTAAACGAGCCGGCCCGATGGGCCTGGTCCAATTTCCCGGCTCTAGTCAAAGGTCAACGACTCTCATGTAGGAATCCATGATGATCTCAAGTCAAAGGGCATTGTGATGCAGTTATACATGAGAAAAGCTTATGACTTAATCCATGCAGATTTCTCATAGTGGGTCGGTCCAGCACTTTGTACTCTTACAAGTGCCTATGACTTTGATTTGTATCTCTATACTCATCAAAGTCATATTGGTCTTATTTCATCTTCGCTCCCGCGTAGATGACCGACCAAGGACACTTAAGGTAATCTATAAGATATATCCAAGGATAGAATTATCACTATAAACATGCAAATGAAATGATAACTAAAGGAGAATACTTTAAATAACATAAACGTTCAAAGTATAATGACTTGCCCCTAGGGCATAATTTCCAACACTCTCTTCATTAAGAGTAATAATGGGCGAACTGAACTACTTCCTCTGATTGCAAATCAAACAACGAAAGGATGAGATATTTATCTCACAAACTAAATACCTCCGTGATTTGTTTAAAAAGTTTAGGATGAAAAACTGCAATGGAGCCGACACTTCAATGAGTTCAACTGCCTCTCTGGATGCGGATGAAGAAAAAGGCAAGGACTTCAACATAACCAAATATTGGGGAATGATTGGATCTCAACTATACTTAGCTGCAAGTCGACCTGATATTCAATTCAGTGTGGGAATGTGCGCGAGATTCCAATCTGCTCCTAAAGAATCATATGCTGAGCATGTTAAGAGAATTTTTCGATATCTCTCAGATACAAAGGAATTAGGTCTCTGGTTCCCTAAAGGTCAACAAGAGCACTTGGTTGCATATTCTGATTCAGATCACGCTGGGTACAAAACTGATAGAAAGAGTATCAGTGGACAATGTGAGTTTCTCGGAGGATCCCTCGTATCATGGTTTAGCAAGAAATGGGGGAGCCGGGTATTGGTTACCGGGGAACGTTTTGCCTTGTATAGTTTAATCATGGGCTTGTGTAAGGATCTGTCCTTCCGTGCATTTAGAATATGGAAATGTGGAACATCCTCCGTTTTTCTTACATGTATATTTCGTTTGGGTCTTATTTGACATTATTAGGCTTAATTGGCTCTAATGAGGATTTTCCAAGGAAAAAAAAAAGGCCAGAACAAGGATATGTAATTATATTCATGAATAATGTTGCCCGTGCTGTACGTTTTTATTATAAAATTATTTAATTATTTCTCTATCCCTCCACCACCTTTCTTACCCGACATTAGAGAAAACTTCCTAGCTACTTTTTTATTATTAGACTTAATTGGCCCTAATGACACGGGTTCCTCGCTATTTTGCGTCATTTCAATTATATTCATTACAGCGACCATATATAACACAAGGCAATTCGGTGACTCCTGACTCTGTCTTTAATTATAAACATCCTCACCGGCCGGTTCAAATCGAATCCTATAGTACATCTCTGCCTCGCCATGGAATCTTCGACGGCTATTTCCACGGTGACGCAGAAACTTAAGCTTCACTTTATTATGATACCTTTCATGGCGCCAGGTCATCTTCTTCCCATGGTGGACGTGGCCAGACTCTTGGCTCGGCAAAATAACGTGAAGGTGACTATCATAACCACACCTCTAAATGCGGCTCGACTTCGACAAAGTATAGATAGAGAGGTGCAGAACTGTGGCTCATCACCAATCAACGTTCAACATTTTCGATTCCCAAATGTCGAGAATGGTTTACCAGAGGAGTGTGAGAGCTTAGACACTGTACCTTCAAGTGATCTTTTGTTCAACTTTGCCATAGCCACGACTATGTTGCAGAAACCAGTTGAAGAAGTCTTTGATAAGCATGTTAGTCCCTCTACTCCCACCTGTGTCATATTTGACAAACAACTTCCATTTGTGGCTGATATTGCCAAGAAGCACAAAGTTCCACGAATTACTCTCGAATGTCATAACTGTTTCAATCTATTATGTAACTACATTCTGTTTCATAATCCTAAAGTCTATGAGAACGTGTCCGAATCAGAATCATTGGTTGTGCCTGGATTGCCTCATAGGATTGTGTTTATAAAATCTCAGCTTCCCGAGTGGTTTTCGATTGACAATGGAGAGTTCAGTGCTTTGCTTGAAAAAATAATGAAAGCTCAAGAAGAAGCACATGGGGTGATACTGAATAGCTTTGATGAGTTGGAAGAAGAATACGTGAAGGAGTATAGAAGAATCACAGGTGGAAAGGTTTGGTGTATTGGTCCAGTCTCACTTTCAAACAAGGACAACTTGGCTAAGGCACAGAGAGGCAGAGAAGGCTCAAACGAAGAAGAAGGTCAATATTTGAAGTGGCTTGATTCATGGCCTGCAAGATCTGTCATCTATGCCTGCCTTGGAAGCTTAAACGATGCGCCACCAAGACAATTGATGGAGCTAGGTTTGGGACTGGAAGCTTCAAAGATGCCATTCATTTGGGTGCTGAGAGATTCACACAAGAGCGACGAAATGAACAAGTTACTGAAGGAAAATGGATTGGAGGAGAGAGTGAAAGGAAGAGGACTCATAGTAAGAGGTTGGGTGCCTCAATTGATGATACTGTCACACACTGCAACAGGATCATTCTTAACACACTGTGGATGGAATTCAACACTTGAAGGTATATGCAACGGTGTGCCACTAGTAACATTTCCTCTTAGTGCAGAGCAGTTTTATAATGAGAAGGTGGTTGTTGAATTGTTGGAGATAGGTGTGAGAGTGGGAGTTGAGAGTAATGTGCATTTTGGGGAAGAAAACAAGTATGGGGTTCAAATGAAGAGGGAAAAAGTGAAGGAGGCAATAGAGAAAGTGATGGGTGAAGAAGATGAAGAAAGTGAAAGAATAAGAGAAAGAGCAAGGAATTATGCAGAGAAAGCAAACAGAGCAATGGAGAAAGGTGGATCTTCTTACCTTAACTTGTCACAGCTGATTGAAGACATAACACAACTTGTCATCAGGTGTAGGGTTGAAGATGATGGTGAAGCTGAGCCACAATGGTATGATCCCCAATCTCACGTATCAGAGGCAGAGAAATAGGGAAGTTTGAATCAGTCAATCAGTCTCGTATTTATTTTATTATTTTAAAATTAATGGTTGAGTCTGTTCTTGATATTTATTAAGAATAAGTTCATGTTGAGTCAGTTGGAGTCCACTGCTCCGATCCATCAAGCGTATTTTTAGTCGTCCATTATGAGTCAGGCTCTCGATTATGTAATTGTTTTCATTGTAATTGTGTTTTTACTGTGCGCGCACTCTTCTAAATTCCCTTATCAGTGAGATTCTTGTTGTGAGAGTGTTCAAGAGAGAGTGTTATCATTATTTGCCTCTGTTTCCATATTTTTCATTTTGTTTATAACCTCATGCTCATGCTGTTTTTCCTACCCTTTTAATTCAAAATAAAAAAAGAATGATGTGTTTTGTGAGAGTATGGACAACACTCAGGGGAAATTAAATCAGAACCACTATTTTATTATTTATGTCTATCTTCCATTATATAATGAATCCATTGAACGTATCTTCCAGTATAGAGCTTTCATGGTGGGGTATAAATATTTGTAGCCCATATTCTAAGGTTATGACAAAGTATTGTACGTCACTTTTCTAGAAATGTAGTTTTAAATTATTTCAAAAACACACTAAACATACTAAACATATAGAAATACTTGCACATATTTATTACAACACTATTTCTCCATGTCACAAAACTAACTACTCCCTCCGGTCCTAATTATAAGACAACATTTGAGAGTTGGTTTTGGTCATAATTATAAGACAACATTTTAATTTTTGTCAATTTCTTCCTAAAATACCCCTATTTTATTCTCTCAAGTATATTTGGTTTTTGGTGAGTGTAGTATGTTGATACGTAAACTCTTACAATAAGTAAAACTTTTAAATTGTTAAATTTTAATTTATTTATCAATCAACTAGTATTAATTTTTCAATACATATATATATATACACACACACACACACATTTACACACACACAGATGTGTGTCTACACACAAATACACACACACACACACATATATATATATTTGTGTGTGTGTGTGTGTTCATATATATATATGTATATTTGTGTATCTATGTGTATGTACATATATGTATATCTTTGTGTGTGTATGCGCGTATACAGATATATATAAATATGTGTGTGTGTTTATACATATATGTATATATGTGTCTGTACATATATGTATATCTTTGTGTGTGTTTATCAATATATGTGTGTGTGTTGTATACATACATACATTCATACATATATGTTGTGTGTGTTTATACATATATGTATATTTGTGTATCTATGAGTGTCTACATATATGTATATCTTTGTGTGTTTGTCAATATATATATGTGTGTATACATATATATATATGAATATGTGTGTGTGTAAATATATGTACACACATATAGTGTGTGTATAATATACATATATATACGCACATATATGTATATATAGCAAAACCATTATTTCAATTAGAAAGCGTGTAGAAAGAAAAATTTTAGATTGGAGGAGTATATGGTAGGAGTTGTGTTGATTTACTTTTACTTATGTCATTTTAAATTTATATGAGGGTGTTTTAGGAAAATGAGTAAAATCAACTAATTTAACTCATCTCCTTAATCTCCCCAAAATCGGTTAAATATGTCCTATAATTAGGACCGGAGGGAGTATTTTAATAGGGTTGGATACATAGTATTACCTCCAATCCTAGTTAAAACTAGTTGACTTATTTTTTGGAGAGTTTAAGAAAACAAAATAAGTTACATCAAAATATTTATATTTATCGTTTTCCTCTAAATTAATTTGTTTGACTTATAAATTGATATATGATACAATGATATACAATATATGTTATGATTAAGGAACATATTTAGCTTCCATAATCTCTCCAAACAAAGTCAACTGGCTCGGAATGAATGTAGTAATTATTATACCCAAAAAAAGGTAAATCAACAAAGCTTAGCACAATTATTAGATGGTTGGATCCCTTAAACATGATGTCGTAAATTTAAACTAGGCCATGTGCATGGAAAATATTTTGTTGAGAGAGGCAAAACTCACTTTAGTGACCTTTACACTACAAGAAGATTTGCCTCAAACTATAGGCTCGGGGATACTCTTGGATTCTGACAAAAAGAAACTAGTTCGGGGGAATTGCTGTGATATCACACAAACAAACAAAAGTTAATTGCAGGAACCAATTGAAGAACTCTTTGAAAAGCTTTGTCCCTCTCCAACCTACTTGATATTCAACAAACACCTTTCTTTTCTACCTGATATAGCCAAGAAGCTCCAAGTTCCAAGAATAACATGCAATGGTACTAACTGTTTCACTCTATTATGTGATCACAGTCTGTATAATTCTAAATTCTACGAGAATGTGTCAAAATCAGAACCATTAGTTGTGCCTGCAGGATTGCCCCATAGAATTGTGTTTAGAAAATCTCAGCTTCCCGAGTTGTTTGCACTTAACACGGAACAAGGCAGTGATTTTCGTGAGAAAACAAGGAAAGCTGAAGATGAAGCATATGGGGTGATAGTGAATACCTTCGAAGAGTTGGAAGAAGAAAACGTGAAGGAATATAGAAGAGTTACAGGAAGAAAGGTTTGGTGTATTGGACCAGTCTCACTCTCCAACAAGGACGAATTGGATAAGGCTAAGAGAGGCAAACCAGACTCAAAGGAAGAGGATGAATGCGGCAAATGTTAAACTGTGTAATCTATGCCTGCAGGAAATGGAATCTTAAATGGTCTGCAGGATCTGTAATCTGTGCCTTCCTTGGAAGCTTAAACTGTGTACCGCTAGAGCAACTGATGGAACTAGGTTTGGGAGTGGAAGCTACAAAGAGACCATTCATTTGGGTGCTGAGAGATTCATACAAAGGAGAGAAAATGGACAAGTTACTGAAGGAAGATGGATTGGAGGAGAGAGTAAAAGGAAGGGGACTCATATTAAGAGGTTGGGTGCTTCAAGTTTTGATACTGTCACACACAGCGATTGGAGCATTCTTAACACACTGTGATGGAACTCAACACTTGAAGGTATATGTAGTGGTGTGCCATTAATAACATTTTCTCTATTTTCTGATCAGTTTTATAATGAGAAGGTGGTTGTTCAACTATTGGAGATAGGTGTGAGTGTGGGAGTTGAGAATGCTGTTCGTTTTGGGGAAGAAGAAAAGTATGGGGTTCAAGTGAAGAGGGAAAAGAGAAGGAGGCAATAGAGAAAGAGATGGGTGAAGACGATGAAGAAAGTGAGTGGATAACAGAAAGAGCAAGGAATTATGCAGGGAAAGCAAACAGGGCCATGGAGGAAGGTGGATCTTCTTACCTTAACTTATCACTGCTGAATGAAGACATATCAGATGTATTGATTATATGTGGGGTTGTGAATTCTGTATTATCGATTCCTATATATTGGTTTATATTTATATAATGCGATTTTTGTGTATTCATTAAAGAGAAAGCTTCAACCTAGCTAGCTATACTTGAAAGTGTATAAATGTTTTTTTACGACAGATTGGTTTTTCCGCCAATTAACATAGTGGCAGATTGAGTTTGATCCCGCTTGATTGTTACCTCACGTAGTTAATAATGCATACCTTTAAAAAAAAAAAAAAAAAAAAAACAGAATGGTGTTTAGGTGGGAGTTTGGACTGCACAGATTAGAAATTAATTTAGAACTACTATTTTATCATTTATGTTTATCTTCTCTTAAAGTCATTTAGTCATATAAGGTGCAAAAATACCTATAAACGTATTTCTGAAGAGCACCTTATACCATAAACCTTTTTTGGTGCAAAAGTGTTTATAAATTTTCCTAAATGGGGGGAAAAAGAATTCAAAGTAACTGCAATTACTTTTTGGCTAAGTAGATCCCGTATATTACTTTTTAGGTCAAAAATACTCATGAACTTTTATCATAAGTGTGTCAAACACCATATACTTTTTGGATATGTATTTGCATATGTAAACTACCGGCATTTTTGTTCCTTCATGTGCACAGGTGACATCAACTTTATGATGTGCCACCAACATGTCATTAAATGCAACTCAACGATTATCTATCGAGTGCGAGTTTTGAAGGGGACAATAATCTGGTACGACAAGTGCTCACTTCACTATTCTAATCGTTTCGTCTACACTATCGACAACAAGGCCTAGAGCCGCCCTCTTGAACACCGGAAATGTCTCAAACTAAGAAAGCTTCATGAGAACATTGTACGATACTATGCAACAAACGTCACATGAGGCAGCTAAACCTGCTATAGGGAAAAAGAAGTTACATGCTTGTTTGGATTGGCAGTGAAAGTAGTTTTTTTTTTTAATCTGACTTTTGGAACTTGAGTTAGGGTAGAAGTTAGATAGTGCAATGTAATTTATGTTTGAATTGACGTTGGCAAAAGTGACATTTGTTTTAAAAAAATGAAATGTTTTTGGATGATAATTTTTTTAAAAAAAATTAGATAGAAAATGATTAAATAATACATACATACATACATACATACATACATACATACATGTAGATACATACATACATACATATATATATATATATATATATAGAGAGAGAGAGAGAGAGAGAGATACACACACACATGCATGCATGCATACACACAGTGATAATTTAAGAGAAAAATTTAAATTATATAAAGTAAAAATAGTTAATTTATTATTTAAAAAAATTGAAAACACTAAAATACTTAATTAGATATATTTAAAGGATAAAAATGTATATGAATTAGAAATCAATATCCCATACAAATTGGTCTCTGATAAGATGTAGTCATATATCTTATTTTTAAAATATTATCATTTAACTATAAGATGGATAAAGAAACTTGATGTAATTACGGTACATACATGTTTATATATATATATAATGTGATTATTTTAAAATATTAAAATTAAATCATAAAAATAAAAAGTGAAACCTTTTCTTTATTAATATTTATTTCATTTAATATTAGTTTTTGTTCCTCACATATGTCTCATGCCCCCATTGCATGCCAACCAATGTCACCATGACGCGTTTGGTAACAACCCCCCCCCCCCAAAAAAAAATAAAAAAGAAAAGGCAATGATGTAAACCCAAACATTACCTATTGGCCAAAATGGCTTTTTCCAATAGAGAAGTCAATTTGAAGGTGGCAAACGCTATCCCAAATAGGAACAATATAAAAAAAAGAAGAACAAATGTTTTAACATTTCAAACTGCGTATACTATAGCTCAAAGTGCATGCCAGACCTTTCGTCATTAGATTGCAGAAGTTGCCTAAGCAATGCAATTGGGGGCTTTGGCTTTGTGTTGTTATGCGAAACCAGGAGGAAGAGTTTTGTATGAGAGGACACTACTACAAAAATTCGATATTACTACCCTAAAAAACGTCCTAAATAAGAAATAGGTAGTAAAAAATGACAAATATAAGAAAAATGAGTGTTCAACGTCCTGAATTATTGTTTAGGACTTCTAAAATTGATTTTGGCGTTCTAATGTTTTTTCGGGACGTCTAAAATCTGCCAAATAATTTGGCGCGGAGGGAAATATTGGAGAATTTTTTGTTGGCGCCATGATATAAATTTGGCGTAAAAATTGGTGATGGCGACTGATTAGAAATCAGGTCGCCAATTTTCAAATATTGGCGACCTGATTAAATATCAGGTCGCCAATTGTCAAAAATTGGCGACCTGATTGAATATCAGGTCGCCAATTATCCAAACGTGGCGACCTGATTTTAAATCAGGTCGCCAATAGTTGAAAATTGGCGACCTGATTTCTAATCAGGTCACCACTTATACAAAATTGGCGACCTGATTTTTTAATAAGGTCGCCAATTTTCATTTAAAAACCCAAAAGCCGCGATAAACCCTTCGTTTGTTTGTGTTAAAAAAACCTATCATTCGTATTTCCCTCTGGCGGCCACCACCGTGTCTCCTCCGTCTTCCCTCTGTTTCCGGCGTGTCCCCCACCTTCTCCGACGATCTCTAAAGGTACGAGCCCTTGCTTTCATGGTTCGTTAGTGTTCGATCGTTATTGTTAAAAAAAAACAACCCTTCACGCGTTCGTCATTTCCCTCTGACGGCACCCTGTCATTTTTCCCCTTTTCGCAGTCGTCTCCTCCGTCGCCACCACCGCGTCTCCTCCGTCTTCCCTCTTCGCGGCGTCCGTCGGCTCTCGTTCTCTGTTTCCGGCGCGTCCCACACCTTCTCCGACGATCTCTCTAAAGGTAAACTCTCTGAAGGCGTCACTTAGTTTCTTCGTCTTCCTTTTTCCACTTCTTGCATCATATATGAGATTTTGTAGCTATTCCTTTTCCTTGCTCTTTGCCTTTATTTTTTCGGTTGGTTTTGTTACTAGGTGTTGGGAATGGGCATTTTGGATTTTTCTTGTTTTGATTTTGGTTTTTAATAATGTGTCTACATTGTTGCATGCATTATTTTGATTTTTTTAAAAAAAAAATTGAAGAATTTTGAGAGAAATAAAAGAACTTTTTCTTGTGCAAGTTGCTAGTTTGAGGTGATGCTATGTTATTGATATGCCTAGGCTTGAAAAGACTTGATCTTACTTTGATGATGCTAGTTAAGTGGTAATTAGCTTAGATTGGATGCAATTTGATGATGATACTATGCTTGGTACCTACATTTGTGCCTTCATGCCGTGACGTTCATTTCTAGTGTGGAGCTCCTACTTTAATTCTTGCTCTATGGTAGGGCGGTGAGCAAGTGAATTGAGTGAAAAAGAACCCCTATGTAGGTGAGTGAGTGATACACTTTATATCCTATGTATGTCTTTCTTGCTTGGACCCCCGTCCGGGGCCCCGTCCCCGAACCCCGACTCCCCCCCGGCCCCGTCCTTTTTATAGTTAGTAAGTTTTGTTGAATTAAGCTGAAATTGGTTGTTATTGAAATTTTGGGATGTCTTACTTTTAAGGGGAAATCTTGCCGAAATTTCCTTAAAAGAAAGCATGAGCGTTCTTGAAATTGACATGAACTTGACTGTTGTTGGAAATGTCGTAGGTGGTAATAAAATGGGTCATAGTTGGATGAATGTGTTGAGAACTAGTGAAGAATATGAGAATGGGGTGGAAGAGTTTATTGAATTTGCTAGAAGGAATGTGGCCACAAAAAATGGGATGTATTATTGTCCATGTGTTAATTGTTTAAATGGGAGTCGAAGGGTTATTGCTGATATAAGGGATCACCTACTTTGTGATGGAATACACCTTCGATACACAACGTGGATATGGCATGGTGAGGAAGTAAGTACCGGTGCGTCCCACGCAAATGAAGTTGAGGTAGATGATGATGATGGAATGGAGAAAATGATTAATGATGTTGAGGCAGAATCTTTTGGACAATCGGGTGAATATGAAAGCGTGCGGAGTGATGCAGAGACACCTTTGTTCCTGGGTGTACTAAGTATACACGGTTGACTGCGACCTTACATTTGGTCAACTTAAAGGCAACTTGTGGGTGGACCGATAGCGTTTCACGTCGCGCGTTTGAATTGTTGTGTGATATGTTGCCGAGATGATAATGTACTTCCAAATCGTATGTATGACGCCAAGAAAATCTTGTCTACGATGGGTATGGACTATAAAAAGATACACAGTTGCCCTAATGATCGCATATTGTATTGAAACGAGTACGAAGGCCTCAGTAATTGTCCGAAGTGTAAAACTTCACGATACAAAGTGAAGAAAGTTAGTGTTTCTGGAGAGCAGATAACAAAAAGGCAACCTTTGAAGGCATTGTGGTATCTTCCAATAATTCCACGGTTTAAGCGTCTGTTTACTAGTGAAGCAACGGCGAAGAAGTTGAGATGGCATTCTGATGAGAGAATATCCGATGGAAAATATCTTCGGCACCCGGCTGACTCTCCGCAATGGAAGAAAATAGACGAAATGTTCCCTCAATTTGGCAGTGAGCCAAGAAACCTTCGGCTAGGGCTTTGTACGGATGGCTTCAATCAGTATCAAACTCTTAGCAAGCACCCATAGTGCATGGCCGGTTCTCCTTGTAATATACAACTTACCTCCCGGCTATGTATGAAACGCAAGTATGTGATGCTTTCTATGATGATTTACGGACCAAAACAACCCGGGAACAATATCGATGTGTACTTGGTGCCTTTGGTTGAGGATTTGAAGAAGTTGTGGGAGGAAGGCGTAGATGTGTTTGATGCATATAAGAAGGAGCACTTCAAGTTGCGCGCAATGATTTTTACCACGATAAACAACTTTCCCCGCATACGGAAATTTGTCGGGTACAGTGTGAAGGGGCATAAAGCATGTCCAATATGTGAAGCAGACACAAACTTCCATCAACTAAAGCACGGAAAAAAGACGGTCTATGATAATTGAATATTTTATACACTTCTTTTTATCTCTTGATTAATAATTTAGGATGTTTAGTTAATAAATAATGGCTTTTATACTTATTTGGGCTTTGGGCCTTTGATTATATTTTAGCCATTTTTATTAATAAAATTCCAGTTTTACATTGCTTCACTAATCTTACCATAACTCTTGAACCAGACATCGGATTTGCCTTATTTTTGTTTCATATTTCAGATGATTCAGAGAGCTACAATTGTTATGAAGACATGAAGGGAAAATTCGGACAAGAAGACGGTCGATTTTGAAGCCAAAGTCGATGTTTTATTTGGGCTCGAATTTGTGACTAAAGCCCATTCGTATTATTTTCTCGTTTTGGGCCCGGATTATTGATTGGAGCCCCATTTCGTTTTTCATCCTAGGTTAAGTAAGGCAGCAGCCACAAACATTCCATTCACGTTTTTATTCGTTTTGTGGATCAAAGTAGAGGTTTTTCGATTCTCCGAAATGTTCTTCGTGTTCTTCGCGTTCTTCGTCTCTGTTCTTCGATTTTCCCAGCCATGTTCGGCTAAACCTTCGTGGTTAACCCAACGTTGAGGATTCCATGATTCGTCCGAGAACTCGTACTTAATCGGTAACTTTACTCGTTTCTCGTTTTCATCTTATCGGATCCGATGTCGGGAAATAGTTCAAATATTAGATTTAATATTCGGTTTGGTTCATCCCAAGGACCGAGTTCGAACTAGGTTAGAGTGTTGCTGTGTGATTGCACAAGTGAGACGCCATGTTCGGGACAATTCTAGACGATCGTCTAGTTGAGGGATTTCGGACGAACGAGAGATTTCGGTTCGTCAGGGCCAAACGCGAGTTCGTTTATATTTCGTTCAATGAAGGAAGTTTCCGGAATCTAAACGTTGGGTTGATCGTTTTAATCTATTTCAATCTCGTTTTATCTGTTTTCGCATATTTCAGATCTGTTTGATTTGATTTCGTTTTTAATCTGTTTCAAATCAAAAACCCCCAATTTTATTGTTGTTCCGTTTTCTTTTCGATTTAAACCCACGCAAATTCCTTGAGAGAAACGACCCAAGGTTACATTATACTTTTGCAAATCCTTTCTAATCTAGTTATTTTGTGAGATGACGGCAAATCTCTGTCAAAATATGGGCGCGCCGCCGGGGAATTTGCATCGGTTTCGTTAAGCAACGGTAGTTTTTGGTGGTTCGGGTGGCTGGACGAGAAAATATTTTTGACCCGAGATCACTCAAACCAGGTCTTATTCACAAGGAATTGGGCAGTTTAAACAAGAGTCACTCTACTTGGGAGTGAGGTCTGCCCTATTTTCCCCAAATTCCAACGTTTGGACCTCGTTTTCACTGTTTTAAGTTTCTATTTTGTGATTTCTACTAGGTCAATTTTTCTGGAGTATCTCTGAATGACCTGAAATTTTTACAGGCGATAGAAAATGGCAAAAAACCTTGGGCACACTAGAAATCTTTGATTTCTCGTGTGGTATGCTCAAATTGCCAAATTCCATCGTTTTGACCACTTTTTCATTTTTTGAAGTTTTTTATTTCATTTTTGTGTTCCCCAATTGTCTAGGAGTTTCCCTGTCCAAGTCCCATAAATTTTAAAAATCATTTGATGCTGTTTTGGACTTGTTTTGGTCAAATTCCAACATAGGTTTTTGTGTTTTTGTGTCATCTTAGTGTTTTCTCATTTTTACCACTTTTAGTGGCATTTTCGTAATTCTGATTTTCTCGCAAATTCCGCCTTGTGTGTTTTCGCCTTGTGTTTGTGTTTATATCGCATGAGTACTAGGAGTACTATTGATCCAGAAGACTTGTTGCCACTTGATCCTGAAATTGAAAGAACAATTCTCACTGCTAGAGGAATTGTTAGGCTTAGTCGTGGGATTGATACTGACATTGAACTTGAGTCTGAGTCTGATTGTGTCCATTCTGTTGATCTTGACTCTGATAGTACTTCTGCTAGTCTTGTTGTTTTCACTGATTCTAGTAGCAATTTTGCTAACTCAGACATCATGGCAGAAGAGCAAGTAGCTCGTCCCACTTTGAAAGAATTAGCTACCCCTGATGTGGGTAATCAGAATTTGTGTATTCAATATCCCGAACTTGCTAACTTTGAATTGAAATCTGGTCTTATCCATTTGTTGCCCAAGTTTCATGGTCTTGCGGTGAATGTCCTCACGTACATCTCAAGGAGTTCCATGTGGTATGCGACGATGAAACCTCAAGCAATTGATGAGGACCACATTAAGCCGAGAGCTTTTCCATTTTCCCTAGATGGCGTGGCTAAGGATTGGCTATACAATTTGCAACCGACATCCGTTGGGAGTTGGAATGATATGCGAAGTTATTCCTAGTGAGGTTCTTTCCTTCCTCAAAAGCCATTGCTATTCGAAGGAGATCACTAGTGTTAAACAAATCAATGGGGAGACCATGTATGAGTATTGGGAGAGATTCAAGCGATTGTGTGCAAGCCGTCCACACCACCGATTTCGGACCAACTCCCGATTACATATTTCTATTTCGGTTTGCTACCGCCGGATAAGAGTTTCGTGGATGCGTCCGGTGGTGGGGCCTTAGATAGCAAGACACCCGAAGATGCCCGAGAGCCGATATCTACTATGGCCGCTAATTCTCAACAATTTGGCACCGGGGCCAATGGTACTCCCGTTTACCATATTCAAACACCTCCGGTCCGACGATTCTCGAGATTGGAGAATAGACTTGATGATCGACTTCCCTTGTGAGGCGGTTGGCGGTGACCAAACAAGCACAATCTTCCCCTCCTCGATTGGGTACTCCCGTGGGTTACGTTCGACCCTTGTCATTCTACTGATTCTTGCCCTACTTTACATGATCCTGCTTGTCAAGACCAGTCGGTAGCTGCAGTGGGTGTTTTTCCAGGAAAACCACAATACCAGCAGAATAATGCCTTCTCCAATACCTACAATCCTGGTTGGAGAAATCACCCCAATTTTCGTTGGAACCAGAATCAGAATCAGAACCAGAGTAACCAATATCGCGCACTGGGAATTACCGCAGAGACAAGACATGCCACAAAATTTCCAACAACACTCGCACCTCATTTGCCAGCACCACCTCCTCGACCCGGCCATATGTGCACCTCCACAGCGGCGGCAACAAAGAGCTAGTACCGAGTAGCGGTGGTTCTTCACTAGAGGATATGATGAAGCAATTTGTCACAGCCAATATGCAGTTTCAACATAAAACTGACACTTCCATTCAGACTTTGCAAACACAAATTGGGCAGTTGGCAACATCATTGAACCAGCTTCAACCTCAGGGATCCAACACTCTTCCTTCACAAACAATTCCTAATCCTAAAGGGAATGTGAGTGCTATCTCCCTTCGATCCGGCAAGCAATTGGAGGAACCTAAACCAAATTTGTAGATGTGACTTCCACATCAAAGAGAGAGTCGAAAATGTGAAGATTGACTCTAAAAATAAAAAGGCAATCCGGCAAGGTGAAGAGGAAGACATTCCCATTCCTCTTCCTTTCCTCGAAGAGCGCTTAAAACCAAGAAGTTGGCGGAAAAAGCACAAGAGAAGGATATACTTGAGACGTTCGAAGAGTAGAGATCAACATTCCTCTCTTAGATGCGTCAAACAAATTCCAAAATATGCCAAGTTTCGAAAGAGTTGTGTACCAACAAGAGGCGATCGAAGGGAAATGAACGAGTGAGTTTAAACAGAATGTATCAAGACTCATCCAAACCTACCATGCCTCGCAAGTGCAAAGATCCGGGACGTTTTCTATCCCTTGCCTTATTGGTAATTATAAATTTGATGATTGCATGCTAGATTTAGGTGCTTCTATAAATGTCATGCCTGCGGATCTATTTATAGATCTCTTGGTCTTGGTCTCTTGCGTCCAACTGGTGTTATTGTTCAACTAGCTAATAGGAGTAATGCCCATCCTTCGGTTTAGTTGAAGATGTATTAGTCAAAGTTAATGAATTGATATTCCCCGCTGATTTTTACATCTTAGATATGCGGGATGAGTCTTCTAGTAGTAGGTCACCAATCATTCTAGGGAGGCCTTTCATGAAAACAACTAGGACGAAGATAGATGTGTATTCGTACTCTTTCCATGGAGTTTGGTGATATTTCTGTGAATTTTAATATCTTTGATGCCATGAGACATCCTAGGGAAGAGCATTCTATTTTCTGTATTGATGTGATTGATGATGCTGTGGATGATGTTCTTGCTGATTGGTGTGCTGATTATCCTGATTTTTCATCTGAGAGTGATTCTTCCATTTGTGCATGTGTTGATAATGAATGGTGCTCTGTTTGTACTCATTTGGTTAATGCTGCATTATTTGGTGATTCTGACTTGCTGGGTGATTATTCGCATTACTTGTGGATTCGATATTCATTCCGAGTTTGAGCTTCATCCCGATCCCGATGTGCATCCCGATTCGATTTTGATGAGCTGAATTCGATGTTAACATTGAAATTTTGTGTAGACATAGTTCTTCGCTTCTTTGAATGTGGTTTCGGGCATTTCCAATGTGATGACATCGAGTTGTTGCAACAACCACCCAAGCTTCTCCCATCTACGAGCAACCACCCAAACTTGAGTTGAAATCACTTCCGAGATCACTTGAAATATGCATTTCGGAGGTGGATGAACAGTTGCCGATCATTGTGGCAAATAACCTTCTTCCCGAACAAGAAGAGAAGTTCGCTAAGCTTATTGAGGGCGAACAAGAAAGCCATTGGGTGGACATTAGCCGACATAGTTGGCATCGCCCCTTCCATGTGCATGCATCGAATTACGTTGGAAGAGGACTCTAAGCCGGTGAGGCAACCCCGCAGACGCCTTAATCCCCTTATCCTGGATGTGGTGAAGAAGGAGGTCACTAAGCTTCGCAAAGCCGGTATCATCTATCCCATTTCGATAGCCGGTGGGTTAGCCCGGTCCAAGTGGTTCCCAAGAAGTCCGGTGTCACCGTGGTGGCCAATCGAAGAATGAGCTCATTCCTACTCGAGTTCGTAATAGTTGGAGAGTTTGCATTGACTATAGGAGACTCAACCAAGCCACTCGCAAGGATCATTACCCTTTACCTTTCATTGATCGGATGTTAGAGCGATTGGGTCGGCAAGTCTCATTCTCGCTTCCCCGGATGGCTACTCCGGATACTTCCAAATCCATATTGCTCCCGAGGATCGGAGAAGACGACTTTCACATGCCCCTTTGGAACATATGCCTACCGAAGGATGCCTTTTGGCCTCTCGCAACGCACCGGTACTTTTCGGCCGTTGTATGGTGAGTATTTTCCGAGTTTCTAGAGGATCGCATGGAGGTCTTTATGGATGATTTCACCGTATATGGGTCTCGATTTTGATGCATGCTTAGCTAATCTATCTAGAGTTTTGCATAGGTGCATTGAGTCTAATCTTGTCTTGAATTATGAAAAGTGTCACTTTATGGTTGAGTCGGTATAGTCTTGGGACACATAGTGTCTAGGAAAGGGATTGAGGTAGACCCCGCTAAGATAGATGTGATTACCTTGCTTTGCCTTACCCCGCATCGTGCGGGAAGTTCGTTCTTTTCTTGGTCATGCGAGTTTCTATCGGCGTTTCATTCGGGATTTCGTAAGATCGCCCGACCCTTGTCCAACCTTTCGCATAAGGACACGACTTTGTATTTGATGATGCTTGCAAGGCGGCCTTCAATCATTTGAAGCGTTGCTCGACTACAACCCTTGATGATCCACCCCCGATTGGTGCATTCCCTTTGAGCCGATGTGTGATGCTTCCAACTATGCGGTTGGTGCTATCTTGGCACAACGGGTCGATAGGGCATCTCATGTGATTGCATATGCCTCCAAGACTTTGGATCCCGCCCGCCTAATTATACCACTACTGAGAAGGAGTTGTTGGCTATTGTATTTGCCTTTGATAAGTTTAGGTCATATCTGCTAGCTAGTAGAGTAATTGTTTTCTCTGACCATGCTGCTATGAAATTTCTTTTGAAAAAGGCAGATGCTAAGCCACGACTCATCCGGTGGATGCTATTGCTCCAAGAGTTTGATGTTGAGATTCGAGACAGAAGCGGAGCACAAAATTGGGTAGCTGACCACTTGAGTCGTATCACCCATTCTTCCTCTCACCCCTCTTCTATTCGGGATGATTTTCCGATGAGCGCCTTCGCAGGCTACAAGGTAAGCTTCCATGGTATGCTGATCGGTTAACTACTTGGTAGCCGGTGTTTTGCTCGAAGATTCTACTAGGGCCCAAACCTTCAAATTAAAGAGTGAGTCTAAATACTATGTTTGGGATGACCCTTATCGTGGAAATTTTGTAGTGACCAAGTAGTTAGGAGATGTGTGCTCGATCATGAGTTTCACTCTATATTGCATTTTGCTCATGCTTCGCTTCGTGGTGGTCACTTTGGACCCCAAAGAACGCTAGGAAAGTGTTAGATTGTGGATTGTTTTGGCCTTCCTTGTTTCATGATTCCCATTTGTTTTGTAAGTCATGTGATAACCGTCGAGAGCAGGAGTATTTTCGTAGGCATGAGATGCCCCAAAACCCTATATTGTTTTGTGAGATCTTTGATGTTTGGGGTATTGATTTTATGGGTCCATTTCCCGCTTCATATGGTTATACTTACATCCCGCTAGCCGTTGATTATGTCTCAAAATGGGTTGAGGCGAAAGCCACTCGGACTAATGATTCTTCCGTGGTGGTGGATTTTGTTAGGTCTAACATTTTCTCGGGTTTGGCATTCCTAGAGCTATTATCGTGACCGGGGTTCCCATTTTTGCAACCGAAGCATGGGTGCCTTGTTACGCAAGTATGGAGTGCTTCACAAGGTCTCCACAAGATACCATCCTCGGACCAATGGTCAAGCCGAAGTCTCAAATAGAGAGATTAAGCAAATCCTTCGAAGACTCGTTAACTCTACCCGGAAAGATTGGAGTAAGCGATTAGAGGATGCTTTGTGGGCATATCGCACCGCCTACAAGACTCCGATTGGGATGTCTCCTTATCGGATTGTCTTTGGAAAGGCATGTCATCTTCCGGTTGAGTTGGAACATCAAGCCTATTGGGCCATTAAGCGGTGTAACATGGATTTGGCTAAGTCGGCATGGAACTAAGCTGCAGTTGCAAGAGTTGGATGAACTTAGATTGGATGCCTATGAGAGTTCACGTTTGTACAAGGAAAAGACTAAGGCATTCCATGATAAGCATATTTTGAGGAAAGAATTTTACGTGGGCCGAAAGTTCTTCCGTTTAACTCCGTCGAAGTTTATGCACGGTAAGCTTCGATCTAAATGGGATGGCCCTTTTGAGATCACTAACATTTTTCCATTTGGTGCTTTGTTGAGCTATGTGATCCACCCACGGGGAGAACCTTTAAGGTCAATGGGCATCGCCTCAAGCAATTCCATGAGGATCCCAAAGAATGACCGAGGAAGCGAGATTATCCTCATTGATGCCACTTATCCTCCTTAAACCCTTGGGGAGTATTCTTCTTTCCTCTCCTCTTTCTCTTTTATTTGTTTTCATACTTGCACTTTGCTTTTCGAAAATAAATACGTCATCTTTCTATGATTGCTATATATTATGAACTAGGACGTTTTGGTTTTAATGGATCATTCGTTTGGTCCGTGATTCTTGACTCTTTGATTACATATCTTGGTAGTTGATTTGATGTTGTTGGTTGCCTAAGTTGGTATTGACCTTGTGAGGTTTTGGGCTGTTAGAATGGAATTCATCTTTTCCCATTCTCTCTTTCATGTGTGCATCTCGTCTCCCGATTTGTGTTCTCTAGAACTTGCTCCTTTTCTTGTTGAAACTACATTTTTCACTTACATGCATAAATATGATAGAAGCTTGTTTTCTTTCTTTTATTTTCCTCACTTTGGCCAAATAGCTTTCCCTTGCATTATGTTTCCTTTGCTAGCCCGTTTGTGCCTTTTCGACTCATTCTTTTCTAAGCCACATTACAAGCCTAAGCGTAAAACCATTTTATTCCGCACCTTGGAGATTTATTGAGTGAGCATTGGTTTCACCTTGGTTTTGTGTTTAAGTGTGGGGGTTGCTCGGGAGTGCAACAGGTTTCGGTGTGGGGGAGATGTTTGGTTTTGTCATTGTGATTTTGTATATAGTTCAAAAAAAAAAAAAAAAAAAAAAAAAAAAAAGAAAAGAAAGAAAGAAAGAAAGAAAGAAAAGAAAAGCAGAAAAAAAAGGAGTAAAATAAAAGTTTTTATATTTAGAGAACTGGGTTAAGCAATGCTCTTTTTAATTTCTTGGGTGCTTAGCCTCTCATTCCATACTATTACCTACCTTTTCCCTAACCCCATTACAACCTTTAATAATAAGCTCTCTTGATTTGTGCATGCATGTGTTATTAGTAGTGGAGACGTAGAAATTGAGCAAGCTTATGGTAGAACAATTTTCTTGAGTAGAATTTGAGCGATATACTTATTTACCTTAAACACTTGAGAGATTGATTGATTGAGCGCATCATTTGAGAGACCATCATTTGTGATTAGCATCATTGATTGAGATTACCAGGAATTGTAATTTGAGATGAAGGGATTTTGGGTCTTGATTGATTGGTTCTAATGAAGCTCCGTGTCCCTTGTTCAATTTCTCGCATTGTTAGCAATTTGTAGAAAAGAAGAGTTTCTCCTTTACATCTTTTTCTTTGAATTTTGCTCGGGAGTGCAAAAAGATAAGTGTGGGGGAATTTGATAATTGAATATTTTATACACTTCTTTTTATCTCTTGATTAATAATTTAGGACTGTTTAGTTAATAAATAATGGCTTTTATACTTATTTGGGCTTTGGGCCTTTGATTATATTTTAGCCATTTTTATTAATAAAATTCCAGTTTTACATTGCTTCACCAATCTTACCATAACTCTTGAACCAGACATCGGATTTGCCTTATTTTTGTTTCATATTTCAGATGATTCAGAGAGCTACAATTGTTATGAAGACATGAAGGGAAAATTCGGACAAGAAGACGGTCGATTTTGAAGCCAAAGTCAGATGTTTTATTTGGGCTCGAATTTGTGACTAAAGCCCATTACGTATTATTTTCTGTTTTGGGCCTGGATTATTGATTGGAGCCCCATTTCGTTTTTCATCCTAGGTTAAGTAAGGCGTGACCACAAACATTCCATTCACGTTTTTATTTCGTTTTTTGTGGATCAAAGTAGAGGTTTTCGATTCTACGAAATGTTCTTCGTGTTCTTCGCGTTCTTCGTCTCTGTTCTTCGATTTTCCCAGCCATGTTCGGCTAAACCTTCGTGGTTAACCCAACGTTGAGGATTCCATGATTCGTCCGAGAACTCGTACTTAATCGGTAACTTTACTCGTTTTCGTTTTCATCTTATCGGATCCGATTTGAAATAGTTCGAATATTAGATTTAATATTCGGTTTGGTTCATCAAGGATCGAGTTCGAACTAGGTTAGAGTGTTCTTTGTGTGATTGCACGGTGAGACGCCACTTGTTCGGGACGCATTCTAGACGATCGTCTAGTTGAGGGATTTCGGACGAACGAGATTTCGGTTCGTCGGGGCCAAACGCGAGTTCGTTTATATTTCGTTCAATGAAGGAAGTTTCGGAATCTAAACGTTGGGTTGATCGTTTTAATCTATTTCAATCTCGTTTTTATCTGTTTTCGCATATTTCAGATCTGTTTCAGTTTGATTTCGTTTTAATCTGTTTCAAATCAAAAACCCCAATTTTATTGTTGTTCCGTTTTCCGTTGCCGATTTAAACCCACGCAAATTCCTTGAGAGAAACGACCCAGGTTACATTATCTTGCAAATCCTTTCTAATCTGGTTATTTTGTGAGATGACGGCAAATCTCACGTCGGTCTACCTCGGTCACGGGAGGTTTCTTCATCGGTTCCACCCATATCGTAAGTTAAGAAAGCGTTTTAACGGCTTACCGGAGCAGAGCACGGCTCCAAAGGCATTAACCGGAGAGGACGTTTATAGTCGGGTGAAACATATCAATGTCATATTGGATAAGCAGCAAAGGAAGACGAGTGAGAAGAATATATGGAAGAAGAGATCAATTTTCTTTGATCTTCCATATTGGCGTAGTCTTGATGTGAGACACAGTCTTGATGTGATGCATGTGGAGAAAAACGTTTGTGATAGCCTTGTCAGTATTCTTTTGCACATACCAGGGAAGACTAAGGATGGAATTAGTGCGAGACTAGATCTGGTTGATATGGGAATAAGAGAACGATTACATCCACGAGTAATGGAAGATGGTAAGAGGGCATACATGGAGCCAAAGAACTCATACACTATCAAAAGCGGAGAAGAAAAGTTTGTGTGGATGTCTATATGACATTAAGGTGCCACAAAGATATTCTTCTAATTTGAGAAAGTGTGTCTCAATGAACGATTTGAAGTTAGTAGGAATGAAGTCCCATGATTATCATGTGTTGATGCAACAACTACTACCAATAGCTATAAGAGGCATTATGAAAGATGAAGTTCGATCCACTATAACAAGATTGAGTATTTTCTTCAATGTTATCTGCAACAAAGTCATTGACATTGAAAAGTTGGATGAATTGAAGAATGAGGGTTATATTATTCTTCTAAATTGCTTTCTTATCTTAATTTAATATTAATACGTATATGTTGTAGGGGTCATTGGACGCTGTGTGTTGTTTGTCCTGGAAAGAACTCCTGTTATTGGTTCGATTCAGTAGGTGGCACTCCAAACGAGGATATCAAAACCATGTTTGCCGAGTAAGTACATTTTTGTCTGAATCATCGATTCTTTTTTTTAAATGAATGGTTTAACATGTCTGTTAATTTCCATTTTAATGATAGGGGCCTCAAGACGTATAGATGCCTTATCAATGCAAAAGAGCAGGGTGGACCGAGGTGGTATAAACCGACGGTGAGTAGTTTCAATTCAAGTTATTTCATTGACACAGTAGCTTTCGATATGCCTTTATTCGTTTTTAACAATTTTCCTTTGATTTATAGTGTCATCAACAACCAGGGAGCACCGAGTGCGGATATTACGTTATGAATTGGATGCAATCCATCGTTACCAACGGACGTGTTCAAAATTTTCAAAAAGTACGTAATCGCTTCCGTGATTCTCAAGTTTATTGAATTTTTGTTGTTGTACTTGAGTTGTTAATTATTTCCTTCACTTAATTGGTTTATCTTATTCCACGTTTTCCAATTTACAGTTTATGGGTACTAGGGATCCGTACTCGCAGGATGAGATCGATTCGGTTTGAGACATGATAGCTAGACATCTTCTTCAACACATAGCCTAGTTAGTAGTGAGCATGATTAGTATGTTATTTTTTTAGTCATTCAAATTTGCTATTGTTGTTCATTTGTATCTATTTGATGTTTTGTCTGTTCAAAATATGCAAGTTTGGTGTTATATATTGTGTTTATGTATTGTGTTAGTGTGATTCTTGTGTTGCTTGGTGGTTTCTCGGTTGATGTAAAAAACTTGGTAGATATCTCATAGTTGTAATCCTATTGATAGTTTGTGTCTTTCCAAGTTTGGTGTTATTGTCTAGTTTGTGTCTTTCCAAGTTTTGTATTATTTTACTTCAGATTTTACTACACCGATATGATCCAAAACTTGGTAGCTAATCTCCTATGTCATTGTTACCGTAATGTATGAGGAAAAATTAAAATGTAGCTAATATTTAAAAAAACTCAACAAAGGCGAATTCGATTTTGAAATCGTCGCTTTGTTCTCATAAGGCGACGAATTAATGATCGTGTCGCTTTATAACTCATTAAGGCGACCTGAAATTACAATCGTCGCCTTAATGTAAGTAATAAGAAGACGATTACAAATCGTCGCCTTTAAGGCGAACTAAATTAATCGGTCGCCTTAATATAAGTAATAAGAAGACTCGATTACAAATCAGTCGCTTTAAGGCGAACTCAATTAATCGTCGCCTTATTAACCTTAATAAGGCGACCTGATTACAAATCAGATCGCCTTTAAGGCGAACTCAATATTAATCAGGTCGCCTTATTAACCTTAATAAGGCGACCTAATTACAAATCAGGTCGCCTTTAAGGCGAACTCAATATTAATCAGGTCGCCTTATTAACCTTAATAAGGCGACCCGATCTTAAATCAGTCGCTTTATAAGGCGACTGATCTAGAATCGTCGCTTTAATAAGGCAACCTTATTTAAGATCGTCGCCAAATTCAAAATTTTCCTCTACCCTTCCAAGACGTCCTCGCAAAGGGACGTTAATCGGGTCTTATTTAGGTCGTCTTTTAGCATTTTTGTAGTAGTGGGAATTACGAAGGAGGTGGGTTGGGGAGGGAGGGAGGGAGGAGAGAGAGAGAGAGTTTTAAAGGTTAAGAGATAAAAATGCCATCGTTTATATATGGATATACATATCCAAAAAGTATATGACGTTGGATGCACTTCTAATAAAAATAAGATTTTTGAACCAAAAAAGTAACAGCAATTACCTTCTTCTAATTGTGGTGGCATTTTTATCCCATTTTAAAAAATTCATATGCACTTTTGCATTAAAAAAATTTATGTATGAACACTATCTAGATCAACTTATACATTTATATGCCATATATATAATATAATATAATATATTGCACTGCCCACAAAATTCATTTCTACCATATCTCTATAATATATTGTCCCGCCCCCTAAATTATAGAATTTGACCCAAAATTTTAAGAAATTATGCTTTAGTCTCATAAAAATTTAAATATTTTCACTTTAGTCCCTCTCAAAATTCTCATGGAGGGACTAAAATGAAAATATTGAAATATTTATTAAGCTAAAGCATAATTTCCTAAAATTTTGAGTCCAATTCTGTAATTTCCCCCCTCTAATTTCAAATGCTAACTCCACTGAGTTCTATTCTGTAATTTTCGCCCTCTAATTTCAAATCATGGCTCCGCCTTTGCTCAGCACTAATGGTTAGAGGGTGGATTCCAATATGATGAGGATTGACTCATTTTCTTATTGTTTATCATTTTCCTCTCAATTTTTCTTTTCTCCTCTATATCTAAGGAAAGCCTATATCTATATGATTGTTACAACATATGTGAGCCTCAACACAAATGGCTAAAGGATGTAACCTAACATGTATGGGTTAATTATTTTTGTTAGCCTTCTTTTATTTGTTTTCTTACTTTGACTTTAGCTTTTCCTTCTCCTTCTTTTAACCTCTATATCTTTTTCCTTTTTTTTTTTCTGTATTTTGAAATTGGCCATACAAGTACTTTGATTATGTGACTCTTGATGTCCATGATCTTTTTGTTGCACTGTGCGCTCATTTATGAATATTGGCATGGCATGGACATGTTTGACCCTTCTCATTGAATGCAATATGAGCTATTAAACCACGATTTGCATTGCCTTAATTTTTGAAGATAGTATGCTTCTATGTGCGGAAATCTCATCACTACATGATATATACTTGGTTGACACAATGGGTTTTGGAAGATGTTTGGTAGACTAAGCTTGACTGGTAATATATAAGTTCACTCAACTATTATCTTTTACTTTGATATATGCAATAATTTATCGTGAGTGAAAGTGATCTTGTTAGTTTTTATGGGAAAATCAAATTATGGCTTGTCTTTTCTAAATGAGAAAGAAGATTTTGAATACATGCATGTTTTCATCACTAGTGGAAAAAAGGCTTTTAAGACCGGACAAAAGATGTATCGTAAGACCGGACTTGCGACCGGTCTTGTTCCAGGCAGTCTTAAAAGTCTGTTACTCTTAAGACCGGATGTGCGTCCGGTCTTAAAAAACACTTTTAAGACCGGACTTTTTAAATATGAGGTCTTAAAAGTAAGAGTTTTTAGACCAGACTTTTTAAACATCCGGTCTTAAAAGTCACTTTAAAAAAAAAAAAAAGACGAAAACATCCGGTCTTAAAAGGCACTTTTAAAAAAAAAAAAAAGACGAAAGGCACACCCAGGATCAATTCCCGATCTCAAACCAGAACTTGAGGGAACTTTCTTCTTATTACCACGGCAAAAGCCAGAATTTACAAACACCAATAATATAGACGAGGGAATTTATTGGATCTGATACTTTGTGTGTGTGAGATCAAATGGGTGTGAAAGAAATTGAACGGAACTGATGAAAAACTAAAATGAAAGCATGAATTAAAGATTAACGAGGTACAAGGTGCAGAATACAGAGAACTAAAGAGACTGGAAAATTAATTAAAGTGGAAGGCTGGTAGTTGCGTCTACGCTGCGTCTATAGATCTAAGCTTGCAACAACAACAACAAAAATTATCGAGACAAGACGAAAACATAGCAGTTCATCGTACCGTGGCTCTAGATTCAAACGGGTGCTTGTAAAATTTGATTCGAACCCAACGACGCGATGTCCCCGTCTTCATATATAAGAGCTTGAATAATCGGTCGAACCTGGAGAAGTAGAATAAAGTAGAATATTCAAGTCCTCCACAAATTTCGAGCAAAAAAAAAAGTCCTCCACAAATAATTAATTGAATCAAAAATTGCTTAAAGTAGAATAAAATGAAGTTTGTAATATCTGAAGTAATGTTGAAGATGGAGTAGACAAAGAGACAAAAGAAGCAAAAATGAAACAAGTCGAACAAGACAAAGCAAAAATTACAAACCCGTTAACTAAAACCATAACAAGAGATAATGAGAGCGAGAGGAGGGCAAGAGCAATTTTCACAGCTTTAAAATTTGTGAGCGATGTCCTTGAGATGAGGTTAAAGAAAATGTGAGGCGAGATTTACAGTGTCGAAGAGAGGTTTAGAGAGCGAAATTCAATTTTCCCGGCGCGGGAAAATAGAATATTCATCTTTTAGACTTTTTAGACCGGACTTTGTAAATATCCGGTCTTAAAAGTAGACTTTTTAGACCGGACTTTTTAAACATCCGGTCTTAAAAGTACTTTATTTTTATATTTATAAAATCACATCGGTCATACTTTTTGACCGGACTTTTAAAATTGAGGTCTTAAAAGTAAGATTTTTAAGACCTCATATTTTAAAAGTCCGGTCTTAAAAGTTCTTTATATATTTACGGAATCGCAATTAGAGACTTTTAAGACCTCATATTTTAAAAGTCCAGTCTAAAAAGTTAGCAGATCATGATTTTTTGAATTTCGTAATTAAATTCCTGATTGTAATCATCTTAATTAAGTTGTTAGAAAGATTTTAGGAATTAAGTTAGCAGATCATGGTTTTTTGAATTTCCTAATTAAATTACGATTGTAATAATCTTAATTAAGTTGTTAGAGAGATTTTAGGAATTAAGTTAGCGAGATCATGTTTTTTTGAATTTCGTAATTATATTATATTCCCGATTGTAATCCCTAGATTATAGGAACCGCCTAGGTCGAAGATTATTTACTTATTAGCATCTCGAATATAATTCCAATTAAGCGAAGGAATAAATCATCGCATTCTCGGACTCATCTCGATCGGTGTCTTCTCACAATATTTACGAAATTGCCACCGGTCATACTTTTAAGACCGTATATTTCATAGTCCGGTCTTAAAAGTGTTCTATATATTTACAAAATTGCCACCGCTCATACTTTTAAGACCGGATCTTTTATAATCCGGTCTTAAAAGTGTTCTATATATTAACGAAAGTGTCACCGGTCATGTTTTTAAGATCGGATCCTTTATAATCCGGTCCAAAAAGTTCTTTATATTTACGAAACTGCCACCGGTCATACTTTTAAGACCTGATTCTCTATAATCCGGTCTAAATGAGGCGGTCTTAAAGCCTTTTTTTGCACTAGTGCATAAATGAAAATAAAATGGAAAATCTTTCTTTTATGAAAAATAAATAAAATTGATTTCAAGGGGTTTATGCCATGTGAGGTTTTTTAGAGCCTCACCATGAAAAATCATGGAATTGTGGTATTTATTTACACTTTAGAGTATGTTCATATGAATTCTCAATTATTTCATACATCATGATTGACCCATGATGACCTAACCAGTCATGCCAAACACAATTAAATTCTTTAGTAAGCTTTTGGTTTAATTTAAATAAGCAAAGTCCTGGTTTACATTGGTTAAACTTATGATTCACAAACACATATGTTTCTTCAGGAAACAACGTAACATATTAGCTCTTCCAAAGTCTTCAATTAGATTTGTACTTTCGGATAGAGTCTGAATATTGGCTTCTTGCATTACGTACTAAGGAAGAAAAATATTTATCATTTCTAAATATAGTGTGGGATGTTACACTATTAACGAGACATAAATCTTCACAATTGATATTAATAAGATTCATTCTTTATTAAAAGAAACATGAAAATAAATAAACATATAATTAAAAGGAAATACATATGATAATTGCAACTTTAGCTACACTAAAGCGCATATATATATATATGTGTGTGTGTGTGTGTGTGTGTGTGTGTTCAAAATAGACAAATATAACTTATGCTAAGAAATCAGCAACATCCAAATGGATAATATCCATATTATCATACTCAGAATTGCTAGCCTTATCAACATGATTTATCTCAATCTTTGACCTATTACCATTATTTTTAAGTGATTTTTTGGTAAAGACCAACCAAGTGTTTTGATGTACGACAGGTACATTACCAATGACCCATGCCACCATGGCGATAACATGGATTTTCAGCATTTTTATTGTGCCCACTAGTTTCTCTTTTGTGATTCTTATCAATCTTTCTCCAACATCATTATGAGGAGAGCATCAGGAAGAGGAAATCCTAATCATATATCGATGTAACCTAATTCTCACCACAGCGTGGAGGGAGGCGAAGGAATGTATATTTACGTTGAGTTGCCAAAGTGTATTTTGGTACTAAATAAAAGTTTTGACTTAATTAAGACTTAATTAGAATCATTGGACATTATTAGGTTGAGAACTTTAAATTTCCCTTCCAACTGATTCAACCCACGGAGAAGACGATGAATAGTACCCACCATCAACCACCTCCTATGCAGTTTTAAGCATGACGTGGCATTTTATAAAAGAAAAATCATTGTCCAGCCTTCATCAGAGATATAAGATAATGGGCTAAGTTATTATTGGAAAATAACCAACATTCAAATATTCTAGATTAACTGATGGGCATATTTGCTCCATTTTGTAAACTTCCAGGGCAAAAATGATACCACAAAAACTTTCGGGTGCTGGATGTTCCCTTAACAAAACTTCCGTGGCAAATTAGGTATTTAACCCTAAAATCAACTAGTTAATGTTAATAATTTCTACTTAGTATCCTTAATATAAGATCTATAGTTTGTAATGTAATTTTCCTTCCAAATTATATCTTATACTAAGGACTAGAGGAGGAGGTAGTATTAAATACTATTCAAAAAACGGTACTTTGACCATATTCCCTACTAAGCACAATGTTTAGCAAAAAGAGTTAATCTGATCTTAACCATCCAAATCAGATCCGGATAGTCCAAACTTAATTTAATACTTGAAATATTATCTTTATTTTAGATTTCATACACATTAAAATATTTTTAAAAAAAAATATAGACTTTTAAAAAATCGGATTGAATATGATTTGCTCGATCTCCATGCTTGGCAGGCAACTAGTTCCACTTTTTTTTTAGCTACTATACATTTGAATATAAAAAGGTTCATTAATGTTATACCAAAATATAAAAGGCTCATTGATGTATTGATTTGAATGCAATGAACTACAAATCCGATTAAAAAGAAGAACACAAATGCATTGAATGTATTAATTGATTTTCTGACCCTAAACGAAATTCTTTGAAGCATCACACATATTTGCGTAGTGCATCCGGTGTCTCAGGCTATCTTTCAGACACATCAACGGTCCAAGACTAATCCAGACCGAGACCGGGTTAGCCCCTTTCAAGGGGAAAGCCTCTATCACCCACACACGTTGCATTTCCACGTCTCGAACTCAAGACTCGTGGTTAAGCTAGGACAACCCCTTACCAGTTGACCTAAACGTTTGGTGGTAGCATCACACATATTTATACACACACATATGGCCAACTGTAAACCCCTATTATTTTGTCAGGCCCCACTCAAAAAAAAATCAAAGAAATAATCTCGTTGATGATAACTGGGTCCAAATTGGCAATCATAAATCATGAAAGAGGAAAAAAAAACTGAAAAACCGAAGAAAAAAATAAGAAAATCCTCTCATTGATGATGATTAGAGTCCAAATTGGCAATCATAATTCATTGAAGTGGAAAATAAAATAAATAAATAAATGAAAATCCTCTCATTGATAATGGGGTCCAAATTGGCATTACCATTCATGAAGGGAAAATAATAAAAAGGAAATTAAAATAAAATAAAATCATTTCATTTAGGGTTAAATGCCTAATTTGCCCCGGAAGTTTTGCTAAGGGGGCGCTCAGCACCCGGAAGTTTTTTGGTACCAAATTTGCCCCGGAAGTATGAAAAAGGTACCAAATTTGCCCCTCCGTTAATTTTCACCGTTAAGTTTAACTGAGTGTACACGTGGCATGCCACCTCATGACACGTGGCATGCCACCTCATGACACGTGGCATGCCACCTCATTAACCCAATAAGAGTTAAGTATCATTTTTGCCCTGGAAGTTTTCATTGAGGAGCAATTTTGCCCCGGAAGTTTTCATTAAAGAGCAATTTTACCCGGAAGTTTACAAAAGTAGCAATTTTGCCCTTCTTTCTCCCAATATTAAATTTGACTATTAAATCAGTCAAAGACCACACATGTCATGCCTTGAAAAGGTTGAACTTAGAGTCAGAGAAGGAGATCCTTGAGATGTTGAGCTCAAGGCGGCCAGAATTTGTGAAGCCGAACTGGTCACAGGAAGCATCACTTATGATCTAAGCAAATGATCAGTCTATACAAACGTAAATATTATCACTATTGATTTGTTTTACATAACCAATTTTTGGAACAATTCATTTCTCGTTTTGCGTTTCATTTGCTTAGATTATAAGTGATGCTTCCTCGGGTTTTGCGGCGGACCTTTTCCATTCCTATTAGAGCCGAGAAATCGGGCCAAGCCCGTCGAGCCGCCTTTCGTTTAAGCCCCGGCCCCTGCGGGGCTCGAGCTTGAAAAATATGCCAAAAATTTGAAATTGGCCCTGCAGGCCCGTTTAACTGTAGCTTTTTTTTTTAAAAAAATAATTAATTACTTAAACTTCCACTTAATGAATGTGTTTATTTGTAATTACTTAGATTTTTTTAGTTTAAACTAGAACCTTTTTTATGTTTATTATTATTCTATATTAAAACACATAATTAGTTTTTAAAGAAGGGATGTTTTCATATTAAATAAACACATACTTTGGTATTACAATATTATATAAGTAATAAATTATAAATATATTTGGTGTAAAATAAGTATAATTATTCAGGCCCCGCCCGGTACTATCGGGTAGGGCTTTGAAAAACATATGTTTTCCTTACTCCAAGCCCTATAGGGTCGGCCACGTTGAGCCCAAATGTCGGGCCGGCCGGCCCTAATTCCCAGCTCTAGTCCCCGTGACGGTTCGGGCCTTTACAAACCCCGCCGTCTTGAGCTCAACATCTCAAGGATCTCATTCTCGACTCCAAGTTCGACCTTTTCAAGGCATGACATGTGTGGTCTTTGCCTGATTTAATAATCAAATTTAATATTTGGAGAAAGAAGGCAAAATTGCTACTTTTGTAAACTTCCGGGGCAAAATTGCTCCTCAATGAAAACTTCCGGGGCAAAAATGATACTTTTGATTGATGAGGTGGCATGCCACGTGTGATGAGGTGGCATGACACCTCACATTTTAACGATCTACGTGGACTTCCGTCACTTTTGGGTAAATTTGGTATCTTTTTAATACTTCCAGGGCAAATTTGGTACCAAAAAAACTTTCGGGTGCTAAGCGCCCCCTTAGCAAAACTTCCAGGGCAAATTAGGCATTTAACCCTTTCATTTACGATGATTATAATCCAAATTGGCAATCATCATTAAAAAAAATCAAACAAATTTTTTTAAAAAAATTGTAATAATAAGGCAAAACTCTAGGTGATGCCTATTTAAAGGGGAGCACAAGAGAGAGTAGGAAACACAACAATTGGGAGAGAGAAAAAATTGAGGAGAGAAAAGAGGCAAGGAATGGATAGAGGTAACTTAAGAGATCAGAGTGAAATCTATTATTCATCTTTTGTTTTATCTTGGTTTTCCTCATGATCATAAGGAAAGCCTATACTCTTATAATGAGTGTCACACATGTAATGCCTTATGTAACACCCTAAGTTTCGAAGCATAAATCGTGCCGTTGACACGTGGTTTTATAAAAATTCATCAGAGTTTGAGTGCTACAGCTTAGCGTTTTGCGGAAACGGAGAGCATGTGCTAAAAATTTGAACAACGAATTTAACAATGAGTAATTGATATAAAATACTCAGACATATGATGATGCCTGACGTATACTGATATATATTAAAATTTTCCCGAAGGAATGTTTATGTGATACAGTAATACGAACTTTATAATTATAATTCTTCTATGTAACTATACCCTCTTCAACCGAGCCTTGAGTAGACTTGGGGCGTAGAATCTAACTCAGTTAAATCATCTCATTTGGCCAGGTTGGGTAGGTCTAGTGGAAGTCTCACCGTACTAGGGTGACTGATTGACTGAACCACATAGACGACCCTTCTAGTTTAAGCACCAAATGATGTGAAGTAACTTTATTAGATTCATGCCATAAGGTAGGTTCTGTTGACTTTCTTCCCGCATTTTCTCTGACCGGTGCCTTATCACAGCTCCATCTACTAGTGTCTATCTATGGCTCCATCCATTGGTGCCTCCTCTGGTTCATGACCCTTTCCTATCTATTAGTTTAAGACTAAGGTCCAATGCCCATCGGACCTCAGGTAACGGTTAACCTCTTGCTTATGTAAACAATATATGTATGACAGGTATTCATGACATTTTCACAAAAATCACTACAAAAGCCCTTAACAGATGTAGGAAAATACATATATGTATGTAAGGCAATAACAATACACAGCCCCTACAGTATGTTTGTTATCCCAGTCTGCACATATCACCAGTGCCACGATGGCCTATCGTGTCCTCAGCGCTAGGAAAGCTTTCAACGGTATTATTAAAACCATAACCCGTGTACTCATGATTGTATCAAAAATAACTAAGACAGAGTCTCAGTATAGGAACACAGCAATCATATATAAGCATATCACAAGCATCAGAGTCAGTGTTACAGTACATCGGGAACGTACCTTCGTTGACGGTACTTTCGGTACGTTTTACGAAAAACTGTATTTTTTGACAGCGGCCCAACAGCGGTACCAAATGTGTACGACAACCGGTATGACAGCGATACGATTTTCACGATATCCTATAAGGATAAGATTTATCAACATTTAGCACTATAACTGCATTTTAGGTACAAATTACCATTTTGCCCCTAGTTGGACTAATTGGCGAAATTTCGCAGAGCTTCGCTTACTTTGGCTCTATCTCTCCGTAATTTTGACATATCTCTTTTCCCCATATATTTTCAAAATAAATATCATATCTACTCCTAAAACATGATATCTAACTATTTTGAAAATTTAGAGATATATCTAGCAATTCTACTATATCTATCGAAAGATCTACCAAAGCTAAAGACCAGGGACCGAAAAACTTACCCAGAGCTCCTCTAGATTTTCTCTGGACTCCTCCTTCTCTCTAACATCTCTCTAAACTCGGTTTTGGGGTGAAGAAAATGAAGAGGGTGAATGGCTATTTATAGCCAAAAGTCTGGCACTATTCATGCCTTTTTCAAACTGGATTTCGGCCGTCGGATCGCACTTCGACACGTGGCTCCATCTCGTCCCTTCAAGCCTTGGCCGACATCATGCCCATGTCATCCTTCTAAAATAAAATTACATCATCCATGATGTCACCCATGTGCTTTATGCACCTGCACCGATAAAGTTCCCAGTTCGGTGTCCGAATCGCGTAACCTTGGAGAAACTCAAAAATCCGGCAGCACAGCGTTGAAGATATATTCTTCTTCTTTAAAACTACTTGGGTTAACTAAATTTTTGATCCCATTAAGGGTATTCCGTTGCTTGCTGAACATTTCTGGTCAGACGCCAACGGTTACTAAAATTACTCCTAAGTACCCACTTTCCGGATAAAAATTCACTGGTTTGTATTATGTCCCCGACCTAAGAAACCTAGTTCACGGTTTGTCACAACGGTCTTGTTTTGTATAGGTTCTCATTTCTACTATCCGTCTTTTTCTTATTTATCCCGTATCCTAAGTACCCCGTTGGTTTTAAATGACTTCGGAGATAGCTAGCTCATCACTGGGATAAAATTTCACTTGTTTATAACAAGTTCGATATTAGTGACTTAGTTCCTATATTTTGGTGTAGGACTTAATTTCCACCCATTCTCAAATGTCCTGTTGGCTCTTTACAGAATATAATATTATTCTAATTTAAATATCTAGATATTATTTAAAATATCCACAACCCTTTTCACACTATACTTAATTAATTTCATTATTATTTTAATTAATAATTTCGGCCCCCACCCCCTTTTTGTAACACCCCAAATTCCGTAACATAAATCGTGCCGATGACACGTGGTTTTATAAAAAATTTCAGAGTGATGGGGGGTGCTATCGCTTAGCGTTTTGCGGAAACGAAGAGCATGTACTAAAAATTTGAACAACAGATATAACACTGAGTAACTGATATGAAATACTCAGACATATGATGATGCCCGACGTATACGATTATAAAATCTCCCGAAGGATTGTACATGTGATAAAGAATACAAAAACGTTACAATTACAATTTTACATGTAACTATACCCTCTTCAACCAAGCCTTAAGTAGACACTGGGGCATAGAACCTAACTCGCTTAAATCATCTCATTTGGCCAGCCGGGTAGGTCTAGTGGAAGTCTCACCGTGCTAGGGTGATCGATTGATGAACCACATAGACGACCCTTCTAGTTTAAGCACCGGATGATATGAAGTAACCTTATTAGATTCATGCCATAAGGTAGGTTCCGTTGACTTTCTTCCCGCATTTTCTTTGACCGGTGCCTTCTTATGGCTCCGTCTACTGGCATATATCTATAGTTCCGTCCCCTGGTGCCTTCTCTGGTTCATAACCCGAATCCTGTCTAATCATGCAGACTGAGGTCCAATACCCATCGGACCTCAGGTAACGGTTAACCTCATGCTCATGTCAACAATATATGCATCACAGGTATTCATGTCATTTTAGCAAATATCACTACAAAAGCCCATAACAGATGTAGGCAATATATAACCAGATATGTAAGGCAATAACAATACACAGCCCCTCCCCCTGCAGCCTGTTTGTTATCCCAGTCTGCACTATTCCCCTAGTGCCACGATGTACAGTCGTGTCCTCAGCGCTAGGAAAACTCTAACGGTGTTTAACAATACCAATATATGCATCACAGGTATTCATGATGTCACCAATTTCAAATGAGACAGAGTCTCAGTACAAGAACACGGCAAGCATATATGAGCATACCACAATCATAAGAGTTAGTGTTACAGTACGTCGCGAACGTACCTTCGTTGACGGTCCTTCCTAAGATGTTTCAAAAAAGTAATTTTGACAAAATGGCCGACAATGCACAACAAATGTAAAATAGCGGTACGCATTTGGTATGATAGTGGTATGATTACAGATATCCTATAAGGATTATATCGCATTTTATCAGTATTTAACATTATAACGGACATTTTAGGTACTAATTACCATTTTGCCCCTGACCCCCCAATCGGCGGAATTTCGCCAGAGCTTTGCTACTTTGACCCTATCTCTCCAGAATTTTGACATATCTCTTTTCCCAGCATATTTTTGAAATAAATACCATATCTACCCCTAAATATGATATCTAGACTATCTGGGAAATTTAAAGATAAATCTAACACTTCTACCGAATAAAACACCGAAGCTTAAGACTAGGGACCGAAAAACTTACCTAGGGCTCCGCTAGACTTTCTCCGGGCTCCTCCTTCTCTCTAACATCTCTCTAAACTAGGTTTTGGGGTGGGAGAAATGGGAAGGGAAGAGCTCCTATTTATAGCAAAAGATGTGACATTATTTATCACTTTATCAGACTGACTTTCGGCCGTCGGATCGCACTTTGACATGTGGCTTCATCCTTGCCATCCATGTGTTGGATGACATCATCCCTTCTAGAAGAAGATGATGTCATCTTGCTGACTTACCGATAAAGTTCCCTGATCGGTGTCCTAATCGCGTAATCTTGACGAAACTCAAAAATACGGCAACTAGGTTTTGAAGTTCTATTCTTTCTCTTTAAAACTCTTTTGGTTTTAACTAAATTTTTGATCCCATTACGGGTATTCCGTTGTCTCGCTGAAGATTTTAGGACAAACGCCATCGGTTACGTAAAATGACTTCGATAGAACGAATTTTCCGGACAAAAATTCACCGGTTCGTAATATGTTCGACTTAAGAAACCTAATCTACGGTTTTGTCACAACTATTTCGTTTTCTATAGGTTCTCATTTACACTATCCGACCTATTTCGATTTATCATGTATCTTAATGACTTATTTGTTTTCGAAATGACTTCGAGATAGTCCACTCCGAGGTAGAAATTCACCGGTTTATAAAAAGTTCGGATGACTTAGACTATATTCCTATATTTTGGTGTAGGATTTTATTTCTATCCATTCTCAAATGTCCTGTTGGCTCTTTACCATATATATTATTATTTTATTCAAGGATGGAAGACCCAAAATTTTAGGAAATTATGCTTTAGCCTCATAAAATTTAGATATTTTCACTTTAGTACTAAAATGAAAATATTGAAATATTTATGAGGCTAAAGCATAATTTTCTAGAATTTTGGGTTCAATTCTATAATTTCCCCCCAATTTCAAATGCTAACTCTACTAAGTTCTATTCTGTAATTTTCGCCCCCCTAATTTCAAATCATGGCTCCACCCTTGCTCAGCACTAATGGTTACAGGGTGGATTCCAATATAATGAGGATTGACTCATTTTCTTATTGTTTATCATTTTCCTCTCAATTTTTCTTTTCTTCTCTATATCTAAGGAAAGCCTATATCTATATGATTGTAACAACATATGTGAGCCTCAACACGAATGGCTAAAGGATGTAACCTAACATGTATGGGTTAATTTTTTTTTAGCCTTCTTTTATTTGTTTTCTTACATTGACTTTCGCTTTTCCTTCTCCTTCTTTTAACCTCTATATCTTTTTCCTTTTTTTTTCTGTATTTTGAAATTGGCCATACAAGTACTTTGATTATGTGACTCTTGCTCTCCATGATCTTTTTGTTGCACTGTGCGCTCATTTATGAATATTGGCATGGCATGGACATGTTTGACCCTTCTCATTGATTGCAATATGTGCTATTAAACCATGATTTGCATTGCCTTAATTTTTGAAGATAGTATGCTTCTATGTGCGGAAATCTCATCACTACATGATATATACTTGGTTGACACAATGGGTTTGGAAGATGTTTGGTAGACTAAGCTTGACTGGTAATATATAAGTTCACTCAACTATTATCTTTTACTTTGATATATGCAATAATTTATCGTGAGTGAAAGTGATCTTGTTAGTTTTTATGGGAAAATCAAATTATGGCTTGTCTTTTCTAAATGAGAAAGAAGATTTTGAATACATGCATGTTTTCATAAATGAAAATAAAATGGAAATTCTTTCTTTTATGAAAAGTAAATAAAATTGATTTCAAGGGGTTTATGCTGTGTGAGGTTTTTTAGAGCCTCACCACGAAAAATCATGGAATTGTGGTATTTATTTACACTTTAGGGTATATTCATATGAATTCTCAATTATTTCTTACATCATGATTGACCCATAATGGCCTCACCAGTCATGCCAAACAATTAAATTCATTAGTATACTTTTGGTTTAATTTAAATAAGCAAAATCCTGGTTTACATTGGTACTTGTAAACTTATGATTCACAAACACATATGTTTCTTCAGGAAATAACATATTAGCTTTTCCAAAGCCTTCAATCAGATTTCTACTTTCGAATAGAGTCTGAATATTGGCTTCTTGCATTACTAAGGAAGAAAAGTATTTATCATTTCTAAATATAGTGTGGGATGTTACACTATTAACGAGACATAAATCTCCACAATTGATATTAATAAGATTCATTCTTGATTAAAAGAAACATGAAAATAAATAAACATATAATTAAAAGGAAATACATATGATAATTGCAACTTTAGCCACACTAAAGCACATATATATGTTCAAAATAGACAAATATAACTTATCAGTAATACTAGGATAATTATTTATCTCGGAATAATATATTTTGATAAATAATACCTATTGGGAATAGGTGAATATGTGGTCTCAAAACTAGTGTAATAATTACCTTATTTTCTAAGGTAATTTCTATTGAAATTAGAGTGAATAAAGAGCTAAAAATCCCTAAATGCAATTGTGGGTCATAAAAATGCCCTGAGAATATTGTAATAAATCCTAAGAGATGATTAAATATTTATTAAAAATTAGAAAGTATGTTGTCTCTAATTTTTGGAATTTTTGGAATTATTTTCCTTGGAAAATAACGAGGCAAAATTAAATATAATTTTGGGGAGCATAAGTTGCCCCGTGATTTTTAACATTTTACATGGAGCATAAAATACCAATGTCAGTAAAATAGTTGTGAGATAATAATTAATCTCAATTAAGAAAATTGTCAACAATTAGTAAGTGATTAAATAAATAATTAATGACTAATTGTTTAAGCTTGAACAAGAGAATATCCAAGGTAAATTATGTAAAACCCTTTAATTAAATGTTTATGGCTAAAATTAGCATAAAGTATACTTGCTAATTAATTAAAAGGTTAAAAAAAATGTATGAGATTAAGTGCATGAAAACCCTAAATCCTAAAAGATTGCTAATCATAGGATTAATGCCCTAATTAAGCTTTCTAATTAAATTAGAATATAATATTAAAGTGATTAAAAAATAAATATAAATGAAAATAAAAGGGATGGGGTGAAATTGTAGTGTGAAAAGGGTTGTGGGTTTTTCAAAAATAATATCATTAATTAAATAATAATATAAATGGGATATTATGTAGAAAGACCAGTGGGATAAATGAGAACCGATAGAAATTAAATCCTATCTCAAAATAGGTGAACTAAGTATCTAACATCAGGAACAATTATAAACGAGTATAATTTTATCCCGGAGCGTGGTCATTTCTCTCGAAGTCATTTCGAAACCGGTGGAATGATTAAGAGATAAGATGAAAAAGGAAAAGGCAGAGATAGTAGAAACGAGAACCAATGGAAAATAAATCCTATCTAGAAAACCATGAACTAGGTTTCGAGATCGGGACATATTATGAACAAGTGAATTTTTACCGAGAAGTTGGTGTTCTGGGAAGTCATTTCCGTAATCGGCGTTTATCCAAAAATGTTCACCGGACTACGGAATACCCTTAATGAGATCAAAAATTTTGCTAACCCAAGTGTTTTGAAAGTGGATGAATAGACCTTCAGAGTTGTGTTGCTGTATTTTTGAGATTCTTCAAGATTACGCAATTAGAACACCGAACAGGAAGACTTATCAGAAGAAACTCATAAAGTGAATGGATGACATCATGTTGGTGACATGGGATGACATAAGGGGACGTTTTTTGTGGTGGAGAGAAGAAAAATGAGTGATGTTCATAAGGCCACATCTTCATCATCCTAGCCCTTGATGCAAAGGTTGATCCAAGGGATGAGATCCTTTGGCTTTTGCTATAAATAGCCCTTCACATTATTTCTCTTCAAACTCACCAATTCACAAAGAAATCCTAGAGAAAGGTTAGAGAGAAGTGAGAGCAAGGAGGAGCTCTGAAGAAGGAGTAGCGAAGTGCTGGGATACCTGTGATTACGTACTAACCAACAGACGTACCGAAATTCCGTCAACGAAGGTACGTTCGCGTACTGATGTTTATTGTATGCGTACATGTGCTATGTGTATGGTATGCTTATGTGAGGTAGTTGATAGCTCTGTGGTATGTTCATTGTACTGTTATTATGCTTGCTGAGAGTTGGGATACGTTTGCTAGGTGCGAAATGCTAGGTGCAAAACGATTGCTATGTGTGAAACGTATGATAAGTGTGACACATCTGCCAGGGGGCTTATGTGATGTTGGGAAATGCTTGTTTGTATGCTCATATACTGTCTATGTTGTATATATAAACATGAGGTTAACTGTTACCTGAGGTTCAATGGGCATTGAACCTCAGCTCTTAATATAGCCTCAGGGTCAGGAGGACCGAGGATCAAGGAGAGAGGGAAGCAGCACGCATAGGGACTCGGCTGAAGACTTTCTTCTATTGTTATTTACTTTTGAAAACACTCGGTATGATGTACCGTTACTGTAAACAGCCAGACTTACGGCATTTTGAATATATATATCAGTTACTCTTACGCTTCGATGCTCTACTCTGATGAAAAAAAAATATATACTGCTTTTGGAAAATGGGATGTTACATATGCTAAGAAATCAGCAACATCCAAATGGATAATATCCATATTATCATACTGATAGGGCAAAACTTTAAGCCTATAACTCTGCAAGTATACGGGTCGTATCAAGTAATAAAGTGATAAGAAAGATATCGTTCCCACGAGGACTTTGTATCACAAACTTCAGTCAAGCATTAATTGTACACTTTTGTTTAAGTTGAGAAAACCAAATTGAATTTAATTAAAGGAAAACAAAATTAAAATGAAATTAAAATAAAATAAACAAACTAGCACAATAATAAAATGAGCAACCCAAAGTCACTAATCCCTTATTAGCTTCATAAACCTTGATTCCACTAATTTAATTAGCCTTAATATCAATTTTGTTAATCTCGAGTATAATTAGTTATAAATGCCTGTCGGTCCACTTACACCCCTCATCTCTTGAGTATAATTAGTTATGTCTAACATAATTACTCAAAAGACAATAAATCCCGAACACACTCCTCAACAATTATATGGGGCCATTAGGTATATGTCTATCCTAATCGCAAATTAAATACAAATCTAATCTCATATTACTTAATCTCAGAGCTTAATTAAAATTCCCTTCGTCAAGGTAAATCTTAATTCTCAAATTCATATTCAGTGATGATCAGACACTAAATAGACAAAGCTAAACAAGATTAAGTAACCAAAATTAATTTTAATTATAACTAAATAATAAAAATAAAGTATAATCCACCTATAAGTTCATAGGTCCTCTAGGTTGCAAAGAGAAATTAGCCAAACATGGCTTTAAACCAAATCACAGCAACAACAATAAAATTCCAGATTCAAAGCTACAATGAAAATCAAAGGCATTAGGAAAACAACAGGAAAGAGGATAATACAATTGAAGCACCGATTAAATCATGCCCAGCATCCTCTGTTTCCCGTCTTTCGCTCTACTTCAGAGTAGATGATAGTGGAAGATGGGAGGTCGCCGGCGACGATGGAGGTGACGGTGGAGGTCGCCGCGACGGAAAAGTGATGGTGAAGGAGATGAGAGCGTGAAGGTCCGATGTGCTGCGGTTCTCTGTTCTCTTCTCTCCAATTGTTCTCTGTACAAGGCGATTGATTATTCCGTGAATGTCCGCCTCTGCTCGTAGCTTTTAGGTTTTGTCTCTCTTTTTTTTTTATTCAATTCATTCCTTCCCTCCAAAACGTTGTCGCTGCACCTGAGCCTTTTAATCCAAATTGTCCATTAGGTATTCATTTCTCAAAACGGTGGCGTGTTGTTCCTTGGGCATTCTTTTTCAATTCAACTTTTGTGGGCCCATTGCATTTAATCTCCAAAGTCCAAATAGTGCCCAAGCAATTAATCCCAAAAATCATGATGCTGATTGTTGAAGAAAAAGAAATTATAAGATAATGATAATAATAATAATAATAATAATAATAATAAACTAAATCTGTATTACTTTTATTTATTTTTCAAACTCAAAAACTTATGATTTAAATTGAAAACCCACAAATAATGCATCCAAATTGATATCTCTTAAAATGTTAATAAAATCTCTGTAAATTAGTAATAATGACTTCTCAAATGTATTAAAATACATCTCAAATCTATTAAAAATGAGAAGTCATCACATACTCAGAATTGCTAGCCTTATCAACATGATTTATCTCAATCTTTGACCCATTACCATTATTTTTAAGTGATTCTTGGTAAAGGCCAACCAAGTGTTTTGATGTATGACAGGTACATTTCCAATTACCCTTGCCACAATGACGATAACATGGATTTTTAGCATTTTTATTGTACCCGCTAGTTTCTCTTTTGTGATTCTTATCAATCTTTCCCCACCTCGGGTGGAAATTTGAAAAACCATAATTTTGACCATGGCTACATCCACAGTTGTAGCCACATCCATGCCCATGTCCACGACCACAATTACATTCTTTTTTTTTACTACATTTAGTTTTGGGAATGGAGTTGAACCTATTAGACGAGATTCATGGATTTTCAATCAAAAGCTCTTTGTTTTGTTTGGCCATAAGGAGACAAAAAAATTAATTCTAACATATTTCTTAAACCTCTTTCACAATATTGCTACAACAGAAGCAAATTGGATGCATCCATTCAAAACAAGCTTTTGTAAGAATAATCATATCCTGATGGTCATACATTTCCTTTAAATTTTTTCAAAGAATAAGTGGGTCCTCTATGGTCAAATATTTAATTTTGAGACTTTCATGCAAATGGTGGTGTAGAAAAATCATGGATTATGCAAGATAAATAGTTTTTTTCAGTAATGTCAAGAGCCACAAATTCAAGTAAGTTTTGCAAGGTTTGACATGGTTCAAACTAACACAATAAAAGGAAATTCATAAAAAATGAAATATAAAAATTCACAGATAATAACATAAAACTCAAACAACTAAACTATTGTAATAAGGAGAATTCGTAAAGTGAAGAAAGAATTCATGAAGTAAGATAACAAAATTAAAACTTCATGCCTTCTGGCCATTTAACTCTCATGGCTTTAGGCCAAGTAGTCTCATGGTTTCAGGTCAATTAATCTAAAGATAAGAAATTAAACTTATATGGATTCTGGCCGTTTATCTTCACGATAAATAAAAGTTGTATATGGCTTCTAATAATACAATAAGATAGAAAACAAAAGTCATATGGCTTCTGTAACACCCCAAATTTCGTAGCATAAATTGTGCCGGTGACACGTGATTTTATAAAATTTGTCAGAATTTGAGGTGCTACAACTCAGCGTTTTGCAGAAACGGAGAGTACGTACTAAAAACAATTTGAACAACGAGTAATCGATATAAAATACTCGGGCATATGCTGATGCTCGACGATACCGATATATTACAAATTTCCCGAAGGAGTATTCATGTGATACAATAATACAAAACTTTATAATTACAACTCTTCCATGTAACTATACCCTCTTCAACCAAGCCTTAGGTAGACTTGGGGCATAGAACCTAACTCAGTTAAATCATCACATTTGGCTAAGCTGGGTAAGGTCTAGTGGAAGTCTCCCCGATGTTAACGACGACTGATTGACTGAACCACATAGACGACCCTTTCTAGTTTAAGCACCAAATGATATGAAGTAACCTTATTAGATTCATGCCATAAAGTATGTCATGTTCGCTTTCTTCAATTTGACCGGTGCCTTCTCTTGGCTCCGTCCATTGGCGTCTTTCCACGACTCCATCTACTGGTGCCTTCTGTGATCCATGATCCTTCCCTGACTATTAGTTAAGACTGAGGTCCAATGCACATCGGACCACAGGTAACGGTTAACCTCATGCTTATGTAAACAATATATGTATGACAGGTATTCATGACATTTCAGCAATAATCACTACAAAAGCCCATAACAGATGTAGGAAATATATATAATTATATAAGTAAGGCCATAACAGTACACAGCCCCTGCAGCATGCATGTTATCCTAGTCTGCACGATCTACCAGTGCCACGATGTACAGTCGTGTCCTCAGTGCTAGGAAAACTCAACGGTATTATTAAAATCATAACCCGTGTTATCTGAATGTATAATGAAAGATCTAAGACAAAGTCTTAGTCTATGAATACAACTATCATATATAAACATACTATAAGCATCAGAGTTAGTATAATAGTACGCCGCGAACGTACCTTCGTTGTTGTTCACGGTACGTTGGACGGTCAAATTGTGATCACAGATATCCTATAAGGGTAATATCGCATTTATTAATTCATAATTAATATTCTAATAAATATCTTAGTCTCAAATGACCATTTTTCCCCTGGATTAATTATTTTCAACTTAATTCCCTTTTATTTTCGTAAAAACGCTCGTTGTACGGCAAGTGGGCTGATTTTTCGCCTAACTTTGAAAAATCATAACTAACTGAGAACTCGAACCGAGGATCCGTAAAATTCCCGGAATCCTTAAGATTTCTAATTTTAAGAAAAAATATTGGTTATTTCTCATATTTTATTAAAAATTCCCAGTTTTCGTATTTTCATCCTCTGCACAGAATTTTCCAGAATTTCGTAGCCCATTGTGTAGAATTTTTATCTCCTAGCAAAAAAATCAAAACGACATGCTATAGGTATATTTAGAAAGCCCTATATGTCTAATTTTACCATGAATTTTCTCAGAATTTAAGCATAGCATCTTCAACATAAGATACCAGCGTTTTTGTAATAGCTTTCAGAAATCGCTAACCGACAAATTTTCGCCAGAGCTTCGCTACTTTGACCATAATCTTCCAAAAATTTTGCTATAACTCCTTCTTCATCATTTTTTTGAAATAAAGCCAATTATAACCATAAAAACATGAAAATAACACTATAATTGGAAGATTATGAATCAAAACAACAATTTAACTAAAAACTCAAAAGTTAGAGTCAAGAACTTACCTAGAACTTTGCTCCTTCTTTCCCAAAGCTTCTCACTCTCACTTTCTCTCTATATTTCTGCTACTCTAAGCTTGTTCTTGCTTTGTGAATTGGTGAGGAATTATGAAGAGCCAAAGGCCCTTTGTATAGCAAATTGTGGGTTAACTACCTAACAACTCTTACTCATTCTTAACCCTTGGATTAAACTTAGTTGAGAAGTTTAAATCTCACCCTTACACCTACTCAAAACCGCCACCTCCTCTCTTTCTTTCTACTTCATCTTTTTTTCACCCCAAATGCTTATTTATTTAGGTGCAAGTTGGTGTTTTCATTCAAGATCCATTTCCACTTTTGTAATTACAATTTTATGACTTGATTTATGGTATTTTTAAACTTTTAAATCACTCAAGTATGAATCACAAAAGTGTATGAAAATTACTTTGGAGATAACCAAGTTCAAGCTTAAATTGTGCTTGTTCATAATATCTACTTATATTTGTTCTAGGATCAATGGATTTCAAGATACAATTTATTTTCTATTGGTTCTCATTTACTTGTGTCCTAATTTATCCTAATGGTTTTTATCTTACCATTAATTAATTAACCATTTAATACCTTTATTACCTATGCTTGCATCATCATTTACACTAAAGTCTTCTTGCATTTATTCTTGATTATGACTTGTTTAATTTTAATATCTAGATATTAACTTTGCCTCTCATTTTTCTCTTTAAAGACACGACTTCCCCCTCCCCCTTTATCTTAATTTGTGTTTCATTTCAACTAAATTTATCTAACATGTCATTATTACTTTATGCCTTGAAAATCTTGGTTTGATTGTGATGTTTTGTTTGGCTAATTATAATTAACAATTTCACTTCCTCTTTCCTTCATGCTTGCACCGAAATTTACTCTTCAATTTCACTATTGGATTGTGTTCTACTTGTCTCACAAATACCATGGAAAACTCTCTCATTGGTTGATTTAAATTTCACAAGGATTTAGGCTTTAAGAAATTAATTTTGAAACCTTTGGATTTAGCTTTATTAATTTTAATCCAAGCCTTTGATGTTGGGTTGGAAAATCCAAACACTATTAGTGATATTTGTTAATGATTTAGGATTAAGGATTAATACAATTTCTTAACCCTTTTAATTAACAATTTTTTCGCTACTTTAATAAATTAAAGGAAGAATTAATTAATCTTTGGTTAATATTGCTAATATAGTGTTTTAGGGGTTATAAGGCTTAATTGCCAAAATTTGATAGGTTTCTAAATTAATCTTGATGATTAAAAACTCTTTGTGTAATAATCTTAGCCTTTAAATATCCTTTGGATATTAATTAAGTTGATATATTCTTAATTATGCCCTTTTTAAATTATTTATTAATTAATTTTGAAATTACAAAAACATTTCAATTATTGCACATTTAATTGCCCAATAATTATTGATAACTTTTCTAATTATTTTAGGCATCTTGATGATATTTAATTGTCTTTTGTGACAAAATTAAGATTCCACTTAATTAGGATAATCTTAAGATATTTTATGATCCCTAATAAGATTTAGAAAATTAAATCTCTAGTCACCTAAATTCTAGGAAAAATTACCTAGAAAATAGAATAAACACAACCGATAAAATTAAGACCACATATTCACCTATTTTAAATAGGTATTATTTATCCAAATATAATGTTTAAGATATATTATTTATCCGTGATATAATATTTAAGACAAATTTTTATTTGGGTATTACAAATTTGCAGCCATATAATTTCAAAATAGATAATCAAAGGAATCTAGCTTCTGGCCATATTATATCAAAATAAGAAATCAAAGCGACATGTCTTATGCCATGTAATTTCAGAATGTGAAATTAGAAGTGTATAACTTCTGACCATACTAATATAACAATTTCAATAGTATAGAAGAACCCGTAAAGGAATAAAATAAGATATAAAATAAATAACAATATTCAATTTTAGCCATGGAATTCAATGTTTATAACAATCATCGGTAAAATATCTCTTTAATTTCATATAGCGGTTTAGATTATCCCACATAGATCAAATAAAGATCCAATAAAAGAAACTAGATGTAGAGAAAACATACCTTTGTTTCTTTCATGCTGATAACATATAATGAAAATAAAAGAAATCTAGGATAAGAGAGTAAAAGAAGAGAAACTTTGAGAGAGAAGAGAAAGAGCAATTCTCATTCACTTGTGTTTCCTGTGTATTGTAATGCTTTGGACATTGCCTCTATTTAAAGGCGCCTTCAAGAGTCACCACCAAGAGTCATTACTAAAAGTCATATACAATGAATAGTACACTTAATATAGATGAATGTACACAACATGACCATTTGCAACATTCATGTATACGAATGTACGTTAATTAATCATGAATGTGCATAAATTAAACTATTCATGAATGGTGACTAGGATATCAAAGATCAAGAGTCAATATGACATCAACATAATTAATATATTTATAACACAACTAATTTTAATAGTTTAATTAATCAACGTATCGATTGTTTGAAGTTTAAAATAAGAGACAACAGTAGTATTAAATACAATGTACAGAACTACTATACATCTGAATATAGAGGGTTCATTAATATAATGCATTGTTTTTGAGGCATTCAATGAATTAAATGATTTTCGGATTGGCATTATTCCTCTCTCCACCGGTACCATTGCATCAGTCCCAAAGGATAGGAGTCCCTCCAGTCGATGTTTGACTTGTAGTTCGGTAGACCCATAGTATACTAGGCAGCTCATCTGCCCATAGCCCAGCTTCCTCTCTTCTATTCTCTGCTTTCCTACCCGGTATGAGCTCCTAACTCGTTGACTTGAGGATGTCACTGGGCCATTTCCCGTTTGTTAACCCAGCTTGGAAAGGATAGCCCTATCAACTATCAAGTCAAAGGCGAGAAGACTATCAAACCGCTTCTCGACCATAGCCATAGAAGCAATGGTTGGATCAAATAGTTTAGTTAGAGGTGGGGATTCCTGCACGATCAAGATAAAGATAGTTGACCGCCGAACCAACCGAGAAGCCATCAACAACTCGTGATCGAATAGCTGTTCAATTGAGATCTCCTTATTTTCGGAATGGGCGTGGGACTATCCCACGAATTCCTAATTAAGAAAAAGTTTCCAAATTCATTAAAAGCATCGCGCAAACACTTGCATGCATTATCCTCTCTAAAAATCAAAACCCCTATAATTTCTGTGGCATCTCCATGGAATCGCAGAAGCTATTTGATCATCATCACTTTGTTGTGGTACCCTTAATGGTCCCAAGCCATCTTCTTCCTATAGTAGACATAGCCAAGCTTTTGGCTCGCCGGAATAACGTGAAGGTCACTTCAGCTACCACACCCCTCAACGTCGTTAGGGTTCAGGCCACCATTGACAGAGACATCTACCACTATTCTGTAGGTTCTTCATCATCCCTCAAAATTATGGTATATCACATTGCTTGGATTTAATTGTTGATTGTAGACCCAGATAGAAAGTGACAAAATGAATAGCCTAGAGTAAATGTATCTCCTCTGGCTCTTATCTTTATATAGTAATAAATTAGGGTTACAAGTGAATCTTAGCCATCCATGTGGCATATACAAATATATGACACCTAGCATATCTACAATGAATATTTACGAGTATTAATTAACTATTTACTCTAACATTCCCCCTCAAACGAGAGGCGAGGGACACACACCGAGTTTGTTCCTGAAATAAGCAAATTGAGAGTAAGATAAAGCTTTAGTGAAACAATCAGCTATTTGAGAAGATGAAGGCACGTATTTGACTTCAATAGACCCAGATAAAACTTGATCGCTGATGAAATGAGCATCTATCTCAATATGTTTACTTCTAGCATGATGTACGGGGTTTGATGCAAGAGCTCGAGCACTCAAATTATCACACCATATTATTGAGGGCTGTCGAGTGAAAACACCAATTTTCGACATTAGAGATTTAAGCCACTTAAGCTCACCGCCCCATCGATAGAGATCGATATTCGATTCCGAACTTGATCTCGAGACAACCTTTTGTTTCTTAGAACTCCAAGAAACTAATGTACCTCCCAAATAGGCACAATATCCACCCATAGACTTTCTATCATCAATGTCTGTAGCCCAATCAGCATCTGTAAATGCCATTAAGCATAAAGATCTTACTGGTTTGATATGTAAACCATACTGGAAAGTGCCTTTTAGGTATCTTAGAATCCTTTTGACCCCTTGAAAGTGAACATTTGTTGGCTTAGCAAGAAACTGACTAAGTTTGTTAACAGAGTATGCTATGTCCGGTCTAGAAGTGGTCAAATATTGTAGTGATCCAATGGCTCTCTGATATACAGATGGATATGTCATCAACTTCCCATCTTCAGATGAGAATTGTCTACCAGTAACCATAGGTGTCGATACAGGAGCACAATCATACATGTTAAACCTCTTCAACAAGTCTAAGATGTATTTGGCTTGATTGACATAAAAACCATAACAATCTCTATGAATTTCTAATCCCAAAAATAGTAAATGGGACCTAAATCCTTAAGAGAAAAGGCTTTGTTCAACCGGTAATGAATTTCTGGACAAAGATCAAATTATTCCCAGTAATAAGAATGTCATCAACATATATGAGAATGAATACCAAGAGTCTATCGGTTTTGAGAAAGAATAGAGACATCACTGCAAGCATTCTGGAATCCCCAACTGACCAGTACATGTCGAAGCTGTTCAAACCATGCTCGTGGAGCCTGTTTGAGCCCATATATTGCCTTAGTAAGTTTGCAAATGTGATCTCGGTTTTGTAGAATCTCTCGAATCAAAGTGGTTGGTTCATGAATACCTCTTCCTTTAAATACTCATTTAAGAAGGCATTATTGACATGTAATTGACGTATTGTCCATTGATAAGTAACAGCAAGTGTGAAAATAAGGCGAATAGTAGTTGGTTTTACAACCGGACTGAAAGTCTCACCATAGTCAATACCTGCTGATTGTTGAAATCCTTTAGCAACTAAACGGGCTTTGTGCTTAAGAATGGATCCATCAGCTTTAAACTTGGTTTTGAAGACCCATTTACAATCAACAAGTTTCTGCTCCTTACAAGGGACCAACACCCAGGTGTGGTTATGACAGAGTGCTTCATACTCAATAGTCATTGCATTCAGCCAGTGAGAAGAGGCAAAAGCTTCAGTAAGATTATGTGGTTCAGCTGCTTGAGAGAGAAGACGAGATGTCTCAATTTCACAAAGCCCAACAAAAGGATATCTGGGTTTAATAATTCCAGCTTTGGCTCGGTAAGCATGTGGTGTTGATTGGCAGGAGAAAGGCGGTGAGGAGGTTGGAAATCGCAGGATACGAGGTTGTGGTAAGAGAGGGCCGAGGAGTCAAGAAAGCGAAGACGTAATGGAGGTTGTAATGGGATGAGGTGATATATTAGGTGTATTAAATGGATTTTGGGTTGAGATGGAATGTTGGGGGGCGGATTGAGGCAAGAAAGAAGAACTAGGCCGAGAAGAAGTGGATGGAATAATTGAAGTAGTAGTGGGACGTGGTGAATTAAGAGGAGAGTTGGGCTGACTTTGTGATTGGGCTATTGGGGAGAGATGTGGGCCTTGAGATGAATGAGAGATGTGAGGCTCCTCATGAGAGTCACATGGTGGATTAAAAGGTGATGTGGGTCATGAAATGAGATTGACTTATAGAAGAAGGTTGTGGGCCTTGAGATGATTGGTAATTGTTAGGCTCTCCATGTAACGTGCAAAGAATTGTAAAGGAACCAAAAGACTTCCGTGATGGGCTTTCTTCCTTGGTCATAAAGCCCGATGAAAGGGAAAAACAACTGGTCAAATATTACATGTCTTGAAATGTAAATACGTCCAAGTTGGGCTTAGACATCTAAAACCCTTTTGATTTGGAGCGGGACCAAGATAAACGCATTTTTGACTATGATATTCCAACTTGTGTGAATTGTAGGGCTTCAAACAAGGATAACAAGTGCAACCAAAAGGCCTTAAAGATGAATAATCAGGTTCCTTTTTGTGCAAACATGCCAAAGGAGATTTTCCTTGTAAAGTTGGAGTTGGAAGACGATTAATTAAATAAACCGTGGTTTGAAAAGTCATTCAATAAGTAAGAGGACTTTAGCATGAGCTAAAAGTGTCAAACCCATTTCAGCTATATGTCTATGTTTCCGCCCGCTTTACCATTCGGAGAAGAGGTGTAGGACATGTGAATCTCATAAGAATTCCATAATTTGCAGCAATAGGAATGAGAGGTTTATACTCTATACCATTATCACACTGAATTGACTTAATCTTTCTTTGAAACTGGGTCTCAACCATTTTGTGAAAATGTTTGAAAGCTGAAACTGTTTCCCCTTTATGTTTGAGAGGATACAACCAAGTATATCGACTAAAGTCATCAATAAAATGAATATAATAATGATGTCCATGAATAGACTGTATAAGTGATGGACCCCATAAATCAGTGTGAACCAAATCAAATGGTGAAGAAGCATGAGACAAAGATTTTGAAAAGGGTAATTTCCTTGATTTACCATACTGACAAGCTTCACAAACAAAATCACTAATGCAAATTTTGACATTACAATCATTTAAAACTTGCTGTAAAACTTTAGAACTAGGATGGCCAAGCTTATTGTGCCAATGTAAAAGTGCATCTGAGGTCGGTGGTGTTACTGCAAAATGTGCTTGAGCCTCTGAATCAATTCTGCTCATGGGATATAGCCTCGGGCTTGGAGTGCTTTTCATCAAGTAGAGACCATGTTGCCTTGTCCTTCACAACACAACTTCTCATTAGTAAAAATGACCGCAATGATTATCCGAAACCAACTTATTCACACTTAAAAGGTTTTTAGCAACATGAGGAACCACTAGAATATCACCCTTCATCAACAATGGAGTGCAATTAATCACATTTCCTATGTTTTCTAAACAATTTTATAACGAGAAGGTGATTGTGGTGGTGTTGGGGATAGGTGTGAAGGTGAGAGCTGAGAATCGGTTATGCATTTTTGGGGGCAGGGATAAGGAAAGAGAAGTACAGGTGAAGAAGAAGAGAGTGAAGGAGGCAATAGAGAAAGTATTGAGTGAAGAAGATGAAGAAAGTGAGAGGATAAGAGAAAGAGGAAATGAATATGGAGAGAAGGCAAACAAGGCAATAGAGAAAGATGGATCTTCAAGTTTGAACATGTGGTTGCTTATTGAAGGCATAGCACGTCATGAGGTTGAAGAATATGAACCAAGAAGATGAGGCTCAACAGAATCCAAATGTATAATATAATGAAAGCGATTGCTAAATTTATGTCCACTTTGGTGGCTGAAAAATGTTTTATTGATCAATTGTGTGTGTGTTTAATAATCTACAGAAAAGTCTTGGAGGTCCAAATTAATTAGATGAGCTTTGTGATCGTGGAAGCTATTTTTAAGCTTATCAAGACTTCCCACAATTTATTGACAGGGTTGGGGTTAGTGGCGGATCCAAGGGGGCTAGGGTGGGCCCCCTAAAAAAAAAAAAATATATATATATGAGAAATGGGGGAGCCGGGTATTGGTTACCGGGGAACGTTTTGCCTTGTACATGTATAGTTTAATCATGGGCTTGTGTAATGATCTGTCCTTTCGTGCATTTAGAATATGGATATGTGGAAGACGATGACAATAGATGCTTCTATTACAAATGAAATCTTTGTCTGTCTCTCCTTAGGTCAGGTTTGGGAAGCTGATGGGTTTCAGCTACATTAGGGAAATATTTGTTTTCCAACATAAAAACCCAATGTCGGAAAACAAATCATGGACATGGAGGTGCAATGATGTGCTGCGCTGACCATTAATTATTAATAATTAATGCGCTATTATCCGAAACTGTATCAGAAATTTCTGCTGTTGACCATGTTAAATGGTTAATTTGAGGAAAATAAAGTTAGGATTTAGTTTAAAAAATTGTGATTTATGATATGGAGTTTGTGATATGCAATTTGTGAATTATGTCAAGAGCTAAGAAGAACTGGAAAATTGATCATTTACCTTCTTATTGATAAAGTGATTAGACTTGTACTCACTCTTCCTATTTCTATAGCAACTATTGAAAGATCTTTCTTTGCTATGAAGATAATTAAGAACATGCTTCGAAATAGAATAGAAGACCAATTTCTTGATGATTCTTTGATTACATATATTAGAAAAGAAATCATTTTGAGTTTTAAAATGAGTGTAACAATATGAAAACACGTAAAGTAAGACTTCGAGTGAAGTGATATTAATTTTGTTAAAGTGAAGTAATATTAATTTCTATAATAAATTTCTTTCAATTTTTTATATATTAAGTTTGTATTGTATTTTAAATACTTTTATTTATGATATATGATATAGTAGTATTTTTTTATCGTCACCCCCCCCCCCCAAAACAAAATTAAAAGTCCTGGGTCCGCCCCTGAGTGTGGGCAGTATATAATTTGTGTAAATTTGTGTATATGGTTGGCCAAAAAAAGGTAAATGGGTGTGTGTGTATATATATATATTCCCTTTTAGAAACTCCAAATCTTGATGAAGTTGTCTCACATGAATGTTCCTGCACTTGATAACTTGTTTTGAATTATAAATTGATTTAGGAAAGTCATCATTAATTAGATTCTTTGAATTTTGGATGTTCATGAACTTCCACAAAATATGATTATCGATTATTTACAACAGTAACGGTAACATTATATTCAAAGTAAACACAACAACATTATAAAATCAATCAATGTTAATATTGAATGATTCTAAGTATATTGTAGTAAACTATTGAAAACAGTGCTATACATTTGAATGTATATAAGAGTGTTCATGAATGTATTGATTGCAATGCAATGAACAAATCCGATTAAAAAAAATAAACACAATAGTAAAATGATTTTTCGGATTCTAAAATAAGATTAAAAAAAAATTCCAAATTCATGCAAACGTCTTGTCCTCTCTTTAAACAACCTAACTAAGGTTGTTTGAACCTTCAATTGAATCTGGAAAAAGGTGTGTATTGATGGCAAGTAATTATAAGTGATACTTCTCAACCGGTCTTAAATATAGAATAAAGTTTGTAGTGTAATTATAAATTTTGTTATATATTTAGAACCGGAAGTAGTATGATATTTACTATTTCCGTGTTTACAAGCAACATCAAACCCTCATAATAAGGGTGGATATTTGTGAATGATGTTCTACATAAGAAACAGGACTTACAAGCCTCAGTCCTTACAAATTAATACATTTAAGTTTGACCTCAAATTTTCCAGCTCTAGTCCCTTTTCCTGTTCCTATAGTAGAGGGGTTTTTAAGCGTCTCCATTTAGGGAGCACATAAGGTGCTTCTCACCTTATGTGCTTCTTACATGCTCATCCCTCTAATTAGAAGGATGAGACATTTTTTAAAATTTTTTTATATATTATATTTATTTAGATTTAAATTATATGATGTTTTCGGAATGTTTTTTGGACTAAGTATCTCAAATTAATTAATTTCTAAGATACTCGGTATTACGGAGAAACATTTACGAATGCGGGACTGAAAATTAATTAATTTAAGATATTGGGTGTAAAAAAATTCGAAAGCCATATATAATTTAAATCTAAATAAATATATTATATAAAAAAAAATGTGCTCATCCCTCTAATAGAGGGACAAGCACATAAGGTGCACATAAGGATGTGCACCTAATGTGAACCCCTCCATTTACCCTTTTCTCTATTTCCTCTTCTTATCATTGGATCAACTTCTGTTGAAATTTAACATTTTATAATAATATATTATAATCTTAAATAATAAAAATATATAAATAAATTTTAACTATTTAAATTCTGAAAAGTTTAGAAGTGTATGTAGAAAATAAAAGGTAAAAAAATTATAAAACTTTAATAAAAGTATACGAAGTTGAAGTCTTTATACTCCATTTGGTCCTTATTATAAGGCACCAACTATAAATTCTTACAAACCAATAAAAACAGTTCAAATCAATAAAGTTAGCCTTCAATTTAAGTAACTTCCAACATTACTCCTACTAATTGCACTAAACTCTAATATCATATTAATCATTAGTCTCACCCACTACCCTTATTTATTAGGGGCATACATAGAAAAGAATAATTAATGCTTACCGAGGGAAGCAAGAAGTGCGCTTATAAAAAGGATCAAATAAACTTGTTAGTTGATCTTTATAATAAAGACCAGAGAGATTATATAATTTGAATTTATTTATATGTATTTTTTATTTAATATTGTAATAATATTATTATAAACAAATCTCAAAATGTGTGAAAATTCAGAGAAAAGTAAATAGAGACACCCCTGTCCTATTACTTGCTATCATCAACACGCCTCTTTCTAGGATGCAGGATCAATGGAAGATTCTTACTTTATTTCAAATTCCTAATTTGTAGGATTTCTTTTTTCAGATTACACAGAAATTGCATCATAGATGGAGCTTCCCAAAACATTAAAAAACCATAAGAGCCAAGATAGCAATCTTGAGATCCAAAGTTTTCATAGCCAAACCCATTATGTATTTGGAATTTGCTCAGGCTTAATTAATTAGCTTCATTAAACTTCAACCCCTTGACATGATGTGTTATGTCTTCAATTAGTAGTGACATGTTACAGAAGGAATTTCCATCTTTCTCCATAGCCTTTTTTGCTTTCTCTGCATATTTCCTTGCTCTCTCTCTTGTGCTCTCACTTTCTTCATCTTCTTCACCCATCACTTTCTCTATCGCCACCTTCACTTTTTCTCCCTTCACTTGAACGCCATTCTTGTCCTCCTCAATATCCCAGAAATTCACACAATTCTCAACTCCCACCCTCACACCTATCCCCAACAACTCCACAATCACCTTCTCATTATAAAACTGATCACCAAATAGAGGAAATGTTATTAATGGCACGCCTCTGCATATACCTTCAAGTGTTGAGTTCCATCCACAGTGTGTTAAGAATGCTCCAATTGCTGTGTGTGACAGTATCAGAACTTGAGGCACCCAACCTCTTATTATGAGTCCTCTTGCTTTCACCCTCTCCGCCAATCCATCTTCCTTCAGTATCTTTTCCATTTCCTCTCTTTTGTCTGAATCTCTCAGCACCCAAATGAATGGTCTCTTAGTAGCTTCCACTCCCAAACCTAGTTCCATGAGTTGCTCTGGTGATACACGGTTCAAGCTCCCAAGGCAGACATAGACGACAGATCTTGCAGGCCATGAATCAAGCCACTTCAAATATTCGCCTTCTTCCTCCTCCTCCTCCTCCTTTATGTCTGGTTTGCCTCTCTTAGCCTTATCCATGTCGTCCTTGTTGGAGAGTGAGACTGGACCAATACACCAAACCTTTCTACCTGTGACTCTTGTATACTCCTTCACGTATTCTTCTTCCAACTCTTCAAAGCTATTCACTATCACCCCATATGCTTCTTCTGCAGCTTCCCACACTTTATCTCTAAAAGTGACCATGTCAGTGTGAATATTAAAAAATGGATGAATCTGAGGTTTTCTGAACATAACCCTATCAGGCAATCCAGGGACAGTGAAAGGTTCTGAATCTGAGACGTCCTCATACACCTTGGAAGTACGAAGACTATGATTGCAAAGCAGATTGAAACAGTTAGTACCATCGAATATTATCGCTGGAACTTGGAACTTTTCTGCTACAGCAGCTACAGATGGAACATTTGGGTCATATATTAGGCAAGATGGAGTGGGACTAAGCTTTTCAAAGAGCTCTTCAAGTGGGTCCTGTAACGTCGTACACAAGACATTGAAAAAGCTCGTTAGGTCATCCCTGGAAGACACAGTATCAAGGCTCTCACATCCTCCCTCCTCATTTGGGAAATGAAAAATCTGGAGGTTAATGGGTGAGCCAGACTGATGAATCTCCCTGTCAATGGCGGCTCTGACTCGAACGGCGTTGAGAGGTGTGGTGGCTAAGGTCACCTTCGCGACGTTCCGGCGAGCCAAGAGTCTAGCTATGTCCACGATAGGAAGAAGATGGCCTGGAGCCATGAAGGGTATCAAAACCAAATGAAGCTCAACAAGTTTCTGGGTCATGGTGGGCTGGAGAAGATTATGGATTTGGAATTCGAACATACGTATAGTTAGCTTGTAGGAGGCGTTCTTTATAGAGAGGCTGAGTTGCTGAGTAAGATGCAGGCTGGCAATTAGAAACTGAACTGAGCATTGTTGGAACTTGTGCATGTGTTTGTAATGTGAAGAGAAACTGAACTGAGAAATACAAAAAAGGAAATGAATAAGCAAAATCACTAATTCATAATTAAAAGCAAACTATGTTTACAAATAACTCACATAAAACATAAAAAGTATATCACGAAGCGACATTGGTATGATGACTATTATTGTCGTCATCTTCGTCACTATCATTAATTTCAATGACATTTGATTGTTCTTCACTTTGAGTAGTAGTCTCTGGCTCATGAGTAAGAATATCATGAATTTCTTCTCTTGCAACATGAAACACATCCATAATCTTTATTTGTAACAAATAATAAACTAAATTATAAAATTAGAGTATAGTTATTATGTATTTAGTTAAATTGATAAATAACTCTATAACAAATAAAAAATATATATAAATTAATAAATTTTAAAAGGGAAAAAAGAAAAAGCTACCGTGAAAAGGGCCTACAAGGCCGACCCGAAGCCTCTCTGGGGCTAGCCGTTTAAGCCTCGAGGCCCTTGGGGCCGGCCTTCAAGCGCCAATTTCAAATATCTCGTCCATTTTTATTTAGGAAAGGCTAGGGCTTAACATGGCCGGTCCGATGGGCTCGCGACGATTTCCGCTCTAGTTGTGAGATCGAATTTTTTTAATATAGTATTCTATTATTGGACACAATTATATTCGAGTCTTTCAATTTCCTTTTTAGATTATACTTCATCTGCTCCTTATTAAAAGGTACCAACTAACAATTCTTACAAACCAATAAAAACAGTTAAAGTCAATAAAGTTGTCTTACAATCTGAGCAAAAAAATATTACCCCTACTAATTGAACTAAACTTTAATATTATATTATTATTACTCTCACCCACTACCCCTATTAATTATGGGCATACATGGAAAAAAAATCAATTATTTCTCCTTAGAAACAAACAAGTGCCTTATAAAAAGAACCAAATATACTTGGTATTGGTGCCTTATAATAAGGACTAGAAGGAGTAATTGTTAAAGAAAAGTTATGATAGGGTGTGTTGTGTACTTATGTAGCTATAGGAATAGAAATAAGTGATATGATAATATTAACTTTTCTTTTAACCATAAGAAACCCACCACCCGGTGTCTGGAACCTTTTTTGGTCCTTGGCCTATATACGGCGCCCTTTTTGGACCTTGGCTTGTATACAAGGCCTTTTTTGAAGCCTGACTTTTCAATTGGGTCAGGTATTTAAGCAACCTACTAGTCAAGGTTTGAGGAGCTTGTATGCGTCATAGTTATATCTTCTCCTGACAAATGCGCTTCCCGGATCCTTATGTGGGGTGAGACCACCTACCATTTTAACCAATCACTTGTTGGTAATATTGTTTGTTTCTATGTTGATAAAGAATCACATTAATTTACTTTATCTTGTTTTTTAAAAAAAGGTATCTCATTAATAATAAAGATTAGAAGCAGCAAACATGGAATTTTTCCAAATAAGTCCGGCTTTTTTTTTTTGAAGTACAAAAAGTCATGGTAAAATGTTATGGTAAGGGGAAAAAAAATCAGGTCGGAGTAACAATTATTGAGAGAAGTCTACACCCCAAAGAGACTCCCAAGAAGTCTCGTGGAGCACAATCCATGCTCATCGAAAAAAATGGAGAATGAAGTGCTCGTCTCTTAATCTAAACCATTCAGAATGATTTTAGTGATCCAGACTGATCAGATTTCCTTACAGCAATGAGCACTAGTGCAAGAACCACTGTACTGAATGAGGACCTCAAGTCATGACGACATTCATACAGAGAGTTTGACAAACCAACTCATCAAATATAATATGATGACTTCACCGTTTTTAATAGATTTGAGATATATTTTGATATAGTTGAGAAGTCATTATTACTAATTTAAAGAGATTTTATTGAGATTTTAAGAGAAATCAATCTGGATCATCATTTATGGGATTTCAATTTAAAATAAAAGTTTTTGAGTTTAAGAAATAATTAATAATAATTGGAGGTTTTAAAACAAAAAATATAAAAATATAAAAAGTTTTTATTATGATTATTATTAATTATATAATAATACTTCTTATTTGCAACAGTATAGCCACGCATTGAATGGATTTAGATTGAATTGCAAATTGAATGGATTTAGATTGAATTGCAAATTGAATGGATGGGCCCACAACATTGAAAGGAATTGGAAGACCTAAATAAGCAATAGAAAAGAGAAGCAGGGGCGGAATTTTTTATGAGGGAGCATCATCGTGAATTCTCGCGGAGACGCACAGTGTAGCGAAGAATTGGAGATCAGAGGCAGCAGTTGAGGGCGAGTCTTCTGGAGCGTGAGAGCAAGGAGAGACAGAGACCTTCAACCCTTTTCTTCCTTTCTTGCCGGCGGCGTCATTCACCACCATGGTCGCCGGTGAGCTCCGTCTTCACAGCCACAATGAGAGATTTATCGACAGATTTGATCTCTGCCTCTCTGTCCTTTTGTTTCTTTAATTCTGATTCTGACTTAATCTTGTTGTTTGGATTTTGTTAAAGCTAATTTCTCTTTGCAACCTAAAGGAACTTTGAACTTATAGGTGTGGATTAGGCTTTGTTTTTATTAATTAGTTATAATTAATATTAATTTTTGCAATTCTTTTAATTTTGTTGATTTATCTATTAGTGACTGGCCATCATCATTGAATATGAATTTGAGAATTAGGATTTACCTCGACGAGAGAATTTTAATTAAGCTTCTTAGATTAAGTAATATGGGATTAAATTACGATTTAATTTGCGATTAGGATAGAACGTATACCCAATGGCCCCATATAATTGTTGAAGAGTGTGTTCGAGTTTTATTGTCTCTTGAGTAATTATGTTAAACATAACAAATTATACTCAAAAAAAGAGGGTTGTAAGTGGAATGAAGACTTACATTCTTTCTTATACCGAGATTAACAAAATTGATGTTAAGACTAATTAAATTAGTGTAAGCGAGGTTTATGAAACTAATAAGGGATTAGTGATCTACGGGTTCTTTCATTTTAATATTTATGGTAGTTTGCTTATTTTGATTTGATTTTCTTTTAATTTAATTAAATTTCATTTGGTTTGCTCAACTTAAACAAAAGTGTAAAATTAATCGCTTGAAGTTGTGGGATACAAAGTCTCCGTGGGAGCGATATTTTTCTTATCACTTTATTACTTGATGCAGTACGCGTATCTTGCGAATCTTTAAGGGCAAAAGTTTTGCCCTATCAAATAGTAGAATATGATGAGTTGTTGATTTTAATCATTTCTTAATTGATAACAATGATTCAATTTGCAATGTAAAACAATATATTAGCTTTATTACATGTCCCCCGCTAATTAACACCGTATTAGCATTGCTTTTTTTAAAATAAATAAATAAATAAATTATTTTTTATGTTTTGGAAGCTCAATTTATGATGCAGAGTTTGTGTAATCTAGAGAAAGAGCCCTGGAAAATCAACCTAGGTCAATCCCTCACTTTACTACATTTTTTTATGATAATCAGTTTTTATTAAAACATATCAAATGAGTTAGATCATATGTCTGCAATCATCCTAGGACAAGACTGCAAAAAATAAAGGACGCTATTACCTAAGCTAGATACCACCACTATCTTATCTAAAACAAAATATTCTAAAAGTCTTGCTATATTCTGATAAACAATATCAGCAGAAGAGTGCCATTTATTTACATTAGTGAACCATCCATTCTTCCTGCGAAAAATGGTCAGTTTTTTGGTCATTGCACTATTAACGAGAGGACATTTAATAATCCAGGGCATAGCAGAGCGTAATCCCATGTGAGCAAAGTTCATTACTAATTGAGTTCTCTTCCATTCGATTGAACTGATTGTCCTTGATAACTAATGTGCGTGAGAGCAGAGAAACACATTTGTTCCTGAATGTTTTTTCTCCATTATAATGCTTCAGCCGCTTGATGGAATTGAATTGAGTTGACGGGTCTGAGGAAGGACGCTTTGTCCTCTTAGATGTAATGTGACTTCTGATGCAAACGCAGCCTTGGTGAGTGATGAGGAATAATGGATTTCATTTATGATCTGGAACCGCTCCACCTTTTTACCCTTATGAAGTAGAAGATTTATCTTCATCCACAAACAATTAATTAGCTTGATAATCAATATAATCATCTCAGCTCGGCTACCCCTATTTAATTCAGTCAATGTCCTTTTTAGCCAAACTTTGAAGGCCGAGAATGATCTGAAGTTGAATGAGATCGAAAGACCTCCAAACCAAACAGCTCTTCAGACAGGGCAAGTCACAAACAAGTGCTCCAGTGTTTCAAGTTCATTGCAACCAAAAAAACAATTGCCTTGGATAGGCACATGATGCTTAAAAAGCACATCAATTGAAGGAATTGCATCATTTAGAATCTTCCATACAAATAGCAGATCTTCCCCAAAATTCATCACTTTGATTCTATTGCAATGATGCTATACTTCTAAAAGCAATACTGACCTTATAATCACCTAAATGATTGAGAGTCCTAATTAACATGTCTTGACTATTCATGAAAGAAATTGGAGTCTGAATAATGGAGTTAGCTATCTTAAGGGAATAAACTCTTTTCACCGAATTGTGATTCTATCTAACTGGACACCATCTAGAAGGAAGATGCACTAACAAGTCTGCAATTGATCTTAAGGAGGAATCATTTGCAGAATTAGACTGCATGGGCCACCATAAATGGTTGTTTAAAGAAACATAACTTCTAATTCCAATCTTCCAGCATAGATGATCAAATATAACATGAGCACATTGGAAAATACCTTTCCAAATCCAAGAGGAGTTACAAGGCTTGCATACCAGACTAGCATCATTCACATCTATATATTTAGGCTTGCGTACCAAACTAGCATCTTTCATGTCGTGTGGTTGCGGTAGCGGATACCACTGGTGAGCGCGTGGGAGCAAAGCTACCGCCAACGTTGAGAAGCGACGGAACAGAGAAGTAGGGGAAAACAATCGAGAGGACAACGGAAGTTTGTAACACTAGAGAAAGGAAGAAGCACCACAAGAAGATGATGATGAAGAAGAGCTATGAGGAGTATTGTGAAGAAAAAAGAGAAAAAAATATCTAGAGTTTTGGATGGTAGTGGTCGAGAAAAAGGTGGAATGGGAATTGGTGAAGGAGTGGGCCCCACCATGTGGGTGATGTGTGTGAAAGAATGTGAGGTTGACAGTCACAATCAATGTCTTATCCAACGTATCTCTCCCTTCCTATTGTCCAATGTCTCTCAATTTATTTTCCCTCCTTTTTCCATTGTTTATCTTATATCTCTTGTCAATACCCCATCGGTTTAGTGGCCAATCCAGATTTCAGAGAACTTACTTGTGATCACTACATAGTTAATGCAATCTACTTGTCTAAGAAGTTCATTTACTTGAGAACAGCATAGATGAAGCTCCACAAAAGAGTGTTGTTATATGCTTTTGAAAAATCAATTTTCAAAGCTATAAGTTTTTTCCAACCTTGCCTTGTTGAATGGATCTGGTTCATAAAGTGAGCAACTAGCATTATATTATATGAGATATTCCTCCCTTTCAAAAAAAGGACATTAAAAGGGTGCAATATAATCGTCTAATACCTTCTTCATTCTCATACAAATCACTGTAGAGACTATCTTTTAAATAACATTACATAGGCAGATTGGTCTCAAATCTCTAAAGGATTGTATTGGGCAACATTTGGGAATGAGAATGATATTGGTTTTGTTGAATGACTTTAAAATGAATTCAGTGTCCCAAAATGATTGCAACGTGTGCAAGAGATCAAATTTAACAAGTTCCCAGTATTTTTGATAGAAATAAGCATGAATACTATAAAGACCAGGCGCATTATTTTTAGCAAGAAAGAAAACAGCTTCCTTTATCTCATTCATATTAAAAGGCTTTAAGAAACTTAGAAAGTGCTCTTGAGATAAAGCAAGAATTGATACCTGATCAAGTACTATGAGGATTTCTTTTGCAGTAAGATCATATTTTCTTTTGTATTGCTTGTACAGGATTCATCAGCCCTTTTAATACTTCTTATATGATTTTTTGTCTTCCTTCTGGATACAGTAGAGTGGAAGAACTTAGTGTTCCTCTCTCCTTCACTAATCCATTTCAATTTCTTCCTTTATGACCAGAAATTGTTTTCACAGTCATAGAGGAATTCAAGGTAATGTTTCATATTTGCAAGCTCAAATTACTGTGTCTTGGAAGGGGCTCTTGACATAGAATTGGATTCAGAAATCTTGGTCAAGTGTCACGCCCGAAACATAAAGGGGTGACCGGCACGGAATATAAATGAACTCACATTCCTTAAGCTTTAATCTTATAAACATATGTTCTGAAATACATAGATTCTACTTATAAATTATATGGAGCATCTAACTTTAAATAATAATATAAAAGTCTAAGGCTATGATTACATCAACTACTATCACATCATAATGGATCAACGATCTTTACATCATTAAAGATGTCCTTCACCGCTCAGCAGGAGATACATGGTCAACAATATCGTCTGAACCAAAATAATTTTTTCCGATGAATAACGTCTCATTCTTATAGTTTAATAAAATGCAAAAGTAAATAATTTAAACATTTTAATCTTTTGATAATAATATTATGTCAATAAATTTCAATTTTTAAACCATACAATCATGAATAAAATAGAACTCTATATAAAATATCATTAATCAAATATATTCAAATATGTACTAAAATCTTCGATCCAATATAATCAATTTAAACCATAATTCTCAAACCTCATCTTTCTGTAGGACTTTGTACAGAACGAATGACAAGTGTGGTCATACAGTCCACGAGGGTAACTAACCAAGCATAACTCAAGGCCATGAAACAAGTATGGACACATAGTCCACAAAACAAGCATGAGAACAAATGAGGGTAATGAAATCAAGCATGACTCAGGGCCATGAAACAAAGCATGGACACATAGTCCACAAAACAATGTGCTTGTCCCTCTATAAGAGGATGAGAACAAATCTCATTTATTTATATAAATTATATGAGCGAGTTTTTTTACACCCGCATCTCATATTAATTAGGTAAATATTATCCCGTAACACCAATATCCCGTAAACTAATTAATTTGAGATTGCAAAAAACATTCCGTGAAAACATATAATTTAAATATAAATAAATACTAAAAAAAATGCCCCATCCCTCTAATTAGAGGGATGTGCAGTAACATAAGGGAGAAGCATTTTGTATTCTTAGGCGTTTTGTATTATTCTCTCCAAAACATGTTCAAGCATACTTGGGGTCAATTTATCAAAGTAATAAAAATTCTTCCTTCAAGATAATAACAGCTATATCTCATACTTCATAATCAAATCCCCCAGCATGAAGTTTCACAAACAATATTTCAAAACTTTCCTTCAAATTCAATCTGTCGATAAAATCCTTTTAAAACATTAAGAACTCGCATAAAAAAATTTCATTGCAAATATTAAATTCTAGCTTATAAACTTTCCAAAATTCAAAATCATTTCAATATAAAATTTATGAAAAATATCTCAAAAGTCTCATTTCCATTTAATTGCATAATCATGAATTATGCTTTGAAACAATTGGAAGAAAATATATAATAACGAATAAAATCATCATTCTTTACTTAAATACTATCAACAAATATTCTTTCACAAAATCATACTTTTAAGTATGGAAATAAACATAAAAGTTCAACAACAACAAAATCATGTATAAAAATTAGGGACGTTATTCACTCACATGTTGCTCCATTCGAAACTATACATTTACCAAAATCATTTGGGTTCACTTTTCTCTTGAACTCAAACAATTGTCAGTTCCTATAAATTTTGAAATATGTCATCATTGATAATCTTTTATATCCTTATATATCATATAATCTCTAAGACATATTTAAATGCTTATTATACTACCCAAAACTCTCAACTATTTCCGATACCCCTCTGGGACAAAGACACAGGTTCGGCAATCAATACCCAAAAATTCATACATCAACCTCTAATGAAATTTACCTACTGATTTTAAATATCCTTAAGTACCATAACATCCTTCAATCACACCTAAGTCATCTAAGATTCTCATTTAGCATCAATATAACATTCACAGCAGTCATACATTGTTTTCTTCCAAATTTCAGTTCCTAAATCTGAACCTCAACAACAATTTTATATTCTTTGTGCTAATAATACATAATTATCAACTCCAAACCAACATTTAACCCTTTAACTATTTGCATAATATCTCTGCTATGAATTCTAGCTTTAAAATCATCCATTAAATCATCATTCTAAAGTCTCTAAAGGCTTAACCACCTAGAATAATTTTTTAATGGAGGCATTAAACAACAAACTTTTAATCAGATTTTATCTCACAAAATTTAACAATAATGGTGAGAATACAATTCACCAAATATACGAGCTGGCATTTTTTCCCCCTCTCTATTTCAACGTTGCAGCAAAATCTATTCCTAGTAAGCTCTAAACTTTCTAACTTCCATTTGCTAACTAACCCTTACAGACAGTAGCAAACCAATGAATACCCATTCATGATTATTTTGTTACATTATATCAACATGGCTAACCAAAGGAAATTTATTTTCGGTAACTGACCCAAAAACCAAACAATCACCATGCAATGACATTCAATTACATGCAATGACTGATTTTGCCTAAATGAACTTCAATTATCATCTATCTATCACTATATCCATTTGATCGATGCTTTCCCCCAATTAGCTTCAGTGTCAGTTAATCTTCTCACTCATAAACTACCCCTAATCAAAGAAATCAAAGGCATGTAGAATCCGACCTCGTCTTCCTCTCCTTCTTCTTCTTCTTTGGCGCTGCCTCCTCTGCTTCTCACTCTCTCTTTCACAACTCCCTCTTAGTCTCTCACTCTCGTTTTGAAACGCAGATAAATAGTGGAGTATCGGATCTACATGAGAACGCAGAGACCAATTGAGTATGGGTTATGTTATGCCGAGTTCAATGAGAAGAATGGAGTGTGCTGCTAACATGCTGAAACAAAGAAAACAATGGAGCATGGGCTGTTCACGGATGCTGAGCTGTCCTAAAACGCAAGCGATAGTGTGTGTGTGTGTGTGTGTGTGTGTGTGTGTGTGTGTGTGTGTGTGTGTGTGTGTTCTCTTGTTGTCCTAGCTCTTTTTCTCTCTTTCTCTCTCTGTTTTTGGTGTTGGGCCTAAATGAGATGAGAATGGGAAATTAATAAATGAGAATGAGGGCAAAGTGAAGACTTCCAGCCACCCTCCAGAAGGTTTTTGAATATTCCACCCACCATTTGTTTGAAACCTCCACCAACCAAACCGGCCATTGTTGTTGAACGGCCTCCACCAACCGGCCACCATTGTTGAAGCGCTCCTCCACCAACCACCCTTGTTCACACCTCACTTACCCCAAAACTCATACTATAAATAGAGGTGGATACCTCATTTGTAAAGCATCCGAAAATCGGTGTTCATCACCAAGAAGATTGAGAACAAGAGTGATCTGAGAGTGATCCTTGTTTGAGAGTTTTTTTTTTTATATGAGTTTTGTAATCTATTCTTGTGAGTAATAGAGGTTATTTTCTCTCAAATTCATGTTTACCAATACCCAGTTGATCGAAAGTCCAACAAGTGGTATCGAGCCTGGTTAGAGGTGTTGGTTGAGTTTTTGGTTCACCGGACGAATTTGGGTTTTCTGAGTTTTACTCAAAATCCAATTCGAGTGCACCATTGGATTCGTCTCATCGACACGAGTCCAACGCACCAAACGGCGACCTAATCGGAGTTCAAACGAGCATTTAAATCACGGTCAAAGTTTGGTCAACTCACGGGAGTTCGCCGGAGAAGACGACACTGTTCACGGAGTTCCGGAGAAGACGACGGAAATACTGTTCCTAGCCGAATTTGCAGTTTTTCGGAAATTGAAGAAAGACCCCTCAAATTTTTAAAATTTCAGTTTGGTCCCCAAATATTCGGGAAATTTCATATTGACCCTCGATCTTTCCGAAATTCCGGTTTGACCCCGATCTTTCCGAAAATTGCAGTTTGGTCCTCAAAGTTTTCGAAATTGCTGTTTTGCCCTTAGAGTGGAATTTTGACCCCGTAGTGTCAATTCCATTTTTTTACCGTTCCAGCACGTAACGGTGAGCTCCATTTTTAAAGATTCAACTTGATCGTGTTGAAAAATTATTTGTAAGGTGATAATGTCCACTGAAGAGTCAACATCATCTTTCGGAGCAATGATTACGCTTCGCCACAAATTACACGTTGTGGAGACCTCGGATGGAAGATCTCCTAATTTTGTAAAGATTTGTTTGATCCCATAGAATTGATGGGTAAAAATCCCGATCCCGCCAAGGAGTTAGAGTGGAAGAAATCAAATCGAAAAACTATTGGTCAAATCCGCCAATGGATTGATCATAGTGTCTTCCACCATGTTGCACAAGAAACAGACGCATATGCCCTCCGGAAAAAGTTGGAAGATATGTATCGGCCAAGACCGCTCGGAATAAAGCTCGGTTGATGAGGCGTTTAGTCAACATGAAGCTTAAAAGTGGAACTTCGATTCCGAGCATACCAAAGTGAGTTCCGAGCTTGGTCAACCGGTTGTCGTCGTAGAGATGCCACTTGGCGATGAAGTTCGGGCGTTGCTACTACTCAGTTCCCTTCACGATAGTTGGGAAACGCGGTCGTGTCACTCAAAGAACTCAGCCCCAAATGGCAAACTTACCATGTCAATGGTCAAGGATGCCCTATTGAAGAAGGAAGGAGAAAGGACATGGGCACGATCGGACCCATGCCCTTGTCACTGAAGAACGGGGAGGCAACAAAAGAAGAGTAATAACAAATCGAGAGGCGAAGCAAGAGCGGGGGCAGGTCCATTGATGGTAGAAAACCATCTTATAATCGCCATCATTGTGGATTAGAAGGACATATGAAGAAGAACTGCTACAAATGGAAAAAGGAGCAAGACCGGAGAAGCGGTTCGCGGCCAGAAGAACAAGGGTGGAGAAACATTAGTTACTATCTCTCGGTGATGTAGCTTATTGTTCAACCCAAGATGAGACATGCCTTCACGTCTCACGAGAAGACACGGAATGGGTGGTAGATCTTTGCAGCGTCCTACCACGTGACTCCATACAAGGAATACTTCACAACATACAAAGCCGGTGACTTTGGAGCTGTGAAAATGGGAAATTCTAGTTTCGCAGGGATTGTCGGAATTGGTGATGTTCAGATAAAGACAAGTTCCGGGAGCACAATCACTTTGAAGGATGTCCGCCATGTGCCGGACCTTCCTACGAATCTATTGTCGGGAATAGTTCTTGACAAACGGGGCTATGATAGTCACTTCAAAGTAAAGGCACATGGAAGTTGTCAAAAGGCGCTATGATAGTCGCTCGAGGACATATTTGTGGCACGCTATACAAGACTCATGTGAAGATATGCACCGATGCCTCAACGTTGCGAAAAGGAGGCGTCACAAAATCTGTGGCACCGCAGACTCGGCCACATGAGTGAGAAAGGGTTGTCTACCCTAGTAAAGAAGGAGCTTATCAATGTAGACAAGGACGCCGCACTAGATCCTTGCAATCATTGTTTGTTTGGTAAGCGGCATAGAGTCTCGTTTAATTCCTCTTCAACGAGAAGATCGAGTTGCTCGATGGGTACACTCTGATGTTTGCGGTCCCTTGGAGGTTGAATCACTCGGCGGCAACCGATACTTTCTGACGTTCATCGATGATGCTTCTCGAAAGGTGTGGGTGTATCTTTTGCGGACGAAGGACCAGGTATTTGATTACTTCAAACTGTTCCATGTCATGGTAGAACGTGAGACAGGAGAGAAGTTGAAGTGTCTTCGATCCGACAATGGAGGTGAATACTCCTCCGGGCGGTTCAATGCCTATTGCGAGATCATATGGCATTCGACATGAGAAGACGGTCCCACGCACCCCTCAACACAACGGTATAGCTGAAAGAATGAACCGAACAATTATGGAACGTGTTCGGAGCATGCTCGTATGGCTAAGCCGCCAAAGCCATTACGGGAGAAGCGATCGAGCCGCTTGTTACTTGATCAACCGATCTCCATCGTACCATTGGATTTTGAAGTTCCGAGAAACTTTGGTCTCGGAAAGGATCCATCATACTCCCACTTGAGAGTATTTGGGTGTTTAGCGTACGCACATGTATCTAAAGAGCTCAGCCAAGCTGGATGCAAGGACCACTCCATGCATATTCATAGGCTATGGAAATGAAGAGTTTGGATACAGATTATGGGATCCTAAGGAAAAAGGGTAATCGAAGTAGGGACGTGGTGTTCCATGAAAGCGGACAATAGAAGATATTGAAAAGCCCACAATATCTCGAAGACAAATGTTGCTCTTCGGGTGCCGGAGGCAACATCGGAATCATTCGTGAGAAATGATGATATAGTGCCGTAAGAAATGCCGAAGTAGAAGACAATGAGGAAGATGACGGTCTTGACGGGGGAGCCACAACCCCAGCCCCCAGACGTTCGAACCATCACAAGGCCAAGATGATGGTGGATTTCCTCAAATTGCTCCGAAGTTCGTAGATCCGAACGAGGTCGATTCCGTCGAGAAGATATCCAGAATCTGAATACCTTCTACTTGCGAGGATGGAGAACCGAGAGTTTCCATGAAGCAAGTATCTCATAAGGACAAAGAACAGTGGTTGCTCGCAATGCAAGACGAGATGGAATCTCTCGCGAGAAAAATCAAACTTATGAGATCGTAGAACTTCCACGAGGAAGAAGGCACGAAAAATAAATGGGTGTTCAAGGCGAAGAAAGATGGCAAGTGGAAAAGTGGTGAAATACAAAGCACGGTTGGTAGTCAAAGGATTCCAGCGGAAGAAGGGGATCGACTTTGATGAGATTTTTTCACCGATAGTCAAGATGACTTCAATTAGAGTCATACTTGGATTGGTCGCAAGTATGAACTTAGAGCTTGAACAAATGGATGTGAAGTGAGCTTTTCTTCATGGAGATTTAGAAGAAGAAATCTACATGGAGCAGCCCGAAGGTTTTGAGGTTTCGGGGATAACCTCGTTTGTAAGTCGAAGAAAAGCTTGTACGGTCGAAGCGAGGCACCTAGACGGTGGTACAAGAAATTTGACTCGTGCATGGTGAGTCAAGGGTACAAGAAAAGCTGCAGCAGATGAGTGTGTCTACATTCGAAGTTTTCGATGGAAATTTCGTTGCTCTTCTACTATATGTAGACGATATTCGATCGTAGGGAAAGACGCTTGACGAAGATCGGCCACCGAAGAAGGAACTTTCTAAGTCTTTTGACATGAAAGACTTAGGACCGGCTCAACCGAGATATTGGGAATGCAAATCACCCGAGACAGGGGAAAAACGGAGGTTATGGCTATCTCAGGAGAAGTATATTGAACGAGTACTTGAACGGTTCAATATGAACAATGCCAAACCAGTTAGCATTCCATTGGCCAACCATTTCAAGTTGAGCAAGAGATCGTGTCCCTCATCCAAGGAAGAGATTGGGGAGATGTCGTCGTACCATATTCTTCGGCGGTCGGAAGTTTGATGTATGCTATGGTGTGTACGAGGCCCGATATTGCTCACGCAGTGGAAATGTGAGTCGTTTTCTCCAACCCCGGAAAGAGCATTGGGAGGCGGTAAAGTGGATTCTCGATACCTTAAGGGTACATTGAAATTATGTCTTTGTTACGGGAGCCGATCCAATCTTGGAAGGCTATACAGATGCAGATATGGCGGAGATCTTGATAGTAGAAAATCTACTTCGGGATTCATTTATACTTTTGCGGGGGAGCTGTTTCATGGCGATCACGACTACGAAGTGCGTTGCTTTGTCCACAATGAAGCTGAATACATTCCGCACGAAGTTGGAAAAGAGATGTTGTGGCTAAAGCGTTATCTCCAAGAGTTTGGAATCAAGCAAAAGGAGTATAAGGTACATTGTGACGGTCGAGTGCTCTAGATTTGAGCAAGAACTCTATGTACCATTCCCGTACAAAACATATTGATATTCGCTATCATTGGATACGCGAGGTAATGGATCGACAGCTGTTGAGACTAGTAAAGATCCATACGAAGGAGAATCCGCGGACATGATGACGAAGGTGGTGACTCGAGAGAAGCTAGAGTTATGCGAAACATAGCCGGAATGTTTTTCTTCGATATGGCTGGAGGGGAGAATTGAAGACTTCCACCACCCTCCGAAGGTTTTTGAATATTCCGGCCACCATTGTTGAAGCGGCCTCCACCAACCAGCCCACCATTGTTGAAAGCGACCTCCACCAACCGCCCACCATTGTTGAAGCGGCCTCCACCAACCACCCTTGTTCACACCTCACTTACCCCAAAACTCATACTATAAATAGAGGTGGATACCTCATTTGTAAAGCATCCGAAAATCGGTGTTCATCACCAAGAAGATTGAGAACAAGAGTGATCCTAGAGAGTGATCCTTGTTTGAGAGTTTTTTTTTTATATGAGTTTTGTAATCTATTCTTGTGAGTAATAGAGGTTATTTTCTCTCAAATTCATGTTTACCAATACCCAGTTGATCCAGAAAGTCCAACACAAAGTGGTTCTGTTGTGAACATGGGCCGAATGAAAAATAATGGACTGATGAAGTATGTCCCAATGAGTATAATGAAGAGTGAATTGAAGTAACGTGTGGATGGTCTGCTGGTCCCTCTCTCTAAGGAGGAGGATAATCTCTTAGCTCGTAGTTCCAAGAAGATTAAAAATGATGGAATCAATGAGGATGGTGTGGGGAATTTGAATAGTCTGAATGAGTGGCCTCTTCTGGGTTCTAAGAATACAGAGCATGTCTCGGGACGAAGTTCTTATGCTGAGAAACTTAAAGGCATTAGCTCGAGATGGTGAGAAAGTTAGCTTGACTGAGAAAGATGAGGACAGGGTAAGGGGGACCTGGTTGGAGAATGATATGTCTGAAGATGAACAAGACGATGATACTGGAGGTCCTTTGTGTGTAACTAGAGGAAGATGCAGCCCAGAATTTTCCTTCCTTCTCTTTAGCGGAGAAATTCAAAAAGCGGCTCTATAAGGCTTGGCGTAAGGCCCTAATAGTCAAGTTACTTGGTAGAAGTATAGGATATACAGCTCTCCTCAACCGCCTGCAGTCTTTGTGGGCTAAGAGAGGGGTGATCAGTCTCATAAACATTGGCCATGGTTTCTTCGTGGTGAAGTGCACTAACAGTGAGTGATGATTACTTAAATGCTCTGACTTGTGGTCCATGGATGATATATGTAACACCCCAAATTTCGTAGCATAAATTGTGTTGGTAACACGTGGTTTTATAAAAATTCATCAGAGCTTTGAGGTGCTACAGCTTAGCGTTTTGCGGAAACGGAGAGCATGTACTAAAGATTTGAACAACGAGTAGCTGATATAAAATACTCAGACATATGCTGATGCCTGACGTATACTGATATATTACAAAATCTCCCGAAAGAATTATTCATGTGATACAGTAATACAAAACTCTAAAATTACATTTCTTCTATATAACTATACCATTTTCTGCCAAGCCTTAGGTAGACTTGAGACATAGAACCTAACTCATTTAAATCATCTCATTTGGCCAGGCTGGGTAGGTCTAGTGGAAGTCTCACCGTGCTTGGGTGACTGATTGACTGAACCACATAGACGACCCTTCTAGTTTAAGCACCAAATGATGTGAAGTAACTTTATTAGATTCATGCCATAAGATATGTTCTGTTAACTTTCTTCCCGCATTTCCTTTGATCGGTGCCTTCTCACGGCTTCATTTACTGGTGTTTATCTACGGCTCCATCCCATGGTGCCTCCTCTAGTTCATGACTCTTTCCTGTCTATCCATTCAGACTGAGGTCCAATGCCCATCGGACCTCAGGTAACGGTTAACCTCATGCTTATGTAAACAGTATATGTATGACAGATATTCATGACATTATAGCAGTAATCAACACATAAGCACACAGCAGATGTAAGATTAACATATCAACAATACATATCACATGTAAAGTTATCTATACAAATCCATGTATAGTCGTCTGCACCTCACCGTGCCACGATGGCCTATCATGTCCTCAACGCTAGGAAAACTTAACGGTATTATCATAACCATAACCCGTATATATCTAAATGTATAATGAAATATCTAAGACAAAGTCTTAGTCTATGAATACAACTATCATATATATAAGCATACAATAAGCATCAGAGTTAGTGTTACAGTACGCGAACGTACCTTCCTTTCATGTGAATAGTAATTTACTATTCATATATACGATACTATTCATAAATACAACACTATTTATGAATAGCAATATGCCCGTCCTTCAAATCTGACTCCGGAATCCTCGGATATCCTAACATATTACCATAACACTTAGAATAATATCCTAAAGGTTTAATTTACCTTTCTACCCTTGGTGAATTTATTATTCCATTTTTACCCTTACATTTTCTTAAAAAAACGCTATGCTGAATTTCTGGGCAGAATTTTCGATTAACTTTGAAATATCATAATTAATTCTACAAAAATTGAAACGAGGATCCGTAAAATTCCTCAGAATCCTTAAGATTTCTACTTTCAAATAAAAATACTTTCATTTACCCAGAATCCACGAAAATTTTCCAGTTTTCATCTTTCTCATCGTTGCCCAGAATTTCGCCCAGAAAAATGGCCTCACTTCAATTGGTTGTATCTCTTTGTACAGGAATCAAAACGCTACATATTATATATATTCAGAAAGCCCTACATATCTAATTTATTTCTGGAAAGTTTCGTGATTTATGGGCTTCATTTTCAATATAAAATATTAGCATTTCTTTCGCTATTTACCCAGAAATTTTACCGTAAATATTTGCCAAAACTTCGCTACTTTGATCTTCAACTTCCAATAATTTTGCTCCATAATATTTCTCATCATATTTTCGAAATAAGAACATATTTAACCATAAAAACATGAAAACAAAACTATATTGGAAGATTAAGGATCAAACTAACATTTCTACTAAAGCTTATAAGAACTTAAAGCTTAAAACTCAAGAACTAGAAAACTTACCCTTGAAGAACTTCCTCCTTCTTGCTTTCCTCACTTACTCTCTACTCTTGCTTCTCTAAAACTCACCTATTTGGTTGAGTTTGGTGTGAAGAATGAAGAGAGAATTGCTCTCTATTTATAGGAAATTGTTAAGGCTTTTGTTCAATTACTAAAACACCCTTTTCTTTGCCTCCAAGATAACTTTTCCCTTCAACTTTTCACTTTTAAATTTCACTCTTCCTTTCCCAAAACCGTGGCCCCTTCACATCTCTCACCATCATCCATTTTTTCTTTGTCCCCTTAAGCTTCTTCCATAAGCTTATTTACTTCATCTCCAAGTTCTTCCTTCTTTTTCTATTGGTGGATTTCAATCAAGACTAAACTATATCACATAATTTCTCTTATTCTCAAACACACAAATAACCGTACATCCCCCTTCCCCTTAATTACCTATTGCTTTTGTTTTTCATTTGTCTCTAAAGTCCAATGTTTAAAACCTCTCATTGGCCCATTAATTATCACATGAAATTTAGGATGTTATTAGGCATATTTATTATTATTTGATTGGTTCCTAAATTAATTATGATGCTTAGCAACTCATTTCATGCTAGTATTGAATCTCTATTAGTCCTTGATTTTTAATCAAGTTGAAATATCCCAAATTGATATTTAAATGCCACTAATATTAATTAGTGCAAGCTAAATTGTTCATTTATTGTTGCTAATTTCCTTTAATTATTTTAAGTGTTTTCATAATATTTTCTTACCTTATGATCACTTAAAATAGCTATTATTTCATGTGATTTAATGTCACATTTTATAGCCCATAATATGTAGCCTCATAATTAACCTTTGGTTAATAAATTCCAAAGTAAAATTTGGATGAGAATATAATCAAAAGATTATAATTCTTTGAGACACATATTCACCTTTATTTAATATGTCTTATTTATCAAAATATAGTATTAATGATAAATAGGAATTTTGGGGTATTACAATATATGACCATTATCTTTCAGTTAGACCTTGGGAACCAAATTTTGTTCCTTCTAGAGCCAAGATTAATAAGATCGTTGTCTGGGTGAGAGTCCCTAAATTATCGTTGGAGTATTACGATCGCGATGCTCTTACTATAATAGGCCATAGGATTGGGGAGACAATTGAAGTGGATGTGAACACGTCTAAGCAAGCAGGAGAATGCTAGGGAATTTCGCTAAGAATCAAATTGTGTTGCATGGCAAGAGCACCCAAGAGAAGAGGAAACATGTGGAAAAACGTGCTAGGGAATTTCGCTGTGGGGATTTATTGATGATAACGGACAAAGCTGACAATCAGGTGGTAAACTATGCTGACGTTTCTAGGGTGGGCTGTGAGAAATCCTCTTCAATTGAACACAATTAGGCCAATATGAAGCCTATTGAATTGATTGAGGATGAGGTTGTTGGTTATGATAAGTTTTGATGATGTCTTATATACATGTCATTCTTAAGAGCAAAAAGTTTGCATACCACATTTATTTTATACTTTGACTAATTCTTATATTTAATGTAGATGTGAAGTTTAATATAATGATCAAGGATGGAGTTTGAAGAAAGAAGAACTTGTTAAATATTAAGAGAATATCAATATTCAAGTCTCCGTGATCAAATAGAAGTTGGAACGGCTCAATTCGAAGTTAAAACAAGCAAGTTCAAGCTTAGGATGTATCTTTGGCAGTTTGTTAGAGGGCATTTATGTAATTTCGGGATGTTTTTCCGCCTACACAATGTCTTGCTCAAGCACAAAAGAATTCATGCTCGAGCATGGTGCATTTTTGCTCAAATCCCGCTCTTGCTCGAGCATAAAACAATGCTTGCTTGAGCAGAGAAAAATTCCTGCTCGAGCAAGGTCGTGCTTCAGCATACTCTGTTCAGCTCTGTTTCAAGCGACCTTCGGTAATTCGACAATATCTCCCAAACCAGGAATCAGATTGACGTGAAACTAGTGGCATATGAAACTAGACTCCCAATGGGTCATTTTGATATAAAAATTAAAGTTAAAAGGAGTTCAAATGAGAGATCTATGAGTTTTGGAAGATACAACAGAAATCACCGTCACAATCTGAACCAGCTTCGGTATTTTGAGCATATCTCACAAACGACAAATCCGATTGAGCTGAAATCGGTTCCACTAGAAACTAGACTCAAATACCTTTTCAAAAAAATCAATATCACATAAAAATAAGATCAATTGAAGTAGTTATGATTTTTTGAAGCTGACAGTCTGTTCAGGATGCTACAGAAAACGCTGATTAAGAACAACATTCATTCATCTGATGATAATGGATGAACTACAATGAGTTTGGAGCTGATTCTTCTTGGATTGGAAAGAATAATTGAAGAGCTATATGGGGATAGGTGGTTTGCCAAAATTGAAGCTGTATTGAAGACGTTATCACTGGAAATTGATCCTTGTGTTGATGATATGCTTGCTTCCTGAAAGGCATAGAACAATTCATGTTGAATTGAATTATTGCATCGAGTCAAGAAGAAGCAGAAAGCTTGCTTGAGTAAAGAATTTGTGATGCCCGAGCATCATCGAGCTTAGAGCGAAGAAGTACAAGTTTAGGAGCCATGCTCGAGCAGAGCATTTGGCATGCCCGAGCATCATCGAGACAGAAGCAAAAATCTGCAAGTCAGAAAGTCTTGCCCGAGCAGCAAAGAAGGCTTGCTCGAGCACCATGCTCGAGCAAAGGCAAAAGGTTGCTCGAGCAGCATCTATCAATCTCAAGTTCTCGCCTCTGTCTGTGTCTTGCTCGAGCAAGAACGTTGGTTTGCTCGAGCAACAACAAGTAGAAGCATTTTTCACTGCATAAGGAAAAGCTTGCCAGAGCATGAAAATTATCATGCTCGAGCACCATGCCCGACCAAGAGAAAGTCTTGCCCGAGCAAGCATGTGTCCGAACCCATTTCGCTCTCGTCTCGGCCGTTCGAGCACGATATCTTCCATGCTCGAGCATCAACGATTATTGAAGTTTTGATTAAGCCTTGGTTGAAGCATGCCCGAGCAGAGTGAAAGGCATGCTCGAGTACCATGCTCGAGCAGATGAAAAAGCTTGCTCGAGCAGCATCACTAAATTCACAAATCCTTGCCTCTGTCTGTCTCTTGCCCAAGCAAGGATCATGTCTTGCTCGAGCATCAGCGAAAGAATAAGTTTTCTAAATCTTTACCAAGAGAAGCTTGCCCGAGCAAACCAAGTTGGTTGCCCGAACAGGAGATGTTCTTCTATGTTTATAAGGTAGCTTCTCGACGGTTGCCCGAGCATACATATGATCTTGCTCGAGCATGATCACGCAGTTTTCAAATCACCATCTTCCATAACTCAGATCATTATCATGAATCTTATCTCTTCATTACATTACTCATTACTAATCCTAAATGCTTTTAACCAGTTTGTTAATGAGTTACGGTTGTTTAAGCAAGTGTTAAACATCAAATTAACGTAAAGCAAAGTGTGTCAGAAGTGCATTAAATGCGTTTGCCAAAACCGGTGATTATCTCGGTTACCAATACCCTGATCAATGTAAAGCAACTACTACCATTCCAACTGCGCACTTAATGCTATCTCACAACGGGAAGAATCAAAAGGATTGAAGTGAATGTCGGAACTGAAGGCACAGAAGTTTAAACACCTTCAACGGACATATTCAAACAGACATATTCAAACGGACATATTCAAAATCCTTCAACGGTCCTCAATCTTCAAATAGTATAAATATCCGAAGGTTTGAATTTCTCAAGTGAGACAGACGCATACACAGACAAAGCATTCAAAGCAATCAATTTATATTCTGTATATAGCTTCAGACATTATTGAGCTTCAGTGATTATCTTTATCTACTCGTGAGGAGTTTCAAAACACTTATTTGATTATTGGGTTGTAAAATCTTAAGGTTGTGGAACCTTAAGTGTGGGTGTATAATTACAACTTGTAAGGGGGAGTGAGTCCAAGAGTGAGAGGATCATCCTTCGTTTACAGAGTGTGTAATTGTGTCTGTAGTTATTTTGGTTACAACTTGTAAAGAGGAGTAAGTCCTAGTGAGAGGATTACTCAGAGAGTTACAGAGTGTGTAATCAAGGTTTGAGATAGTGAAATCCCAGAGTGTTTCTGGGGACTGGACGTAGGTCAAGGATTGGACCGAACCAGTATAATCTCTTGTGTTCATTGCTCTTCTCTCTGTCTCTGTTTTAAATGTTCTTGAGCAATAAGCGAAAGAAATTCATAATCACCTATTCACCCCCCCTCTAGGTGATATTCCATCTTCAGAGGCTGATGCACAAATTAATGAGATTGGCGATAAGAGAGGACCGGAAATGGGCTCAAGAAGTTCGGGCCTTATGCCGGGTTTGGGAGGGTGATTGGAATAGGCTCAGAGTCTTTGGGCATTTCTCCTGTTACTTTGGATCAAGGGGTTATGACTTCTGATGAAGGAGAGCTTGCAGTCTCTATGGTTCCTGAGACCCAAGATGCCAAGATGGTTTAAAGGTGTTCCACTTTTAATTATGATAGTTTTTATGGATAGTATCATTTTTTTTAATATTAGAGGAGTGGGTAATAAAAAGCTCCTCTACAATTTAAAAACTATATGTTCTGGACCTAAGCCCATTATGGTTTTATTGGGTGAGACAAAATGCAATTCAGAGTGTCCATTTCGTCCCCTACTGACCTGGGGTTTTGATTTGATTTGTTTTATGCCTAGTCAGGGTCAATCTAGCAGTCTTTCGATGATCTAGAGGAGTGATAAGATTAAAGTTTCTGTTATCGGGGAGAACCATTAGTTTATACATGCTGAGTGTGAGATTCCTGCAGTTCCTCTGTTTCTCCTTTCTTCTGTTTATGGGATTCCTAACTCAAATCTGCGTTCTATATTATGGAGCAAATTGAAAAATATGGCTCAGTCAATTTCTCAACCTTGGGTAGTAATCGATGACTTCAATGATATTTTGCTGGCATCAGAAAGGTCCGGGGTGTCCGTTGCAATCTTAGCAGGATTCGCTAGTTCAATGATCGCACCCGGGAGTGTGGGCTCTCTGATCTTGGTTCTTTGGGACCTCATTTCACATGGAAAGGTCCTCTAATCTCGGGATATACTCGTCTATTTGAGCGTTTAGATCGGGCTTTGGGCAACGATTTATTCTTGGCAAATTTGGTCAACATTTGGTACGTGTTCTACCCAGAACTCTTTATTCTGACCATAATCCTTTGTTGCTGCAATTACAGAGGGTGCACTCTGAGAATGTTTCTCGTCATTTCAGATTCGAAGCGATGTGGCTCACGCATGAGTCGTTTGTTGATTTTCTTTCTGGCTATTGGCTTGAGCAGGAAGACCTTTCGAAAATGTTAGCTGACACTCAAGTTGCGCTTATGGATTGGAATAGAGTGAAGTTTGGTTTAATTAAGAAGGAAAAGAAAGTTCTTATTGCCAGGCTTAATGGAATCCAGAAGTCTCCCAGGTATCACACTTCTTCTTTCCTTTATGCTTTGGAGAGAGATATCCAGAGGGAGCTTGAAGTATTGTTGAGAAGGGAAGAAATCAAATGGTTTCAAAAGGCCAGAACTGAATGGATAACTAAAGGTGATAGGAACACCAAATACTATCATTTGAAGGCGGCGATGTGGAAACGGAGGAATTCGATATTAATGCTCAAGAATGACAAAGGAGAGTGGATTAAGGATGAAATTGCCCTGAAATCTCTGGTTACTGAATATTTTCAGAAGTTGTATCAGAAAGAAGGGGACAGCGCTAGTTGGATCTCTATTATGACGAAGTTTCTAGTGTTAGATAAGGAGCTGCTCAGTCAACTTGGTCGGGTTCCCTCAGTTGAGAAAATCCAAGGAGCTCTGTTCGCAATGGGTCCCTATAAAGCCCCAGGTTATGATGGTTTTCCTCCTATGTTCTTTCAATCTCAATGGAATATAGTTGGAGAGTCTCTGTGCAACTTTTTTAAAGGGGTCTTTGAGGGGAAGCATGGTCTTGCAGAGCATAATAAAACCCTCATATCCTTAATACCAAAGAGGGATAAGCCTGAGATTGTAGGTCACTTTAGGACTTTTTCGTTATGTTTTGTTCATTATAAGTGTATACCAAGGTGATTACTGGAAGGTTAAGGCTTTTAATGGACTCTATTGTTTCCCCTTTTCAGTCTAGTTTTATTAAAGGGCGTCAAATTCATGACAATATTATAGTTGGCTAAGAAATCATGCATACCATGAAAAAGACTAGAGGCAGGAAAGGTTTAATGGCAATGAAAGTGGACCTTGAGAAAGCATATGATCGGATTAAGTGGGATTTCCTTTGTCAAGTTCTTTTGGAGGTTGGGTTGGAATCGAGTTTTGTTCAACTGATTATGGAATGTGTTTCCTCTGTGTCTTATAATATCCTCTGGAATGGTCAGAGAACTGGCTTCTTTTCAGCAAAAAGGGGTATTTGTCAGGGAGACCCTATTTCTCCCATCTTTTTTGTTTTGTGTATTGATAAATTATCCCATTTAATTAATGATGAGGTGCGTTTGGGTGGCTAGAAACCTGTTTTGGTGTCTAAAATTGGGCCGGCTATCTCGCATCTTATGTTTGCGGACGATTTATTGTTGTTTGGGGAGGCTTCAGTTGCTCAAGCACAATGTATATTATCATGTCTGAATCATTTTTGTGAGATTTCTGGGAAAAAAATCAGCTATGAGAAATCCTCCATATTTTTCTCCCCGTGAGTATCCTTACAGTTGAAACAGAATATTTCAGCAGCCTCGGGTATGCAAATTTCCTTGGAGATTGGTAAGTATTTGGGGCTTCCTTTGTCTAGAAAAAGGAAGCCTTCGGAGACTTATCAATATATCATTGATAGAGTTAGGTCTAAGTTATCTGCTTGGAAATAAAAATGCATGTCAACAGCTGGGATGATCACATTGGCCAAGTCGATACTCAGTGCAGTCCCAGTCTATCCTATGCGAGTTGCTAAAATTCCAATCTCGGTCTGCTAAGAGATTGAGCACATCCAGAGAAATTTTATATGGGGTCATAGTGACTCTTCTCATGGATTTCACCCGATTGGTTGGAATCAAATTTTATGGCCTAAAAGTATAGGGGGGCTCGGGTTCAAGAAGATTTCCTCCTTTAATAGGGCTTATGGAGCCAAGATTTCATGGAAACTTATTCAGGGGAATACTGGCTTGTGGGCTGATGTTTTACTTAATAAGTATGTGCTGAGAGAGGAGTCAACTTTTTCCAACCTGAGAAGGAATAACTCTCTTCTTTGGAAGTTTGTGGTGCAACAGAGTGACCTAGCAGAGAAGGGAGGCAGATGGATTGTTCGCGATGGTTTGAGTGTGAATTTCTTCAAAGATGTTTGGTTATTCCATGACAAAACTCTCCAGGAGGTTTGTCTGCTCTCTCTTTCAGATCAAGAATTAAACAGTAATGTAGCTGGCTGGATTAATGAAGGGGTTTGGGATGTTTCTAAACTTTCAAATATACTCTCGGGCGCTGTCTTTCAGAAGTTACGAGGCTATAATGCCGCCTAGAGGGGCTACCGGTAATGATATTCTGATCTGGAAAGGCACTAATTCTGGTTGTTTCACGATTAAGAGCGCTTATCAGTTTATTGAAGAGGATGTGAGGGCTGCTGAGGATCCTTTGTTTTCTAGCATTTGGAAGTGGAAAGGAGTAGAGCAAATTCGAGTGTTCTTGTGGGTGGCGTTCAATGATAGATTACCCACAAATAGTAGGAGGAGCCTTTGGTCAAATGATTCTCCTCCTTTGCTGAAAATGAGAGTGTCCTTCATGTTCTTCGGGATTGTGAGTTTGCTAAAAAGACATGGTTAGCTCTTCTTCATCCTAACTATGTTTCCCAATTTTTCTCGGCTGGATTGAAAGACTAGGGGAGATTGAATTTCAAGAGGGATCTGGGTCGTCTAGCTGATGGAAGATGGCAGCTACTTTGGGGTGTCACATTATGGAAACTATGGTTGTGGCGTAATGAGGTAACTTTCAATGATAGTGCCATCAAACCGGATAATCATGCTGCCTTAATTCTGTTATGCTGGGAGACCTTTGTCTTGCCTTTGGAGAGTAGTATTCAATTATTGTCTCCTGTGTTGCATCCGGGTAGGTGGGTGCCACCTGATACGGAGTAGATCAAGATCAACGTTGATGGAGCTGTTAACCGTTTGTCCAGTAGGGCTGGCTGTGGGGGAGTTATAAGGAATCATGAGGGATCGTGGCTAGCTGGTTTTTCCCATTTTTTAGGTACTTGTGATGCTTTTGCAGCTGAGGAGTGGGCGGTTTACAAGGGTCTTGATCTTGCTTGGAGTTTGGGATTCAGGAAAATCATTCTTGAATCTGATGCTAAGGAGGTGATTGACTTGATTTTGCATTGCCCGCTGGTTGACCGTAGAACCCTTCTTAACTAGAAAATTAGAGAATTCACACAACGAAACTGGGATCTTAAGTTGCTCCATATTCCTAGAGAATCGAACATGTTGGCTGATGCTTTAGCCAAGGAAGGATTTCTTCTTCTAGGTTCTTTGATTTGTGTCCTGCTTTCTTTCAGGAGGTGCTTTCCTTTGATATGCTGGGATTAATTTCCCCAATGTTGCCTTAATTTCTCTGTAACCTTTCTCCTTTCTATCAAAAAATGAGTGAATTGAAGTGTTGGCACATGAGAGAGGCACGTAACTTTGCTATTCAAATGGAGTCTTTGTCCGAAATGATTTTGTTGAGAAATGAAGGAATAGGAATAGTTGGGCTGTCATGTTTATGTTTATGTTTATGTGAGGTTCACTACACAAAATAATTTTTATTTGACCCTCTATAAAACTCTTATTTGTAACTTGGTCATCTACTCATTTAGTTGCAAAATATTAGATAAGTGTTAGAATTAAATTATTAATTCCATATAAGGATCTTTGTTCCTCAATTAGCTTCTCTAGGCTAAAAATATTGATTCTAAAATTCTTGGGTCAAAATTTATCCTCTAACCATTTTTCCATAAACTTTCGGGGAAATAGGCCCTAAAATCCAAAAAATAGCTTTAAACTATTTAGGCCAATTTTTCATAATTAATCTTTTCATAATATTTTTAGATCCTCAAAATAATATTTCATTATTTGTTTTGTCACAGTACAAAAATCATCTTTAATAATTATCTTAAGCTTTTCCTCATAATAAGTTTAAGATTTTTAGCTCTTATTGGCTTAACAGTCTTCTTATCCCAGTCTTACTACTAAACTCTTTGTCCCAAAATTTGGAATGTTACATTAAGTCTTCCTCTGCAGTTTTAATTCTTTGAAATAAATTTCCAATGTGTGACTTAGTCCAAGCAACAAGATCAGAAATAGTTCTATTTAAGTTGCATTGAAATCTAAAAGATGGGGACCCTAAGGAATTTAAAGTCCATGAAGCTCTTATAATTCTGTCACACTCCAGGGAATTTCAACGAGGACTCTTCAAACATCTTAAAATTTGCTCTTCTCATTTCCCCGTATTAGGAACAGAATTGGTCTATGATCCGAAGCAACAATAGGTAGGACACTAATCATTAAAGAAGGGTATAATGTATATTAAATAGAGGAAAAGTTATAAAATTATTGAATTTTAAAGCATAGTTAATGAGATTTAAGGTTTTTCTTAGTATATGTGAAACATGCTGGAAGTGACTTATAAATAGAATTATAAGGGTATTCAATATAATATAATATGAACACATATACTTGTTACACCAAGATTTTAAATTAGAAGAGAGATTTCAAGAAATGAAAGTCATATTTCACTCCGTCAATAACCAAGCTACATTTAGAATTTGTCATTTCTATAGATTCCTCCGGATTGAACCAAAAACAATTATTGAATGAAGTATATTAAACTCCATGGATGAATAGAAAACGAAATTTTTGTTGGTTTTACCTCCTATTTTTACTATATGGACTCAAAGACTGGACCTAATTACTAAGAAGTCTCAATAATAAGTGAGATATTGTCATTTTTTACACTATAACTTACCATTGCATATTCCTCAATAGTCATTAAAACTTTTTTATAATTAAATCATTTCATTAGGACATCATCATAGTAATTCCCCCATTTTTTTATAGAAGGATAGGGGGAAAATAGGTTCAAACGTAGCTTCTAGCAAAAATGATTTGGATGGTCCGAAACTAAAAGTAATGTATCAATTATTTTAATTTACTTAAAAGAATGACATTTATAACCTTATTAACTTTGTTAACGCATCCTCTACTCAATCCATTTAGAGTAGCAACATAATAGATGGTCTTAGTATTTATTTGGGAAACAGAACTTCTCTTACGTCCTTACCTATACACTATAAATTATGATTGAAAAGTTATTTTTAAATGTTGTAATCTATAGCCTAAAGGAAGAAAATCCTAACAAACTAGCCTATCAAAAAGTAGAACCCATTGAACTTATAAACATCACCCCTTTTTGCCACTCAACACAACTCCGAACAACTCAGACGTACCTATCCCCACAATTATCAAAGACATTTATGAACCCTTATGCATACTGGAACCAGTTTCCCTACCTATCCGGGAGAACTTTTTCAGATCCGGACCGGCCCGCATTTGATTTGGACGGTCCAAATTTGATTTTTTTTTTTTTTTAACTCTCAATTTTAAAATGAAAAAATCATTTTTAAAAAAATATGTTAGTTGAAAAATTATCTTTATTTTAGATTTTGTACCTATTAAAATAATTATTTCTTAAAAAATAAAAAGTAAGAAAAATTAAATGCTGATCGTTCAAATTCCATATGATCGGTCAGATGGAAAGAGCTCTCCCTACCTATCCCAAGGATAGGTAGGGAAATTGATTCTATGCATACCCAGCTTGTACTTATTGTATTTATTTATATTTAAATCATAGTCGCTTTTCGAGATGTTTTTTTGACCCGCATCTCAAATTAATTAATTTTCATAATACCGGTGTTATAGATAAATAAAGAACTGAGAATTAATTAATTTGAGATACTGTGTGCAAAAAAATCTCAGAAAGTAGCATATGATTTAAATCTAAATAAAAAAATTAAAAAAATTGCTTATACACATAAATAAGCACCTAAGCATTAGCACCAAATGTGGACTCTTCTTTATTTGTGTCTCACCCTCTTCAATCATGTGTTCTCACTTCAGTTTCTTTTTTTCTTTTATTTCACATTTCTCAATGCCCACTTCAGTTTCTTGCCAGCCTGCATCTTACTCATCAGTCACCTTCAACCTTATAAACTCCTTCCCCACCAAATCAAATCTCATCTTCTTCTTCTTCTTCTTCTTCTTCAATTCTCCAACTATATTTCCATTGAATAATCTTCTGCAACACCATGACGCAGCAGAAGAAGCTTGAGATTCATCAGCTTCACTTTGTTTTAATACCTTTCATGACCCCAGGTCATATTCTTCCCATGGTGGACATAGCTACACTATTGGCTCGCCAGAATCTGAAGGTGACCATACTCACCACACCCCTTAATGCGGTTCGAATCCGAGCCACCATCAAAAGCGAGATCCGGTCCGGCTCAACCGGCCTCCACCTTCAACTCTTTAAGTTCCCAAATGCTGAAGCCGGTTTGCCTGACGGATGTGAGAGCTTTGACACCTTGCCTTCCACAGATCTCCGGTTTAACTTCATGAAAGCTTTGTTCATGTTACAGAAACCACTCGAACAAATCTTCGAAAAGCTTAATCCAGCTCCTACATGTGTCATATACGATCCTTACCTTCCTTCTGCAGCTTCTGTTGCTAAGAAATTCGGAGTACCAAGAATAACATTCGACGGAACAAACTGTTTCAAAATGGTATGTGATCACAATCTTCGCAGCTCCAAGGTCCACGAGGAGGATGTAGTGTCTGATGATAATTCATCAGAACAAGTCATTATTGTCCCTGGATTGCCCCATAAGGTTGAGTTCAAAAGATCTCATCTTCATTCATTTTTTAATATCACCACAAAGCTGGACGTTGAGTACCGTGAGAAAGTTTGGGAAGCAGAAGAAGAAGCATATGGGGTGATAGTGAATAGCTTTGAAGAGTTGGAATCTGAGTACCTTAAAGAGTACAAAAAAATCACAGGAAAAAAAGTTTATTGTGTTGGTCCTGTGTCCTTATCCATTAAGGACAACATGGACAAGGCTCAAAGAGGCAACAACATAGACTCCACTGAAGAACAACAACATAATGAGTCCTTAAAATGGCTTGATTCATGGCCTGAAAGATCTGTGATCTATGTCTGCTTTGGAAGCTTGAACTGTGTACCACCAGAACAACTCATGGAGCTGGGTTTAGGACTGGAAGCTACAAAGAGACCATTCATTTTGGTTCTGAGAGGAGCATATAAGAGAGATGAAATGGAGAAGATACTAAAGGAAGATGGATTGGAAGAGAGAGTGAAAGGAAGAGGACTGATAATAAGAGGTTGGGTTCCTCAAGTTCTGATACTGTCACACGCAGCGATTGGAGCTTTCTTAACACACTGTGGATGGAACTCAACGCTTGAAGGGATAAGTAGAGGGGTGCCATTAGTGACATTTCCTATGTTTTCTGATCAGTTTTATAATGAGAAGGTTATTGTAGATGTGATGAAGATAGGAGTAAGGTTGGGAGCTGAGAGTAGTATGAATTATGGGGAAGAAGATGGGTATGGTGTGAAGGTGAAGAGGGAGAAAGTGAAGGAGGTGATACAGAAAGTGATGGGTGAAGAAGAAAAAAGTGAGAGGATAAGAGAGAGAGCAGAGAAGTTAGCAGAGAAGGCGAATAAGGCAATGGAGAAAGGTGGCTCTTCTCGTCTGAATATGTCAGTGCTGATCCAAGACATAATGATGCAGAAACAGCAGGTCATAGGATTGAATTGAAAGAAGCTAAAAGTTTCAGCTTTGGAAGAGAGATCAAAACCATCAAGAATCTGTCTTTTCTCAACTGTGGAATCTGAATAATATTGTTTTTTTTTTCGGTTCTTCTTTTTCTTTTTCGGGGGACTGATTCATAATGCAGTTCTTATTGTAGTTGTAACCTAGAGAAAGAGATGTGCGAATTAATAGCTTGAACTTGTGTGCGAATCCCCGTTGATCCAAGGGAGCTGCAGCTTCGGTGGTTCAAAATCAAACATAAAATTGAGGTGAATTCTTTTTTTCTTTGGGTTCTGTGCAATTTAGATTATTGTTACTCTAATTGTCTTTTCATTTGATAGTTTTAGTGGGAAACTTTTTTAAATGATTAAGATGCAAAAATACCCATTAGCTTGTGTTTAGTACTATATACATTTTCTCCCATTTTTTAATATCTGAGTATTTTTATACTTTAAAAAAATATGATATTAAACGCATTTTTGATAAAAGTCCATAGGGATTAAGGGTTCTTTGTCTAGGGTTAAAAATGAGAATTTTTTTATAAAATTAAAGAAAGATTATTATTTTTTATTTGATTAAGGGTTTTTCATCTCTCTTTTTTTATATAAAAATTTTAGGAAAGGGGTTGGGGCCACCCACGGTCCAAAATCAGGTGACTGGGCCCGTCAATAAGCATCTTACCTGAGAAAGACACATGTCTCCACCTCTACCGCTTTCCACCGCGCCTGCATCCCAGGATCTCCCCAACGCTTCGACTAACGCAGATCGAACCTCCTCCTTTTAGGTGAGGAAGTCCGACCCCTTCGCCAGTTGAACCCAAAGACAAGGGATAGGGTTTTTCATCTCAATCAGCTGTTTTTTTTTAGCTATAAAAGACAGATTTTATAAAATGTTGCACCACAAGGTGGGCCTCTTTATTAAAGAATAACAACATAAGCAAAGAGAAGCCCACTACAGGAAGAAGAAAGTAGGCTCCCAAACAAACATAAACCGTGACAACAAACATAAGCGGGTTGGACTAGACCTCCTGTTGGTTGGTCCAAAATTAATGTCGATGGTGCTGTGGTATCTTTGACAGCTGAATGCCGGATGTGGGGGAGTATTGAGAGACAGTTTAGGGAACTGGGTTGTGGGCTTTTCAAAAGAGATTGGGCTTTGTAACTCATTTTCAGCGGAGGAGTGGGCTATCTTAGATGGCTTACAAATTGCTTGGGATATGGGTGTTAAGAAGCTGGTGCTAGAGTCCGACGCTGAGGAGGTAGTGAAGCTGGTCCTTGACAGCAATTATTTGGCTGGTAGGGTGCAGATGTGGAAAATTAAAGAGATGTTAAGCAAAGATTGGCAGGTCTCTGTGCAAGTTATTCCAAGAGAAGCGAATAGGATCACTGATGCTTTAGCAAAAATGGGAGTTAGTAAGACTTCACTTTTTGATTCATGTCCTATTTTTTTGATTCTTGGCCAGACTAAGAGTGTTTGGGATTAATTTCTCCTACTATGTAATGTTATGTTTTGCAATATAGGCTTCAAAAAAAAAAAAAAAAAAACAACAACAACAACAACAAACATAAGCAAGTCCGAGCATAGGTTTGGATCTAGTGGATGAGATTAGTCCCTAACAATGTGACTAGTCAAAATTTGAATTTTTATTAAAAGAAGTACCCACATTTAGTACTTAACCGTATATCAAATAAGATTGACTCCAATAAGATGATACATGTATTTACTATTAAAAAAAAAACGCAAGTCCGAACACCGAAAACAGATAGACTGGGAACCAAAATAAAAAAGAACAAATATCAAAGGATTGGGCCTTTTTTTCAAAATTGTTTTTAAAAACCGGTTTTGAAAAAAAAAAAAACCAAAAAAATATATTTGAATAGTTGTTTAAAAAAATGTTTTTGAAGTGGCGTGGTTGTGACCGACTGACCGTTGCTGATGGCGATGTAGTGGTGGTCGACGTCGGTGGCGTAATGTCAAAAGTGGACACGTTGCAGCCTCAAAAAATAAAAAATAGATAAACAAAAACAATTAAACACCTAAAAACGGTTTTCATTTCTTTTTCCTAGTTTTTAAAGGAACTTTTTTTAAAAAAAAAACAAATTAATTGTAAAACGTTTTCCAAAAAGTTTTTTATTATTTTTGTTTTAAAAAACTTTTTTTAAAAATAGAAAAAACGAGAACATCTTTTAATATATATAATTTTGACTCGATTATAACTCAGTCCCTATAGTTTACTCGATTGTAACTCAATCGCTCAACTTTGACTCCTTGCAAGTCTACACTCAGTCCCTATAATTTTAACCATTTTATAATTTAGTATCGACCTTTATTATACATATGATTTTATTTTTTAAAGCATAAGAACTTAATTATAAAATGGTTACAATTATGTTGATTGAGTTGTAGTAAATCAAAGTTGAAGGATTAAGTTACAACCAAATCAAAATGTAGGATTTGAGTTTCAACTTAATCTATAAGGACTATAAGATTTATGTTCTTATCATATCAAAAGAGTGGATACAAGCCGGAACTCTGATGCACCTCCAAAGCATATCATGTATGTTGCAGAAGGAAGGAACAACAAAAGCATGGAGAAAGGCGACCACATGCAAGGCTAGCACAAGTGCAGCCTGCAAACCACTTTGAAAGGCCATTAAAGCCCTGAAAATCCCCAAAGATAAAGAGTGTACCATTGAGAGAAAAACTAATACTCCCTCCAGTCATAATTATAAAATAAAGTTTGTAGTGAAAATTGCACTACAAACTTTATCCTATAAATAGGACCGGAGGTAGTAATAAGTAAGTAAACGGACACAAAGGTCATAAACTGTGGAGGTGGCTGCTTCCTTCCGTTTTGTGTGCAAAGTGGTTGATGTTGTGTTTTTTTAATGGTACATTCAACACTTTAAATATTTTTTCAATAGCATATAGTACTTAAAATTAAATTTTGTGTACATCCAACAACCTAAAATATTCTTTCAATAGCACTTATTATCTTAGAATAATTTATTTTTTTTCATCTAGCACCTAGGCATGGAAATATAAAAGCCAGGCTTTGGCTAAATAGGCTCGAGCCTCGCAATGCGCGCAGGCGCTGAAACGAATTCATGCTTTTTTAGGCTCAGCCGGTCAAGCCTGAAGCCTTTTTAAAGCCTATTTACAATGTAGGCCTTTAAAAAGGCCCCATATTGTAGGCCTTGGAGGCCATAAATAAGCTTTGTATATTTTGAGCCTATCAGAACTTATATAAATATATCTTAAAATTAAAATATAAAAATGAAAAAAATAAATATTATCTTATTTATATGATATAAATATAATTATATTTATTTAATATTTAAAAGTGTAGCGCCCAGGGGGCCTACAGTCAGGCGCCTTAACAAAATAGGCCTGGCCTATTTACATATTCGTGCCTTTAAATAAGCCTTGGCTGGCCTTTTTAACAAACAGGCCAGGCCTGACCAGGCCCTAAATAGGCCAGGCTGTAGGCCGCCTGATAGGGGGCCTGGCCTATTCCCACCCCTACTAGCACCCTAAAGTATTTTTCTAGTGTAACTCAATTTTTGTACATCAAACACCCTAAATTATTTTTTTAGTAGCCGTCAATATTCTAAAGTATTTTTTTGTGCTATTTTTCTTAGTAGTAATGAGTATCCTAATCCCAGGATACTAATGTTCCTAAAAAAATATTTTAGGAAGTTGGATGGTAAAAAAAAAAAGAACTTAGAATGATGGATCAGAAAATTAGAATACTGGTTACTACTAAAAAAAATAATGTAGGGTGTTAGATGCAGGAAAAAAAAAAGAGTGCTACTGAAAAAATATTACGATGAACAAAAAATTATTCTAAGATAATAAATGTTACTGAAAAAATACTATAAACTGTTGGATGCACAAAAAAATTAATTTTAAATTCTAGATGCTACTTAAAAATATTTTAAAGCATTGGATTTACTATCTAAAAAAACAACATCAACCACTTTACACACAAAACGGTGACATTTCAAAGGAAAGGACCAAAGCGAATAGCAAAAGCATAGGAGATAAGCCACCTCCCACAAAGTTCTTGTAATGAAATTCCAAATGCCTCATAGTCACAGGCTTAAAAATGAGATTAAAACAAGCAAAGATACAAAAGCATTATGTTAAAAACAAATAAAACCCACGGCGAATGCGCGAAAATCTTGTTATTTAACATCATTTTTAGACCAAAAAAAACTAGAGTTTGGGGGAGGGTGAAACCATTTTGCTCTGCTAGGATTTGTTGGTTTCGGCCGGAGTATATTTGAGCTTCCAAACATCAAGTAAGTGTTCCTCACTTGATTTCTGCCTTTCTTCCTTAGATTTTCATATTTGGGGATTTTTTGAAAACTTAAGGTTTCTTTGGGATTTTTAAAATGGGTGATGATTTCACCGAATCTTTTTAATTTAAATGAGTTATATGGAGTAAATTAAAGGGTTGATCGATTTAGTTTTGTCAGATTGTGAGTTATATGAGATTTTGAGCTAGGGTTTGATTTGATTTTGATTATGTGAAGATTTGTAGAGTTGTTTAATGGTTGTGTTATGCTCATTTAATTTTAAAAAGAGATTTAGTCGGTTTAGAAGGTTAATATTGATTGATTTGTGAATATGGGTATGTTGAAGGTGAAACTTTAACTCTTGAAATTGAGTGATTGTTGTAAGAGGATGATTTTGAGGTTATCTAAGGATTCTAACAAGTGAATTGAGGTCATGAAATGTGATTTATGACCTTGGGTTGTTAGTGTGATGAATGGTTATTGAAATGGGTGTTATGGGTTCAAGTGTAAAGTTGGGAATTAAGATATATTGCTTATTTCCTTTTTTTTTATATTGTGTTTGATAGTGTATCTACATTATTAATTAATATAGAGTTTGCTTATCACTGGTGATAGCTTGTGTGGCTCTTTAAGTAAAAATTGAGTTTGGAGTTGGGTACCCGGGTCAATTTATTCTATATATATACATGCTTTGAGCTGTAAGATGCTTTCTAAACTTTACTTTTATTTATACTACTTATATGTGTTTTGGAAAATCATATGTATATTTGAATATAAATTTAGTTCATGAAGTAATGTATTTTCTAACTTGTATGTATGAGTGGAGATTATTTTTGAGGTTGTTATTATTGTGATAGTTATAATAATCTTTTGAAATACTTTCAAAAACTATATTGATACGTTATTTTTCTGTTATGAGATATTTTGGGTTGTGTCGAAGAGATGTGGTGAAATGTGCATATCGGCTCTCTTATCTTGGCCCGAGTTTTAGTTGAGTGTTTTGGGCGAACACTTCCTTGTTATTATATATTGGTGGTGGGGCATGATAAGAGGCAGTAGTCTTGAAGTGACTAGCAAACATTTGGCTGTGTATATTAGCAGTAATAGGTTGTACCACATCTTTAAGATATAAGGAGGAGTAGGATGAATAAGTATGGATGATTCTAATCGTTGAAAGTATTATGTGATGTTTTACCATTGAAAATATTATTATGATCAATAAACCTACCAGTTAGTACTATGAAGTATCTTTTTAGTATCTTAAAATATTTTTTCAAGATCCTAAAATAATTTTTCAAGATCATGAAATATTTTTTTTGGTACCAATCAAGAACCGAAGTATTTTTTCGTACTGGGTCAAGATTCGAAAGTATTTTTGTAGTGCCAGTCAGTACTAAAAAAAATACTTTTAGATACTGATTGATACTAAAAAGATACTTCAGGATACTGACTGGTATTGAAAAAATACTTCATGATCTTGAAAAATTATTTTATGATCTTAAAAAAATATTTCAAGATACTGACTAATACTAAAAAAATAATTCAAGATTCTAACTGGTACTAAAAATATACTTTAGCATATTGACTTATACTGAAAAAATAATTCATAATCTTGAAAATTTATTTTAAGATCTTGAAAAAATATATTAGAGTATCGAATAATACTAGCTTGTCTTTTCATGGGTATAGACTGCGCATGTCTTCCCGTCAATAGTTTGTATATATATACCACTCTGGTCCTATAATAAGTCTCTTTTAACCAAATCACACATACCAAGGAGAGGTAGGTTGTAACATCCCCATATTTCTCTTATTTTTCCTTGTATTGGGACATGAGAGGGAGCAAGTGGAGACATTGGGAAGACATTATTTTCCCCAAAAATCTGTCCATGTCCACATGCTTCTAGGAGAGTGAGAGGAGGGAACAAGGGGACAACATTGATTAATGAAAAGTGAGCATGTGGGACAAGAGTTGAATACAAAAAAAAAATGCAAACTCCCTCATCTCCATCTGCAAGTCACGTAGAAGGGAAGAGAAAAAGAAAAGAAAAGAAGAAAGAATAATAAAACAAGATTAGTGGCTTGTGGAAGTGCAAGAGCTTAGTTATATTTGAGACTTAGTAGGTTAGGTTGGAGCACCTTTTTGAAACACCATTTCTCTTCCATTTGGGCAGCTGGTCACGTAGTGAGGAAGAGAAAGAAAGGAGTACAAGAAGCTCTAACACAAGAAGCTTAAGCAAGGGGAAGAGAAAGATCAAGACTAAGGTAAGTCCTAAGGCTTTGGATCTTCAATATACTCTCTTCTACCCCTTCTAATGTGGCTAAGACATTAAAGAACAATTTTTCCTTGGTGGTTTGAGGTGTAGGCAGAAGTGTTTTTGGTAGAAAAAGGAGACAAAGACTCAAGAAAGCTTAAGTCCAAAGACAAGTAAGCCTCATATGAATCTTCTTGTATTTTCTTTTAGTTATTTAAGGTTACAAATGGCCATGGACTAGAGTATATATTTTCTTGGGTTTGATTGGCTAGTGAAAAGTATGAGTAAAGGTTTAAAACTAATATTCATGGCCTAAAACGGTAGATCAAATTTAGTATATGGAAGATATGAAATTGGAATGAAAATTTGGTATTTTGTTGATTAAATCATATTTTCGTGCAGCTGAGTTTTCTTGATGATATGAATGGATTTTGGTATTTTTGAGGGTTCTAAAGTGTTTAAAATGAGATTTTGTATAAGGGTGAACTTGGATCAAAATTTTGGAACCTTAGATGAAAGTGCAAAAACGTTGGGGGTGCTGTTTGGTGAAATTCCTGTGGAGGCAGATGCCTTCTTCTTAATTTTAGACCTAGTAAATGGACTTATAAAATTATGAAATTTTATATTGGGACAGTAGACATCTCAAGGATTAATTTGGTATATAATTCGTATTTTTATGAATTTTGTGCTAAGAGAAATAAATATTTCAAGATAGCCCCTGAAAACTGGGAATTATGTTGGACAGCAGGAGTATTTTGGGCTATGGATGAATTGTCGACTTGTTCTGACCCAAAGGAATATTTTTTGTTGAAACTGGACATATTAAGGGTCATTTGGGCTTTGGAATCAACCCAAAAGGAGTTTTCTAGATTTAATTATGAATTTTTGAAGTTGAGACTTTATTTCTGGAAATTTCAGATTATGGACGAAAATTAAGAGAAACATAGGCCCAAATTAAATTCCTTAATAAGAAAAGGAATTTAGTAAATATGGACACATTAATTGGGCTTATTTTAATTTACCAAAGAAAATATTTGTTGAGGTGGAATTAATTATTTTTTTACATTTTATTATTTTAGGGATAATTGTGATATATTGCACCGAGAAGGTTATTTTTATCTCGTAGTCGATCGCAGGGTAGTAACCTTAATCCTCATATACTCTGTGTGATTTGTGTATGTATGTTTTACCTTGAAATTGCATACATTTGGTTATCATTCATTTCCAAGCGCTATGAACCGAACATGCTTGTGCAATAACGGCCTTTTGTGCCGTGCCGACGATCTGTCTTGTGTGCTATTAGGACTGTTGCAGTCTGTGCTGTGTGCTATTAGGACTGCTAGTTCCGGATTGACTGTGTATCTTCTTTGTGTGCCTTTGTACTGAATGTTATGTGGTATTTGCTTATTTATGGTTTTTCTTACATGCATGGTATATACATTTTATATGAGATTAACGGTTTACTTCCGGGATTCAAATTTTGAATCCCAGCCCCTTTTAAGCCATCTGGCAGTACATCTGGAGCAGAGCAGAGAGATAGGGGTAAGGCTCCGGAGCAAGGCTAGTATTTTGGTGGATGTTGATGATCTTCTTTTGGGAATTTTATCTCGGAGTATTGAATGACCGTAGTTTATTATTTTGGCCGTCCGGGCACCGTTATTCGGATGATCAGTATCTTTTGACCCCTCCGGGGAAGAATTTATCTTACCGTATCTTTATCGTATATTATTGTCCAAACCGATGTGTGCTCTGCTGTTTATACTACGATGTGTGACGATATTTAACCTGGGAAAAATAAGGTAGAATAAAAATATAAGTGAAGGACTACACTACCCGCCACCCGTAAGGGCGAGGCCGGTAGGTGTGTAACATAGGTAGCTCAATGATTATAGATTAAATTTTCAACTTTACCCTCATTTATGAATGAGTACCTTTCAACTCTTTATTCTCTTTCTATTTTCATTGGTACAATCATATGGGTAAAATTGTCACAATCTTATTTATTTGATCAAAAAGAATTTATAAATAGGACCAGAGTGATATATAACCTTGATCCAACAACTTTTTCACATCCATTATACTTTTCTTTGTGAATTATGACATTCTACCTTTTCAGCGTTTTACTCATCCATATATATACTTACAGATCTTGTTACCCATTTGTGCCTATTATACTCATTAACTACTGTTCTTAAAATGTGTTCTTATACTTCCATGACAAACGCCGTTTCCAGCAACAAATAGATAATTAAATTTATTAAGTTCTCACGTTCAAGTATTTATACATATAAATAAGATAAATTTTGTTTGCAATAAGACATAAATTTTAATAAGAAATATCTTGGTTTGGATAGTTAAGTTAGATCTTTAGAGGGTAGCTTTAAAATTATACTCAAGTTTTAGAGTAGCTTTAGAATAGTTTTAACTAGTATATTAATAGATATTGATGTGTGTGATTTGTAGACTCTTATATTAAGAGGTTTGAAGTAGCTCTTGTATGATTACCTATACACTAGAAAGTAATAAGTAACTCTGAATATCCTCCCATATACTTGTAAATTGTGTATAATTGTTCATGAACATCTTTTATAAAATAAATGGATTGATTTATATGTATATGTGTATGTATGGTAAATTGTTACAATATCATAGTGCATATTATACCCTTATTATTATTATTATTATTATTATTATTATTATTATTATATGGCTAAGTAATTATTATATTATTCCTTCTTGGCATGTTTAAAAATGATTATAGTTGATATAAGTGAAAGCATGATTTATCGTTATTGCACATATTTGTCATAGCGGCTGTATTTGTAATGGGTTGGAGTAAGGAGAGATTTGTACGAGCTCTTATTATGTGTTATGTCATCATTCGGTGCACAGTGGATAGTATTTGTCAGGGCTCCTTCTTCCATGTCTTCCTTTGGCCAGAATTGCATGGGAGCTGTAAGACAGGTGACACCTCCTTAGTTGAGTTTAAGGATGGGAGTCATAGTCCAGACTTAAACTCTACATCTTTGGCCGAGTGTATCTTAAGAACTGGTGAGCTTGGGTCGTTCCAATCAAATGGATAGATTTCGGTCGGACTATGTATTAGCCTATAGCTCCAGTCAGCAGAATGAGGATGGACGGTGTTATAAGGGGATTGCATATTATATACTTGTATACTACATTATATGATGAAAGTACATATTTACAATGATGACTGAATTTGATATACTATTGTTTGAGGATTTGGTACATACAAATATAGATATATAATCAGCTCCTTCTTTGTCATATGTGATTTGCTTGTGTATAGTAGAAACTTTCAGTAGTTACTGAGACGTCGAATCTATTAACAACTTTCAGGTGATTGTCTTAGTATGGAGCAAGGAAGGAACCTATGGAGTGAGCCTTGAAATCTCGGTTGTACTCCTAGAACTTTTATTATGTTATTTTATTTGTCATGACCCTAGGACTTCTCTTTCATTGCTATTTTTGAAAAATTTTAGGGATTTAATTTAATGTTATGATGTGGAATTAAGTTGAATTAATTTTTTTTTTTGAAGATTCGGAACTTGAGTATCTTTATTGGCAATATTTAAGATATTTTCACTAAGTATTTTAGTGTTGAAAAGTGGGTGTTACATTTTGGTATCGACCAGACGAAAAAATATACAAGATGATGAATGCTATTTTTTTATTAAAAAAAAAAAGAGTGGATTGTGGTTTTTGGACACCAAAACGGCACCTTTATAAGAAAAGGAAAGCAGTAGATGGGGGGAGAATAGGAGGAAAGCCGGCTCCTTTCATGTTACACTTCAAATGTTCAAACTTTTAAATATACATGGAAGTAAATGATACAAAGTAAAATAAAATAAATATTACTAGTACATATAGTAATATACAAAATGTGAGAAAATATTATTTATTGATATTTTCATAAATAAGATCTCATGAATTAAACATGTTCTTTTTTGTTACCACATGTTTTTCATATGCCGGGTGTAAAGTTTCATGAACAAATCACACAATTCACAACTTATATATAGGTATTTATAATTATAGGCTTTGATATTCATATTTGAGTTGATTTTACCTCTGCAAAAGGCCATGAATGTAGCCCAATATTCATAGCTTATAAATAAATGCAGCTCAATGAAATTTTTATAAAGAGAAAAGCGTGTTGTAGGGACGAAAACTTGGATAGGTTAAGTTAATTTATTTTCATTTCAATCTTTTCATGTATTGCTATGTAGAACCTAACTTGCAGAGATATGAAAAACAAAATATATTTGATTTTTGGGGTCGGTTGGCATCAAGATCTATACCAATTTAATTCTTGCCTTTGAGATAGATGACTCAGTCCTTGAATCATCATCTAGCAAGCTTCAGTATTACCAGTTTGACTTTGACCAATCGTGATTTTAAAAATCAGTTAAAAATACTTCCTTCAGACCTAATTATAAGATATATTTACCAGATTTTAAAGAAATTAATGATAATAGTTAAATTAATTAATTATATTCATTATCTTATAATGCCCTTATTATTAAAACAAGGGGAAGTATCTACTATTATTATTATTATTATTTTTGCTCATAATATCTACTATTATGATGAAATCCGCATTTCAGTAGGGGTCAACTTTTCTCAATCCACGATAACATTAGCCTATGTACTATCTCAAACCTGTTACAATTCTGAAATTCAGTAGCCCGTAATTTTTTTAGCCACGGAAAAATATAATGAAATTAATATACTTATAGAAAAATATTTTTAAATAAATCTTAAAATTATTTTATTTAAATGTAAAAAAGAAAATATAATCTCTCACTTATAGAATATAAAGGTGTTATTAAATTAATGGATGAAACAGTAGAATTGAAATTTATATGAAATTAATAAGTTACAAGCATTATTTACTTTATAGAATATATAGGTGCATTATTTAATTATCATTTTGTTTAATAATTATTGAGAAAATATGAATAGGGGTATTTTAGGAAGAAATTGGCAACAACAACAAAAAGTAGAATTGAGATGTATGTAGCATTAATGAGTTGTAAGTATTACATCCTTCATAGAATATATATAGACGTATTATTAAATTATCATTGTGTTTAATTATTATTGATAAAGTCTCAATAAGGATAGTTTAGGAAGAAATTGACAAAAATAAAACTTTGTCCTATAATTAGGATAAGCTCAACTCCAAAATGTTGTCCTAATTAATAATTAGGACAACCCCCAATTCATAATACGGGGACTTAAACCAGTTCACAAAGTGAGAAATAACTCATTAAATGTCTTAAATTGGGAAGAAAAAAATCACTTTTACCCTTATTGAAAAAGGGTATTTGAAAATTTAATGAGTTCACAAAATTGCAAATGAGCATTAATTATAAGACAAAATTGAAAAATAAATATTCATTATCTTACAATTAACTTGTATTTTAGACTAAACTATTCTTCTAGAAACTCTTTATATTGCAAATTGTAGGTAGAAAATACCTCCTCCGATTCTTATTATTATAAGGATCCAACTAACAATTATCACAAATTACTAAAAACAGTTAAAGTAATTAAGTTTATCTTAAAATTTAAATAATTCTCAATATTATCCCTATTAATTACACTACACTATAATATCATATTAATTATTACTTTCTCACACTATTTTTATTAAATATGGACATTCATGAAAAAAAAAAAATTGATGTTATTTTGGAAACAAATAAATTCCTTATAAAAATGACTAAGAAAACTTGTTAGTTAGTGTCTTATAATAAAAGAGAGTATTTTTTTTTCCAAAAAAACCCCTACTTATAAATGAAAGAAAGTCTTAATGAAAAAATGATGAAAGAAAATGTATGGAATGAGAGAGAGTAATTAATGAGATTAATTAATAACTTGAAAGCTAAGAAAAAAAAAAAAAATCTTGACGGGTTGATGAGCATACTTGATTACAACTTTATTCTAAGAAAAAATAGAACACCTTTGTGGGCAGCTAAAGCCTAAAAATGTCTTGTAAAGACTTTTTAATTGCAAAGCATGTGCGAAGCAGGTCCGCTGAGACTGCAAATTGCAACTTGACACACCCCAATTGAATAGCAAGAGAATCAAATTCACCACACTCACAATAAGAATTGCAAGTTCTAATTACATGTAATTGTGAAAATGCGATGAAAGTAAATTTTTTATTTATAGATGACTAGAGATTTCAGTCAACAATGAATATATTCCAAAGGTTGCTAACTTGAAGTTTAAACAGTGAAATCAGGCGTAAGTTCTCAGAAGCTAAGCAGCTGTTCAGGCAAATATAAGGAACAGAAACACCATAATCGAGCAAATGCTGAGTTTCCTTGATCTAAGGGGGTGCAACAAAATTTTACTAGCCAATAAAACGAGTTCTGTGGGTGGCGACTTCAGAAACCATGGGCAAACCCAACCCAAGGTTACACATTATAGCACACCACCACCAATTTTTCAAAGCTAAATTATCAGAAACAATAAAAAAAAGGCACAACAAATGGAAGGAAAACTTAACATACTCGGCTGCAGTTGATGTGAACTTATGATCAATACAGGCAACTTTTAATCAGTTATAACAACTACCAATTACTTTTACCTATCGTTATTCCTCTGCATCTTCACTTTTCTTCTTATGCTTCTTCTTCTTCTTTTTCTCACTTTTATCCTCATCGTCATCAGCCTTCCCATTGACCTCAGCAGCATTCTTTTCAGCTTCTTTTTCCTTCTTTTTCTTCTTCTCTGACTTCTCCACATCAGGTGAAGCTTCTTCTGTCTTTTCTTTGTGTTTCTTTTTCTTCTTCTCAGACTTCTCCACATCTGGTGAACCAGCCTCTGCTTCATCAGCATCCTTATCCTTCTTCTTCTTTTTCTTCTTCTCCTTCTTATCAACTTCGACCTCCACTACATCCTCTTTTACCTTCTTCATCTTCACTACTTCCTTTTCAGCTTCTTCAACTTCTTCAGTTTTGGCCTTCTTAGAGGGCACTGGAGCAGCATCATCACTTTCAACATGTTTTCTTTTACGCTCTTGCCCATCCTCCTTACTCTCAACTTTATCCTTCTTTCCAGCATCTGGTTTAGCTGAAGCGTACATACCAGCAATGATAGAATCCCCACCAGTTGGCAAAACTGCATTCCTCAGCCACTCTTGAGGAGTATTCTCATTTGGCTTCCCGCGCTTATCTAGCTTCCCATCTGCAATCAACTTCTTCTTCATGGCCGCTCTTGGTCCTAGACCCCATTTCCTTGGATAGGTATCTCTATCCATAACCACTCTTTTGATCTTAGCCACTACACCATGATCACAAGTAGCCATTACAGCAGTAGTCATCTCTGCAATTCCCAAAGCAACTGCTTCACCTTTGGTAGTCATTAGCACTACTTCCTCCCCTACCTCAATATCATTCTCAAACCTGAGTAACCCAGGAATCATCAGCTTTGCTCCATAACAAATAGCATTAACAGCAGAATCCTTAACAACTAATCTCTTATAACTCGTTAATATTACTTCCAAAGGCATAATAACCCTTCTCAAATAACCCTCATCTCTATAGTTATCATAAACCCATTGAGCATCCAACACATCATGCATAGAAACCATATTATCTTTCTCTCCTAAAATACCTGAACGCACCCTTCTAAGCTCCTGCATATGGCCTCCCACACCCAGAATCAAACCCAGATGAACACAGAGAGTCCTTACATACGTACCTGCCTCACAAGAAATCCAAAACACAACCAAATGCTTATCAGGATCGTATTCAAGAAGCTTACTTTCATATATTGTCCTGATCCTAAGCTGCCTCTTCACCGCAGAAATCAACGGCGGCCGCTGAAACACAGCTCCGGTAAGCGTCTCAAGCGCACGCAACACCTTCCCGACATCAGGCACTGCAGAGTGCAATCGAGCTACACAAACGTACTCTTTCCCAGCGCCCTGCTGCGACTTCACCAAACGCGTGGCTCTATCGATGCAAACTATGAGGTTGCCAGTGACCTTAGGATCAAGAGTACCACTGTGACCCGTTTTCTCGACCCGGAGGATCCGTTTAATCCAAGCGACAACCTCGTGGGAAGAGGGGTTCGCAGGTTTATCGAGATTCATGATACCGTATTTAATGTACTCGGGAAGAGGTCGCTTGAGAGGAGAGTAACCGGAGGGAATAGGAGTGTAGTGTCCGGTTCGTACATTGAGGCGGTCGTAATTTTTTAGGAGAATCGGCCATTGAGAAGTGTCAATGGTGGGAGTGTAGCTCTGGGGTTTGATAAGGAAGTCGGAATCCTGGACGTCGGCGGCTTCGTCTTTGCTACGGTGCTTCTTCTTCTTCTTGTCGGAGCGAGAAGCTTCTAGCTCAGTCATGGCTGTCAAAGTCTTGCTGACAGAGTTTAAGGAGTAGGGTTTAACAGTGGCTAGGGTTTTGGTGGAGGCGAGGGAATAAAGGTCTAAATGTCTAATGAGGGAAATGAAAATTTATAGGGTTTTGGGTTTCAGGAAAATGGAGATGAAGGAGATGATTTCTGGGGCCCTTGCTTTCTTCATCGAACATGCAGGAATCGGCGCTGATATATGAATTTAGCCCTAACCCAATTTTTGAGCTCTAGCCCAATATATGGCCCAAAAAGAACTATTCCCAACTTTTGAGCCCATTTTATTGGCCCAGTAAAAGCAATATATATATATATATATAATGAAGTCCATTTACATTAGCAGAGCGGGTCATAACCTAACTAAAGCTCAGAACAATGCAATCTAGAATGGGCTTCAAATGAAGACGTGGGCTTTTGTAATTTCATTGGTAGTTCTTTCAAAGTGGTGTGATTTTCTTTTATAAAAAAAAATGGATCTGTAATTCTGAAATTGCTGAGGAGTGGGCCGTGCTAGAGGGTCTGAATTAGGCCTGGGATATGGGCTTTAAAAAAATTCTGCTAGAGTCTGATGCTGTTTCAGTGATTAATAGGATTTTGGATGGCAATTTTCACTCAGGTAGTCTGCTGTTTCTGCGTATCAGAGATCTTTTAGGAAGGGATTGGCAAGTCAAAGCCAATTCGATTCCAAGAGAGATTAACAAGATTGCGAATGCCTTAGTAAAATTGGGTATCTTTGATTCTTCTATTTTAGATTCTTGTCCATCTTATTTGCAGTCTCTTGTTGACCAGGAGTGTCTGGGATTAATTTCCTTTTATGTGTAATTCTCTTGTATTTTAGGCTATAAGCCTTCTTTATTATCAAAAAAAAAAATGGCGTGATTTTTATCAACTGGGATTGGGTCTAGTGAAAAGGTTAGTTCCTCGCAACGTGGCGAACCAAGATTTGAATCCTCTCGAGAGAGGTACTCACATTTAGTACCCAACAATACCACGAACAAGATTACTTCAAATATGAGGATACATATGCTTAGAAAAAAATGGTGTGATTTTGAAAGGGGCTAGGTCTAGTGGGGGTTGGGTTTAGCACCAAGTTTTAAATCTCTGCAGGTAGAGGTGCCCACATTTAATGCCTGTCAATGCCTTGAACCCTAGCAAAAAAAAAATGATGTGATTTGAATACCAATAGCTACTTACATTTAATGTAGACAGTGTCTCAAACAGAATTGGTTTTAGTAAGAGTATACTTGTGTCTAGTAAAACAAAATGGTGTGAATTTTTTCATAAAGAAAAAAAAAGTTGCAATTTTGTGAAAAAATAATTGGTCCAATTAATAAAAATATAATTCACATTTTTAAATGGCATATATTTGAATCTAATTTCCAATTATTGTTAAGTAATTTATAATCCTAGCTACACGTGGCCCTCAAACCATAAGAGATGTCTCTTATAAGCTTCCAAGGCCTAATTTAGTTTGTTTTCTTGAAATAAAAATGTCATTTACTTAATGCGGTGCACTGAATGACTCTTTCAACTTTTAGTATGCAATATCCATGGAGCTATTTAATTACTAGCTTGATTGATTCGAACCAGAGTTCTGACAAATGGTTAGATACTTTGCAAAAATGTTCTCAAGATTCGAATTTCGGCACTACAACTGAAATCCATCTTGAGACTCAATCTAATGCTACTGACTTAATGCAAATAACATAGATTTTCCACCCTTTTCATCTGAGATCTGTAGAACTACTAACCACATATTACTAATCTGAATCAGGGTTATAGCTCGCAATTAGGAAGTCCCTTCCTCAAAAGTGTTCTTTCCAAGATTCAAATCTCAGATATTACATGTAAAATCCGTCTTGAGACTCAATCCAGTGACACTGAGATAACTCTAAATATTGAACTCCAGTAAATCTTGTATGAGCCAAAAGTAGCCAAACTTATGGAAATCATTAGCAAAAGATTAAGGTAAGTGTTTTTCTAGGTAAGAGAAATTGATTGGATCTAAATTTAGAAAAGGTAGTTGAAGGGACCAATGAAGAATGGTTGGCGAAAACCCAACATGAACAAGGGAAGGGCATAAGCATGTGGAGGGTATAGTTGGAGCCTACGCGGCTCAAATCTCATCACATGAAAGCGCACACACACGCTCTTAGCAAAAAGTCAACCAATCCTCGCCACTACCTCGGTATGTTAACCGTTTAAAAAAAATCTAAGGAGAATGATATATGGGTCCCAATCAAGGAAATAATCCATTGATAAGTCTCATAAGTTGTTAATGGTAACTGATTCACTTATTAATTCCCCCATTCATTTGTCAATGGAGACTTTTCTAATACTATTTTCCTTGGTTGGAACCTAAGGGTATGCGTAGTAACATTTCCTAGGAATGAGTTTTTTTTAAAAAAAAAAAAAAATCTGTTCCCTAGAATAAAAATGAATAAGAATTGCGTTTGATAAATCCAGTTTTTTTTGGTTCGAGATGAACCGGTTTATTTTTGTCTTTGGGGAATAAAAAAAAGCGTAAAATTTCTTCTTCTATTCGGCAAGACAAAATCGTAATCATTTTTCTCAAAAAAAAAAAAAAACCTACTCCTTCCTCCTTTCGATGTCCAAGGCAAAACTCCCTCCACCTCCGTCGCCAGCGATTTGTGCTCTTAACTCCATTATTTCCAGCAACGTGAGGAAGGGATCAGATCTGTGACTTGAGTGTTTTGGTGCTTGAGTGACTCCATTCGCGTTTTGTTAGGGCTTGTATCGTGATTGGGTTCGAAGATCTTGCAGTTGTCATTTTTCCGATGAATGATGGGTTTCTGATCTTTGCGTCTTCTCTCAATCTTGGAAATTAATAGGTTTCTTCTTCTCCTTCCGCCGTTTCGGTCCCCGCTCGCTAGCATAGCATGCTCCACCCTCCACCACCACTCTCTACATCTTCCTTCTTCCCACAGTTCACCTCTGTACTAATCATATCCACAGCACCGTCGCCTGATTCGAACATCATCAACACTGTCATCTCCTCTATTTCCTTCTCTGGTTTGAAATTTCTCATTTCTGGGCGTCTTGTTTTGCTGTCATTGCTGTCTTGGTTTACCATGATTGCTGCCCTCTGAGTTTTTCATCTCTGTTTCCCAATTCGAGCCTGTCTTGGTTAGCTGTCATTGTTGTCCTCTGAATTGTTCGGTGAAGAATTACTTGGGAATTTGAGTAGATTTCATAATAGGAGAGTAGATGCTGAAGGTATACGAAGGTTTCTGGAGATTTTGATGGGTGGGGCGGCGAAAAATCATGGAATTTCATCACTGACGTTGGATTTGGGATTTTTATGGAATGAAAAAAAAAAGTGTTAACAAACGTAATTCTGATTCTCAGAGTAAAAATAAAATGAGTTAACAAACGTAATTCTAATTCTCAGAACTCTTCCAAGGTACAGAATCAGAAAAAACTGTTTCATCTCAGAAACAGTGCTGGGGAACAGAATGGTTGCCATGCACACCCTAAAAGTCATTCTCCCAAAAATCTACCCTCCGCTCTCTATATTTTGTGTTTTTTAAAGGTGTTCTTATTTTTTTAATAAGACATTTAATAATTTTGAAGGTTAATAATTTTTCTCTATATACCCATATTCAAGAAAGATTGTGAGAGAGTAAAAAGAACTTTGAAAATAACAATTAAATCAAATACCAGAAAAACATGAGGAGGAATCAAAAATATGTTGTTGATAAAGAATAGCAATGCCTAAATTTAAGATATCAATATGCTTTGTCTCCAAGAACAAAGTTTCACCTCTTGTGCATGTAAGGTCTAGGGTCTTTCCTAGGATTTCGAAATGGCATCTTCGTTTGGGGCTTCTCCTCTGTGAGAAGGTTAGTGATAGTAGCTAAGGGTTTTCACTGGTTCGGGGCTGAGACTTCAATAGGAGTGGAGAGGAAGGTGATTGCTGAAGGCGGAAGGAAGGGATTGGAGAGACCCTAGACCTTACATGTCTTTGGACAACCACCTTTTATTGCTTTATCCTTTGATCATTGTGAGATGAAAGTTGGTCTCTCCACCTTCAACCAACAATGGTTAAGCGTAGGCATGTCCATGGACCAGACCAGACCGGGTTGGGGGTCAACCCGGGTCTCGGTCCGGAGAGGACCTCGGGACCGGGACAATCCAGCCGAGGTCCGGTCCGTCTCCTCGGGCTAGACCGGACCGGTCAGGGGATCACTGGACGATCCAGCGATCCCAGACCAAATTTTTTTTTATTTTTTTCTTTTCCCACTTCCGTAACAATAATTAAATCAATGAAACACACCGCGGAACAATAAATAAACATGCAAACATCTTAAATCCAATCCTAAACCCATAATAATCTCCAACAACATGTCATTGAACAAGAATACAATATAAAATAGAGGCATGATTTTATAAAGTCAAGTAAATTTTATAAGCCAAACCACAAATCAATACTGGAGTGAAAGGGAGTGAAGTCACAAATTTGGCTAGGGTGCCCAATGAGAGATTGATGCAATAGATTTTTTTATAAAAAAAAAAAAAAAAAAAAAAACACTTTCGGGCCGCACGGACCGGTCCATAGGATCCGAACCCTCGGACCGAAGTCCGGTCCGCCCAACCGACTGGCCTGTCTGGTCTGCTTGAATGGCCTCAGACCGGACCGGGTCAGACCGGACCGGACCGGGTCGGGCCACCTGGACCACCGGGTTTTTTGGACATCCCTAGTTAAGCGTAGTTCATTGTGATTTTTGCTCGTGTTTAGTCTTGTTAACTTTTGGTGTAGTTGGTGTTTGTCAAGTCTCAATTTTAGTGATTGTAATATGGAATTAATCTTGTTCTGTATAGAACACAAATGTCTAGCCAATGGGCTAATGTATTGTATTAGATCATATAGTCTCTCCAAGATTACCAAAGAGAGGATGATTACTCCAAGATATCTATGAGGGAGATACTGAAGAGAATGTTGGATCACGGTGCACGTATATGGTAGGGTGGGGTGTGTGCACAGTGAGGCTGAATAGTAAATGAGGATGAATAGAGCATGTGTACCTTTTAGGTTTACCTCCTATTTATAGAGATTACCTTTAGAGTTTGTACTCTTGAGCTTTGTGCGCCTCTTGGCCCATGCACCAGCCGCTACACCTTAGAGTTAAATCCCTTGATTATAGGTTGATTAGGATCTTCCTTCATTGTAGGCAGATCCTGGTACGATTTGCCCTCATTGAGTCATACAGCAAATAAGCCTCATATATGACTCCATAACAGTTTCCCCCCAGCCCGGTAGTTCAGGTCTTTGGGCTGTCAGGATGTATTGAATATTTAGCCTTGAATGCAGATTTAACTAGGATGTACCCAGTTTATCTGGGTTCTAGTTAGAGACAGATCTGATTTACATGTTGTTCAGCTTTTGGTCGAGTTCAACGAGCACCAGACTCATTTTTCGTGACTTGCCCTAGATATATAATTCGGATTAATTTCCTTCGAGCTCCGTTCCTGTTCATGCTTGTCTAGATTTCTCGTGAATCACTCATCAGGGATTCCAGGGTTGCTTGTCTTTCATTCTTTCTTTGCTCTGGTTTGCCTTAATCTCGATTATTGATAACATGCTTTTTCACTAACAATTATCAAAAAACCGATATAGCATTTGAAATTTCACGTACACCCGCAAGGGCTTCCGCTTCCTCTTCTTATGTGTCAGTATGCTGTCCACTTTGTTGCCCCCAGCCCAGTAGTTCAGGTCTATGGGCTGCTAGGGTGCATTTATGATTTAACCTAGATCTTGTATCCGAGTTTTATTCAATGACTGGCCAAAGTCAAAAATATATGCGCAGAGTCTGCTTGAATATTCATCCGGCACTAAGACCAGGTATCATATTTTGTGAGGATTTTTAATTAAATCAACACATTACATTTCAGCCTATTGGACCAGAATTTTATTCGGAGTAATGGCAATCCGTCACATGTTCAAACTCAACATTTTAAACATTTCGACCTGATCAGGGTCAGTATGACAGTTCACTTCATTACCTCAAAACACAAAATTGTGATGCATCACTCCATGCTTATTCGAAACCGGGATTCGTTACCCTGGATTCGTTTATCCATCGCTCCACGCTTATTAGAAACCGGGTTTCGTTACCCTGGATTCGTTTATCCATCGCTCCACGCTTTATTTGAAACCAGGTTTCGTTACCTTGAATTCATTTATCCATCACTCCACACTTTATTTGAAACCGGGTTTCGTTATCCTAGATTCATTTATCCATTGGTCCCTGCTTATTCGAAACGGGTTTCGTTACCTTGGATTCGTTTATCAATATGTGCTGCAGTTTGAATATTCGAAATAGTTATCTACTGAGATTTTCATTATTTATTTAGAATATACTTGGCGACATAGTCGTCTTTACATAATTCCAAACAGGAAAATTTGCCGCAATGAGTTGCTTGGTGGCCACATCTTGGCAATGGGTCGTGACTCTGACTTGATCTATTAGATCCAACTTTGCAGCCAAAGCTTCGTTGTTCATCTCCTCTCCCTCCTGAAGAGTGTTGATTCTCCTCCACGAGGGTTGGCATATCTCAACCGGGATCATAGCCTCACATTCATAAGTTAATCTGAATGGAGTTTCCCTAGTTGACGTTTGAATAGTGGTCCGGTATCCCCACAGGGCAAAATACAGCTGCTCAACCCAACTGGACCCTGCCTCCTCCATTCGCTTCCTTAACCCATCAACGATGATTTTGTTCATTGCTGAGCCCGCCCATTTGACTGCGGATGCTCCACGAAGGCAAAGTGATGCTTGATCTGGCAACCGGACATCATTTCTTGGAACCCCTTGTCGAAAAACTGGGTCTCATTATCCGTTATCACCTCAGCCAAGATCCCAAATCGAGAGATTATGCTTCTTTCGAAGAACCTTCGCACACGAGCCGAGGTGATTGTTGTCACGGGTTCAGCTTCTATCCACTTGGTGAAATAATCGACAGCTACTATGAGCCACCGTAACTATCCTGGAGCCGCTTTGAATGGTCCCCAGAAGATCCATGCCCCATTTGAAAAATGGCCATGGAGCCAAGATAGACTTTAATTCAGCTGGGGGAGACCATATTATTCTGGCGTGTTTTGGCAGCTACTACATTTTTGAACATGATCCTTCGAATCCGCCCCCAGAGTTGGTCAGTAGTAACCAGCTCCAGAGCTTTTCGGGTCAATGCCTTGTCTCCCATGTGTTTGCCGTTGATTCCTTCATGGATTTCGGCCAGAACATACTCGGACTCCTCCGAGTTCAGGCACTTCAACATAGGAGAATGCAAACCTTTGCGATATAACTGATCCTCCACGACCGTGTACATGGCTTCCTCTCACATGATTTTCTTTTCTTCAAGTGTGTCATCGGGGAGGACTCCCTTTCCAGGTAGTCCACAATTGGTCTTCTCCAATTGCCTGCTATCAAGATCACCATTACATAACTCAGCTCCGACAAAATTTGTTGGATCACGGTTTTGTGATTACCCGGACTCTTCGTACTTGCCATCTTCGACAAAATGTCCGCCCTGGTATTTTCTCCTCTAGGAATGTGGGCGACGACTACCTCTTCAAATTCGGCCATGGCTTCTTTCACCTTACTCAAGTACTTCATGATCAAGGGGCCTTTAGCCTGGTACGTTCCTTCTATTTGAGCCGCAACAAGTTGGTCGTCAGTTGAAACATGAACTTTCCTAGCTCCATTTTCTATTTGAGCCACAACAAATTTGTCAAATTCTGCTTGGTTATTTGACGTTGGAAAGTTCAGGCGAAGGGAATGCTGCATTAAGACTCCGTCTGGACTCTTAACGATAATACCAGCTCCCCTCCCATTGATGTTTGACGAGCCATCGACAAAAACTTTCCATACCTCGGCATCTTCGTTCTCCCCTTTAACCGATGGGGTTAACTCCATTATGAAATCTGCCAAGGCTTGCAAATTAATGGCATGCCAGGCCTCATAAGTGATGTCGAACTCGAACAGCTCTATAGCCCAACTGATCATTCTTCCGGCCAAATCCGGTTTATGGAGCAATTGCCGGATTGGTTGACTCGTCCTGACAATAATATGGTGTCCTTGGAAGTAGGGACGAAGTCTTCTTGCCATGGTGAGTAGGGCAAACGCCATCTTCTCAAGCTTTTGATATTTCAGTTTTGAGCCTTGTAGAGCTCGACTGACAAAGTAAACTGGTACTTAACCATTCTCTATTTTCCTAACTAGTGCCACACTTACAGCCTCTTCCCCCACAGACAGGTATAAGATCAACACTTCCCCTGGCTCCGGCTTAAACGTAATCGGCGGGGCTACCAAGCACTTCTTTATTTTCTAGAAAGCAATTTCGCGATCCCGGGTTCCAGCCTCCCTGAGCCTCCTTTTTTAACAGCTTGAAAAAGGGAAGAGTACTCTCTGCCGACTTCGGAAAAAATCTCGTTAATGCTGCCAACCTCCCTGTTAACTGCTGTACCTCTTTCTTATTCCTTGGGGCCTCCATATCCAGTACGACTTTACATTTATCCGGGTTGGATTCAATTCCTCTGTTCGTTAGTAGGAATCCTAAAAACTTCCCCGCTGGGACTCTAAAAGCGCATTTGGTCGGATTCAAACGAATTCGGTAAGCTCTCAAGTTGTCAAATGTCTGTTGTAGATCTCGGACATGGCTTGTTGGGTCTGCTAACTTGACAATCATGTCATTGATATAAACCTCTACATTTTTGCTGAGCTGGTCTTCAAACACTTTATTCATCATTCTCTGATACGTTGCCCCGCGTTCCTCAACCCAAAAGGCATGACATTATAGCAGTAATTAGCCTTCTCAGTGATGAAAGCTGTTTTTTCTTGGTCCTCAAGGTGCATGGCTATTTGGTTGTATCCAGAATATGCATCCATAAAGAAGAGCAATTGGACACCGGACGAGTTGTCAACCAACTGGTCAATATTGGGCATCGGATACGCATCCTTAGGACACACCTTATTCAGATCGGTGTAGTCTATACAGACTCGCCACTTCCCATTCGACTTCTTCACCATGTCCACGTTGGATAGCCAAATGGTGTACTGCACCTCTTGAATGAAATCAGCATCTAACAACTCTTTCACGTGTTCCCCCAAGGCCTTTTTCCTCTCTAGGCCAAGTTTTCTTTTCTTCTACGCTACCGGAACTAACCCCGGATGAATTGCCAATTTATGACAACAAAATTCAGGATCCACCCCGGGTATCTCGGATGACTTCCAGGCAAATACGTCCTAGTTCTTCTTCAGAAATTCTTCCAACTCGGTTCAAACCTCGGGGTCCAGCGTTTTGCTGACTTTAGTGACTTGCCCTAGATCAGTTCCTAGCACAAGATCCTCCAACTCTTCATTCGGCTCTGTCTCTGGATCTTGGCATCTTCCCGCATATCCAACTCAACCATATTTACTAGTTTACAAGGTTGTCTGGCTTTGCCCCTGCTCGCTCTCCTATCTCCGTCACGAATTTGGAGTGAAGAGGATGTACCACCTTCACTTTCTTTGACCGTTTCGAAGTAACACTGCCGGGATTCCTTTTTATCTCATTTGATGGTAACAACTTCATTCTTGTTACTCACCATCCTCAACTTCTGATGTTTGGTGGACACCAGCATATCCCAGTTGTGAATAGTTGGCCTTCCCAAGATCATATTGTAAGTGGATGGGAAATCGGCAACGACAAACCTAACCCGCTCTGACTTGAAAGCTTTCTTCGTTCCTAGCATTAATCTGAGGTCAATGTACCCCTTAGGACCGATGTGCTCCCCATTAAAACCCGTGAGTGTTGTCTTACATGGCTTCAAGTCTTCTTGGTCAAGTTTCATCCGTTTGAAGGCATCCTAGAGGATGAAATCTACCGAGCTTTCGGCATCTACAAAAATCTTTTTAACCCGACAATTTACCAAGGTTTTTCGTAATTACCAAACCATCTTGATGGACTGGGACTATGTCTTTGAGATCTTCTTTAGTAAAGCATAGTAGGGGAGGTTCCGGCATGTTAGGCTCTTCTTTGAACCTCGGCTGGTCTCTTATTGAAAGGACCTCCCTTAAGTACTTCTTTCTCTGGCTCACCGAGTCTCCTCCTCCTCCAAATGCTCCACTGATGACATTACAATCGAATTCGGCTTCCGGGAATTCGTTATCATCACCATCAGGTTTCCTTCGCTTCTCTTCTCTCTTCTTCTTCTTAAGTGCCGGGCTCCTGCTCCGTTGATTGTGCTGTAGTTGATTCTCCTCCACCCGATTTGGATTCCTGGGCAGAGGGATTTGACTACTGCTTCTTGTTTTAACCATCATTGATCACGGGAATCGAAGTTTATCGTTCCCCACAGTCGGCGCCAATGTTCTGTATAGAACACAGATGTCTAGCCGATGGGCTAATGTATTGATATTGGATCAGATAGTCTCTCCAAGATATCATAAGGCAAATACCAAAGAGAGGATGATTACTCCAAGATATCTATGAGGGAGATACCGAGGAGAATGTTGGATCACTGTGCATGTATATGGCGTTTAGCCAAAAAGGGGTGGGGTGTGTGCACAGTGAGGCTGAATAGTAAATAAGGATGAATAGAGCATGTGTACCTTTTAGGTTTACCTCCTATTTATAGAGATTACCTTTAGGGTTTAGACTCTTGGGCTTTGTGCGCCTCCTAACCCATGCATCAGCCGCTGCACCTTAGGGTGGAGGCCCTTGATTAGGAAATCCCTTGATTATAGCTTTGATTATAGGTTGATTAGGATCTTCTTTCATTGTGGGCAAATCCTGGTACGATTTTCCCTCGTTGGGCCACACAGCAAATATGCCTCATATATGAGTCCATAACAAATCTAATAAAGGTTTCCTTCCGGTAAAAAAAAAAGGATAAAGAATAGCAACGCTAACTACTGTTAGAAAATTACCTTTTACAAGTTTATAAAAATTTCTGCATAGACTACACTTTTATAGGAGTTTTGAGGGAGGGGCAGCCCCATATTGAGGAGATACTGCCATTGTGTTGTGCAAAATACCCCGCAATAGTAGACAAAGTCATTGAGAGTGAAAATATTGTGCAATGTGTATATAAGAATTGTTTACTAAATGGTCAATGTTGATATAACATTTTGGCATCACATTTTCAAATATTCATATATGTTTTTACACATTATGAAACTTTACTATGCCAGGTCCACATGGAGATGGATGTATGTACACATTAACCCTAAATTTAGATAACTTAAATCTTTTTACATTCAATAATTACAAGTGTATGGTATTTATCTTTTTAAATCATGTACAAATAACCCCTTAATTTTTAAAATTTCATAATAATTTTTCATAAGCTTTCATGTTTGTGCCAATAAACACCAACCATCAATCTAAAATTTATCTTTAAGTGCATATAATTCTTTCATACCTAGAGTTATATGCAGATCATAAGAGGGTTATTTGTGTAAATATAATAATTTAGGGGTTCATTGTAAAGTTTAAATCGTACGTTATGGAGGTCATCTTATCTATACATTATACATAACATACAATTTAGGAAAGTTGGGTATAATTTGGGTATAACAGAACTATTTGAATTTCTAAAGTAAAAAAATGGACCTATGTAAATCATCTGTTATGTGTAAAAAAAAAAATTTAAAAAAAACGTGACATGTTATTAAAAAAGGATAGCGTTAAAGGGAAATCTTGTCCCAAAAATTGTCATCAAGGGATAGTTTTACTCCTGAAGTTTTTCAGCAGACAATTTTTTTTCTTGGAAGTGGAAAAAAGGGGAGTGATTTTGCTCTGATCGTTATCCCAATTAATTTTGATCATTATTTGACAAAATATTGAAGTGTCACCCATGTTATTTTTGCTAAGGTGCAAATTTGCCTTGAAAGTCCATGTGTCATCTACTTCATTTTTTTAAAGTTAGATTTACAACTTCCGAGGCAAATTTACGCCTTAACAAAAATGACATGGATGATATATGAATTTGTCATTTCAAAGATATATGGTCAACTAACTGTCAAAATTAATTGGGATAACGGATAAGGCAAAATTACTTTCTTTTTTACACTTCTAAGACAAAATTGCTCCTTAACCCAATTAATGATATAAAAATTTTGTAAGATTTGTTATGATGAATTAAATTTTGTAAGAAAACAAATCAAAATTCATAATTATTATATTTATGAATTATTATTAACATTTTGTTTTTTTTTAATTCCTTTCAATGCAAATGATTCACTTACTTAATAATAAGCACTAGATACATTTTTTAGCCAAAGAAAATTGCTCCAACTAATAAAGACAAAATTCATGTTTCACAATGGCATGCATTCAAACCTTGTTGAAGGTTGTCCAATATAAGTATTTTTGTAGGTGTTTCGTTTTCTAAGTTTTGGTGGATGTCCTAATTTTAAGATGTACAAAACTTATGTTAAGTTACTTAATCTATTATATCAAGCTCTCCAATTACATATAGTCATGTGTCATATATATTTTTTGTGGATTTATATTTAAATAATAGTGTTTAAAAAATAGAACACATAACTAAACGTGATTGAAAAACTTAATATAAAGACATAAATATAATAATTTTAAGATTTCAAGTATTTGGTCTAAGATGTAGCGTAGGTAATGCAGTAAGAGAGAAAGAGATCAAGGACCCGATCATTGAGGCAATGGAAATAGAATTGTGGTTGGGAGAATCAACCCTTCAAAGTCCGATCTAATTCACATTTAAATTAGTCAAAATTATTGATTTTGCATACCGCATGATTTTAGTGCCTATAAGAAAAACTCACAAACCATTATTTTAAAACCACTTTTACTCGACAAAACCCTCCTCACATATTTACTTACGGTACATCTTAAAATCACTTCTAAAAGTTAATCCAATTTACGAAAAAAGAGGGAAGCAATCAAGTAGAATCCACATGTTAGTGGTGCCCACATAATCCATGTTTTCTCTCCCTCATTGCATGTTTGTTTCAATTTTTTGTTTTAAAAACAAAAAGTTATGAATTCTTTTTAAAAATTGAAGAAAAAAAAACTATTTGGATAGTTGTTTTACAAAAATCTATTTTAATTGTGATGTGTGGTGGTCGACACCGGTGGTGTAATTTACTTGATAGTTAGTGGCCTAAAAATAAGAAATAGGAAAAAAAACCACCTAAAGCCTATTTTGATTTTTTTTAGTATTTAATAACGTTCTGCTTTTTGTTTTTAAAAACAATTTTTATAATTTTTCGTTTTAAAAAAACAACTGTTTTTAGAAACCAAACAAAATAGGGACTTAATATTTTTATCTCTTTTTTTTTTTTTTACAAAAATTCATATTTTTATATATTTATAAAAGAAATACTTATATACTTTCCCTCTGGTCCTTATTATAAGGCATCAATTAGCAAGTTTCTTTGGTCCTTTTTATAAGGCACTTGCTTGTTCCCAATAAGCATTAATTATTTTTTTTCTATGTCTGCCCATAATTAATAAAAGTAATGTGTAAGAGTAATAATTAATATAATATTAGAGTTTAGTGCAATTAGTAAGGGTAATATTGAAAATTACTTAAATTCTAGGACAACTTTATTGACTTTAACTACTTTTATTGGTTTGTGGGAAAAGTTAGTTGATGCCTTATAATAAGGACCAAAGGGAGTACTACCTTCTTCTTTTTCTTTTTCTTTTCTAAGCACAGCTATCCTCTTATTGGAAGCAATCTTATTCGAGGTACTGTTAAGCATTAAATGTGAGTATATCTCCCATTAAGGATTTGAACCTTACTTCGTCACGTTATGAGAGACTAACTCCTTCTGTTAGATCCAACTCCAATTGATACTGCCTTTTGCCTCTAATATAAGATCTAGCTTACAATTTATACTACAAATTAGATCCTATATACTAAGAAGAGGAGGTACTACATCCACACATGTTGATTGATATACATGGGGTTCACATTAGGTCGCATCATCTTATGTGTCCCTACATAAGAGGATGAGCACATTTTATATATATATATATACTATTTATTTAGATTTAAATTATATGATGTTTTTACGGAATGTTTTTTGCATCCAGGTATCTCATATTAATTAGTTTTCGATCCCGCATACAAAAATATTATCCCGTAACACCAATATCCCGTAAAATAATTAATTTAAGATCGAGTGAAAAAAACATTCAGAAAGTTCGCATATAATTTAAATATAAATAAACGCTATATATATATATATATAAAAAAAAAATACCCCATCCCTCTAATTAGAGGGATGTGCGTGTAAGGAAGCGCGTAAGGGGCCCATATACATGATGATAAGTTCCCATAACAATTTCTATCTTGTCCGGGCAAACTTGCCTGCCTAACAAATGACAACAACATCAGCAACAGTAGACTGTCCAAAAAGCATCCAATTATTCTTTACATACGCATTATTCCCCTCCCAATAATCTTTTGCAAAAGTCACATTTATGGACCCCCTTCAATATAAATTATAAATATAATATCCATTTGATTTTTTTTAGTGAGATTAAAGAAGTTAAATAAGTTACTTAGTCATAAAGTATATATTATGTATTATTAGATTTTATATTAGTTTATAAACCACACAAATTAGTTTTTAAAAAAAACGATAAAAATAAATACTCAAGTAATTTATTTAAATTTTCTTAATCTCAATAAAAAAAGTTAATTGAGTCTTATAGTTAAAACCGGAGGTAGCAATACTTATCTCATATTCTTTTTTTAACACTCCAGAATTAGTTATTTTCATATGGTCAAAAACATGTTATATTATTTGTGATTTGTTAATAATTCAATTATTTTTAAAAGATTATTAATTCAATTCTTTATTTAAATTGTTTATTTATTTATAATGCAATTTTTGTTTTATATATTATACTTCTCTGATTCTAAATGTAAGACTTAGTTTATAATGCAAATTAGATTATACTTTTAGGACAAGAGGTAATACTATAATATAAAAATATGTAATATATCTGTTCTATAATACTCATAATAACACCATTAAAAATCATTTCGTGAGTGACTGATTTTGGAGAAAATAGTTATGTTTATATTAATGCAGTTAGTATATTCCCTTTATTTTGACACAACATATAGCAATATCCATATTTTTCACTCTTTTTTTGCTCTCATAATTATTTATTGCTCTCCTAATTTAATCGATTACTTGATTGACCATGCATGAATACTTCACCAATCGAGCAATCCTTGCGCCTACCATCGAAGTTGTGGACCATATAAATGAGTATATGTGCTCATTGCTATCAGGTGAATCAGTTGACTACTTCAGTTCAGATTCTGTCAGTATAACTAATCAAGATCATGCTTCATTTGGTGAACAACCCCATACTTTTTTAACACAATTAACTCCTCTAGATTGCCCACGTCGGCTAATGTTGAAAGTTGGAGTGACAATAATGCTAATACGAAATATGGATCAAGCTGCTAGACTCTGCAATGGTTCAAGACTACGTACGGATCACATTACTTGGAAAACACTTCATTAAGGCACAAACACTTAATGGTATAAGAGCAGGGGAGAGAATTCTAATACACCGACAGTGGCGGAAGCTAGTGATGGCTAGGCCCCAGTTGGCCCCGACCGATCTTATAAATTTTTTTAAGAAATATATGTATTTATTATATAATATTTAATTTGGCCCCAGCTAATTTTTAATCTTCTCTGTAAGGATAATGTTTGTTTCATTACTCATTGAACTAAGAGGAAAGTAAAATTCTTGTTTGAGATCTGAAAAGGTTGGTATCATCTTATATATTTTTTTGATTTATAATTATCGGTTATTATTTATTTGTATTTTTAAAGTTATTTGATACTTATTTAGTAAATACTCCCTTTGGTCCTTATTTAAAGAACCAACTAATAATTCTCAATGTCAATAAAAAAGTTAAAGTCATTAAATTTGTCCTAAAATTTAAATAATTTTCAATATTATCCTTATTAATTACACTAAACTCTAATATCATATTAATTATATTACTCTTTTTTTGCTCAAAAAAGAGTTTTAATTAATTTTTATTAATTATTCTTGTCATTCACTACATTTTTAATTATGGGTATACCGGAAAAAAAATATTTAATGCTTATTTGGAAACAAGCAAGTGTCTTATAAAAGGACCAAATATATTTGTTAGTTGGTCTCTTATAATAAAAACTAAAGAGAGTAGTTTAATATGTTTATTTTTTGGCCCGGGCTAAATTTTTTTCCTGGTTCCGCCACTGTACACCGAATTGATATAAAATCCTTCCAAGAGTATATATACTACCCTTTACAATGACAATAAGATGATAGTTTCTCATCATTCTATCGTTCTCCATGACACTCAACAAAAGTCAAAGGCAATCAATGCAAAAATTAGGCTTGTATCTTCTCAGACCAGTCTTCACAAATGGTCAACTATATGTTACTTTGTCGCAAGTCATATCTGTGGACAACATCAAGTTTCTCATCCTAGACTCTGATGACAACCCAACTACTCAAACCACCAATGTGGTTTTCAAAGAAGTACTCTAGAATATTGTCTAACATTTGTTTAAAGCAGTTGCGGAATATTAAGAGCCCATTTGGATGGGCTTTTTTGATTTTAAAAAAAAATATTTTTTTAATGCAAAAAAAATACTTATTTTATTAATTTATGTGTTTAGATGATATTTTTTTTTAAAAAAAAAGTAAAAGTCACAAAAAAAAAAAGTCAAAATCTTTTTTTTTTTTTTAAAAGCTCCAATTTGGAGCTTAAAAGAAAAGACTTAAAAAAAATATTTTTAAAAAAAGCTCATCCAAATAGGCTTTAATTCGCATTGGAGAGTGTTGTAGGTTTCCAACTGTATGTCTTGTTATATTCACTTTGACTAGAATTAATTTTGTTTTCAATGTTAGTTTCTTTTCTTTTTAAGTAATGACGTTTCCCCTTTTTCGTTCTCGTGATAATGGTCTTCGATATTGGTCTTATTAGTATTTATCGATACATTTAGGAATTTCAGTATAAAAATATACGAGCCATTTAAAATAGATGATTATAAAATAATTACATGATTTATTAATATTACAAATAAATATTGCATTTTTTACATATAATAAAAAAATTGCCCACCCATAAATACTAAATTATATAATAAATATTATTATTATAACAAAACAATGAAGCTGATGTACAGGTTGTTCACCCAAGTGCTGTGGAGGCACATAAAAGGAAAAAAGTTGAGCAACTCTTCATATCCCTTCACAAACTGTAGATAGAATCACAGCATGTGTATGAAACTTTAATCTAGTAGGCCTTGATATGATAAAAAGTCAAGTAAATAAAATGTGGATATGGTTACATATAAATATGTCAACACACAGCTCGAGAGCTCATCCAGATATGACAAGTAACATTACAAATGGAAAAAGTCTACTACGATTGATAGAAAACAACCAGCACAATTTGATAAAACATTTTCAGAAACTCAGTTATATTGGATATCAGATAATTATATATAAAAAAATAGAATATGTTATAATAGTCATGAGAGAAATAAAAAGCACCTTGAAAGAAAAAATTAATTAATACAGTATCAGAGTAATTATTTATTCAAAGTCCATGTTATACTATAGCCTACTATATATGAAGGTCTCAGTGTTAAACATATCAAATTGAAATTTTTTGTTGTGTTGATTTGATTCTAACATATACCAAATGATTCTTTAAAAAGTGTGTCTTCCTGAAACTTTTTTTATTGCAAATGAAGTGATGGACATGCACCAAAAAAAGCAGGAAAAAAAGGACCTCATCACTGGTCAGATCCGTAGCCAACTAAACTTTTTTAAAAAAGAATAATTATTATTGATAATTTTATACTAAAAACGTTTATTTTAGAATAATTAAAGACGTGATAAGACTACATTATGCATTAAACATGAAAAATTACTACTAGCTAATTTTAATACGAACTTGATCAGCCCAAGCCGAGATTCTTTTTTTTCCAATATGACATTTCCATTCATAAAATTTAAATTTATGTATTTAAATGACATTGATTTTTTTATATATATATATATATATAGACACATATATCTTACTATTGGAGGGAGGTAATTCAATTCCAGAGACTAACAAACGTTAAAATATGGGTATCTCTTTAAGTGAAAATTTAAAATTTAGTAGTTTGCATGGATGTAAAATATTAACCCTTTCCGATAAATCCAATCCTCCTCATTTTATTTTGGGTTAAGGTGTAAAAATGTACATTTATTTTATCCTAAGGAGCGTCTAAAACCAAGTGTTTTTTTTTTATGTGCAAAATTGACTATATGGTTACAAATTAGGTGCACAAATACCGTTTAACCGTTAAGTTTGACTTTGACAATTAAATTTGGCTTTTTTTACTGATGGGAGGATGACGTGACTTTCAAAAGTGTAAAAATACACATGTGGTTTGACCAAGAGAGCGTCCAACACCTAGTGTTTTTTTTTCTTCCTAATTTAATAATTTTATTTCAATTAAGGAAAAATTATTATTTCTCTAGATATAATTCTTGAGAGGCTAAATTCTTTCTACTGATTTATCATTTTGGGAAGGAGTATTCATTCAATGGGTAAAACGGTTTATTTCCATAATTTATTTTCTTTTTGTAAAAAATAAAATCCTAATTAAATTTTCTAATTAATAATTAATAAATGAGTATTTATGCATTTGAAATTTGATATTATAAATAATATATTTACTTAAAAATAATTTAAATTTTTTGATCTAACAAATTGAACTAAAAAATATTTAAATAATTTTTCAATAAAAACATAACAATATTATTAAATTTTTATTGCATTAAAAATATGTAATATAAACGTCTACACCTTCGAATGAGTTATTTCTATTTATATGATGAATGGAAGTAAATCAATGAATGTTATATACTTATAGTTATAAAGTTGACTTTTTCAAAGTAAATGAATGATTTCTTTAACTATTTATTTTTCAAAAAATTAAAATTATTTTTAAGTAAATATATCATTTATAATATAAAATTTCAAATGTATAAATACTCATTTATTAATTATTAATTAGAAAATTTAATAAGGATTTTTTTAAAAAAAAATTATGGAAATAAAAATTTTACGGTTTTTACCCATTGAATAAATCCTTCTTCCCAAAATAATAAATCGGGAGAAAAAATTTGGCCTCATAGGAATTTTTACCTAGAGATATAATAATTTTCCTTTAATTGAAATAAAATTATTAGATTAAAAAAAATACTTGTTGTTGGGCATTTCTTTTCACTAAACTACATTTGTATTTTCGCATTTGAAAATCACGTTATCGTCCGTAAAGAAAAAAATTCAAACTTAACGGTCAAAACGGTATTTTTGCACTAATTTTTAATCACGTAGTCATTTTTTTGCACTTAAAAAAACATTTGATGTTGAAAGGAAAAACACACGTGTGCATTTTTACACCTTAACCCTTAACACTTAACACTTCGATTTGACATTTTTTATGTGGACATATTTAATTCAAGATTTTCAATGATAATTTTATTTCTGTTATATTTGGTGGGGATTTTTTTTTTTTGCCAGCTATATTTGGTGGGGGCCTGCTTATAATTTCTTAGTAGGGAACAAGAGGCAGTACATTAGGCCTATGATGAAGATGGATATGGTCCTACAAAATTTATTGGTTATTTATTTTTTTAAAAAAAAAACAAAAACAAAACAAAAATTGGTCAGCAAATTTCTTGTTTTCATTAGTTGTGATTTGGGAATGAGTTAAACAGTGGTGTGAAATTGACTACTGGTTTTTTTTAATATATATAGAAAATAGAAGAAAAAACATTTAATGTGGCAAGTAGACCACAAAGTATCCTTTCAAAATATTATCATCACAGGCTTAAATAGCACCTACCTTGTTTCTTCTTTGCTTCCATCCAACATTAATACCCCTTCAATTATATTTGATATTCTCTCCTACTCATAATATAAATCATTTTTTTTTTAAAAAAATGTTCATAATATAAATCACTTGAAGAGTAATTAATGTTTAGTTATCAATTTTACTCATATAATTAATGTTTAAATGTGACTCTTTTTATTTTAATTTCTCATTCAAAACCTAATTCAATATGGATAAAGTTGGATTTTTTTTAAAATGCAAAACATCAATCTACTTTATCTCCTAATTATTCCTAGTAATTACACTATGAGAACTATGATTATATTGCTCGTAGAAAATGACCATTTTGTGCATAGAAAAATAAAGGAATCACATTTATTTTATGCATATAAATGTATAATGATAGAAAATAGAAGGAAAAAAAATAGAAAATTGATGGGTGGCTGCGAGTGCTTGGATGAATATTTGGGATGACCCCAAAACCAACCAATGATGAAGACAAAATTGAGAAAGCAAAGTACATTCCAGAAAGACAAATGAAAGCCCTCATGATAAGATGGGTACAATAGTAAATTCACGGGAAAATCCATATAAGGGATCTTTTAACCCAAAAAAACCTAAAAAATCTTTAAAATTCTCGAAAATCACAGAAAAGCGTGGCCTTTTTGACATCCGAATACGCGCTTAACCCACCACCGACACAAAGAAATACGTCAATATATAAAGACATATTCGGATCTAAAAAGGGACCTTGCGCTTTTTTCGATATTTTTCTTGTCTTTTTTGGATTTTTTAATTTAAAAAAGCCATCATATGAATTTTCCCTAAATTCAATCTAAGTACCAAGGAGGCACATCAGATTTTATATCTTATTTATGTATTATTTTTTAAAAAAATATTCTTCCTTTTATGATTTGAATTAAAGTAAATCCTCAACTAGTTTTATATTTAAAATTGAAAAAAAAAAGTATAATTCATGTAAGTTGGGTTTATCATGTGTGATATTTCGCTTCCATCTCATTTTTCTATTTTTTTTTTTTTTTTACTCAAAATTCTGCAGTTTTACATGAACATTTAAGTTATTAACATGAATATATAATAACTTTATAAATAAAAAATATACATGTTTTTTTAATGCAAACTTAGGAAAATTAATTTGTTAGTCTTTTTAGTTTCACTTGATTTTTAAGCAAGTTCCTATTTTTTTTTCAGAATTGTTTTATCATTTTCGAAGGTGGAATATCACCAAGAGGGGGGGTGAATTGGGGATATATATAAAAACAAATTCTTTGCGAAAATACTCTGTTAGCCAAATGCGAAACAGGGATGAACAGAGTAAGGGTAAAAGAGATTGAACACTATGGATTTATACTTGTTCGGTCTAAATCCTTGACCTACGTCCAGTCCCCAGAACACCTGAGATTTCACTATCTTTCAGAAACAATTACATACACTGTAAACGAAGGATGATCCCCTCACTTTCGGACTCCACTCCCCCTTACAAGTTGTAATTAATACACCCTCTCTTAAGGTTCCTCAACCTTAAGTATAACTTACTGAATGAAATAAATAAGTGTTTAAAGACTCCTCACGAGTAGATGAAATGAACACTGAAGAACACTCAAAATTTAATGAAACAGTTGAAACAAAAAAAGACTTTGGAATCAAATTAATTGCTCATCGTTTCGGTAGTTGTTCGCATTCAATGCCCTTCCTATTTATAGATGATGCCATTAATGACCTTTGAGAAGACTTAAATGAGCCGTTGTGAGTAATCAATATATCTGTTGGAATTACTTGGCTCAGTTTCCTCGTATGCTTCGACATTCGTCCGTTATTCTTTGTTGACATTCTTTATTCAAATTGTCCGCTGTGACTCAGTCAGAATGTTGTCTTGGAAATAGTCGGATTGCTTTTCGCTTGCTCAGAAGTCGATTTCCACTTTCGTGCTTTGGTTTCTGGTTTAGCATTTAATGCTTCCGACAAGAATTTACTTTATGCAAATTTGAAACTTAAAGCTTGTTAATCATGTCTGAAACATACTAGCAAATTGATTAAACTTGGTTAGAAATAATAACAATCAATAATATCAAGTACCCAAGCCTTAATCAAAGAGTTTCAGATTACGAAGTCGTTGAATTCAAATTCTGATGTAGGCAACTCGAGTTACACTTCATAACTCGAGTTATATCATGTTTTGAAAATACATGAACCACGAACAGAACTTGAGTTTTGAAAGATAACTTGAGTTTCAAAACTTGAGTTTCATCCTATAACTCGAGTTCCTTTAGAGTTCTGATTTTCTAGAAATATTTGTGAATAAAATAACTTGAGTTATGAAGAATAACTGGAGTTTCAAAACTCAAGTTATACTATATAACTTGAGTTCTTTTAGAATTCAATCATTCAGAAAGCTTTCGCAAATAATACAACTTGAGTTATAAAAAATAACTTAAATTAGATAACTCGAGTTATACTCTATAACTTGAGTTTTTCTAATGCTAAAAACGAACAGAAAGTCTTTGGCAATTTTATAACTCGAGTTTTTACTTGTAACTCGAGTTATATCGATACCCAAATTCGATATCGCGATGGAGCTTTTGGGAACTGAAGTACAACTCATAACTTGAGTTGTTAAGTGACAACTCAAGTTATTGGCTTTGTAAAATTTGATTTTCTGAATCCTATAACTTGGGTTGCAGAAAATAACTTGAGTTACTAAATATCAAAATCATTTTCCAAAGATATCTAATATAGTTTGTTAGAACTTTAAACTTTGCAATTCGACTCATTAGATATTAGAATTGTTAGACACAGTGGCGAAACCAGAAAATTTTTTTAGCCCGGGCCAAAAAATAAACATATTGAACTTCTTTCTTTAATTCTTATTATAAGGCACCAACTAATAAGTATATTTGGTTCTTTTTATAAAACACTTGCTTGTTTCCAAATAGCATTAAATATTTTTTTTCATGTATACTCATAATTAAAAAGGTAGTGAGTGAGAGTAATAATTAATAAAAATTAATGGGAAAATCCTTCTGAAGGCCCTTTTTGGTGTAAAAATCCCAAAAAATGCCCTCAAAATCTGACAATACCTGAAAAGGCCTAAGGCCTTTTCAGGTATTTTCGGAATCTTGGGGGAGTTGTTAACGGGGCTAATATAGTTGTTAACGAGGTCTTGATATAGTTGTTAATGGAAAATTTGATTTAGTTGTTAAAAAATTGTTGTTAATGGAAATTTGATATAGTTGTTAACTAACAACTATATCGCCCAAATTAACAACTCCCCAAGATTCTGAAAATACGAAAAGGCCCTAAGGCCTTTTCAAGTATTGTCAGATTTTGAGGGCATTTTTTGGGATTTTTACACCAAAAAGGGCCCTCAAAAGGATTTTCCCAAAATTAATTATTACTATTTTTTTAGGAAAAAAAGAAGTAATAATTAATATGATATTAGAGTTTAGTGTAATTAATAGGGATAATATTGAAAATTACTTAAATTTTAAGACAAATTTAATTACTTTAACTGTTTTTATTGACTTGTGAGAATTGTTAGTTGGTTCCTTAAATAAAGACCAGAGAGAGTATTTACTAAATAGTATCAAATAACCTGGAAAATACAAACAAATAATAACATATAATTATAAATTAAAACAATATATAAGATGATACTAATCTTTTTGGTATCTCAAACAAGAATTTTACTTTCCTCACACAGCCTAATGAGTAATGAAACAAACATTATCTTTACAAAGAAGACAAAAAATTAGTTGAGGCCAAATTTGTGGCCAAATAAAATATCATATAATAAATAATATATATTCTAGCAAATTTTATAAGATTAGTCGGGTAAAATTTGGGGCCAAGGCCCCAGCTAGCCATAAAGGCGTTCCGCCACTGGTTAGACATCATCAAAACACATAGAGAACTAACAATTTCCTTACATTTTCTTAAGTTATACCACTCTGGTCCTATTTATAAGTTCATTTTGACCAAAAAAATTGGTCTTATTTATATGTCCAGTTTCATATAATAAATGAGATTGTGACAATTTTACCAATATTAATTGTACCCATGAAGATAGAGAGAGAATAAACAGTTGAAAAATATTCAATCATAAATAAGGGTAAAGTTGAAATTTTACCCATAATCATTGAGTTAACTACATCTCCTTAGTATGTGAGATTTGGTCAAAATGAATTTATAAATAGGATTAAAGTGGTAGGCATTATCCCTAGGCTAATAATCATGACCGACGTGGATGTTAATCAGATAACATGTAAGTTGGCACAAAATAAGAAATAAAAAAGAGTTTTTTTAAAAAATAAATAAAATTTATTTATTATTGTTCTGGTGTAGAACACAAATGTCTAGATTCTATGAGCTAGAGAATGTTAATGTTGGATCAATGGAACCCTCAAGGATGCCAATGAGTTAAACACCAATGAGAAGGTGATCGCTCAGTGATAACTATGAAGAAGATATGACAGAGCATTCTCATATCACTGTGCAACACAGGAGTGGCGATTCGTCTGAGGGTGAGGTGTGTGCACAGTGTGACTGAATGATAAATAATGGAATAGAGAATGGATGGATCGCACCTGGTGAATGTCCTCCTATTTATAGTAGTCACCTAGGGTTTCAGTCTCCCATATGTGTTTTCACCTTCTCCCCCTATCGTGTCCTTTCACGACCTGCATAACTTCCGCTCTACTACCTGCACTATCCAGGATTATAGGCATGATCGTGGGATGATTGATATTTTACCTGATTAAGGATGATCTCGTCATAAAGTGCCCTTACTAGGCCTAGATTCTGTTGGGCCCATTACATAAGTCCATAACAGTTATCAACATAAATTATGCTCCTAATCATCTCCTTACATTAATACATAGTCGATAATTTGATTGATTTTCATTTTATGTAAATCCAGATAGTAAAATACTCCCTTTGTTCCTTATTATAAGCTTTAAATAATCGATTTGCAATAATTAAGAAAAAAATAAAATTAGTTAAAAGCAATATATAAGTACTATTTTTTCAACTATACCCTTACGTGTAAAGAGAAAAAGTAAGGAAAAATAAATGTAAGAGTAAATACCTTTCTGGTCTCTGACAAAAAACACGGACCCCATTTTGATCCCTAACTAAAAATAATTTGTCCCGTCATCCCTGGGAAATCAAAAAACATCCCACGTTAGTCCTTCCGTCAGTTAGCTCCTAACGGCATCACTAACGTTGCTGATGTGTAACGTTTGTTGTTCAAGTCACATGCCACGGAGGAAGCTTCAGCAATACTCTCTTCCTCATCCTTTGTTGAACTTCATCCTCCATGCGAAGGCTGAGGATTCCTCTTTCTTCTTCTTCTTCGCCTTCATCGGGTTCTCTGCAATAGCCATCGCCCCAACCTAAGACCCGTTCACTGGATTTTGACTGAGAAATTTGCCAGAAAATGGCGTAGTTCCAGGTGAAATTGCATACGTTTGGACACTCCACAAGATCCGAGAGCTTCTTCTGGAGATTCCTGTCTGTGACAACGGCCATTAACATATTCTCATTCGAAATAGAGTAGTTCACCAAGTAATCGAAAGCCCAAGCACCCAGAACCACCGCCACCATGTCTCGTTTGTCTTCGTTCCACACCATATCTTCTCCGACTCCAAGACCTACCTCAATCTTCATCATCGGTTCAATATCAGAAATTAAAAAATCACCGCCTATAAGAAGGAAAAAAATGATAAATCTCCAGATAGATTAATTTCAATTTTCAACCAGCTGATTGATTCTCACCTATCAGAATAAGAGCCCAGCCAATGAGAGAAAATCTTCGAAAAACCCACATGAAGCCTATCACGATGCAAACCCCTGAATTAGATCTCCAGCATTTGAACTCTTGTGCTCAGAGCTGGGATTCACACCGACATGTTCAGAACAAATTAAAAGAGGCAATGACAGGGAAAGAGCGAACAATGAGAGCAACAAACAATAGAGCGAAGGAAGAAAAAGTAGGAGGTTGTATTTTAGGCCAGAATCCAACAACGCACAGAATAAGAGATTCCAGCCGATGATGTACGCACAGAATGGCCGGTGGGAATAAGAGAATCTCTGCAAATACAAGCAATCCCAAAATCCAACAATGCACAGAATAAGAACAACATTTCACTAAAATAAACAAGAAGGCTATAGAGAAAACGAGTGAGAGAGAGTGACACCTGGATCTTGGCAATCTCCTCTTTATTCATCTCTTAGGATCCAAGGGAAGCAGAGGAAGTGAGAATGAGAGGAGAGAGATGTGTCTTTAAATAGATCTGAGAAAAAAGGATAGAGCAGAGATGAGAAACCATAAAAGACAGCTTAGAGGAAGCTGTTGAGAGGAGTTACGTTACTTCTAGTTTTGGTATTTGAGGTTTTTGAACCAAACACACAAGAAATGCAGTGAGAGAGAAATAACTAAAAAAATGGAGGATTGTGGGTGTTCTGAGAAGAAGGAAGGGGCAGAGAGGGGGTGAGGAAGAGAGAGAAACCCAAGGACAACAAGTAACAAAGGCTCAAACTTGGAGAGAGAGTCTTCCAAGGTGGGGACCACGTCGTTTTGGCCTTCCTTCGTGGCATGTGACTGGAACACTAACATTACACATCATCAACGTTAGTGATGCCGTTAGGAGCTAACTGACGGAAGGACTAACTTGAGATGTTTTTTGATTTCCCAGGGATGACGGGACGGGTTATTTTTAGTTAGGGATCAAAATGTGGTCCGTGTTTTTTGTCAGGAACCAGAAAGGGTATTTACTCTAAATGTAATAAAAACAGTCAATAAGGGGTAAAATTGAAAAATAACCAACAAATGTTTAGACAAGCCTAAAATAAATCTTATATTTTAGGGTACACTCATTCACAAATTTAAAACTTATAATAAGGAATGGAGTAATTCGGTTGTATGCTAAGTAGAAGTTACGTTATTGGTTGTCAACGTTGTTTCTCTAACAAATTATGAATATAGAAATCAATAATTATAATTAAAAAACTATAAGAACCCAATAAAAAAAATACAAAAAACCTACTTAAAAATGAGGTAAAATTATATAGACTTGAATATTAATTTTTTCACTATTTTCAAAGAATCAAACTTTCAAGCCAAACATGGTCTATTTTATCACTTTTGTTATGCTGAAGAGCCTTTTCACCAACTTTCCCTCTCAGGCATTAAATTATTATTATTATTATTACTACTACTACTTTAAATAGATCCAAATAAAGAAATCAAATAGTCAAAATATCATCAATATATTAATATAGCATCTATATCTATAATTAATATACTGCATTATCCATAGACAATAAATAATACTACATCTATATCTAACATCTATTATTGGTTTTTCGAAGTGGATTATGGTCAAGGGAGGAGTTCCTCATAATAAAGTGGCAAGCTGGTAATTATGGGGATTAAGATGTTTCGAACTGCAACCTGCCCTTGGAAAAGTGTCTTTCATGCTTTTATCGTCTACATGAGGAATGTTTTGGGATTGCAATAAATTCTCAATAAGCATATCTTCAAGACTTCAACAGAATTTAGACAATGGAGACATATGCAATGTGTGTATGTATATCTATGGCCACTCTCAGAACACCCTGAAACTTCTCTTCCTTCCATTATCACCTGAAATTCCTGAACTAAAAAAAACATAAAAAATCAGTAATTTCCACAACACTCTGTCCCTTGTGCCCATTTCTACACAGCCTGTATTCAAGATTTCTTCAAACTTTCTCCAGAAACCGACAATTATTCTGACCATAATTCCATTCCCAACTATCATTCCATGTGGGTGTTTCTTCTTCCTTCTTCTTCCTCCTGTCAGGAGCTCTGAGTAATTCTCTGCTTTGTGTTTCCTGTTCATTTTTACTTCCACTTTCCCGGGAAAATCCAGCTCCAACACGTTTGTTCCTCTCCCAGATTGGGGATTTAAGCATGTGGGAATCTGACAACGAGTCTGCGGCAGGAAGGGGATATGCAGGTGGGCTTCTGAATCCAAGCAAGCAAGGTGTTAAGACAGATGGGTTTGAACAGAGAGGCCAATCATGGTATGAAGTAAAAAAAATATGCAGAATCAGTACTTTTGTTATTGGTTCTTGTTTCTGATACTTATTGTGAATCGCAGAAGCTAAAGATTGAAACTTCTGATGATTTTATCTCTACCCATTAATTTTACATCCATGTCTCAATCTCAGAAAAACTAAAAGCAGAATCGGTGTGTTTGAATGAAAATCTTAAACATTGTTTGGCTATGCAGGTATGTTGCAACGGATATTCCGAGTGATCTTCTTTTTCAAATTGGAGGAGCTAACTTCCACTTACACAAGGTAACTACTGTTTTTTTCTATCCAACTTGTACTGTTGTGTTCTTCGTGTACTGTTAAATTTTCTGACCTTTTCTCCGACTTTCTCGGGAAAGTATCCTCTTCTATCTCGAAGTGGAAAGCTAAACAGGATCATATACGAGTCACGCGATCCAGATTTGAGCAAGATAGTTATAGATGATTTGCCTGGTGGGGCTGAGGCCTTTGAACAAGCTGCAAAGTTCTGCTATGGAATTGCTGTGGATTTAACAGCAGGCAACATCTCAGGCTTAAGATGTGCTGCAGAATACCTTGAGATGACAGAAGATCTAGAAGAAGGCAATCTCATATTCAAAACTGAGGCATTTCTGAGCTACGTGGTCCTGTCCTCATGGAGAGACTCCATAGTAGTGTTGAAGAGCTGTGAGAAGCTGTCACCATGGGCAGAGAACCTTCAGATTGTTAGAAGATGCAGTGAGTCCATAGCTTGGAAAGCCTGTGCTAACCCAAAAGGGATAAGGTGGTCCTACACTGGAAGACCCCCAAAAGTTTCAAGCCCTAAATGGAATGACACAAAGGATTCATCAAGCCCCAGTAGGAACCAGCAGGTTCCTCCAGATTGGTGGTTTGAGGATGTTTCAATCCTTCGAATTGATCACTTTGTTCGAGTCATTACTGCAATAAAAGTAAAAGGAATGAGATATGAACTCATTGGAGCATCACTAATGCATTATGCAACTAGGTGGCTTCCAGGACTAGTAAATGACACAGCAAACTTTGGAGACGAAGCTAGTAGTAATAACAACAGTAATAGCAGTAGTAGTAACAGTGGAGGTGGCTGGAAAGGCGGGCTTCATATGGTTGTGGCTGGAACTAGGGATGAAACTTCAAGCCTTCAAGCTAAAGATCAGAGACTGATCATAGAGAGTCTTATAAGCATAATCCCACCACAGAAGGATAGTGTCTCTTGCAGCTTCCTTCTTAGGCTTCTGAGAATGGCAAACATGCTGAAAGTTGCACCTGCATTAGTCACTGAATTAGAGAAAAGGGTGGGAATGCAATTTGAACAAGCTTCACCGGCTGATCTTTTGATTCCTTCTTATGACCAAAGTGAGACCATGTATGATGTAGATCTGATCCAGAGGCTGCTTGAGCATTTTCTGGTTCAAGAACAGACTGAGAGCTCAAGTCCTTGCAGAGTGGGAGGGACTAATTTAACTGCCAAGACCAGAGTGGCTAGGCTTGTTGATAGTTATCTTACAGAAGTCTCCAGAGACAGAAACCTTTCCCTCACAAAGTTCCAGGTCCTGGCTGAAGCCTTGCCTGAATCAGCTAGGACCTGTGATGATGGACTTTACAGAGCTATTGACTCCTATCTAAAGGTAAAATAAATCTCCTAAAGTAATTCTTTTATGTTAATAATCATTCATAGGTTTTCAGATAACAGCCTAGTTTTTAGTTCAACGTGTGTGTGGACGACACAGACATTTGACGAGTGCTAATACTTAGACTATGTCTGGATGGAGAGAAAGTGGGGAGAAAATAAGGAGGAGGGAGTACTAGAAAGAAAAACTTCTAAAAATGGTAAAAAAATATTATTTTTGGAAGTTTTTCCTCCTAGTATTCTTTCAGCCTCTAATTTTCTCTTCATCCAAACATAGGGTAACTTTTAAAAATAGTAAAAAAAATTATTATTTTTGGAAGTTTTCCCTCCTAGTATTCTTTTGGCCCTAATTTTCTCTCCATCCAAGGGTTAAAGTTGTGAGAAGCTGAACTTATACTTGAATGGTGCCATTCATGGTTGAACTTCATCTTCACTTCTAGTGATGGTTTTACAGGCACATCCTACACTTTCTGAGCATGAAAGGAAGCGGCTTTGCCGGGTAATGGACTGTCAGAAACTCTCCATTGATGCCTGCATGCATGCTGCACAGAACGAAAGGCTTCCACTAAGAGTTGTGGTGCAAGTTCTGTTCTCTGAACAAGTCAAAATAAGCAATGCAATAGCCAACAGTTCTCTGAAAGAAGGTGGTGCGGAGTCTCAATACCAGCCAATGATCTCAAACAGAAAGACACTTCTAGAAGCTACACCACAGTCATTTCAAGAAGGATGGACAGCTGCTAAGAAAGACATAAACACACTCAAGTTTGAGCTTGAGAGTGTGAAAGCCAAGTACTTGGAGCTGCAAAATGATATGGAGAATCTGCAGAAACAGTTTGAGAAGATGCTGAAGCAGAAGCAGACATCAGCTTGGAGCACTGGGTGGAAGAAACTAAGCAAGCTTACCAAAATGTCGAACATGGACAATCATGAAATTGCTCCACAGATTCCTCCTACTTCTGCAGAACAGAACAGGAAGCAACCAAGAAGGTGGAGAAATTCAATTTCCTGAAACATGGGAGATTCTGATAATAGTCTGTGTTTCTGCTTTCATTAAATTTTTTGTTTTATGGAAATTATGGGGGGTTTCTTTGTTTTGCTTTCTGTTTCTGAAAGAAATTGGTGAAAAATTTCTAGCTACATTGAATTTGTCTCCAAAAGTGAATCACAATTTTCATGTGCGATTCGACTGGCACTTCAATCAATCATAAAATGAATCACTTCTGTTCTGTTTCCTCTTGGATATCTACGTTACATGTTGCACAGTATAAGTTACACAGGTCACTGGTTTTAGACATTGTAATCTTCCTCGTTGAACATTTTGATTGGATGGTACATAAAAAATCAAAGACCCTATTTTGATAAAATCTACCCAATTTTTTAATGCCTAATAGTTTGGCATATTTTTACTTAAAACATGTTCACTCAGCATCTCAAATCGCTCCTAAATTCTGTAAAACTTCGAATTAAAGATGGAGCATACTTTTAAAACTTCAAACTAGATTTTGCCCCCACTAGTGCAATAAGAATTGTACTACAATGCATATAATCTTAACTAATGCTCATGTAGAATGGAATGGAAAAGGGAACGAAATGAGGGGGAAGTATCTTTTTCATTTAAATGTCATATTTCTTTCCAGATAAAAATTAATAATAAAAAGATATTATTAAGTTGTGATTATAGAGATACTATTTGCAAATGTTTGGGCTAGCTTCAAAGCCACTGGTCCCCCTCATTTAAATGTCATATTTCTTTCCAGATAAAAATTAATAATAAAAAGATATTATTAAGTTGTGATTGTAGAGATACTATGCATTTAAATGTTTGGGCTAGCTTTTTAATCAGCTTTGGGCCTGTTTGGGTTGTCTTTTTTATTAGCATTTTAGTGTAAAAAAACCAATAGTTTTTAAGTAAACGAGTCAGTGACAAAAAAGCCCACCGAGCCCTGTTTGGATCATCCAGTGACTTATCTCATTTTGCCAAGGGTTAAGGTATGTTTTTACCAATGAACTATTGGTCCAAGTATATCCAACACAATGAACTATGAGATGGTCCTTAAATACAAATTAAGTCTTCAATTGGTTAAATGAGCACAGTGGGGTTAGAAGCTTGCAAACGTCCGTCAGTTTCAATTTGAATGAGGGAAATTAAGTCAGATCCAATAAAACACGTGGCTGGGTATATGTGAGTCAGCTACACGTGGAATGAAATGGGATTAAACGATTGGAAGAAGCAAGGCTCACTCAATATTCTGGAAAAAAGAAGAGTCGAAGGAGAAACCAAAAACGAGGGCGAAACCTGTCGGACCTTGAGAAAGGGGTGAGATCGCTGGTGGTGGTAACGAAAGTTTGAGAGATTGTTCGACCTGGAATCCCGTCGACGATGGTGATTGTGCTTGAGGAAGCTCAGACGATAATGGCGCACTGAATGAGAGAATCGACAATCGGCTAGGGTTTTCTGGACTGGACAGGTAACCTTCGATTTCTCTCAACGGATCATATAATGACGGAAATTTCTCAAAGTTTTCTCAGATAATTAGATAACCTTCGATAATCTGACGGAAATTTCTCAGATTTGTCAAGCGATATCATTTCCTTTAGGGTTTCGTTTATCCCCTCTTTTAATGATGATTTTCTTAGAATTTTTTTTTCCTTCTCTGTTTTGCTAAGGGTGATCTATTTCATAATTAATGTTGTTGGTTGTTTCTCTTTTGGTTGTCTCTGGCTTAATTTTGTGTCGATCTGATCTAAGCCTGTAAAGTTGTTTGCACCACTGCTTTGAAGCTAGAGATTCTCCTACTGCTATAGTTTTTGTTGATTCGTTACTATATTCTTAACATAATATTCGTGTCGTAGATAAAACTAAATGTGCATGATCCATCTTATGAAACAACTAATTCTTGCAATTAACTATGATAGTTTACAGAAAATTTAGTCTGGCACCATATTTAGGCATTTAATTAATCATCATTCAAATAAAATTATAGTATGCTATTAAGCTTTAACTTCCACTGCCCCTGGTCGATTTTCTGGAAGCAAAAAACACAAGGCCTTCGTCTTAACCCAAGGCCTTTGTCTTACTGCTATAGTTTTATTCTTTCATCTTCATGACAATTCTACTCTTCATGACAAAAATATAGATAGTAGAGTGAATGGTGATTGTTTCTAGATCAGTCATGTTGGGAAAAAAAAAGTGGTTTGGTTTTGAACTTGTCTGAGTGCATGTAGTTTCATAGTGATTTATTTAATTTTGTTGGGGTTTTTCACTTCAACTCTTTATTGTTGTAGTTATCCTTTTCAAAATGAATTATGTCGGATAACACTGGATGTTCCACTACCTGTTAAGCTTGTTCGTGAATATTGTGTTTACAGAGGCATTGTCGACTCTGGTATACGCTGAACCTAAGATCTAGTGTTCTATTTCTCCCAGCTCCTTTGTGTGTATAGAATTTCTGTCATATGCCTAATTCCTTTAACTTTAACTTTTGATTTTATTTTTGTATTCATGGTATTTTTATCTGAAATTTAAATTAGCTTCTTCCTTCCATGTTTCTAAGATGTTTTCGTGATTTATAATCAAATAGTGGAGTTTCTGAAATTCGAATCCCCCTTTTCCAGTGAATATATTGCTTCATATTGGTTTTGATCATTTTGTTTTTTCTTCAATGTTGATGAACTTCAGTATTTGCATTGAAGGGTTTTTTATTGTATGATTTTTGAAAGATGCATCCCCTGCTCACACCTTGTTTAATTGTTTTCAAGTGGCAAAAGGGCATGCTAAATCATTGCACTTCTAATTGGTTTGAGCACAGGCCTTGTTGCCTTTTTAATTACCTCGTTGTTGACAACATTTCCGGTTTCAAGCTTCTACTCACTAATAGTCTCATTCTCAAAGAAAAGTATGCCTAATTCTTATCAATCAAATGCAAATTAATTTCTTGTTTCGATTTTTTCCCTTTTCCTTTGTTTCAAGTGTAGAGAAAATAGTGTAATCATTGTTGCATTAAAAGTTGTTTACTTTTTCTGTGGGTTCAAACCTACCCATAATTATTGTGTCCGTGCTGGTCATCATTTGTGGCTCATGTAATGATTTATTGAACTTGTCCTTGTTAATTGCTTTCAAAAACTTTATAGGTGTTTTTTCTCTCCCTATGGCTGACAATTAATTGCATTCATCAGTTCCTACAGGTGTAATGGTGAGTCCAGGGAAAGATAATGAAGGAGAAATTAGTTCTGGTGAACCCACCAGGATTGCAGTGGAAGGGCCAACCAAGTATCAGCAGCTCACAGCTCCGTATACAGAGCCAGCAGATCATTACAAGCCGAACATCACAACAGCAGCAACAAGGGGAGCAGATTATGACCAGCAGGATGGCTAACCGTAGCAACTAGACTTGTTTAGGAAACTTTTTGTTTGGGTGCTTTTGGTGTATATGTGGAATCACCCATGTGTTATGTACATTGAATGCACGTTGACTGTAGTTTTTGTATATTTTGTCCTAACTCTAGCAAGAAACACTTGCTTAGGATCCTTTTGTATTTATATTGATCCTTTCAACTTGCTATAGGTGTCCTTGCTTGTTTATATACTTTGAAGCTTACTGCAATGTGCTATAGGTGTATATGTGGAATCACCCATGTTTATATCCTTGCTTAGGATTATTGTTGCATTGCTGATACAAATTTCAATTCCTTCATGTGCAGATTCGTGACCAACTTTATGGTCATTAGGTCACATAAGCATCAATTAGATGCTATGGTTGTCTTATTGTTCAATTATGTGCAGATTTGTTGAAGCTTCAAACTATCGTTACATTTTCAAAATATACATTTTCAAATTATGTGCAGATTTGTTTCCATACTTTATGGTGAAGCTGATATACATAAGATTTTGTATTTTTTAGTTCATATTAGTTTTGATACAGTCAGAGTTAATTGGAGCATAATTCTTGATTGTATATAACATTTTGCGACAAAGAGTAATCTCCATCGTTTCTTTGGCAATTGTGAGAAACAATATAAATGACTAACATTTTTGTTTGGAATACAACAATATAATGTGCACTAGAGGAATACATAAAATTAACTAATAAACTAGAAGGCTACCAAAATAGGGTTGAACCTAGAGAAACAAAAATCCCCTCAACTGAGAATATTGCAACAGCAAAAACTCTCATATTCCTAACCTCCCACAGCTTCCTACAAGAGATGCAAATATCTATTGCATACTACACCAACATAAGTACCTAATTTAAACCAAAAATAAATTACATATACGAATTACATCTTCATATACAATACACACAACTAAATACATGTAAAAAATAACAATGTCATTGCTAGTTTCAATTCTTCTTCCCCTTCCTAAGTTCCCTATCATATAACTCATTTCTGCGTTTAAGCTTCCTCAATTCACCGTGTATTGCATCAATCTCTTCACTAAGTCTCGCCCTCGCTTTCGCTCTTCGGAGTTTGCAATTTTCATAATATAATTTGTCAATGTCGTCTAAAAGCTCCTTAATCACGGTATTTGGCCTCTCTCCGAATTCGTTATCATGCCAAGCGAAGAATCCACACGCCCCATCCTGTGTTCACAAATATGGTCAAGGAACTACTATATGATATAATCCACATTCCATTAATCAATTCTACTACAAATAAAGAAGGGGGCATAGGTCCATGGGAAAAGACCAGCCCAAAATTTCAAGTGCAATGCCAGAATTTATTATCTACTAAAAGGACATTTCATCCAGTCTTTGCCCAAATACTATTACAATTTCAAATAAATTTTTGAATTTCTACAACTAAAACAATATGTCACTGGATTGTGGGTCAGTGCTTTACACAGAGAAAGTGAACCGCATTATTCATAACTTGTGTATGAATAATACGACTTCACAAATTTTTATAGGGAAAATTCCTATTAAATACCTTCTTTATGGTATGTAAGTTTGTGTATTGTTCATATTGACATGTCTATGTCATGTCCACCAATTACTTTTCTATCATATTGCCAATTCTGGAAGCCACAAGTCAACTTTCTAAGAGGAAGTGATTAATTCCTAAAAAAATACGATCTCTAAAAAACTTGCTCACCCTCTAATACTAACTACGAGTTTATGCTTTTAACTAGATGAAAGCATATATTCAATTCATGACAATAACAGAAACTGATCCAACATAAATCTACTTTAAAAGAAACGCCGAAAAAACACACACCTTAGAAACCAGCAAAACAAGAAGCAAGTGATTCATAGTTTTCAGTTGGAAATGCGAGAACAAAGCACTCATAGTAATGCAAGCTTCAATCATTCTACAGAAATGCGACTCGGTTGCAAGGAATCAACAATCATAGCACCTCCGACCTCCGTTGCTTACCTGGTTGTACAATGGGCGGCCGTAGAACCTCCGACCTGGGTTACCGTCTGTCCACGCCGTCCATCTCGACGCCACCATTCTATGATTGCAATACCTCCTCGGAGGTTCATAGTCCTCCTCGCGACTCGGTTGTCAAAGTAGCACCACCCTCCGCCTGCATCTTCCAGTCGACGATGATGCAGATGACGCCATTCAACACCGCCTTTCCTGTCGACGATGGTGGCTTTCCCAGTTCCGACGATGTCCACTCTTTTTTCCCCCAAATCGATTGAACCCTAACATGGTAATTGCTTTCAGCTTCTTATTGCTTTCAATCGTTTAATCCCATTTCATTCCACGTATAGCTGACTCACATATACCCAGCCATGTGTTTTATTGGATCTGACTTAATTTCCCTCATTCAAATTGAAACTGACGGACGTTTGCAAGCTTCTAACCCCACTGTGCTCATTTAACCAATTGAAGACTTAATTTGTATTTAAGGACCATCTCATAGTTCATTGTGTTAGATGTACTTGGACCAATAGTTCATTGGTAAAAACGTACCTTAACCCTTTTGCCAAACGCTGCTGGACTTATTCAAAGCTCCAACTTGGAGCTTTTTTTGCGTTACGGTGACTGGCCCACCACCAATAATCATAGGTTGGTCTAATAAAACACTCAAATCACAGCTTTATTTTACGGTGACTATTTGAGTGTTTTTGCGAAAGGGTAGTCCCTTGAGTGGTCCCCTTCTTTCCTTTTTTTCTTTTTAACAATTTCTATATTTATTCTTTCAATTTTAACTATAAATATAAATATATTTTTAAATAATAAATACATTTATTTTTTTATTTTTCAATTTTAAATATAAATATAAATTTTTATCTTTATTTATTGCGCATAACTAATATGTATAGTAGTACTCAATATGATTCATGCCCTTTTCAGTCATTTTCCATCTTAACTGACTTTTCAAATAACAATTCAAACACTCATCAGTTAAGAAAAAAGCTACTTCTGCAAAAAGTCAAACTGGCAATCCAAACATAAATCATGATCTACAACCTGACTTTTTTCCTACCGGGCTTTTAAAAAGTCAGGTAGCTTTTAAGCCACAGTTTCCTACCGCTAACCCAAACAGGCTCTTTATAGTGCAAAAAAATCAGTGGCTTTGAAGCAGATGACCAGTGAGAAAAAAAGCCCACTTAGCCCTGTTTGGATTGGGCAGTACGTTGGATGGACTTATTTCATTTAGCCAAACGCCACTGGACTTATTCAACGCCCCAATTTGGAGCTTAATGCCCGACGCACTGGTCCCCCTCCATCCCGTGCTCACTCATCATCTTGTTCCTTTCGTTTATTCACTTATTTCAGAATCCCACACTCTCGGTTTTATCGAAACCTCTTCTTGCAATCCTCCTCTTACAAGCTCACCTTCTTCAAACCCATCACATTCGAGATAATCCCTACGAAACTATTGGCAACGCCGCCATCTGCAGCATCAACCTCTTGTCCTCTGCAAGCCGCTGAAGAACTCCCTCCCAAGCTTCAGGAAATTGTCAAGCTTTTCCAGTCCGCGCAGGAACCCAAGGACATGTACGAGCAGCTTTTGTTCTATGCCAAGAATCTCAAACCCCTCGATGCGCAGTTCAAGACGCGGGAGAACAAAGTCGAAGGGTGTGTCTCTCAGGTTTGGGTGAAAGCCTTCCTTGATCAAGACAAGAATGTTATCTACGAAGCCAATTCCGATTCCGTTCTTACTAAGGGGCTCGCCGCCTTGCTCGTTCAAGGGCTTTCGGGTTGACCAGTCGCTGAGGTTGTCCGGATTTCTCCAGATTTTGTTGTGCATCCGGGGCTACGAGTTTGACTCCTTCACGGAATAATGGATTTTTGAATATGTTGAAATTGATGCGAGAAAAAGGTGCTTTTATTGTTTGTAGAAGCTAAAAAGGGTGGTGATGTGAACCCTAAGTCAAATTCCCGGTTGGAAAGTGAAAGTTCGTTGAGAATTCCGGGAAAGGAGATTCTCCGGGCTCAAACGATGGATTGAGTTCGAAATTGATGGTAATAAGTTAGAGTTGGGCAAGAATTCTTCTGGATCTTCTGAATTGAATCTTTGGTATTCGGGAAGCGAGAGGAAAGAGGATCAAAGAAAAGTTGGAGAAGGAACTTAGTCTTCTTGAATTACAAGTTGAAAATGTCTCTTATCAGCATGCAGGTGCAAGAGGAAGTGATGGAGAAACACACTTCAACCTTAAAGTTACATCTAAAGAGTTTGAAGGGAAGAGTTTAATTAAGAGGCATAGGCTCATTTATTACCTTTTGCAAGACGAATTGCAGTCTGGGCTGCATGCTTTGTCAATTGAGGCGAAAACACTATCTGAAGTCAATAAAGGGTGATAATCATTTATGCAGAAAAAAGGGATCATTTTTCCCCCTTTGCTTCGACTACTCTGGCCAATGCTCTCATTTTGTTTATCAATATATATAAAATGTCATCCCTCAAGCTGATCAGAAAATGGCTTATCCATGGCTCCTCTCACATATTACTGTTCATAAGCCAAATTGAAATATCTCGGGCTGCGCGTAAGCTGTTTTCTGTTTGCAATGCCCCGTCCCCGCCCAATTTGAAATTCAAATCAGTCATCCCTTGATATATGCGCAAGTCACGGGATACATCACATGAAAAAACTTTTTGACCAGTGTTTCCCATTTATCTTCCCCGTAAGCTTCTCTCACCATACGCCTCCTCCTTTATCCTCTGCTCCAAACAAATGGCCAGCCATGTTCAGACTTAAAACACTATCCTGAATCTAGGGTGAGAAGCTGTTGCATCCTGTTCCGTTCTCATTTGACCTCTGTTCCAAATAAATGGCCAGCAAGCTATTGTTGTCTTTGCCGTCGCGCTCTACGTCGCTGATTCTTCCATGGCGGATTACGGTCCCAGTTCGAGTTCTAGGTCTTTCCTTATCTCTATACATTAATCTAAAATTTATCATTTCTTTGCTTTTCTTCCACCTTCGATTTCCCCGAACATTTTCAGTTGTTTGTTTTCGGGTATCTGCAAGTTTTCTTCATAATATGTGTTTGTGTGATTTTAGGGACAGCTGTATGTTGAGTTAAATCAAGATGGATAGATCAAGCAATTGCAGCAAGTTTCTTTTGTTTCTCGATTTCTTTCTTAAATCTAAACCATATATTTAGAATCCTTTATTTCTTTATTTTTCGGGGCGTTGTTGATTCCTCACTTCATCTAGGACGCCCTTCCCATTCCTTTTCTTGTAAACCAGTTCTTGTAAAAATAAAAATAAAAATCTAAAATTTTAGATATCTTGTAAATCAGTTCTTTTTCTCCTCCGTTTCTCTGGCGTTTCGAAGTTTTGAGGGGAAAAGACTGCACTTGGCTGTGTATTGGGTTCATCTTTTCCTAACCAATCTTATAACTGGAGAAATGAAAAGATAAAATTTATAATAAGGGAAATGCTCTCACCCTTTTTGCCATTCTTGATATTTTGATTTCTCTGGATCATCGGCCTATTTCTATTTTTCTGGATATGTGAGTATCATTTCCTTCATTTACAGCCCATAAACACTCACCACCTAACAAAGATGGTTCCGAATAGAATAAGCGGTTCTGGTATTAAGAGCACCGGGAAGAAGACGGTGGTTATGATTTCACATTGGGGTTGCTGAGAATAAACATATTTGAGTGGAAGGGGCGTATAGATATTTTTTTAGTGAACTTTGCATCTCAGAAACGGACTTATGAATTGTAGTTTTTGTTTTATAGATGCGTGTCATCCTCGATTCATGTGATTATAAAGGGATACAATCAACTGAAATGAATTGAAGGGATTTAGCATTGTGATCTTGAAGATTATTTTTCTAGCTACCGGATGAAATGTTATTGATATGTTTTTGTTACGTAGATTTTTTGGGGTCTTACAGGGTTGTTGCCTTGATTTTTTGGGGTCTCTTAGGGCTTCGCTTAAGCTTGCTGCTCAAAGCATCATAGCGCATCAGTTGGTCATGTTTGACTGTGAATGTTACTAATTTTGTGAAAATTATTTATCACTATGATGCACCTCAGTGCTGTGCCTTATTTTCATCATAGCGCATCAGCTGGCCCATCATTTGCTTTAGATGTCATGTGGTGGCAAGTGGAGTTACTGCTATTATACAATTTATTTGTAAGCCAAAGTATTGCAAATAATTAGATATCATGTGGTGGCAATCAAGCAAATAGCAGATTTAATGACCACCCTTTTCTTGTGATTTAATTTCATCCCTATTTTATTTTGTAGCATTGCTTGGCTCAACCTCTTGTTTATATCTTTGTAAGTCAATCTTTATACATAACCAATTATATGTTGCATTGTTCATTATTCAGGGTTAAAAGCATGGATGATCTAAAGATTGTTGTGGGTGATAATGGTTATGGCAACAAGAACACAACAAGGAATATTGTGTACAAAGATATTTTGGAGTGTTAATCGATTAGAAGACATTGTTTAATATTGTTGAGATTTCATTTGTAATATGTACTTTAAATTGATTGGAGGATATTGTTATTTCCCATTGTTGATGTTTCATTTCTAATATATAATCATTCATTGATAGTGATGTGTTAATGTTCTTTAAAGCCAAGAAAGTTACATAAATTAAAAAGCAAAATATGTTTGAGTAACGCGTAAAATATTATCATCTCGTGCAACGCACGGGGGAATTAAAAGCTCGTTTCACTAAAAGAGATAGTTAAAAATGCTTGCTGATGTTTCTATAGGATATCTTTATTACAGTGATTTTTAGAAATTTGATTGCTAATAAATTCCCAATGTGCATGAAGGTGAGTTGCAATAATCAATTCACATGAATGCAGAAATCTTTTCAAACTTGGGGGCTCATTTTAAGCTCTCTGATGCGTCATATCTAAAAGCACATTGTCTGGCTTCTGAACTAAAGTAGCGTGAGAATGCTCCATCGTGTTAAGCAAGTAAGGAATTGGATGATGAATATGTTCTGATGCTGTTTTGAACAAATTGAATCATATTGTCATCCATGCGTAAAAATCTGGTGCATGTCTTTTGGGTGAAAGTGAATGTTTTTCTCTATTTTAGTGGAATTGGGTAGAGCAGTTTTCTTGGATAATACTCGTGATAGAAATAGGAGAAATTAATGTATTATTTGTATGCATTTTATTTTATAAACAATTTTATCCATTAAATATATTTAATTAAGGACTTTATTGTTTATTAATTTTTTTAATAATCATTTAACTTTTTCCAAATTAAAATTTTTATTATCCTAATATATCCAACTAATATGTATAGTAGTATTCAATATGATTCATGCCCTTTTCAGTCATTTTCCATCTTAATTGACTTTTCAAATAACATCCAAACACTCATCAATTAAGAAAAAAGCCACTTCTGCAAAAAGCCAAACTGGCAATCCAAACACAAATCACCATTTACAACCTGACTTTTTTCCTACCGAGCTTTTTTTAAAGTCAGATAGCTTTTAAGCCACCGCTCCTACCGCCAACCCAAACAGGCCCATTGTGGTTCAATAGTAAAGGATTATCTTTTTAACGTGGTTGAAAAGAAAAAATAAAATAAAACTAGCTGACATTGATATTTTTGTCTTTGACAACAACAAAAAAGCACTTTTACATGAAAAACCATTGTTTTAGAATTTTTCAGACAAACACCTAGTAACCTGCAAAAAGTGCTTTTATAAACAAAACCATGGTTTTGGCCTTCAAAACCATGGTTTTGGAGAATCTGAAATTTGTGAATTTTTTTAGAGAAATTATTACCTACAACGGACACTTTCCTCTTTCTTCTGTATCATTGTCCTCTTTCCCTTGTCTCTCACTCTATTTTCTTCAAAAACCAAAGCTTCAACAGTTGCTCAAGGCTTGCTGGTCGATTAGAGTGTTCGGCGTTGTTGTCTTCGGCTCCAGATTGTGACAACGTGGTTGTCTTCAGTGGATTCGGAGAAGGTGGTGGTTGGTGATGGTTAGAACACTATTTTTTCTTCTAAAATCTTGAAGTCGTCCTTGTTGCTATTTCACTGTTCAAACTCTCGGAAGTCAACAGTGTTGTTGGCGTGGTTGGCTTCGGCGGATCTGGAGAAGGTAGTGGTTGGTGGTAGTTTGTGTTTCTCTTTTTTCTTCTCTTCCAAAGCTTGAAGGCGTGCTTATCCCCATTTCGGCGGATCCAGTGTTTGTGGTGGCTGGTGGTGGTTTGTCGAAGATCAGAGAAGGTCGACGGTGTAGTGAGGTAAAAAACTAACTTTGATCATCAAAACATTGACGTTGACCGTTAACTTTTTAATGAAAATGGGCAACATTGCTACATTCTGAAACTTCCTGAGCAACATTGAGACAAAAAAAACTTCTAGGGCAACATTGCTCTTCAATGAAAACTTCTAGGGCAAATTTGTTACTTAACTCATTCCTGTGCAATAAAATGAGTAAGGATAAGGTGAAAGCTTGTTGGGATAAAAAGAGCACAAAAGTGTTCAATGACTTGTGCTTAAAGCAAGTACAAAAAGGAACAAGGAAATGTACAAGCTTCTCAAATAATGGATGTAAAGATATTTCTAATGCCTTTATTGCAATTACTAGGAAAGCGTATGATAAGGGCTAGTTTAAAAACAAATATGATACCCTACGAAGGGAGTGGCAAGTGTGGGATAGGTTGCTTCATGAAACAGGCATTGGATAGGATAATGATAAGAAAACTATTATGGTCGATGATGATTGGTAGGAGAAGAAGATAGAGGTAAGTAATTAACTTAGGTGATGTTACATTGTTATTTCGCATTATCGTGGTTCTATATATTATGTAATATATTTGGTGATAGAGTACAGGAAGTTCAAGGTTATGAAAAATTCAAAAATAAGCACTATTTCGCGGACGTCTATCTGGGGGGCGTTGTAGGAAAACTTACGGCGTCTAATTCTTATAATTAGACGCCGTAAGTTAAGACTTAAGGCGTCCTATTTTCAAACTTAGACGCCTTAAGTATGGCACAAATGCCCTTTAAAGCGTAACTTACGGCGTCTAATTCTGATAATTAGACGCCTTAAATTCAACTTACAGCGTCTAAGTATCAGAATTAGACGCCGTAAGTGTTTTTTTAAAAAAAACAAAAAATTCTTCGTATATTCACTGTCCACAATCCTTTACAAAAACCTTCTTACATATCAACAAGTAACAATCATTTCTTACATATCAGCAAGCAACAATCACCAAAATGTGATAAAATAAACAACATCTATGTAAAAGGTTAGCTTAGCTAACCTTAAATTTTTTTGAAAGTGTAACAACAAAGTGTAAGACAAAAATAGAGTTGGACATAACTAAAGTACCACATGCATGTATATATAACAAGAGATAGCAAAGTAGTAACAACAAAGTGTAAGTGGCTAACTTCAAATCATCTTAACCAATTTGCTCTAACTAATTCAAGTGGTAACTACTACAACTTCTATGTACAACAATCACCACAAAATTTCAGAAAGTTGTCTAGCTACCTCCTACTACTAATTAAGCAATATAAAGACTAACTTCATTCATCTATGTGTTGAAGATGTCCAGCCAACAGGTTTCGAATCAAATCGGTATCTTCCTCTGAGTAGGCATCCTCAATACCAAAAATCTGTAAAATGGAAAACAAGGTATACGATAAATCAATCAAGTGAATGCATTAATTAAACAACTAAAGTACAACTTCAAAAAATATTATCATTTAAGAATGAAGGAGCAATCACCTCATCAAAATCTGAAGTAAGTCCGCTCTGAATGACATAATTCATGTAGAGCATAACATAGTATCCACATTCAAGGAAAAATGAAATGAAAAAGACTCGGAAACAAATTAGAAACATTTCTCCTATAATCTGGATTTCTACCAAATGATTCTTTCAACATCTACATATGACCAAAAGTCAAACATATTCACCATCAACACACATGCCTGACAGTAGTAATGACGGATAGTTTAAGTTCATGATATGCTAAAGCGTTAGAAATAAATAATAGTCCATGAACAAGCCAAAGCCAGATGAGAGAGCCATCTCATTAGATGCCTAGATTCTCACTCAAGTTCTGTATTCACAGCACAAACATAGACATCAATTCAAAGGGTAGTATGATGAATTCTACTCAACGAGCACCTTTTTCCCCCTACATGTGCACAAGAACATCCTCATAGTTCTGAACACATGACTTGAGAGGACTGAGTTCTAAGTATTCTATAGTACTTGATTCTTCACAGATAAACATATAAAAAGACGCATGCTTAAATATCATCAAAGTCCAATAAAAAGTATGATTTATTATAATCAAAAGGCGCCTCTTTCCAATTGCAGGCACACCCCTTAAATGCATGTGCAGATTAGAAACCTTACTTTGGTAAATAAATAATAATAGAACCCAATTCCCTTAATGTTAGTAGAAATAAATTTCCATAATGCCTTTAACAAATGCTACAGGTGCCAAAATAAATAAGCTAGGAGATTAAGATGTAATTCTATATCCTAAGACTAACGACTAATTATTCTTTTAAAAAAGAAATTTATGGAAAAACGATACAAATTTGAAGTCCCACCTTTGTACCAGATGAAGTAGAAGGTCCAACAGCCCCCACTGCCTGCCGAGCAAAACCGTGCCCATGCATCTCTTTATGCAGCTTAGAAGCCTTGAGAAACAGGTGTCAGTAATTGCACTGGTTAAAATTTATTATCAAATAATAGAGTATTTGATGTGAAAAATAAGTTGGTACGTAAAGCACTTGATGAATTAAAATTTCAGCAGAATCTTGTGTTTAACAATCTCTTGTGGTCATCTAAATATTTCTGGCTAAATTCTCCCCAGGACAGACTCAGGTGAAAACCCAATCAATAAAAAAAATGAAGCAAGTGGTAACCATCTCTATATCACAAGATAAATGGCAATGCCCAATTGCAACAACTGAATAACAAAAAGCCAAAAAGTTATGAGAAAGAACATACCTTCGTGGCCATTTCCAAGGACTTGCCATAAAGTACACTACTCTCAATAAATTAGCTTATTTTACTCTGCAGATTGAAGATAGAGACAAAGAGAATCAGAGAGGCAATAATTCCTGAACACTAGAATTATTTATTTCACTTTAGTACACTACTCTCAATAAATCAGCTTATTTTACTCTGCAGATTGATTGCAAACTGATATTTCACCGCTAAAGCTTAATTTAAAAGAAAATGATATATCAGTTTGCAATCAATTTGCAGAGTAATAAAGAAATAACAAAGGGAAGTCTTCATTCACCAAAAGAATCAATAACGAGAACTTCATCACAAGTAGGTTCATTAAACTCTTCTTCATGGAATACATAATATGAAGAAAGCCTAAAATGCTAAATTTGTTGGTTGCATATGCAGAAGTTGATTGAGAAACACCCACAGGTTGAACTTGTTCTACCACAAGTTGAGACATACCAACAACAAACTTTTTAAAGGTTGCATATGCCCAAGTATAAATATATATGTATATAACTTTACAAGGCATAACATGTTAAGCTCAACATATATGTATCTACATACACATATATGTATATATATGTATGTATTGTATGTATGTATGTATGTATTGTATATATATATATATATGAACAACAATAGTTAAACAAAGAACATGCTTGAGAAATAATTTGAAGCTGTGTGTGTGTCAATAAAAGAAAAATATGAAAAGCCCCACAATTCTAAAATTAAAAGGCACAAGGCTATGGAAATGGCAGAGATGAAAGTACCCTGCCAACAGGAGCCCCAATTTAATGATAACCGAATCCAGTAAGACACTTTGCTTACACAGATGCACAGAACAAAACGTCTCCAAGCCTTACTGCCTTAGTTCTCCAAGATGAATAAATTAGAAGTTTTAGGAATACATATCAAGAAGGAAGAATGCTCCAAGAATGGCTTTGTGACTCATAAATATTGTTCAAGTCAATAAGGCGCCTTTTAAATTAAACTGCATTGAGTAAACTACAATTTTGATGATGAAAAATTATTCTAGAAGCTAAATATCCTACATAAAACCCATGAGTTCCAAAAAAACACATAAAATGAAGAACATATGTACCTCAGAAAGAATTCCACCACCACAACCTACATCAACAATTTTAAGTCCTTCAAGAGGCAGAGCACTACAAGGGTCCTTCCTGAGACAAGGAAAACCTATGATCATCCTTGTAGTTTAAGGCTTTAGAAACTAAAATACATTACACACCAAGCATTTTCCACAAAAGTGACTTAAAGAATAAACCAAATTATAAAAAGTTCATCAAATCACATGGTTGCTTACTTAAAAGTATTACTGAATAACTGAAACCATTATTACACATGGCCATGATAATAATAAAAGTAAGGAATTTACATGTTTTCATGCTTACCTACAGCAATAATGGCACAAATAAACATGCAAACCAATGCAAATATACAGAATTAATGATTAAAGCTACCATTATCTTGTTCCTTCTTGGTATTTCTGTGGTGGGTTTGGGCACAGATCCAAAACCTATAAGTTACATATGTACCAAAGCATATTAATATACTTTAATTACTTAATCTCCGAATCCCCAAACTCTGAACATTATAATTAACTCTTAAACTTTTCTTTCTTGGCCAAACTATACTGCCCAAATAGGGATGAAAGGAAAAAAATCACAATTTTATGTTTTATCATTCTAAATGCAACCATGCGCTCAAAATAATGAGCTTTTCCTTCAAACTAAGATCATAGCACTGTACAAGACCTATAAAAATCCCTTAAATATGGCTTGGCTAAAACAGGGATAAAAACACAATACATTTTTAATTTAAGTTCCACGATTACCAAATACTCCATGGAGACTTCTAATCACTTTATATGTACTCACACATGTATAAGTCGTTCAAATTCTTTGTGCAGCCCTTCAAAACTTCAAATTCTAATCTCCAATTCAGGTTCCATGAATCATTTTCCCATTTACAACTCTTCTCAAACCATCAATTTGTGTTCATTCTAAAACAAAGCATGGTGCTGAACAACAGGAAATAATCAATTTCCAATCCCAATTGTCAAGCTGATTCGGTAATAGTGACTAGCAAACATAGATATAAATATTGGTTCAAGTCCAATTCATAGAACAACACACACGGCTATCAATCCCTCTTATTGTCTTAATTAAGGCCCATATGCGTTCTCTCCTCTCAACTCTCAATGAAACATGAAGCCGTCACACTCAAGGGTACCAGGGACGTGATTTAAAACAAATAAAAAAGAATAGAGCAGAACTCATATACACAGCACAATATTCCAATCTGCGTTTTGTTATGCTCTTATCAACCATCCCTGATTTTGTCGCTGCCCCCTTCACTTAATAAATCTTCAATTCCAAACAATATTCCAAACCCTAGATTAGTGTCGGCGAGCCTCAGATCAGATCGGAGAGATAGAGGGGAGCAGATTTATGGAAGAGACTCACCTAGATTTCCAGCGGCTGATCTGCAGTGACGCGACGACAAGACGAGCTCGAGGCGCGACGGCAGGCAAGACAAGCTCGAGGGGCGACGGCAAGCAAGACAAGCTCGCGGGACACCTAAATTTTTAAATTCCCAAAAGAAGAATTGACCCAATTTTATTAAACTATTGCGGCCACTCGAACACATCCATGGGCCCCATGATCCATGACACTCCCAACTAATATAATGCCTAAATATGATCTGGAAAAAGGTTTTGGAGATAGTGATGAAGTCTTAGAGGGAAGAACTGGCTTAAGTGGGGACATTAATTCATTCACTTTCAATAGTGCTTCTAGATGTAGTGGAGGCAACACTAAGAAAGGGAAAGGAAGCATTAGTCGAGACAAAACAAGTAGTAGTTGCAGAACAACTAGCTCATTGTGGGTGAGGAAGAAGGGTGATGGCTTGAAAAAGAAAATTCCTTCCTCAGCGAAAATAGCTGATGCCTTAAGTAGGATAGCTAATACGACTGATATTGATGCAGAACGTTTGGATAGGATGGTAGCAGAAGCACATGCTGAGAGGATAGCCGCTGAAGTACGTGCTTATGAGATATCAATAGCGGGAGTAATGAGTCACCTTAATCAAGTTGAAGAAGTTGTCTCTGATAAAGAATTTTATGCACGATGTGTACACTTCCTTGCAAACCACCCACCTACAAAGGAAATGTATGCAACTATATTAAGGGAATGAGAGAGCATCTTCTTGTGTTTTTGAGGCATGAATGTTCTTGAGATAAATGAATTGTTTTAGAAATGATATAACTATCAACGAACAAGTATTTTAGAATTATGTTATTATGTAGGGAGTGACTACTATATATGGCTTGAGCAACTACTCTGAATGACTATTTTTATGTTATTGCTTTACCATTCTTTAATATGTGTGCATATTTTGACTATTTAATTGTGGACATTACAATTACTAAATTTAATGTATATGTGTAAGGTATTTGCAAGTATGGACAATGAATATAAAATGATTGCAGAGCATGAGAAACAACGGTCAAATAGGGTTCGAAAAGTTGCGGCTTATGTTGGTGGATATGCTAGTCTATATTTGTGTAAAGAATCGTGACACTCCAATGATTATATGGGTGCTTTATGGGTTTATGATATTGTAGAGGGAAATTCTATTCGTTGTTATGAAATGTTTAGAATGAAACTTCTTGTGTTTCAACAACTTCGCTTTGAATTGCAATGACATGGGTCGAGGGAAACTAGAAAAATGGGTATACATGAAATGGTTGCAATTTTTCTGAACACCATTGGACATGCGGTTGGGAGTAGGCTGCAACAAGAAAGATTTCAGCGCTCGGGAAAAACAATTCATAGGGTTATTCATGTTGTCTTAAAGGCATGTTGTAGTCTTGGAATGTCCAACATCAAACCACAAGATCCATTATTTGAGAACATTCACTCAAATATACACCTCAATAATCGATATTGGCCTTTCTTTAAAATGCTATTGGAGTAATTGATGGCACACATATTTCATGCTGGGTCAAATCAAGAGAAAAAACAAAATATTAGAAGAAAAGGATTTATATTGCAAAATGTTATGGTGGTTTGTGATTGAGACATGTGCTTTACTTTTGTGTTGGCTGGATGAGAAGTTACAACACATTATTCTCACATATTTGATCATGCCCTCACAACTCCTTCCATGAATTTTACCCATCCACTTAAAGGTATGTTTATAATTCCTACAATTTTATTATTTATAACTATCAAAACATGTATTGACATATATTAATCACATTTTTTCATACAAATAAATATTATTTGACGGATGCTAGGTATCCAATACCGATTGGATACCTTGGGCTGTACAAATCCGAGTGTTACCATCTCCCTTCAGAGATCATCTAGATTTAAAAATGACAATGAGACCTTCAATTACTTGCATTCAAGTCTTAGGTCCACAATAGAAAGAACTTTTGGGGTTTGGAAGAACAAATTTGAAATCTTACAGAGAATACGTAGCTACAGCTTTCCAACATAGGTTAAAATTGGTTGTGCTACCATGACTATACCCAATTTCATTAAAATACAATCTTATCCTTTATATGCAATTATAACATAAGCTAATGTTCCTTTTAATAAATTTGACAATGAAAAAACTATTCTAATAACAATATTTAAATACTATTACCTCCGGTCTTAATTATAGGAACACTTTTGTAGTGCAACTTACACTACAAAAGTGTTCCTATAATTAGGACCGGAGGGAGTATCATTTTATCAAAATCATTTTTTTCACAGAATTCATTCTGAAAAAACATTTTTACAATTTTTTCTCAAAAAACTAATCCAAACGGGGCTGTAGTAGAAGAAACTATATTCGCTTGAGTACAAAAGTTCGCGTGGAATTTGATGGTATTAAATAATTATTATAAAAAATTAAATAACCACATGCAACCCCACCTCAACACTACAAGTACAAGTTCATCATGATTCAAATATTGGCTAACCACTAGCATTAATCATCCCTTAGAAGCCCCTACCCCACCCAACACTATTGTCTGAAGAGTTCATACATTGGTGAGTGATGACAATTAATTTTGACCTAATTTTCTTCGGTTTGACAGCTCTCATGCTTTGGGGTCCATGATTTTTAGTTTCAGTGTTTGAAAATTGTGAGACTAAGATCACTCTACTTGTAATATCAAACAATTCAGACCAGAATCATAAAGCAGGAAAGAAACATGATAAGACGTTTCCAGCAAAAAAAATCATGTCATCATGCAAGCAAGACAACACTGATCCTTCGGCTTCATGACAAGACCATGCAGGGTTCAAGAAATTTCTAATCCAGTATCAGACTAATTATTCTGAAGCGATTTTTTCAATGGAATGACTTACAGTGAAAGATTTTTCTGTGATGCTGCTGTCAAAACACGATCCGTGGCCTACCAATTGACAGAGGAACGACGACGTCGATCATGGCGGCTGCTTCTGGAGAGATTGAAATAATGCCAACACAATAATGTCGCTGCAATGGTTTTTATGGAAACCCCTAGAAAATGAAGACGACAAAAAATGTAATGTGTTTTCGGTAATATCATTGTCATTTTCCCACCCGGATCGTCTTCTTCTTCAGCGACACGAATCTGGTGTCCATATTTGGCGCCAGAAAGTCACCTCCAACTGTTGCTGAGTTTGGAAGCTATAGGAAAATTAGGATGATTAGGCTTTGCTAACTGAGATCAATCAATCAATCAACTTATTTATCAAACTTTTATACCTTTCTGAAACAACCCATGGAGGTGGAATATTAATGACATTACTTTAAATCAGGACTGTTTGGTCTAGAACTCCATAGGTGGAGCAGGCTAGTTCTACCTAAATGACAATGAGAGGACTCTAACTTTTTTTTTTTTGGATAAGTACGGTGTCTCTTCACTTTGCATTTAGAGTTTAGACCTTTTAATTAAATTCAAATTGTTAAAACTAAAGGATGGGACCAACATGATGTTTTTTTAAACTGTCGCCCCTTATTTCTGGCATACTTACCTGACCTGATGATTCTTTGTGGCGGCGGCCGTAATACGAGTGGCTCTCTGTATTTGACCTAAGGTTAGGATTTGTTGATGTAGTGTTATTTGAGTTTAGAGTTTTGTTGTTTGGATTTTGGCTTTTTATGTGATGTGTCTTTTATTTTAGACCTATTATTTATTTAAATTTTGGTTTATATTAATTAATATTTTTCTTTTGGGGAAAAAACTAGTACAAGCTACAATACAGTTGTGACAATTAATTTTAATCAAGCGTTATTAGGGCTACGAATTTGTGTTTACCAAAAAGAAATACAAGACTATGATCACACTCCTTCTAATAATATAAAATAGTAAAAAAAATGAGCAAATAAAATATTTATGAAAAGGGAGATTTTGATAGAAATTAAATTTAATTAAATAAGGAAAACATAAATAAATGACAAATTATTTAACATATAAACTATAAAAAGAAATAGAGGTAACTAACTACAAATAAATCTATTATCCTCAACCTTCCTCATCCATGCATTTGATTAATTAATCTGATTAATTAATTTGAAATTTATGGTCAATATATCATCAATCCAATTTCAAATTTGCAATTCTAAATCACAATTCAGCTGAAACATTTCTTTGTTTTTGTAGCCAGCTGAAACATTTCTAAATTGATATTCAACTATTAAAAACAGAAATCATGAAATCTGACCAACTCTAACTTGCTGTAGTTTATGTTTCCTGTTTTATCTTATGTAACAAAACAAAACAAAAAATCATTTAAGCAATGTTTTTGCTTAAATGAATTTTGATAAGTGTGGGTCCATCATAAACATACTTCAAAAATCACATGTATGTAACCAAAAAAATTGGATGGGCCTAACAGGGGCTAAATAAATAAGGACTTTGTTCTTAATAACCTACTGGGCCCCATATGTCTTGAGGAGATATGTTTTTTTTTTTTTTTTTTTTTGGTGAAAAGAGAATTCATTATTGTACCAAAAAAAAAACAAAGAATTCATTACTAAAAAATGGTGAATAAAAGGGCAGCCCTAATTAGTGTATGTTTGAGTTAGCGTTAGGGGTGGAAATAAGTCATAAATTGCTGTCGGGGGCTGATACTGATTGTTAAAAAGCAAGTTAAATTAAAAAGTAGAAAGGGCAAGCGCATTTTGTTTAATGTATGATAAGGCCTAAACCTCCCAATAAGCCTTTCAGGCATGTTAAAAGAGATTTTTTTTTTGCTATGACTGTTAAGAGAGGTTGTACTTTATCACAGAGACAGAGAGAGAGAGAGAGAGAGAGAGAGAGAGAGAGAGAGAGAGAGAGAGAGAGAGAGAGAGAGAGAGAGAGAGAGAGAGAGAGAGAGAGAGAGAGAGAGAGATTGTATGTGCGTGAGTGTACTTTTCAACCCTCATCCCCAAATTTCTTATCAGTGGGCTTTTTTGTCCAACAACAACGAAAGTGGTCCTCTTGGAATAAATCTTATTCTCTAGTTTACATTTAGAAATCATTTTTAATTAATTCATCAAACTAAATAAATTAAATTAAAATAACTTGAAATTTTTAAAATTACCCGTATTTTCAAAAAGATACCCTTAATTAAATGCAAAACAAAAACAAAAAACTGACACGATTGTACTCATCTTTTTGAATCCCTTTTTCCACCATGATTTTTTGACAATATTCATATCGATGACACTATTGGAATATAAGTTGCTTCGTAAAGTTTACGTAATGACTTATGAATAAGAACATAAAAATATACTTTCAGTTATAAAAAATATACTAGTAGTCACAAGCAGTGACATCAGAGGTTAAGTTAGCACTAGGCTCTTTCACAATTGACATGTGTAGTTTCCGTTTCTTGATATAGTTTTATAGCTGTTTGCTTAAATTAAACAAAAAAGAAGAAGATATTTTTAGCCTAGAATTAATTTCTATTGAAAACATATCAATCTTATTCATTATGCAAACATGCATCTTTAACAAGCTCTGCGTGCTCGCAAAGGAAAAATAGCGTAACAAGCCACATCAGCTCGGGCCTCTTTATTGCAAAACAGTAGGCGATTGTTAAGGGTGAAGCACTGGCCAGCTCCAACTGTTTCCACCCTTGGTTAGTGTTTAAGAAACATGTTTACGTAAGTTGAGACAAAACTCATCATACATACTTACTTCGTACACTGTAAATCAAGTTGGAAAAGAGTTTCTATCGTCAACTCAAATAGGCACTTACAAGATTGTTATGCTTAGCCGTGGAGTGAAACAAATTAGATCCAAACCAAAAAAAGGAAGGGGGGAAAAAAACTCTTCCTCTAGTCTTTAAATATTGTAAGATCTGATTAACTAATTTGATTATATTAACATTCAGTCTTAAAGTATAATCATAAAATAAATTTTACCGCAACCAAGATCCCAAAATATCTTTTTAGTATCACCCCACTATCGAGCACCCCATCACCCTAAACTATTATTTTTATTAGCACCCAGAATCTCTTAAAGCATCTAGTGCAATTTTATCCTAAAGTATTTTTCAGTAGCAACAAGCTCATTAAAAATAGAATACTGAGAGTTTCACGAAAAATATTTTATGACTGAATGTTATTAAGAAAATACAAGAGGGTGCGAGATGCGATAAAAAAGAAAAAAAGAATACTTTAACAATCTAAAAACTACTTTGGAATAATAGGTGCTAATGAAAAAAAAATATTGAAAAGGATGCAAAAACCCTTAACAATCTAAACTTCAAAAAGGATTATTGCATTGATTGAATGGGAATAAAAATCACTTGAAATGAATATCTTTATTAATAAAAATTTATAAAAGGATGCAAGGCAGATAATATTAGACTGATATGATAAGACTCAAGCTCCATTCCTTACAAGGTACAATGAATCCTAACCAATTACCCCCCCCCCCCCAAAAAAAAAAAAAAACATGTACCTTTTCTTAGTCATGTGATATGCTCAAAACCAACCAATTATACAATGAAGGACACTCATTGGATGAATAAAAACAAGGGTTTGAGTTTTGTGAATGAAATACCCCCTTCAGTCATAATTATAAGATAATATTTGGAGGTTCATTTTTGTCCTAACAATATTATAATTTTTTTATCAATTTTTTCCTAAATTATCCTTATTGGTACTTTTTCAATAATAAGTAAAAACAATAATAATTTAATAATGCATTTATATGTTCTATAAATAAATAATGTTTTCAACTCATTAATATCACATACACCTCAATTCTAATTATTTTGAGCAATTTTTGTTATATTTTTCTCATAACACCCCGACCTACTAATACTTCCTCCACCATAATTAATTTAATAACACGCTTATATTTTATTAAGTGAGAAATTCTAGTTATGAGGACAATTTTTTTTGGGTGATAAAAGGGCAATTATTAGGGTTGTCAATTTGTTATAATAACATCCTATATATATTCTATCAATTGAGATACATGATACAAAGTTTTTTTTAAAACAAAAAAGTGTGTACGCATAAAAATACAAGTATTCAAGTTAAGTGGGAGAAAACAACAGACTGGACTTGGAACTTTTTAAAGAAACATTAAAAAAGCCGTGCGCAGGGTTACAATTCAACAAATTTGTCGTTGATGTCATTTTAAATTCTAAGTAAGGGTTTTTTAAGAAAATTAAAAAAAAAAAAACTAATTTAACTTCTCTCCTTAATATCCCCAAATTCTGGTAATTACGTCCTATAATTAGGACCGGAGGGAGTAGATTATATTGAAACCCTTTTTTCTATTTAGATTCAATAATATTTAAATTTGAATCAGATAATAATATTGATTACTATTGGTAAAAAAGAAATATTGAGTACTAAATAACTATAGGAAAAAGCTTTTTTTTATCATAATGCTGTTGACTTTCAAATTTTTAAAGCTTCTCCTTTAAAGGAATTATCCCTTGCTCCTTTTCACTTTGCTCAAAAAGATTCTGAAAAAAGAAAAATAGACCAACCCACTTCAAAAAAGACCATCAGTGATTATCCCCTCTTCATCAGTTAAATTATTATTTTTTAACTTCACAATGAGTTAGAAATTTCGGATTTGGCTTCTCTCCTTTTCTTTTCTGGTTCGCTCACATCCTTTATCTCTTTATGACCATTGGATCAAGATCTAATGGTCCATATTTAATGCTTATTAATAATTTTTTTTCCTCTTATAAAAGGAATGAGAGAAGCCAAGTCCAGGAATTTCACATCATTCGTTTCAGCCTTCTCAACTTTGCATAGTTAATAAGCTTATATTATAGAAAGAGAACATGACACTTGACGACCAAAATCAATTTCTATTTCAAAGACTATAGAAATAAGTAGCTGTTGTGGTTGTTATTTTAAGAAGTTATTGCCACACTTCTTTAAAAAAATCAGAAAGATGTTTTAATTTTTTAATTATAAATACAAAAAATCTTTATAACATTTGAAAAAACTAGTTATAATTTTTTTAAAAAACAAATAAGTACTAGTTTGAATAAGTATTAGCAATAATTAGGTTGAACTCCTAAAATATTAATAAATATAAAATATGATTATTTTAATAAATCTTAGAAATAATTTCGACCCTATAACCGTCATTAGAGTACATTATGCACTATTAATTGTCATTTTATGTTATGAAGACATGATTAGATTAAGGGAAAATCACTTTAGGCGCCCTTTTAACATAAAAAAAAAACGAAAAAAACCCAAGATTCTGACAATCCCAAAAAAGGCCCTAGGGCCTTTTCTGGGATTTTTCAGAATATTACGTGAGTTGTTAACGGGACTGATATATTGTTAACGGGTAGGTCATTAACAACTAAATCAGTACCATTAACAACTATTTATTAACAACTAAATCAGCCACGTTAACAACTATATCAGTACCCCGTTAACAACTATATCAGTCCCATTAACAACTCACGTAAATTCTGACAATCCCAGATTGTCAGAATCTTAGGGCCTTTTTTGGGATTTTTTCTGTAAAAAGGCCCTGATATGAATTTTCCCTTAGATTAATAACTTGATACAGATTTTTCAACAAAAGGGGTGGGAGTGTGGGGTGGGGGAATTTTTTTTTTTTTTTTTTTGAAATTGCAAGTGCTACATGAATAAAATTAATTTCGGAAAATCTCAGAAAAAAAATATATTTTAAAAAAGGGGAAAAGACAAATAAATGAGTTCAATATCACAAATCTGAAATCAGACCTGTTGAAGAAACCTGCAATTTGCAAATGTTTCCAAATCACAAATTTCAGTATACATATAGACAAATTTGAGTTCTTCAAATGTTGTCAAAGGCAGATTGATTATTTAGAAATATTTACAAATATCTTATTCGTCCCACATGTCTGACTTTAGATTTATGATATTAGACTCTACTATTTGTCTTTTCTCTATTTTACACATATTTTTTTGGGATTTTACCAAATTTCATCAAAAATAAAATAAATGAAAAAGAAGGTTCGCGCAATATTATCAACTATTAAGAGAATCAGATAGTAATATTTTTGCTTAAAATAAAGTATAATGTAGAGTTATTCAAACGCATTGGGGAGTTAGTTTCATCTACCCAACAAAGCCAACGCCTCCACCCAAAAAAAAAAAATCTTATGATTTTCATGCAGAATTGAAAGCCAAATCTAGAGCAAAAGAGATAGAGGAATCATAGATTCATAGTAATAGATCCTCAATCACTCCACAGAGGAATCGAAGATTCATTATTCATAGTAATTGATCCAAAACATACAACACAGTGATACACACACAATACAGAAAACAGGAGAAAGTAAACTATGTGCCAATCATAAAAGCTCGAATACACTCGAATTTCAAACCTGCCACACCACTATCACACCCCAATTATTCTCACACACAATAAAACTCAGCTCAACTAAAATACAAAGCAGAGCAGAGCAGAGTATCAGGAAAAAGACACCAGAAACAATCAACCCACCTCTCAATTACAAACCTAGAAACTAGAATAGCTTGTCATTTTCCACCATCAGCATGTAAAAACAAAGCACCCTTTTACCACGAATGGTGGTGCATTTGAGGGAGAGAGAGATAGAGAGAAAGTGAGAGGGTCCCAGCACAGACTCATGATGATAAATCACGCACCACCATCTTCAAGCACTCCTCCAACATGTGAAACTTTTTTTGGTGCTTTAAGAATTTTGATGCCAGCATGATATGTGCGTGCTAGCTTGAAAAAGAGGACAACAAAAGCATAACAACAAGAGTGAATAAAGGAGGGTGGAAAGTGGGACCCCAGTTACCTAACGCGCATGCATTCAACCAAGAGGAAAGTTCAACAATTGAGGGGGAAAAAAGTGTCCTCATTTACAGCATATAGCCCACCACCACCTCCTTCTCCAATCCCTTCAATCTGTGGCCTTTGATCTTTCACCCTCTGAAAAGATAAAACACAATAATTCTGGTCCATACGACCAATCCTCTCATTTTCTCTGCAATCCCAGAGGCAAAATACAGTAATAGATACCACTGTTTGTGTTCACCAGCTAATATAAACAAAACCTCGAGAAAGAGGATTATAGAATAAAATAAAGAAAAAGGAGCATGCTGATTCAAGCTTTAAGCATTCTAGTCTCGTTCAGCCAACAGTTAAATATCTTTCAATCCAAATCCAAGAGTACCAGTTTGGGACATCAAGGACTTCAAGTATTCAATGGTTCCATCAATGACTGACAGGGGCTCCTTTCCCTTTGCTCTGGGAACCAAGTTCTCAAGAACTCTCAATGATTCACGGATCTTCTCCTTTTTAAACTGAATATCACCCATCATTGAATTCTCTTCTCCCCTAGTTTGCTGAGCAGAATACACTTGGCCGGTGGAACACTTTGATTCTGCATCACTGGTGCAGTCACAGGACTCGTTTAGTCTTACTGAAATAGCACTGTTGATTGGTGATGATCTCTCGAACCCATCATCATTTAACTTCTGCTTTTTTTTTGGTCGGTCCGAGCTTGCAACCTCCTCCTTCGTATTCTCAAATTGGTCTTGCATCACATAAGGTCTTTTAGTTGCAAGCGGAGAGCAACCTGTACTTGCAACCTCATCATCATCACTATGATCATCAACATCTTCATCTGAGTAAAGCAAGGCATTAATTTCTTCTGTGTCTTCATGCAGTTCACTCTCCTCATCATTCATATGATTTTCATTAGAGTGTTCTGGTAAACAGTATTTCATAGGATAATTCTCATCTGTACTAGCTGCCTGTCCCATCCTAATTTCATCAGACGCTGGAACAAATTTAGTGGGAGCAACATTTGGACTTTGAACAACGGGGAAAATTGGACTGTAGAACAGCCTCATCTTATCACCAGATTGGTCAAAAATAAGAAGTTTTTTCTGCAGAGATGCAGGATTCTCATGTCGCATGGCCCCTCCAATATCTCTTTCTTTCAAACATTGTTCTGAAACTGCTTGGATATCTCCAGACTGGTGACGATTGGGATACCGTAGGAATCCTCGCAATTCCCCTGTTTGCTCAGTCCCAAGATTCGAGAAACCAGGAAAAGTGAATCCAGGAAAAGCTGTGTGTCCAGTAAGGTTGAACGTGCTAGTATTTAGGTCTGCTGGAAGGCCACATAACCTAGGCTCCCGCAATGTGCGGGAGCAGTTTAAATAAGGTGCTTGCCAAGCCACATTCGGTGGACAACGCCAGGAGCTGTCAGCCTTAACCATCCAGCAAAAAAATGACCTACAATACAATAAAAATGATCACTCAATATAAGACGAGAGGCTTTCAGCCATAAAAATTCAAAAGATCATTAAAAAAACTGCATACCAGGCGACTTTATGGTGTTCTGAAAGGGATCTTCTTTAATTTGCACTTCTGAGGTACAAAGGATTAAAAAGGAAAACCAAAAACTCCAGCTTAAAGGAAAGAAATGCGGAATTGAATCAATCAAACTACGTGACAGGCTTAAGCAAATGACGGAAGTACTCAGCCTGCATGTCAGAACATAACATTGATGAGTTCTTTAAAGTATCTTATAACTGATGATAGAAGCTACAGAATATTCAATGGTTCATCAAAACCAAGCTTTTCACACAACAAACATAAAGGAAAATTTTCATCAAATAACCAGCTTCTTAACCATGAATACAGCTAAAGAAAACTGCAATAGAATTAGAAAAACAGTAACAATAACAGATCACTAACCTGACAATCGTGCAATGGTTGAAAGCATGCTATCACTCTAACAATGATTGCTGGTTCACCTTCAATGCCATTCTCATGTTTTAGTGCCCGAAATCTTGTTTGGCTTGCCGCTTGGCACACCATAACGTCTTTTGATTCTTGCCTCACTACTCAATCAGTATGTTTACACCAAAAATATACCCAACAAAATAGAATAAAGAAGGTACCAAGTAATATGAAATTATGAATAAATAAACCCAGCTAGAAAAGGGAAGAAACTGACAAGGACACGCCAAAGACACACTACTGAACCTTCTTCACTTCCTATCCTTCAACCAATTCTATACTTATCAGAAGAAATGATGATACAGCAGTTGGCTTCCATAGGTAGTGGTTTAGAAAAAGGGATTAAAGGTAACCGAGCGGATGACTTATTGGAATATTACTCTACAGAATAACCTTACAATACACGTTCAAGCGGACGACTTTGCGAAATACATCAACAGAGAGGCCCATCCAACGCATGCTGACAAAGCTGTCCAGAATTACTTGGAGACTCTAGCAGATGTTATGCCCACATAACTAACATCCCTGAACAAGATTATATCATAAAGTAAATGCCATAACTTTATTTGGACATGTCATAAATTCATATTATGCAATATCATATCCTAAAGAAGAACGTTTCATAAACCTTTTTTTTGAAAAAGAACTTATAAACGAAAGATCTATAAGATAATAATCATTGAGACAAAATGAACAGATTCATTGCAAATCACAACTTCAGAAGTCCATTTCTTTAAAATAAAACGAACTAAAAAATATAAATGATCGAAACTAATTTGCTTTCTCCTGAGCAATTGTTTAAATGAAAAAAGAAAAGGGCTCCTTTTAGCTTCCCAACGACTACAGTAAGAGAACAGAGTAAGAAAAGGAATATTATCAACACACTTCTCACTTGTTGACATCTAGTAAACCAGGACAAGAAGCCCATTTAGCCTGATAACTGATAAGATTATTATTTAATCAGACAGAGTTCCTTCACTTTCCTCTGGAATTCTCCAATTCCGCATCCAACCAAGTATATTAGCTCAACCGTTGCTAATTCAACCTAAGAAATCCCCAAATGGACGGGTTTCAGAACCCAATTTTGACAAAAGCAATCCTAATCCTAATCAAATCCTAAATTTTTCCCCTTTTACCTCCTCACCAGCGACCCAGAGAAGACAGAAAACTTACCAACCAAGTAGAAAATAGGATCAGATTCAGGAAATTTACAGATCGATTAAAGGAGAAACGAAATCTTATCGACCGACTCGATTGGAATTTCCGGCACCGAAGAAGTGGAAGGATGAAACGCACGAGATAGTTAACAGTGAGGAAAGGAAAAAGCGAGGAGCAAATGTCCAAAGAGGTACTTCAACTAGTGGACGCCACAATTATATAGACCCATCGCACGATTTTTCCACCAGCTATGTTATTTATTTGGGAAAATGTATTTTGTCCCTCTTTCCTTCATAACTACTACCTCCGATCCTAATTATAAGAGCTAGTTGACTTTTTTAGAGAGATTAAGGAAGCTAAATAAGCTACTTAATTATGTCATATGTTATGTTTTCTTAGATTATATATTAGTTTATTAGTCAAATTATTAAGTTTGAAGAAAAAAATAAAAATATTCTAAGTTAATTTAATTAGCTTCTTTAATCTCTCTAAAAAAGTCAACTAGCTCTTATAATTAAGACCAGAGTATTTAATTGTGTATCAACCATCTCATATCTTTAATATACAAGCTTTTGAAACTCAAACCAATTAGTAGATCCGTCGGGGTATTGAGTTAAGGATTAGTGAGTTCGACTGGAGTCAAATTGGACCAAACCAATGACAAATGAAAGATTTTAGGATTATAGGTATGAAATTCTAAAGAAAATTTATAAAAAAACAGATCAATTTTTTACCCCCAAATAATAATTTTTTTTTAAAAAAAAAAAGTAAACCGGTTTGACCCTTAGGCCGGACTGGTTTAGTGACCAGTTCACCGGTTTTCAGTCCCATTCAACCGGTCTAGTCTGAGAACACTGTTAATATAAGAGCCACTTAAACTAATTTAAATTATTAAAAGTAAAATAAATTACTTAATTATGACAAATATAACATAATCTCATAAAATAACCACGCTACCCAATATAATATTAGATTATATATTAATTTATAGGTGAAGTAAATTAGTTTGAAAAAATAATAAACATTAAAGATAACATTAATTAGTGGTTTTATATTTAAAATCAAGATCAACCTGACTCCTATGTTTGAAACTTGGAGGAGTAGTTTAGATTCCGTTAATTTGGATTTAAGTATTATTAATCTCAATTTTTTTAAAAAAACATTTGCATAATTTTTTCATTTACAAAATTTGACTCACAATTTTATTTTATTTTTGAAAAAAAAAATATTGAGAACATTCTTCTCAACTAATATGATTGGAATATTCATGGCTTCTAGCCTTCTACTTCTAACTAAATTACCATGATTGATTGCTCACAAATTTTTCAACTGAAATCTTATTCTGCTTTCATACACACCAGTATTGTTTTTTATAATTTAGTTTTTCGTAAAGTTATTTTTCAATATGATTCTTTTCATATTGAATTTAATTTTCAATTTGTTATTTTATGGAATTATTTTATTATTTTAATGTATTATCTTGTAAAAACTTTTTGAACAATATTTTTTTATTAATATGTTATTTTCTCACACGGTAAAGATCTTAAAATAAGTCAATCACTATTTATAAGTCAAATGACTTCCTACACACACATAAATTAATATAATATAAAATTTATTACACCCATTATATAGAATGTTCTCCATTTTTTTTTAAATATAAGTATCTATAAAAATTATTTTTTATTATGACAAGAAGGAATTATTGAAAAAATAAAAATTACATAAATACTTAATTATAAAAAAAACCTCATAAAGTTTTGATAAATTTTAGAATAATTATGTTATTCAAAATTAAAAATAATTTTTAATTAAATTTGTCTCCGTATGCTTGAAACTTTCAAAAATACAAATTTTAAAAAGGTGAGATTTTTTATTATTTTCAAAAAACACAAAAAACACATATGTCAATCTAGGTATTATTATTTCGAGCAAAAAATCTAGGTATTATTAGCTTGACATGTTTGAATGCACTTTTAGGAACCGCAATATTCTCATGGGGAAAATGTTGCAAGGGCACAGAGTAATATGGATTCCTTTCAAATATTGAAGAGAAAAATACAAAAAATAACCATTTAAACTTCAAAATTTTAAATCAGTCTTGTTGTCTTAAGAGTATAGGCACTGACTAGTGACTACAAGAGTATAATAATTAACAACTCATTTTTGTAGAAAATCACTGATTTAAGATTTTAGAATTTAAGTGGTATTTTCTTGTATTTTTCCCAATATTAAACTCATTAGAGGCTTGTAGTCAAGTTTTTTTTTTTTTTTTTATACAAAAATTTTAGGAAAGGGGTTGGATTCACCCACGATCCAAGGGCAGGACGAAAGATCTCTTCCTCCTATGTCATACCGATGTTGGGCAGAGCGAGCCGTCTATTACCCTCAGACGTTTACCTAGGCACCTAGGAGTTAGAATGCCTCCCCCAGCGCCTTGACTAACTCCAAGATCGAACCCTCTCCCTTTAATGGGAGTGTCCGACCCATTTGCCAGTTGAACCCAAGTACAAGGTCTCTAGTCAAGTTTTATTATTTTCTTCTTTTCCCCTCTTTCTATTGGATATTTCCAACTTTGAAAAAAAAATTAGTTTTGTGTGAGTTTGAAGGTTTAGGGCCTACTTGTTAAGAAAACTTGCAATCCTGTTCTAAAGAACATTAGGCGCTAAATGTCAGTACATTTCCTAGTGAAGATTAGACTTAACTCCATTGGTTAATTAATTTCTTTATTATTTGTTTAAATAAAATAAATAAATAAAACTACCTTACCCACTTCCTCCATTAAATTTGAAACATAATCCATCAACAATCAACAGAGTTGGTTGAAAAACCATTAAGGAGGCTGATGGATTATTATGAGTAATTTAAAGCGTAGTTTAGAAGCTATTAAAGCAGTGTGTTCACATGCTTGCCTAATGCTTATGGGAACGCATGAGGAAATTGTGGCAATTCCTCAATCATTATGTACCCCCCAAAAAAAAAAAAAAAAAAAAAAATATTGTTCCTAATTCACAGAAAAAAAATGTAAAATTAAATCAGTTATTTTTCATATAACTCTCCTTATTAATTACTCCATCTAGTTCTTAATATAAAATATATTTGGGAAGTTAATCTAGATCTTGGCCCTAGATATAAAACATATTTTTCATATTTATCAATATTTTTTAAATTTACCTTTATTGATGATCTCTCAACAATAATCAAAGAAAAAAGGGAAAGAAAGAATTAAAGATGATGATTCAGATGTTTTAGAAATTAAATATCAGATTAATTAAATTAAATGTTTTAATCTAATTAAAATAGACAAATATACAATATGTCTTATATTAAGGATCGGAGGAGAAGGTACCATAAAATTTTCTTTTAGTTTTACGGCAGATAAGTAAGTTAGTCCATGGATAAAGACTCCAAATAACTCTTTTTAAATGGCTGGTTTGATTTCCTCCTCCTTTTTAAAAAAATAAATTTATCATATATTTACCATTACTTTTGCTTTTCTGAATGATATAATTTTGGGAAATTTTTAAATAAATACCATTTAAACTTAGAAAATCCCAAAAATTTATTAACACATGAAAATGACAAATAGGTTTCAAGAGACTATTTTGGAATTTTGGAATATCGTATTTTTACCAAAATGCCCTTCAAGTTTGTTAATAAAAAAAAAGAACCATTGCCAGCGTCAAAGCTTCATCAGCCATCATTGCCCCGCCAGTAGGACTCTGGCTGCCAAAGCTTCGGTGACAACTTGAATAATGAGATTAACTACTTTAGTATATGGATTAACTACTTAAGTTTCATAAACCTTATCTAGCGTTCAAGCGTTGTTAACAAGTTGAATAAAAGATTGCGCTCTCGAGGTTATTAATGGCTACACTCAAGTTGTCATTGTCAATATTAAAATTGTTATTGTCTTTATTCAATTTGTCAACAACCTCGATAGGACTTAAAGAGTTAAAGTAGTCAATCTCACTACTCAAATTGTCACCGGAGTCCCGCCAGCAAGGTGGTGCTTGCCATCAAAGCTCCAGCAGCAGCGATGGCGAGGGTTTTTCTTTTTTCTTTTTTTTTTCTTTTAAAAAAAAAAACTTGAGGGGAATTTTAGTAAAATCCCAACATTTCAAAATTTCATATTAGTCCCTTTAGACTTATTTATCATTTCCATGTGTTAATAGATTTTTAAAGTTCAAATGGTATTTATTTAAAATTTTCTCCATAATTTTCCATACACATATGTGAGGGAACTAAAATAATTAGAGCATTGATAATATGCTCCACCACCAACAGAACGTTCCACTGTTGTTGATGGTTGATTTTTCAGCCTTCAATAGTGCCAATCAGCTATCTCCAATAGTTGGGTTAGTGACAAGAAACTCAAAACTCTTAAATAATATTGTGAGTTTAAATTTCGTAAATGTAAAATTGTTATTATAAGCCCTATTGTAATTGTAATTGTAATTGAGCTTGACATTGTTAAAATCTAGTCCAATAACATATTCATAATTTGTAAAATAATGGGTTGTATTTAATTTAGACGGGTTGTTCAACACTAATGGCTTAATATTACAAGTTATATTGAATTCGTATCCTTCTACTTATTGGAGAACTTTTATTCCATTAGCTATATATATATATATATTGATATGATAATTTAATATTGAATTTAACATCAAAATTCCAAGATTAAATTCTATAAACATTTTTTAAATTTGTTTTGTTCAAGTATTGAGGAGATTCATGAAAAAAGGGACTACTTGTATTATTAAACACATTGTTTGATCTCGCACAACTCACTACTTCCTCAAATAATGTTATTTGAACACCTTGCTCAAGTTAATTTTTCATGTGTTATCTTTTTACTGCCCCTTATTTTATAATCTTGTCAATCTCTCTCTGTTTTTTTATTTATACTACCTCCGGTCTTAAATATAAGACATAGTTAGTAGTATAATTTGCATTATAAACTATATTCTATATTTAGATTGACCGGAGAAGTAGTACTTTGTAGTGTGTTCTTTTATTTATTAAAATTATTTTCTTTTTTTTTTATGAAAAAATAAACAAATTGTTTGGTAATAAGTAATAACATTCAATAATTACTTTCTCTCCCAAATGTTGTTAAGCCTTTTAGAACTATTGCTTCAAGTATTATTTTGACTAACAATTAGTATATTGTTAGTTTAAAAGTTTTGCTGTTTTAAAAAAATGATAGAACTTAATCAAACAAAGTCAAATAGCAATGGAATATTATTGATCATACCACACTCTCTTCCTTATCATTTCTCATACCACATGTGAATTAATTCCAAAAATAATGATTACCAATTTCAATTCATGATTGAAGATTAATCATAATTTTATATCAGCATGTATGTTGGTTAGATCTAGGCACATAAATGAGTCTGAATTTATGTAGATATAATCAGAAGTATGTATATTTAATTTTATATTCTAACTTCTAAATAAAACAAATATCAGAATTTTAAAAATAAAATACAAAGCAATTTATTGTCGGTTTAAATGTAATTTTTTTAAAAAAATTAGAGGGACAAGAACTAATGGCATGAATTAACAAGTGGGAATGAACCTGTGATTTCAATTCCCACTTACAATAAAGCATTAATCTCACTAGGTTGTACGGATATTAACGGTTAGTATCTGTTTGGATATGTAGTTGTTGTTGTTTTTCCAACGTTATTTACGTTATACAAGATAAGTTTGTAAGAAAATTTTATCTCAACTTATATAAATTTATTTTTCCAACGTCAACTCAAACAGACCTATATAATGTAAACTCATTATAAGGACAGTGACTACTACATGTGACCAATTGTTATGATAATTTTGAATAGAAAAATTGTGGAAAAAGAAATTAAAGAAAATGTAATATTAAGATAAGATGAAGAGATTATATTATTGATGAGATATTGGTGGCTGGTCATAGAAGAGACATAAACATGTGTTATGCACTCATTAACAATCTAACTTACTATTATTCAACATCCATTAAAAATGCACACATATGTGTCCCCACCATTAGCACAATGCCACAAGGCAACATTGTCTCAATTTCTTGAATTATGGCAAAGCATCACACCCAAAAATTAAAAGATTCTGCTTAAGTGCATTCTTACAATTTCACACCTTAATTATGTTTACTCATTATTATTAGAGGCCCACAACTTTAATTCATTATGTATCATAAATTTATAATATTTTTTCTCAAACTCTCTCCCTATTTATGCTTATGTATTCCAAGGGGGTTTTCAGTCAAGAGAGTGATTTTCAATACAAATTATTGAAATGTGTGTTTTAGGTAAAACATCATTTTTTTTTATACAAATAACTAACTAATTTACTAATGTGTTAATTTTCGTAAATTAGTTATCTAACTCTTATATTTATTACGAGAAGAAATAATAATTGTTGGTATTGTGTGTATCAATTCATGTCGACATGAGCACTCAATGTTCTTGTCATGCAAGCAAATGGTCAATTATGATTCTATTTATAGGTCCCTTTAAACTAAATCACACATGTCAATGAGAGGTAGTTAGCTCAATGATTATGGGGTAAATTTTCAATTTTCCCTTATTTATGAATGAATATTTTTCAACTCTTTCTACTCTCGCTATTTTCATTGGTACAATTAATATGAGAAAAATTATCACAATTTCATTTATTACCTGAAAGATGATTTATAAATAGGACCAAATTTTTTGGTTAAAAAGAGCTTATAAACAATACCAGAGTGATATATATTTAACAATATAGTTTAAAGGAGTCTATCATTTGCTCTTAATATTAAGGCAACATGTGACTGATTTTTGCTAACTGACATCGTTTAAACACAATAATAAAAATTGTTATTACAAATTTATTTATTACAACTATGTCAATGGTAGAAAAAAAAAATTGTTGAATACATATACTTAGCATTGAATTACATACTTAACATTGAAGACCGGACTGACCCAAATGACCTAAATGAATTTCAAAATATCACATTTTAGAAGCTCATATCTAAAGAGAATGATAAGGGGAAAAGTGAATAAAAAAACAATAATGTCTTCTTTTTTTTGTTGAAAAATTTGAATAGATAATGCATATGCAGGTATGATGGATTCACATTAAAATATGAACTTGGTCAAAAAAATCTAAAATATTAAATAATGCAATAATCACATAATACAGAAGTAGATCCAACAAATTCATTTATTTTATTTTTTTGCGATATGTGAAATCATTACAACAACTTTTAATATTACATGCATGTTCAATTGAATGTGGATCTAGATACAAGAAAATTATAATCCACATTAAAAGTATATTACAAAAAAAAAAAAAATTGGATAAACCGAAATATTGATTCATTTAAAACCCAAGTAAAAGGGCATATTTAGTCCTTTAACTTCATACAATATTTTATTTCAAGCCATTAATTTTATAAGGTATAATTTTAGTCCTTTAATCATAACACATTTAACCAAAAAATGTTGACGCTGGAATTTTAAATAAAAAAGCATTTTCAAATGTTGACATATTATGTTTAATTTTCAAAATGACAATAATTGTTAACAAAATATCATATGAGACTAACATTATTTGAGTTAAAAGACCAACATAGAGTTGGTTTAGGGGTATAAGACCTCGTTAAATCTTTTTTAGTATTGAGTTCGGATCTGCGAGAAGTCACTTGTATTAGGAGAGATAGCCACGAACTTTGAACCGGATGTTAGATAATAATATTTTTAAAAAAGGAATTAAAAGACTTAAAAGATATTTTATGAAATTAAGAGATGAAACTAAAACATTATATAAAGTTATAAGACAAAATGTGTAATTTTGCTAACAGTAAAAACACCTAAGGAATTTGCCCATAGTCCTCGTAAATAATGTCGTCTCCGAGTTTAAGTTTTCTAAAGGGATAAAATTGCTGCTAAAAAGCTTTTTAGCCATATTATTTACTTGTTATGATTCTTAATATAAGAATTAGATAATTAATTTGTTGAGATTAATAAATAAATTAAATTATTTATCCATACAAAATGTGTATTGATTTTCTTATAAACACCTTCTATAATTGTCATTTGCATTTGAACCACCCTTGATGAAAATCCCTTTACTATGAGTATTCAATAAAGATAATTTGGGGGAAAAAGTCACTCTTCCTATCCTTAATATATGAGTGACTTAACTAATTTATGTAGATAAAGAAAGCAAGATAAATTATTTAATTATAATAATTATATAACTCGACCACTCTAAAATATAGTTATATAACAAACTAATAAATTAAGTAAATTAATTTAGAAAACAATGATAAATATTACTTCTTCAGGTCCTTATTATAAGATATCAACTAACAATTATCCCAAACCAATAAAAACAGTTTAAGTCAATAAAGTTGTCCTACAATTTAAGTAACTTCTAATATTACCTCTATTAATTGCATTAAACCCTAATATTATATTAATTATTATTCTCACCCATTACCCTTATTAATTATGGGCATACATGGGAAAAAATAATTAATGCATTTTGGAAACAAGCAAGTATTTTATAAAAAGGACCAAATATAATTGCTAATCATGCCTTATAATAAGGACCAGAGGAAGTATAAATAAAATGGATAAAGGTTGTACATTGAGAATTAAGATCAACATCCTAACTAATTTATATAATTTAAACCCACATAGTATAAATTTGGAAAATAAAATAGAAGGAGTAATTACATTTACAATCAAGGTTGTCAAACTCGTGACAGTGATATAAACTCGTATCGTGAACTTAAACTCATAATAGTTTACTTTTATTATTAAATAGGTAATACTGGTGTATAATTAAATAAGTAAAATATAAAAATGATAACAAGACATTTTAAATTTAAATAATTGAAATTAAATCCATCAACATTCATCGTTTATCATATTTGACAAAGAAATTTCTATAAAATTTAGATATAAAACCGCTGAGTATTATCAAATCAAAAAAGTTAACATGAGTTTAAGAGTAAGTTAACACAGTTTTGTAAGTTAGAAAAGTAAAAACGGTAAACTCGATGTATAAATTTATGAGTTTAACCAAGTTTATAACTGACACGAGTTTACCAGTGAGTCGACTCGTTTTTGTGAGCTAGAAACATAAAAACGGTAAACTCGTAGAGTTTACTCGCGCATAATTTGACAACAATATTTACAACTAAAGTAAACACCTTGGAGGATAAGTATAAAGAAAGCTTAATTTGTATCCCTACATGGTGGACCGATTCAAATTAATTGGATCCAATGTAAATCTCAACATATGATATAGTATTTGCCAACAAAACAAATAGTGAAGAAAATGCTAGAATCATCAAGTGCAATCCAGTTTCTTGGCCATTAGCTGCAATAATCCAATTGAACATGCTACACTCGTGCATTAGATAATCAAAAAGCCAAAAAAGAAGAGCAAAAGATCAAAAAAAAAAAAATTAAAGAAATAAATTATAGCACCCAATAATTTTATGAATAATAATGTAAATTATTAGCAAAGTGGTACACATTTATTTATTTATTTATTTGGTTTTTGGCTAAGAGTGGATGGCACAAGCATCAAATACTCAAAATACTATGATGAGGTTTTCTCTTTAGGTTGCAGCCTCATACCAAAGTGACTAAAATTAAGGGATATCCCCTCCCACACTTTTCAATATTCAATGTGACACTATTCATTGCTTTCTACTTTTGTTCCTTTTAATGGCACTTACTCATCCTTTACCTTCTCTAACATCATACCCTCTTATAATTATTTTAGATTATTAAAAGCTTTGGACTAAAATTTTGTTTTGGGGTCTTTTGAATTGGAATTTTTTTTCCCATCAGATCCTTCATAACATTATCTTCTCAATTCTATCCTTTTTAGCTAGAGTATTTTCGACTCACCATGTGTAACTTGATTGAATATAAAGAAAGAATTCAAATATTGTGGATAAAAAATTATGTTAAAAAAATATATCCATTAAACCTAACAATATTTAAATATGACATGTATGATTGAATATTGTGTAATTATGGTGCTTATTGTACCTCATTTGTCTTTTTTATAAGTAACATTATCTTTCTTGAGGTTAGTTATGAATATAAACAATTTTTTTTTCGTGTCTCAAAATTTAATTATTCCTTATATACCCTTATATATATATATATATATATATATATATATATATATATATATATATTAATTATCCTCCACTCACCACTAATATTTTTTCATGTAATCATTTATTACTCATTCTTTCACATATTTTTTACTCATTCTCTTATATGCTCTTTTGATAAATATGGACATATTTGAAATAAACATGACATTTTTTATACATTTATTGTTTTTAACTAACTTAACCCCCAATTCATTTTTGTACCAGAAAAAAAGTTGCTTATAAAAAGGACTGAAGAGAGTAAGTCACATCTAACCAATTCACTGAAATCAATGAGATATGGTTGACTCATTAACTTTGTCTGAAAATAATTCCCCCACCCCCAATTTTACCTTCTTCTTTTTTCCCCCTAAGAACAAGTATCCTTCTATTGGAGGTTATTCTGTTAGAGACACTATCAGGTACTAAATGTAGATATCTCTCCTAACGAGGATTTGATCCTTATTTTGCCGCATTGTGAAAGACCAGCTCTTTCTGCTAAACCCAACTTTTTTATCATATTAGGGAGAATTATACTTGCTATTGGATTCAATGATTCTCCAATGAACATATATTCTTTTAAAAGTGAACTGAATCAAAAGACATAAATTTGACCAATTCAATATAAATTGAAATGTTAACCATTTTATTTTTTTTAAAAAAATGCTCTGAATTTCTTTTAGGTCACTTTTTTTTGTGGCTCTGCAAATGGCTTTCGGTGAGCACTAAGAAAGGCATTAATGGTAGTGGACACGAATCTGACTAAAACTCTGTGTAGAGATCATCTTTTGTGCACTATTTCTTGTGTAAAGTGCTGAATTAATGCAGATTTTAGAACTTCATTTTTGAATCCAGAATTATTATAAACCATTTATAAGATATATGGATTAAACAAAGAAAAAGAAAGATTTGGTATGATCATTACTGGTATAGGTCTGCAAAATCCACTAATATCTGCCATATATATTTTGCAGCTTTAAGCGATTGAGATTGGAGTGCTTTGAACAAGTACTTGAATTATTTGAGTTACTATGATTCTAGAAATAAACAACAATTCTCCTTTTTTCAGATAAAAAGAAACACTTGACCCACAACAGAGACTGATATCGTTTGAAGTATTCAGTGTAAATGATAAACGTCAAATAGACGAACACTAAACAATTAAACCTTCAACCATTTGTTTAAATAATGAGAGTCTCTAAATTTATGTTAGCCTAAGTTGATCTTGAAAATCATGGGTTCAAATCCGAAAAGATTTACCTACATGTATATTTGTTCTTTTTTTGTTGTTGTAATTTGAAATTCCAATTTTGATGCTAATAATTAGATTTAAGTATTAAAGTGTGAATTTAAAATGCACGCACATATATATTCTCTAAGTTAAAACAAACAAAAATATTGCATGGCAATTAATGAATTTGTGAAATTAAATTCAAGTATTAATAATAAAAATTGGATGCAAAGTGTGAGAGACAAGGTAGAGTGGAGAAGTAGGATAGGGTAGGGACAAACACACACATGCTTTGACACACAAATTATTCACATCCAACAAGACAGGACCAGCCATTAGATCTACAACTTGATGATTGAACCCAAATTGAAAACAAGACGTAAATTAGGGGCTAAAATCCATTTTTAAAGCGTTTTTACAAGGTAAAAATATAATTAAAAAAATTTAGAGACCAATTGATTTAATATATCAAATGGGAATCCCTCTATACTTGATTCTCTATGTCCATAAAATACGGGAGTACCCCTCGTTCTTGGGTTCAACTGGTAAATGAGTCAAACTTTCTCACCAAAAGGGAAGGGGTTCGATCCTGGAGTTAGTCAAGACTGGGAGCGTCATCCAGGGTTTGAAAGAAATGGAAACGTTGGGTGGAGGTGGAGGTGGGGCGTGTGTCTTTTCGACCCAAGATTTCATGGACGCCTAAACCCAAACGCCCTTTCCTAAAATTTTGGTTTTCATGAGGTATTGCATGCATGTTTGGTTTTCAAATGGTGAAAGTCCATTTGTCATAAAATTGGAATGTATAGCTAGTATGAGGATTGAAATGAAGTACAAGCATCTCTTATGCATCCATATTCTCATCCACACAATGATTAATCCAAAACAATAACCCTATATTTGGATTGGATGGAGAGAGAATTAAGAAGGAAAAGAAAACTACAAGAGAAAACTCCCAAAAAATAGTAAATATTTTTACTACTTATGGAAGTTTTCCTTTATAATATTCTCTACGCCCTATTTTTCTTTCCATTCAAAGATAAGGTAAATGGAAGGAATGAAAAGGAAAGAAGTACCAATTCATAATAGATTCAGATGCAGTGAGTAAAACAAGTGTAAGAATTGTAAGAAAGAGGATGAAGGTAAAAAGGAAAAGCAGGGGTAGCAAAGATACCCTATTTCAAAGTATGTCACTTAAGAAGTTTTTCCCCCTCAAACAGGATCCAAAAAAAAAAAAAAAAAACCCACCGAAAATAAAACATATATATATATATATATATGCAGACAAATCATATTCCAGGATTAAAGACCAAATGGGAGTTCAAACATTGGTTTACTATATTATGAGAGATTAACCCTTTCTGTTACGTCTAAAATAAAAAGATCCTTTCAGATATAAAGATCTCAGATAATTAGATAAACATGTTCTAAGATATCCTAGAACATTTGGATTCAACACCACCAACAAAAGCATGACTTACAGGGATTTAGATGCATTGAAATTAGGTATCCGGAATTGAATCTGGGAAGAATTAGAGAAAGAGAGAATGGGTGGGAATTAGAATTAAACCCCCATATTAACCATCACTTCTTGGGCACACTCTCACTTCTGATGTATTTTAGCTTCAGATGATTCAAATTCAAACTTAAGAGACTTTTAATAAGAAGCTGTAATTGAGATTATCAAATTATACCAAACAACCATGGATAAGCATTTTTTTATTTATTAAATACAATGATACTAAAATATCCAGTAAGATCTAGAAGCACCCAAGATATATCAAGTTAAACAACACAACCATCGTGTAGCATCATACATATCCATGGTAAGGCACCACAATATTACTTATTAGAATAAGGTATCACTGCGCTCCCAGGACCTCAATCTCAAAATCCAAGACAGAGTTTGGCATAATTCCCCATGCTGGAAAGCCTTCAGGACCATAAGCATAGTCAGGAGAGCACTGCAAAAATTATCATAAAAAGTGAAATCAAGGTTAGGTGTGTTTCAGATGCAAAATATCCAAAGTGAGTCACAGTCAAATTCGAAACAAAGGATGCAAATGGTCCTCATTACATAATGAGGACATATCAAGAAGCCAATTCTAATTTGTGACTGAGGGTTACTGATTGTCAGAAGAAGTTGAAACATGCACAACATAAAATATACTACCTCCGGTCCCTAATATAAGAATTATTTAGGGGTTAGATTTAGTCCTAAATATAATATCTCAATCCACATTCTCCATCATATTTGTCACTTTTTTCTAAACTATCCTTATTGAATGCACATGTTAGGGGATTTTGCATCAAGGAGTAGTTTTAATGCAAATGATTTAAGAGGGTATTTTGGGAAAACCAACCCACATTTTTTACAAGTAACTACTTTAACTAATATCCTTAATCTACTTAAGTTAGTTAAGCATATATGATATTAAGGACCGGAGGTAGTATATTGCGAGAGAAAACAGATTTAACCAGAAGCCAGTACCAGTCAAGATCTTAACCCGAAAATCAAACCAAATCCCTGGTAGTATATTAATGATCTCTTGTTTTATTTTTTTCGAAATAAGCCAAAGAAAGGGGGAAAAGGTATTCACTCAAATTACAAACACTTTAAGATGATGTAAGGGATAGTTTCAGCTCATTTGAAGAAAAAACAACAGTACAGAATGCATATATAATAATTACCCGCAGACGAGCAACTTCACCAAGTTGCATACCCATCACACCTTCATCCCATCCTACATAAAATTGAGATAAATGAATTAGTTCACCACATTTCAACAATTCTGTCTTCAAGAAAAGGTATACACAGTGGAGGGAGCAATTATCAGAGATATACATAAATATGTAAAAACTACAAAGATAAGACGGACATATTATCATTATATATATGAAAATGAAAATTGTTTGTAAGAGTAAGACTATAAATGTAGAGATTAAGTCACCTTTTATAACAGAACCTTGGCCAATCTTAAACGTGAAAGGCTGCTGCCCAGGATCCTTAGTGCTTAAAAAGAACAAGAAATGTGTCAGTGCAAATTTTACAATGAGAAAGACTAAAGAAACCATGTTCTATGTGTTTCCCCTGTATTCTTTTCTTTCCCCACAAAGAAATAAACAAAAAATCCTCAGAAACATGCTAAAACTAAAGTATTAGCAGCCTAACCTCCAAAATTTCTGAGAAAGGTCACCGCTTTTTCCTGCTCAGCAAATTTCATGAAATAAAAGTTAGCCATTAAGCAGTAGGCGGACTTTCCAAAACTTTCGAAGTAATGGTAAATATCAGAGACGCTGGAGAGTATGTAGTAATTTTCCATCAAGAGGATAGCATGCATATCTACACAAGTATGGTACTACCTCCAGTCCTTAATATAAGACCCAGTTCAATTGGGTCATATGTTAAGGATAGGAGGTAGTATGTCATAGGTCACTGCTTCCGAACATGACAAAGGACTATGGACCTCTCAAATAGTACACAGATATTTGACAAAAAAATTCGTCAGTGAATCCTAAAACTGGCTATTTGAAAGAACAATATTCAAGGACACTGAATTATTTCCAACAAAGGCAAGAAGTATGATAATGAACATACAAGAATACAAAAGCATGGATTAGTTTAGGAGGAGACAATAGAATCATGACAATGTTAACTACCTAATTCAATTAATTGATTCAAAACTTAGAAATTTATTTGGCAAGATTAAGAAAGCTTCCACTGGACTTTACCCTCTCACAATACGCAACCCATCTGCTGCCACTGGAATTTAACCTAGGATTCAAAACTTCAACATTAAGGTGAGAGCTTAGGGCAGTACAATTAGTATTTTAATGCCTGATTAATTTGATGGTTTGAATAAAAAATTGACGTTTCTATGCCATCACTCAGATAAGCATTGGAACAATAGGGGAAACTTGGGGATTTATTCGGCAAGATTAAGAAAGCTTCGACCTTCGTCCATTGCGTTTTCCACTAATTTTCCCAGGCAACCAAGCGTTTAAAAAGTTGGAAAAAAAAAAAAGACTTATTAAGAAACCACCAAAACAATCGTCAGAACTGTAAGTCCACAGCAGCGAAGAATTCTTCTCCAATCCTAGGAAATCTCAAAGATAACCAAAACCCTTTCTGTACTGTGGCAGCGAAATTCGAAAATTTTCTACCGCATACCAGATTGCGAAAACAAACGGAACGAAGAATCTAAGCATAAAAATTATTTTTTAAAAAAATAAAAATAAAATGAAAAGGGCAGAGAGGGACTGAGAACTGAGAAGCTCACCGTAACCAGTGCAGTGAACAGTGACGCTTTGGCCCGCTACTGGCCTGGGACCAGTTCCAGGCCTGAGGATTTGCTTCTCTACTCCCATCTCTCTTTTTCTTCGCCTTTCCCTGCGATTTTCGATTCCCTCTTTCTATCGGCCACGATCTTTTTTCACTTCCCGCTTACACGCAATCTATCAAGGTTCTAGGGTGCTCATGATATATATAGGCGCCCACCTGACACATCAAACTTTTGATTTTTTGATTTTTTATTTTTATACAAAAATTTTAGGAAATGGGTTAGGCTCACCAATGATCCAAAGGCAGGGCGAAATCTCCTGGTGATACTAATGTTGGGTAGGGCGAGCCTCCTATTACCCTCGGCGTTCTTTACCAGACCCAAGAAAGTAAGATGTCTCCTGCATTGATCAACTCTGTGATCAAACATCCTCCTTTTGGTGAGAGTGTCCGACCCCTTTACTTGTTGAACCAAGATGATTGGGGGTACTTTTGATTTTTCTTTTTGAAGGATGATGTAACTTGATTCATATTATTAACCCAAAAAAAAAAAAAAAAATCATATTAGCTGCTTTACTCCTTATATATCCATTCCTCTAATTTTAGGGTCAGATTTTTTATTTATTTATTAAGTTAGGTTAAATTATATGATACATTCTGAAATATTTTTTTGCATTCAATATATTAAATTAATTGAGCAAAAAAAAAATATTAAATTAATTAATTTTCAGGATACTAGTATTACAAGTAAAATATTTCTGAACACAGTACTGAAAATTAATTAATTTGAAATACTGGGTGCAAAAAATATTTCATGATGCAACATATAATTTAATCTAACTAAACAAAAAAAAAAAAAAAAAAAAAACCCACACCCCAAAATTAGAGAGAAAAGCATGTAATGAGTATATAAGGGAGAAGCAACAAACCCTGCAAACAAATCACAGGTTTGGACGTGTGTTTTCCTTGTGTGGATTAATTAAAAATTTAATAATACAGATATAAATAATTAATTATAGTGGTAAGCTCTCCTTGTATATAAAAGGTGGCAAGTTCAATCCCACTTATACCCATCCATTAATTTTTTTGAAAAACAATAGTTATATAGTTATACTAATATTTAATATAGGGCTTGATAACTCATTTAGAAAGATTAATAAATTAATTAAAGTTAATTATTTGTAAAATCAATGTGTGTTTATTTATAAAATCTCAATTAATTTTGACTTCTAAATTTATATAAAAAAAAATCCCAATTATCCCTATTAAATGCACATAGTAAAAAGATTTCCATCAAAAGGTTGTTGTCATGCAAATGATGAATAAAATTAATATTCTATATAAATCAACATACATTTTTTATAAATAATTAATTTTATTAATCTTTGTAAATGAGTTATCTAACTCTTATATTAAATACTATTATATCTAGTCTTTAATATAAGAGCTAGTTGAATATTGGATTTGCTATTAAATATAAGGTGTAGAGTGTCTCATATTTATCATTTTTTTCCCAAAATAATTCATCAAACCAAGGTTGTCAAACTCATGAGTTTAAGCAAACTAAATGTGATGGCGTAAACTCAGTATCGTGATTCAATCAGTAAACTCATAAGAGTTTACTTTTATTATTAAATAGGTATTACTAGTATATAATTAAATAATTAAAATATAAAAATGACAACAATTTGATGTAAATATATTCTAAATCCAAATAATTGAAATTAAATCCATCAACAATAATCATTTATCATATTTAATAAAGAAATTTCTATATAAAGTAGCTGAGCATGATTAAATCAAAAAAGTTAACACGATTTTAAAAGTAAATTAACTCGGTTTTATAAGCTATAAACGTAAAAAACGGTAAACTCGATGTATAAACTCGTGAGTTTAACCGAGTTAACAACTAGTGTGAGTTTATCACTGACTTGACTCGTTTTTATAAGCTAGAAGTGTAAAAACGATAAACTCGGAGAGTTAAATCGCGAGTTTGACAACAATGCATCAAACTTATAAGCTGATATATAATTTAATGTTATACAGGTTTTTTAAAGCAATCATGCTACATTTTTTATACATAATGAATTTACTTCGCTTACTTAATTTATTCAAATTTGCTAAGTGACTCTTATATTTAGAAGTGGAGATAGTAGATAACTATAATTTATTATTTATATTTATATGATATATTTTTAATTAATTTGATATTGCTTGATTTGATTGTAAATGGAATTTGAAAGCATTCGGATCAATTCCAGCTTTTACTTATTAGCGTAAGAATACCTTAGGCGGTTAACCTGGGCTGCTGGTGAAGTTCAATTTTTAGAAAGAAAAAAAAAAAAAGGTAAAAGAGCAATTTTTTACATGAAGTTTGCGCTCGAGGGGGAATACCAAAGACCACTACGAACTTTTTTTCGGAGTAAAAGACATACACGAAGTTACGTTTTGAGAGCAAAAATACGAAGGGCGGTTAGTTGATTGTTAACTTGGATGGATTCTTGACGTGATGATTTTGGCCGACGCGTGGAATAAAAAATTAGAAAAAATTTAAATAATTAGAAAAATTCAAATAATTAGGAAAAAATTAAAATAATTAGAAAAAATTCAAGAAATTAGAAAATAATTAGCAAAAAATTAAAAAAATTAGAAATAATTCAAATAATTAGGAAAAACTCAAAAATTTAGAAAACAATTCAAAAAATTAGAAAAAATTAAAATACCCCTGCCAGTGGGCCCTACCACCGCCATCCTAACGTCGCCGCCGCCGCCCGGCGGCGGCGACGGTCGTTTTGGGGGTCGCCACCGGCAGCGACGGTCGGATAACCAACTGGTGGAGGAGGAGTTGTATATACACGGGTCGGTGCAGTTGTTGAATTTTTTGAATTTTTTTCTAAACCAACTGCACCGGCCCGTGTATATACAACTCCTCCACCACCAGTTGGTTATCCGACCGTCGCCGTTGGGTGGCGGCCCCGACAACCGAGCCATTTGTCGCGCCGGCCTACGGCGGCGGCGACGATTAGTGGCGGTGGTGGGGCCGGGGCTGGCATGGGTATTTTAATTTTTTTCCTAATTTTTTTAATTTTTTCTAATTATTTGATTTTTTTTCTAATTATTTGAATTTTTTCCTAATTATTTGAATTTTTTCTAATTTTTGAATTTTTCCTTTTTTTTTGAATTATTTCCTAATTTTTTTTTCTCATTTTTTGATTTTTTTTTTCTAATTTTTGATTTTTTTTTATTCCACGTCGCGTTCTATCTAAGTTGACGGTCAACTAACTTCGTGGTAGTTTTGCTCCCAAAACGTAACTTAATGTGTACTTTTGCTCCCAAAAAAAGTTCGTGGTGCAAGGCGCTCCCTGAGGCAAACTTCATGTGTAAAATTGCTCCTTTACCCAAAAAAAAACGCATAGAGAGATAGAGAGAGAAGAGTATTACACAGGAAACGCACATCATTTGTGGGAAAAGGACTAGTAGCGGATAGAAACCAAACCCACAAATCACACATACGCACCAGTTAGATCATCACACATACGCACAAATAGGGGTGGGCATTGGCATGGGGAGGGCGAGACCCCAGCTCGATGCCCAACCCAAAGAATAAATGGGCTGCATTTTGCAGCCCAATGCCCAGTAAAAGTCCTAACTATTTTTGTGCTGGGCAAGGCGGGCCTCCCCTGCCTAAGTAGTAACGCCCTATTCTAGAGATTGTGTATGAAGGCTTAGAAAATCCAAAAATTGCATAATTAAAAAATAAGTCAGGAATTCAAATGCAAAATGTAGTTAAGTCAGGAATTTCAATTCCAATTTATCCATGAAATGTACAACTAATCCATCGGCCAAACAAATTGACAAAAATGTACTCTGATCCATCAACCAAATAAGTAAAACAGACTTAATGTTATCACCAAAACATAAATGATGCCATAAGTAAAATCAGTTTCAACTTGACTCTTGAAACTTAAAACCTTAATATATGTCTTAATAAAATATCCATACTTTTTTTTTTGGGTATAATACCGGGGCTTTAGCCCATTCTCATTTCTATATCAGTATGGAACAAGGGTAAGAAATACCCACAATATATCAAGCAATACAGCACCACCGGAGGAGAATCATAACAAGCAAATACATCCTCCTGGACGAAACTTAAATTGGCAAGGGAATCAGCACATATATTCCCTTCCCTATATACATGTAAACAAGGGTAAGAAATACCGGGGCTTTAGCCCATTCTCATTTCTATATCAGTATGGAACAAGGGTAAGAAATACCCACAATATCTCTGTACAAGCAATCAAAGAATGACCACCGGAGGAGAATCATAACAAGCAAATACATCCTCCCGGACGAAACTTAAATTGGCAAGGGAATCAAAGACATATATTCCCTTCCCTATATACATGTAAACAAACTATTCTAGAAAAAACCCGCATTAGTTTGTAAATCTTAGACAATGACTTCGGATACGGCTAGATCGATACAGCTAGACCCTCTACCTACAATTTAGACAGCAACTGTACAGCTACTTTAGAATCATATTCAACTATGACAAAATCAATGTTACACCTCTTTGCTATGTGTAAGCCTGACAACACCCCCCACAGCTCAGCTTTGATAGCGGTGCAAGAACCCAACTTCCTAGCAAACCCAATTATTCAATCGCCCTTGTTGTCCCTTATTAGCCCACCTCAATCGGCACTTCTCCCCACCCCCTTGGATGCACCATCCACATTCATTTTGAACCACCCCAAACGTAGGGCCTCCCATCTTATGTTCACTTCCTCCCTTACTCCTTTAACCATGCCAAAATCAAGCCTAGCACGTTGCATCTCATTAACATACCACAACACAACCCTTCCACAGCTTGGCGGCATAGCATAGCCTTCCTCAAACAAACACTTGTTACGCCAATTCCACAAACACCAACAGCCAAAACCAAGTTTTAGGCTCCAATCCTTCTCTCGCCTGGACAGATTCCAATCAAACCAGATTTTCCCCTGCAAAGAGACAAACTCAGTTGTGAGACAGCCCCCATTCAGCTCCTCCCATAACTCCCAAGCTACCCGGCAATCTCTTAAGACATGCATAACATTCTCAGTCTTATCAGCACACTTATGGTAGCTGTCACCACCACCCAATAGATGGCTTCTTCTTGCCCCTGTCAACAACCTATCATGCACAGCTAGCCATAAGAAAACTTGCACCCTCCTCGGGCCCTTCCAACTCCACACTTTATTCCAAACTTCCTCCCTTATATCATGTTCCTTTCTCAACAAATGATACATATAAGCCACTGTGTATTTATTGTGCAATTTTACTCCCCACCTAATACCATCCACACCATTGGCAACATTTGGGGGAGGAACTGCCATGATGAGACCTCTGCCCTCTTCATTCACCCATCCACTAATCCTCTCCATATCCCATTCCCCAAGCTCATTAACCATTTCTTTGACTCTTAAATCTTTTTCCTCTTCCAGCGACTGCCTGAGGCATTTGTTCACTAAAACCCCTCCATCATCTAGCCATTTGTCATGCCAGAACCTTACCCTTTCCCCATTTTCCACTTCCCAACACACGTTCTGCAAAACACTCGGCCAAATCCTACACAGATTCTTCCAGATTTCAGAATCTGAGTTTGCCATTTTACATTCGATGTGAAGATCCCTACTTCTCCCATATTTCCCAGCCAAAGCCGAGGAGCATAAAGTTTTAGGTCTAGAAATGATATTCCAAGCTACCCTCCCTATCATCGCATCATTCATGACATCAAGTTTCCTTACCCTTAAACCCCATTCTTTTTCTGTTTGCAGATTGTTTCCCAACTCACGGCAAGAATTCTTCTCCTTCCATATAAAATCACGCTGGATTTTTTTCCATATGGTCCTTCACCCCTTTTGGAATATGCGAATGTTGCATACAAAACACGGCTATCTGATTGGTGACTGAATTTACCAAAGTTAATCTACCAGCCAATGATAGCATATGTTTTTTCCAGCTACACAGTTTCATTTGCATCTTATCAATAATATGTTGGAATTTCTTTTTGTTGCTTATTCCTCCTACTATATTAGCCCCCAAATAGGGTCCCAGATCTTCCATCTTTTTGAACCCTGAATAAGAACACATTTCATTTTGCACACATCTTTCAAGTTTTTAGAGAAGAAAATGCTGGTTTTCTGGGCATTAATTTTCTACCCAGAAACTTCACCAAACTTCTCTAGCACGTTCATTACCATACATATATGATCCAAATTGGCTTCACAAATCAGTAGTAGGTCATCGGCAAACATTAGGTGAGAAATTTCAGTACCATTTCTTCCCAATTTTATCGGATTCCACCCCTTACTGTTAACACGGTCCATGATTAAATGAGAAAGCTTCTCCATTCCAAGTACAAAAAGTACGGAGACAAGGGATCCCCTTGCCTTAGTCCCCTAGAAGGGAAAACACCTCCCTTTTTCCCCCATTCCACATAAGGGACAAATTCACTGACTTGACACACTCCATAATCACCTTGCGTAGGTTCTCATCAATTCCAATTTCAGCCAACACTTTACTAATAAAGCTCCATGACATCCTATCATAAGCTTTTTCTAGGTCAATTTTTATAACCATATAGCCTTTCTTCCCTTGTAGTCTTCCCATAGAATGCACTACTTCCTTAGCTATTATTATATTGTCATGGATGCTCCTACTAGGGATGAAACTTGTTTGGTAGGGAGAAACCAAACTGTCCATTAGCGGTTTTAGTCTATTGACTAGCATTTTAGATAGTCCCTTGTAGATAACATTACATAGTGCAATAAGGCGAAATTGACTTACCACCTCCGGTCTATCCACTTTTGGAATAAGCACTATGAGAGTATCATTGATTTCTTTAATTCTCTTTGGATTTTTCCAAAACTCCTGAATTAACTTTATAACCGATGACCCTACTACCTTCCAGTTGTAATGATAAAAGGCAGCAGGATACCCATCATTTCCGGGGGCTTTAAAACCTCCCATTTGAAAGAAGGCTCTTCTAACCTCCTCACTACTCACTTCCCTACTCAAACACCTTAACTTGTCTTCAGTAACCACCCCCAACCTTGTTTTGTGGTCAGCCAGTCCCTATCACTAACATCTTCCTTGAACAGATTTTCATAGAACTCCTGAAACATATTTACTATATCCTCTTCCTCCTCAATCCACAAGCCATCCTTGTTTTTCAGCATTTTTATTTTGTTTCTTCTTCTTCTCACAAAAGTCTTTGTTTGGTAGAATCTAGTGTTACGGTCCCCCTCCTCCAACCATTGACCCCTAGATTTCTGAAACCAAAGCACTTCCTCTTGCCTAAGGATATGTAATAATTCCACTTCCAACTCTTTCTCCAAATCAATAAGAAAACGATTATTTCTCCTATTGAATACTCTTTGTACCCCATTGAGTCTATTTAAGATTCGTCTCTTTCTGCTTTCAATTTTACCAAAGACATCCTTGTTCCACTGAACTAAGTTGTGTTTCAAGCTAGTAAGTTTAACATGTGCTTTATCCTCACCTATCCAATTCTCCCTGACAATCTCATCAAAGTTACCATGCATCTGCCAAGCAGCCTCGTACTTGAATGGTTTATGCCTATAACCTTTATTTGCCGCTTCCAAACTCACAACAATAGGGTGGTGATCAGAGCACACCCTCGGTACAACCTTGATTTCAGCATTTACAAACTTCTCCTGCCACAACAGATTGCATAAACACCTATCCAACCTTTTGTACACTCTCTCCAACCCTTCCCATTTAGGACCTTTCCAAGTGTAAAATGGACCATGACCCTCAAGATCAATCAAACAACAATCTTGTATCCAGTCATTAAATTTCCTACACCTTACTTCACTTACTCTCCCACCCCCTTTTTGCTCCATAGGTGTTTTAATGTCATTAAAATCCCCAGCCAAAAGCCATGGATCATAAATTTCCAGAGAAAGGTTCAACAACATATCCCAAGTCCTATGCCTTCTTTGTTCATTTGGACTAGCATAGACTGCTGTAAAACACATTTTCGTACCACTCATAACCAGATTACAATGAATAAATTGATCTTCCAACATAACAACATCCACTAGCAAGTCATCTAGATTTCACAGAATCCAGATTCCCCCTGAAAACCCCCCTTTTCACAGCATGCTTGAAGCCCTAATTTTTGATAACTCTGTTTGCTAAGATCCCATTGATCCTAGGTTCCAAAATTACAACAATATCCAATCTATATCTACGTCTCATGTCTCTAAGAACAGTAGCAAAACACTTGCTAGCTGCCCCCTACTATTCCAGATAAGGAAATTCATCATGACAGTAAAAAGTCTAAACGAGAATAACAAAATCAGACTGACCTTGCATCAGCAACTCTAGAGGGTAGAGGGTAAATCCCCCTCTTCTATACACATCCCATTAGATACAATTGGGTCTTCATCAGTCCCAACCATCTGCAAGTCACTGCTGCCCATCTCCTTCGTTCCTTCAGCAAGCACACAGGGTTCTCCAGGATTTAAATTCTCCTTCCAGCCCTTTTAACCTCATGCCATCTGTATAGTTCCAAATTGTTTACTGGAACACATTCAATGTTGGTACGCTCCTTTAGAGGGGCATTTGCACCCACCCTAACCTCCTCATTTTTGTTGGCCACCACCGCGTTTCTTTTCTTCCCTAATCTTTCCTTCCTACCTTCCTTCTCAACCATCCCCCTATTGCTTGCTGCCCTCAAATTTGAATCTCTATTCACCTCCCTCCTATTATCCTGAGTTCCTTTTTTTCCTTTGTTGTCTTAGGTGATCCTCCCTTTGCACCTTCTCATACACCTCTCCTTGTCCAACTCTCACTTGCCCATTATCGACTCCCATTGAATTCCACACATCGTCAGCTTCCACCTCCAGAACCGAAAATCGAGAACCACTCTGAGGAGTTTGCATTGGCAGTGGGCCCTTTCTCTGCCTTCTCACTCTCTGAACTGTCTTCCATAGGTTCTTTTCTTCTTGATTAATCGGACCCTTAATCTGACTTTCCTCCGCATATTCCACATCCATTCCCACCTCTAACTTCTTCTTGTGAAATTCGGTACATCTAGCTTTGTTATGCCCAAACCAACCACATTTATTACACAATAACCCCAGACTCTCATACACAACCCTGAGTGTTTGATTTTCCACACTAAACTCAGGAATTAGCGGTTTAGTCAGGTCCAGCTCCACACACAATCTCGCGAACTTCCCTCTAGCTCTTTGTGCAGTATGAATATCTAATCGGATTGCTTTTCCTATCGCATTACCCAGGTTCAACAAAAATTTCTTGTCAAACAAGGGCGCAGGTAAGTCAGGGAAACGAACCCAAGCCACCACAGACTCAATCTTCTCATTTTTAGGACAGAACTCAGGCCGCCAGCGAACCACATTCAGGTATGCATTCATTATAACCCAAGGGCCCCCCATAAGAGCCTCCATATAGTCTTCCATGAGTTGGAAACTAACTAGGTAAAAATCATTTTCTAGATCGAAGACATCGATCTTACCTTTCCTTTCCCAAAGTTGCCTCAGTTTCTTAACCATGAAATTATACGATGGTTGCCTACCCAGCAATTTCACTACCAGCGTGCGACGAAAAGGCCTCATAAGATGCTCTCTCTCCTTTTCCTCAAACAGAAACTTAGGGCAGAGAGGATTCGAGAGATCCACCGTGATTCCATCATTCGGATTCAAAACTTTGGCAAAATCTGTTTCTACACCATAATCCTCGATTTCTACCTCCTCTTCATTCTTGGACCATTCCCACCAGCATTCCCGTGAATTCACATTATTCAGCAAGGACTCCCTATATGACATCGGAGAATGGACCTTGCTATCCAATTGCATCCAGGCATCCTCCCGCGATTTCAGAGTTTCGTCACCCGTAAACTCTTTCGTCTTAGAACTGACTTTTCGCTTCCTTCGATTGCCCTCCCTATCCTCCTCCATCAAATCTTCACCTTCCCCTCCTCGCAGTGGGCGACCGGAGGTGCCACTCATTTTATCTCCGCCGCAGTGGGCGGCGAAGTCCTTAGATCAGGTTTTGAGCCCTAGCGGAGCTCTCAAGAAAAATACCCAAAACCGACTTTCTAAAAATATAAAATATCCATACTTTAATAATTAAACAATATCCATAATCTAAAGGAAACAAAATGAAGTGAACCATTCAATAAAAATTTGTGTGGTTCATATTTAATATTTTACAAAATATTTTTATTACAATTTTAAACTACCATAACTTTAATTTAGCAATTTTAAATATTTTTATTTTAATAATCTAATATTTAGTCAATAACTTTACAACAATACTCGATTTTCCGTACCAATCTTCGGGAGAATTAGAATGTGAATGATTATTAGACATGGGCAGAGCATGCGATGAATCAGTACAGCAAACCACAAAGAAAATATAATTCACATCGGCTTCTTCCTAATTATCTTCATAATTCCCTCTACAAAAGTAGAACAAGTTAAAACAATATAATCTTTTACTGATTTGGATCACTGTTACTATACTACAAACAAATCGGACCTTGATTAATGCTTCCAAGATGGGAAATTTATGGACAATATTTATTTAATATAAAAATATATATTTAATTAAATGAAAAAAAAATCCCGGCGAGGGCCTAAATGTGTAGGCGGGACCCCCGCCCAATGCCCCGATCCGATCACTAGCCTAGCCAAAAAACAAATTTCAAATTTTTTTTCGGGCCACTTTTTTAAGGTCGGGTTGGGCAATTTTTGTTGGGCAGGCGGACATATTGGGCACCATGCTCACCCCTATGCACAAACTTGATTGTGAATATTTATGTTTAAATTGATGATAACATAAGTATTTTTTTAAAAAATAGAAGGCGTATTTGGATTATTATTTAAAATGTTAGTTGAGATGAAAAATGACAAAAAATGATATGAATCTTATGAATATTCTCCACTCTTAAATATAAGACAAAATTGACTTTTTTTTTTAGAGATTAAAGAAAATTTAATTAAATTACTTAAAATTATTTTTATTTTTATTTTTTTCCTTTAAACTAATTAGTTTGACGAATAAATTAATAAATAATCTCTCCAAAAAATTTAATTATGTTTTATATTTAGGATAGGAAGAAGTACTACATACATATTATATTTTAGTTGTATTTGTGATAATTAAAGATAAAAATTTAAATTTAATAAAAAAAGTAAAATTATTATTTTTTTAAAAAATAGTTTCTGATTCTATCCCGATCCAATTTTGACTGATGTGGTGGGCAAATGTTTTGCCACATCGATTTTATTTCCAGAGTCTTCTCTTCTCTTCGGTTCCAAGTCCAACACCTTAAATCATCATTTTATTTCCTCTGTTCCTCGACTTCAACTCAGCAGAAGCAGCCGTGCTATTCTCAGCACCGCGTCGGATCACTCTTTCGTCCATACTTCACATATAGAAAGGGGTATTCCTGATGATCGGAGTGGCCGGTACTTTTTTGGGAACCGCAGACGAATTCAGCGAGGTCTTCGTTCTTCACGCTCAACGCTCCACCCGTTTATGTTAGCGGCTGGTGGAGTAAGTTACTTTTATAAGAGTAAAATGGAAAAATTCATATTGTAAATGTGATTTTTGTTTTGATTCTCATTTAAAAAGTTAGTTGAAATGGAAGATAATTGAAAAAGACATAAATTTTATTAAAAAGTTGTGACTTTTCCACCAACGAGTGATATAGTTGGCTAAAGCGTCGGCCTTCACTCCAAAATGAAGGAGATTCGATACCTACTAATTGATATAAGGGTCTCGTTGGTGATCGATTTATAAGTACCTCTATAAGTGCTCTTTGAGCTTGGAGATATACTTGACCCTGATGAGTTACTGGTGTTTGTCCCCACCTAAAATTTTCTTGTATAAATGTTTTTTTTTTAGACTTCCCCCATAAATGGTTTTTTTTTTCTTTTTTTTGTGTGTGAGATAACACTAACCAAAAGACAAAATTTATATGCTTTTTTCTGCAACTGTGATTTTACTAATGCTACTGGACTTTTGATGCTTGTGAATGCTATTCCAAATGACAGAAATAGCTTTTTTAGGATAAGCTCATTTCCTCTAACGGCCAACACCTATAAATGATTTTTTTTTCTCTTTCTGAATTGAGCTTTTTTTTAATGCTATTGAGCTTCTTGGGTTGAAACGCTTTCCTAAACAAGTTGGTAATGGGAATTACTACTTTCTAGTGATATTTTTCAAGCTTATTAAACCCAGAACCAATCAAGATATCGAGTTAAAGGTTATTGGGTAAGATCGGAACTAACCCAAGATCAAACCGGTGAACAAATGCAGATTCCAGAGTTATTAAAATGAAATTCTAAAGAAAATAGAAACAATCAATTTTTTATTTTTATTTTTTTAAAAAAGAATCATGTTGATGCCCAAATCAAACCGGTTTATCAAACAGTTCACGGGTTTTGGGCCCCACCGACTAGTCTGGTCTGGTTTTTTCCCTTCGGCTAATTCATCCACTCATTTTACCTTTACTTATGTTTGGATGTTGAGAAAGCTATAAAGAAAGAAAACAAGGAAAGAAAAGTCCTAGAAATAATTTTTTTTTTTTTTTTATCATTTATGGAAGTTTTCTAACACAATATTCTTTACTCCTATTTTTTCTCACTTTTCTCTCCATCTAAACATAGCGTTAAACAAAACTTACATTCTCACACATAAAAATTGTTTGTCGTTGGCAAGTTATGAGAGAAAAGTGAAAGGAAAATAGGAAAGAGTGGATATTAGGAGAAAAAAAAAACTTTCAAAAATTGTAATTTACTTTTTTGGGAGTTTTCCTTCTAATTTGCTTCTCTTAATTTTCTCTCCATTTAAATATAGGGTGAATGAGCAATTTTACACATTGCTTTCTTGAGGGAAGTTTGGCCCATGACATTTTTTTAAGCAAAAATATCACGACGTTACGTTTTGAGGCGCCTAAACACACGGCAGTAGTTAGTTGACCAAACGTCAACGTTAACTTGGATGGAAGTGACAATAACGCGGGTGAAATTACACTTTTGTTTAGTTTTAGGTTAAATTACCCTTTTGCCTTTAGTTTAGAATATTTTTTTTTTAAAAAAACTAAAATACCCCCCGGTGGGCCCCACCACTTTTGCCGACAACCACCACCGGCCGGCGGTGGTCGCCGGGATGGGGTGGCTGGCGGTTGCCGATGGTGGGGCCCACCGGCCGGGGGTATTTTAGTTTTTTTTTTTAAAAAATATTTAAAACTAAGGGCAAAAGGGTAATTTCACCTAAAACTAAGGGCAAAATTGTAATTTCACCTGCGTTACTGTTCACTTCCATCCAAGTTAACGTTGACAGTTTGGTCAACTAACGGCTGTGCAGCGGCGCTCCCAAAACGTAACGTCGTGTGTATTTTGCCCGAAAAAAAGGTCGTCAAGGCGCTATTAAGGCGTATGAAAGAAAGTTCATGTGTAAAATTGCTCATTTACCCTTAAATATAAGATAAATGTTAATAGGTATAGTTTAAACGTTGTACCACTTGTGAAACAATTTAATTCACAAGAGTGCTGAGAAATAAGAAAGCTTTAAAGAGATGTGTTTGATATTATCTATGCTAAAAGACTCAACATTTTTGTGTAAATGCTGTAGTCGTTTTGATATCGACAAAAAAAATCAAGTTAAAAAATTTAAAGAATGGTTGTTATGACTTATGATCAATGTTAATTAATATGGTTAAGATTGCTGACACTTGTTTGTTGAGAAGAAGGCTATTTCAGTTATGTTTTTGGAAAATATATGTTATATTTTCATATTTTTGTAGAACTTGAATTATCAAGTGGCTGTAGTTTAGTGGTAAGAATTCCACGTTGTGGCCGTGGAGACCTGGGCTCGAATCCCAGCAGCCACATTTCATTTTGCTTTTCTTTATTTTACGATGTCGTTGTTCAACGACGACGTTTCTCGTCTGGTCGGCGGCCGTTTGCTTTAAAGCTTCGTCCGAGTCAATACTCTCTCCATACATTATCACCGTTCCAGTCTTCCAGAATCCAGATTCAGAAGATCTGACAGAAACCTCAAGCCTCAAGGTGACTTTTCTTGGCGACCCCCAACTTGTTTATCGCTTTCATATTTTTTATCCCCTTCTTTGGGTGAGTCTGCTTCCATTCTCATTTTTTGACTTCGATGCTAAAAGGGAAAAGAAATCAGTTTTTCCCCGGATTTCCGTTCGGATTGGACGTTGTTTCATCTTCATTCCTTTTTATAATTTTGTAAATTTCATGTAGTTTCAACTTTCAACGCAATTTTTTATCATCTAGTCTTTATGGAATTAAGGTCAGTACTTGTGTTATGCAACGGGTTCATACCGAACTAAATTATTTTGGATCTGTCCAGTTTTAGATTTTTAATGTGCAACTCATTTACTGTCCCCAGAGAGAAGTTCATTTGTATTAAAGCTTTTCGCTGAAGTACTGTAGGTAGCTCTAAGATAAGGATTCTTTGTTATTTAGTGAAGGAGGTGCCTATCTAGGATATACGAATTGAAGGATTATTTATCTTTTATAGGGGATCTTGTATGTTTTGAATTGAGGTATTCAAATGTTTTGGGAGCTCACTGGGAAGTTTGGTACCTTTTAATTAATTAATTATTTATTTTTCGTGCTCTCCAGGAAGGAAGAGATGATTGACGATCAAGCCTTGGGTTTTATTGCCAATTATCTTGGCATTTTCATTTTTGGTTTGGTTATAATATACCATTTGGTCACAGCCGACCCAAAATATGAAGGCAGCTAGGTATTTTCATTTTTGTGATGCTCCGAGGTTTGAAGTTTGATTTGGTTCTGTTGACTGATCTGTTAGATCAGCATGTATGACTTAATCTTGAAGGAATGGTAGTTTGTGACTTCTGCCAACTTATTTTTCAATCTTTAGAGACATGTGCCATTTAAAATGGCAGTGATTTTTTCACTCTATTAATCCATTTTGAGGACTATTTTTTCATCACTTCCAATTTTTGTTAGTTAATAAGGTGATTGTTTAGATCTATAAAGCTTGGACCCTTCAGAAAAGAGTCCTGTTTCTGTCGTCATGCATTGGTCAGTTGTATTAGACCCAATATGATACTATGCCTACCCATGCTTCCTAGTTCCTAGGTTTAGAGTCCTGTTTCTGTTGTCACGCATTGGACAGTTGTATTAGACACAATATGATACTATGCCTACCCATGCTTCCTAGTTCCTAGGTTTAGACTAACTAGGAATGTAAAGAAATCATTCCCTTGCCCAATATGCTTATACTCCCTCCGGTCGGTGTTTAATATAAGATATATTTGGAGAGTTGATCTTGATTCTAAATATATTTTTCAAATTTTTCCTAATTTATCCTTATTGATTCTCTCTCAACGGTAATCAAGGTGGAGAAGGAATTAAGGAAGATAACTAAAGTGTTTATATTAACTAGCTAAACTAACTTTCTTAATCTAATCAAATTAAGTAGAGATGTTTTATATCAAGACCAGATAGAGTATATAATATTTATATCAGCTTAGAATATGAAGTATTAGATGGCCCTCCTTAACATACCTGATGCTATGGAGTTGTAGGAATCCACATTAGATGCTAAGAATTATATGCTTCTTAGGTGCTAATACCTCTAATTAGAGTTATTAACATTTTTTTAATTTTTTTTAATTTTTTAAAATATTGTATTTATTTATATTTAAATGATATGCTGCTTTCTGAAATGTTTTTTACACCCAATATATCAAATTAATTAATTTTCATAATACTGGTGTTAGAGATAAATGCAGAATTGGAAATTAATTAATTTGAGATATTGGGTGTAAAAAACATATCGAAAGTTAAAGATATCATTTAAATATAAATAAATACAATATTTTAAAAAATTAAAAAAAATATGCTAATACCTCTAATTAGAGGTATTAGCACCTAAGAAGCATATAATTCTTAGCATCTAATGTGGACTCGGAGTTGTAGTTATTGTTGTGTTTTAGTCCAAGCCTTACATGCTTCTTGTCAAAACTTAATTTAAGATCAGCTCCAGTCAGACTGGACTTCAACATGACTTCTTATAAATGAGCCCTGAGCCAACCTGACTATGAGCTAGGTATGAGCAGGGCTTGTAGTAACTGGGAGCTGGGTTTAACTAAAACATCTAGAATCAACAGTTCATGCTCATATGAAAAAAGAGAAAGCTTGGTTTTTATAACGGGTAAGAGCACTTTAGAAAGTCGCCCTTGATAGCATGTACCACTTCACTCCATGTTACTATCTACTGATTTTTCCATGTGCAAATCTGTCAGCATATCCACTTTGGAATAGGACGTAAACATAGAGCTAGCAGTAAATATATAAGATGTCCATATACTGGAGCTATTGAAGTAAACTAGTCAAGTAAGGTCAAGGCTGCTGCAAACAATTTGAGAGGGATTATTTACTCTCCTGCACTTACTTGCCAGTTGCAATTGTAGAGTATTCTATATAAGCACATCGAGGAATAGGAGGGAGGTACAAATTGACCTCAGGGATATTTGGAGGGGTAATTGGTGGAGGCAACATGTACTCTGGTTACTCAGACACCGGCAGGAAAGGGGGAGAGTTTGGGGCTGGGTAGTTGCCCGAGCTGGGCACGCCAGAAATTTCCTATTGGCTTGGACCTTGCCAATGCAATGAAGGAAAGTGAAGCAACCTAATAGGCAGGTGTCATTTGAGTATGAAATCAAAGACTTTTGCAGATCGAGCAACCTAGGATTTAAGTAAAAGGGAAAGTCATATAGGATTGGTGGTAGATCGAGCAACCTAGGATTTAAGTAAAAGGGAAAGTCATATAGGATTGGTGGTAGGGTGAGTCAAAGAGATAGGTTTTTTCATAGGGCAATATAAGAGAGAATGACTATATGGTTTGGGAACAGTTAGAAATTTGCCTAAAGTCCTTTTTTCTCAGTTAACTAGGTGGTTTGATGCACTCCCCTGTAATCCCTTTATTGTCACATCTGTTGAGCAAATCGCAAGGTTCAACAATGTACTTTAGGTCCGGACGTGAATGCAAGCCAAATCCTTCATTCCATTTTACATGAAAAATAATTGGATTTTGAACAGGAGTTCTTTGAATTTTGATGAAGTTAATTCTGCAATGGTCAGTTATACTCAAACACCTCTATAGAATCGCGTTTGCGCACTTAAACGTGAAAAATATACATTTTGGATGTGATTTCAAGCAATCCTTAACTGGATATAGCTTTGATGGTCACTGTGGAAGTTCTTAGACTTCCATAACCAACAAGTTTTAAATAGGAAGTTGCAAACTTGCAATGTGATGAAACAGGGGAGTGCTCAAACAACTGACAAAAAAAGTTAGTCTGAGCGGAGAACACTGAACACATCAACTTGATCATCAATAAAGTTGCCCAATTGCAATGTAGAGAAAGTACTAACTATAGTAACAGAATGAGAAGGGAAAAAAAGCATTTCATCACCTTTTGTTGGGAGTGAAAGTGAAGTGAAAACAGCACAATAAATAGATTTCTTAGTATAAATTGAATTACAGTGTTTAAAAAATATATGGTACAGAACTACATTATTCAGTCTATTGTTTTTATGCCCTTCAAGATTACAATTACATACTACAGCAAATTTCTGAAGAGGAATACAGCCAATTTTATGAAGGAAAAAAACAGTAAAAAGTCAACTCCAAAACAATGTATCTTTAACCGCTAATCTGCCAATTTGCTCCATTTTGGTTTTCTGGTAATCCAATGTCCACTTATCAAAAGTACACTCAGTAAAGTCATAGTAACCCCCGTGAATGGAGAGTTCCCCATTCATCACCTTTGTTTCTATCCATGGGTAAGTAAGCAGGTTTGATAATGAATTGTTAACTGATTCCTGTAAAAATAAACATAAGCTGGATTATATCCAATGTTGAAAAAAAGAAACTATCCTACTGGAGGTTCTCAAATTAAATCCCAATTAGACACAAAATATGTCAAGGATTGCAAGAGACATTCTTGTGTGTAAAATGATGGGTTAAGATGCAAATTTGCCCCGAAAGTTTTCTCTCAGGAGCAATATTATCCTGTAAGTTTTTTTAGGGAATAATGTTGCTAAAAAATTAACGGTCAACTTCAAATTTTTAACGATATAGGGTAATATTGCTACGTTTTGAAACTTCCGGGATGACATTGAACATAAAAAACCTTCCAAGGCAATATTGATCTTTAGCGAAAACTTCTGGAACAAATTTGCATCTTAACCCTAAAATGAACAGGCATTTATCTCATGCTCAGACTACTAAAAAGCAATGTTGAATATGGGCATCCATGAGAGCACTAGTTAATCTCAGACCTGATGTAATTTCATTGGAAACTCAAAACCCTAACACGGGCTTCAATACCATCTCTCTAAAAATGAAGACAGAGAATGACTTGCAGAAGCAGATAAAGGACACATGTTCACCTGACCCTATGAGGCACTATCATGATTTATCTAGTATTCTAACCCATTCATTGTATTATTTAATCATTTGAAGTTTCGGAAAACAAATGAATTACAAGGTAAATAATATTGTTACCTTCTCACAGTGCCTGCACTTCTGGTCAAAGTTGAGAGAACAAGCAGCAGCCTCGGTTTTAATTTTCGCATTCTTCCCGACTACAACCCAGCTTTTGATAAAGCTAATGAGAAATGAAAAATATAACCAAGTGAGACATGTATAACACAATATTACCAATATAAGGAAAATGACAGCCTAAATCTAGAATTATGTAAGTCAACCTTGCATTTGAATCATCCTCATCCTGCATACTCATTAGGGCACGAATCCCCCCACAGCAACTGTGCCCAATGACTAAGATATTCTCAACCTGCGATGACAATGGTTTTTAATTCTTCCTCAGAATAGAAGTATACAAAAGTCAAGGTATTGTGACCAGCTAGCCTTGCACATACTTACATATTTAGAATGAGAAACTTTTCTACATGTTTCACAGTTTCATACAACCCCAGACTATAATAGCCTCAGTTGTTTAAAAAGAGTAAATTATATGTTATTAGAAGATGTTGTATTTTACTGTGCTTAAAAATACTCTCAATTATGTTAATAATGTTGTAGCAGTTAAATGGTATACTGAAATCTTAGATCCTTGCCCAATCCCTACCAAGATGTATTTATATCAACAGATCCATAAGCATTGTAACCAAAATCATATTTACCCCTGATGCTGTTTTATATAGCTTATGACGGTGAATTGAGCTAAATGTACTTCAAAATAATTATTGAAGGAAGCTAAGACTCGTCAAAGCAAACAAGCACATAAGTGAATAGTTCACAGCCCAAGAAGATAGTAAATCATAAAACAGTAGCATCAAGACAACTCCTAAATCAAGAAAATGAACCCTGTCTAATACTTTGCAAGAAAAATGTGCTTACCTTGAGGGAATTCACAGCAAATTCTAAGGCTGCATTTGTTTCAGAGGGTCCACTCTGTATCATGGAAAAATGAGATTAGAAAGGTTAAGCAGAGTGGCTACCTCCACACTTTAGTGAACATCCTCAATAGATGAGGTAGACAGCCAAGATAAATCAATTTCAATGGTAAATATACCTCAAATGGAGGTACCAAATTAGCAACATTACGAATCGTGAATGCTTCTCCTGGCCGAAATCCCAGAATATTGGAGGGACAAACCCTAGAATCTGCACAAGCAATAACCATAAACTGTTCTAGAAATTGTTAGACAAGATTCAAGAGAACTAAATTTAGCAAATCATTTAGTAGACAAGTTGAAAGAATAGACCCAGAGGAACCAAAAGCAAATCACTGATTAATAAAAAGCTAAACCTTAGCCAAAAGCAGGGGAAAGAGGGTGGGTTTAAATCACCTTTGGTGCCTGACCCTTGGCCAGATTTTGGAACTGTTCATTGTTTTTCCTGCCAGAAAACAAACCACATTAACAAAGTTTCTTCTCTTTCTGGGTATCAGAAGGAAACAATTGAACCAGGGTTTTCTGAAGCTTACAAGTAGTTCTTCTTGAAACTTAAAAACCTGTCCTTGATATCATGAAATATATCACACCCATCTTCAGCCTCAGTTAGCGTCTCAAGCTTCTTGTTTTCAAGTTGTTGAGTAAATCCTGAAGGGCCCATAGAAGCCCTTAAAGATAAACTTTGAGTGCTCCTGCAAATATCAAAGCAAGATGTGGCGCTGAGCTTCATTTCAAAAGTTTTACTCCGAAGTTCTGAGAGTTAGTAAACAAAATTGCAGTTACAGTAACAAGGGAAGCTTGCCTGAGTTAAGTAAAATGAAATCTGTATCAGTGAAAACTCAAGAACACAATTCCTCGTTTACTCTTGAACTTGTATGTTCGGGTAACAACTGGTACTTTAAGAGTTAGAAATGAAAGAAACAATAATTGAGCCCTCCAAAAGGTATTTACCCCCCAAAGTTTAACTGCTCAAAGCATCATCAATTTAATTCAAAAATGGCAGTTTCAGATTAACTACTCCACTTTTTTTACCATCAAAATCTACAAGACTTGCCATGCAAGCGAAACTAACCTTGAATCCGAGACCAATCTCAAACGGAGTTTCTCCCTTCTCCCAGATTTCAGTTTCCAACCAAAGATCTACCAAAGAAGATAGTGCATCAGCCACCCACAAAAATCCATCACGAAATGGGGGATCAACCATAGAAAAGAAAATGACATACCCTCGATGAATTCGACCCAAACCCATGAAACACAGTGCAGGAATTAGACGAAGCAGGAGTAGGATGTCGTGAAACCGTGATTGGCGCAGGAAATGCCATTTAGAAAGCTGTAAATGATCAGATGGGTTATCCGACAGCAGTACAAATCGAGAATTGAATGAAGCAGCCATGGATGGAGGAGGAGGAGGAAGTATTTAAAGAAGGTGGATAAAGTTGGTTGGTCCAGCAAAATATGGATCCGATGTCTCCAAGAAAGGCGGAGAAACCAAAGCTGAAGCACGAGAGCAAAAGCGACAGATAATATAATTTACTCATATTGCTATTTGCAGTAATTGACCTTTGACAGTTCAAACACTGCGTAATTCTCCCGACCAGAGAGTTTCACGCTGACATCCGAGAGTCTCCAGAAACTTCGTAGTTCGTTCGTACTGTATCTTTTACTAAAATAGTAAGCAAATGATCATGAATCCCAGAGTGAGTCTTTGTTACTGACAGCTTCAAAATATATGAGCAAAATAATTAAATTGGCTTTTTTACCAAAATAATTTTTTTTTAAAAAAATAATTAGGATTAAAGACTTTTGAAACTATTTTCCAAACTAACTTTACGTCATCAAAGCGAGGGGGAGGAAATGTACTTTTAACAACGGGGATTTGGAGCGAGGCCCAGGCGTAAAGCTGAAGCTGTAAAACTCACTGCATCGATGACGTGGAGCAATTCACGCCATGGCATGGGTGGCGTGAAATAACTACACGCCACCTTGCCACAAGGTGACGTGACAAATATTCACACCACACATGTGGCGTGAATAACGTAATCAAACCCACTAACGCATTAAAAAAAAAATATTAAATATAATATTAAATATAAAAAAATTAATATTAATATAATAATAAATGATAAAAAAAGTAGAATAATTTAAAAAGCTCTATTTCATTTAATTTGAAGTCGAAAAAAGAAAGAAAGTATGTGGGTGAAATAACTCATTAAAAACGCTTTTAAAAGATTACGCGGTACAATTTTGTTATAACAACAATATTGATTTTGGGATCAGTATAAAAAAGTGTACCACGTAAAAGTGTTTCGGGATTTGTATAACTTATTAGAATACACTTTTACGCGTACATTTTTTTATACAGATCCCAAAATCAATACCGTTGTTATAACCAAATTGTATGCGTAATCTTTTAAAAGCGTTTTAATGAGTTATTTCAAACCATACTTTTTCTTTTTTAACTTCAAATTAAATGAAATAGAGCTTTTAAATTATTCCACTTTTTTTATCATTTATTATTATATTAATATTAATATTTTTATATTTAATATTATATTTAATATTTTTTTTATATGTGGAATCAGACCCACTTAGTGGGTCTGATTTTGGTTATTCACGCCACATGTGTGGCATGAATATTTGTCACGTCACCTTGTGGCAAGGTGGCGTGCGGCCTACTTCACGCCACCCACGTGGCATGAATTCGCTCCACGTCATCGCACGTGAGTCCGCCCTACGCCTAGTCTCGTTCCAAATCCCCGCGCCGTAGCCTAGTCACGTTTCCTCCCGCGCCTTTGATGACGTAAAGATTAGTTTGGAAAATAGTTTCCAAAGTTCTTTAATCCGGTAATTATTTTTAAAAAAAAAATTATTTTGGTAAAAAAGCCTAATTAAATTACTTGTTTCAAAAAATTAGTTAAAATTGATTAAAGAAAATAAATATATAAAAAATATAACTCAATTTCCTAAAAAGCCCATGTTTATGGAGAGGGTAAGTGAGAGAGAGAATGAGTGAAAAAAATACATGAGAGAGGCATATAATTAATTAGGGGTAAAAGTAAAAAAAAAAACATTAAATGATGAAACAAAAACAAAGTGGATCTTATATGAAAAATGATACTGCTTGGCAAGTTTGATTTTTATATTTTAAACAAGAGAGAGTATTTAGTATTTCGGATTCTTTTTATAAGTGACTTGCTAATTTTTTAGGAGTATTAATTTTCTTGCCATATATGCTCATATTTAACCAGGTAATTGGAGAAAGTAATAATTACTCCTTTGGTTTTTTTTTTTATAAGGTATAGAGAGAAGAGTTTTTTGTTTTGTTCTATTTATAAGACTCTTCATTAAATTTTTCATGTGAGTGAGCAATTTTACAATTAATTTATTATTGAGTTGATTTTATTCCTATGAGGAATTATGTCTATTAAATATGGATAAATTTAGAAAGTTGTTAAATTTTAAGACAGAATGAAGTATAAGGTTTTCTTTTATCTTGGTGAAACTGGAAATGCATTATAAATAAAATCAGATGAGTAATATAATATTTAATTTTAGTGGAGTTAATAAGGGTTATATTAAAAATAACTTGAATTATAAGATAAATTTAATGATTTTGACTAATCTTATTGGTATGTGAAAATTAGTAGTTAGCACTACTTCCAATTCCAAAATATAGGAACAAAACAACTAAATTAAGTAATTTGAAAAGTTAGTTAAAATTGGGTATAAATAAATAAATTCTTTTCTAAAAAAACCTATTGATCGAAAAGGTGAGTGGAAAAAGAGATGAGGAAGAATAATTGAAAAATAAATAAATGAGAGGGATAAAATTAATTAGAGGCGAAATTGAAAAAATGCATTAAATAATGAAACAAAAACAAAATGTGTTTATTTAATATAAAAAATCACACTCTTCATAAGTTGGTAGCAGCTTCTCTCCATTACTTTTTATATCCGCTGCCGTCGACTGCTAGAAAATGATGGTGTTTTAATCAATTCAGAACCACTAACATTGTACCCCTCCTCTTTGGACTCAAATTGACAAAGGGTCGGACACTTTCACCAAAGGGAGGGGTTCGATCTTGGAGTTGGTCAAGGTGCTGGGAAAGACAGATAGCTCTTAGATGCCTAGATTAACGCCTGAGGGTAATAGACGGTTCGCCCTGCCCAACATCGATATCACCTAGGAGGAAGGGAAATTTCACTTTGCTCTTAGATCGTGGGTGAACCTAACCCTTTTCCTAATTTTTTTTTTTTAAAAAAACACGAATCACTAACTGTGTAGCCAAGGAGGGTCATTGTACAAGTCATAAAATGAATCTAATAACTCAACAAATTTGTAGATTGCTCAGTCGGTATCCACATTATTATGGGCATAGGATTTATAATTGAGGGAAGCTCAACAGGATTAACAATTTATATTGTATCAATTGACCAAGAGTGTTTGGGATTAAATTCCCCTTATTTGTAATTCCTTCATTTTACTTTAGGCTTCTAGCCATCTTTGATATCAAAATATATATATATATATATATAAAAAAAAAAAATTGGCCTAGCAATGTAAAGGCCCTTCCAGATCCCTCTGGGTCTCGAGTTCAAGTCTCGGATGAGACACTTGTATTGGGAGGGACAACCACAAATCCTGAGATGATAATATGAAAACATTAGTTTGTAGGAAAAAGATTAACAATTTATTTTAAAAAATAAAAACAATTATTTCAAAGAATCAAAATTAAATTTGCCGAGTTATTAATCATGTTGTGCCTTGAACATTGACCCTCCTTGGCAAGGAAGCAGATCATCTCCTCATTCTTTTTTCTCATTATCCTTCATTAGCCCATAAAGGTCAATGATTGGAAATGTGAGATGTAACACCCCAAATTCCGTAGCATAAATCGTGTTGTTGACACGTGGTTTTATAAAAATTCATCAGAGTTTTGAGGTGCTACAACTTTGCGTTTTGCGGAAACGGAGAGCATGTACTAAAAATTTGAACAACATGTATAACAACGAGTTTAACAATGAGTAATCGATATGAAAATACTCAGACATATGATGATGCCTGACGTATACTGATATATTAGAAATGTTCCGAAGGAATGTTCATGTGATACAGTAATACAAAACTTATAATTACAGTTCTTCTGTGTAACTATACCCTGTTCATCCGAGCCTTGAGTAGACTTGGGGCATTGAACCTAACTCAGTTAAATCATCACATTTGGCCAGGCTGGGTAGGTCTAGTGGAAGTCTCACCGTGCTAGGGTGACTGATTGACTGAACCACATAGACGACCCTTCTAGTTTAAGCACCAAATGATATGAAGTAACTTTATTAGATTCATGCCATAAGGTAGGTTTGTTGACTTTCTTCCCGCATTTCCTTTTTGTGGTGCCTTCTCATGGCTCGTTTCTGCGGCGTATATCTATAGCTCCGTCCCCAGGTGCCTCCTCCGGTTCATTACCCGAATCCTGTCTAATCATGCAGACTGAGGTCCAATGCCCATCGGACCTCAGGTAACGGTTAACCTCATGCTTATGTAGACAATATATGTATGACAGGTATTCATGATATTTTCACAAAACTACTACAATGACCCACAACGAGATACACAAATATGTATATACGGCAATAACAATACACAGCCCCTGCAGTATGTTTGTTATCCCAGTCTGCACATTCAAATCCAGTGCCACGATGGCCTATCGTGTCCTCAGCGCTAGGAAAACTCTCAACGATGTTAACAATACCATAACCCGTGTACTCATGACTCCACCAATTTCAAATGAGACAGAGTCTCAGGACAGAACACAACAAGCATATATAAGCATATCATAATCATCAGAGTTAGTGTTACTGTACGTCGCGAACGTACCTTCGCTGACGGTTCTTTTGGTACTTTCGGCGGAAAACGAAAATTCCGACGGAAAACAGCGGTACGACTGACAGCGGGATGACGGTGGTACGACAACGGTCCAAATAACTCAGATATCCTATAATGACAATGTTTATCAATTTTTTAGAAGCATTCCGGGCATTTTAGGTACAAATTACCATTTTGCCCCTAGTTAGACTAATCGGCGGAATTTTGCCAGAGCTTCGCTGTTTCTGCTCTATTTCTCCGGAATTTCGACAGACCTCTTTTCCCCACATATTTTCAAAATAAGTACCATATTTACCCCTAAATATGATATTCAAACTATCTGGGAAATTTAAAGCTAATTCTAGCATTTCTACTATATCTACCGAAAGAACTACCGAAACTTAAGACCATGGACCGAAAAACTTACCCGGCTTGGCTAGAACTTCTAAGAGCTCTTCCTTCTCTCTAACTTCTCTCTAAAGCACGGTTTTGAGGGGTAAAGAATGAAGAGGAAGAGGCTTCTATTTATAGAAGAAAGGAGGGACAAGGTTGGAATTTCACAAAAGTTCTTCAGATCATATTTCGACCGTCGGATCGCACTTGGACACGTGGCTTCATCCTTGCCATACACCTATGTGCCGACATCATCCTTCTAGAAGAAGATGATGTCATGCATGACGTCACATGTGCTGACTTACCGATAAAGTTCCCGATCGGTGTCCGATCGCGTAATCTTGTCGAAACTCAAAATTCCGACAACGTTGTTTTGAAGGTCTAATCTTTCTCATTAACAATACCTGGGTTGACTAATTTTTAATCCCATTGAGGGTATTTCATTGTTGGCTGAACATTTAAGGCCAGACGCGGTCGGTTGCGGAAATAACTTCCGACAGCCGTGTTTTCTGGACAATAATTCACGGGTTCGAAATATGTCCTGTCGTAAGAAACCTTATTCCTGGTTTGTCACAACACTCAAGTTTACCACGAGTTCACTTTTTACTATCTGCCTATTCTCATAAATACCCGGTCTCTTATTTGCTCTGTTGGCTTCAGAATCAGCTTCGGAGGTAGCCCACTCCGAGGTAGAATTTCACTGGTTTATAAAAAGTCCAGATGTCTTAGACTAAATCCCTATGTTTTGGTGTAAGATTTAATTTCTATCCATTCTCAAATGTCTTGTTGGCTCTTTACCATATATATTATTATTATATTCCAAATATCCAAATATTTTATTATTTTTATTTTTATTTATTTATTTATTTCGAATCTCTCCCTCTTTAATTAATTATTTACTAATTAATTTACTTATATCTTAATATAAACAATTAGCCAATAATTACCTAATTAGTCATTTATTAATTGTTGATAATTTCCTTAATTAGGATAAATTATTTCCTCACAACTATTGAACTGACATTGGTATTTTATATCCTATATAAAATATTAAAAATAAAGAGCCATAAAGTGCTTTTTAATAATATTTTATTTATGCTCAATATTTCTCCAGGAAAATAATCCCAAAAATTTCTAAAATTCAAGATAACATACTTCCCAAGTTTTTATCAGTATTTGTTATCATATGGTATTTACCATAATATTTTTAGGTCATTTTTCGCCTTATAAAATACACTTCTCGTGGATCTTAACTTTCTCTTTTCAAATTTTCAGTAATTACCTTATAACATAATATTCTTAAAACTTATTATGTGAGATCCCATATTCACCTATCTTCAATAGGTATTATTTACTAAACTGTGATACTTATTATAAGCGTGATTTTTAGGGTATTACATGAGAGAAAAGTTAAAGTATTATTGTAACCTTTCAGACCAATTGGAATGACATGATTTAAGGATTATGAAAAATGATGATAAAAGAAACCCAACACAAAGAACTATGTTAGTTGGCCCCCAATTGATTAAAATGCCCTCACTTTTTCGGTAGCAGATGTAAAAAGTAGAGGAGAGAAGTTTTTTATATATATATAATAATAATTTTTTTTTTGATAATAAGAGGAGAGAAGCTGTTTCCTCGGAAGTTATGTTCTTATATTCTGAAGTACGGGAATATGCTTTAGTAATAGGAACAAGAGGCGGAAGAACTATTATAGGAGTAATATAGAAAAACAATGTGGGTTTTTTTTACCATAATAATAATTTTTTAATTTTTTTACCAATTTAAAGTACTTTTGAAACAATTTACCGGATTAGGGTTGTTTTCGGGCAGATACGTCAGGCAGTACGACGGAACTAGGAGGGCCGTCAGGGTTTCTGACACCAGCAGTAGTTCCGTCAGGGTTTCTGACGGAACCAAGCGTCAGGGGGGCCCACCCTGACCCAGAGATTCCTGACGCCCTTACCCCCTCCTAACATTTACCCGTGACTCCCCCCACATTTCACCCGTGACTCCCTCCTATTTAGCTTCTTCCCTCTCCCTTAGTATATTCACTGTAAAGCCTCCCTCATCAGTGATTCCTTCCCTCTTTCACTCCTTCCCTCATCTGAAAACTCGCTCCGTCCTCCATCTTCTTCATTCTGTTTCTTCATTTTTATTTTTATTTTGCAAAAATGAGTCAAATTCGTTCATTTGTATATTATAATGGTTCTAAAAGTATAGGTGCAAACGGATTGAGCTTTGAAGATGAAAAAAGAGGAATGTATATTATTCGAGGTATGTCCGCTGAAGATCTATATGAAAAGATTCGTCGAAAGTTAAAGCTGCAACAAAATCAGGTGATATCTTCAGTGACGGGTAGAGTTCCTTGTGGAAACCGCAAATATGCGGGTTTTGAGATATCCGATGATGAGGATGTAGATGTTTTTGTTCAAACATTCAACGAAAACTCTACGTCGTCCGAATTTGCTGAGTTATATGTAGATATTGAGACGCCAGACGAGGGTATACCAACACAACCAACTGTTGCGCATGGAGAAGAAAATGACTATATGGTAGATGAACCTGACAATGAGGAGGAGCTAGAGCAAGAAGATGAAGACATTTTATTGGATAATGACCATGATCAAAATGATAGTGATGTAGATGACAAATATCATCATAATGACATGTATCAGCAGACTGGTATGTTACAATCATCACGCTAGTTACAGAGTTGTATTATTATATAATTTATTTTTTATTAGTTACCATGTTGTCGCATAAACTGTATTATGTGTGAATATGCAGATATTACACCGTTTTGGAATGACATTCCGCATTATGAGGCTGTTCATGAAGATTATCCGCATGAGGATATACTGGATGTGGAAGGCTTGGGCCAGGGTCCGTGGGCAAGAGGAGATAGATTAGATCTGAAACAAGAGTTCGGGTCCAAGAATGATGTGCAAGCTGCAATAAAATATTATTGCATGAAGGAACATCATGAAGCTCAAGTGGTTGAGAGTACTACAACCATTTACGCTATGAAATGTCAGAATCATGAACAAGGTTGCGAATGGAGAGTAAGAGCAATTAAATCGAAGAAAAATAACACTTGGGTCATAACAAAATGGGTTGGAAATCATAGTTGTGTGAGCCAAACTCTCTCCCAAGATCACAAACAACTTGATTCTAAAATTATTTCCCAGGCAACACTTGGGTCATAACGAAATGGGTTGGAAATCATAGTTGTATATCAAATTTTTTATTTACAAAATATTAAATAAAATAATATTTTGAATTTATATACCAAATTTTTAATTTTTATAAAATAGTATCATCATCTTGTTTGTCCCCTCTCTTTTACTGCTTGTAGTCTTTTTTATGTAACTTATCAGACCTAAAAAATACATATCCAATAACTGAAGTTCTCTAATCTAAATTTATGAAACATAATTTTTGTGAACATTTTAAAACCTAACTATCGAATGTCAAACTGTGATAATTCATGATTTACTTGGCAAATAGGTTTTTTTCAAAAAAAAAAAAAAAAAACCCTGTAATTTTTTCGTTTTCAAGTTTTAATTAATCATATTTTTATTGGCTCTTTTTCATTTTTTTTAACAATCTAACCTTCAGTTTTTTAGTAATCTCCCTAATTGAAGAACAATATAAAATTGGAAATGTGAAAGAATATATAACCCAATAAACATAACGTGCAGATTTGTCAGAGGTAAAATCTAAGTAGGAGTAAACTATTTAACCCCAATAAGGAAGATTAAGGGAAAAAAAAACCAATTACGCAGGAAATGTTAATTAACCAACAATAAAGATAACAGAAAAATTAAATGTTACCTGTGCACACGTGAAGAATGAAGAAAATGGATGATGGAGTGAGCTTTCCGATGAAGAAGTAAATACAGATGAGTTGAATAATGGTAAGGAAGAGGGAAGGGATTTGTGTGTGTATGTGGGGGGGGGGTGCGGGAGAGAGGGAAGGGTTGTGTGTGTGAGAGTTGGGGGGGGGGGGGGTTGGGTTTTTTTTTTTGTTAAGGAAGAGGGAAGGGTGTTTGTGTGTGTGTGTTGTGTAGGGGGTGGTGCAAGGGAGAGGGAAGAGTTTGGGGTAGGGTGTCTTTGCAGAGTTTGTTTTGGGGGGGGGGTGGCGGGCTCGGGGCTGTATGGGGGGGTGGGTGGGGGCCCGATGATACGTCGGGGATAGCGTCGGGAATCACGACGTGTTCCGTTAGGGTTCCGACGCCACTTAGTGGCGTCGGGGAGCCCGACGGAACTTCTTCCGCCTGTTCCGTCAGGGTTTCTGACGGATCTACTGCTGGCGTCAAAAACCTTGACGGCCCTCCTAGTTCCGTCGTACCACCTGACGTATCTGCCCGAAAACAACCATAATCCGGTAAATTGTTTCAAAAGTACTTTAAATTGGTAAAAAAAATTTAAAAAAATTATTATTATGGTAAAAAAACCAAACAATGTGTGAAGAGGTTTATTAATTATTTTTAAAACAATTTGTGAAGAGTTTATTTTTTATTTTTTAAACAAATTGCCCTTACTTACCTTTTTTTTTTTTTTTCTTTTTTATAAAAAGATAGAATGAAATCAGAACGACCAAAGTTTACAAGTTACATATTGATAAAAATAAATGCTGAAACCAACAAAGGTTAATCAGTTGGTAAAGATGTTGGCTTATGACCAAAAAGTTGTGGGTTTGAATTCTTATAATGTGAGAACCTTATTGATGAGTGAACTTTATTGGGGTCAAGGCCAACACCTTAGCTAACTGTGTCACTCCTTACATCGACTAGGAAGTATCTAACCGTTCCTATTTACACCTTTTATTTACATATATAATCTGCACCCAACTAACCTCCTAAATGGGCTTGGGCTAAGGCCCAATAATGTGATCCTATGTATACCTATATATATATATTTTTTTTTTTTTTATATTAGACGATAGGGGAGGGGGGCAGGGTTCGAACCCAGGACATGGGGGAGGAGACTAGCTCCAATACCATTTGCGCTACGAAGGCGCTGGTATGTATACCTATATTCCTACAGCATATCTGAGAAATTTCACTCTTCAGGATCAGCAGTTGCAGCACTCAGGTCCACGGAAAGATCAAGAGCCTAAAATCCATAATAAGAACGAATAAATAATCAAGAGAAGTTTAGGCTTTTGAGGGCTAAAGCTAAATCATGTTTTTACCATTTAATTTGATATTATTCTAATATATGGTGCATTATAATTAAAAGTATGAGAAAATATCCATACTATCATATGCATTATTCATGTCTCACATGGTCCAGAAAAGAATAGAAGTGATATGCATGAAGCCAGTAATCTACTCTAAAAGTTCTATAAACTGTAAAGATTTGGTTGTTTAACTTGCATTTTCATCATTGTCATTTATTAGCATATTAAATAAGATATAAACAATCAATCGATATAAACATGAAATCTTAAGCATGTTACATTATTTATAAATCATAAACAGTAAGTACAACAATATTTTCAGATTAATATGATACACGTCTAGTTGCTTTCGAGTAGAGAAAAAATTTACCTTGCCAGTAATTTTACTGTACATGTCAATTACATCTTGTACTGTTGTCTCAAAGTGTGTGGTAGCATCATAACTCTGGATAATAGTTTCTAGTCAGTAAAACTGATTTTTACTGATAAACCAACACAAATTTATTACAGGTAACTAACATAACTAATTTTCTTAATATCTGTAAATTAATTATATAACTCTTATATCAAGAAATGGAGGTAATAACAAGTTACTAACCTCACAAAGACACTAGTATAGTTTCCTTTGGATCAATAAAAGTAACGACCTCCATAACCAGAATTTCCTAAATTCTTATTATTCTCTCAAGAAAATTAACAGCACTAAAAGAAGGAAAAGAAAATAAATATGCTTGGGAGGGATGATACTTACCATAGAGATGAAACAATTATCAACTTCATGATCGTTTATGGGTACAAATCTGTCATAAGTGTCGAAAAATATCTCATCAACAGGTCCAAGAAGGTCAATACCAGGCTTCAACTCTACCTCAGGTTGGTCAGTCTCTGCTTCTGTGGTAACAAAAGCAATATATTTTCCTTTTGCTGCTACATTGTGAGTGTAAGAGCAGAAGAAGAGATACCTGCAATGATATGGGTAATCAGAGAACAAAACATATATAGTTGGAATTAACAATAGGAAAGCTATAAAGTTGCATTACTCTACAGTCATATCCCAACTTCCCAAATTTTTTTAAAACTTTTTTTTCTTTTAATTTTACCTAAAATGAGAGACACTTGGATATTTTATGGCTACAAAATAGCGTAATTTTGAATTTTTTAATGATTTTTTTTTTAAAACATCAAAACCACACAATTTTAGAGTATTTTTCTTTGAAAAATCATAAAAAGTTCAAAATTGTACCATTTTATGCCTATAAAATATTAAAATGTCACATATTTCTTAGAGGATCTAATGATCAAAAGGAAAAAAAAAACATCTGGGAGGTTGGAGTATTACAAAAAGTATTAGAGAAAGGCACATTAGAGGCCCCAAACCCCAAGTCGCCAACCCGATAAAAGCAATATATAAACCTAGGTCTTAGTTCCCAATGCAAATGAATTTACCAGCCAAACTAACAGGCAAAGGCACCTTTATCCGTTCATCCATTGAAAATCTAAAAGTAGATCAAGCAAACTTACATATCTGATTTACGACCAAGTTGCTTCTGGGGCAGAATGACCTGTGCTGAGTGAGAATCATTAATGTTTGGAATAGGATGGCTCATAATGCATATTGCACGCGAAACTTTTCCAACTTTTTGGACCTGTTGGATCATTTAATAATTAGATAAAGATCACACTTAACTAAACTTGTATTTTTTTATTTTCTTTTTGCAATTCATATCTAGACACACTATTCAATCAAATTAACATTTCTAGTCACCACATATAAACATTTCTAATAGCGGATACCTTTTCAGGCAGATATGATGGATCACACATATATATTATTATTTTAATCAAAATATCAAGATATATATATATATTATACTTTTTTATTTTTTTTGCATTTTATATTTTTATTATTATTTTATTATATTTATTTATTAATTTTAATTTTCTCCCTTAAATTAATTATTTTACTAATTAATTTACTTATATCTTAATCTAATCAATTAGCCACTAATTACCTAATTAGCCACTTACTAATTGTTGATAATTTTAAAATAATTAGGATTAATTATTATTTGGCTGATTTATCATAATACTTTCATTTTATGACCTATAAAATACATTTTTCATGCATTTTAGCTCTTTTTCTTCTCTCATTTTCATAGTAATTACCTTAGAAAATAAGAAAATTTTCTTGCATTTGGCTGTTTCTCCTTCAGAATATATACTCTCTCGTAAATATTTATCCAAATATTTTACTTATATTATCTACAGGTCACACCAATGGCTTTTCCATTCTCATCAAAATGAACCTGCCTTCCCCACAGATAAATTTAAAAGAAAAATATACAGTAAGATATTTGACTATGTGAGAGTAACCTATGATATCACCTAATTCATTCTGCAGTTAGTTGAAGGACATAAGAATAAATTGTGGTCTCTCTCTTTTTGTTGTTGTTGAGGATTGTGGGCCAAAAAATAAATAATTTTGGAACTAGGGGAGACAAAATAAATTATCACTGAATAAATTATCTGCAAAGTTCCATTTAGCATCATGAATTTTCATAGGCTGCCATGACTCTTGACCCCAACTTTCAGTTAAAGAAAACGAACTTCCTGCAAATGATAACAGACTTACCTTGCAATCTGGTTTGCTAAGCATGTAAGTTCCACCATACACTGCACTCAAACGTGCAAAGGCCTGCCACCCATAAAATTAATGAATCAATGAATGAAAATGTTAGCTGAAGATATACGTTAGATTTAAAAGAATGGAGAAATGAACCTGTGGCAACTCTCCCAGTCCATATAGTGGGTATATATAAGGTGATCCTCCTTGAAATCGTGCAACGGACTCTACATAAAGCTGTATTAAACAAACAAAAAAGGTATTAAACGCTTTAAGGAGTCCCCAAGTGACTATAAGCGACTGATATAACAATATTTTAACTTGCAAAACACTAACAAAAATTCTCATGAAAATAGAGAAACTGAGAAAGCACAAGGAATCAAGGTGGTAGTAATTCCAATAGCATAGCACAAATTAACTTATCCCATACGAATATATGATCTAGAAACTTGTGTTTGATATTTTAAAAAATGAAGATATAAAATAATATCTAACCAACTATAATATCTAAATGTTTGCTTCTCAATGTTGTCCATTGAGCATAACGTATTAAAGCTTTTTCTCGAGATTTAAGTCAACAGTACAGTTCCGTTATCACAATTTTAAGATGTTTCTATATTGCCATCCAAAGATTCAATATCATGGTGCTAGGAGAAATTGAAATGCGCTTGAGTGACACCAAAGTATAGGAGCATTATTAACGCAAACCTTTACTTTCTGCACAAAGTCCTTGGCTGGCCGATCCAAGTAATTATCGTCAATATGGAGTGCCATGGCATGACCAATGAAATCAATTGTATCATCTGCTAACCCATACTTCCTACAATGGTGGGGAAATAATGAAAAAAAGGTTGACAACAATATTTTATCTTTGTTAATACTGAGTCATTATATAGCAGTGCTTTAATGATGGCATCTTAAAACAAAGTTGATAAACAAACACTTGTTTCCTAAATATGAACTCAATTTCATTTGGATTAAAGTGCAAATTTGCCTGGACAATTTTTCACTTATGAGCAATATTGCCCCTAAGTTTTTTTGGGCTCAATATCACCGAGTAATTTTCAAAACGTAGCAATATTACCCCCACCCCTATTTATAAACTAATATTGATTGTTAAAAAATTAAGGGAAAATTGCATTTAAGTCCCGGGCAAGAGAAAATATGATAAAATGGTCCCTTGAAATCTCAAGATTGCATTTAAGTCTCGTGGGACTTTTTTACAATAAATTTCAATTGTCAAATGCCCATGGACTTGTCAACGAACGCCCATGGACTTGTCAGTGTAGCGCCCACAGACTTGTCATTAGACTCCCTTGAACTTGTAGTGGATGCCCATGGACTTGTCAGAGGAATTGAAATTTATTGCAAAAAAGTTCCATGGACTTAAATGCAATTTTGAGATTTCAAATGATCATTTTATCGTATTTTCTCTTGCCCAGGACCTAAATGCAATTTTCCAAAAATTAATGTTGACCGTTAACTTTTTTATTGGTAAGGGGAAACATTACTCTATTTTAACACTTTTGAGGCAATCATAAACCCAAAAAAAACTTCTAGACAACATTGCTTCCTGAGTGTAAGCTTCCAAAGCAAATTAGTACCTTATAATCCATTTCATTTTGTTGGCAAACACTCATTTTGATAACAAGTTGTATATTTTAATTTGACATGCATAGTGCAGCTACTATATATGCTAATATTAAAAAGAAGTTTCTTCCTAATTTGAAACTTCTTTTTAATTTGAAAGGGTCGCAAAAACAGGAGGGAGGAATAATCTTGATGATATGTAACTGCTTGTCTCAAATTCAAAGGAAAAGTGAAGGAAGTCGATACATACGAGATCAGCTGTCTTGCAGTGACTTGGTTCAAATCCAGCCCTTCATGAGATTTTGGGTCATTCTCGTCATAGTCTTGGACATACATGAAGAATTTTCGAGCTCGGCGCTTCTCAAATAGTCCCAATAATGGTGATTTTAGTGCTTCCACGTCAGTTGCTGGAACTTTATAAACCTATAAAAGTAAAGATATTCTGCCATATAAGGTTTTATTCAAACATCCAATGTTTCATGAAACGTAAAATTGACAACAATTTAAAATATCAACTGTGAAGGTGAATATGGTGCATACCTTTCCCTTATTATAGACAAAACTGCCATCTACAGTTTTAAAGTGCAAATACTTAGTGACATCTGTGTGAATCAAAACTCGAACCAAAGCTCCATTTGCCATAATGAAATAAGCAAATCACACACAAAGTTGCATTGAGCAAAAATGAATTGGAAATAGAGAATATATAATACAAATCTACAAACAAACAAAAATTAGGATTTCTGTTGTAGGACCTCCATTAGCATGTTATATTAAGATGAAGAAGCCTAAGTGTTGGGTTTCTGTATTTTAACACTTGGAGCAACAACCAAGGCATAGTAGCATATTAGTATGGTCATTTTCAAAAGAACAAAACTTAGGTTGAGTTGGTTATATCCATCAAGTCAAGTTCCTAGTCACACTTGTCATTTTGCCATTGTCAATTGTTAAAATACGTATGTGCACTTCTAAAGATTAGGATTTGTGAATTTTCATATGGGCACTTGTTATTGCAATTGTAAGATGTTAAAATTAGGATTTGTAAATTTTCATACGGACATTTGTTTTATTATTGTTAGTTGTTAAATGCGTATGTGCACTCATAATTTCACTTAGATGAACTTAACTTAATGGATATAAGCAACTAGACCTAAGTTTTTTTTTCCTTTTTAAAAAAATGCAAGAAAAAATCTGACAATAATTTATTTTCTGTTGATTTGCTGGGGATGGAAATTGAAAAGCCAGATTACCTTAGGTACCAAGTCAACATTGTACTCTCTGCTGGAGCCCAGTTGCTCTGGCAGCGTGTCATCTCCCCTAAAACGCTTCCATAGCTACAGAGTAAAAATATGTTATAACATTGGAAATAGCCAAAAACAGTAATATAATAGCTGGTGTAACTGTACATCATGGAAGAAGAATAACCTGTGTAAGGTTGAGAGACGTAGATGATGCTCCATAATAGTCATTTCGGTCAATATGCAACACCTGATTCAAGTGGATAGGGTATTGTAAGGTCTTTTATTTTTTGTAAACAGAAATAATAAGGTCATTTGTGAACATAACAGGATGCAAGAAAGCTATAAATTCCAAGAATATAAATAGTCAAGCGAAGAAAGCCTTTAAAGAATGTTTTGGAGAGGAAAAAATGGACGAGGAGAGAGTGATGTGGGTTAAAGAAGTGTGATAACTTACTGTTTCAGAGTTCAACTTTTGGTGGGAAAGGAAATCAAGTAATGTGGGTGTTAATCTTCGCCAACATTTACCCTTTCAATATTTTTATGTAACCCAAATATCACAATTACACGCTTCTTTTTTGAAAATTAAAAAAAGTACTCTACAAACTTGCATACCCACACAGTTTAATTAATCCAAATATACAGTTTAACAAACCCAGGTTCAAATTATTTACTAAAATGCTTTCCATTACAGATATGTAAGAGGGTATTTCAATTTTTTTTAAAATGTAAGAATGTATGTTAGTTACAACAAAATGCATTTAGGTCATAAAAATGTATTTTAGAAAAAAAAAAAAATTAGACTAAACAGTAAAACGACTTTTTGTTTAATATTGGTTCATTTATTTATTTTTTCAAAATAAAAAGCAGTCCATATAATTTCAGTAAAATTTGAGAAAGATATATGTGATTCAGTAAAATATTATCGCAGCTTCGTCTGTAACACCTTAAACAGAAAATGAATGAATTGGAGAGATGTTTTTTGTAATATATATTAAATATTAAAATATAATGTTAGTCGAATATTATGTATTGTTATAAAACTGAAGAAAATCTAAAGAAAAGAAGAGAGAAGTCAGAGAGAGATTCTAGAGAGATGGAGAAATTCTCATTTCAAGTGTGTTATGAATATTTACACAATACCTCTATTTATAGATCTTCAAGGGTTACTCTGCAATGGACATCCACATAATACATATATTTATAACACTCCCTCTTGGATGTCCATTATGAATGTGCCTCATTAAAAACTTTAACTAGGAAAACCCAGTGGGATAAAACATAGCTAAAGAAAAGAGTACATCATCCATTGATACACTTTCTAATGTTGCCTCATTAAAAAAACCTTTCTAGGAAAACTCAGTGGGACAAAACCTAGATAAGGGAAAAAAGAGTACAACGTGTATCGACTCCCCATCTTAATTACATAAGATTTTCAAATGCTGCCTCATTAAAAACCTTTCTAGGAAAATCCAGTGGGACAAAACCTAGATAAAGGAAAAAGAGTACAGCGTACATCAATTTGCCTTTCTAAATTACATCAGATTTACTCCCCTTGATGGCTACATTACTTCCACTGCCTTTTGTGTTGGTGAAGAATTATTTCATGTTAATAAGCATGATAATGCCCTTCTTCAACTTCTTTGCTTGAGGTCGTAATTGTTCTTTATCCGCCTGCGAATAATTTAAGTATATAATGGATATGACTTATCCATATAAAATCAATCTAGGACCTCCTTTGTATAAACAAAAGATCTCATTCTTTAGGTATTAAATTTGTAATCCAATACAGAATTTCGTTCTTCTCAAGTCCTTTATTTCAAATTCTTTCTTTAAACAATTAATTTCCTTATTGAAGCTCTTCAGCGTTTCAATAATGTTGATATCATCAACATAAATTGCAATTAAAACATTCACTTCTAGATCTTTTCATAAAGATGCATGAGCATATTGATTCACTTTCTTTATACCCTTCTTTCAACATATATTGCTTGAGAAGATTATATCACTGTGCCCTAATTGATTTAAGTCATACATAGATTTCTCCCCTTTATTGTTCTCAATAACTTGAATTAGATGTTTTTAGCATCCTAAGTCCTTCAGGGACTTGTGCTTCTGGCACATTAAATCCTTTGATGCTTCTGGCACCTTAAGTCTTTCGAGTGCATGTGCTTCTTGCACCTTAAGTCCTTCTGGGACATGTGCTCTTGGCACCTTAAGTCCTTTAAGAACATGTGCTACTAGCACTTTTTGATCCTTTGAAGATTCTTCTGTAATCTTCATAATTTAATAAGCCATATGCATAGGCTATATAACAATATGTACTAGAACATAATTTTTCTTTCTTTCATAAACAGCCAGATTAATAAAATATTGTATCCACCACAAAATCACATCATAATCATATTAAAATTTGTGAAAATCTTTATTTTCACATAAACATTATCTCAATTTGGACTTCAGGTCCATAATCATAATATTATTATATTTGCATCATTTTCAATTTCACTTATCCTCTTGGCCAATAATCTTTATGTCATCTTCCTTTGACATATCTTTATATAATATCCTCATTTGATCACGTGATATAATCTTCAAAATTGTTGTCGACAATTTCATTTTTTCGGTTCCATTTTTCCAATTCGACATAACTTATCAATATCAATATAATTCAGGTACCTGAACCTCTCTTGAGGTTTTTACAATTAGTTTTGTCTCGATACTCTTCTGGAGTATCTACCTCCTTAATATGATCATCTTAATCCAACATCCATAACATTTATATTTGGAACTGAATAGTTTCTCATGCTTCGGGCATGCCACATTCATATTTATACTGATTGGAGCATTTTCAGCTGAAGTATGAGATTTAATAAATCTCATTTAGGTCAGTAATTCAATCTGGCAAATATATCATGAATGCATAAATTGATGAACTCCTGGTTCATCCTTCTTTATTCGAGGATATATACTTTGCTATAATAATGCATTCCATGTATTCACTTTTCCAGCTTTTCAATTTCTCCCCCTTATGGTAAGAAAACAATGTCAAACGACAATTGACTAATCATGCACTATAAGTCTCCTAAATTCATTTGTTTCCTTTAGAAACATCTTTCTGTTTCATATAGAGACAAACAAGAAAAAGAAGGTACTTATACAACATTTATCTCAAATTTCTTTCTATATCCATCTATGTGCATTGTGGTCTTTCTATATCCATCTAAGTGCATTGTGGTGGATTTATAAGTATCGTACATTCAAAACTTTTAAGATGGAATTTGTCAAGCTTCTGACCAAAAGCCAATTTTATCGGGAGAATTTTGTTGGCTTATATAAATGCTGCTATATAATATCAAATATGCCAACATAAAATTTTGTTCACATAAGCATTCATCTAGCTTATATATATGGAGGCTTTAATTATAATTCTTGGATCATATCATCTGGAAATTGCGCGCTTAATTTATTCAAACATCAAACATTATTGCAAACTTCATGTTGCAAGCAAATAATTTCACATGTAACCATCTTATAGATGCATCTTTCAAATTTATCATACCATTGTATGGTTTACATGCTATTTCAATGGGCCCATATAAATCTGTTTGATATATTTCTAGAGATCCATTACCAATTATGACCTATGATATTCTCATAGTCATTTATATTTGAGAACAAAGCCTATCATGAAGAATTTTCGATTCTTCAATAGATGTCAATACATAATCTTATTTGTACTATATATATGACTTGGATGATCAAATAAGTCATGCCAACAAATAGTAAACTTCTAGTTTACTGTAACATATATCTCAACTCAGTAAACTTCTGGTTTACTGTAACATTATGATTTAAATCGTAATTTGACATCCATTTTTGGGAGATCATATTTGTCATTATGTGGGAAGTATGAGTATGACTTTCTAAAAATTAGCTCACACTTGCATTCTAACAATCTCCCCCTCAAGTGTGAGACAGAACTTTCACCTTAAAATTCAAGGACTTTGTTCTTCATAAAAGAGGCTTAATGTAGGAAGTATATAACTCTTCAAAATTGACTCACACTTGTATTATAGCAATCTCCCCCTCAAGTGTGAGTTCTTTAAAAATACTTCACATACATTCATGGATTTCAATCCAAATGTGGGTTATCACTTACAAATCCTTTAATTTATTATCAAATGAGTTTTACACCCAACATATATTCTCATCCTCCTTTGAGGACTATATTAGTGCATTATAATAGTGTTATAGGCACTTCTGCACACCCAATGGAAAATATCTCAAATATCTCCTCCTTGTATCAGCTCTAGAAAAATGAATAATAACTTTCTATTTTTCTTGTTGTTGGTCATGAATTTATAATATTTGTTTACACATCAAGATATGAATTCTCAATAATTTTTCATATCATTATTAACCACATATGACCTAACTGGTCATACTGTAAACTTCTGGTTTACATTTACAAACCTTGCATTATTATTTGTAAACTTCTGGTTTACAATTGTATGTGGTTCAATGCATTTCTATATGATATCCATTTTTGCAGATATCTGTGAAACTCAATAAGTTGCTTTCATCCTTGGTAGAATAAAATGCATAATTTTGTCCCTTCAGGTAATAAAATATTAGCTCTTCCGGAGCCTTAAATTAAATTTATACTTTTATAGCTCTTTCGGAACCTCAAATTTATACTACCAAATATAGTCTGAACATTGGTCTTTCAAATGAAGTGGGCAAACTATGCTAATTAGTCTCCAAGACTATTAGCCTTTAGCATTAATACTCATATGTGGCATAATTTCTATGCAAATTATTTGTCGTTAAGACAATAACTTAAAACTCTTTGTATCATTCAATATTTGATACTGTTACGGACTTGAATAGGGCCCATATTCAATAGATGGCCCAACAGTGAATATATCACATATAAGGATATGCCTATAATAAAGGGAAATCCTATCTTATCTATTTGATCTATAATGAAGGGAGATCTATCTTATCTAAAGATAGATTCGACCGTTATGATACTAGGGCAGTGGATTACGCCCATACTATCCCACCTGAGGCACACTCTATAAATACAGAGCTCAAACCCTAAGGTGCAGAGAACACTCTTGCTGGAGCATACACCACTACTAGAAAAATGTAAAATAGTGACGGATTTTGCTACGGAAACAATTCCGTAGCAATGGGGACGGATTTTGCTACGGATTTTAAGATCCGTAGCAAAAAAAAAAAAACACAACGGATTAAATAATCCGTCGCTATTCGGATGGAATTAGCGACGGATCACGATCCGTCGCAATATGGCCTCGAAGGTCGTTGCCATTTGCGACGGATCAATGATCCGTCGCAATTCTTTGCAACGGATCATTGATCCGTCGCAAAATGGCGGCCAAAAGGCCGCCATTTTGAGGCCCAATTGCGACGGATCAGTGATCCGTCGCAAAATGGCGGCCAAAAGGCCGCCATTTTGAGGCCATTTTGCGACGGATCAGTGGATCCGTCGCAAATAATTGCGACGGATCACGATCCGTCGCAAAATGGCGGCAAAAGGCCGCCATTTTGAGGCCATTTTGCGACGGATCGGTGGATCCGTCGCAAAAGGACATTTTGCGACGGATATAGGATCCGTCGCAAACCGTCGGTGCCCGGTTGCGACGGATCCCGCATCCGTCGAAAAAAGGAGGTCTCATTTTATGAGACCTCCCTTCGTCTTCCTCCCCCACCGTCCCCTCTCCCCGCTCCGACCCCCCCCCCCGCTCCGACCCTCCCCACCGTCCCCTCCCCCACCGTCGTCCCTCTCCCCTCGCCCGACCCCCTCCCCCCTGTGTCCGACCCTCCCCCACCGTCCCTGCTCCGGCCCCCCTCCCCCACCGTCCCCCCCCCACGTCCGACCCTCCCCCCACCGTCCCCTCTCCCCGCTCCAACCCCCTCCCCCCACCGTCCCCCGCTCCGACCCCCTGTGTCGACCCCCCGCTCCGCCCCTCCCGCCCTCCTCCTCCTCCACTCCTCCTCCCCTCTGCGTCCCCCTAGCTCCTCCACGACTCTCGCTCGTTGTCCTCTTCTCCGATCCGGTCCATTGTCGGGTTGGTCGATGTATTTTTTTTTTACTATATGGATATATCTATGTTATATTTTCTTTATGTCATAATTTAAATATGCATGTTAGTAGAAAATAATTCTTCTTTTGTATTTTAGTTTTTCCTTAGCTATTAATTACATAATGATCTTCATAGTTTATGAATTTGAATTATGCTTATTGTTAGTAGGAGATTCCATGATTTTTTTTTTTAATTGGGTTTAGTGATTTTTATTAATAATTTTTTTTTTAATCTTGTATTATTTTTTGGGACGAAATGTGTATGTTAGTAGAAGATAAATCTTAATTTTTGTTTTGTATATTAGTGGAATTTACTATTTGATTTGGGCTATTATAAAAATGAGTGTTAGTAATTTGTTTAAAAAATATTCCATTAAAATTTTTTATTTGAATCTATCTTTAACAAGTTATACAATAAATTTGATTAAGTGTTAAATAATCTCTTTGATCTAGCCCATATATGTTAGAAACTCCAAAATACTTAGTATTCTATTCTTTGTTTTCCCCTCCACATGCATGTCCCCATGTTTCGGTGTGCTATCCTCATTCTCTCGGTTGCTTTGCCGGAATATGTTCTTTGTTCAATGCATGTGTTTGTTTTTCGTTTCTTGATTAAGTGGCAATTGGTAGGCATAAGAGGTGACTTATATATATTTGTGGTATGTTGAGAAGTTAATTAGGGTAGTAATCGAACTAGCTAGGAAGTATGGAAGGCAACCATGATAGAAGTTGGATGTACAATCGTCTAACTGATAGAAGACAAGTAACAACAGCATTCTTCGCGGGTTTGGAAGAGTTCGTCCAATTTGCTTTGGTGAATTCAAATAATTCAAGAATGGAGATCAGGTGTCCGTGTGCCAAATGTAAGTGTTTAAGATTTACAGATGCGGAGACGGTCAGAATTCATTTGTGTCAAAAGGGATTCATTAGAGATTATGAATGTTGGGAATTTCATGGCGAAGTCCGACGGACACCGAGTGGTTATTACGGGACGAGTAGTCATCGAGAAAACCTTAATCAATATGAGCAGTTGGTTATGGATGCCGCGGGACCGTCGATCGGCCAATATTTTGATCCCGTTACTCATGCTGAACCGTCATACATGGGAGAGGAGACCGGTACCCATCCTCAACCATCAAACATGGGTGATGACCCTCATCCGGAAGCCGCTAGGTTCTATAAAATGCTTCAGAAGCACGGCGTCCGTTATGGGAAGGTTGCGAACACTTTGAAAATAGTGAATATTCATCGCTATCGGCTACCCTAGCAACACTAAGCTTGAAGACCGATCACCATATGAGTGAGAGGAATTACAACGAAATGATGCGAGATCATGAGTAAGGTTGTTCCCAAAGACAATAATTTGCCGAAGGACTTTTACCAAGCCAAAAAAAAGGTGAAAGAGCTTGGGCTTGGATGTGAAAAAATCCATTGCTTTGCCCCGCAGGATGTATGTTGTATTACAAGGATAATCGAGTGACAAATTGCAAATTTCGTGGACATGACGGATATAGAGTTGTGGGGAAAGGAAGGAAAAGACCCGTCATGCAATAAGCAAGATGTGGTACTTTCCTCGGTGCCCGGACTTACGAGATTGTATGCATCCGAACAAACAACCTGCTCACATGAGATGGCACCGGAGCATCGTAGGGATGAGAACTTTGTGACGCATCCATCTCGATGCCGAAGCTTGGCGTAAATTTGACGAGGCGAATCCTTTCTTTGCTATGGATCCCCGTAATGTTCGTCTTGGTCTATGTTCGGACGGGTTCGCTCCTTTCAACAATACGGGCGGGAATTATTCTGTTGGCCGGTCATTGTGACTCCGTACAACCTCCCACCTTCTATGTGCATGAGAAGAGAATTTTTCTTCCTTAACGCGTTAATCCCCGGGCCGTCGAACCCAAAAAGAAGATAGATGTGTACCTCGGGCCTTTGATAGACGAGTTGAAAATGTTGTGGAGTGAAGGTGTTCTTACGTATGATATATCATTAAGTCAGAATTTCACCATGCGGGCTGCCTTAATATGGACGATAAATGATTTCCCTGCATATGGGATGTTGAGTGGCTGGCAAATGTCGGGAAAGCTCGCATGCCCGGTATGTCTTGAATAGAACATGGGTTTTAGCTTGGAACACGATCGCAAAGTCGTTGGTTTGACGAGCACCGACGATTCCTACCCCCGATCATCCGTTTAGGAGAAATAGAAAAGACTTCACGCGGAAGGTTGTCGAACGAGCAGATCCACCTCGTCGTTTAAGTGGACAAGAAATATGGGATGTGGTCGACACATTCCGAGTGTCGAAGAGAGGGCGCTTCAAGCGAACCCGAGGGGTACGGCATTGATCATCATTGGAACAAACGCAAAGTATCTTCCGGGAACTACCATATTGGAAAGATCAATTGTTAAGACACAACCTCGATGTCATGCATATTGAGAGGAATGTGTTTTGCAATATTCTCGTACACCGTGATGGACACCAAGGGCAAGACGAAAGACACGTCAACGCAAGATTGGACGTTGAAGCGATTTGTAGAAGGCCGCTTTGCATTTGGTGGACGGTGGTGGCACTGGACAATTTCCAAACCCCAGCGCCGTACACATTCAATAAAGAGCAGAATTTAGAGATGTTGCAATGGGTTAGAGATCTGAAACTCCCTGACGGTTATGTGTCAAACTGGAAAAGATGTGTCGACATGCACGAGGTGAAGTTGAGCAAGATGAAGAGTCATGATTGTCATGTGTTTTTCCAGAGATTGTTGCCGTGGGCCTTCAAAGCACTACCGAAGCATGTATGGTATACTCTAACGGAGTTGTCCATGTTCTTTAGAGAAATTTGTGCTCGTGAGCTTAATGTTGAAAAGTTACGACACCTGGGAGGCGAGCATGCCCATAACGCTATGCAAGTTAGAAATGGTGTTTCCTCCTAGCTTGTTTGACTCAATGGAACATTTGCCCGTTCACTTGGCCTACGAAGCAAAGGTAGGAGGCCCGCAACAAAGTATAGATGGATGTATCCGTTTGAGAGGTAATATATATATTGATTTGCGCTGTTATTAATTGACCGACATGGTACTTTAGCTCGAGATATTCCATTGTAGGTTTTTACGCACACTTAAGCACAAGATCAAAAATACAAGGTACGTTGAAGGATCTATCGCTGAAGCTTATCTAGTCGAAGAGGCCGCAAAATTTGCGTCATACTATTATCCCCCGAAATGATGTCAAGTCGAGAGGGTACCCCGTAACGATGATGCCGGTGATATGAGGGATCAAAAATCAATATTTAATATTCCGGGCGAGTCGTGGGAAAACGTTGGAAGTCAACTCTTGACGGAAGAGATAAGCGAGTTGCAGAGTGGTACATTCTAAACAACGTGAAGAGGTCGCAAAGTACCTAGAGTAAGTTTTTTTTTTTTTTGTTTACCCTTACGGTAAGTATTAAAGTATTAACTTAAGTTTTTTGTGTTACGTTACTTCTCTAATTGGGTCCGATCGGAAATCCTTCAATGTCGGTGTCCCAAGTTGATCAATTCACTACTTCGAGTTTCCAAAATGGTTTCGATCATATTTCTTGGAAAATCCATCAGATCCCAATGAAGTTGCGTGGAGTTTATCTTATGGAGCTGCAATGACAGCGAGTTACCGATGCAACAAATATATAATCAATGGGTATCGATTTGCAACCGTTGACGCGAACGCAGGTACACTAGGTTGCAATTACGGTGTATGTTGTCGAGGTGACGAAGTTGACGGGGTGGAGACTGACTACTACGGGAAGTTACTTGAGATAATTCAGCTGAGTTACCAGTGGGACAAGGTGGTGACCCTTTTTAAGTGTGAGTGGTTTGATAACGGTCGCGTGGGACAAAAGTGGACAAACATGGAAATATTGAGATCCACTTTGGACAAGGAGATATTCGGTTGGTTATGACCCATTCATCCTTGCTCAACAGCGGAACAAGTTTACTATACACCATACCCTACATCTCGCCAAGGGTGGACGGGAGTTATTAAAACCAAAGCACGAAATATTATACCAAAGTCGAAAGAGCGGGAATCAAATGACAAGTATGGTGAACCTTTCCAAGCTGATGTGGAACATGTGCTGCCCATAAACATCTTCGATGACGAAGTACCAAGCAATCTCTTTGATTCTCGTGCGGAGTTAGAGTTGATTCCTATACAAATTGACGATGAGAAATCAGACGATGAGGATGAGGCGAAATGAGCTTCTCGATAGTGAATCGAGTTCGACGACTATGAGAGTTCGAGATGAAGACATGCAAGTAGATGTCGATGAACGGGAATCGTCCGGTTGATTTGTATTAGTTCTTTGTTTATGACGATATGTTATACTACATACTTTGTTTCTTTGCTACTCGTCATATTAACTAATTTTTTTTATATATATATATTTTTCCATGATGTCTATAAGTGTTCAGAGATGGAGCATCCAGGAGGACGTTCAGGTAGTGGACGTGGCAGTGGTCGAGCCCGACCCCGTACTATAAGAGGGGGTAGGGCGACGCCAACTGCTCTATATGGAGCGAGAGGGCTCGGCTCTTCTCCGGAGGTGCCACTATTTGATTTTTCGTCGTCACCATCGGGATATTTGTCATCTTCACCGTCACTTTATACATCGTCGTCACGGCGGCTACCCCCGATGCACGGCAAAGGGGACAACAGTTTACTTTACCGTTTCGATTGATTTACATATGTTTAGTTTCTTGAAACAATCTATGTACAAAAATCTTCAATATTTCACATTTCTTCCTTAGCACACTTCGTCGCCTCAGAGCCACGTCGGGGAAGCAGGTAGTTCCTCCGATACACCTATCTGGGGCTCAAGAGATCCCGAGACGGGGTTTCTTTGGATCTCGCACTAAAGGCAACGAGTAAGTCATGCGAAGTTACCCGTAATGTTACAATTCTCTTTTGAGATTGGTTTGTATGCTAATATTTGCACGATAATCTCGTTTTCAGATTTGTGCACGATAATCCGGTGGCGACTTTCATGTTGACCCAAATATTCCGTAACTACACTCAAGCTTGGACCGCGTGGACGAGAGATTCCTACGAGCAACGAGATATGTGGTTCACGAGTTCTTGGTAAGTTATTTTTTTATGCGTGTTAATTAAGTACTTTTAAAATTTGGAGCACTAATTGTTCGTTATTGATTTTCGGGAAAAGCATATGACATTGCTCGAGCATCTGAAAATCGAAAAAAGCTTTTAACCACAAGGGCAGCGTCTTTGGTGCGTCGAAAGCTCTATTCATTGAGAAGGTCGAGAGGCAAGACAGATTGGCTTCCACGGGACACTAAAGATGAATTATTTGGCACTTGGGAAAACAATGAAAAGTTTAAGGCCATAAGTGCGAAAAATAAGGAAAATAGGGCCAAAATGGCGGGGACCGTCATATGCGGGGGCTCCATATCTATTACGAGCATCGACGCAAAGTTGTAAGTACACGTTATTTTCTATTTACGTATTGAATATTTTGTACTTTGAAGTAATTAATTAATGTCATCATTTGCGTTTGCAGGAAGAGTCTGGGGAAGCTCCACCTGGATCGGTTGAGTGGGTTACCTTTCAGCGGACCCATTCCCGACAGTCTGAAGGGAGTGAGAGGCAATGGATTAACCCAAAGGCGAAACAAATAGCGGTGAGACATTTATTGCCTTTATTACTTGTTTTATGCACGTTATTTTCTTATTTGTTATGTATTTGTTTGCTTGTAGGAAAACTTTGAGAGGGTCGCGGGAGAGAGCCTCGCAGCGTGAGATCGACCCCTCATCCTCTATATCCGATAACGAGAGTCTCTTCTTTGAGGCTACCTTGGCGGATTTGACAAGAAAGTGAGGGTCTTTGGATACGGTGAGTCCGGCCCGATCGAAGCAATCAAAGCGCCTCTCATCGGCACCGCAGGGTTCCTTTAGGTAAACATAATACATTTGATATTGATAATTTTCATTCTCTTGTCCATTCAAATGAAGTACAAATAATAAATGTACTAATCAATTTTGTAGATGAGTGAAGAGGATGAAGTCGTTGGTGGAGGAGCAAGCAACACAGATGACCCAGAACGAGAGATGATGAGCCGGCGGGCCGACTCAGAAAACGAGAGATGATGGCGGCGAGATGCTTATGGAACAACAACAGATGAAGCAGGCGTTGCAGCAGGAACGGGAGATGATGAGACAGGAGATGAATCAGCAGGCGGAGATGATGAAGGCGGAGATGATGAAGGAGATGCAGCTTCAAATGATGTCCCTTCTGAAAGACAGAGGTTTCGGGTCCGGCCGACTCAGTGGTGATGATGACCATGCTTGGTGATGATGATGATCACAATGTCATTTTGTTTAGCCTACTTTTTTGTATTTGTTTGTTGCTACGGATTATATATATATATATATATATATATATATATATATATATATATATATATATTGTGTTTTCACTATGTAAACTCTTTTTTATCGTTAATATATTCATGGTACATTATTTTACTATTTGTATTCAATTTTTCTATTAAATTATTAAAAAAATATAAATAAAAAAATAAAAATTTGCTACCGTAAAATAATTCAAAAATTTGCTACGGAAAATAAATCCGTAGCAAATTCTTGAATTTTGAAATTTGCTACGGATTTTAAATCCGTAGCAAAATTTCAAATTTGCTACGGATTGTTTCCGTAGCAAATTGCTACGGAAAACATCCCTAGCAAATTGCTACGGATTGTGAAATCCGTAGCAAATTGCTACGGATTTCACAATCCGTAGCAAAGCCGTCGCAATTACGACGGAGTTTCTCAAATCCGCCGCAATTGCGACGCCATATTTTGCTACGGACAAAATCCGTAGCAAAATCCGTAGCAAAAACGTTTTGCTACGGATTTTTGGGTTTTTGCTACGGATTTTTTCCGTAGCAAAATCTGAAATTTCTAGTAGTGACACCACCCCTTTGGCTAAACGCCAACGTGTGTCCTCGAACTACGTGGACTTTGATCCCTCTACAGTACGTAGGTCCTAGGCATCGCACCTAGGTCAAGTCCGCTCCATATAAGCAAACAATCAAACAGGCTAGTCCATCCGGGTTAGCCAAATCTGGTTCCACACCGGAACATTGGCGCCGACCGTGGGGATCGTTAAATTTCGATTCCCATGACCAAAGATGGTCAATACTAGAAGCAGCAGTCAGATGCCTTTGCATGGGCAATTCCTGAAAATCCGCAGCAGCCTCCGGGCCCACCGCACAATACTCGTTTGAGAATCCCAAAACGAACAAATAGAGATAGCCGAGGTTGTTGGTAAACCAAGGCTGATTCAATGCCAAATGAGTTATTTTTACGACTCGGTGATGCTGGGAGGCCTTCATCTATGCAAGAGCAAAATAGGAGTTGGAAGGATCTTCAATTTCTCTCTTTGGGAATTCTCTCATCGAGAATTCCTTTAAGAGAAGGAGTTTCTTATAATTATCCTCTAAATCCACACGATGAGACGAGAGCTTGGAAGGATCGCCGGGTTCTCTCTTTGAGAATTCTCTCATTGAGAACTCATTTAAGAGAAACTCTAATATGGAAAACTCCTCAAAGTTACTGTCACCCATGCAAGACTCTTCTACATCTTCTATTTCACTTTGAGAATGTCGGATGCTTCAAATGGGTTTTCTTATAATTCTCCTCATAAAGAGAGTTGGAAGGATCACCGTGTTCTCTCTTGGAGAATTCCTTTAAGAGAAGTTCTTGTCACCCATGCGAGACTCTTCTATATCTCGTATCTCAATTTGAGTATTTCCAGAGGTTCTCTCGTTGGGAATTCTTTTAAGAGAAGTTACTGTCACTCATGCGAGACTCTTCTACATCTTGTATCTCAATTTGGGTATTTCCGAAGGATCACCAGATTCTCTCTTTGAGAATTCTCTCATTGGGAATTCTTTTAAGAGAAATTATCATCACCCATGCAAGACTCTCATTGGACAAGCTTGGCAATTGGATTGTATCCACATGACGAGAAGATAGTGGGAAGGATCTTCATCATCTCTCTTTGGGAGGAGAGAATCCATGATCGTCATCTTCTCTCCTCGAGAACATAGGATTGTCATCCTCTGTACTTGGGAACCCAGACTTTTCAACTATGGCATAAATTTAGATGTCCTATTTGGATCAAAAGCAACCACAACATTTAAACTCTCTGTGTCATTTACTAATGGCCGAGATTGTAGTGGCCTAGGTCCGAGATGCCTGAACACCGAAACATGAAAAAGGCCGAGATAGAGAAAGAAAGTAGCAGGCTTCCAAAGCCGAGATCGAGGTTACGCAACATCGTGCCAGGAGCCCAGCACAGAGCAAATCAAGATAGCCGAGGTTGTTGGTAAGCCGAGGCCGATTTAATGCCTATGGCCTCCCGACTCCATCGCGATAGTTGAGGTTGATGATACGCCAACATGAGAAGGTGCCGAGACGCCGAGGTACGCCGAGATTACTAGATGCCGAGCTTAGCAACGCTAGCTTATAACTCCAGTGAGGGAAAAAAGGTATTGGAACTACGGACTTGGGGTCACTCATGAACCATCATTTTATCTCCCTGAGGTTGATGCCAACCATTAGTTCCACTAGCTTCGACAATTCGGCATAACTGCATCAATTTTCCTCATCAACACTATCCACAAACCGTTTCCCATCAATATGAAGAGAGGGACAATCACTTGCATTACCGCGGTAGATATAACAACCACATTAGGTTCTTTAGCTTTCTTGTTGCAAAAGCCGCAATCCCTCCAACCAGTTTCTTCACGGTGGAATTTACTACAGAAAATGGATGCCTCATGGGCAGATATGGAATCAAGAGTGTCAAGCTTACATTCGGTTGAAATTCTGCAACTGTTACAATATTGAGCAATTTCACGTCGGGATATACTCTGAGTGCATGTCGAGATGTACTCTCGGCGGGGATTTGTATTTCCCTTCTCCGGATCTACTGGTTTTGAGGCAGGACAAATGAGCAAATGGAGACGGTCAATACTCTTTAAAAGCCGAGGCCGAGAAGATTTGGGAGAGATGTTTATCATTTCTTCTACACAAGCTAAGGATTGATGAAAGCCATTTATTTGGAAATTCTTGCGACTTCAAAGATGCATCGTTATGCAACTCTACTACTTATGAGTGGATACGAAGAACTCCGTCAAGCATTTATTGAGCAAAAGCGTTAGGCTGTAGTAACTCCCTGAGCTACATCCAGATAAGTATCACCCTCTATCTTATAGATGCTCAATATTTGCTTATTATCAATTATCTATAGCATAGATGAATTCATGGTGAAGAAACCCGTTTCTGAAGATCATGTTGGAGCTAAATATGTAGGAATCCGAGGTACATAAACTCGCTTCCGAAGATCATGTCGGAGCTAAACGTGTAGGAATCCGAGGTACATAAACCTGTTTCCGAAAATCATGTTGTGACGGCTAACCATGTAGGAATTCGAGGTACAAGAAACCCGTTTCCGAAGATCATGTCCGAGCTAAACATGTAGGAATCCGAGGTACATATACCCGTTTCCGAATATCATGTCGGAGCTAAACGTGTAGGAATCCGAGGTACATAAACTCGTTTCCGAAAATCATGTCGGAGCTATACGTGTAGGGATCCGAGGTACATAAACTCGTTTCCGAAAATCATGTCGGAGCTAAACATGTAGGAATCTGAAGTACACAAACCCGTTTTCATGAATCATGTTGCGACGACTATGCCACCAAGTCTATTTAAAGTCCCTTATGGGATTATCTGCTACGACAAGGTCGCCGAGGCTATCTTAAACTCCTGTAAAGGAAAAGAAGGCGGACCCGATTTTAACTGAATCTAGTTGAAATCCGGGATCAGTGCAAAGTTTCGAAGGCGGACCCGATTACACCGAATCTGGTTAAAATCTGAGCTCCGTACATATTGGCTAAAACGATTCCTCCGGGATGCGGTAACGCCTCATACCGCTAAAACGCATACTCTCTCGGGATGCGGTAACGCCCGTCATTAAGTGAAGTTTTAAAGTCGGACCCGGTTAACTAAATCTAGTTAACGTACGGGATCCGTATGAAGTTTTAAAGTCGAACCCGGTTAACTGAATATAGTTAAGGTACGGGATCCGCACGAAGCTTTGAAGTCGGACCCGGTCAATTGAATCCAGTTAACGTTCGGGATCCGCGTAAAGTCGTGAAGGCGGACCTGGTTAAAATCTGAGCTCCATTGAAAGATTTGCGAGAAGCGAAAAATAATGCGGACCCCGATTACACTTAACACAGTTAAAATCCGGGCTACGTGTTAAGCTTTACTGTTGAAAACCAAGTTCCACGTGGAGTCCGTCCCTACGAAAGGGAACAAAGGCGGAACCCGGTTACATTTGTATTCCGGTTAGATTTGAGTTCCGCGTAAAAACAAATCAAGGGTTACAACACCCATAATGGAAAAAGGGTTACAACACCCATAATGGAATTCGGGTTACGATACCCATAATGGAATCTCGGGTTACGACACCATCTCGGATAAACAAGTTCCGGTTACGACACCCATCATGGGTAAACAAATTCAGAAAAATGTGGAGTCCACCTCCAAAAGAGAAGGAAGAAGGACCCTAGGTACACTGAATACAGTTAAAATCCGGACTCCTTGCAAAATACAATTGACTCCGCGCTTTTTAATTGGACCCCGGACAAACTGAAAATTACCTAGTTGACTCCGCGCTCCTTAATTGGACCCGGATAAACCGAAGATTTTCCAGTTAAATCGTGCTTCTTAATGGACCCGGATTAACCGAAGATTATCACCACGGCCCATAAGCCTGGGTTTTTTGTCAAGCAAAGCCGCTACGGCCGGCCTTCGCAATGCTGACCTTGTACACCGACGAGCAGACGTCGGAAACAAGAATGCCAGAGATGGCAAACTAGCTACGAATTGGGAAGGCCCTTACCGGGTTGAAGAGAAGTTCGGCAAAGGAGCCTACATACTCGAAACCTTGGAAGGAAGCCAATCAAAAGGACTTGGAATGTCGACAAGCTAAGAATCTACTAATGCTAGATCCGCAAGACTCCTCTTTGGAGTGGATTAGTTAATAAAGAATCCCTCAGTGGAAATCCAAATTCCTAAACTATCAATAGTCAAAGATACTACACCGAGGTCATTACACCCGGTCATATTACACCGAGGTCATTACACCCGATGAGATTACACCGAGGTTATTACACCCGATCGATTACACCGAGGTCATTACACCCGGTCGTAAATAGAACCCAATTTAAGGGATTACACTGTGGCTACCACGCCCAGGTTGCGTATAGTCCAATATGCGGCATTACACCCGGCTATCACGCCTTGGTCGCGAAAGGGTTACAACACCATTTCTATTAAAAGTAGATGCATATACTAATACTCCTAAATAAGGAGGTGAATTGTCACGCAGGTCCCGATCAGGCCGACATGTGTAAACGGGCGTTCTTACACCACGCTTATGCATCTGACATTTTGCCCTTATTCTGGCAAATATCCCGGACAACAATATCCGGACCTCGGTAGCTCGGGTTTACTCCCCTAACCCTATGCCCTAAGTCAACCTATTGGAAGAATACAATCAGCAGATACTGCGCATATAAGACCCTGGCCCGGTCATAAAAACACTATAACTCAAAACAAGAGTTAGCAAATTAAGTGACGATATTGATAAGGTTGAAATCAATGTTCACAAATTATTATTACACAATGAATCCGGTATTATACACCGGCATAGCACAACGGATGAAGGCGAATACATGCACGATTGCAACTATGAACATATGTTCATAGTCGATACACCCCGGTAGCCCAGAGCCCTTGACTGCCAGGCTAGGGGGATGACAAGACAAGCGTGGCACTGTAAAGCTATTAGCAATATAAGCAAGCCTGATCCGTTCCTCTTCAGGATAATTCAGTTTAGGAGAATCCGGTGCTACAACAAATAGGCCGGTGGGAATGGGAGATACAACAAACTAGCCTAGTAAGCTCGGTTCATTCCTTTTCGTGGTTATTCGGATTGACATGGCGGGGCAATGATCGAGAAGGCGAAGGTTTTTTAACCTAGACTCTTGGCCTTATCTCATACCTCGGCACCTGAGACAAATTTCTCAAAAATAGGAGAATCTTGACAAAATCAGGATTCGGCACACCTCCATAAAAGACCTAGGATCTTGAGATCGGACCTCGGATTCTTGAGAACGTAACCTCCATGGCCGAGGTAAATAGTGAATTGGTTCAAACCTTCACAGAACGGCACCCTGTAAAGGATTGGTAATACCTCGAACTACGTAGGCTTTGAGGCAAGACCTCGGATCTTCGAGATACTACCTCGGATCTTTGAGCAGCAGACTACTACCTCAGATCTTTGAAACATTACCTCGGATCTGAGAGTAAATGATTTCGGTCGCCAGGGCCAGAATAGCCCAACCTGACAATGCGCGGTAGACATACGAGAGGGAAAGGTTCACGACAACCTACCCCAGATAACCAGCTTCGGAACAAAATACATCCCGGCAGCTCGAAATCTCGAACTACCGGGCTGGGGGGCATCTGTTACGGACCTGAATAGGGCCCATATTCAATAGATGGCCCAACAGTGAATATATCACATATAAGGATATGCCTATAATAAAGGGAAATCCTATCTTATCTATCTGATCTATAATGAAGGGAGATCTATCTTATCTAAAGATAGATTTGACCGTTATGATACTAGGGTAGTGGATTACGCCCATACTATCCCACCTGAGGCACACTCTATAAATACAGAGCTCAAACCCTAAGGTGCAGAGAACACTCTTGCTGGAGCATACACACCACCCCTTTGGCTAAACGCCAACGTGTGTCCTCAAACTACGTGGACTTTGATCCCTCTACAGGGTACGTAGGCCCTAGGCATCACGCCTAGGTCAAGTCCGCTCCAAATAAATCAACATCAAACAGGCTAGTCCATTAGGGCTAGCCACATCTGTTTTCAGAACAGAACATATACATATACTTTCAGGGTCTTTTATAATTTATAAAATTTTCTTGTCATGCCATTTCTTTAATCCAATATTGTTCTTTTACAAAAGAACTATTATAAAATTGATAAACTTCTTAATATCAAATAATAAATTTATGGCAATAATAAAAATGATTAAATTTCTTGCCATAAAATCATAATATTATGGCTACTCGCCATTCCATAAAATATCAACAGATTTTTTTTAAAGGGTAATTACTATGCATAATAATATAATAATATAAACACGTGTACCCACGGCCAAAATTTTCTTCTGCCTTCACGTGGAAGGTTTGAAAAATTTGTTTGGGGCAAATTACATAACTTGACCCCAAAATAAATAACATTTTAGTACCACGTAAAATTACAGAATATACACTGAAATGTTAAAACTCCAAAATGGTCAATATTTTCGAAAATCACCGCCTCCAACTATTGAAATTGATTTTGAGGCTGATTTACAAATAATACTTATCATATCGAGATAATTTATATCAAATATTTGACCTTTAAAAATATATCATAGCATACAATAAATACAAAACTAATACCCCTTGCCACCATAACAATAACATGAATTTTTATCATGTTTATTATACCCACTAATTTCTCTTTTGTAGTTCTTATCAATAATCTTTTTTCACTTCCAGTGAGAATCTGAACCACCATAAATAAAACCATGTCCATATGTAAACATATTTACACACATGTCCATAACCACAATTAAATTCATTCATTACTACATTCACTGCGGGAATGTAGTTGATTCTGTTGGAAGAAATTCATGATCCTTAAAACAAAAACAAAACTCATTGTTTTGTTTCATCATATAAAGACAAGAAATTAATTCAAAATATTTCTTGATTCCTTCACAATATTGCTACTACAAGAACAAATTGAATATTCCCATTTAAAATAAACTTTTAGAAGAACAACCATCTTCTGGTGGTCATACAATCCCATTAATTTGTTCTAAAGAACAAAAGAATATTTTAATGCCAAATATACAATTTTGAGACATTTATACAACTGATAGCATACAAAACTTATGGATCCTCTTGGCTTCTTGCCAATATATGCCTTTCTTGGCTTTCTTGCCAATTTATGTCTTCTCTTGACTTGCCAACTTTTAGCTCATATCTTCATGCCAATTTTCTCTTCAATATGGCTTTCAACTGTTTATCTTCAGAATAAACATAGATTATATGGTTTCTGGCCCTTATATATGACGTCTGATCATATAATAAGAAAAAGATATAAATAATAATAAAATGACAAATAAATAATAAACATAACATAAGTAAAAGTAAAAGTAAATGCTATGTTAGTAACATAAAAGTAAATCTTAAAGTAAATGTTATGTTAGCAACAATAATAATTAAATTAAATCTAGACTTTCGGTTAGGAGATAAAACTCCAGGTAGGAGTCGAATACAAAATATAAATAAATGCATAATCATAAATGCTAATATCAAAATAAATACTTAAACATAAATATGTTAGCAACAATAAAAGTAAATGCTTAATATTAAATTTAGACTTAGGTTAGGAGGTTTAACTCCAACTAGGAGTCGAATTAATAATTTTAGTAACAATAAAGTAAATGTTCTAACATAAATATGTTAGCAATAATAAAAATGAAATAATAAATCTCAAATTAAAACAATAAAAAGAAGGATATATATATATATATATATATATATATATATATATATATATATATTGTGCAATCATAATATTAATAAAATAATATAAACTGTGCAAATAGTATTTTTCTTTAAAAAAAATCTGCCGACAGTTACTGTGTTTTTTTTTTTGAGTTACTATGCAAATAGTAATATTAATATTTTATTTTATTTTAAACGTAGGACCCACAGAAATTTTTTCTCCCTTCTCCTTCACGTTTTCTTCTTCTTTGCCGGCTGAAACACCTTCTTCCTTTCTCACTAACATCGCTTCGCAGGCAGCATATTTGTTTTTTTCAAATCAACAATCAAAACTTAATAGAAAATGTGCCTGAGTAAAAAGAAATCACTTTCACCGATCAGAAATCAATTTCTAAGCTTGTAACGCCTCCTTCTGAGCGATTTGGAAAAATTCTTCTGCCATGAAGGTGAACGACGAAGGTGATGATGATTAACTCAGGAAGGAGGCTCAGTTGATTAGAACCTCGTGCTGATAATGTGTTATAAAACTGAAGAAAATCTAAAGAAAAGAAGAGAGACGATCAGAGAGAAATTCTAAAGAGATGGAGAAATTCTCATTTCAAGTGTGTTTGAATATTTACACAAGACCTCTATTTATAGATCTTCAAGGGTTACTTTCCGAAATGATAGACATCCACATAATACATATATTTATATAAAGACTAATGTTTAAAACAAGAAAATTAAGCTTAATTTTCCCAAGCATGACGCGTTGACTAGATTATGTAATTTGTTAAGGTATATCCATGTAAGACTATGGTGTTGAATACAATAGTTAAAATAGGATTCGACTTTTCTCATCATCCCTCATAATCACTAAGTCATATCCGTCTAATCAATCTGAAACATCACAATGAGTCATGTCATCAAGTTATCACTCCTTCAACTTTTCTCTAATCTTCTCAATCAACGGTCCAAGGCTTTGGGATGATGAGACAATGAGATGATGAGAGGATCTGGTTCCATTAAAATGATGGTTACAATTTCCAAACATATAAATTATTAATCAACCACGCAATCTTCAACCTAGACTTTCATCTCATCATACTTACAAAGTGATTGGCACCTTACAAGTGAGCCAGGATTTTATATTTGTGGGTGCACAATTAATAGCGAATTTTTTTTAAAGGAAGTTTTAAATGTATTAAAAAAAATAAAAGAATATAGACAAGAAAAGAAAAGAAAACTTCAATTGAACATAAAAATAATAATAATCAAGAATCAACTAAACAATATCAAATGCAAAAGAATGAACTATACTCTAGAAGATACGGGCATATCTCATGAAGGAAAATTAGGAAACATTTATGTGTATGTGAGGCTGCTAGTTTGCCAAACCAGTTTTCGTTCTCAAAAACCAATTTCCTAGAAATAACACTATTACCATTTACAAAACCCAATTTTAGGTTAATATTCCATTTTTTAAAAGTTACTTTTGAGTTACTCAAATAAGCATTACCAAAACTGAGTTTTGCAAAAGTCAGGCTGGATCTTCAAAACTACTCCCTCCGGTCCTAATTATAGGAGCACTTTTGTAGTGTAATTTACACTACAAAAGTGCTCCTATAATTAGGACCGGAGGTAGTAGTAGCCACACATATACCATGATGTTTTACTAATTTATTTTTATTAGGTTTTCTTTAATTGTTTCCTATTTTATTAAAAATCTTAAGCATGTATATTTATGATTTGTGTGAATGTATGTCCACATTCAAGAGAACTGATTTTTTCCCCCTAATTAAGGGTGTCTTTTATGGGTGCACTTGCTCCCAAAGAAAATGATGTGGTTCCGCCACTAATTGGCACTATTCTTAGACGTTAGATGTAAAGTGAACCCTTACTTCTACCTTGGAGACAGTTAACGCTATCTAAAATTGAGATTTCATAAGTTTTTACAAGGTGGAACGAGTTCAAATACTGAAGTTCTTAACCTAAGTTAGCTCTTGTTTGGATGATTTTATTTAAGTGATTTTGCGATGTAGAATCAGTGGCGGAACCAAAAAAAAAAAATTAGTCCGGGCCAAAAAATAAACATATTGAACTACTCTCTTTAATTATTATTATAAGACACCAACTAATAAGTATATTTGGTTCATTTTATAAAACACTTCCTTGTTTCCAAATAGCATTAAATATTTTTTTTTCCATGTATACCCATAATTAAAAAGGTAGTGAGTGAGAGTAAAATTAATATGATATTAGAGTTTAGTGTAATTAATAGGGATAATATTGAAAATTACTTAAATTTTAGAATAAATTTAATAACTTTAACTGTTTTTATTGATCATGAGAATTGTTAGTTGGTTAAATAAGAATAAGGAGGGAGTATTTACTAAATAGTACTCCCTCCCATTCCTAATTATAGGAACACTTTTTAGAGTTAGTTTTGGTCCTAATTATAAGAGTAAATTTTAAATATTAGAGTTTAGTGTAATTAATAGGGATAATATTGAAAATTACTTAAATTTTAGAATAAATTTAATGACTTTAACTGTTTTTATTGATCATGAGAATTGTTAGTTGGTTCCTTAAATAAGAACGCAGGGGAGTATTTACTAAATAGTACTCCCTCCGATCATAATTATAGGAACACTTTTTTAGAGTTAGTTTTGGTCCTAATTATAAGAGTAAATTTTAACTTTTGTCAATTTTTTTCCTATAATACCCTTATTTATACTTTCTCAATAATAATTAAAGACAATAATAATTTAATAATATACCTATATATTTAATAAAGTAAATAATGTTTACAACTCATTAATGTCATATACACCTCAATTATACTTTTTTTATATAAAATAATTTTGAGCAATTTTTGTCATATTTTTCCCATATCACCCCTACTAATACTTCTTCCACAATAATTAATTTAACAACACGCTTATATTCTATCAAGTGAGAGATTCTACTTTATTTTTTATTTTTAAATAAAATAATTTTAATATTCCTTTAAAAAAATATTTTTTTACCATCCGTCCAAAGTGATTAATTTTTTCCCCTAAAATAACCTAATAAAACATTAAGTTCATTATCTTTTTGCAATAGAGTGAAGCTAATAATGACGGAGACGTTGTTGTCCCATAAAAATATCCGAGAGATAAGGGAATGTCAATGCTCATAAAAGAAGGCTCCAGGATTCGAAGACAAAGAAATCACGAGATTACTGTGCGTGGGCTACTATTAAACTAATTTTGCCTTATGTAATTTTCAATTTCAGCAGGGTATTTTCAGAAAATAATTATAATTAACTAATTTAACTTCTCTCCTTAATCTCTCCAAATTAGTAAATAGCTCCTATAATTGGAATGGGAAGAAAGATCAAATAACCCTGGAAAATACAAACAAATAATAATGTATAATTATAAATCAAAATAATATATAAGATGATACTAATCTTTTTGATATCTCAAACCGTAATTTTACTTTACTCTCGCGTACCTAATGAGTAATGAAAAAAATATTATCTTTACCAAGAAGATAAAAAATTAGGCACAATTTGTGGCCAAATAAAATATCTTATAATAAATACATATATATTTTAACAAATTTTATAAGATCAGTCGGTAAAAGGCGCCACTTGGCCATAACAACGTTCCGCCACTGTGTAGAATACAAATAAGAATTTAGTTTTATCAGACATAAGAGTGCTCCTTGATAGTGATGCCAAACTGTGACTATAATAGACAATAATCTTCCACCAAAAATCAGTAAAATAGAGATCGGAAACTTTCCAGATGACTCAGACTACGCTCATCGTTCACTCGTCCAAATTAAATGTGGCGAAACAGAATCCAAATAGCAAATTGACAGAGAGAGAATCGATCGAGAAACTAATAAATCAAAAATGATTAATGGAAAAGAGAATCGATCGGAAACGTACCTTGAAGCCATTGACAGAGAGAAGGCCACTGAGGATGCATTCCTTGAGACCAGTGCCGAGGACGACGACGTCGTAATCTTCATCCATGGTGGAATTTGAAGCAGCAGAGAGAAATGGAGAAAGCGAAGGAGAGGGAAGGAGAGAAGAGAAGGAGGCTTAGCGCTCAGCTTAACCCGCTAGCTTATCTCCATCTTCACCTAAGACGTTAAGACCCCCTTAACCATAAAATGGAACCTCTGAAATCAGAACCAACATTGTCCGATCTAGATTGAAGGATTACGACATGAAGAACATTTATCTTGAAAAACAATTAGCCTTGACTCAGCTGCTTTCTGCGCTTTCGTCTTCACTTTCTTGTTGCTTCCGTGTTTCACTTTTCGCGCCACCTTTATTTGATAAGAATTAAAAAGGGTTAAGTAGTAAATATGTATGGAAATATACTGTTGTCTTGAAAAATGTTTTTAGGTTCAATGTTACCGAAAATGTTAAGACATAGTAATGTTTTTTGATACCGTTAAAAAACTCACATTAATCATTAAAAAATTGACGTTTCGTAATTTTTTAATGAAAAAGGACAACATTACTATATTTTAAAATTTTCGGATGATATTAAACCTTTAAAAAACTTTCAGAGTAACGTTGTTCCTAAACATATACTTTCAGAGTGGATTTGCTATTTAATCTAATTAATTTTGTCAGTATATAAAATTCTGACAGCACCTAATTAACTTTACTAATTTTAATTGTATTTTTCTGAAATTTTCCCTAATAGCTAATACAATTTTGTTTTCTTTACTTATGGGGAAATTTCAAACTAACTTTTACCTTACTTATGGGGAAATTTCTAACTAACTTTTACCATATGCAGGAAATTATAATATGCTTCTGTTAGAAAGTTCATTTATAAAAGATCAGTTGCTAAAAATTAGATATTATAACAAAATTTATGTATTGGTATATACTCCCTTTGGTCCTAATTATGGAGCAAATTTTGGAGTTGGTTTTGGTCCTAATTATAAGAGCAAGTTTTAACTTTTGTCATTTTTTTCCTATAATACCCCTATTTATACTTTCTTAAAAACATGTGAAAGTTAATCCTAAGAACATTAATATAAAGGACAATCTCAAAAAAATCACTTCAACTTCAAAATATTAAATATGTGATTCCAAAATAAAACGAGTTGTCAATTACTTTATTGTTCTTTTTAATCTTATTACTGTTGTTAATAGAAAAATACCCTTTGAATTTAAAAATTCTGTTAACAATGACAATAATAAAATTAACAAGAACAATAAAATAATTGAAAATTCGTTTTGATATAAAATCACCTATGTAAAATTTTAAAATTTAAGTAATTTTTTTTTTGAGATTTTCCTTTTTTTTCTTTGATAAACTTTAGCTAGTGAATTGGATTAGAGTTCAAAGGTTGCCTCGTGGGATGTGACTGTAGGATGAGGTGGCGTCACATTCCGAAAATGAATGTTTCACACTCAGTGAGAGAGCGTGTTTTAAAACGCATCTCGTGCGTGCCCTATACCATACATTAAGTAAGGGTATTTTAGAAAAATATACATAATTAACTAATTTAACTTCCTTCCTTAATCCCTCCAAATTCTGTTAAATAGCTCCTATAATTAGGACCGGAGGGAGTATATTTTTTTTTAAAAAAATCAATGTACTGAAATGAAAATTATTTGAAAAGTGAGCTTTTACCATTGATCATGAAAAGTAACAGAAAAATGTCCAAAAACCAAAACCAATTTTCAAAAATTAAAGTACTTCATATTAGTTTTTGACAAATGCACTCTCATGAATGCTGCAAATAAACTTTTCAAATGAGAAAAATTACTTAAACAATTTTGCCTGCAAAACTAATTCTCCAAAAGAACTTTTGGCTTCTTAACTAGTAAGCATAACCTTGAAGATTTGGATCATACCCTAAATAATGTCATTTTATCAAGCAAAGTTTCAATGTCGCAAAACCTTTTGATGATGGGCTTTTTATAGAAACGAGCCTGTACTTCCCCGTGCGTTGCACGGGATGAAAGTATTTCACAGATATCTTAAACTTATTGTGCTAAGTAAAGCAACTTTATTGTGGAAAATGAAAACATCACAAAAAATGAATAACTACATAGTAGAAATGAAACATCAACAATGGTAAACAACAATAGCATCCAATTGATTTAGTGTACATATTAAAAATGAAATCTCAATAAAGTTATAGTGCAATGTCTTCTATTCATTTAACATTCCTAAATATCTCTTTATACACAACATTCCTTGTTGTGTTCTTGTTGCGACAACCATTATCATCCACAACAATCTTGAGACCATCCATGCTTTTAACCCTGGATAATGCAACATATAATTGGCCATGTGTAAAAACTGGGTTGCAAAGATATAAACCAACATGACGAGATTGTCCTTGACTTTTGTTGATAGTCATAGCAAAACAAAGTATGATAGGGAACTGTCTCCGTTTCATGCGAAAAGGCCATATACTTTCAGAAGGATTCATGTCCATCCTATGAATGAGGACCTTTTGATTTCGATGTGAACCATTTAATGTGATCGCCTCAATGACAGTCTTTCCAAGCTGAGTGATACGGAGCCGTGTTCCATTGCATAATCCAGAGGATTGATCAATATTCCTCAACAACATTATAGGTGCTCCTACTTTCAATGTTAGCTTATGTGGAGGCAAACCGGAGCAAGTAATAGTGTTGAGAAATTCTGTGGTATAGAGGTTGTCAAAACTATCACTATCTTCACTTGACTTACAAACTGAGTCACAACTGAGAAATTCATATGCCTATCCAGGTAACATGGAACACATGTGCTCATTTATACAATTAATCATTTCAATAGTTGGAGCCAGGATTGCTCTATCATTCAAGTATTCATTAGAGTTGAGATTTTCTAAGAGATTCATGTACGTTGATTCCACAATTGCACGAATTGGATCTTGGTAGCCTGAAATTAACAAATTACTGGGTATCTCAATTTCCGCAACACCGTCATGTGAGTCCCCTAATTTTCCATCACCAACATCTAATAACCATCTTGAGAACCACACCAACTTATCATGATTAGCCCCTGAAGTAGAAGAATTCAATCGCATATTCTTGGTCAATTGGAAAATGATGCAGTGATCCCATAGGTAAGAAGAATTGATGTATGCATTGACAATTGTGCCTCTTGTTCCTTTTGGTATGACTGTTAATATCTGACGGAAATCACCCCCCATAATAACACACTTACCACCAAAAGGTCTATCACAGTGCATGATATCCCTTAGGGTCCTATCAAATGCCTCAACACAAAAACGCTGCACCATTGGTGCCTCATCCCATATAATAAGTTTTGTGGATGTGATGAGATTTGCTAAAGGGGAATTTTGTTTTATTGAACACATTGATGAGTCAGTAATTTGAATAGGAATTGCAAACCTGGAATGAGCTGTTCTACCAGATGGTAATAATGTTGCAGCAATTCCACTTGATGCAACTGTGAGCACAATTTGTCCTTTTGCACGGAGTGTTGATGTCAATGCATTCCATAAGAATGTCTTCCCAGTTCCACCACAACCATATACGAATAAAAAACCACCTTCGTCTTTTTGTAAACATGACATCACATTGTTGAAAAAAAAAATTTGCTCCAAATTTAGTGAGTTTTGTAAGTTGTTAGCTTCTATTTGTAAACCATGTTTATCATAGTTCAACTCTTGTAATATAAGTTGGTTTGAGAGATCAATTGGAGGAAATTCCTCGGGTAATGGCATAGAAGGAAAGTCAAGAAGACTCTTACCATTTTGCCGCAACAATGAATCTATTTCTTTTAATGCGACTTGTTCTTTATCATATTCAGATATATTGACACCTAAAGTTTATAAAATAAAAATTAGTAGCCAAAATGTTTTATGAAAAGTTTCAAAAGTAAAAGTTAAGTTAGGCAAAATTACTTGAAGACATGGGATCATTGCGATGGATGTATAGTACATCTTCTGAAAGTAGTTTTGACGTCTCCTTCCATACAAAATCAAGGCGTTGTAGAGAGAAACAAAGTAACATGCTAGTAAATAGTTTCCTTAGTGAATGACCTGATGCCCAATTAGATGCTTCTTTAATGGTGAAATGTATTCTTGATCATCATCCAATAACCCCCTTGCAAAACATGCATTCTTGAAAGTATTGTGGATATAACCATCAACTGTTTTGATTTCATCGAATGACCGCGAACCTCTGACTTTTGTGAGCAACACACGTAGGTAATACAATTCCCCTGATGATGGTGACACGTGTGTCATTCTGCCAACAGAAGATCCTTTTTTTCTTTGTTTCCAAGTCCTGTTGTTCCTTTGATAGACGTAGTGTTTTGGGATTTCAATATATGTCAAAGTCCTAGCAAATTCATCTGTCTTGTTCTTTTCCATCCAAGCAAGAAATTGTGATTCACAGACTCTAGGTTTATCCAACAATTCAGCAACATCATCATGATTGGAATAAATGACATATTGTTGATTTGGAATATGGAAACTCAATCTTTCAACAGAAGGATATCTATGATGAATGTTATATCCAAATATACGCCATGAACCCTCACATGCAGATATGTATCTACAATTATAATATTGTTTGATCTCGTTAACAATGGTTTCACCATGCTTATTAGCGGCACCATCAAAAATTGTAGCCACAACTCTATCGTTACCTTTGCTAATATCACTACTAGAAAAATACGAAATAGCTACGGAATTTGTTACGGAAAATTTTCCGTAGCAATGGTGTCGGATTTTGCTACGGATTTTTAAATCCGTAGCAAAAAAAAAAAATAGTGACGGAATAAAATTTCCGTAGCAATAGCTACGGATATTGCGACGGAAATAGCAAACCGTCGCAAAGATAGAGACGGATCGATATCCGTCGCAAAATAGTGCGACGGATAGATGATCCGTCGTAAAGTGGCGGCCAAAAAGGTCGCCACTTAGCGTTTTGCGACGGATCATAAATAGTGTGACGGATCACGAGATCCGTCGCAAAGTGGCGGCCAAAAAGGCCGCCACTTTAGCGCTTTTTGCGACGGATCTGTGATCCGTCGCAAAATAGTGCGACGGATCACAGATCCGTCGCAAAGTGGCGGCCAAAAAGGCCGCCACTTTAGCGCTTTTTGTGACGAATCAAAGATCCGTCGCAAAATTTTGCGACGGATTCGCAAAGTGGCGCCAAAAAGGCCGCCACTTTAGCGCTTTTTGCGACGGATCGTGATCCGTCGCAAAATGTTGCCTAAAAGCCGCAACATTCGCCTCCTCACCCAATTTTCCCCGCCCCCTCCCCGCCTTCGCCCCCCCGCCTCCGGCCCCCTTCCCCACCTCCGCCCCCCTCCCCACCTCCGCCGCCCTCCCTCTTCCCGACCCCCCCTCCTCCCCCTCACCCACGACCCCTCCTCCTCCACCCTCACCCACGACCCCCATCCTCCACCCTCACCCGATCCCCCTCCTCCTCCCCCTCCCCACCTCCGCCTCCCTCCCTCATCCCGACCCCCCTCCCCCATCTCCCGTCGCCCCCTCCGCGCCTTCTCCCGTTCGATCCCCCATTTTTGCAAGGTATGTAAGCGCCTTTTTTTTCCCCTTTTTGTAGTTTTTTTTTTACCTTTCATTTTTTTTTGCGGGTTACAAACAAATCCCCTTCGATTTTGCGGGTTAGTTTGAAGTATATTTTCTTTTTATTACAATTTGATATTTATGTTATGTTTGCTTATTTGGAATAATGAAAATATGTATGTTGGTATGGGATTATCGATTACATGAGTTTAAATTGTATTTTGTTACATAAGATAAATTGTGAAATTAAGATAAAATTAAGATTTTGTATTAGTTGATATTGATGAAGTATTTAGAAATTCCAATTGTAGCACTTTTTATTATGAAAATATGTATGTTGGTAGAAGATTATCGATTACATGAGTTTAAATCGTTTTTTTTTTACATAAGATAAATTGTGAAATTAAGATAAAATTAAGATTTTGTATTTAAATATAATAATTATATAATTATAATAGAATTAACTATTCTAAAATTCATTCTAAAATGAATATTCAATATTACTATTTTTTTATATTTATAATTAAAATTAGAATTCTAATTAAAAATTGAATAATTTATTATATATACTCATACTCATTTAGATATACTTAGTAGAATTCTATATAGATTTCTATATAAAAATCTACTTTGTATAAGTATATATGATATGAATTGTAGTGATTCAAAAATCTCTTTGTAACAATATAAAAATAGAAAAATAACAGGTAAAAATCTTAATAGAACAATAAAAAATTAAATGAAGTAGAGCTTTAAATTATTCAATTTTTTTTTATCATTTATTATTATTATATATTATTATTATAATAAAATTAGTATATTTAGTAATAAAAAAATAAAATAGAATTCAATATTAAATAAAATAATTATATAATTATAATGTTGGTATTGATGAAGTATTTAGAAATTCCAATTCTAGCACTTTAAGATTTTGTATTATGTTTGCTTATTTGGAATAATGAAAATAATGAATAATGAAGTATTTTTATCTAGCACTTTTTAGGAATTTATAAATTCCAATTCTGATTTTGGTGTGATAAAATTAAGATTTTGTATTAGTTGGTATTGATACATAAATATTTAAATAGGATGATGTTGAAACTAGAAAAGTGAAGTGTTTGGAAATGAAATTTAGGGATAAGACAATGAATTAATTAATGTCAACTTGGGAGGAGGAAGGTGTGACATGAAGAATAATCACATTTGTATGTGTTATAAAAATTAGTAGAATTTATTATTTGATTTAGGCTATTATAAAAATGATTTGTTAGTAATTTGTTTAAAAAATATTTCATTTAAATTTTTTATTTCAATCTATGTTTAACAAGTTATACAATAAATTTGATTAAATGTTAAGTAATCTCTTTGATCTAGCCCATATATGTTAGAAACTCCAAAATACTTAGTATTCTATTCTTTGTTTGCCCTCCACATACATGTGTCCATGTTCAGTGTGTTATCCTCATTCTCTGGTTGCTTCGGAATATGTTCTTTGTTCAATGCATGTGTTTGTTTTTCACTTTCTTGAGTAAGTGGCAATTGGAAGGCATAAGAGGCGACTTATATATATTTGTGGTATGTTGAGAAGTTAATTAGGGTAGTAACGAACTAGCTAGGAAGTATGGAAGGCAACCATGATAGAAGTTGGATGTACAATCGTCTAACCGATAGAAGACAAGTAACAACAAAGATTCTTCGCGGGTTTGGAAGAGTTCGTCAATTTGCTTTGGCGAATTCAAATAATTCAAGAAGGGAGATCAGGTGTCCGTGTGCCAAATGTAAGTGTTTAAGATTTACAGATGCGGACACGGTCAGGATTCATTTGTGTCAAAAGGGATTCATAAAAGATTATGAATGTTGGGAATGTCATGGCGAAGTCCGACAGACACCGAGTGGTTATTACGGGGACAGGAGTCATCGAGAAAACCTTAATCAATATGAGCAGTTGGTTATGGATGCCGCGGGACCGTCGATCGGCCAATATTTTGATCCCGTTACTCATGTTGAACCGTCATACATGGGAGAGAGACGGTACCCATCCTCAACCATCAAACATGGGTGAGGATCCTCATCCGGAAGCTGCTAGGTTCTATAAAATGCTTCAAGAAGCACAACGTCCGTTATGGGAAGGTTGCGACCACTTTGAAAATAGTGAATATTCATCGCTATCGGCTACCCTAGCAACACTAAGTTTGAAGACTGATCACCATATGAGTGAGAGGAATTACAACGAAATGATGCAGATCATGAGTAAGGTTGTTCCCAAAGACAATAATTTGCCGAAGGACTTTTACCAAGCAAAAAAAAAGGTGAAAGAGCTTGGGCTTGGATGTGAAAAAATCCATTGCTGCCCCAGAGGATGTATGTTGTATTACAAGGATGATGCTGAGCTGACAAATTGCAAATTCTGTGGACATGACGAGATATAAAGTTGTGGGAAAGGAAGGAAAAAGACCCGTCATGCATTAAGCAAGATGTGGTACTTTCCTCTGGTGCCCAGACTTACGAGATTGTATGCATCCGAACAAACAGCTTCTCACATGAGATGGCACCGGGAGCATCGTAGGGATGAGAACTTTGTGACGCATCCATCCATCGATGCCGAAGCTTGGCGTAAATTTGACGAGGCGAATCCTTTCTTTGCTATGGATCCCGTAATGTTCGTCTTGGTCTATGTTCGGATGGGTTCGCTCCTTTCAACAATACGGGCGGGAATTATTCTGTTGGCCGTCATTGTGACGCCGTACAACCTCCCACCTTCTATGTGCATGAGAAGAGAGTTTTTCTTCCTTAACGCGTTAATCCCTGGGCCGTCGAACCCAAAAAAAAAGATAGATGTGTACCTCAGGCCTTTGATGTTAGTTCTCAATGTGTTTTGATGATTAATAACAATTGTAAACATGAGAGAATGCTTTTGTTGTTATAGTCTTGGTAAAGCTTGATGATTCCAATTGAAAAACATTTCGTCGCTCCAAACTCGAGCTTGGGTCTCCAAACTCGAGCTTGCCTCTTACGTAAAGCAAACCAAGCTTTTTTGCATTTTCTAAACTTGAGCTTGGTCCATAAACTTGAGCTTGAAGGTTTTCAAAGTTTACTCATATACCGAGTAAGCTCGAGCTTGCACTGTAAGCTTGAGCTTACGAAGGTTTGAGGATTTTATCAAGTTACTCAAATTGCAAACTCAAGCTTATTAGTTATAAGCTCAAGCTTGCCTCTTCCCGAGTCTTTTCTCAATGAGTTTACAAATATGTAAACTCGAGCTTGCGTTACAAGCTCGAGCTTACCTCCGCAAAATCCTTTAAACTTGAGCTTATCATTTTACCGTAGAGTTTGTGAGTTTACAAAAGTTGTAAACTCGAGCTTGGCACACCAAGCTCGAGCTTGCACCATTTAAAGTTTTCAAGTTTTTCCTTCAAAGAGTAAACTCAAGTTTAAGATCGTAAACTCAAGCTTGCGTCGACAAAAATCTTTCAAAGTTTTTAAAACCATTGCCAAACTCGAGCTTGCCCTTGCAAGCTCAAGCTTGGGTCGACAGAGAGAGCAATGTCATATTTTGAGCTTAGCAAACTCAAGTTTACACCTCTAAGCTCAAGCTTGCATTTTGTGAACTAAAATTATTTTTGACATGAATAGTGCCAAACTCGAGCTTACTCACTAATAAGCTCAAGCTTGCGTTTTTCCACTTTGGCTCTCAAAATGATTTCAAACATCTTTCCCCGACAAATGCTAAACTCGAGCTTACTCATTTACAAGCTCGAGCTTGAGACTTCCAGAGGCAAAACTCAAGGTTTAAATGAAGACCAAACTCGAGCTTGGTATAGTAAACTCGAGCTTGGAACTTCGGAAACGTGATGAACGCATCTGGGTGTATTTTGTTCAGTTTGATTTATGCTTTAACTTGATTCTGCGAATTGGTTGTATATGATTTATATGATTCATATCAATATTTCCTAACCAGATTTAACCAGTTTGCTTATGAGATTACAGAAGATCTAGGTTTGTTTTAAAGAAGACTTTAAGACAAACAACTTGACAACTTGCAATATTATATTATATCTTCTTCTCCAAAAGCAATGGGTTACAACCACGGATAGCAACACAACCATTCTCCAAGAAAGAAAGCTAGCCTCCAAACAGCTGGACAACATCATACAACCGCCTCCACTAAACATAACAAAGCATGGGAACACACTCGCGAGGAGCCAAATTTCAAATATTCAAATCTGCAACAACCATATTCAAACAGATTTGTCTACAACATGCTAGATTCATGGAGACACACTCACAACAGCCTATATTTTCGAATCAGATCAAGTCACAACGGATCTACAACGTTCACAAGCTTCAAACCCGTATAAATACATGAGGATTTGAAGTCCGAAAGCAGAGACAAGACATACACGTAAAACGCATACAAAGATCTCGTCTTTTCTTCGCTTATATTTCTCATTTGTATCTTTGATACATTGTGCTTCGGTGCTTATATTCATTCACTCTTTGAGAGAGTTTATTTCGTAAATCATTCTTTGTAAGAATCTCAAAGTTGTGGAACTTTGAGGTTGGGTTATCGATTACAACTTGTAAGGGGGAGTGTATCCTAGAGAGAGGATAACTTTCGAGTACGAGTGTGTATCGATTTGAGTGATAGTAGAAAAACCCAGAGAGTCCGGGGACCGGACGTAGGTCAAGAGTTAAGACCGAACCAAGTATAAATCTTCTTGTCAAGCTCTTCCTCTTTAACTCCATTTACCTTGGTTAAGCATCGTTGTGTGGGTGATCGAAAAGAATTTTTAAAATCCCCAATTCACCCCCTCTTGGTGATTTCCTTCACTTTCATTTGGTATCGAGCCGGTTATCTACATTAAGGATTAACATCCTAGATCAAAGATCCAATGGAAGGAATTCTACCCGATGGAGCTTCAATCACAGACCTCCCGTGTTTCAATGGAGAACATTACTCCTTCATCGGAAGGCCAAGTTCGTAGTCTATGTAATGGCAACGAGTATGGCCTATGGAGGGTATTCGAGAGAGGAAATTATGAACCAAAGAACAACGAGAAGATGGTGTCGAACTCCTAAGCTAGAAGAAGAGTATGATGAAAATGAATGAGAAAGCAAGTCACTCTCAACATGAAAGCAATTCACATGCCGCAAAGTGCTCTAAGCCAAAAAGAATATTTTCGAATTTGCACTTTGTCATCTCGCTAAAGCTATGTGGGATGCTCTTGAGATAGCCCATGAAGGGACAATTTGGAATCAAGGAAAATCGAGTAAACACTCTCATGATCGAATATGATTTATTTCGTATGAAGTCCGGAGAATCCATTAGTGAATTCCACTCAGCATTCACTCATCCGATCAATCAACTTGCTGCATTGGGAAAAGTCTATGACCAACCCGTCCAAGTGAGGAAAATACTAAATATCCTCGGCAAGGAATGGGAAGCTAAGGTCACGCAATCGAAGAAGCTCGCGGTGAATCAATGGCTTGAAGAGAGCAAAGACTATTTGCGCGTCTTTCGAATATGAAGGAAAAATCAAATTCGGAAAAGGACTTGATGAGATTGATGGCAAGAATAAAGGAATTGCTCTCAAGACTCGTCAAAGAGGTAAAATCGAGATGATGAAGATAAAGATGAAGATCTTGAGCTAGGCATGATGGTCCGAAAGTTCAAGAAATTCTACAAAAAGGACCAAGCCTACGTAAAGTTTCACAAGAGTAGCTCTAGCACGTAAACAAAGAAACCCATCATATGCTATGAATGTGAGAAGCCCGGTCACATCAAGTCCGAATGTCCACAACAAGAACAAAGATAGGAAATTCAATAAGTTCAAAAGAAGAGCTTATGTTTCAGCTATATGGGGCGATAGCTCATCCGATGAAGATTTGAAGAAGAAGACAGAGCCAATATTTGTCTTGTAGCTCAAGAAGAGGATTCGAGATAGTGAAGAGGTAAACAATTGACCGACTCACCCTATGATGAACTTTCAAATTGAATATAATTCTCTTTTCATTGAATTTCGAAAAATTGCAAAAGAGCTTTTGTCTTCAAAGAAGAAAATTAAATTGTTGGAAGAACAAGCTCAAACTGTTTTTCTTCTTGTTTCTCCTTGTGAAAACATTTCGAAAAGAATTGCGAAAAGATTTTAAAAAGTTTGTGACAATTGTTGTATTTTAGAGAAAAGAAATTTGCATCTTACAAAAACTCTTGAGAAATTCACTAGAGGTAGTGAAATGCTCAATGTTATTTTAAAACAAACAAAGGTTCACAAATGATAAGTCAGGAATTGGTTATAGACCGATTTCGATAAACGAAAAGGGAAGAAGAAGGTTGGACAAAGATCTTATCCGAACTATTTTCGAAAAACAGTCCACTCCTCTAATCCTTTTGCTCATTGCAACTATTGCAATCGTAAAGGTCATGCAACTTCTTCTTGTTTTCATAAAAAGGAAAGAAGAAACAAGCCTATAGGTAATTATCAATGGGTGCCTAAGGGATCCTATAAGATTCCTAAGACACAAACTAACCCAAAAGGACCCAAGAAAAATGGGTACCTAAGACTTGATATTCTATATCATGCAGTTTGTCTTAGAGCATCAAAATCCAACAAGTGGTTCATTGACGGTGGATGCTCAAGACATATGACGGAGACGAATCTAAATTTGCTACAATTAAACCTAAGGATGGTGGCAAGGTAACATTTGGTGGAAATCAATCCGGAAGGATTTTGGAATTGGAGAAGTTGGAAACAACGAAGGACCACAAATCAAGGATGTTTACCTTGTAGAAGGCTTATGTCACAACCTCCTTAGTGTGAGTCAAAGTACAAATAAAGGTAACTTAGTTATCTTTGATTCTGAAGAATGTTTAATTGTGAACAAAGATGTTCTCTCTTTAGACAACATTAGAGCTAAAGCTTTATTTAGAGCTCCTAGAGAAGGTAACTGTTATACTCTCAATCTCTCTAGTAACTCTATTTCGAAAACCGCTTTGTTGGTAACTTGGATGAAAGTTGGCTTTGGCATAAACGATTAGCTCATGTTAATATGTTTCAACTTGACAAGTTACAGAAAAAGGATCTGGTTATTGGTTTACCAAAATTACAGTTTAAAAACGACATGATCTGTGATGCATGTCAAAAGGGTAAACAAACCAAGACATCCTTCAAATCTAAAAATGAAATTTCAACTAATAGACCTCTTCAACTACTTCATATGGATTTAGTTGGACCACTAGAGTAAAGAGCCTTGGTGGCAATCTTTATACTTTGGTCATAGTTGATGATTTCTCTAGATTTGCATGGACCATATTTTTATCTTCAAAAGATGAAACATTTGATCAATTTGTTGTATTTGCCAAGAAGGTCCAAAACGAGAAAGGATTCTCTATTGCAGGAATTCGTACAGATCATGGTGGAGAATTTGAAAATCATGCTTTTGGAGAATTTTGTGATAATATGGGCATTGATCACAATTTCTCAAACCCAAGAACTCCTCAACAAAATGGAGTTGTTGAAAGAAAGAATAGAGTCCTCACCGAGATGGCAAGGGCCATGTTAAATGAAAATCGACTTCTCAAGTGTTCTGGTGATGCTATGAGCACCGCATGCTATATTTCAAATCGAGCATATCTCCAGGAAGAAGCCGAACAAAACTCCATATGATTTGTACAAAGGAAGAAAACCCAATATAGCTCATTTGCACATCTTTGGATGCAAATGTTTCATCCACAACAATGGTAAGGACAACTTGGGTAAGTTTGATTCCAAGTCGGATGAAGGTATATTTTTGGGTTATTCAAATGAAGTAAAGCTTATAGAGTCTTTAACACTAGAACACGTATTGTTGAAGAATCTATGCATGTTGTATTCTCGTGAAACCAATCTAGACAAATCCTTGGATGATGATGATGATGTTTCTCCTATTTCAAATCAATCCGGTTCCAAACATTTCCTACTTTAACAAATTCTGAAAAACCTTTGGAAAAGGAACCTGAATTTGAGAATCATTGTGAAAATGTTTGTGAAAACACCGATCAACACCAACCCAAATCATGGAGATACAAAGTAGGAGTCATCCTCTGGATCAAGTGATAGGTGATGTTAATCAAGGAGTTAGAACCGAGAAAAAGCACCTTGAATGAAGTCACATTTTCTCGCATTCATTTCGAAAATTGAACCCTCTAAGATTGATGAAGCCCTTTCGGACAATGATTGGGTTATAGCAATGCAAGAGGAGTTACATCAATTTGAAAGAAATCAAGTTTGGGATTTGGTACCTAGGCCTAAAGACCATCCGTCATTGGCACTAAATGGGTATTCAAGAACAAACGTGATGAATGCAATAATTGTTCGAAACAAAGCAAGGCTAGTTGCAAAAGGATATAATCAAGAAGAAGGAATTGATTATGAAGAAACTTATGCTCCAAAGTAGCAAGATTGGAAGCTATAAGAGTTCTTCTAGCTTTTGCTTGTATTAAAGGATTCAAACTTTATCAAATGGATGTAAAATCTGCATTTTTAAATGGTTTTATTCAAGAGGAAGTTTATGTTGAACAACCTCCTGGTTTTCAAAATGATCATCATCCAGATCATGTTTATCGCCTCAAGAAAGCATTATATGGTCTTAAGCAAGCTCCTAGAGCTTGGTATGAGCGATTAAGCAAATTCCTTCTTGATCAAGGATTTGTCGAGGTAAAGCAGATACAACTCTCTTCATAAAGAACAATAAACTTAATGAAATTTTAATTGTTCAAATATATGTTGATGATATAATATTTGGTGCTTCTAACAATGCTTTATGTGAAGAGTTTGCTAAGAACATGCAGGGAGAATTTGAGATGTCCATGATGGGAGAACTCAACTATTTCCTTGGTCTCGCAAATTAAACAAAGGAAAGATGGAATTTTCATTTCCGAGACCAAGTATCTCAATGATCTCTTAAAGAAGTTTGGGATGAATGAATGCAATGGAGCGATACTCCAATGAGTTCAACCACCGCTTTGATGCTGATGAAGAAGGCAAGGACTTCAACATCACAAAGTATAGAGGAATGATTGGATCATTACTCTATCTCACAAAGAAGCCGTCCCGACATCCAATTCGGTGTGGGGATGTGTGCAAGATTTCAATCTGCTCCCAAGGAGTCACATGCCGAGAATGTGAAAAGAATATTCAGATATCTTGCCGACACAAAGACTCTTGGTCTATGGTTTCCCAAAGGTCAACTCCGAACAATTGGTGGCTTATTCGATTCAGATCATGCTGGATATAAGACCGATAGAAAAAGCACAAGTGGCCAATGTGAATTTCTTGGTGGTTCACTTGTTTCATGGTTCAGCAAGAAGCAAACAAGTGTTGCCGTATCCTCTCGAAGCCGAATATGTGGCTGCATCTAGTTCTTTGTGCTCAAGTCCTTTGGCTTAAGCAACAAGTTTCGACTTGGGAATCAATTTAAAGGAGATCCCAATTCTATGTGACAACACAAGCACAATAAGCTTGGCCAAGAATCCAGTTCAACATACTCGAACCAAGCATATTGATGTGAGACATCATTTCATAAGGGATCATGTTCAAAAGAAAGATGTCAAGGTCATATTCATCCCAACACATCTCCAACTTGCCGACATCTTCACAAAGCCATTAGCAAAGGAACAATTTGTGTTCATAAGAAGAGAATTGGGAATGGTAAATCCCAATGAGTTGTAAGTAGCTCCTACTTAAATGTTAGTTATGTGTTTTATGATTACAATTTACTAACTTAAGCATCGGAGTATTTAGATGTGTTTTATGCGGGGCATTTATAATGTTAAACAACTCTCACATGTTGCTGAAGTTTGCTGTCAAGAGAGGCAAACTCGAGCTTAGCAAAGTGTAAGCTCGAGCTCGAGGGAGTCGAGAAAATAAAATTTTGGAGAAACCCAAACTCGAGCTTATAAGTGAGTAAACTCGAGCTTGCGAGAGGAGTTTCAAGAGCTTTCACATACACTCTTGAAGTCCAGGTTAGTACAAGTTTATGCAAACTCGAGCTTAGCTTCCTAAACTCGAGCTTGCCGCGCATTTTATATATGTAAAACCCGACTGTTCCTCTTCACTTCACTCAACTCTCGAGCTTGCTCCTATTCCCTCTCAAAATTCTCTCATCTTCTTCGTCAAAACCCAGCGAAAATGGCCCCGTAACACTCGTCTCCGTCAATGTCTCCGATTCTCAATCCACTCAAAACCCCGAACGCCCTAGTAGATCAAAAATGCTGCCTAAAAGATTTAATGTTGGGATAGATACCCACATTCCCGGAGTAACAAGAACCCATTCGACTCCTCCATCAAGACCAAAAGGAATCGAAATTAGAGACAAACCGAGGCTCCCAAGAAACGACCAAATCCGAGGAAGAAGCAACCAAAGAAAGGGAAAAGCAAAATTCCAGAGGCGATCGCAACCTACAAGTCCAAACGAAGCAAGAAGGCAACCTCTCGGGACTGGTCAAGCAAGCACACAAGTTCCCTCGTAGTCTCAAAGAACAAGAGGATCCTACTCCTCGGGTATCCAAGGAAACTCCCGCACTATATGATATTTACAATCACTCTACTATACCCGAAGGATTCTCTAGTGATCCTATTCGTTTGGAAGGAGACAATGCTATTAGCTTTAAAGAAAAATTTGGTTCCAAAGTTTTCTCGTCCCATCGTCTCTCGTAGACCTTGCGCACTTAGGAGAGAATGCAATTTGGATCTCTTTCCATGGTGAAAAAACAGGTTTGAAAATCTGATTTCTATAAGTGTTTCTTGCCCCACTCTTGTCAAGGTATTCTACCATGGCATGTCCTACGATAACTTGCTAGACGGTGATGGAAATTTAGTTGAGGAAAGGGTTACCACAACCATTAGAAACAAACAAATAACCATTACCCCTTCCTATCTAAATTCATTCCCGCAAATCTCCAATCCTCCACCCGTAGCTTCATTGAACTATACCGATAGGCAAATCTATGAACTCGCTAAGACCCAATGAGCCTATTCCGGAGGGGTTAGAGATTCTCAATTTTGAACCTGGATCAATGAACCCCACCTTCGGGGCTATCTCGGGTACATCTACACCAGGAATCTCATACGAAAGGAGGTAGCTTCACCCATTTCGCAAAGAAGGATTATCCTATCTTTGCTTCCATTATTGCCAAGGTACCTCATAATGTTGGGTCTTGGATTTTTCAAGAAATGGTAAAATTTCGTTTTGCTTCCGTAAAGACTTCTCGAATTCCTTTTGCAAGTCTTATCTCTATCATCCTTTTTCATGAGAAAATTTGGTATATCCCTACCAAAGAAAAACTAGAAAAACCACAAGTGTTTGGAAGGCACATTTTGAACCTCATGAGAATCAATATGGATGAAGGTTCTGGTCAATCAAGGGCCCCACCTCTATCAAGGCCAACCAGATCAAGAGCCACTCACTCCAAAGTGCAAGAAGCACAGAGTGCTCCTCCTCCTCCTCCTCCTCAGCCTACTATGCCTTCTGATTTGGATGCAAGGATCAAAGAGATAGTTGACAAAGCTATTTCTGATTTATCAGAAGGAATCGGCGTAAATGGGAAAATTGGTCTCCGAAGTAAATAAGGGTCATAACAATCTGGTGGATACTCGGGAAGGTTTCAATATAGGCCGGGAAGAGTTGAAAGAAGGTCGCGTAACGAAAAAGGAAGTTAAAGACCTTAGTGGTCAGCTTGGAGATCACTCGGCCAAGTATTTCCACTCTTTCGGTGACCATGATGAGTCTCGGTGACAAAATGGACAAAATACGAAGAATCGGTCCATGTCCGCTTTCGGTTTTGGTGCATCTTCCTCGCGAGAACCTAGTTCTACTATGCCCAACACAGACTCGAACCCGCCCTACCATCGCAATGTGCCATCTCCATTGAACCCGAGGCAACCCCGGTAGCTCCACCCTTGTTTGCGATGACAAAGGGGAGAAGAAAAGAAGTGAAGAGAAAGCAAAGAGAGCACTTTCATGTTTCTTTTTGTTTTGCTCATGTTTCTTTTTGTTTTTGATCATTTCATTGTAGTTTTAACTTTGATTTTATATATTTGCTTTTGAAACTCTACTTTAATGGATTGATCATTTCAGTCATATCATTATCTCGTTATTTGCTCTTGAAATTTTAATATTTTGGCCGAGACCGATATGATGTTTATATGTTTAAGAATTAAATTGTAATTTCATTTGCTAAACTCGATGTCTACTTAATGTATTGTTTAATTTTGTTAAATCGAGTTTATCAAATTGAAATTTCAAAACCTCAAGTTTGCAAATATTTTTCTCTTTCTCAATGCTCAAAATATCAAATCTGTTTTTGAAAAGAAACAAATGTTTACAAGTGTTGTCATCATCAAAAAGGGGAGAATGTTAGTTCTCAATGTGTTTTGATGATTAATAACAATTGTAAACATGAGAGAATGCTTTTGTTGTTATAGTCTTGGTAAAGCTTGATGATTCCAATTGAAAAACATTCTCGTCGGCTCCAAACTCGAGCTTGGGTCTCCAAACTCGAGCTTGCCTCTTACGTAAAGCAAACCAAGCTTTTTTGCATTTTCTAAACTTGAGCTTGGTCCATAAACTTGAGCTTGAAGGTTTTCAAAGTTTACTCATATATCGAGTAAGCTCGAGCTTGCACCGTAAGCTTGAGCTTACGAAGGTTTGAGGATTTTATCAAGTTACTCAAATTGCAAACTCAAGCTTATTAGTTATAAGCTCAAGCTTGCCTCTTCCCAGTCTTTTCTCAATGAGTTTACAAATATGTAAACTCGAGCTTGCGTTACAAGCTCGAGCTTACCTCCGGCAAAATCCTTTAAACTTGAGCTTATCATTTTACGTAGAGTTTGTGAGTTTACAAAAGTTGTAAACTCGAGCTTGGCACACCAAGCTCGAGCTTGCACCCGCATTTAAAGTTTTCAAGTTTTTCCTTCAAAGAGTAAACTCAAGTTTAAGACTCGTAAACTCAAGCTTGCGTCGACAAAAATCTTTCAAAGTTTTTAAAACCATTGCCAAACTCGAGCTTGCCCTTGCAAGCTCAAGCTTGGGTCGACAGAGAGCAATGTCATATTTTGAGCTTAGCAAACTCAAGTTTACACCTCTAAGCTCAAGCTTGCATTTTGTGAACTAAAATTATTTTTGACATGAATAGTGCCAAACTCGAGCTTACTCACTAATAAGCTCAAGCTTGCGTTTTCCACTTTGGCTCTCAAAATGATTTCAAACATCTTTCCCCGACAAATGCTAAACTCGAGCTTACTCATTTACAAGCTCGAGCTTGAGACTTCCGGAGGCAAAACTCAAGGTTTAAATGAAGACCAAACTCGAGCTTGGTACAGTAAACTCGAGCTTGGAACTTCAGTAAGATGAACGCATCCGGGTGTATTTTGTTCAGTTTGATTTATGCTTTAACTTGATTGCGAATTGGTTGTATATGATTTATATGATTCATATCAATATTTCCTAACCAGATTTAACCAGTTTGCTTATGAGATTACGAAGATCTAGGTTTGTTTTAAAGAAGACTTTAAGACAAACAACTTGACAACTTGCAATATTATATTATATCTTCTTCTCCAAAAGCAATGGGTTACAACCGGATAGCAACACAACCATTCTCCAAGAAAGAAAGCTAGCCTCCAAACAACTGGACAACATCATACAACCGCCTCCACTAAACATAACAAAGATGTGAACACACTCATGAGGAGCCAAATTTCAAATATTCAAATGCAACAACCATATTCAAACAGATTTGTCTACAACAAACTAGATTCATGGAGACACACTCACAACAGCTATATTTTCGAATCGATCAAGTCACAACGGATCTACAACGTTCACAAGCTTCAAACCCGTATAAATACATGAGGATTTGAAGTCCGAAAGCGCAACAAGACATACACGTAAAACGCATACAAAGATCTCGTCTTTTTTCGCTTATATTTCTCATTTGTATCTTTGATACATTGTGCTTCGTGCTTATATTCATTCACTCTTTGAGAGAGTTTATTTTCGTAAATCATTCTTTGTAAGAATCTCAAAGTTGTGGAACTTTGAGGTTGGGTTATCGATTACAACTTGTAGGCAGGGGGGGAGTGTATCCTAGAGAGATGATAACTTTCGAGTACAGAGTGTGTATCGATTTGAGTGATAGTAGAAAAACCCGGAGAGTCCGGGACCGGACGTAGGTCAAGAGTTAAGACCGAACCAAGTATAAATCTTCTTGTCAAGCTCTTCCTCTTTAACTCCATTTACCTTGGTTAAGCATCGTTGTGTGGGTGATCTGAAAAGAATTTTTAAAATCCCCAATTCACCCCCCCTCTTGGTGATTTCCTTCACTTTCATTTGATAGACGAGTTGAAGATGTTGTGGAGTGAAGGTGTTCTTACGTATGATATATCATTAAGTCAGAATTTCACCATGCGGGCTGCCTTAATGTGGACGATAAATGATTTCCCGCATATGGGATGTTGAGTGGGCGGCAAACGTCTGGAAAGCTCGCATGCCGGTATGTCTTGAGCAGAACATGGGTTTTAGCTTGGAACACGGTCGCAAGGTCAGTTGGTTTGACAGCACCGACGATTCCTACCCCGATCATCCGTTTAGGAGAAATAGAAAAGACTTCACGCGAAGGTTGTCGAACGAGCGAGATCCACCTCGTCGTTTAAGTGGACAAGAAATATGGGACAGGTGGTCGGGCACATTCCGAGTGTCGAAGGGGGGCTGCTTCAAGCGAACCGAGGGGTACGGCATTGATCATCATTCGAACAAACGCAGTATCTTCTGGGAACTACTATATTGGAAAGATCAATTGTTAAGACACAACCTCGATGTCATGCATATTGAGAGGAATGTGTTTTGCAATATTCTCGTACACCGTGATGGACACCAAGGGCAAGACGAAAGACACGGTCAACGCAAGATTGGACGTTGAAGCGATTTGTAGAAGGCCCGCTTTGCATTTGGTGGACGGTGGCACCGGACGAATTTCCAAACCTAGAGCGCCGTACACATTCAATAAAGAGCGGAATTTAGAATTGTTGCAATGGGTTAAAGATCGAAACTCCCCGACGGTTATGCGTCAACTGGAAAAGATGTGTCGACATGCACGAGGTGAAGTTGAGCAAGATGAAGAGTCATGATTGTCATGTGTTTTTCCAGAGATTGTTGCCGTGGGCCTTCAAAGCACTACCGAAGCATGTATGGTCTATTCTAACGGAGTTGTCCATGTTCTTTAGAGAAATTTGTGCTTCGTGAGCTTAATGTTGAAAAGTTACCACACCCGGAGGCGAGCATGCCCATAATGCTATGCAAGTTAGAAATGGTGTTTCCTCCTAGCTTGTTTGACTCAATGGAACATTTGCCCGTTCACTTGGCATACGAAGCAAAGGTAGGAGGCCCGCAATGACGGTATAGATGGATGTATCCGTTTGAGAGGTAATATATATATTGATTTGCGATGTTATTAATTGACCGACATGATACTTTAGCTCAGATATTCCATTGTAGGTTTTTACGCACACTTAAGCACAAGATCAAAAATACAAGGTACGTTGAAGGATCTATCGAAGCTTATCTAGTCGAAGAGGCCGCAAAATTTGCGTCATACTATTATCCCCCCGAAATGATGTCAAGATGGAGAGGGGTACCTCGTAACGATGATGCCGGTGATACGAGGGATCAAAAATCAATATTTAATTTTCCGGGCGAGTCGTGGGAAAACGTTGGAAGTCAACTCTTGACGGAAGAGATAAGCGAGTTGCAGAGTGGTACATTCTAAACAACTGTGAAGAGGCTGCAAAGTACCTAGAGTAAGTTTTTGTTTTGTTTACTATTACGGTAAGTATTAAAGTATTAACTTAAGTTTTTTTTTGTTACAATTACTTCTCTAATTGGGTCAGATCGGGAAATCCTTCAATGTCGGTGTCCCAAGTTGATCAATTCACTAATTTTGAGTTTCCAAAATGGTTTCGATCATATTTCTTGGAAAATCCATCAGATCCCAATGAAGTTGCGTGGAGTTTATCTTATGGAGCTGCAATGACAGTTACCCGATGCAACAAATATATAATCAATGGGTATCGATTTGCAACTGTTGACGCGAACGTAGGTACACTATGTTGCAATTACGGTGTATGTTGTCGAGGTGACCAAGTTGACGGGGTGGAGACCGCTACTACGGGAAGTTACTTGAGATAATTCAGCTGAGTTACCGGTGGGACAAGGTGGTGACCCTTTTTAAGTGTGAGTGGTTTGATAACGGTCCGCGTGGGACAAAAGTGGACAAACATGGAAATATTGAGATCCATTTGGACAAGGAGATATTCGGTTGGTTATGACCCATTCATCCTTGCTCAACAGCGGAACAAGTTTACTATACACCATACCCTACATCTCGCCAAGGGTGGACGGGAGTTATTAAAACCAAAGCACGAAATATTATACCAAAGTCGAAAGAGCAGGAATCAAATGACAAAGTATGGTCGAACCTTTCCAAGCCGATGTGGAACATGTCTTTCGCCCATAAACATCTTCGATGACGAAGTACCAAGCAATCTCTTTGATTCTCGTGCGGAGTTAGAGTTGATTCCTATACAAATTGACAATGAGAAATCGACGATGAGGATGAGGCGAAATGAGCTTCTCGATAGTGAATCGAGTTCGACGACTATGAGAGTTCGATGAAGACATGCAAGTAGATGTCGATGAACAGGAATCGTCCGGTTGATTTATGTTAGTTCTTTGTTTATGACGATATGTTATACTACATACTTTGTTTCTTTGCTACTCTCATATTAACTAATTTTTTATATATATATATATTTTGCCATGATGTCTATAAGTGTTCGAGATGGAGCATCCGGGAGGACGTTCAAGTAGTGGACGTGGCGGTGGTCGAGCCCGACCCCGTACTATAAGAGGGGGGGGAGGGCGACGCCAACCGCTCCATATGGAGGCAGAGGGCTCAGCTCTTCTCCAGAGGTGCCACTATTTGATTTTTCGTCGTCACCGTCGGGATATTTGTCATCTTCACCGTCACTTTATACATCGTCGTCACCGGCGGCTACCCCCCTGATGCACAGCAAGGAGGACCACGGGTTTACTTTACCATTTCGATTGATTTACATTTGTTTAGTTTCTTGAAACCATCTATGTACAAACATCTTCAATATTTCACATTTCTTCCTTAGCACACCGCGTCGCCTCGAGCCACGTCGGGGAAGAAGGTAGTTCTTCGAGGTACCAACGGGGCTCAAGAGATCCCGAGACAAGGTTTCTTTGGATCTGTCCTGACGGCAACGAGTAAGTCATGCAAAGTTACCTGTAATGTTACAATTTTCTTTTCTAATTGGTTTGTATGCTAATATTTGCATGATAATCTCTGTTTTCATATTTTTGCTCGATACTCGGTGGCGACTTTCATGTCGGACCAAATATTCCGTAATTACACTCAAGCTTGGACCGCGTGGACGAGAGATTCCTAAGAAGCAACGAGACACGTGGTTCAAGGAGTTCTTGGTAAGTTATTTTTTTATGCGTGTTAATTTAGTACTTTTAAAATTTTGAGCACTAATTGTTTGTTATTGATTTTCGGGATAAGCATATGACGTTGCTCGAGCATCTTGAAAATCGAAAAAAAAGCTTATAACCACGGGGCCGGCGTGATGGTGCGTCGAAAGCTCTATGCATTGAGAAGGTCGAGAGGCAAGCAGATTGGCTTCCACGGGACACTAGAGATGAATTATTTGGCAATTGGGAAAGCAATGACAAGTTTAAGACCATAAGTGCGAAAAATAAGCAAAATAGGGCCAAAATGGAAGGACCATCATATCCGGCGGCTCCATATCAATTAGTGAGCATCGACGCAAAGTTGTAAGTACACGTTATTTTCTATTTACGTATTCAATATTTTGTACTTTGAAGTAATTAATTAAGGTCATCATTTGCGTTTGCAGGTAGAGTGGGGAAGCTCCAATTTGGATCGGTTGAGTGGGTTACCTTTCGGCGGACCCATTCCCGATGACTGAAGGAGTGAGAGGCAATGGATTAATCCAAGGGCGCAACAAATAGCGGTTAGACATTTATTGCCTTTATTACTTGTTTTATGCACCACCATATTTATATAGTTTTACATGTCTTATTTGTTATGTATTTGTTTGCTTGTAGGAAAACTTTGAGAAGCATCGCGGGAGAGAGCCACGCGGCGTGAGACCGACCCCTCATCCTCTATATCCGACAACGAGAGTCTGTTCTTTGAGGCTACCGCGGATTTGACAAGAAGGGGGGGTCTTTGGATACGATGAGTCCGCCACCGACCGAAGCGGACAAAGCGCCTCTCATCCGGCACCGTAGGGGTTTGTTCGGGTAAACATAATACATTTGTTTTTGATAATTTTCATTCTCTTGTCCATTCAAATGAAGTACAAATAATAAATGTACTAATCAATTTTGTAGATGAATTTGAAGAAGATGAAGGCGTTGGTGGAGGAGCAAGCAACACAAATGACCCAGAACGGGAGATGATGAGCCGGCGGCCGACTCAGAAACGAGAGATGATGAGGCGGCGAGATGATTCGAGAACAAGATCGATCAAGCGAGGCGTTGCAGCATGAAAAAGATCAGATCAAGCAGCGTTACGCGAGAACGGGCGGTGATGCGACGGGAGATGACTCGGCGGAATGAGTTGATGAGGGTGATGCAGCTTCAAATCATGTCCCTTATGAAAGACGAGGTTCCGGGTCGACTCCTGGTGATGATGACCATCTTTGGTGATGATGACCATCACAATCTTTCATTGTTTAGCCTACTTTTTTGTATTTGCTTGTTGCTACTACTTTTTGTATTTGTTTGTTGCTACGGATTATATATATATTGTGTTTTCACTATGTAAACTCTTTTTTATCGTTAATATATTCATGGTACATTACTTTACTATTTGTATTCAATTTTCTATTAAAAAAATTTAAAATTTGCTACCGAAAAGAAAATCTCCGCAAATTCTCGAAATTTGCTACGGAAAAACAAATCGCTACGGAAACAAATCCGTAGCAAATTCTGGAAATTTGTGAAATTTGCTACGGAGAAAATATCCGTAGCAAATTTTCAAATTTGCTACGGATTTTTTCCGTAGCAATTGCGACGGATCTAAAAATCCGTAGCAAATTGCTACAGATTTTAATATCGTAGCAATTGCCACGGATTTTAATATCCATAGCAAATTTGCTACGGATTTTCATATCCGTAGCAATTGCGACGGATATGAAAATCCGTAGCAAATTTGCTATGGATATTAAAATCCGTGGCAATTGCTACGGATATTAAAATCCGTAGCAAATTTGCTACGGATATTAAAATCCGTAGCAAATTTGCTACGGATTTTCATATCGTCGCAATTGCTACGGATTTCCGAAATCCGTAGCAATTGCCACGCGATATTTTGCTACGGACTAAATCCGTAGCAAAATCCGTAGCAAACATGTTTTGCTACGGAAAAATGGGTTTTTGCTACGGATTTTTTCCGTAGCAAAACCGAAAATTTTTAGTAGTGTATACTTGAATAAGTATTTTATATGTGCATGAAACTTCGTAACAACAATGGATTGTATGGGACAACATATCTATTATCTAAAGGGATACCTTTCACTTTAATTGTTCTGCCATTATCCATACGCCTGTATGTTGGATAGCCATCTTCATCAATGGTTGTATTTTCGTTGAACTTCTTTGGAAAATACTTACTGCACTTCTGATTCTTCATGCATGGTGCCTTCATGTTACTTGTACCACATGGTCCATGTAGCATAAATTGCCTAACTAACTTATACATTATAGGAGAACTGGTATTGTCAGGTATTTCTGCAGAGATGAAGTTGTTGATTGATGATGGATCTTTTATCTTATCATTTGTGTAATACCCAGATTTTAGCAAATCTGGAATTCTTGAGATAAGAGAAATTAATGAATATTTTGATGAAGCAAATTCATGAGTTTAAAACTATTATAAAAAATTGTTATAATTGTCGAAAAAGTTACAGAAAAATCAGATGAACAGAATGACTAAAAATGCAATAATGGTGATAAAAATAGTCTAACAACATTATGATAAATACTTGAAAGATCATGAAAGATTATGAGAAATTTATGGGAGTATTATCTTTAATTATAAGAATTTAATAAATTGTTTGAGAGGAAATAACATGAAGAAATGTTTAAAAAGCATTCCGAACCATAAAGTAACTTTGTGGTGTAAACATTTTTAATATTTTACATAGGATATAAAATGACAATGTCAAGTATAAAGTTTGTAAGATAATAATATATTGTAAATTATAAAATTATCAACCATTGGTAAGAGAATGATTAGATAATTACTAGCTAATTGATTGATAAAACAAGAGAAATATAGAAAGTTAAATTTATGGTAAAATCCTTAATTAAGAGATTAAATTTGGTAATTAGCATAAAATATACTTACTAATTATGATAAAAAGGATTAAGGAAAAAATTAGTAAAGATAAATATATGAAGGAATCTAATCCTAAAAAGATCACTAAACGAAAGAATTTAGGCTGCGATTAAGCCTTAACGAAGGCGAGGGTAAAAACAGAATTTTTGGTAAAAAATATTATATTTTAAAAAAAATGGAAAAAATTATGAAAAAAATAATTAAAACTGAATTTTAAAATGAAGGGGCGAAATTCTTGGTATTTTTAATTAAAATGAATTGTTTAAATAATTAAAATGATAATTAGAATAAAATAATGATATAATGCGGTGAGTCACTTATAGGGCACCGAGGGGAAAAGTCGAAATAAATTCTACAGTAAACCAGAGGTAAAAGTATTTTCAGACTGATCAAATTAAGAACAAGTAAATTTTTACACGAAGAAATAATTTACCAGACGTTGATTTCCGCAAGAATCGAAAACCCTAATTCCTAATAAGACGGGAAATCGATCAGATAAAGTAGAACCAGATAGGCAAAGTGAGAACCTATAGAAACAATTTCATGTTTTCAAACACGGATTAAGTTAGGCAAAACCGGACGTTTTACGATTGGCGAATTATTGTCGAAGTTGGTTCTATCGAAAGCGATTTTCCGAACCGGACGCGTTTGTCCGAATATCTTCCGACACACCGGAGAATACCTGGATATGATCAAAAATAGGATCAAAATAGATAAAATGAAAGAGGATGAAAAGATCTTCAAAGTTACATGCCCGGATTTTTGAGTTTCTGCGAAATCGCGCGAAACAGACACCGATCGGGTAGCTTTATTGGGCCGGAGGCCATAAAGCAAGAGTCATCATTGGATGACAACTCATTCTTTGACTTTTGGACCCCTTGGATGTCGGCCAAGACCCTTGGATGGCCAAGATTTCATCTCACAAAACCCTAGATCTAACGGTCCAGAAACAAAGCAGAAAATTCCCTTTACGTCCCGAATTTTCACGATAAATACCCCCTCCCCTCTTCTTGAAAATTCACACCATTCTTCTCTCTTCCTTGGCCTAAATCTTAGAGTGAGAAGCTCTGCAAAAATTCTGCCTAGCTCCGAGTAAGTCCTTCTGTCCTTAGCTTTTAGTTTTCGTAGTTCTTTCGGTAGTTATAGTAGAACTGTTGTTTTGATCTAGGAAGTTTCAGAATATATTCCTATACTTGTTTTTAAGCCTCATTGCATTGAAAGATTCCTGACGAGGTAAAAACCTAGTGGGCATAATTTTGAAATGGAATAAGGTCAAAGTAATGAAGTTCTGGCGAAATTCCGCCAAATAGGGGTAGTAGGGGCAAAATGGTCTTTTTCACCTAAAATGTACGTTATGCTGCCAAATATTCATAAGTGTGTTATTATTCTGATTAGAATACTTCGACGTCGAACCACTGTCGAAATTCCATCGTTCCGCTTGTTTTGCATTTTGAGCCATTGTTTATTGTTTTACGTACGGGCCGTCAAAAGTACCGTTTTTAGCCGGAAGAGCCGGATATCCGCAACTAAGGTACGGACGCGTACGTAACCCTAACTCTATGCTGCTTATATACTTTTGCGTTATAGATACGTTCATAAAGCGAGGTTCCGTTGAGAATCGTCGGGAGATACTTGGCTTTACCCACGGGTTATAGTATTGGTAATGCCGTTTGAGTTATTCCTAGCGCGAGGACACATTAGTGGCGTGGCTTTGGATATGTGCAGAACTAGTCGAGAGAGACTTTACATACTACTTTGTGCTTATGTTCGTCCATGTTATTGATCATACATCCGTTTGTTTGCTTTTGTGATGATATCCGTATTGAAATGAATATCTCGTTGTACGTATATCTTTGTTTTATTTGAGCATAAGGTTAACCGTTACTTGAGATCCATATGTGGAATGGATCTCACGTAGCATCGTGGTCCGGAGGACCGATGTTTGGCGATCGAGGCAAGCAAAAGTTTGGAGTAGGCCAAGACGTGTCTACATTATTTATCGTTTTCTTTAGTTTCTTTAACTTTTGAGAATTCTACGGATGATTTGTAATCCGATACATTTACACTATGGTCCATATTTTGAATGTAATGTAAATTACGTACTCGCTCCAATGCTCTACTCTGATTACTCTGCTTGAAATATTTGGAAACGTTTTAAAAAAAAATTCCGCCGTTTTCAAATGGGATGTTACAATTTGGATCAAGGAACAACAATATGTGGGCATGAGGAAGACCTCTCTTTTGAAACTCTATAGTGTATATGTCTGTGCAAAATAAAGAATGAACGAAATTAGCAAATAGGAACTTTAAAGAAATCATGGAACATATATGGACTTCATTGAAACGTTTGAAAAACCTGTATTGATATAAATTTAATCATGGTGGCAAAAAGATGAGCTAACCTGCACTGATGGTACCAAAATTTTTTTCCTCCTTTATAGTTTTCATCAAGCGATCTAACTTGATTTTGAATATTCGAGCCAACATGTCAGGCCGGTCACATGGCTTTACAGAATGCTTGCGACAAAATCTTTTAATTTCAGGCCAAGCAGGATTACATGTGAAAGTTAAGAAAAGATCTGGATAACCTTCTGATCTACAAATTGCCATAGCATCCTGATAATTTTGCATCATATATCTTGCTCCTCCTATGAATGATGAGGGCAGAATAATCCTTTTACCAATGGTTGAAGCATTTGTTTCTCCACTTAGAACCGCATCAGCTAATCCTTGATATAAATCAACCCTGAGCTCCTTTTGGTGTGTTCTAACCCAAAGTAATCTTTGAGATTCAATCATAGTGTACCCATCCACGATGAACTGTTGTAGTAGCCTTGATGTATGCAACAGTGTAGATATTTCATGAGATCTAGTCATTAGTCTATAGCTAAAAAACTCCCGCATACTTAGCCTTTTTTTGGTCTTTGTGGTGCTAAGTGTTAGTTCCCTGTGCTTAATATCATCTCGATAACCATCTTCACCAAATAGAAAAAGTATAGGGTATTAAAGTGGAAGGTAAGATGCGTGCAATTCATTTATTCGTTGTGGTTTGCCTGAATGTTTCTCTACAATAATGTCCCTGACATTGAATGTCATATCTATATCCCCAACAACTAATGCTGCAACTTCAGAAGCATTGGGCATATTGTAAGTACGACCATCATTCTGTCTTTTGCTGATCAAACATATTTTCAATGTGGGAGGGTTTGGATGATTGAGCAATGTTGACGCAACACGATATTGCTGAACAAATGGGTTAACTTTATCCAATTGTTGTTTTATTTTGCCAACTATGATAGCATCAATTGTTGATTGTTGTTGGAATTGGCTGCAACAATGTATCAATAATAAATGATAAAACATTAAATTGCAATAAAAAAAATCACAAATATGAGTTATAGTGACATACCTAACTGCACAAATTCTGTTTGACACTTCATTCTCAGTGTCAAATATGTATAGTTGTGAATACACCGGTCTTGAATCTTGTGGTGGTAATAAGCTACCGATGTTGTGATAATTCATTCCAGACATGACAAATGAGTACGGTCCGCCACCACTATTTTTAGAATGATCTATTTTGCCTCCCATTGATGTAAATGAGAACATGTTGTTGTATTGCCTTATATTCTCATAGAAGTTCCTTGAATGGGCCGAATCTTTATCAAAAAAATAAGCTCTCAAATAAGGGAGGTGGCATTTTCATACCTGGCAACACAACCTTGCCTTTCAAACAACAAAGAATGTGAACTGCCATTGCTTCGCTTCCTGTCCTTTACACTCTGTTCATTAAACCAAAGCAATGCCCCACAAAAGTTGCATTCATATATAGGGTCTCCTTCATCTATATATCCTGTGACAATGTTGATAAAGATTATATATTTGTAGTAAAGTATCATATGAGACACACATGTATATGTATGATTAGATGAACTTTGTAAAGGGGTATTAGTTACCTTCAAATTCATCAATATATTCAGTAATTGTAGTGGTCTCAACATGATTTGCGGGGAAGTGATCATGTTGAACATGTGTAGCTGCATAGAGAAAAATTATCACCAATTATATTAAAAAAGAAATAATATAAATTGATATAAGGTAATGTAGTCTGTGCGCGTATTTTACCTTCAAATGCATCAGTGGGAACATTTTGAATGTCATTGTCATCATCACTATCGTAAGTATTGAATTGAAATTCAATGTTTCTATAGTATATTTCTTGTGGTGACGTTCAATGGAAGAGTTACAATCTGTTTGTTATGAGAAAAAAAATAGTCAAATATAATTTTAAGTTCATTGTATCATTACAAACACAAAAATATAATTGTAAATAATGCATGCAATGGTAAAGCAGAATGGTTGTGTTATTTGAAACACGATAGTCTATAAAAAAAAAAAAAATCCGTAATTTTTTTAGTCTGATATTGTGTAAGATTGTGTGTGTGTGTTTTTTGTGATTTAAACTTTTTGTTTGCATTTTTAAAAATATCAAACTACATTTTTTATCATGAAAATTTGTTACATGTTTGATATATTTTTCTTCAGTGGTAGATTTATAATTTTTTAAATCGTTAGGTAACAATGAAACCCTCTTTCTTAAGAGAAGACTCAGAGAAAGAGAATAGAAATAATAGTAATATTAATAAAATAATAATAATAATAATAGAAATAATTACAACTTTATCATGGGAATGAATACTTCAATATCTACATATAATAAATTTTAGTAATGATGGCACCACTATATGATGAAAAACTAACATTTATATGGAGTTTGGGGGATTCTCTTACTGGTGCATTTTGTCTGGTCATTGTAACTGGAATTATGATTTTCTAAAGATCTGAACCTATTACTTATACGTGTGGATGAATGTTTCCCTTTTGTTGTACTGAATCTGCTAGGAAACATAATATAAGGTTCTAAAACGATTAGTGACAACCAATGACACACAGAACAAACTTCTTATCAAAATGAAGGTTATAATTATTATAGTATGAGTTAAACATATTGGTACCATTTGCAAATCGAATTTCTAAATTGGAAGCAACATTTGTTATATCCTCTAAAGCAGTTTTTTTTTTCTCCTCTGATTTGCTGTCGTTTCCAAGATTTGAGGGGAAAAGACTGCACTTGGTTGTGTAATGGGTTGTTCTTTTCCATCCAGTGTTATATCTGAAGAAATGAAAAGATTAGTTACTAATAACTAAGTTGATTTCAGATGAGCTGCTTTTAAGTAAATGGCCAAATGGGTGGAAAAAAAAGTAATAGATTTCCCAAGGTGGATGAAATGTAATAGCTGGCGTTATTGATAAATAAGGTATTGCAAAGATTTTCATGTTTTACACATCCTTTGCAACTTTATGTTACTGATACTTATAGTTCATTTTAAACAATTATGAGCTGTTTATTGTAATTGTTTAATTATGTCTTTGCAATCTTTCTTAAAAGGATTATAATATTTTAAAAGGATAGTCAGAGTGGATAATTTGAGCATTTTACCCAAGTATCCTACACATAATAAAAATAATACATTCCTACACATACTTCACCGGTGCATACACTGCACACTCATATTTTTTTTAAAGATTATTGCATGTTTTGAATGATCCATGCATCTATTTCGAACAGCTTGACATGATACCCTACGTTTGACATATTCAACCAACTCCAACCATGTTGTCATGATGGTTGAAATAATTGGAAGTCATTATTTTTTTTATCTCAAAGGAAGTCATTATCAGTATGGTCTTTTAATGGGGACACAATCATTGATTAATTTCAAACTTCTTCACGTGGGAGTGTTGACAATTTGAACGATGGGAGAAAAATATTCTTTCAAATTTTTTTTTGTAATTTCCTCAAGGACTTTATTGGATTTGTTTTTCATGCATACCTATTCAAAGCCAGAATCACTCCTTTTTGTACTGTACGTAATCGTTTAAAGTAATATTATCAACACATGAAAAAAGTCTTTCCAGTTGTTGCATCGTCACATTTATTGTCGTTATGGAGACCATGAAAAATGTTGTGTTGTACACATTTTATTGCTTTAACATATAATTCATTCAGCGGATAGATATGGTAAATCCGGCATAATATTTTAAAAGGATAGTCAGAACCAAACTCTTATAATATTTTAAAAGGATAGTCAGAACCAAACTCTTATAATATTTTGTCAAATTAAATTTGACCTTTAATTTGATTAGGTAATTATTAATGGAAATGTATACTGCAATATCTATGTACTTCCAATTTTTGTTTTTATGGCACAACTATATGAAGAAAAACTAACCTTTATATGCAGTTTGGTGGATTCTCTTCCTGGTCCATTTTGTCTTCTCATTGTAACTGGAATTAAGATTTTCTAGAGAGATGAACCTACCACTTATACGTGTTGATGGATCTTTCTCTTTTTGTTGTATTGAATCTTGTAGGAAACATAATATAAAGTTATCATGATGATAATCACCATCAATAAGACAGAAAACAAATTTCTTATGTAAAACATAGGCATAACCCAAATGGAAAGATGATTTTAGGTACCGTTTGCAAAGCGATCAGCGAAATTGGAAGCAACATTTGTTATATCCTCTAAAGCAGTTATTTTTATCCTCCGATTCTTTGTCGTTTCCAAGATTTGAGGCGAAAATATGGCACTTGACTGTGTAGTAAGTTCATCTTTTCCAACCAATCTGTTATCTGGAGGAATGACTAGACAAAAATAATAATAACTAATATCTAATTATATTAAGAAATAAATGGACAAATATAAGGACAAAAACTTAAAGCAGCGCAGATGAATATGGTTGTATTTTTCCTATAAAAAGATGCTGGATAATTTGAAAATAAAAACAGTAGTAGTATAAAATGGAAAAGAAGGATTAAATATCTGTACGTGAAAAGCTATCATTTTTTTTTTTTTTAAGGATTGGGGACTAAATGGTCCTAGCAGGTCGAACCCGACAAAGCGCGATGACGCAAATGGTTATACCACCGCACTACTTGCGAGTCTTTGGTTGAAAAGCTATCATTAGCAGTCTCTTAATATACTTACATGGAGTGGTACGATTTGAGTGAGACGAAGACATCATTCCGTACAGTAGTTCCCTTTATGTTGAATGCTTGATAAAATTGTTGACCATGCAAGACTCTTGCAGCATCTAACCACAGTTTTTTTGAACAAATATTGTCTGCACGATATAAAATTTGCTTGATCTTTACGAAAACCAAAAAAGATAATGTAGGAATTTTTTTTTGTCTCGGGTGAAGGTAAAAGTACATTTGCTACTAAAATTGATTTGGGTTATTTTTTGTCTCGGATGTAAGAAATCTGGATAGCGAAAAATTGAAACATTGGAAGTCCAAAAGCAAAGCACACCACCTTCCACTCTAATTTTTGAACATGGAGGACCTACTTGTGGATAATTGATGCACTGCCACAACTTTACATTTGTCAACAACAACTCCAACCAATTTTTTGTCCATATTGTATCGTAAGGTTTTTTAATTAATTCGCTGAATCATATTAAAAAGCAACTTTTTAACCAATAAAATTAAAAGTAGATCTTTGCTAAAACTAACTTAAAAAAAGGAAAAAAAATAAGCAAAGAATCCATTAAAGCAAAAAGCAGACTAAGAAGAACAGCAGCACAGATCGAAAGATTCCAAGAAACAAAGGAAAATAAAAGGAAAGGAAAACAAACCAGATTAAGATTGATAGTTGCGTGGCTTGAGGAAGTGAAGAGATGAGTTTCATAGAACTGTTTATATCGTGCTCATCCTCATAAACACACAATGCACAGAGGAAATCCGTTGGAAATCTTCTTAGGAGTAGGGAATACGATGGTAAACATAAACTGAGAAGGGTTATGAGAGAAGGAAAAAAAGTAGATGGAGTATAAGAGAGAAGAGTGGGATTAATGAGCCAAATTTTGAATCCGAGCCCGCTCAGATAAGACTGACATGAGGGAAGGACTCGCCGTTTTTTTTTTTTGCCCAAGGAACGGGCCTTGGTGAGACGGAAAACGGTGTGAAAGGATTTGGGTCCTTAAATTGTTCAACACTTCACCTGCCGTGTGTAATAAAATATAAAATAATATATTATTTTAATGTAATATAAAATAATATATAATTTTAATATAATAAAACAAAAATATATCATATAAAATTAATGATACGGGCTTCATTATTGATATTTGCAATTCATATCATACGAGCTTCATTTTTCATTTCATTTTAACTATAAAATAATATAAAACATAGGGACCCACATTCATAAATTGTCAAACTACATCAGTGATTGTTGTATTTTAAATATCAATATATACACTGATAGTGTGAGCGTTCTCCTTGCTGGCTCCATTTGTCTCTTTTTCTTCTTCTAAGTACTCCAATTATCAATGCTTATGAGCAGATCCAGATGCGTTGTGACTTCCTGCGTGTCTCTCATGCCTCTCAATCTCAGATCCATCTTCTTCAAATAACACACTTTCTTCTTCATCTTTTCAACGGACTGGATCTGTCTTCTTCTTCACCGGACATGCCTTGATCTTCATGTTTTGGTTATCGGTTTTCCTTCTCCTTCGATCTGCAACAACGGCGAGGAAGGGACTGTGGAACACGAATGGAGCTTGATCTGCGCCGACAGTGACGAAGATCGGTGGCGTTCTGTGACGATTTCCGGTGAGGAGAGGGAGAAACGGTAACGACGGTAGGTACTTATTTGTTGTTGTTGGAAGGTGGTAGGAAGAGACTTCATTCTCTGAATATGATGGAAAAATATTGCTTATGTATATGTGGGCCATCCGTAGCACATATGCTTTCTATCACACCTTCATTTTCTGAATATGGAGGAAGGATGAATACATGAGTCATTGCAATTGATACTGACACTGCATAAAAGGGAAAAAAAAAAATGACAATTGGAGTAGAGTGGAGGCGGACTATGGGAACTCCTTTGAAATCCGAACGCAAGAAGGAGAAGAAGGGGATGGAAAAACTCATTAAAGAGAGAGAAAGGACTGGTTCAGAATATGAAGACGAAAAGTGACTGGTAACGTTTATATAATGGAATTGCCAAATTTAAATTTTAAATTTTAAAGAAGAGAGAAAACGTGAAGAGAGGGAATTTCAAATTTGGAAAATCAAAACCGAGTTGCACAAATTTGAATCTGAAGGAAGAATTTGAAAATTTGATATTTGAAATTTGAATATGAAAAAGTGAGAAAATGTGATGGTGTGTGCAGTTTTTTCAATGCACTCCCGTAAAATATGGAATAATGAGCCGATTGCAAAACACGGCTTGGCAACAGTGAAGGGATGGCTTAGGAACAGGAAAATGAGTGGAGAGCCGATGTGAAGCCAGGAACAGTATAGGCTTATGAGCAGTGTTTATGGGATGAGATTTTATAGATATATTGATTTACATCGTAAGTTTAAAAGTTGTAATTGGTGAATCATTTCTAGGATTGTGTGTTGGAAATTGTGGAGGTCTCGAATTCAACATTTTTTTTACTATAATAAGCAATTATGCATTTAACAATAAAAAGAGTAGCTTACAAAGGCTAGCAATAATTTACAGACATCCTCAAGAAGGTACTCCCTCCGGTCCTTATTAAAAGGCACCAATTACTCATTTCTCGCAGACCAAGGAATGAAAGTTAAGTCATTAATTAGGTCCAAAAGTAATAAATGTTTCCAACTTTACCCCTACTTTAATGATGTAGGTTTAAATGAGTTAGTTAAAAATGAGGGCATAATGAAAAAATAGTAATAAATTAGTTAGTTAAAGTAAGTTGGTGCCTTATAATAAGGACCAAAAAATGTTAGTGGTTGGTACCTTATAATAAGGATCAGAGGGAGTACGTCATTGTCCATGGTACTCACCTAGTTTTAGTTTTAGTTTTAGTCATGATTTTAATATGTGACTTTCACTTTCCTATTAACTTACAGGCTAATATCGCATTTTCACTAAGGTTATTAAAATTGGACCAATCATCGGTCGGGGTATTGAGTCAAGAGTTAATGAGTCAGATTAGAGTTAATTCAAAGCTAAACTTTGGTGAAAAAGTAAAGATTTCAGGGTTAGTAATATGAAATTATATATAAAAAAAATCTATTTTAAAAAATTTAACAAGATTAATGCCCATACTTGAACCAATTTATTGATAGGTTCGCGGTTTTGCGCTAAAAGGGTCGGTCGGTTCGGGTTTTATTACACTGATCTTCACCCTTTGAGATTGCTAGCTCTCTTAGGGAATTGTCTAACCACACTAGACAAATTGTTGATAGTTTTAGCATCTTCTAATATATCTTTTCTTTGAGGATTAAGGTGCAAAATTATTCGTATGGTTTTTTTAAAAGTATATCTAACACTAAGAGTTTTTTTTAGAGGCAAAAATGAGTACGTGGTTACATAAACTAGGGCAAAAGTCATATATTCCGTTAAGTATAGATGACGTCTGTTAGATTAAAGTTAACTTCGTCATCTATATTTAACAAAATCTTTGATTTTTGTCTTAATTTTATAACCACGTAATTACTTTTATACTTAAAAAAAATATGTTAGATACACTTTTAGAAAAACCACGTATATATTTTTCCACCATTACCCTTTCTTTTATTGTAATTAGCAAGTATGTACGAGTTTTTTAGTTCACATCAGCGTTTGTGATTTTCATTCTTAAATGAAATTTTCTCTTTTCTTCCAAAAAAAAATTTATAATCAAACTCCACTGTAACTTTTTTTTTTTTAAAAAAAAAAAAAATTAGAGGGATAAACAATAATTGGTTACTGGCAAACATACGGATAACTTTTGGTAAAAATTCATTTGAGTATAAAACTTGATGAAATTATGTTTTTATTTCCTTTCTTCATTTTCTAAAAAAGAACCGAGCAACCTCTTGGTAAATCAATTTTAATGAACAAATTATACCAATTTTGATCATAATAGCAATTTAACAAATATTTTACAGGAAAAAAGACAAAAAATACTAATTAAATTTTAAAATCTTAAATAAGTGATTTCCTTTTAAAATGAGTTGTCAATACATGTACTCTTATAGACGATAAGACTGATTCAATTTGAAATTTTAAAATTTAAATATTATTCGGTCACAAATATAAGGCATAGTTTATCATTTGTAATTCGCACTACAATTTATGTTTTATATTTAACCGTAGCTTTTTCTTTGTCTTTTTTTTTCCTATTTTATTTGGATTAAGATATTATTGAGATTGATCTACTTATTTGAAAAAGTGGTAGTGATATTGGTAATACAAAAAATTGTAATGATAATATCTTATCCCATTTTATTTTGACCGACATTTTTTAGACCAATTTATTTATTATTTATTATTTATTCCTTCCCCTCACTAATCTTGTGGGGTTCCCATTAGAGTGCACATTTATGTGTATTTTACTTATGTCTTTTGTCCATCTTATAGAGGGATGAGCACATTTTTTTTTAATTTTTTTTAATTTTTTTATATATACTATTTATTTAGATTTAAATTATATGATCTTTTCATAGATACACAAATATATACGGAATGTTTTTTAACATTATAGACACAAAGTACATATTTCATATTAATTAGTAAACACACACACACATATTTATATATTTATCAAATATTTATCAAACACGTAATATTATAGATGATACACAAATATCCGTAAACTAATTAATTTGAGATATTGTGTGTGTGAAAAAAAATTGTAAACACACATATAACTTAAATCTAAATAAATATTATATATATAAAAAAATAAAATGCCAAGAGGGATGTGCATGTAAGGAATCACCTTATGTGCTCCCAATCTTGCGCGCGTTATATGAGGCTTACGGGGGAAGCAAAAAGGAGAATGGGAGAGAAAGGAGCCTCACCCTTTTTCAGTTGTCCTGTGGGCTGCGTCGATGTGATCGGCGAAAGTTTGACTCTATAATGATCCCCTGACATCAAGTCTCGTCTCGTCGCCGAATCTAATATAATGTCGTTCTAAAATAACGAGAAATCAAGTAAAACAATCCTCAAAGCCAAAAGGCGTATCTTTTTTTCCTGTAAATTCGGTCAAGTTTCTCACTCACTCCATGACTCCGCCCAGAAGATCCTCGTCTTCTTCTGCTTCTACTGCTGCAGCATCATCCTCTACTGCGAAATTCAATGTTTTCGAATTCAATGAAGAGGATGCGCGCATCGAGATGGCGTCCGAGCGTTTTTTGGACAAGTTCGCGAACCCTAAGCAGAATTGCACTTCCCCTCTTGCCAAGTATACGTTCCTTCAAGCTTGTAAGTATCTTTACCGATCCTTACATTCTTCTCCTGTTTAATTTTTTTTTTTGGCTGGAAAATGGTTTGATCAACTTGTTTGTTGGGTTTGTCTGAGTACATGCTCTGATCATGTGGGGAAGCGGGAAAATAGCGGGAGGAGTATTTTTGAAAGCTGAAAGTACTTGAGCTTAATATTGCAATTTAACTTTCAATTTTCCTGAACTCTTGTTGGGGAAAATTTAATTTGCAAATGTGTTACGGAGGAAGTGCAGAAGTGGGATGACATTAAAGAAATGAATGAATACAGTGCTGATTATCGATCGGCTGATTATGCAGTCAACTTTAATTTGTTGGTTACAATATGGTTCAGCGACCAAAGTGAAACTATTCTTATAGTTGATGACGTGAGAGAACTAACAAAGCTCGATTTGAAATTTTAACATCTACTAATCATGAGGGGTAGTAAATTTTAACTTGCGACTTTGTAGGTTTAATTTGTTGCCCTTGATTGTGTTGCAATTTTTAGGGTAATTTTTTTACCGTCAATTTTCAGGGTAATTAAACTAATATTAATCACATGATAAGATTAATGTTTAATGGAACAAAGTTTTTGTAAATAGAAACTTGGATTTGTTCTTGATAATTAATTGGTGAAGGAAAACATTGAAGTAAAAGTACGAGATGTAGAGCCAGATTTAGGGACAATGTATATTACATGTATATACTCATTTCTTGAAAAACTTCACCCGTTACTATGAGTTCGACTAATCTGCTTGCTTGAAAGTGCCCAAAGCACTAGTAGTCTAGTACTTCATTCCATTTGCGTCTTTGATGTTTCACAGCATGCTTGGAAACAGTTTCAGTTTCCCAAACATATGTTCCCAACATCCAACTGTTTGTTGGATCTTGGGAATCCTTGTTTTGAGGCATAGGAAATGTGAAGTTGAGACACTAAAACTGTTTCTCAAACGCGCATTAAAACATGGAATGAACATAATAACCACTCAAGAAATGTGGCAATGATTAAAGAAGCCTGAAATTGGATGAAAACAAATTTTAATGAGGCGCTGTGTTCCTTGTTCATGCGTTAGGCTATGTTTGGATCAACGTTCAGAAGCCTAAAACATCGTTTCAAAACTATAAACAAGCATCCAAACTATTTGAAACCAAACAAAACACTACCTTCAGTAAACAGCATTCTCCCTCAAACCAGCTTTCGAGTAGAAGTTATTGAGACCTGCTTCTACATTACATTGCATTAAAAGATGAGTTTGTTGTGCATTTAATGCGTGTTTTAAAAATTTCTACAATCCTTTACCCTAATCCCTTTTTTCTATTTATCTGCTTCTATCGGTTTTCCGGTTTCCCTTTGTGACATATAAAATAGAAGATAAATGAAAACTAAGATGATTTTTCATGAAAACTCTGAATACTTATCTGCTGACCTATATATATAGAGATATTTACTAAATTCCCAAATTACTCTCCCCCTACATTTACCTAATCAAACCCGAATTCCCCATATAACACTCTACTTTCTGCCTTCTTATCTATTTTATTCTCGGCTCGGCATTTCTGGTTGATGATAGGTTGCTGGATCTGCCTTCATCATCTGTTTTCTTCTATCTTAAAAAAATTGTTGCTATCTATTGTGCTTGTTGATGCTCAACAAATCTGTGCCTTCATCGTCTCTTTTCTTCCCTGCTTGGCGTTTCTGATTCGAACTGCACTTGCATTAGTCTTTGTGCTTCGGTGACTGTGTGTACTTCTCTGCTCGCTGTTCTGTTCTCTGCATTTGATTCATTAGTTTCTTTATTTGTGCTGAATTTGCCATTTCTCTATTGTGCAATTTTCTGAATTTTCTAGGTTTGACTTATGTGCTTGGAAACAATAAAGCTGTACTGTAATTCCTCTCTTGTCTTGTTTCTCCTTTAGGGATGCTTCTGATGATTGTAATAATTATGCTTGATTCATATCTTAGCCTGACTAGGGCTGCCTACTTAACCTCATTTGCATTCTAATCCTGCATAACATGAATAGAAAGTTATCATGAGTATCTAGGAGGTCGGGATTTTGCTTTGCAGTTCATGCTACTGGTTAACTGTGCACATCAAGTAGGTTGAATGAAATTCTCCGATTCTGTCCAGCCATTAATTATCTACCTTGCCACAGCGTGAGAATGGCATTTTCACTTGATATCGTCATTTTCATTAGATAAAACATATGGGGATTGTGTTAATGTAGTTGCTCACGATAACTTTTGCTGATATAAATTTTTACTGGAATGATGATGACTCTGATATTTACTACTTATTAGGATATTCTTAAATTTGAGAAACTGAGGATTTTTTTTTTCCGGCTGCATTTCCACCACACCACAATCATAATTTTGTAAAAATCATGAAAATAAAGTCCTGTGTATCACAAATTTTAGTAATATGCTTGATTAGGGAACTGCTAATCTAGCTACTGTATATCCCCAACTGTGGCTAAACATGCATGGTACAAAGACCTTCTACTGTATAGGGAGAATAACACTTAGGATGAATTATATTTTTATGTCCGCCCATATCTTGACTTCAAGGACTAGAAGCCATTGTGTCAAGCAAGATTACCATTATCTCTACTGCTTTTGTTGGTGAAAAGAAATATTCACACCAAGTAGCAAAAAGGATACATGCATTTTTGCTTCACATTTGTTCCGTACATCATATGAATATCTCATTCTATTGTAAGGAGACTCTAGTGTGTTGTGTATCAACATTAATGATTTGCATTTAATCTTTGCAAAGTACACTAAAGAGCCAGTATTGCATCAATGTTAAACACATAAAATACTATCAGTTTCTCTCTTCAATATAATTAGTGCTGTAACATCGTATACATTTTATGTTTTCTTTAGTAAGTACAGATAGTTTTTTTTTTAAATAATATTTTCAATAACTTTTGTTTTTCATTTGAGTATCATTATTCATTGCGGAGTTCAAATGATGTATGCATATATCATAAAACCCATGTCCTTTTTAGTCATTACACATCTAAACATGCTTTTGATTTACATCAAACATACAAGTTTCAATATGTCAGAGCGACTTAAAAAAACGTATTTAAACATAAATCAGGCTACATTAACCTACTTTTACCCAAATTTTAGTTTGCAAACACTAATCTAAACATACACTTAGTTGCATTGTGTGTTGCTTACCCTTTTTGCAACTAGAATGTGGATATTTTTGTTGCCCTTTGCTTTCTTATCATTGCTGCGTTCTTCTTTTAGTTGCATTCTATGTTGCTCCCCCTTGTTGCAACTTCTATACTTTATAAATTATTATCAGTTTTACTATAATTTTGCTTCTAATTGTTGGTAGTTTGCAGTTTCAAAAGGCCCCCAAAACCTGCATAAGGATATGAGCAGTGATCCAATTGATGTTGACGCTGAAGGTAAAAATCATTCTTGCAAAAAGTCTATCATAACTTTTAAGTGTTGTTGATGGTTTCCTTTTCTTTTTTTACTGATGCCGCTCATGAAATTACTCAAGAGTTGAATTCTTCACTGGAGGACACTAGAAGCAAACCATCAGAGGCTGGGAATTGCGGCATGGATCATAAATGTGCACAGGCCAAATCATGCTCAGTTGATGTATCACTACCAGAGAATAATGCAAAGGAGATGTCTAGCTTTGATGGTTTTCAGAAAAACAACTTTGATTTTGGAGTAACTGCTTTTGTCCATCTTAATTTTGTTGTGTCTCCTACTGATCCTTGTTTAAAGGAAAATCATAGATGTTTTTTGTGACCATATTTAATTTATTTCTTTTCCAGAATGATTCTCATGATACAATTTGCAATGATGATATCAGTAGTCAAGTGAGTGCTTCATCAACTTCAACGTCAACTTCAGAAGATATTGAAGGTATTTTTATATACTCTGAAGTTTTTCTAAGTGACATAAGAATTAATATTTCATTAATGATCAGTTAACTTCGAAAGACATTGAAGGTATTTTTATATGCTCTAAATCTTGTGATTTCAGTTTCCTTTGGAGACAAGTTAATGGAACAGGGTTCTGCAGCTTTTGAAATTGTGAGAGTACTTCTCATCCATCTTTGATTTATAAAATTTTGGTTCTGTAATGGAATACAATTTTTTTCACAAGTTTCTATTACTTGTTTGAGGGCATTTCTTATGTTTTGTCTAACGGTTGCTGTTTTGGACAAGTAGTGTTTTTTTTTTTGGGGGGGGGGGGGGGAGGTTAAAGAAGTGCAAACGGAATGTGAATGTAACAGGGTACTATGTTAATTAGATGTGAAGATGATTTATCTGCATGTTTTTGGCTTGCGTTTTTACATGTAAATAAGGTTTCTTAATGGTTGACCCATTGTTTTTTGAACCTTCAGGTGATTTATAGTTAGTTAAGTGTTTACTTAATCAAATTTGCTTAACTAAACAGTTATTGCACGTTTAATGGTTGCATTCAATTTTGTATTTCATTTATGCTCTAAGCGGAAATATTATAATATTACTTTAAACAAAGCAAAGTATTGCATGCATTAATTGTCTTGAGGATATTGGAGAAATAGACCATTGTAAATAATATTTCGCTTGGTTGTGTTGGTTAGATATTTCTCATTTACTGTTATATTTTCTTTCCTTTGCAGAATGCCAAGAAAAAGGTGGTTCATGTCTTCCCCGATTTTATTCGGTATGGGGATATATATTCCACCAACTCTCGGTTAACATTTTCTCACAGCTTTGTGAAAATTGAAGACACAAATGTCAATGGAAGTGGAGGAACTTTTAAATTTGAGTGGTCAATTGACAATGTCGTAAAAATTGAGTCCTATTGGTGTGAACAGGCAAGTTACATCCTCTTTTTCTTTCTCTTACCTGTTGGATGGGAATGGAGGGATTTTTTCCTCCCGGGGGGATGAAAATTCGAAAATATTTTACCTTAGGACTAACAATATCTATTTGTCCAAAATTAGTGAGGAAGTACAGAAAAAATTTGAATGTAAGCCTAATTAGTTTCAATTTCAACATCATCTTTCTGTATCATCCTGATAGTAACCCTGTAGCTAATTTCTCTGCATTGTAATTAGAGAGTTCAGTAATAATAGGAAGGTCAATACCTGAGAGCAATGTGTAGCTTTTGGCCTTTTTTGGCTAATGTTTTTGTGGTCAATTTGGAGAGGAATTTTCTCATATTTAAGCGAGTTTCCATCTCTTCATTTGATTTATGCCTTATGGCCTCCCCAATTGGTTGTGCCTTTTGCGTTACAGGGGGAGAATGGACTACTTTGCTTTGTATCTTGTCTTTCTGCTTTTATGTTTTGCATTATTTCTCTTCTCACTGTTTGGAAGATATATTATCCTCCTCCCAAGTACTAATTCCTTCTTCCTAGTAAATTTTCCTTTCTTTGAAAAAAAATGTAGGTCAATATATGGTTCTCAATGATTCTGTCACATTGTTCATGTTATAGATATTCAAACAAAGTTTAAAGATAATAGCTGTCTCTTCAGTTTTATTCTTCCCGTTTTCATTTACCACTATATCTCCCTCTCCTCAATTTACTTTAAAATCAATTTGAATTTCTGTTGACTGTAGGTTGAAACGGCCATGATCAACCTTTTCCTTACATCAGAAGATTCTGGAGAAGCTGGGAATACAAATCAAGGTTCCTCTTCCTTTAAAACAGTCTCATTTATCTTTCCTTTTCCCCTGTTTGTATAGACCTAGTTATTGTTCTGCAGCCACACTTTTGATTCGTATTTTTCAATTTCATGGGCTGTTTTGCAGGTCTTAGCTGTGCAGTATTTTTTATTTAAATAAAATATTTTATAGAATGAACTAATTGAAGCTAAACTGTTTTTTATAATGGTTTTAGATCCAATCTTTCCCTTGTTCTATTATATTCTTAATTAAGAGTAACTTGTATAGTTCTCTTGTGAGTTTTGCTAAAATACACAAACCTATTTTTAAAATATACATAGATCTTTCTTGAAACGAGAGATGTCTCTTTTCTTGTTTGGAATTTGGATACATCATGAAGATGTCTCTCGAAATAAAAATGTAACTCCGCACTTTAGTTCAATTTAAAATTTTAGGACGAAATAGCTTTCATTAATCCTAAATGCACACTTCTTTAATCAAGAAAATTTTAGATGAAGGGTATATAGGTCAGAAGTTTTACATCTGACTGAACTGAGGGGAAGTTTTTTTGTTTTAAGGGTTGTCTAGTCTATATATATCTCTTATAAGAGGCAGGGTGTTTTTTAATTTTAATTAAATTCAAAGGTTTGTGTGATTTACTCTTTAATTAAATATGAAAATTTATTTTTAATATCTCCCTTATCTGAAAAAATATAGACAAGTTGATTTCTGGTTGTAAGTTTTTGTTTTGATCATCTCTCTGTTTTTTTGGGGTCAAGGGATCATCTCTTTTTTGAGGTCAAAAGAAACAGTTTGCCAAACGGCTATACCTTGTGTGAAAACAATCAGTTGTCAGTTTACATCTGGTCCCTTTTATTAAATTCATGCAGGATTTAAGAAGCTGAAATTTGCAGTTTATGATCCATACTGGTCTAAAGCAGAAGAGGTGGTTAAATCATTGGATGTGAGATATAAGGATATTTGGAATGATATTTTTAAGTAAGTATTTTATTGCCTATCTTGCTGGCGACGTAATACTTCTCAATTCTAAGTGCTTTGATGCCTGCTTCCGCAGCCACCTTTTGAATTTTCTTGTTGAGCGGAGAAAGTTAAAAAAATAAGCCCATTAATATACCTAGCTACTTTTACTGGGACTTTACAGCCTTGTAGTATGTTAGTTCTATGGATTTTATGTCCGCATGTATCATGTGGTTGGCATATCATATCGTGAAATTTGTTTCTTTTATGAGATGGATTAGTTTCTGATGGCTATTAACCCACTGGTACCACTAAAACACACAGATGGAGACATAATTTAGTGGCAAAAGGTTAAGAAAGAAGGGGTGGGGTGGGGGGACTTTGATCCAGAAGAAATTACAAAGCTTAAGAATCAGATAAAACAGAAAACTAGAGGAGTAAACGAAGATGGTCATAACTCATGATGAAGAGGCAGTAAGGAGTAGTTAAAGAGTTGTTGGCAGTGGTATATAGAGAGAAGCTGAGGAGGGGAAGGGAGAAGAATTTTGGTCAGGTTTTGTGTGGAGAGAGTCATCCTTTCTAAAGACCACAGCTTGTTCTGTTCTTGAATGGTCTTGTGCTGTGTTATTTGTCTGTTTCTAGTGAGTGTCTGTGTATTAAGGTATCTGGAGTCCTCTTTTTCACCTTCAGTGCCAGTATTCTGCACTGCTAGCCATATCTTCCCCCTCAACGTCATTTGTACCTTATGTGGTGGTATGTTTTAGTGTTCTGTGGCTGGAGTATCTCAATACTTTTGTGTGTCCTTCGGTGCAGGTATTAGTTAGTGTGCTGTACTTTTAAATGGGATTAATTTTTCAGCTCTTCTGTTCGTACTCTTGTGTAATTCTATTCTTTTATGTGGTCATTTTGTGATCTTTTCTGGAAGCAACTGTTAAGTTTTTTTAATCTTCTCTAGTACTTATTTTGCTTTAATGTTTGAGTAATTTTTGGTCCTCATTTTGTCTGTATACAATAAACTTCCGCTTAATTGTATGAGAAGGAGGCTCTTCAATCTTGTTAGTGTTGATTGGTATTTTGTTTGTATGCATGCAGCTTTGATACAGATATTGGAAAAATATCTCAATTTGACAAGAACAGCCATGTCTCTCAGATGCATTATTTTCCCATGTAAGTCAATTAAGCATTTGTGCTTGCATGATCATGTCACTGTCAAAATATGATCTATGTTACTGAGTGCATTGATGTGTATGCTGCATTTAAGATTTTTGATGCTGATTGGCCCAAAAAAGGTTTTTGATACGTATTTAATCAGTAATATCTTTGTGATCTGTTTTGCTGGATGCATTTCTTCCAAAGCCTAATTTTCCCAAACCATTTTGGCAGTACAAAAATGTGTGCTGTTTCTAAAATCATTCTGGATGCTGTAATTACGAATCATTCATGAACATGACATGCACCTAATAGCTTAAGCTTTTGGGATGCTGGTCCTTGACAGTATTTTGAATCTAACCATTAAGATTTTAACGTTTTTCTTTCTATCCCTGTTATTCTATGACTTTGGTCTTTGACAATTATAGTCTTTTGCCTGCCATGTTTGTTTTTGGCCAACCTGTTCTCAGTAATTTTTATCAGTGTAATATAAATTATTTGAAGAAATTTCTTACTGGTATAATATCATGCTTTGCAGTTTTGGTGAGACTTTTGATGAGATTATTTATCCAAAGGGGGAGCCTGATGCTGTTTCTATTAGTAAGAGAGATATTGAGCTTCTACAGCCAGAGACATTCGTTAATGACAATATCATTGATTTTTATATCAAGTAAGCAGGACAGCAGAAGTTATAACTTTTTGTTGACTTTATTTATGTTGCTATAATATGTTTTTATTATGGCGAAAGTCTAGTTATAATTTCTCTCTCACAAATACATGCAAGTCTAGGTAGTCTTGCTCCCCTTTGATTTTTTTTTAAATAATAATAGAATAACTCTGTTAGGAACTAACAAATTAGTACCCCAAAATACTTCTAATCTGATATATTAATCTGATATAACAGATACACAATCTGCTGGAAGCTAAAATGCTCCCCAACAGCCAAGAACAGTTTCAGGACAGCGAACAGACCTGACCCTCCTCTCCCAAAATAACTCTCAAAAGATTACATACCCTTCCCCTCTCAACTCCGGCTCATATATTCAAAACATAGGAGCTCTCACAGTCTCCCATGAGCCACCCTACAAATAAACTATGGTTCCTACACTTACTTTAAAAAGGATATAAAAACAACAAAGTCAACCCTGCAACCTTAAAAGGCATATTGCCTTGTGTCTGCCTTGTTATGTCTGCCTTGGAGTCCGTGCATAAACCTTTCCAACAAATGGGAAGGTCCTTTCATTACCCTCCCCTAAAAGCCTCACCTTGTCCTCAAGGTGAAATTCTGGAAATTGGGTCGCCAATGTAGCAGCATCCTCCCACGAGTTTTCATGAGAAGGCAGATCCTTCCACTGGATGAGAACCTCTGTCTGCCCATTCGTCAATTTTCTGATGTTGCAGACGGTCTCTGGCTGAACTTGTAGCTCTAGGTGTTCCGACAAGGCCAGGGGTATGGTGGGGGTGACAGCTGCTGATTGCACAGATTTTTTTAGGACTGAAATGTGGAAAACTGGGTGAACACGGGCCGTGGGAGGAAGATCTAACCGGTATGCAACAGCGCCTACTCGTTCCACAATCTTGAAGGGCCCATAAAATCGTGGACTCAGCTTCTCATTGACCCTCTTTGCTAGTGATCTCAGCCGATATGGTTGAATTTTGACATACACTTGGTCCCCTACGGCAAATTGGATGTCCCTCCGGTGTTTATTGGCTTGCCTTTTCATCTCTTCCTGGGCCTTAAGTAAGTTCTCTTTTAGTATGTCAATGATGGCATTTCTGGATCTGATTTGTTCATCTACTGCTTCCACCGCCGAAGTCTCATTGGTGAGCTTGAGAAAGGTAGGAGGATCTCTCCCATAAACAGCCCGGAAAGGAGTCATCTTCGCTGACCCTTGATGAGTCGTATTGTACCAATATTCGGCCCAAGGTAGCCATTGAGCCCATTGCTTCGGTTGCTCACTCATGAAACATCGCAAATACGTCTCTACCCCCTTGTTGAGTACTTCTGTTTGGCCGTCTGATTCAGGATGGTAAGCCGAGCTTAAGCATAGTTTAGTGCCCGCTTGCTTGAACAGTTCTTGCCAAAACTGACTGATGAATACTCTGTCTCGATCTGAAACGATGGTCCTTGGGAATCCATGTAGCCTCACAATCTCCATTGTGAACAGTTCTGCCACATCCTTAGCACTAAAGGGGTGATGAAGTGTTAGGAAATGCGCATACTTAGTGAGGCGGTCAACGATGACTAGTATGGTGTCATATCGTTGGGATTTAGGTAAGCCGGTGATGAAATCCATGCTGATGTCTTCCCAAACAGCATTGGGGATGGGGAGAGGCTGCAACAAACCGGCGGGGGAAAGAGCTTGGTGCTTATTCCGCTGACAAGTTTCACACTCAGCGACGTATTGTTGGATTTCCCGCTTCATTCCCTCCCAGTATACAATATTAGCAAGTCTTTTGTATGTCCTCAAGTACCCCGAATGTCCGCCGATAGGAGAATTATGGAACTCCTTCAGTAATAGTGGGATCCTTGCTGATTTCTTGGGTAAAACCAATCGATTTTTGTAATGTAGACATCCCTTGATCAGGTGGTATCCCTCAGCTCCACCACGGTTGGAGAGTAGATTCTGCATGATAACTCGGAGTTTCGGATCACTTTGGACTTCCTCATCCCATTTCTCCATGTCATCATTTTGCCACATGGATATCGCCGTTAACTTGAGAGGTTCTTCTTGTCGCGAGAGGGCATCGGCCGCCCTATTTTCCTTTCCGGGTTTATACAAAATGTCAAACTTGTACCCCATCAATTTGGACACCCATTTTTGCTGATTTTCCTCCAACACCTTCTGTTCCAGCAAGTATTTCAATGTTTTCTGGTCTGTCCGGATGACAAACTTCTGCCCCCATAAGTAGTGCCTCCATTTCTTGACGGCCAACACAATTGCTATCAATTCCCTCTCATAAACAGAGCATAGTTGAGCCCTTTTGGACAACTTCTGGCTGTAGTAAGCAATAGGGCGTCCTTGCTGCATTAATACCGCGCCCACACCAGCACCTGAAGCATCCGTTTCAAGCTCAAAAGGAATTGAGAAATCTGGCATGGCGAGTACCGGAAGTGTTGTCATGGCTGTCTTGAGAGTCTCAAAGGCTCTAGTGGCGTCGGGGTTCCACTTGAAGGCTTCTTTTTTAAGGAGATCGGTCAAGGGACTTGCTATCTTTCCATAACCTTGGACAAACCTTCGATAATACCCGGTCAAACCCAGAAATCCTCGCAGTGATCTCACATTCTGAGGTTGAGGCCAAGCGGTCATACTTTCTACCTTGGCTGGATCAGCTTGAACCCCCTGCTCCGAAATTATGTGTCCGAGGTATTCAATACTCGGTTGTACAAATTGGCACTTCTTGAGATTGATGACCAAGTGATTTGCCTGCAATATGGCTAAAACCTCTTCTAGGTGTGTCAAATGAGTTCTACCATCACAACTGTATATTAGGATATCATCAAAGAATACCAATACAAACTTTCTTAAACAACCACGAAATATCTCATTCATCAATGCTTGGAATGTAGAAGGGGCATTAGTAAGACCAAAAGGCATCACCTTAAACTCATAATGTCCTTCGTGAGTACGGAAGGCGGTCTTGTGCTCATCCCCGGTCTTGATTCGAATCTGATGATATCCCGACTTTAGGTCCAGTTTGGAGAACACTGTGGCGCCTTTTAATTCGTCTAGTAGCTCGTCTATGACCGGGATTGGAAACTTGTCTGGTACCGTGATCTTATTCAATGCTCGGTAGTCCACACAAAATCTCCAGCTGCCGTCCTTCTTCTTAACCAACAAAACAGGGCTAGAGTATGGGCTGGTACTGGGCCGGATAATTCCTGCTTGCAACATATCATTAATCAGCCCCTCAATCTCTTTTTTCTGTGAATGTGGGTACCGATAGGGTCGAAGGTTGGGTGGTTGCTCCCCTGACTTAATCACAATGGCATGGTCGCGGGAACGCTGAGGAGGTAGCGTCTCCAATGATTGGCACACTGCAAAATATTTGTTCAACAGCCCTTGTACCTCTGAATTGATGGGTTGATTCTCTTCTGGGACCTTTTCTAGTCGATGGCACTCCACCAAAAATCCCTCTCCCTTCTTCTTCATTGTCCTAACGATTGATTGTAGTGAAGCACAAGTTCTTGATAGTTTCGGATCCCCTTCTAAGCAAACTCTGTTGTTTTTCTTCCCAATCTTCATCGTCATTCTCCTCCAATTCACCTTGACATCTCCCAGGGTACTCAGCCAATCAACACCCAGGACTGCGTCAATGCCGCTTAGCAGAAATGGGTAGAAGGTTTGAACAATATTAAGCCCCTGAACACTCAGCTTAAGGTCCTTACATCGCTGTCTTCGTTGAACAGAGTGCCCATCTCCCACCGTGACAGTATATTCGGCCACTTCAACTCTGATTCCTAGCCGAGTTAGCCAATACTCGGCAATAAAATTGTGAGTCGCCCCACTGTCAATTAAAATCACTGCAGTTGCGCCGTCGATTTCTCCCTTAATTTTCATGGTGTGGCTATTTTCGAACCCAGCCAACGAGTTGAGAGAGAGTTCCATGCGTATGGCATCTTCTTCGCCATCCGCGCTCTCTTCTACTACATCCCCTGCTTCGCCGGAATTTTTTTCAGGAATACCGGCGTCGACGTCCAGCAAGTATACCTGTAGATGCTTGTCTCGGCATGTGTGAGCAGGTCCATATCTTTCGCCGCATTTAAAACACAGGCCAAGCTCCCTCCGGCGCGCCATCTCCGAGTCCGACAACCGGCGGCCCCAACCTGGTTTGCGAGTCGTGGATATCATCGTCGAGGAGCTTCCTGACTTGGTCTCCGTTGATTTCTGGTCGGGTTTGGCGAACTGGGTCGATTGAGTCTGAGTGGGTATCGGGCGAGCGGATTCAGCGAACTGGGTCACCCTTGAGTAGGTGGGCTGGGTCGGGTATTTCTTGTACCCGCCCGAATGTGCTGCCTTAGGGATCCGACCGGCTTTATCAATATCCAGCAAACGATTCTTGCCATCAACTCTAATCGCCATTTTGATGAGTTCTTCCAGATCAGTTGCGTCGGCTACTTCCAACTCTGCTTGGATTTCCATCTTCAAGCCGTGCAAGAAGGCTCCCATCAGACATTCCTCTGGTGCCTCATTCAACGGAAAAGATAATCGCTCAAACACCTCCACATATTCAAGCACCGTCCCCTCTTGTTTATTCGAGAAGAGTTCCTTGTATTCGCCTCCTCGCTGGAAGGTGTGAAATCGCTCCAACAATTTGAGCTTGATCTCCGTCCAACTCTTCAGCATGCCACGCCCTTCTTTTCACTGGTACCAGTGGAGAGCTCGGTTCTCCAGGCACACGACGGCTGCTTCAAGTTTCTCCAGTTCCGGCACGTGGTTGATGTGGAAATATCTTTCCACCCTACAAAACCATCCTATCGGATCATCTCCATCGAAAACAGGTAACTCTAGTTTTCGGTATCTGGTTGCTCTCTGATCTGTTTCATCGTGACTCTCTGTTTCTGTGTCTGAATGTGTGTCCTCTGTGTCTTTCTTACCCTTACTCTTCTTGCTTGAACCTTGGTCCATACGCAAAAGTACCTCCTTGATCAAGTTCATGCCATCTTTCAGTTCTGTAACTTGCTTATGCAGCCCTGAAAGTTCGTCCACCTTCCTAGATAGACTCGCCATAGACTCTCGTAAGTCTCTGATTTCTTCCGCCATGCTCCGAGGATTCTGATGCTCTGATACCACAATGTTAGGAACTAACAAATTAGTACCCCAAAATACTTCTAATCTGATATATTAATCTGATATAACAGATACACAATCTGCTGGAAGCTAAAATGCTCCCCAACAGCCAAGAACAGTTTCAGGACAGCGAACAGACCTGACCCTCCTCTCCCAAAATAACTCTCAAAAGATTACATACCCTTCCCCTCTCAACTCCGGCTCATATATTCAAAACATAGGAGCTCTCACAGTCTCCCATGAGCCACCCTACAAATAAACTATGGTTCCTACACTTACTTTAAAAAGGATATAAAAACAACAAAGTCAACCCTGCAACCTTAAAAGGCATATTGCCTTGTGTCTGCCTTGTTATGTCTGCCTTGGAGTCCGTGCATAAACCTTTCCAACAAATGGGAAGGTCCTTTCAAACTCTTTAAATGTAGACAGACCTTTTCATTTTACGCTCTATAGTAACTAAATAATGCTAAATCTGCCTTATTTATAGGTATTTGAAAAATAAAATACCTCCCAATGAACAGAACAGGTTTCACTTTTTCAATTGCTTCTTCTTTCGGAAGCTTGCTGATTTAGACAAAGATCCTTCAAGTGCCTGTAATGGTAAGGAAGCATTTCAACGCGTACGGAAATGGACAAGGAAGGTGAACCTTTTTGAAAAGGATTATATTTTTGTTCCTATCAACTATAGGTGGGACACTAACTGAGCTTATATTGCTTATTTGTTGGGATGATGCTGTATTCTGATAAAAAATAATTGATGTATCTTGCTGCTGGCAGCCTTCACTGGAGTTTGATTGTCATCTGCCATCCTGGTGAAGTTGCATGCTTCCAAGGCAAGATTATCCTCCTTTGAGTTGATTTCTTTATGGTTTATTTGGACATTACCCAATATTCAATTTATTTGACTCTTGCAGATGAAGAAATTAAAGAATCTTCCAAGGTACCTTGCATCTTGCACATGGATTCCTTAAGAGGGTGTCACAAAGGTCTAAAAAATGTGATCCAAAGGTATCTTTCTGTTAGCTCAGATTTTGAGTATAAAAGGTCTTGGAGTCCAAATGTGAATTAGGACACAAATTAGATAGAATAGATATTATAGGATGCCTTGTGAATACAAGGTGTGACAGCTGCTTTTCTTCCTTCCTCTTTTTGTTTCTTTTTTGTTTGTGTTTTTTCCCATTTGGAAAAGGGTGGGGGGAGGGTGTAGAAGCTAATGGAAGCAAACGATTACTTAGGATATGTAAATAAAATTTTCAAATTATAATTAAAAGAAATTGTTATGGCTGATTTACGGGTTCTTTTCTTTATATATTATTATGACAGTTACCTGTGTGAAGAATGGAAAGAGAGGCACCAAGATATGGACGACGATGTTTCTTCAAAATTCTTGCACTTGCGATTTGTCTCACTAGAGGTACTCTTGATCTCTCGCTTGTTTCCCATCTATACGTATGGAATATAAATGCAACTTCTAAATTTCCTTTTTCTCCATACCATATCAGCTTCCGCAGCAGGAAAACTTATATGACTGTGGTCTCTTTCTGCTCCATTATGTGGAAAGTTTCCTCAATGAAGCTCCCGTCAACTTTAACCCTTTTAATATCACTAAGTTCTCTGACTTGGTGAGTGACTTCCCTTTGCGCAAACACTTGTATTTCCTCTACCTTTATAACTGATTTTGCAACTTTAACTTAAAAGATGATGACTTTTGATAGATACGTTAAAAGTTGACTTGTATATTGAGTCACAGATAATATTGTTTATTTTTTATTCTTCTTTTTCTTTCGGCCCCTGTTGAAGAGCAAGTGGTTCCCTCCATTAGAGGCCTCTCTGAAACGAGCTCAAATTCAGAAGCTAATTTATGATATCTTCCGACATAATTCTCCTAAAGTTCTCCCAGCTGATTGCGTTGGCAAAAGTTCTCACTCAGAAGACAAAATGGAAACAGATACTTTCGCAGAACAGATACTTTTCTGTTCTGCGAAACAGGGGTCAGATAATCAATTCCCTGCAGCTTTCCCTACTAGAGCCATATCAAGTTTTAGAGAGCCAGGAATTATTTTCAAGAACTTGCATGGAACAGTTGGAGATTCATCTTCTGTGAATTGTCGGCAGGGGGTAACTTGTCGTAGGAGGGGCTTCATGTCACCAATTGAGGTAATGAATTTAAATTTTTTAACTACTGTTCTGACCTATGCCATTTAAAGGTTTCTTATAGTAAATCATATTCAAATGAAAATCTTTTTATTCCTCTGATCCTTAATGTAAGGCCTATTTGTCTAATTTGAGAAGGTTAAGGAAGTTAAATAAATTATTTAATTATAAATATGTGACATGATCTCTCTAAGGTATTTATGTGTAATATTTGGTTATATATCAGTTTATAAGTTAGACAAATTATATTAGAGAAAAATGATAAATATAAAAAGATAAATTGGAAAAAGGCCTTATATTTAGGATCTAAATCCCCCCCCCCCAAAAAAAAAAAAAAAAAACTAGATCCTAGATATAGGACCGGAGGAGTATAAATACCTATTCATATGCTGGTTATAAATTTAGATCAAGTGTATTTATGGCTACAAACGACACTGATAAATCATATGCAAATGAAAATATTTAACTTCAATTGTTAATTGTCATGACCTAGTCATTTACTGGTTCAAGATATTCTGGGCAGCCGCATAAATGGAAAAGATAGTTTTCATTAAGGTAATTTATTTTCCCTGAAAGCAGGAAATTGAAGAGCTTGATGAAGAAACTACAGTATCACCGTTATTGATGGAAGATTCTCAAGTTGCAGTATTGGCATATGCCCTCCCATCCACATCATATTCCAGATCACCAGAAGCATCATCACAGGGATTCTCCATGAACTTCAAAAACGCCATAGAGGGACATTCATATTCAAGAACATCTGCTGGTGTATCCTGGAATACATTGGAGACAGAAACTCAAGAAAATTGTCCTCAAGAGAAAATTGAAGGGTCTAAACTTCCAGACAAGAGCAACATGCTTGAGCATTGCTCTTCAACCTCCAGTGAGGAACTTGCAGATTGTGTTGTTCAGGATTCTCAAGAGGAAAATGACATGGATGATGATGATGATGCAGTTGCAAGTGTCAAATCTCCTTCCTCTTTGGAGGGGAATGGTAATCCAGTAACTAAAAAAATTGACTTGCATGAGACCATCGATCTTGAAGATGATGATTCTGTTGGGAAGGAAGAGCCACCGTCATCTGAGTCTGATGAACATGATGCCAAAAGGAGAAGGCTTGTGGAGACTGAAGGTGAAAGGCAGATCACAAGATGCTTACTCAAAGAATTTGTTTAATTTCACTGTGAATAGTGTTAATAGCAGTTTTTTTTTTCCCTTTCTTTTTTGTTGGTTTTTGGTGGTGTAAAATTGTTCATATCTCATGTTCCCCAAAAAAGGGTAGAGTCTCCTATACAGATTGCTCGTAGATAGGAAGAAAAGAAAATGGTGTAGATTGAAGGGCTTTTTGTCATATTAACATGTCCATGGTGGGGAATATATATGTTTTTTTTTCTTAAATATTCTTCAATTATTTAGGGGAAAATTTCACGGAAAGAACTTTAAAAATACTAAAAAAACAGAAAGGTGCTCTAAATATTCATAATACCAGAGAGGTATTAGAGTTTGATTTGTCATTTTTGAAATTAAATTGAAATGACAAAAATATCGTTTACTTGTTAAACCCCCTCTGCTTCTCTTTCTCTCCGGTCTAGATCTCTCTACCCCACTCCCTCCTCTTCTCTAGCAATGGCAACCCGTTCTCCAACTATGGCGGCCTTTAACGACAGCGATTGCTCTTGGTAAGTTGTTTCAGTGGCTTGGTATGGTGTTTTGGTGGCCTTCAACGATGACAGCTTGGGTCCGCTGCAGATCTAAATTTTCCGGTGACTTGTGTCCCCAAATCATCCTTTATATAGATCTGGCCCGCTTCCAGAGTCTCTTCCTCTCCTATTCTTGGTAAGTTGTTTTGGCACCACAGACAGAAAGGTGTTTGAACATATTTTTTTGCAATTTCCTTTGTGGATTATGTTCGGATAACTCGAATACACCTTTTTTTTTTTTTGAGTTAATTGTGGAATGCTAACAATGAATTTTTCTATGGTTGAATTCCACAACAACTCTCTCTAAAAGGGTTTGATGGAGAGATAACCAAAGCTCATGCAAAGAGACAAGTATGATTGCCAAAGAGGGGAGTTTGTAACATCAGGATGGTCGTTGTGTTCAATGCCCAAAAACCAATTCAAGTGTATTTGATCTTTTTTATAAAACACTTGTTTATTTTCAAAGAGCATTAAATATTTTTTTTCCATATATGCCCATAATTAATAAGGGTAGTGTGTGAGAGTAATAATTAATATGATATTAGAGTTTAGTACAATTAGGAGGGATAATATTGAAAATTACTAAAATTTTAGACTAATTTAATGATTTTAACTGTTTTTATTAGTTTGTGAGAATTGTTAATTGGTGCCTTATAATAAGGATCAGATAGAGTATCATATACTATATTTGGTCCTAATTATTAGATAGGGTTGACTTTTTTGGAGAGATTAAAGAAGCTAAATAAGTTACTACCTCTGATCCTAATTATAAGACATAGTTGACTTTGTTTGGAGAGATTAAGGAAGCTAAATAAATTACTTAATCATTTTATATGTTTTGTATCTTTAGATTATATATTAATTTATTAGTCAAACTAATTACTTTGAAGAAAAAAATAAAAATAAAAATACTTTAAGATAATTTAATTAGCTTCCTTAATTTTTCCAAAAAAGTCAACTATGTCTTAAAATTAGGACCGGAGGGAGTACTTAATTGTATCAAATATTGTGTATCCTTAAATTATATATTAGTTTATTAATCAAACTAATTAGTTTAGGAAATAAAATAAAATAAAAATACTCTAAAATAATTTAATTATCTTCTTTAATCTCTCCAAAAAATTCAACTTGATCTTATAATTAGGATCGAATAGAGTATTAGTTTTTCCTACTCTACTGAAGGATTATCCGGTAGTAATTTGTCTTCAATCAGAAGTTTAATCTGCTATGTAGGTGCTGGCGTCTCAGATTTTTGAATTGGAATTTGTGAAAAGTTTATTAGAACTTGTTAAAATATTATCTGAACTTGTAAATCAGGAGTGAGAATCAATACCTTGCCATTATAACAAGTAGTGAATTTTGAATTGGAATTTATGAAAATCTTATCAAACTTGTTAAAACTTTATTTAAACTTGTGAAATCCTTATCAAAAGTGAGAATTAATACCTTGCAGTTGTAGCAAATGATGAATTTTGAATTGAAATTTGTAATAATATTATCAGAACTTGTTAAAACTTGTGAAACCCTTATTAGAAGTGAGAATCAATACCTTGCCAATGATTTTTGAATTGGAATTAGTGAAATTCTTATAAGAACTTATTAAGACCTTATTTAAAGTTGTGAAACCTTAATCAGAAGTGAGATTCCATCCCTTGCCATTGTAATTTGTGGTGATTTTTGAATTAGAATTTGTGAAAATCTTATCAGAACTTGTCAAAACCTTATTTGGACTTGTGAAAGCTTTATTAGAAGTGAGAATCAATACATTGTTATTATAACAAGTGGTGATATTTGAATTGGAATTTGTGAAAGTGTAATACCCTAAAAATCGTATTTATGATAAGTATCATAAATTAGTAAATAATACCTATTGGATATAGGTGAATATGTGGTGTCAAATAATAAGTTATAATTATCTTATTTTCTAAGGTAATTTCTATTGAAATTAGAAAAGAAAAAAATTTAAAATCCATGAAAAATGTATTTTATGAGGCATAAAATGGCCGAAAATATTATGATAAATCCCTAGAGGCAATAAAATATTTGCTAAAAATTAGAAAGTATGTTGTCTCTAATTTTAGGAATTTTTGGGATTATTTCCTTGAAAAAAAGAGAAGCATAAATATAATATTATTAAAAAGCATTTTTTGGCCCCATGATTTTTAATATTTTACATGGGATATAAAATATCAATGTCATTAAAATAGTTGTGAGATAATAATTAATCCTAATTATGAAAATTATCAACAATTAGTAAGTGGCTAATTAAGTAATTAGTGACTAATTGTTTAGATTATGATATAAGTAAATTAATTAGTAAATAATTAATTTAAGGGGAGAAATTCAAAATTATTAATTAAATAAATAATAAACAAAAAAAGTAGTGTGACAGGGTTATTTTTATTTCAAATAATATCTAGATATTTAATTTAATAATAAATATATCCGGTAAAGAGCCAAAATGGACATTTGAGAATGGATAGAAATTAAATCGCACCATTTAAAATATAGGGATTTAGCCTATGTCATCTGGACTTTTTATAAACAGGTGAATTTAAACTATCTCGAAGTCATTTAACCACTTAAGATACGGGATAAATAAATCGGATAGCAAAAATAAGACCCAATAGAAAATGAAATAGTTGTGACAAACCGGGGATAAGGTTTCTTAGGTCGGACATATTATAAAAAGGTGAATTTTCGTCCGGTTGGTGTTATCGGAAGTTATTTTCAGTCGTTTATCCGAAAATCTTCAAATAATCTTAATAGGATCAAAAATTTAGTTAGTAGTTTTGAAAGAAAGAATAAAACTTCGAGTGCATACGCGATTAGAACACCTAACCTTGGGAACTTTATATTATAAAAGCAACAAGATGACATCATGGATGATGCAATCTTCTTCTAGAAGGATGACATGGGCATGAGGTCATCCAAAAAGGAAGATCATATGTATATATATAGAAATTGTCGAAAAATGCATATAAATTTTTTCTTCTATAAATAAGCTCTTCTCTTCTCATTTCCACACCAAATTTCAAATCCTAGAGAGATTTTAGAGAGAAGGAAGCCCGGATAATATGGGTAAATTAAAATTAGATTTGCTATATTTATCTTTAAATTTTTGATAGTCTAGATATCATGTTTAGGGGTAAATATGGTATTTATTTGAAAATATATTGGGAGAAGAGATATGTCAAATTTTACGGAGAGATAGGATTAAATACAAGTAGTTTTAAATAATGACAATTAGGGGTCGGGGCAAAATGGTAATTTGTACCTAAAAAATTTATGATGCCAAATCTTTATAAATGTGATATTATTCCTATAGGATATTTGTAATCACGAACCGATGTCGTACCGCTGTTGTGCCGCTGTCAAAAATTACCGTTTTTCGTAAAACGTACCGAAATACCGTCAATGAAGGTACGTTCGCGTACTGTAACACTAACTCTGATATTTATTGTATGCGTATATATGTGCTATGTGTATGTTATGTTTATGTGAGGTAGTTGATAGCTCTATGGTATACTCATTTGTCTTTGTTATTATACTTGCTTTGGGTGTCGGGATACGGTTGCTAGGTGTGAAATGCTTGGTGTGAAACGATCGCTAGGCGTGAAACGTTTGCTAAGTGTGACATATCCGCGGGGAGGCTTATATGATGTTGGGATATGCTTGTTGGTATGCTTATATACCGTATATGTAAATATGAGGTTAACCGATTCGCCGGGGTCCGTATGCATTGGACCTCGGCTCTTAATATAGCGTCGGGTTACGGAGGAACGGGAGGAGAAAGGCAAGCAAAGAAGCATAGGGACTCGGCCGAAGACTTTCCTCCGTTGTTATCTACTTTTGTAAACACTCGGTACAATGTACTTAATATCGATATCTGCCCGGACTTACGGCATTTGAAATATATGTATCAGTTACTTTTACGCTCCGATGCTCTACTCTGATGAAAAAAAAAATATACTGCTTTTGAAAATGAGATGTTACAGAAAGTCTATCAGAATTTGTTAAAATCTTATATGAACTTGTTAAATCTTTATAAATAATGGGAGAATGTTTTTTAAACAGAGACATTTCTATCATTTATATTTAATTTTGAAAAAGACAAATAAGAACCTCATGCTCTCTGGTATTTCTATCATTTATATTTAATTTTGAAAAGGACAAATCAGGCCTTCATACTCTCTAGTATTATGAATATTCAGAACATCTTTTTGTCTTTTAACATTTTTAAAGTTCTTTTTCAGGGATTTTCCCATTATTTAGTTTTTTTATTTCATTTTATAATCACATGTATTTTGCTATACCATGATGATCTCTCTTAACAGCATGCTATGGCAGCATTTTGTGCTGTTAATTATGTGCTGTTTTTTCTTAATTATTATTTAATCATTTAAAATAATCAATACTTAAATTTAATTTCTTAACTGGTTCATATTCAAACTTCTATATTATACATCATATGAGCATTATACTGGAAAAAATCATCAGTAACTAATAATAAATATAGAAAGATGGTTTGATACATTTAAAATATTAAATAAAGTTAAATATGATAAACGTGACCAAAATCATGTCACCTAAAATATTAGCTTAAATGCGTCTCCTCATGTCACTTTTATTTATAAGAGTTCAATAAAAGTGTTGAATTATGCGGTTTAAGAAAATAATTAAAATTATTTAAAAATAATAAATATGTCTAGAATAAATTTTAGCGGTTTTTTAAGTATTTTTAAATATGTCTAAAATAAAATTTATTTTTCAAGTATGCTTTTATTTATAAGAGGACATGTAAGAGAAATAAACTAAATATAAGTATCACCAAATTTTTCATTAATGAAATACATATAATTAATAAGGTATAAAAATAAAAAAACTCATTAAAAAGGATTAAAATAATTTAAATTTTGAATATATAAATATATAGGGGTAATAAACTAATACTACCGGTCCTAATTATTTTACTTTTTTTGGAGAGATTGAGAAAATTAAATTTTACTACTCATTTCATAAGTGTTTTTCCCATTAAACTAAATATAACAATCACCAAACTTTTCATTAAAGAAATACATATAATTAATGAGGTATAAAAATGAGAAAAACCTCATTAAATATTTTGATAACTTTTCTCGATTCTTATAAAAAAAAGACCAAGGCAATTTAAATTAAAAAAAAGGGACTGGAGGGAGTAGTGAGTGGAAAACATGATAAGTAATGTTAGGTTAAAAAGAATTCAAATCATATTAATGTGATAAAAAAGAAGAAAAATAAAACTCAAACTAAATTAGCAAGAGTGAAAAAGGGACAAAAATGATTTTTTTTTTTCAAAAAAGGAAGTTTTTTTATTGGCGGAAAAAAATAGAGCTGGGCGCTAAACAGATAGGCATTTACAATGGACTTGGAGGAGGAACCCGTTGTGGAAGGAGCGGATTTAGATTCTCTCACATACACTACTCTCTCCTTACTCCCAGCTTGCTCTCTTGCCGGCGAACATCTCAAGTGCGTTTCCGGTCACATTTTCATCTTCCTGTTAGGAGTTTCATTATTCGGCTCTTTCTCAGGCGGTATTTATTCTTTTAATTCCACTCTTACCTTCTTTCTGGGTCTCTCCGGTCGTGTTTTTGCCTTCATTTGTCTTACTGGTATTGTTCATCGCATTGTCGGATCCAAAAAGAACTATTGTTTAATTTTCATTTTTCCAATTTTTTACGGAGTTCAGCAGTTTCTGCTCACCTTTCAAATAAGAATTATTTTTCTTTCTTTTTTTTCCTAAGATGAGTATGACAAAGAGATTGGCAAAATTTAATTGCTATGGAGATTTCATTGAATCTGTGGCACCCTATAGACTTCAGAGCCATTTTATTACTCTGTTGGCAAGCATGAGTTATATAGTCTTTGGTAGGTCTTGGCTTGAAGTCTCAGCTATCTTCTTTTTCTTGTGACAGATCCTGATCGTCCACACTTCTCACATATCAAATTTCAGACTCTTTATTAGGCTTTATGCTTCCTCCATTCACTTCTTAGGTATGCTCTCTGTCTAGAATTTGGCGGGTAATTTGACCTCATAATTTGTTTTCAATTGCTTAGATGATCTTGATCACTAACTGAGCTGTTCTCCTTTTGCCTTATCCATTCCCATGCTCCACTAGAATTTCCAAGCGACTCAAGATATTTCTCGTGAATCTCTGCATTTGAGTTTGAACTATTAGACATTCAACATTGTTTGTCTGTAGATGCTTCTAAAGTTCAAGCAATCTGATTTCAATTATATTATAATCACCTAATAGGAAAATTTATAGTAGCCTCAAATTGGATCAAGATTCTCTGGGGTGAGAATATTACACGACACCGTACTCTCATTTGTGTTGCAATCCGCACTTAATTTATTAATTAAAAGTGAATCAAGGGTTTTATCTAAAGAAAGAAGGAGTAAATCAACTGTATATTGAATTATTGATGCTACATCATAATCATATGACAGATAAAATATCCAAAACCGAAAATTAAAATATACAGCTTGACTAAGAGTTGAGTTGTCATTTATTGTGGTATCTTACTGCTGATTTTACCTTTAATTGACAACAAATGATGAGATACAATTAAAATGACGGTGTCATGTGGTATCCTTGCATAAAAGGGTATTGATCTTAGGAACTCACCTAGTATGATATACTTAAGGCAAAAGTAATTCTAAATTTTGTCACAATGTTTATTTTGTATTGATTTCATTCTGTACGCTTGTTAAAATTCTCATTTTCTTCATAAATTCTGACAACATTCGTGTGTTTAATGGCATTAACTGACTACATGTGGCCAAAAAGTTATTGGAAGATGCTAAAATGGATACTGCACTATCAAATTTTATCACCTTAGCCCATATGCCATCATTTTAATTTCTCTACCCCTAACCTAATCTAAGCAGGACTTGTTTCCTAGAGAAGGTGTCCTTTTCTTTGCATTCCTAATTAGATTAATTGGTGTATATCCTTGGGCCTGTGCAATGGATCAATTAATCTGGTTATGCAATTATAGCTTATTAGCATTGATGTCATTGAGAATGTTCAAAAACATGCTAAAAGAAATCGACATAAACATTTCATATGAAATTGAACATGACTCAACTTTTGGAACCAAAAAAGGGTACTTTTATCTTTAATTGAGTGAGCAACGTAATATTACTTTTCAATTTTCTTATAAGGAACTATTATATTTTCTTGTGAACTATGATTTTGAAATTATTTAAGGATAAAATACATGGAACCTCCTCCAACTATAACTGATGAACTTTTTTTTTTCCCGATGCATTAACTGAGCCATGGAGGTTTGTTCTGAATCGGTTTTGAGCAGTTTGAAAATGGATTTTTATTTTTCTCTTATTATTACGAGCATTGACTTTATTGGGCATGGATGGAAGGTCTTTTTAATTTTTAGAATTTAATACAATAGTAGTGAATGAACTCGTAAATATCTGTGATATTGAGTATTAAATATAAACATCTGTGAAATCGAGCATTCATCTTCCAGGTAATTTAAAAATGATTTGGTTGGATTTGTTCGAAAGAGTGCTTTAAAATGCTTGACTGCCCAGTACACCATACTCTTATCACGAGTGTAATTAGTACAATGTATTCTAGTTTGGAGTTAAAGTCTTGATAAAGTTTGGTTTAATTATTGATGCATCATGTGAATCTCTCTACAGTAAACTTGGTGCAGATTACAATCCTGAGAGCTGCTACCAACAAATCTATCTCCATTTGCTGCCAATCAGCAATATTTGAATTCATAGCACATGGCATATCAAATGAGATGTATGATTCCGCAGCCAGGATTATCAACTTCAGGGACTGAATGCACTGACAAGTCCTGTATAAACGTTGCAACTTCTAGAATCCAAAGCTGGTGCGGCGAGCCAAGTTTTTCTGGACAAGATCCAAAAGTTGGCATGAAGTCCGCATCATTTGTGCATGGCTGGTAAAACTTTGAACTATGTTCCAAAGTATGGATAGTTCGAAATCTTACATTTTTCGATGTGTCCAATGTCATGCTGCTTTTCTGTCCTCTTCCTAGTTATCATGATATGGTCCTGTGAGAACTTTGTCTAGAATTCTTCAAGTCACAAAAATGGTTATATGCATTGTTTCCATGACTGTATACTCTTTCTTTTTCTTTCATGCTAATGCACAGAGCTTCCACATTCCTTTCTTTCCCATATTCTGTTTTTTTAATGCATTTTAGTGGTTGCCAGAATTAGAGGCCGCCACCACTTCACAAGTCTAATTGGTGGCACGGTTTCTAATATATGCTGAATTATTTGCATGCTTGTTTTTTGTCTTACAACTGGGAGAGTAAACAATTGGTTTCATGTGCTTGCAACATCTATTGATTTTCAATACCTTGGTTCAGTTTTCGGGTAAGAAGGTCAGGATGGAAACTAGCCTTTGCCTTGAACTCAGGTGGAGCGTCAGATGATGGCGAACAACAAAACCTCAACAATGCTAGTTCCAGTTTTGGCAGTACACGATTGGGTAGAATTTTGACAGCAGGTGGCAGACAACTGCTAGAAAAACTGAACTCGGCCAGAAAAAACTTTCCCATGAAGGTATTCCTGCTACTTTTGGGTTTCTACACGGCGAATGCACTGGCTACAATCCTCGGGCAGACCGGTGACTGGGATGTTCTGGTCGCCGGTGTTGTGGTAGCCGCAATTGAGGGGATTGGCATGCTCATGTACAGAAAACCTTCTATCATGAGGACTGGGAGGTTGCAGTCTTTTGTGACAATGATGAACTTCTGGAAAGCTGGAGTGTGTTTAGGTCTCTTTGTGGATGCTTTTAAGTTAGGAAGCTAAAGATCCACAAAAGTTTATCTCATGCCTTGTAATGCAGTATCTTCTTCATTCATAAATATATGGTTAGCCCCAAGTTCGGCTCCATTTCTCCTCTGTTGCCGAATTTTATATATGGTGTACTTTTATTGTAATATATAAATAGAAATTATAAGATGATTGCTTTGCAATGCTTTAGTGCGATCCTCTTATTTTTATTTTTAGCTTATCTTTTTCTTATAAGCAGAAGCTAAGCTAGGGCAAATAGGTTTTTATAAAAGTTCTTATAATAAAAAGAGTTTTTTTTATAAAGAAGAAAAAAGCTAAGCTCTCTGGAGGAGCTTTTTTTAAGCTCTTATTAACAAAAGCTCTTATCCTCTTCAACAAGATTATACATCTTTCGACTCTCTTGGTTTCGTTTCTGAGGGTTAGTTTGGTTGGAGGGAGAGGGAGAGGGAGGGGCTAATTTTTTACCTCCTCTTTATCAAAAAGTCCATGGAAACTTTTTAATATTCTAAAAATATACTTTCAACAAAAAATAATATTATTTTTATTAATGGTAATTTTGTCAATTCCCTATTTTCCAGTCCTTCCTCCTCTCAAATCAAACACACGGAAAGCTTTAGATACAGCCTTGAACGCTTCCTCAGAACCAGGAGCTTTGTTCTTACAAGATGAACCTTCAAAGACAATTTTCATTATGCTTTCCGCACATCATCAAGCGTACGCAACTCTCCGATAATCCCAAAATCTCATAAAAATTCTTCTTCCTCCTAATCTCTCTAACAATCGTAATTTGCTCCTCCGTATATGAAGCTGATGATGCAGAGGATGAAGACCCTCTTGTCGAAACCCTTTGACGAAGAGAAGGTTGATCGGAGGCCTTCGATAAAGTCATGAAGACATCACCGATGTTCCATTGGCAGCCGCCGTCGAAACCCTTTATTCCTTCTTTTTTGTTTTTTTGGCTCAGCTAATTTTTTTAAATGTTATTTTATAATATATCATTTATAATAAATTTTATTAGAAATTGTGCTTATAACAAAAATTTTGTCAAACAATTTATTTTTAAGTAACTTTTAAACTAAAAAATTTGTATAACCTTTTATTCTACTCTTGTTGTCGTCTTGTAAGAGCTCTAAGTGAATTTTATATATATATATATATATATATATATATATATATATATATATATATTCTCTCTTTTTTTTCTTAAGTGCGAAGCTGTAAAACCATGTGACATGATCTCTCTAAAATATTTGTGCATCCTTATATTATATACTTCCTCTGGTCTTTATTGTAATGCACCAACTAACTTTTCTTACAAACCAATAAGAGCAGTTAAAGTCAATAAAATTGTCCAAGAATTTAAGAAATTTCCAACATTACCTCTACTAATTGCACTAAACTCTAATATTACATTAATTGTTACTCTCACCTTTATTAATTATGGGGAGACATGAAAAAAATAATCAATACTTTCATTGGAAACAACAAGTCTTTATAAAAAGGATCAAATAAAACTTTATTTAGTTGGTGCTTATAATAAGAATGAGAGAGAGTATTAGTTTATAAGAATAAGTATTATTTTTACCCTTGAAGTTTTGGTGAAGGAGCACTAGTCATCTGGAAATTTTTTTTTGAGCAAAATTACCCCGGAAGTTAACAAAACAGAACAATTTTATCCCGAAAATTTTTTTGTGAGCAATTTTGCCCTGAAAGTTTTTTTATGAGTAATTTTACCTTTGGAAGTTTACAAGTTAGAACAACAATTTAACGGTTAAAATTAATAGAAGAGCAAGATTTCTACTGTTTTTAACTTCTGGGGCAATTTTGATTAAAAAAAAAACTTACGGATGCCCAGTACTCTCAGCCAAAACTTCCCGGACAAAAATGATATTTATCCCTAGTTTATAAATTAGTAAATTAGTTTGAATAAAAATGATAAACATAATAGAAAAAATAGAAAAAGGTTTTATGTGTAGAATAGAAATTTAATCATAAATTAGGTTCTACATTTAGAATTAGAGTAGAATATGTTGTGTTTTTGTCAACTAGATATCAAAGATAAGAGTCATAACTTATTCCTATGTATTAAATATGGAACATCTAACTGAATTATCCCAAGAAGCATTGAAAATCTTGGTCCTTGGATGATAAAACACTACACAAAACAGGACTCAGTTTTGGTCCGTTGTGGACTTTCGTCCGCTGCGAACCGTTGCAGGAAACTGCGCCGTTTTGGCGTAGTTCTGTGCAGCCTCATCCCCTTTTTTTATTAAAAAAAAGTTAAGAAAAATATAATTCAGTATCTTGAAAAAATTTTTTAGATCTTACAAAATTATTTTAAGATCTTGAAAAAATATTTGAGTATTGGCCAAGTCTTAAAATTATCTTGAGATACTAAAAAAACAATTCATGATCTTCAAAAAATTATTTTTGGATCTTAAAAAAATAATTCAAGATCTTGATCTGCTATTAAGAATATCTTTAGGATATTTTTTTAAGATACTAAAATAATTTTTTAAGATCGTAAATATTTTTTGATCTGGGTCAATATCCTGAAGTTTCCTTTCGATACCAGTCAGTATCCTTAAATATATTTTTTTAAGTACCTGAAATATTTTTTTCAAGATACTAAAATAATTTTTTAAGATCATGAATACTTTTTTCTGTACCATTCAGTATCCTGAATTATTTTTCTACTACCTGGCATGCTAGATTTTTATTTTATTTTTTTTAATAAAAAAAGGGGATGAGGCTGCACGAAACTGCGCCAAAACGGGCAGCGGACGAAAGCTGATTCCCATAAAACGACTACCCAATATGTCAATATATCATTACTTTTGTGACAGGGAGGGCATTTACATTAAGTGTTCATAGTTTCCACAGAATTGGCTGCACGTGGTTCAATAGTTACAGAGGACACAAAGTGTTAGAGACAAAGAATTTATGAAACGACGTTGTTGTACAGAATAAAATACACTGTTCATAAATAAAACAACAACAAGCATTATCCCACTTTATAGGATTGACTGTAGGGATAATATTCATATAGAGACTGCCACAAATTGAAAAGGAGGTTTAGGGTTTAGGATTGAAGCTGATGTTCAAGCTCTTCTCTACGCTGTTCCAAGTCCTGGTAAGAATCCATAACCAAGCAAATAAAGCAGAACTTTGATTAGAAGAGCGCTCAAGTAGACCAGGTTTGGCTATAGATGGACAAGCTAATCATTAAAAGATCCAAAAAACATAACAAAAGTGAATCTCAATGAAAAGAGTACTACCCCTAGATAAGAGAGAGAGAGATATATATATATATATATATATATATATAAAATATAAAATTATTGATAAATGCAGATAATAATATCTAATTTTTAAGATGAATTAGTTCTTGGATAAGAAGATTAAAAAAATTAATGTAATAATCTTGACACTCTTGTCATGGCCATTAATCCAACGGGAAAGTGGAAATGTAGAGTTCGTTCAATTTTCAATTCTGATAAAAATGTATCTATATTCCATTTCCTGGTTTGATAGCAGAAGAAAATTTAAGAGCTCTCAAGCATATCAAGGATCACATGTTCCTTCTTGCGCAAGCAATATCTATCAAGACCAACCCTATCAAATAACCTTGATTTATTACGCTTTTAGCTTAGCTCAATTTTAGGCTAAGAAAAATAAACTTCAAGTTGCAAGTAGGGTTTTATTTGTGATTCGACTAAGAAGTACAGAGAATGACAGATATAAGATAACACAATAAATAAATAAAGACTCATTGGGTCCTGTATGTAGGAAGGTCTTACATTTAAGACTAGATGTAGTAAAATTTTAACATAAAGCTTACCTCGAGATCCTTGTTTGCTTGCTCTCTTAAGCTCTCCCTCAGTTCCAGAGCACGTTTCATATAGCCAATACATAGGAGTCCCTTGAATTTTATATTATTATTATAAAGAATGTCAGCTTTGTCTTTCATTCAAAGATAGAGGAAGCAGAAACTAACAACAGAGTAATTGGGGAAGAACACAGAAAAAAGTAAAGGGAGAATGATATAACCATACATAAACCAAAATCTGTTTAAAGAAACATTCAACACTAAACGTTTGCCAAGCAAATTGAAAACGTAAAACATGAACATGCTTTTCTTAAAAGATGCTCCCTCCGATTCTAGTTATAAGACTAGGTTGACTTTTTTTTGGAGAGATTAAGAAAGCTAAATAAGTTACTTAATTATATCAAATATTGTGTATCCTTAGATTATATATTAGTTTATTAGTCAAACTAATTAGTTTGGTGATATTATAAATCAGAGGTATCATCACTCTCTGTATTGTATTATTTGATGAAGAGGATTACAACATACTTATAGGTGAAGCAAGGGTGAACAAAGGAGGTACATTAGGAAATACAATAAAGCACAATAAATACTAATAACTCAGTAATTAGGATCCTATAATCAGGGAACTAATCAAGGGATCCTAATAAATGGGTGATTTTTTTCCTAATATTCTAACACTCCCCCTCAAGCTGGAGAGTATATGTCGATCAATCTCAGCTTGCCACGAAATCCTTCAAACTTCGTTCGACTGAGTGGTTTAGTCAGGATATCTGCAATTTGGTCTGCAGATCTTATGTGAGACAGTGTCATAATGCCTGCTTCAATTTTTTCTTTAATGAAGTGTATGTTTATCTCAACATGTTTGGTTCTATCATGATATATTGGGTTCTTGACCATTTCAATGCTGGCCTTGTTATCACATCAAAGTTGCATTGGTCCCTCATGTTGAATTCCCAACTCCGTCAGTAATCTTATAATCCAGATTCCTTCACATACTCCTTTGTTAACAACTCTTAGTTCTGCTTCGGGACTGCTTGTTGACACCTGTTGGTCGATTTCCTTAATGGCAAGTGAACTAGTCGAACAAGTAATAAAATGTAAGTAGAGTATCGTCCCACAGAGACTGAGATACCGAGAAGTAACGCTCAACTGCTGTAATAGTTGCGTGAATAGAAAGTAAAATCTGATTGGGTTGGCGGTTTTTGTGATTACGCTAAATAACAAGAAAGTAAACAGAGTGTTTAAGTCGAAAGAAGAAATCAGTAGGAGAATAGGCTGAACTCGGAATCATTCTTAAGCATGTCAATCCCCCAATTGCTTCACACATTGCTATAGCATTTATACTGCACAGCTTCCGCAATGCTATAGCATAGATGTTATTTACACTGCTATTCAGCTAACCCACCACTATAGTCTATCGAATCTTCTGCATCCGATACATGTAATACTAACTTTACTTCTCCCATATGCCTATGACAATTTTCTAGTTAGATCAACATTACAAAGCAATGTGTTATGGTTATGAGCGGTAGACCCATTCCTGAAGCCTATAATAATAGGTCAAGTCTTGCACCAACCTACCTAGCAATCACTGTTTCTCAGAGGTCTTAACCCGACTCCTTTCCAGTAAGCCGATGCCACTAATCTAGCCTTTAGCTTCCGCTAATCGACAAGAATTTAAGTCACTGATACGCAAACTGAATTTATTTAATTAAGAACTAGCAACTGGGTTCATTCCAAACTTAAGAAATCATCCTCGCTCAGCCATAGGAAATTTAGTTCATGACTGGCAAGGGAAACACAAAGCAGATAACAACAAAATGACCCATGATCAAAAGATTAAAATGAAAGAAAATAGAAAGCTTGACGAAGTTTTTGACGGCGTGGAAGAAGCTCTGTCACGTCACCACTCCACGTCTTCTTCTCTTCGTCTCACTGCAAGGAAGGATGCTGGGTTCTCTTGAGGGTTTCGTGCCTTGTGAATTCTCTCTTTCTTCTTCCGAGCCTGGCCGGATATGAATGGGATTAGGCTCTTAGTGACTCCCCCTTAGGGTTGGCTTGCTGTTTCTTTATATAATCAGGCTTTCTTGCAGCGTAAGTTCCAGCAAGCTGGGCCTTCCTAATCTGTCGAGGCCTGATCGTATATATCTTCCAATTTGTGATTGATTGATTCTGCTGATCCTGCGGGATTCTTCAAATATTTTAGTTCCGATCCTCTACATCTTCTATTTCAATAAATCAACAATCTACCTTTTATCCTTGACCTGCATTATACTTCCTGAAACAATCTTGACAAAATATTAGAATATATATGCCGCATAGCACTGCGTCACTTACTATGCTATAGCTTTAGGGATGCATTGTATTGCACTTCGATAAGGCTGTCCTGATGCTATAGCACAACATCGGCTATGTTATGCGACTTTCTTATAAAACCTCAAAAATTGCTTCTTTCTTAGCACATGTTTAGGATGTAAACAGAATTCACCCTTAAGTTCCCTGTACAATGAATAAATGCCTTTTTGCTAGGATTACATGCACTTAAGATCATATTCACCATACAATTCAGTCATAAAACACAGGGAAAACATGGCATAAATCATGCTCATCAACACCACTGTCTGTTTCTTGCTTCTCCAGGTAACCAAATTCCCCTACACGTATGTACAGTACCTTGAGGTTGACCTCCTCATCTCTCTATCTCTTGCATGGTCTGCGTCAGTGTAGATTTCTATGTTTCTGGTAGTACCTTTCTTAAAGAATATTCCCCTTCCAGAATTAAGCTTCAGGTAGCTTAAAATTCTATATACCGCCTCCATGTGTTCTTCTTGGGGCTGATGCATAAACTGACTTACTATTCCAACTGCATAGCTAATGTCAAGACGTGTGTGGGTTAAGTATATCAATTTTCTCACAAGTCTTCTGTATCTCTCCGCATTAGCTGGAACACCTTGTGGCTTGATCTCTAAGTGGCATCCCTTTTCCATTAGTATCCCTTCTGGTTGAGTGCCCAACATTCCTGTCTCATGTAACAAGTCTAGTGTATACTTGCATTGAGAGACATTGATGCCCTTCTTAGTTCTTGCTACTTCCATTCCTAAGAAATACCTCATTTGTCCAAGGTCTTTCACCTGGAATTCAGTCGACAAGTCCCTTTTTAGTTGAGCAATGGATTCTTCATCATCTCCTGTAATGATTATGTCATCAACATAGACCATCAAAATGGTGACTTTGCCATTAACACATTTGGTGAACAACGTGTCATCTGCTCGTCCTTGAGTATATCCAAGCCCTTTCACTGCTTTGGTGAATCTACCGAACCATGCCCTCGGAGATTGTTTCAGGCCGTGCAATGACTTGCTTAGCTTACACACAGAGTTATTAGGAGCTAAAACTCCATCCGGAATCTCCATGTATACTTCTTCCTCCAGGTTGCCATTCAGGAATGCATTTTTCACGTCCAGTTGGTATAATGACCAATCCAAGTTTGCTGCGAGTGATAACAGTACTTGAATGGTATTGAACTTGACCACTAGAGCAAATGTCTCCTGATAGTTGATCACGTACGTCTGGGTATATCCTTTTGCAACAAGTCTCGCCTTGTATTTGTTGATACTGCCATCGGGATTGAATTTCGGAGTGAAGATCCACCTGCATCCTACTGGTTTCTTTCCTTTTGGAAGAGTTGTAATCTCCCACGTTCTATTTTCCTTAAGTGCCCTCAATTCCTCTTCTGCAGCTTGCTTCTAATTTGGATCAGTCATAGCTTGTTAAAATGTATTTGAAATGGTTATCTGTGCACTGTTTATAACAAAACTTTGCATTTTTGCAGACAAATTACCATATGAGACAAATCGTTGAATTGGATAATGAGTACACGATCTTACCCCTTTTCTCAAGGCAATAGGCCAACCCGATTCTTCAGGATTTAATCCCGGATTGGATTCATGGTCGTTCCTTTGAATGAGAGAGATAGTTCTACTAGTGTTTGGTTCAGTTTGAACTTGTGAGCTGAACTCTATCTCTTGTCATGATTCTGCATCCATCCCTGAATTGATCTCAACATGTGTTTCTAGTTCATTGGGTTCAGGTTGGGGTGGAATGTATGTGTTAGGCTGGTTCGTGGGAGCAAGTGAGTCAAGAGAGGTTATAAGGTTAGGTGGCACAGATGATGTGTCAGGTGAGTTTGAGGTGTTGGAATTAGATGCTTCCAAGATTAGCCATTCAATATCAGAATACTCCCCCTGAATGGGAAATTTGGGATAATAAGCTTCGTCTTTCGAGAAAACGATATCCCGGGAGACAATAAGTTTCTTAGAAAACATACAGTAGCATTTGTACCCTTTTTGAGTGGAGTAGCCAAGGAATATACACTTGTCAGCGTGAGCACCAAATTTGTTGCCCTCCTTTTGGTGAACAAAGACAACACAGCCAAACACCTTGGGAGGTAATGAATTGATGAGGGGGCAATTTGGAAAGAATCCCAGGAGGTTTTGAATTGGAGTGTCGTATTTGAGAACTTTAGAAGGCATGCGGTTAATGAGATAAGCTGCTGTGAGGATGGCATCACCCCAGAATATGGTGGGAACATTATGTTCCATTAGCAAGGCACGAGTTACTTCCAACAGGTGACGGTTTTTCGTTCGGCTACCCCATTTTGTTGAGGGGTGTAAGGACAAGAAGTTTGGTGATGAATTCCTTGGTGATCAAGAAACTCTTTGAAGACTGTGCTCATGTATTCCTTGGCATTATCGCTTTAAAGCACCTTAATGGATGTGTTGAATTGAGTTTGTACAAAGGTATAGAAGTTTTGAAAGACTTTGGCGACATCGGATTTGTCTTTCATTAAATAAACCCATGTGGTGCAAGTGTGATCATTGATGAAAGTAACAAACCACCTGGAATGAGTAAGAGTAGCTATTCGGGAAGGGCCTCAAATATCGCTGTGAATCAATGTGAATGGTGAGGAGGGAGTATAAGGCTATTTGGGATATGAAGATCGTGTATGTTTTGCAAATTGGCAAGTTTCACAATGAAAGGGAACATAACTTTTATTGAATAAACTGGGGAACACATGTTTCATATAATCAAAACTAGGGTGGTTTGACCGACAGTGCCACAACAATATATCATTATTCTGTGAATTTGAGCTAACCAGCGCCCGTCTTGCCTTCCACGTATCTTTATTCTTCAAGGTAGAACAATCCATCTCATTCTCTAAAAGTCTCAATCGTCATCCTCGTTCTTAAATCATGAAACATACATAAACCATAATAAAAAATTGCTCGACATATTCAACCTCTAGTCAACTTGCTCACAGATATCAGATTACAAGTAAGTTCTGGTACAAACAGAATGTTATGTATTGCCAAGTGATCAGATAGTATAACAGTGCCAAGACCCTAAACCCGTGTGAATACACCATTAGCTACTTTTACTTTGAGGTGTTCATGACAGAGTTTAAGGTTGTGGAATAGGGTTTTGTTACCAGTCATATGGTCTGTAGCTCCTGAGTCAACAATCCAGGTATCGTCACTAGTCATTACAGCGTTGAGAGCAACAATAGAATTACCTGATTGTACAAGATTCACGCTGGGAACAGAATTAGACTTATTTTGTTTGTCGAGCATTCTGCGAAACATCTGTAATTCCTCCGGACTCAGGCGATCGTCATTCTCCACCTTTGGTTCAGCTGAGGTCAAGGGACTTTGGAAGTTCGATTTTCCCTCAGAAGGTTTTCCATGAAGTTTCCAGCATTCTTCCCTATTATGGCCCTTCTTCTTACAATAGTTGCACCATTTATTATTCTTTCATTCCCCTATGGTCCATGAACAGTGAGTGCCGAGCTTTCAATTTGGCTTGGTCCACTTCGATTCAAGAGTTTCCGACTTTCCTCAAATTGCACAAAGTTAACAACATCAAAGAGCTGTGGGAGTGGCTTCAGTCCCATGATTCTGTCCCTTATCTCTTCGAACACGTTATTTAGGCCTAAAAGAAAGTCGTGTATCCTTCCTTCTTCTACAATTCGTTTGTAAAATTGTGCATCTTTGAGACTTTCCCAGGGGTGAACCTCAAATAAGTCTTGTTGCTGCCACAATTTCAGCAATGCATTATAATATTCAGTTACTGACTTATTACCTTGTCATAAATCCCAAAGTTGTCTCTTCAGGTGAATCAAGGCAGCAGTGTTTTCTAGGGAGGAGTAGGTCCTCCTAGCAGCATCCCATATTTCCTTTGCCATGTGTGCAAGCAGATATCCCTCATTGATCTCCAAAGTCATTGAATTACACAACCACGTCATGACTTGGTTGTTTTCAACAAACCATGTGTCAAAATTAGGGTCATCGGGGGTTGGTTGAGGGGCTGCCCCATTAATGTATTTCTCCTTTCTTTTACCTCGAATATACCTCAGCACGCTTTGTGACCACTGGAGATAGTTCCTACCATTAAACTTATGGCTAATAGCCATAACGTGATGGTCTGAAAATTTTGAAGCCATCTCTGAGGTTCTGTTTGGTACTGGGTTGCTGGTTAGAGAGGAGGAAGATGAGGAATTTTGAGTTTGAGAATCGGTAGTCGGACATAAAAACCATAGGAGATGTTCTGGTTGATTTTTTGGGAATTGATCCGAACAAAGGAGAGAACTGAGAGGGATCCATGTTTCTAGAAGAAAAGCAATCGCCGGAATCTAGAAATTTTCACTAGAGATTTCGCCGGAAAACCCAACAAGTCACCGGAGGATGCAATAATCACTGGGGATGGCCGGAAATCAAAGGAGGAGGTCGAAACAGGAAGTCGCCGACGAAAAAGACCCCACACGCGCCATCACGCGCCTCCACAAGCTCGCTGCCCGTCGAACGCGTGTACGTCACACGCCGCCGTAGAGATGTCGGATGGCCACCGGATTCTGGGCGTTCACCGATCGGAGCCTTCTGGTCCTTCTAGGATGGGTGGTTTAGTCCTACTCGCCTCCTACAAAGAACCCTAGACTCACTGGAAACCTCCACTGCACTATTTCTCTCTGCCTCATCGTCACTCACTGTTTCTTTCGCTTTCCCTGGCCTCGGATGGATGTCCTTGGCTCTGATACCATATTATAAATCAAAGGTATCATCACTCTTTGTATTGTATTATTTGATGAAGAGGATTACAACGTACTTATAGGTGAAGTAAGGGAGAACAAAGGAGGTACATTAGGAAATACAATAAAGCATAATAAATACTAATAACTCAGTAATTAAGATCCTATAATCAGGGAACTAATCAAGGGATCCTAATAAATGGGTGATTAATTTCCCAATATTTTAACAGGTGAAAAAAATAAAAATATTCTAAAGTAATTTAATTAGTTTCCTTAACTTTTTTAAAAAAACCAACTTAGTCTTATAATTAGAACCGGAGGAAATATATAAATATAACCTCCTTTCCAAGGAACTAACAAAACTAACAGTTTGGCATACATGTGGGCACATAGTCAATATGACACTCTAAACATCATAATTACACAGTCCAATGATCTCACCGAAACAACATAAACTGCACCACAAGCCATAAGCACAAAGCATGCTACGTTCTGAAGAATAAATTCTGTTCGCCCCCCACTGGGAAAGGCTCTTGTCATTATTGCAACACTGCAGAAAGAAAACCAGAAATTTAGAAACCAAACAAGAAGGTCTGTGTCATTATATCTATAAAAGTAACTTCTCATTCTATAGCAAGTCAGTTACTCTTAGTATAATACACAGAATTACAAACTTAATTTAGGAAATAAGTGCTGGCATTTTCTAGTGGCCACGGCTAAAGTATATCAGTTTGAACTAACCAAACAATTTAGAAGTCAATTATTCCAACATGACAGTTTAAGGGTGCAGGAACAAGGGGAAAAGGGAAAATTGCATTCAGGTCCTGAGTAAGACAAATTACTACTGCAAGGCCCCTTGAAATTACTAAATTACTAGCGTGTCCTAGGGGACCTAGGGGTACGAGATTCCAATTGTAAAAAGACACACTTACGCTTGTCCTTATTCAGTTGTCATTACCTGCTCCCTCACTTGTTAATTAATGCCCCCCCTCTTATTAATTCATTCTCTTTCACTTGTCAACCCAAATGAAATTATGTAGTAGTTATGATTCAAAATATGTATAAACCTACCATATAATTTTGCTTTCCTTTGTATATTCTAAGAACACATGAGTCCAAATCAAGAGAAGGTAATTAAAACAAATACTATATTTTAATTGGTTGACAAGTGAAAGAGCATGAATTTTGAACAAGTGAGGGAGTAGGTAATGACAAGTTGACAACTGAACGAGGGAAAGAGTAAGTGCTACTTTTTATGGTTGAAATCTCTGACTCTTTGATCCCCTAGAACTTGCTAGTAATTTAGAGATTTCAAGGACCTTATAGTAGTAAATTGTCTTAGTTGTGACCTGAGTGCAATTTTCCCATTATTAAAATAAATTCAAAGATGAAAGAACTAAAGATAAACATCATAATTCTCACTACAGAACACGCACAAGATCTGCAGCATACCCCTGCAAGCCCAATACTCCAAAGCCTGCAAAAAATTGAGTGAGAAATCTAATTAGACTATGGGAAACGCAAATTTAACATTAACAATGGCAAAATGTCAATCAAAATCAGCCCAAGGTAATTCAATGATCTTTAGAAATAAGAGAGTTCATCAAGCTTCCCTCGTGTCTTTATATTAGAGTCAGTTGATTTTTTTAAAAGGGACTAAATAAGCTAAATAAATTACTTAATTATACTATATATCAATTTATATATAAGTCAAACAAACTAGTTTGGATAAAAATAAAAAAACACGGTGAATGAAGGAAAAGTACCTTAAATGATCTCATGATAAAACTCCATTCTGTTTCAGCCAGAACCACAAAACAAGATATAAGAACCGCATAACACCGAAATATGCCATCGAAAATCTATCATTCACTCACACAAATAACGGCAAAAAAATTAGTACAGAAGATGAAATATAACAGGAACAGCCATTAAGTACCCCTAAATGGATAATGTTAGAGAAGAGATAAAATGAAGCAGACATACCCCAGATAGGTGTCTGAAGCTCTTTATTGCAGAGAGGACATTGACGACTAAGCAAAGAATTGCAGCCAAACTGGTAAAGAAGCCGAAGGTTTTACACGCAACTACCAATGGGCCTGGTCTCGCTCTAACTCTGTTACTTGGAGCTGGAGGAAGGATAGGCACGCTTTCTTCTCCCTCCACGCTTCTATACATTTTCTCGAGCTTTCTCAACGTCGAGTGAACGATTCAACTCACTCAGAATGAATGCGACACTCTCTGTCACAAGCTTGAGTTCGTTTGAAAGGTTTCGAGCTTTTACGTTGTCTTTGAATAATTTAATTTGATCCTTCGCTCCACGTTTACCGCGAGGCACTGGTTTGATTGTTTTTTATTTTTTGGGGAAGATTACTTATAAGTCCCGATGAAGGACCCACCCGTTTGGTTGAAGGAAACTTGAGGGTGAGAAATGGAAAATTAAGATTGGCCGGGTATTTGGTTGTATTTTCACTTGAGAAAGTATTTGGGACTAAGTTTCAGTTATATAATTGAAAATATGCACCAATTTTTAAGTGAATGGGGAAATAACCTAAAGACACAAAAACCTCTTGACATGACATAAATGTGATATAAAAAGATGAGTGGAGTGTGTGGGTTTTATAGGCGTTTAAATAATATTTTTACTTCATAGGTAAAATAGTATTTTGACTCATTTGGCAAAATATCTTCCACTAGTTTCCGGCTCTTTCTTTTAACCAAACAAACTCATTAATAAAAGGTTCCACAAAATAAAGAAATGGCTTTGAATAGTTTTTTTTTTTGAGAAAATTCTAAATAAATGTCATTTGAACTTAGAAACCCTTAAAAAATCTGAACACGTGGAAATGAAAAATAGATCTTAAAAGACTATTATGGAATTTTGAAATATTGTGCTTTTACCAAAATGCCTTTCAAGTTTTTTTTTTTTAAAAAAAAAAAAAAAAAAAAAAGAAAGAACCCTTGGTGGCACTGTAGCTCTGGTGGCGGGCATCACCCAGTTGGCAGGACTTCGGTCCAACACTAACTATCAGAGCTTCAGTGATAATTTGAGTAATAGAATTGACTACTTTAACTCCTTAAGCTCTATCAAACATCGTTGACAAGTTAAATAAAGACAGTGATAACTTAGTATTGGCTATGACAACTTAAGTACATCCATTAATAACCTCATGAGTGCAATTTGTTAATCGCTATACTCAAGATGTGATTGTCTTTATTCAACTTGTTAACGACGCCAGATAGAGTTTATGAAGCTCAATTAGTCAATTCATATACTAAAGTAGTCAATTTCATTATCCAAGTTACCACCGGAACTTTGATAGTAGGCCACCGAAGTCCCACCATCGGTATGGTACCGGCGGGAAAAAAGGATATTTTGATAAAAACACAACATTTCAAAATTCTAGAATAGTCCTTTGAGACCTATTTGTTATTTCTATGTGTTAACAGACTTTTTGAGATTTTTCAAGTTAAAATGATATTTATTTATTTATTGATATGAAATGGGTTTAAATCTTTATATACATACAAACACACATTATATATAGACACACACATTTATGTATGTAAATGGCTAAGAGGTTAAGAGGCAGTTAGATGAAAATCCGGTGGAGGAAAGGGAATGGTGATTTTTCAAAGTGGTGGGAAAATCTCAAGGACAAATTTACCCTTGGTTCCTCTTCTCTGTTGCTGTCGAGTGCCCCTCTAGTTCTTGTTTTTCTCCGTTGCGATCTTGGGAGTGAAACAACTTGCCTAGGAGTGAACCAGGCACACACATCAATGCGCCTTGGACTCTTTCTTCTTCTTTTTTTTATTAATTTTATATTTCCTACGTATCTTACCACCATTTTATCTACCTTCCTTCAATCCTTCATATATTAGTAGGGTTAAGGTGTAGATTTGCCAACAAACTATTACCCGAGGAGCGTCTAGCACAAAAAATAATTGAGGGGACCAAGTTGGCCAACGAACTATTAAAAAGTGAAAAAAAAAGTACCAAATAACTATTAAAAGAAAACAACTATCACAATTACATTAAAATATGAGGCACTGGCGTATAAGACGGTGGCGAAGACGCTGGAAAAAAGAGCGGTTAAGCCTTTTTGTTGGATAAGGCAAACATCAACAGATATGAGACCCATGCAAGCTGCTGCTATGGCGCATTGCGGTTGGTTGCTTATAGCAGAAGATCGAAGGGATGCAACAGGGGTGCAAAGCGCGTCTTGGTCAAAAGCGTGAATCTTTGGATGAGTTCAAGAGGGAGAGTGGAACACCCAGCAACAATGGAAGCTTTGGAGACGCCGACACTGTGACAGTCAATGGAAGACGAAGATACCAAAATAGTAACGAGGTAATAGTTCATTGGCGAATCTGAACCAAATTGTGTGTTTTTTTTTCACTTTTTAATAGTTCGTTGGCCAATTTGGTCCCCTCAATTGTTTTTTGTGTCAGACGCTCCTTGGGTAATAGTTCGTTGACAAATCCGCACCTTAACTCATATTAGTATTACCCGGTAGAAATTCATGACTTTACATTTTGATTTTTCTGTTGTTAGTACCATAGTTATTTCAAAGTCTATATTTTATAATTATGTAAGGTCTCATTTAAGCATTTTATCAATGTGTCACTTGTAAATTTTAATTGCTTTAATTTAATTTTTTTTCTTTAAAAAAAAATCTTCACTTTTGAGTGTATGATTCGTTTACTATTATGGATTCTTAATGGTGGAAACTCATATAACCTCGTTTGAATCCGAAAAAGTGACTATATAAAATTTAGGATTAATATAATTTTGATCTTCGAGTTTTAAATAATAAGTTTTGGGTCATAGAAGAATAAAATGATCCAGATTTTTATTAAATTATAAGATTCAATATTCTAAATGATATAAAAATTAAGAAATTAAAACCTATGATATAAAAATTAAAGGGTAAAATCAAAATAAGGGAAAATTTGTAGGACAAAAAATTATATTAAACCTAAATTTTATCCAGCGCGTGCTTAACTCCAGTCCCTTTTTTTAAAAAAAATTGAATTAAGTTTTTTATTATTTTCAAACTTTTCCCAATACTACCTTAACTCTCTTTTTTATTTGTATCATTTAAATTTTAATACTTTTCTTAAAATTATCCCATTCATAGAATATGTATTTTTCGGCCAATTTTACCTCGAAAGTATTTTGGAAAACAATTTTACTCTGGAACTGGAAGTATGAAATCTGAAACAATGTCGCCCTCTTCAAACATTGGCCTAATGTTTGACCGTGAAAGTTACATGGTAGTAGTGAAAAATATCTAGCATTTTTTTTAATTTCAATGAGGGGCATCAAAGAGTTGAAAAGTGTAAGCCTCCAAAAAAACGTTGTAATTTGCGTTATGAGATTTGTAAATTGCGTTATGAGATTTAAAAATACCGTTGAAAAAATGTTAAGAAGAATATATATATTTGTTAATGTATTTTTTTAACAAAGGAACCAAGTCTTGGCCCCAAAGATGTGTGGGGGTTGGGCTTCGAACTCCATCCCCCACACTTTCAATGAAAAATTTTTTTTTTAAAAAAAACCCCCCCACCCCCCTCGCCGGTGGCGGCCCTCCGACGAGGCTATTTTTATTTTTATTTTTATTTTTAATTTATTTAAAACTAAGAGCAAAAGGGTAATTTCACCCGAATTTGCATATCCATCATAGGTTCTTGGTATCTCTCAATTTTTTTACAAATTCAAATGGTATTTAATTCAAATTTCCCTAAAATCAAAATAAGGGCAGATTTGTTGGACAAAAAATTATATTAAACCTAAATTTTATGTCTAAATTTCTTTTTTACTAACCATTCAAACTAATTTATGTTTCCAAACTAACTTTTTTACAACAAAAAATCAATATAATTAACTTTTACTCTAATTTAAACCTACAAAAGTAAGATGAAATAAAAAGGTTTAAAGGCCATTTTTGTTCTGGAAGCATACACATAGTGCCAATTTTACCTCCAAAGTATTTAAGAAAACAATTTTACCCCGGAAGTATGAAATCTGGAGCAATGTCACATGGTAACAATGAAAAATATCACCCTGGCATGCTAATTGAATGATATGTGGCAATAATATAACCCAAAATAAAAGTCATTCAACATAAAAGTAATCAAACTTACAATCACAAATAAAAGTCATCCCCTATGCTCAGGGGCTATTACCTCAACAACTAAAACATGAAATCCAGCTAAGTTAAACATCACTTATTAATCATCAATTAACCCAAAATGAAAGCTAAAAATAACTCCCATGTCAGCACTGAAGCACAAAATGCCAGCCTCATTCTCGTCTCTGTCTTCTTCATCTGCACATATATGCCATCAATTTTTACTTGAACATCAGCACCTCCCTTCTCCTCTTGTACTCTCTGCTTCATATTCTCATCAAATCCTATCCACATTCCCTAGCAACTCGTTTAGGCTAACATTCCTCCAAATTTCATATTTCTAAAATTAGTCTTTGTGTGTATACTTTTAAGGCAAAAATGACATTAAATCCAAATAAAAATCACATTTATCACCGTTAATTCAAACATATTTTTACATTGTTTTTTTGTTTTGAAATCTCGATTAATCTGTGATTTCAATTTCGTGGAACACTTTAAACATAAATGACCAGAGGGTTGCTTTTGTGTGTGAAAAACCTCAATAAAACTTCAACATCGTTAATGTCTCGTGTTCACCCTCTTGTTCCTTTCATTTTCATCTATTTCTTATACAATATATGGTATCTTTTATTTAGGATATGTTCTTCACATAATTTTTTAAAAAAATTATTTGTTGTTCTAATTATTGTTAACTGATAACTGTATTTAAATATTAATGTTATTTAGTAATTTATATTAAATAACTATTATCTTCAAATATACAAGAAATGACAAGCACGGTATGGTATAATAAATTAACAACTAACGTATAGAAATCACATGCTAAAATTATCAAAAATACTAGGAAACTACCATGGAATCTATAATATATTTTAGAGGACGTATGTAGTATGCTACAAACGTTTGTAACTCATAATTTTTGCTTATAAATATATTAGAGTAAATACCTTTTTAGGTCCCTAGAAAAAAAACATGAACCCCATTTTGGTCCCTCACACAAAGAAATGCCATTTTAGTCCGCGAAAAAGGGCGAATAAAGTCGATTGACGTGAACATTTTGATCCTCACAAATTTCCAAAAACCCTTTTTGTCATAAAAAGTCTCATTTTAGTCATAGAAATAAAAATAGAGATTAAGTGTTTTTTTGTCGACCTAAAAAAAGTATTTACTCAATATATTATGACGTTTTATCAACGTATAGGACACTAACAACTTATAGCAAAAGTATGATGTTGATTGTGTTAAACACCGGTAAAAATAGAAATAACAAGGTAGCTAGGGAAGTACTAAGTAGCGTAAAACTACTTTTACTTTCACACATATCTTACATATTTGTGATAATATATATAATATCATTCAAACTCGATATTATTTGTAAATGATCTTTTTTAGCTTATTACATATCATATTTATATGTCTATAGAGAACCATTCCCCCTCTAAGTCTTGAGGGGAACTCTTGATCAAATAAAAACAAAACTATAGATATTGACAACTACTCATCTTAAACTGTGTAAAATATGAGTTAACAGTCTAATTTCACATATTATCATGATAATATTAAACCCAAACTCTTGAGGAGTCACCTCCAAATGACCTATATAAAGATGTTTGTTCAATTGCCTTATGGCTTCACCTCACCAAAGGACAGTTTGTTGGCGATCTTGGCTCCTCTCTCTTTTGCCATATACAAACCTACATGATGCATAAATTCCTGTAAAAGAAATTGTACTTATGGTTAGAGTCCTATGGGACTTTTAAAGAGATTATACATTAAATAGTATATGTGTGTATGAATGCATGTCTGTCTAATAAATCTATTGAAAATCGTATTTATAGGCTTTTAACATCTCAGTTAAAAATTTTAACTTTCAAGAGTTTGGGGTCAATAGTAATATTACTTTTTGTTTTTTCTCTTCAACATTTACATCAGCTAATAAGGACATGTTTGAACTAATGTGAAGTGACTTTTATCCAATGTTCTGAAACCCAAACTGGACTGGCTGAACCAGACCGGAAACCAGTGAACTAGTCAATAAACCGGTCGGTCTGATCCGGACATCAACCTGGTTTGGTATTTTTAAAAAAATGATTTTTTATTTTTTTTATATTTTCATATTAATTTGGCCCCAGATTAGCTCTGGTTCAACTCTATTCCAACCCACAAACTTTTGACTTAGTACCCTGACAATTTAGTGGCCGGTTCTAGTTTCAAAACATTATTTTATCCCAATTGATTTTTACAAACTGAAGTTGAATTGAAAATAAATTTATATAATGTGATTTATGTTTGAATAAACTTTTATTTTTTAAAAAAATCCGCTTAACAAATATTTGTTTGGATAATATATTGAAAAGTGACTTGCAAATAGAGAAATATTAAAGGTCAGAAGTCCGAAAAAGTTGTTCCAACTTCAACATGACTTCTTAAAGGTGAAAAAATGTTCATTTGTCCTACCACTATTCCCAACATCATTTTTTTCCCCATCCAACTAGTTTTTTTTTCTGTCCCAACTAACTTTTGAATCTTCCCCAAACACACATGTAACAATGTTTGATATATGAAGGTGGGTGTGTGTGTGAGAGAAATTTACCTGTGGATGAGCTAAAGCTCCTTTCATGTTTCTGGCAACATCAAGAGGGAAATCAAAGGTGGCACATCCATTTGAATACACCAACACATTCTCCAGAGGCTTCAGAAATCCTCTGTTTTTAGCTGATATGGTGGAACACACAAAGTCCAGAACACATATATCTGTGCACACTCCCACAACCACCAGCTTCACACCAACACAAGAAAAGAATAAAACAGCATAGTTAACTAATTACTACCTCCGGTCCTAATTGTAAGAGCACTTTTGTAGTGTAAATTGCACTACAAAAATGCTCCTATAATTAGGACAGGAGGGAGTATTAATTAGAGCCTTCTAATTAAATCACCTCAATGAATACCATAATAGTAAAATTGAATATTCATTGGCCTCTTTAAAAAGGCTAAAAATCAACACCTTGTTTGATAGTCCTCTAATCATATTTATAAGGCACTTCCAACATATTTTACATAGACAAAAAAGAAAAAAGAAAAAAACTTTAAACTTCATTAACTCTGCTTTAAAAGTCAAAATTCAAAAAAAAATCAACTTTTCCCTTATTTAACTACACACTTTCCAAAAATATAATAACAATTTACACAATAATAAATGAAGGGTAAAATTGTACATTCATCTAACAAATTTAATGAAGTACATATAAATAAGACAAAATATATATATATATATATATATATATATGCACACTCTCATTAGATTAGTATGTGTCATATTAGTAAGTAAGTACTCAATCCAATCCTAAATATAAGTGTTAGACAAGGGTTCACTTTAGTTTTAAATATAAGACTTCAATCTACTATATCTCACAAATTTATAATTGTTACCCCAAAACATCCCTACTGACATTATATATTAAGAGGGTTTCTATCAAAGTAGTTCAAATGCATATGATTAAAGAAATTACTTTGGAAAAAATATCACCAATTTATTATAAATAACTAATTAAATTAATTTTTTTAATATCTGTAAATAAATTATACAGAGGAAGTAGAGGAGGTAGTAATACTTAAAAGTTCCTATTTATTTTTCTTGGAAGTGATATATGTGTCAAGTACTCACAGTTTTGATGTTGTTGTTTTTCACCCAATCTGCAAAAACATTAGAGCCATCTTCTTCTATTGAACCCAAATATCCATCAAAACAGTCTTTACGCCTGATTGTCACGTTTGGCTCACCCTCTAGCCATCTTAACTCTGCAATTTTAATAGCCAAGGAGAGAAACAGATAAAGGCGACCATAGTTTAACTCTATTTCTTCCTCTGTTTTTACTCTGTATTGTATTTGATAAGATGAAATCTGATTCAAATATTGATAGAAAAATAAAGGGGAAAAAAAGGTCAGATTCCTAAACCTGGAACCAGATTTGATTCATCAGATCCAACAAGACAGTGAGGAGGGTAAGGATCTTCTGGCTTGTCTGGGTGGTGAGTATCCAAAAACGCCATAATTGGCAGTTTCTTCTCACAGAACAATCTGGCCAGCTTTTCCGACTCTTCAATCACCCCTGAAATCTGCATATTGGGTTCTGTTGGAGCCTACAAACAAACATGGCCCATCTATATCATCTTCTTCATCTCTCAATTAGCTCAAACTGTGCATATATATATATAGAGAGAGAGAGAGAGCAGATCTGGTATTTGATGAAGTTTTAGAGAGGAAAATTAAGTAAGGAGATTAGATTAATTACCAGATTTCCAGCACCAACAGTGCAGAAGCCATTGATGATGTCCACAAGAACAAGGCCATTCACAGAATCTTGAGGCAAAACGAAGGCCTCCTGCTCCAGAGGGATCTCATTCTTCAACACTTCAACTATCTCTGAAACCATCTCTAATTAATTTCTTTTTCTTCTTCTCTTCCAACTTTGAGTTACTCAAAGAAGCCTTTCATAATCATATATAGTAAGGAACCAGCTTCTCTCCTTTTATCTTAACATCCGCTCCCATCCTTTTTTTCATTACGTCACCTTTTTTGTCCCAGAAAGGAAGCAGCCGGTCCTTTATTAAAAAAATATTATGGTACAGGTACTTAAAAAGATACGTCAAAATACTTATTTATACTGAAAAAATACTTCATAATCTTGAAAAAATATTTTAAGCATCTTAAAGTACAAAAGGGATACTTCGGGATAATAATTGATCTTGAAAAAATATTTCGGGATCTCGACTTGTACTAAAAAGATACTGAATAATATTAGAAAAAATATTTTATGATCTATAAAAATTGTTTTAAGGTCTTGAAAAAATATTTTAAGGTACTAACTGGTAGTAAAAAATATTTTATAACACTGAATGGTACTAAAAAATACCTTAGATAATTTTTTTAAATCATAAAATAATTTTTCAAGATCATGAACTATTTTTTCAAGATCTGGTTCAAGATCCCAAATCTTTTTAGTATCTTTCGTACCTGATTTTTTTTAAAAAAAATAAAAAATTGGACTAGCTGCTTCCTTTTTGGATCAAAACGGCAACGTAATGAAGAAAAGGATAGGAGGGGATGTTAAGATAAAAGGAGAGAAGCCCGGTTCATATAGTAAGTGGGAAATGGCTTCTCTCCTTTACTGTTAATATCAGCTGTCTGTCGTTCTATGATGTAAAACGTCATCGTTTTGCTTTTTTTAAAAAATGGTTGTAGTTGCTTTTTATTTTTGTGAGTCGTGTTATATTGAAATAATTTTTTATTCATCCAACACCCTAAAATATTTTTCAAAAACACTCGGTGTCCTAAATTTAGGATGTTTAAAATTACTAAAAAAAATAATATTAAAGATGAAATTGCACAAAACATTACTTTTCGACACCGGGTGACATTGAAAAAAAAAATTGTTATTAGGAAAACTAGTTCTATTACTATCACTTAGTACTTTTAAACTAGTTTTTGATGTATCCAACACCTTTTAAAAAAAAAATTCCAATAGAACTTAATATCTTAAACTAGTTTATTTCATAATAGAAGGTATTTTTCAATAGCATTCAGTGTCAAAAAGTAATATTTTGTACAATTTTACCCTCAAAGGAGAGAAGCCATTCCCAAAGTGGGAAATTTTTTGACACCAGGTTCTATTAAGAAAAATACTTTTGATTAGAAAAATAAAATAGTTTAAGATACTAAGTTCTATTGGGAATTTTTTTTAAAGGTGCTGGATACATCAAAACTAGTTTTAAAATATTGAGTGCTACTAATAGGACTAATTTTCTTAATATAACTTTGTATCTCAAACCAATTTTTTTCCTAATAGCAAATGTTTTTTTCAATGTCACCCAATGTCAAAAAGTAATGTTTTGTGCAATTTTACCTTTAATATATTTTTCTCAATAACATTAAGCATTCTAAATTTAGGACACTGAGTGCTCTTAAAAAAAGTTATTTTAAGATAGTTGGATGAACTAAAAATTATTTCAAAATATTGAGTGCTACTAAAAAAGAATATTTTAGAGCGTTGGGTGCTCCAAAAACTACTTTAAGATATTGAAAAAATATATTTTATGACCCTGAATGCAACTTAACTCACAAAAATAAAAGGGAAAATGACAACCAGGTCCCAAGGACCGTAAGAAATTATAAAAAAGTCCCAACAGAAATTCACATACTTTTTTTATATTATTTCTATTAACGACAGGAAGTGCTATATTTACAAAAAAATTTAAAAACCTGGTCATTTACAACAGAAGAAAACTATATTTACAACAGGAAGTGTCATATTCACAACAAAATTTAAACACCTGGATTTTGTTTTAAATTCAAGTCCCTAAGCGTACAGAGGTCTTCTATAACAGAAAAATGTTAGATTTACAATAAGAAGTGATATATTTACAACAAAATTTTAAACCCGACCATTCACAATAGAAAAAGTCATATTCACAATAGAAAGTCTTTATATTTACAACAAAATTTAAAAACTTGGATCTTGTTTCAATACAAATAATATTTAAAAATATATATAAATTTCTATTGGGACTTTTTTGTAATTTTTTATGGTCTTTGGGATCCGACTGTCATTTTCCCAAAATAAAAAGCAACTACAGCCATTTTTTCAAGCAAAACGATGACGTTTTACATCAAAAGACGGCAGCATATATATCAATATATACTTAAGAGTAATAGCAAAATAAGCCGTCTCCTCTAGGCCTTCTCACAAAATACTATTCATAAGAACAGTAACAGAACAGTAACGGCTTTACTTCAAAGCCCAATGCATTGTTCTCGGCTCCAAAATTTGAATTTTCCTCATCTCTTCACCTTTTCTCTTTTCTTTCGTATACTCTCTCTTTCAATTTACAATTTTCAATAACAATCTGTCAGTTCAGTCCGTCCCTCCATTTTTTATATTCAAATTTCAAAAATCAAAACCTCCAATATATAATCATCCAAAGACGAGTGTAGAAACAATCAAGAAGATTGACCATTAAAGAGTAATAGTGGAGGTTTCTTATACAATCAAGATGATGGTTTTACAGTATTGGGTGGGGGCTAATGGAGAACGACGACAGTGTTGAGATAAGCAACAAGCGTCTCCTCCCCGGTGTTGTTGCAGCTGCACCGTTTACGCCATCTCGCTCAAGCGCTCTCCTTTCCATTGACGCAAATCGCTCGAGTTGGCCTGTGCATTTCATCTTTGGACCAGCTGATGCCGCCATGTTTAGATGAGGTGCGTTGGAAACCATAGTTGATTACCTTCTTCTGGGTCTGTAATATTTCAATGTAGGAAATTGGTGCTTCTTCATATTCTTTTTTAATTTGTTTTCACCATGTGCAGGACAAATAGCTGGGTAACATCATCATCACACTTCGGGTAACCTGCAAATTACCTTAAGCGAAGAATTCTTCCCTTTTGTTTCATTTGTCTGTATATTGTAAAAAAATTTGATCAGGCTTTCACTTTTAATTTACCTGCAAGCTTCACCCGTGCTCCACCGTTGCTCGGCCGTCACGTGTTCATCGAAGCCGCCGACTCAAGACAGACCGGAGCAACCTGAAAAAGTCTCTGCAACCTGGAATGCTCATAAAGTGTTTTCAAATCGCCACCAGCCAAATCTCCACCCGCATCCGCGAACGATGACGTCGATACTTGAGTTCATCCTTTTGCTCTCCTTTTATAACTAACATGTTGAACAGGTTAATTGCTTTAGATCTGGAACTGGTAGATCTGCACTGTAGTTAGTTACACGCTTCTTCTGTCTGTTGCAGTATCTGTACAGTCGGCACCTATCAGAGCAGAGAGGTTGAGGGCTCGGATTAAAGTGACGGCTATAGATGAACAAGTCACGAACGGGGCCGAGTTTGCAGGAGAACATGTGCTGCATGGTCTCCACCTCTTTGACGGTGAAGGCAGAGGCCTTCATGAGCATGATCTCACTACCGTGCTGTCTGATTGGATGACGAGAGCTAACTTGATTTCTCCTGGAAGATCGCCGGTTCATCATCCTTTATCTCCTACAGCTCCTGTACCATTTTTCTTATTCCTCTTCTTTCCATGCCCATTACAAATTTGAAACTTTCCTACTTTTCTTTGTTGAAAAAACGCCTGCGTGGATGGTTGTCTCCCACGTTTGATTAATATATAACAACTTTTTGCAATTGATCAAGTGGACGGTGCGCTAAAAGAAGATAAGATGTTTATTAATAATTAAGATGTTGGGGCAAGCTTATTTTATTAAACTATTTATCTATTTTAAAAAATTGCATATTAAACAGTATAATTATAAAAAGGAAGTAGGCGGAGTTTGTCAGATTCTTATATAATTCTTGTGTTAGATAATCAATTCACTCACTAATTATCATTCTCCACTCACATATTTTGCAAGCAACACGATTGTCAAGAAAAAATAGGAGTCAGAATTTTCTAGGAAAATTATTAACATCGGGTCCTTTTACGCGATTGTCAAGAAATTTTTTCAAGGAATTATGTGGAAGAATTAACATCTACACTTTGTCCAAAAAAAAAAAAAAATCCACCAAAAAAAACAACAAAGAATTTTATATTATAATATAATAATAAAAATAAAAATGAGTTCCTTAGTGTAATATTCACCATCGGGTACTTTTACGCGATTTTCACCTGACCAAATTTCCAACACCTTCACGTGAAGCAGTTGAAGGAGTTTGAAAAATTTAAAAGCCATGGGTCCCACTTTTTATATTATTGAAAGTTTAAATCTTCCCGTGAACCACGCACCGAATGAAAATGAGTCCTAAATATAAACTTATTTGAAAACATTAGTGTTTGAAATAATCCTTTTTTTATTTTGATAAAAGTTTGAAATAAATCTTTAGTACCAGGATTATTCTTCCTCAATTAAATTGCAAAGAGAATTTATATAGATAATTTTAATAATTATGTTTAAGCTTCTCATCAGGATAAGCGTAAGAATTTAAAATCTTTAAGGATATTTTTACCTGAACAACTTAAGTTGGAGTTGGTGGCTAATTCAATTTAAGGTGAAAGTGAAGGATAAGAAAATGACGATCGGAAAAATTATTATTAATTAGGAACACCCTGAAGCACTACCCACAATTATTATTGTGCTCCCCCACCCTACCAATTTTTCTAATATTACCACAATTATTAGCATATGAGAGGGTATCTATTAGTATTATTAATTATATGGGACCCCATTGCCATGGATTTTCAAAATAGGCATGGCAATGTCAAGTGTTAATTTTCTATAGTTGGGTTAGAGAAGATAATTAAAGTGATGCTATTTCAATTGGGATGCGTTGATTGAGGCACCGCTCAGCACCTCCATTTTTCAATTTCCAACACGTCTCAATTGTCCACCTCCCTCTTCCAAATTTCAATCAACTTGGGGCCCACGAAATACTCCTCTTCACTCTCTTCCCTTTTCATTCTCCGTCACCTCCCTCTTATAATATATTAATATAATATTTTATATATTATATTAAAATATATATTACAATTCTTCACTTCCTTCCTTTCTTCAATTCTTTCCCAGTTTTCCTTCCCGCCATTCCACATTTTACATACATTATATTCTATAAATATAATCTAATATCAAAATATATTATATAATATAACCTTTTAAAACAATCAACAGGTGTTCCTTGAGTTTTTTCTGCTTCAATATCAGATCTTAAATCTGAATTTATATAAATAAAAAAAAATCCTATGAAATGATTTAATATCTGTTAAAAGGACAATAAATTCAAAAATTAATGCACAGTAGGAAACTGAAAAAGTTTTACATCCATATTTTATCTTATATCAATATTGCAATGAATTCCCTCTGGGATTGTATAATTTAATGCCTTCATTTATCACTATGGATATCAATGATAATTAAAACAAACATCACATAATATATAATTTAAGAAAACACCACATATGAAATGATTAAGTAACTTATTTAGTTTTCTTAATCTCTTCAAAAAAAATCAACTAGCCCTTATAATTAGGACCGGAGGTAGTATATAATATACTTATCTAATAATATAATATACCCCAAAATGTGGCGTGCTCACTGAATATTGTCTCCCACCTTCGATTATAATAAATTTTTTATATAATAAACTATATTATTATAAATATATTATCACTCCAACACCCCCTCTCCGTTATGTTTGCACTTTCATTATACTATAAAATCAATAAAAAATTATATTTACATATATTATATTAATATAATATTATAGTGTATGGTATTGTTATATTACTATATAATAATTGATATTATTAAAATTTACTATTACACTATTAAAATTGTTAGTGATGATATTGGTTGAACAACATTAATTTTTGTATTTATATTTGTCTCTATAAAAAAAAGACACATATTATTTGGTTGTCGTGTGACTCTTACTCTTTCCCCCGAAATATTATATTATACTATATAATATAGTAATTGAGAAAGAAATATCCTTTTATAAAATGTAATGGTTAATTTCTAACGCTCATTCAATATTTATATTATAGTAAAGTAAAATATTTTAAATAAAAGCCTTATATATAGAATAAATGAGATTAAAATATATCTGAAACCTATACATTTTTCCTTCAATTTTCGAGTGATTTCTTCAAAACCGCCTTCGTCCTTTTATGAATAAAGAATTTATATTATATTATTAAAATGGCATATTAATATAAAATAATATTACATAATATTATATTATATGATTATTTTATGCGGTTATTATAATGTTATATAATATAATATATTATTATATTATATTAATATATTATATTATAAAATAACCAAAGGTGGGAGACAGGTTGGTGAGTTTTGAAAAAATCGACCGGGAAAAAATACGTTAAATGACCCAAACGAAAAAATTACACTTAAAAACCCATTTTCTTTTACGCTGAATATACAAGATTGATCAAACATGCTCGGGCATGAGTACTGTAACATCCTGGTATATTAATACCAGTAAAGGATAAAATTCCTTGTGCATTAAGAAAATGAAGTTAATTACCCTACTCAAAGCCGGTGGGGAATGTGTTGTTAAAATGGTCTTAAAATATTTTTAGTAAAAAATGGGGAATGTGTTGTTAAAATGGTCTTAAAATATTTTTAGTAAAAAATGGTTGAGATTGGAGATTGTTATTATTGATATATTATCTATATTACGTGTGTGTATTATTATATACAAAATGAATAAGGAAATCACGGGTGGTGTTTGAAAAAAAAACTCGCGTGGGGTAATGTGCTTTATATTATATTATTCTATATAAATATATATTAAAATAATTTGAAAATTTTTGAATGTGGGGTCAACATGTTAAATATTATTTTATTATAAAAATGATATGAAAAATGAATCACGTATGCTATATGAAAATGTTAGTAAGGAAACTGTACGCTACGCGTTTAAATATTTGTGGATTAATATTAATATATTATATATATTACGTGTGTATATTATATATATATACCTGATACCATATATATATCTTAAATTTGTCCTGAAGATAAACAATCAAAGGGTGAGTTTAGGAAGAAAAAAAGTTCGTGACACTGCTGCTTTTTTTTTTTTTTTTTTTTTTTTTTTTTTTCATTCGCGAATAAACTAGAAGATGAATTATATCTGAAATACTACAGCTTTTTTTAAACCATATCAATTATCAAACAAAGAACACAACCGCAGGTAATATGAAAGCAACCAAAATCATATTATTGTTATTACACTGCTACAAGTGCTTAACATAATGTTAAAAAAGTCAAACCTAATCTCATCGCATCCCATGTCTTCATATATTGTTTTACCTATTTTAATGCAAGTAGCCATAATAATATGATTTTATAACAACAAGTTTTATCAAATTTATAAATTCTTCTGTTCTAAAAGAATATTATTGGTTCAAAGAAAGGGCATTACAAGAAAAAAACTTTGTTTGGCTCATATAAAATCAACTATCAAAATTTTGCATCGTATCAATGATTGAATCATTGTTTTGCATCCCATCCATTATTTATAAACATGTATTATGATAATAAAATATTATTATATTATATTATATTTAATATTTTTTAATAATATTATATTTCATTAATATTTCATTTTATAATTTAAATATATATTATAATATATTGCGGGTTTCATTAGATCATAATTATATATAATATTATAATATCAGATTAATATATAAATATATTATTATATTATATTATATAAATCATAAGGATAATATCTATTATATTTAATTAATTAAATAATATAATATATATTTATGATTGATTAATTAATTTTTTTTAAGAATCCAAAACATTTAGATCTCTGATTGATTTTTTTTTTTTTTTTTTTTGCTCAACTGCAGAGGGAAACTAACAAATAGGAGGACAGACTTAGCCTGAAAATTTTGTTGTTGTCATATTAATTATAAGTGACATTAGTGCGCTTAATCCATAGCATTATATTTGGACCAAAAGAAAAAAAAACCCATAGCATTATATAAATTTGGCATTACCTGACATTTCAAATCAATCTCTTTTTTAAAAAAAAAAATCGTTTTTTATAACAACTACGTTATTTGCAATTCGCCATTTTAATTAACAATAATAATGCTTTCATGACTCTGCGATTAATTATTATTTGATAAAATAATTAATCAAATCAATCAATCACTAAACCCACCCACTAAGTTTGAGCGAAAAAACCCACCCACTAAGTATTTACTATTATATTTTATATTATATTATTTTTACTATTACATTTTCTTCAGTTATCAAAATGGATACCATATATATTAATCATAAAACCAACGCATAATATATGAATATATGTTATTAGAACAGAGTCATTGATCAAACATGGCACTAAAGTTTCAGGGGTAGCTAGAAAATGATATCTTCATTTAATTACCATTTTTGGTTTGTATGCAGTACTAAAAGTAAACCTATGTATTCTAGATCGAGTGAGTATATTTTAAAGTACTCTGGGGATATTGTAGGTTTAAAGATTTGGAGGTTTGAAGATTTTATACAAGACGAGAATAATCATGGTTATAATAATTATTTTTTTTGGTCAAATGTTAGAATATTTATTAAATTATTAGATTTACTGAATGTCTTTTCAAACAGGTTCAAAATCAAAATACTAAAATAAAGGCCATGACAGAGAAAAGTGAATAATTAATATCATAGTACTTAATGACAATATTTTTTAAAAAATATAGAAATACAAACGTGCTAGAAGGAGAGCTGCATATCTATGGGTAAGCAATGTACTTAATGTCAACTATATATAAGAATGTTTATGTACTATCATATTTAGCGTTTTGATGTAATATTTAGTTGCTTTTTAGCTGTAACAGAAGTTGCTATAAATATAAGAATACAACTACTGATGTATTGTGGTTCAAATTGAGTTTTTGGGTGGTGACATATATATTTTTATTGATTGATTTGAAATCTAATTCATTCTTTTAATACGTGCTTGTTAATAACAAAAGAGAAAAGTCATTTCCCATAGTAAGTGACTCACTCAACTTTGAAAGTCAAAAATGGTGGATAACAACGCGAAGATTCTGAGTCATATTCTATACTCATCCAAAGTGCTCATCCCCAAATGAAAGGGGACTTTTTTATTTTTTTAAAAAAATACTCCATATACTAAAAATAAATTAATACTAGATGTTAAAATAATATTTAAGATATTAAGTGCTACTGGAAAAATATTTCAAGAGATTGATGTTATAGGAAAAATATCTCTGCATTACTATAAATTAATTAATTTGAGATACTGGGTATAATAAATATTTTAGGGTGTAGGATATAATTTAATCTAAATAAATAATTTTTTTTTTTTTTTTTTTTTTAAAAAAAGTCTTCATCCCATAATAGAGGGACGTACATACTTATCTAGAAGATCAGCATGAAATGTGAACCTGAAGATTCACCGCCATAATAAAAATCTTGTCTTTAGTTTCCAATACGTTGAAGTGAATGGATTGTTGTGATAAGGGGTCTGTTTGGAGTGACTTATTTTTTTTCGGCGTTGGTGTGTAAAAATTTCGGTGGGCTTTTAAGCCAACGACGAGGGAGAAAAAAGTCAAATTTTTCTTGTTTGGATTCTTTATTGCGTTGGTGACTTTAAGTCGAAAAAAAGCTCTCAAAAAGTCGAGTTAAGGAAAAAGCTCCAGAATCCAGAACTTTTTTCCATAATCTTTCTCAACTTTTTTGACGTGACCCCGCCACTTCTACCACCATCAATCCAAACACAAATCATTATCTATAACTTGATTTTTTTTTTCCTACCGAACTTTTTTAAAGTCATATAGGCTTTTAATGCCCATTCTCTCATTACCGCCAACCCAAACAGACCCAAGGTTAATTATAATAATCACCCATTAGGTCTTTTTTTTTTTTTTCTATGTATATGGCTTATCCCCCACGATATGCCATATTCTCTAACAAAAAACAGATTTTTTTTTGTTGGGATCCTCAATCATTGATTTTTAAGTGGGTCCACAATGAAAGAAGACAGTTTTATTATTCTTAACAAGAAATTGTCCAAAACTGACTTTTCTTTTTATAAGAAATTTTTAGGAAAGAGGTTAAGCCACCTACGCCTGATCTAAGGCGCTGGCTTGGGCCCCGTCGGGGGATGCGGCGAGAAACACACGCGTCTCCACCTCTACCAAAGGCTACACGCTTCCTACACCCCGCAGGATCTCCCTAATCGCTTTAACCAACGTAGGGATCGAACCCCCTTCCTTAAGATGAGGAAGACCGACCCCACGCCAGTTGAACCCAAGAACGAGGGGTTCCAAAACTGACTCTTGAGCATGATAAATATTAGAGTAAATAAAATGGGCTTAACCCTTAGCCCGCGGGTTTGCATAGGGTTAAGGTTGAAGATTTCCCAACCTGCAAAACCGTTTAGCCTCGTAGTTAGCTCACACAATTTTGTTTTTTGAATATGAATAATATTATAAGACACATACTTCTTAATCTTAAAGAGGAAAAATCTCAACATCCTTCTTCATTTAAACCAAATTATTATATCTTGATTGTTTGAGAATGATTTGATTTTTTTTTTTGTAAGCTTTAGCAAAATTTGATAACTTAAACTCTTAAATTGTAGATTATGTTTTAAAATTTTTATATGTGAAATGGTTAATGTTAGAAAGGAAAATTTGATAACTCATATATGTGTATCTCGTACTTTCCATAATCTTAAGAAAATATGATTTTCTTAAAACAAAAATGTGGGGCCGTGGACTAGCCTGCCACCCGCAATTGGGGGTTAGGGTTGGCGTTTTGCCAGCCTACAAACCATCTAACCCACCGGACATTTCCAACTCTAAGAAATATGAAGCACTCGATGTAAAAACCATTTTGGCCACACATAAAAACCCGAGAACATATATTTACTCTACATAATAAGGACTTTTTTTTTAAAAAAAAAAGTCTTACTTGTTATGGACCGAGATAAATGGGCCTCGGTCGAGAAGGCCCATCAACGTGCTCCCACAAGCACAGGCCCCCACGATCCCATGAACTCGGATCCCACGATCCCACGATCCCATGAACTCGGATCCCACGATCCCCATCATCATAAATAATGGGGGAAGGACATGCCGAGTAAAGTGGCCAACTGCTGGTGAGGACCCTTCTATAAATAGGAAGGATCCAACATGGTGCACTGCACACACATTCTCCGAACCTATTTACCATATCGCATACACAGAGCACACACCCCACACCTCCGGGTGAAAACCCCGCGTTTAAGCTCGTGATCTCTATCTATCGGGTATCTCCACCATAGATATCTAAGAGAAGAGTGAAAGATCCTATATTAACTTACTAGCAAGCCTAAAGCTAGACATTTGTGTTCTATACCAGAACATTGGCGCCGACCGTGGGGACGATAAATTTCGAATCCCATACCACAAAGCTACGGGTTCAACCGAAAGCATGGCGAACACCCGAAGAAAAAACATAGAAACTCGGCACAACCAACTGCCAGGAGGAGCGGGGCAAAATCTCCAGGAGCCAACATCACGCCAAGAAGGCTCTACCAACCCAGAAGCGAGAAAATGTGATGGTAGAAACCGAAGCATGAGACATCGGATACGGCAAATTCCCGGTTCTCGGGAACGCCGTCATCCAGCAAATCAATCCGCAGATTCCACTGCAACAACACCCATCAGAGTCCCAAAATTTAGACCCCGACATTCGCATTATGCAAACTGCACTCGGCTCCATTTATAACCGGATGGAGGCAATGGAAACTCGGAATCGCCTACTGCGTTAAGAGGATGTCCGAGCATTCGGGGGAGGAGTTAAACGGTCAAAATGAAGAGTGGAAGCGAATGTTTGAGCGACGAGTTCGGACGGGAAGGACACCATACTCGGATCCGGGTAAAAAAGTAGTCGGTCATGGCGAGATGAAGTTTCCATGTCACGAAGGCGGGAACCTCACGGGCACAATTGAGGAAGACCCCGTGCTCGGGGAAGATCAAGAGCAATTCATCGAGGAGCGGTCGCGGAAGATACGAGCTTTGCGGGAACAAATCGAATTCTGAAACGGCTCGGAGGGAACCCAAGTGAGCACGATCGGGAAGCAAATTCTCGGGAAAACATTGGCAAAGAAGGGCGAAATGGGGCGAGGCGAGAGAAGTTAATTGGTGAAAAAGCAAAAGAACCACTCTGAGACCGCAAGCACTCAAAGAAAGATGCGACGCCGACTTCATCCGAGCGACGCCTATGATGACAATATTCGAGTCCTTTCGTGGATAAAATAATGGCCGCCCCATATCCAAAGCGCTTGGATACCAAAGACTTTCCTAAATATGACGGAGTCAAGATCCCAGATTGCACATCGGTCACTTTAAACCGATATAATGGTGAAAGGGTTTACGGGGCCGGTGATCCCCGACTATTTGCCGGAACGTTCCGAGGTCCGGCTCAAATATGGTTCAAACTCTACCTATGAAGTCAATCACGGACATGAAGGACTTCGAAGTGAAATTCTTACGGAACTTCGCGACAAGTCGGAAAAAACCAAAAACCGAGTTTCAACTCGACCGGGTTGCGGTCGCCGGGAGAGACGGTGCAAAGATATCTAGACCGTTTCAAGGATGTAGCCCTACATGTCCCCGGGTTAAAGGATGAAGTACACTTACATTGTGTCATTTCAGGCTTAGACAAGGATTCTCGCTTGAAAAAATCCGTGATGAAGCATCGGCCTAAAACTCTGTCAGATTTCCGTGAGCGCTCAAAACAATACATAGAGCTAGAGCAGATGGACATCATGACCCACGCGCCCCGAAATAAGGCGAAAAGCCCGACTCCCAGAGAGAAACAGCAATTCGGACTGAGTCAGAGGGATACCCGGACGCCTGCGAGGGAGAGCAAATCAAGGAGAGACAAGGCTGAAGGAAGATATGATCGATATGCCCCGCTAAGAATACCGCAAGCGCAAATCTGGAAGGAAGTCTCCTCAACGGAGATGAAAAAGGTGGAACGATCACGACCCATGCGCAACGAAACCACTCTGGATAAATCTCGATATTGCGAGTTCTATGATCAGCACGGCCATACGACGGAAATGTGTTGGGACTTGCGAGACACCATTGAAAAATTCATTCGAGAAGGAAAATTGCGTCGTTATGTTATACAAACACAAGGACGGCAAAACAAACGTCGGGAAGGAAGAAGTAGGAGCCCAGCACCTGAGAAGAAGAGAAGAGAACGAGAGAAAGCCGGGAAAGGCCGGGATGACGAATTTCCGAGTCAAAATATGATCGTAACGTCATAACCGGAGGTTTTGGCGGAGGGGAGATTCGGTTAGTCGGAGGAAAAAATACTTGAAAGAGATCCTCTCGTAAGAAGTCGTCCCGAGTTCAAGGGAGAATCTTCAAAAACCCCGCCTTGATACTCGGTTTCACAAATGAAGAACTGGATGAGGTAATACCTGGTCATCACGACGGCCTGGTCATCACGGGGACATTGGTGAATTGCCGGGTAAGGAAAATCTTTCTCGATAATGGCAGCGCCGTTAATATCATCCTTTGGGATGCATTCAAACGCATGAGGTTTGATTCTGAGGAGCTGAAACCCTGTAAGACCGTGTTAACTGGTTTTAACGGTCAAGATACCCGTCCAAAGGGTTTCATCGATCTCAAACTCACTCTGGGCACTAAACAAGCTTTCAAGACAGAAGCGGTTCGGTTTATAGTGGCCGACTTCCCCTCCACATACAATATCATCCCGGGACGACACGCCATTCATGATCGGAATATGTTGGTCTCTTCAAATCACCAGAAACTCAAGTTCATCAACAAGGGAAACCAAGTAGTTACCGTAAGAGGCGACCAAAAAGACTCTCGACAATGCTACTTTGACACAGTCAAAGGGAATAAAGATTCAAAGAGAAGCGAACCAGAGAAAGAAGCCAAGTCGGTCCACGTTGTGGAGTTGGATTTGAGGGAGGAGGAGAAGATCCAGAGAGCAGAACCAAACGATGAACTCGAGGAGTACGTCTTGGGAGACACCCCAGAGAAAATCACTAAAGTCGGGAAGTGGTTGGATCCGGAGATCCGTAAAGACATTGAAAGATTCTTGAGGGAAAATGAAGATGTTTTTGCATGGAAGGCCGCGATATCCCGGGCATGGATCCCGAGTTCGCGCCATAGTCCGGCAATCCGCCCTGGCTCAGCACCCGTGGCGCAAAAGAAGAGAAAGCAAGGTTCCGATCGCTCTACGGCCTTGGAAGCACATGTGGAAGAATTACTGGAAGCCGGGTTTATCCGGGAAATACAATACACAACATGGCTCTCCAACGTGGTTATGGTCAAGAAACCAAATGGGAAATGGCGTGTCTGTACGGATTACAAAGACCTCAATAAGGTATGCCCAAAAGACGCATTCCCAATGCCTAACATAGATCAGCTGGTGGATAAATCCTCGGGTTTTCAACTTCTATCATTCATGGACGCATACTCGGGGTACAATCAGATAGCCATGCATCCCGATGATCAAGAAAAGACGACCTTCATCACAAATAACGCTAACTACCTTTGCTACAACGTGATGCCCTTTGGCCTTAAGAATCTTTGGAGCTACTTATCAAAGAATGATGACTAAGGTCTTTGCCAGTCAAATGGGGAAGAATGTGGAAGTGTATATCGACGACATGATAGTCAAATCGAAGGATGAGAAAAACCATGTCGAGGATCTGCGACAGACATTTGAAAAACTGCGAAAGCATCGGATCAGACTGAACCCGGCAAAATGTGCCTTTGGAGTACCATCGGGCAAATTCTTGGGCTTTTTACTGACCCACCGGGGAATAGAAGCAAATCCTGAAAAATGCAAGGCAGTGTTGGAAATGAAGGCTCCAGTCAACAAAAAAGAAGTCCAACAATTAACAGGTCGATTGGCAGCCTTGACAAGGTTTTTGCCTAAATCGGCGAGAAAAGTCTCTTCCGTTTTTCAAACTTCGAAAAAAGAGGCACTTGGAGGATGGAACTCGGATTGCGAGGAAGCATTTGCAAAGATAAAGTCTGTCGGCATCTCCGCGCACTTTCCAAACTGAACACGGAGAAACACCGATCCTATATTTGTCGGTTGGAGAAGAAGCGGTCGGTGCCGCTCGTCCGAGAAGCTGGAGGAGGAGGGGCAAAAACCCGTGTACTTCGTTAGCGGGGTGTTGCAAGGTTCGAAATGAGATATCGAAGTTGGAAAAAATGGCATTTGCACCGCTCCATCGCGGCAAAGCGATCGCGCCATTACTTTCACGGGCATTCTATTGTCGTCGGGACGAATCAACCCATTCGCCAGTCGCGCATAAACCCGACTTAGCCGGAAGAATGACAAGTGGGCAATCCAATTGTCCGAGTTCGACATCGTTATGAAGCCCGGCAATCAATCAAATCTCGGGCATTGGCTGATTTCGTAATGGAGTTAACCCCGTCAACTCCAACGGAGGAAATGCAAAATGAGCCGTGGAAGGTGTTCGTAGACGGCTCATCAAATGTTAAGGGAAGCGGCGCGGAGTCATTGTGGAGAGCCCCGAAGGAGTTGCAATGGAATTATTGCTTGGTGGATTTCCCGACATCAAATAATCAGCCGAGTATGAGGCACTCATCGCAGCTTATTACGGAAGCTAAGGAGAATGGTGCTCAACAGGTGCATTTAGCAACCGATTCTCAACTGGTGGCGTCCCAGATACAAGGAACCTACCAAGCCAAAGGCCCGTTGTTGGCAAAATACTTGCGAAAAGTGAAGGATATAATTGCCGAGTTCGATAAAGTGGAAGTTGAGCACATCCTCGGACCGAAAACGTTAGAGCCGATGTCTTGTCTAAACTCGCTAGCACTAAAAGTCCAGGTAATCTTCGGACCGTAATACAAATGAGAATCTCTTAGAACCGAGCTGCATCATGCTTATTTCGAGATAATCGCGATTGGAAAAAGCCAATTGCCGATTATTTGGAAAGGGGATTGTTCGAAGACACGAAGGAATCAAAAAGGCGATCGAATGGCGGCCGCTTACTCAATGATGGATGATCAGCTATATCGAAGGGGCTTACACTCCCCGATGGCCAAATGTCTCGACCAAATTGAAGCCCAGTACGTACTTGCAGAAATCCATGAAGGAATAAACGGGCAGCACATGGGAGCGAAGGCGTTGGCTCGAAAAGCAATACGGGCTGGATATTATTGGCCTACCATGGCCCAAGATGCCAAGGATCATGTCCGGAAATGTGAAAAGCCGCGTAAACACGGCGAGAATAATATGGACCCTCCATCCGAGCCGACACGAGATCTCGGCCCCTTGGCCGTTTTACAAGTGGGGCATGGATCTGTTGGGACCATTCAAGGCGGCACAAGGACAACTCAAGTGGCTCATTGTGGCGGTGGATTACTTCACCAAATGGATTGAAGCCGAACCATTGGCGACCATCACCTCGGCAAATGTGCAGAAATTCCTCAAGAGAAGCATTATTTCGCGTTTTGGAATACCGGCCCGAATTGGTGACCGACAATGGAACCCAATTTGTGGATAAAAACTTTCAAAAATTAGTAGCCAACTTTCAGATTAAACATCATTTTGCCTCGGTTGAACACCCGCGAGTCAATGGGCGGCCGAAGCAGCCAACAAGGTCATAGTGGATGGATCGAAGAAGCGGATGGAAGACGCGAAGGTAGTTGGGTTGAACATTTACACTCGTATTGTGGGGACATCGGACTACTTCTCAAACTTCAACGGCGAGACCCCGTTTCGGCTCACATATGGATGCGAAGCAATGATCCCGATCGAAGTCGGGGAACCCTCACGGAGAAGGCTACACCATGCGCCGGGCGGAATGAACAAGAGTTGGCGGTGGAAATGGATCTCATAGACGAGGTCGAGCCACGGCTCACCTTCGGGATTTAGCCGCCAAGCAACTCATCGCCTCGAGATACAATAGGAAGGTAATTCCACGCTCCTTCGTGAAGGGCGACCTTGCACTCCGGAGGGCCGACATTGGCAATAAGAACGCACGAGATGGCAAACTCGCCGCTAATTGGGAAGGACCACTTAGGGTTACCGAGGAACTCGGAAAGGGGCCTATATCTTTGGAATCTCGACGATGTGCAAACCAATCAAAAGGACCTGGAACGCGGACAAACTTAAGGCCTACTACAGTTAAAATCGGGGAGTTTAATTTCCAGTTCATTTTGTTATGCTTTTTGCTAGTTCGCTTAACTTTATTTTCAGGAAAATCGGTCGCTAGTACATATAAATTCCCATGTAAATCAAATTTGATGTAACTGGGTGGACTGAAGAAATAAAGAATATAGGGTCATGGAGCCCGTATTTGGCACCTGAGTGAATATAAGAACACTAAACATGTGTGAATAGAGGTTCGAAACTCCTTCATAAATCATGTGGTGTGAGACCGAGTTTTAACTCGTTAATATAAGACATGAGCGACTCAGGGTGAAAAGCCCGATTACGCGAAATTTGTCATAGCGGCAAGGCCGCCAAAGAAATAAGAGACCCCGAGTCCGAACAGGCGAGAGAGGTATAAATATAAGGCATGAGCGACTCAGGGTGAAAAGCCCGATTACGCGAAATTTGTAATAGCGGCAAGGCCGCCAAAGAAATAAGAGACCCCGAGTCCGAACAGGCGAGAGAGGTATAAATGTAAGGCATGAGCGACTCAGGGTGAAAAGCCCGATTACGCAAAATTTGTCATAGCGGCAAGGCCGCCAAAGAAATAAGATACCCCGAGTCCAAACAAGGCGGCGGTATAAATATAAGGCATGAGCGACTCAGGGTAAAACCCGATTATGCAAAATTTGTCGTAGCGGCACGGCCGCCAAAGAAAAAACATACCCCGAGTCTAAAATGGCTAAAGTGTATCGACAGAGAAAGGTTTCCCGACGCTGATCACGTCGGACCCTAACATGAAATATAAAGCAGTGAATGCAAAGAAGAAAAGGAGTCAATTAAACATTTAGTAGATCAGTCGGTTACAAAAGGCCCAAACGGGCAAAGAAATGAAGTACAATCAGTTCGGAGGAAGAGATTGATCTTCCCCATGAGGTTGATCTTCCTCTTGAGCTTCCAGAACCACCACGGAGCTCGGAGCAGGCGAGCCAACAGCTGGAGAAGGAGCAGGGAAAAATTTCCCGTCGTCAACATAGGCTTTCATATGCACCCCTTCCAGATTCAATGTCACCGTTGGGTTCAAAAATTGAACCTGCTCCAAGGCATTTTCAAAGGCGTCCGACACACCATTCTTCAGCTTGGCAACATCGGCATCAGAGACAGAGAGAGCATCCTTGTACAAAGCCAGCTCGGACTCTAGGGCGGAAATTGTAGTCTTATGATGGCTCAGGGCCTTCAAGTCCTCTTGGTGAATCTGCAGCCTCCGGGTAATCTCAGATTCAGCCTTGTTAAAGGCATCACGTGTGCGTCCGAGCTCCTCATCCAAGCTCTCCCCGAACCTTTGCCAACTCCAAGTCCTCCGGCGCTTGGGCTAACTGTTCCTCGACCTTCTTCTTCTCCTCCTCAAGCAAGTCCATCTCTTCCTCACGAAGGCCGACTGTATCCTTCAGATGGGCAGCGAGTTCACAGTGGCCGACATTTTTTAAATTGATGGCCGCCAGCTGCAAAAGCTCTTCCTTCTCAGAGTCGGCAAGCCTCTTCCCGTCAAAGAAATTTTCGGGAGCACGCAGAGCTTTGCGAAGGCCGGGAGGAAAACGGCCGCCCCAAAGAGATAAAGCGGGAAGTCGGACTGCGAGACCAGAACCAGATCCTGAGGGCACACCTCCTTGAGTCTCAAACTCGGGAACGGAAGGCCCGAGAGCTGAAGAGGATAGGACATTAGCTTTCTTGTTCTTGGAAGTTTTTGACTTCTTGGAAACCCGGGGGACGCTAGGCTCTCCACTCGGGGGTGCTCGTTTCCCCCGCGGGTGTATGGACCGGTTCCGGCGGCAAGTCACGTCAAGATACTCGGGCCTTTTCCCCATTTGCCCACCTGAAAAAGACAAACGCATCACGTATCTAAGCAAAGACAACAAAATTTGAGCCAATGACAAATATCATACCCAAAACGGGTTTTGATCTATCACAAATAATATACTCGGCCGAGTCCACCAAAGGCCCCTTTTTGCTGACAAGAGATGTTAAAGTAACAATGGCTTCATCCTCGGAATCGAACGTTGCGAAGGGCGGGCAAGAAATCCTTGGAATGAAACTTGTGATGACTTTCACCCCAATACGAGGAAAGCGTTCCTCAATTTCCCCGGACGGACTCCTCGTAGAAACCAAGGTACCTCCCCGACTTTGGCAACAACTTTGAAAAAGAAGTTTTGAACCCTTTCCACGAATCGGTGAACGGCTTTAAGAATTTACGTCCGTGACAAGCGCGAAGAGACGTCCAACCATACCACATCTTTTCCTCCTCCACCGTCATATTAGTTTCTAGAGGCGAGAAGAAGCTACAAAACACATGTACCGAACACTTGAGTTTATGCTTCTTGCAGTAATTCTCAAACGCCAAGGCAAAGGCCCAACCATTCGGGTGTAATTGCGAGGGGGCTAGGTGCAAGTGGCGGAGTAGGCACATTTGGAAGTCGGAAAATGGGAGGCGAAGGCCAAGACGGGTAATTACGTCCCGATAAAAATAAAAGAAATGGCCACCTTTATTAGACAACCGACCGCAGGCTCGATTCATTCAATGAGGGCAAAACTACGTTATACCCCGGGCCACCCCGGATGATTCGGTCAAGCTCTCTTTCAGGCATTTTGTTCCGTACTCCGGTTACAGCATTGCTAATGACACATTCCTTCGCCGTCGCCATCTGAGAAGACCCGGAAGGGGCAGATTCTCCGGTCTCGAATTGATGAGACGGGTGAGAGGGGGAAGACATCTAAAACCTATAATAAACAAAAAGCGAAGGGTAGAATCAGAATCATGAAGTATACCTGACATAACAGGATTGTGAAGACGAGTATCGAAAAACAAGGGAACGGGAGGAATGCGGGAAGCAAATGCCAAAGTCGTACGTGGTTTGAGGAGACAGCGACATCGCCCATTAATAAATCGGCGTCTCTATCTCGGCCATAACGGGCCAACTCTATCGCCTTATCACGGCAATTTTCGCACGGGTTGCAACCTCGGAATACGGTTGACGGATTATCGACCACGGGCGTCGAAGAAGACGTTGCCAAAGACAAAGCTGGCGCACTTGCGGCAGACAAAGATGGTGAGGCAAAACCTCGGATATCTCCAATTCTCCCACCTACCCGAGATCCACCTCTCCGAGAAGAGCCACCCCCTCGGGTGGGGCCAAGTAATCTTGCCATCCTTTCTTCTTCAGTAGGAAGAAGGGACCATAGCCATTGTTTGGCCGTACTGTGGGTGTTTTTAATAATTTCCCCTGTCTTCCTCCGGGATGGGTCTACCGTACATGTCTAGCATCTCGGGATCGGAATCCATCTTTATTTTCGGCAAGAGTTTTCGAGCAAATAACCTTTAGACGCTCGACTCGAACACCCCGAAAACCAAGAACACCAAGAACGCCAAGAAAACCAAGAAAACCCGAAAAGCGACGATTAGAGAAATCACCTAATCGTGTATAGGGCGAAGGAATACAGTTCAAATGGAAGAGCACGAACGAAAGGTCAAAGAAAATACCTGAAAGGAAGAAGAGAGAACTGCGTTTGGAGTAAAACGAAGAGAGAGTGAAGATGCTGCAAATGGGTTCTCTTTCAAGATCTTCAAATGCAGTGATGGGTGTGTGAAGGATGAGACCAAGTCCACCAACTACATATAGGCAGAGCCAAGCGAAGGAATCCGAAACGCCTACCGTCATGACAATAACGAGGCGTAAACCCTAAGGCAATAATGACAGATATGTCGAAAGACGTGAAACGACAAGGGCCATTAATGGGCACGATAACCGAAGGCGGCGTTTGAGGACGTATGGCTGCAGGCGTCAGAATAGAGGTTATCCGTCGCTACGCGGGTAAATGAAAGGGCACCCACCAACCTAGGCGATCGACGGGGCGGAAGAAACTCGTCCAAGTATAAGTTGATACCCGAGTTTAAAGTCGGGCATTCATAGGCCGCAGATCGGAGGTTACTCAACTCCGAAACTCGGGCGTAGCAAATTCGTCGAATAACATCGGCTCGGCCGATCAGAAACCTGAACGACCTAGCTTGGGGGCACCGTTATGGACCGAGATAAATGGGCCTCGGTCGAGAAGGCCCATCAACGTGCTCCCACAAGCACGGGCCCCACGATCCCATGAACTCGGATCCCACGATCCCACGATCCCATGAACTCGGATCCACGATCCCCATCATCATAAATAATGGGGAAGGACATGCCGAGTAAAGTGGGCTAATGGTGAGGACCCTTCTATAAATAGGAAGGATCCAACGGGTGCACGGTACACACATTTCTCGAACCTATTTACCATATCGCATACACAGAGCACACACCCCACACCTCTGGGTGAAAACCCCTGCGTTTAAGCTCTGTGATCTCCATCTATCTGGGTATCTCCACCATAGATATCTAAGAGAAGAGTGAAAGATCCTATATTAACTTACTAGCAAGCCTAAAGCTAGACATTTGTGTTCTATACCAGAACATTACTATTAAAGAAATCATAAATATTAGGGAAAATCTCACTTAGGTCCAAAGACCAGAAAAAATATATAATAAAAAGTCTAAGTGTAGATTCGTTTTTTTAAAAAAAAACCCTAGTGTAGATTTCTCTATAAAAAAGTTCCCTAGGGACATCAATGATATAGATTATAAATGTGAACATACCTTATTAACAAGTGTCTATTATTATATTGATAAGTCATAGAATGACCATTGACAGACTCATATATAGTAACTAAAGCAGCTCCTATTGACAAGTGTATGTGACTATATTGACAAGTCATAGAGTGTCTATTGACAATCTCATCTATATTAACTAAATCATCTCTCGCTGACAAATGTATGTTACTATATTGACAAGTTATAGAGTGCCTATTGATAAGCCCATCTAGGTTAACCAAACCAACTTCAGTTGACAAGTGTATGTGACTATATTGATAAGTCATAGAATGACTATTGACAAACTCATATATGTTAACTAAAGAAGCTCATTCTGGCAAGTGTATGTGATTATATTGACAAGCCTATCTATGTTAACTTAATAATCTCCCGTTGACAAGTGTATTTCACTATATTGACAAGTCAAAGAATGCATATTGATAAACTCATCTATATTAAATAAAACAACTTTTATTAACAAGTGTATGTAACTATACTGACAAATCATAGTATGACCATTGGCAAGCTATCTATGTACTTTGAGGTCCATGGGAATTTTTTTGATAAAGGAATTTACATTGAAACTTTTTTTTTTATATAGAAAAATCTACACTGAGACTTTTTTATTATTTTTTCTAGTCCTTGGGACCTAAGTGAGATTTGGGAGTGGCTCCATCATATTTTCCTCCCATCCACTTCCTATATCTTACTCAATCTCAACCGTTGGATTGAAATCGAAGCGGTTTAGATTTAATCTTTTATAAAAATATTATTTTTATATTAAAAAAATATTAAATTAATAAAAAAAAATACTTTTATATAATATTAGATCGAACGGTTAAGATTTCAATTAATAAAAAATATATAAAAATAATACTTTTATATAATATTAGATCGAAGCGGTTAAGATTTCAATCCAACGGCTGAGATGAGAAAGAGGAAGGGAAGTGGATGGGAAGGGAAGAGGACCGTAGCCAACCCCGTGAGATTTTCCCTAAATATTATGACTTTTTCTTTTTTGCTATAAAAGCTAAAAGAGACAAAGTCAGAAAAAGGACTTTGAAATTTCAAAATCCTAAATCGGTTATATTACCAATAGTTGATAAAGGAATAACGAAACTTGATAAACAATTCACAACTCATTTTTCAAGAAATACCAAATTTAAAATTTTACAATTTTAAAGTTCTTTTTGTATATTTTTTTCCCAGTATAAAATCATTAAGAAAAACACCTAACTACAAAGTCCCAAATATTCAACGCAAAACTTAAAAACAAACAACATGAACCATACTTGATTATCAGAGTTACATGCAGCATCTCCTTCCATTAGCAAAAATAGCCACCTTGCAGGTCTCCACGCCCAATTAGATGGACACGACCCTTTCACTGGAGCTATCAAATTCATTTTCCTGATAATCCACCACAAATATCATAACTTGCTATGCAAATATTGCTGGCAAAAAAATACTATATATATTGATATAATGATGATTATTTTGTATTTTTTTGGGTTAGATCATGCAGCAATGGACAAAATTTCAAGTAAACAAAAAAGTTGAATAGGAATGTAAGTAGAATGATAGGGATATTTAATATAAGACTTATTTAACTGAGAATCCGTTTGGATCATTTTATTTTTATTTTTAAAAACTATTTTTAAGCCTAAGTTTTTAAAAAAAAAGCTTTTAAAAAAAGCTAAAAACTGTTTGGTGATTATATAAATTTTTAGCTTAATTATTCTTAAAAACTGAAACTAAAAAAAAGCTATTTATTTGAAAAATTTTTTTGTCATAAACACTTTTTCTAATAAAAATTATCATAAAAGGTATATTATAATAAGGTGGTGGTGGCGGCGGCGGCGGCAACGATAGTGATGTGATAGTGTTCGATCGAGAGATTATGGGTTCTTTTTTTTTTTTTTAAAGAAAAAGAGCGTATAAAAAAAAGAACTTAAAAATAAGCTCCCTCATAGAAAGGCTTATTTTTAAGTTCTTTTTTCTTCATTATAAAATAAATTCTTATAATTATAAGAGAAACATGTAAAATCTCGTTTACTAACTTATACTTATAAGTAGAAGATAAAACTAAAAATAAGTTAAGCCGGCACTCAATATAACCGTTTCTTCTTATAAAAAAATAATTAAAAGAAAAATTGAAAATTGAAAAATATTTCCCCGAAAATAATTGGAAAATGGATATTTATTCACAATCTTCTTGAGTTTATTTTCGCCACCCTTTTTTCCGACCACGGTAAGAAGAAGAAGATGGCGCTTGAATTCTGTGCGAGTGTTCTCTGAGACACCAACCATTCAAATTCTCCGATGATAATAACATTTCTCTCAACCTCACAAAGCTTTTCCTAATATGCTGTCAACTTCCACATCGCTCTTTCATCAATTCCCAACTTTTCCCCCAAAATCCCAAACTCTCCCATCAAGAACTCGTCTCCTTCAATTCTACAGACCAAGAATGGCTTCTATTTCTGGCTTTCGCGTGTGGTCACAGATAGGACAAGGCGGTTGTTCCTCTTCATCATCTCCCGGTGATAATGGGTTTTGTTCATTCATGGAGTACGTGGGTAAGAGAGGGCTAAATGTGGAAGATGATTTGGTGATTTTGCTCTATCATATACAGTACGCTTGCAAGCAAATCGCTTCTCTTGTGGCTTCTCCTTTCAATTACTCTCTAGGGAAACGTTCAGATCTCGGTTCAGCTGCTGGTAGTGGATCTGACAGAGATTCTCCGAAGCCACTTGATATCGTCTCGGTAGCCACTTGATATCTTTATAGAGATTGCTTTCTTGCTAACTATATAATGTTAAATGTTTCTTTACATGTGCATAAGGTTGAATTCCACCATTACTAATATGAGAATTTTGTTTATGGGTAACCTTAAATCACAACAGTGTAAGCTGTTTTTGAGCTTAGCTTACCCACTTAAACTTTTTTTAATACCTGTAAAATGAGAAGAGAATGGTATACTGGTTTTTTTTTTTGAACAATGAATGGTATACTGGTTAGGTAAGCTATATATATCACTGATACTTCAAAAATAGAGCATGATAGTGTTTAAACCATAGTGTGAACGCAATTAGTATCCGTGCATGCTTTGTGGGGACACAGTATCTGCGTTATTTGGTGTCTGCAATTAAGTAACCATGCTTCTTAGTTGGCAATAAAATAAAGGGATGAAATGATGATGGGGTGGCCTCTGCTTGCAATTATGTATTACAGAATTCTTTTTGTTTGATTATTAATTGTAACGAAAGTGAGATGCAAGTGCAATATTAATTTTTCAGTTTGTTTAAAAGTTTCCTTTTATATAACTTTTATATGCTCTTGTATTTTCCTATTCTCCGCTCTCATGCTAAGAGCCTTGAATAAATAACCCTCAAGGCTAGTTTATATATGTTCTGTTCAAGAACAGGATGTGGCTAGCCCTAATGGACTAGCATGTTTGATATTGATTGAGTCGGACTTGACCTATGAACAATGTCTAGGGCCTACGTACCCTGTAGGGGGATCAAAGTCCACGTAGTTCGAGACACCCATAGACGTTTAGCCAAAGAGGTGGTGTGTGTGCTCTGTGACGGCTGAATTGTAAATAGCTAGAGAGAGCTTAGAATGTGTGTACCTTAGGGTTTGACCTCTGTATTTATAGAGTGTATCTTAGGTTGATATGGGCCCTATGTGATCCATGACCCAAGTATCGTAACTGCCAGATCTAGATGAAGATCTTCCTGGATTATAGATAAGATAGGATCCTCCTTCATTATAGATAGATCCTGATCTACAGAATATTCCCTGTTGGCCATATATTGAATATGGGCCTTATACAGTTCCGTAACAATATAGTATCAGCACCATATATCTAAAAACAATTGTTGAGCAACATTTTCTAGAATGGTTCTTATTACGAAAAGTTGGTCTGTGGGGTGTCTGTCTTTTGATTGCTCGTGTCTACTTAGCATGTCCCAAGGTTCATTATCCTAAACTGATTTACATAACCTTGCAAGAGCAAGAGCCTATTTGGGATAAATCTTCACTTGAAATTTGGATTGGTGTTCTTAAACATGGTACAAGCAGCCACCTGAACCCAATCACCTAGACTAGTTTCAGTCACAAAATAGAATAATATTTTCTTAAAATCTTAAAATATAATAGTTATTAATGTATTGTTAGACTATTGTCAGCCACATATTGGAATGATATTATCTTAAAGTGTTTTTATGTTCTAATTCTTTAACCTTTTTGCGCCCCTCCTTTTTGGAAGTTCTTTTCTGCCATTCTGCCTTACCAATTCAAGAGCTATGTAATGTTTTATTCACCTGGATGTTATTCAAAAACAAAAAGAAAGTAATTAATTGATCAGTACCCGTGCTATGAATTATTGCAGAATGAAATAATCTTGTCTTCTCTACAAAATTCTGGGAAAGTTGCTGTCATGGCTTCAGAAGAGAATGATAATCCGATCTGGATAAGTGATGATGGTCCTTACGTTGTGGTAACAGACCCCCTGGACGGTTCTCGAAACATCGATGCTTCCATCCCAACAGGTACAATTTTCGGCATCTACAAACGCCTCGAAGAACTAGATAACCTACCCATTGAGGAGAAGGCAATGCTTAATTCACTTCAGAGTGGAACAAAGTTGGTTGCTGCTGGTTATGTTCTCTATTCATCTGCCACTATTCTCTGCACCACCTTTGGTTCTGGGACACTGGCATTTACTCTCGATCATTCAACAGGAGACTTCGTTCTCACAAAACCAAGCATCAAAATTCCTCCTCGTGGTAATTAATACTCGTAGCCTACATAATCCATATCCAGCGTGAATCCTTGGAATTGTAATGTTGATCGTTGTTATTATCTGGTGAAAATTTTGAAGTTATAACTAGTTATATGAAATATCTCTGTTTCATTGCAATTCTCACTTGTGGTCAGAGAGATATTAACTACTTAAGAATAGATAGACATGTAAATATGTCAAACATACTTTCCAGTAGACCTTGCCTTTAACATGCTTGCTTGCATTAGGCAAATTTCATTGGTTGGCTATTGTCATCAAACCGATCTTCTACATTTACGAAATGTAGAGATTACATTCAAAGAAAGAGAGAAACAAGTAGGCTTTGCTGATGAATGCCGTATAATTTGCAGGGCAAATTTATTCTGTGAATGATGCACGGTACTTCGACTGGCCCGAAGGGCTAAGGCGATATATAGACACTGTGAGACAAGGAAAAGGTAAATATCCGAAGAAGTACTCCGCCCGGTATATATGTTCTCTGGTGGCCGATCTGCATCGAACTCTGATGTATGGGGGCGTGGCGATGAATCCGAGGGATCATCTTCGCCTTGTTTACGAGGCAAACCCTCTGAGTTTCATTGTGGAGCAGGCAGGAGGAAGAGGGTCTGATGGGAAAAACAGAATTCTCTCACTTCAACCTGTTAAACTGCATCAAAGACTTCCTCTCTTTCTGGGAAGCTTGGAAGATATGGAAGAGTTGGAGAGTTATGGAAATGTTCAACAAAAAGTCAATCCTGGTTATGAGGTTTGATCATGGTGGAGCAAATTTTGAATCTTCTTGTCAATAATGCTTACCAACTGATGTTTCTCTCTTTGGTTCATGTGAGTATTGTAAATTTGCAATGTCCATTACTTGTGGTGATAATAATCTCTTTTTTTTTTTTTTTAAAGCAACCATTTGTTATATTTGATACTCCCTCTCTCTCGTCCTAATTGTAAGACATAGTTGATTTTTTTAGAAAAATTAAGGAAGTTAATCTAATTACTTCAAATTATTTACATTTTTTCTCAAAACTAATTTGTTTGACTGATAAACTAATATATAATAATCTAATGACACACAACATATGATCAAATAACTTATTTAGTTTTTAATCTCTCGAAAAAAAAAGTCACTATCTTATATTTAGGATTGAAGGAGTACTAACTAATTCAGATTTAAACGTAGTCAAATTCCAATAGAGATGGCTCTTTTACAATGTGTTTGATTTGGGGGAGGGCAGAGAAAATTTTTGGTGTGAAAAATAATATTTGACCATGATGTGAAATATTTCAATCAGTTAATGTGATGTAAAAAACTATATAAATTTGAAAAAATTTTACGGGCAATTTAGTCAAAATTTTCTCTCCTTTCAAACCAAACACACCCTTAAGGTTATGTTTTGGGAAATTCCTTGTAAAGAATTTTAAAAATGCTAAAAGAGGAAAAAATGCTTCGAATATTCATAATCTAGAGAAATGTTAGACTTAATTTACCTTTTATGAAAAAATTTTTTAAAAAAATGACCAAATTGATAGAGGGCAAAGTGTTCTTACCTCTTCTAACAAATACCTTTCCTAAGATTTGAACTTGTGCTATATATATTTAGAAAAATTAAAAATAAACACCAAACCATTATCCAAAAAAACTAATGATTTTATTTCATGCATTTATTTTCTTGGAAAATGCCACTCTGGAAATTTATAATGCCATTTGTTCTGGTGTGGAACCAGATGTCTAGCCTGTTGGGCTAGTATTTTGATATTGGATCAACGTATTCCACCAGAATATCTATGAGACAGATATCCTCGAGGAGATGGGATCATTGCACACTATAGACTATTCGCCTCAATGGGGGGATGAGGAATGTGTCAAGTGGAGATTTGCACAGTGATATTGAAATTACTAGGTTTTAGTTAGAACCTGTGCACCTTAGGTTTATGCCCTTGTATTTATAGGGTATGCCTTGATATCGTAACTGTCCGGTCTATCATATCTCTTGATTGTAGATATGATAGATTTTCCATGATCGTAGGGATATACGAAATACATGATATATTTCATGTTGGGCTGCCTAAGCATGTGGGCCGTTATGTCGGACCGTAACAGTTGCCCCCCAGCTCGGTAGTTCAAGCGTTTGATCTATCGAGATGTATCATGCTCTGGTACTTTTCGCCCGAGGGGCAATGCCGAAGTATATTATACCCACCGGCCTAGTATATCGGATTTTTGATTCATTTGGGCTTGACCTAGGAATGGCGCCTAGGGCCTACGTACCCTGTAGAAGGGATCAAAGCCTACGTAGTTCGAGACATCGCCAATCTTATAGCCGGATGACGTATGGTGAAGGCCTGAGCTGGTTCACTATCACTCATTGGCCACGATGGTTGCGTCCTCCAGAATCCGAGGTCCGAGCTCATGATCCGGGGTTATGCATGGGGGTTTGCCGAGTCCGTGACGTTGTTGAAATATTTCTATTTTAGAAAACTTCATCCCCGGGGGCCGGGGTCTGACACAAGGCCTAGCGTTCTTCCGTGTTTTTAGGTGAAAACCCTTCGCCTTCTCCATCATTACCCCCTGCCATGTGGCGCCCGTGGACTGGCGAGGGATTTTAACCGCCTTGCTTCGCCGTCTTTGGATTTCGTGCACATTTAATGTTCTCCTCGCACGTCGCACGTCATCCCTACGAACAAGGTGAGTTTTCCCCTTTTTATCCCTGTCATTTGATCTTTTGATTTATTCTTCCCTTCGTTACTCTTCCCTTCATTCTCCATTCACTGTCATTTCGCTTTTCTTTCATCTTTTGTATTCTTCGATACAACAATTTCGCCGCGACAAAGCTCCATTTGATCCTATCCCGTTCTTCCGCATTCCTTCTTACCAGTCTCGTTCTTTCTTCTCTTATTGTATTACGACTTTGGTAGTTTTGATCGTTCATTCTCTTTTTCTTCGTAGTTTTGATCGGTTGGCTTTTTTTCGATTTTGTTTGGGTTTGTTCTAGTGAGTTCTAGTGATAGCCTTTGAGTCATTGTGGAGTTCGAGTTTCTTCCCTTGGGTGTATGTTCCTTTTGTTTTGGAATATCCCTTTGACTTCTCGAGTCTCATCCCCTTTTATATGTGTTATAGGTTTCTCCTCTGTGTTTTGATGGATAGGAATAATCCTTCGTCATTTTCAAACCCATCTCTCACCCCAGAGGATGAAGAAGAGGCATTACTCGCTCGTTTCCCAAAGGCCAGCCATTAGATATTAGGGACGCCTTTGCCTGAAGGAGTTAGATCTAACCTTTTACTCCATGGTGGTTCCAATAGGGGGAGTACTAGGAGGTCGCGTTCCACCTCTCTTAGACATCCAAATACTCATCCTTTCCAAAGCGAATTGTCGAACCCCGTAGGCCGAGATGTACCGAAGCCATCCCGATCGAGCCTCTTAATTTCTATGAGCCCACTCCGCGCGCCAGGGTTGAATCTATGCCTGAGGGATACCTCGGCCCCTGTTGGGACTGTCTCACTGATAGCTCGTATTTTATTGCAAACGGCTGGGATTTCCTGGCGAATACTACCCTCAACTCCTGCCGACATAGGTCTAGGGTTTCTACCTTGGCCGCTAACCTCGGAAGTCGCATACTTCTTCTAGCATTAATGTGCATGCGTCGGTATACCCTTCAATTACTGATCTTTGCCTTCTTTCATTTTTGTTTGTTTTTAGGTCTATATGGAGTCATCCTCTTCTCAAGTAAGTGGCCGATCCGACCCCGAGGAGACAAATTCCTCCGTTCCTTCCAAAGCCCTCCTTAAGCGGTTTCCCTGGGTAACCTACGACGTGCTCATTACTAGCTCCTTAATGACCGTAGTCGAGATTAAGCGGATGAAGTTGGAAGAATTCGAGGGTTGCTGCCTGAGTCCTCCTGATGCTGATGAGCCCGTTTGCTCATCCAGGGCCGCCGGATGCACTAATTTCTTTTTCTTCTATAAGGCCTACCTGTCCCGACTTGGTATTCGCTTCCCGTTTACCGAGTTCCAAATGTCTTGCCTTGATTATCTTCACTTGGCCCCCTCCCAACTTCATCCCAATGGGTGGGCCTACATAGTGGCTTTTGAGCGGTTGTGCAGCTCTTTCATAGATCATATTCCTTGCACGACCGCTCTTTTTTTTTTATTTCTTCTGTCCTTTTACCCCTGGCTCTGGTAAGGAGGCGGATAAATTGAAGGGGCTTACTTCACTTCGAAGTGATCCTGACCGGAAGCTCCTGACTGCTTTCTTGGATTCCTTCAAGCACTTCAAGAACGGCTTTTTTAAGGTCGTGGCCAAACCCGGCGCGACCCTGGTTTCGAAAGGCGAGAGGAAATAAGGTGGAGTGGAAGTTTCCGTTGTACTGGACGTATGATCACCACAAGGTGGCCTCCTCCACTTACCAAGTTGAACAAGACGATCTCCCCGTCGAGGAGGTTCTTTCTGTGGACTGGCTGATGTCTTACGTTACTACTTATGGCAATCGGATCGCTGCTTACTTTATTACCGGTCTCGGTTCTAAGCCGGGATATGTTATTTGTAGTAACTCTTTATATGTCCCGCTGTAATCTTTTTCCTAATCCATACGTTGACTAACTACTTTTCTTATCTTCTTATTGCAGCTCAGGGTATGGCCGGGCTGCCTCCTTATCTTTCCCACGTGAATCTTGTTGGTGGGGCTCCTCCGCGACCGGAGTCACGTACCCGCACTACCACTGAAGCCGGGCGAGGCCGGAAGCGAGCGCAGGCCCAACCGACTAAGAGGGTCCGGACCTTGGCTCCCGCAGAAAGCTCCAATCCTCCTTCGGCCAAGTCAAGTCTCTCCACGAGAAGGAGAGAAGGACACTTTGGTTGAGGAAGATCAACCTTCTTCTCAATCATTACCGGCCTACACCTTCTCCTCCTCCTCCTCCTCCTCCCACTAAACTGCCGAGGGGGTTGGCTTGGGAAAAGGGGGTTACTGAGGAGCTTAGTGTCGCCTTTTTCCCTCCACAGAGGTTCCAAGATCCTGTAATTCCCTTGACGGAAGCCGATGAACGTTTAGTTCATTCCGTGCAACATCATCTGCTGCAGGGGGTCGGCTTGGCGCAATCCCTGCTTCATCTGAAGCACCAAATCGTTACCATCTCGGCCGAAAAGCGTCGCATGGAGGCAGAGAGAGATTTGGCAGTGGCTGCACGGGAAAAGGCCGTGGAAGAATTGAAGGCCGCCCAGGAGTCGGCTGGAAAGGTGGTTGAGGAGCTGAAAGCCGTTAAAGGGTTGGCTGATAAAGCGGTAGAGGAGCTGAACTTAGTTAAGAATAAGCTAGCGTCAACAAGCTCCAAGCTCCTTAGCCTAAGGACTGCCCATTCGATTTGTATGGACGCACCGAAGACAAACAGTGCTGCCGAGGAGTTGGGTGCTTGAAGACCTCCAGACGGCTCATGCCAACTGCTCTTCCACCATCGCGGCTACTGCCAAAGATGACTTTGATATGACCTTGGCCCAGATCAATTACTGGAATCCTGATATTACGTTGGATCTGTCCAAGTGTCATTATCGGGCATATGTTCATGAAGGTCGGTTTTATCCTCCTCCTCCGTCGGTTGACGATGCCTCAACGTCTATCCTTGAAGGTGATGCGCTGGAAGATGCCGAGGTTTCTCCAGGCGATCTTCCTAAGGCCTCTCCCGACACTCCACAGGCTGCTGTGCCCGAGGCTCCTTTAGTACATATGCACGAGGCTCCTTCTGCTGTTGTGCCCGAGGCTCCTTCTGCTGCTGTGCCCGAGGCTCTCGCAACGGAGGTACCCAAGGTTCCTTCGGCGGAGGTTCTCAAGCAGAGTGCTCCTGACTCTTGATGTGCTGATTTTTGTACATTTTTCTGGGCGTACGTGCCCTTTGTAATGTTTTGCCGGGCTTGCTATGTATCTAAATACTTGCTGTTTTTGTTTGGCGGTTATACAAAAACTAACAAATTAATCTTTATTTTTGATCGCTCGTTTGTGATGCCAATCTTTCACTCGACCGGGCCAGGGTCTTTAGATATGCAGATCTGCGTTTTCTTCCAGACTTGCGATCTGGAGTTGGTTGGTAGGGTTTTCATGATGTAACCGCATGAGATTTTTTTATCATAACGCACTACCGAGTTCCGGCTCCCTCGTCCGGGTTCATCACCAAGATAAGGGCAAAATGTCACATGTTTAAGCTCTGGTGTCCGTAACACAAAGCCAAACATTTGGACCTGATCAGGGTCGGCATGACAATTCATCTTCTTATCAAGGAGCGAGCGTTGACGCGTCAATTTTGTGAAGACCTATACAGGTGACTTCACATTGCTCGATACCTAGGCCCATCGGCCCTAGTGTCATCCATCTAGATGTGTTAACAGAAACCGGGTTCGTTGACCGCGGTGTAACCGGGTTCGTAGACCTCGGTGAAAAACTTAAGTTATAACAGCACATACTTTGAAATAAGAACTCCACTACGGGTTCCTTCTTTAAGATAAAACTTTAAAGAGTTGATAACGTTAATGAAAAACAACCAAATGTAAGTGGCATAAATTTAAATAAAGAAAAAATAAACCAAGTTCGACCGTGGACGACATACGACCCGAGGTCTAGCTATGGTAGGCCCTCAACTTGTCGGCATTCTAGGTTCTTTTGACGGGCTTTCTTCCTAGGGTTTCCAGAATATATGCCCCATTGTTTAGCTTTTCCTTTATGCGGTACGGACCTTCCCAATTTGCTGCCAGCTTGCCATCTCTGGCGTTTTTGTTTCCAATATCTGCGCGTCGAAGTACTTGGTTGCCCCTGTTGAAAGAACGAGGTATTACTTTTCGATTATACTTTGCCGCGATGAGTTGCTTGGCAGCTAACTCCTTGCAATGCGCCTTGACTCGATTTCGTCAATCAAGTCGATTCGGTCCTCAAGGCATCCTCGTTTGATTCGCCTCCCTCCTGAATTACTTTGGCCTTCCTCCATGACGGAAGCCCTATCTCCACCGGGATCATCGCTTTGCATCCATAAGTCAACCTGAAGGGGTTTTCCTGGGTTGAGGTCTGCACGCTGGTCCTATATCCCCATAGTACGCTATAGAGCTGTTCGACCCAGTTAGACTCTGCCTCTTGCATTCATTTCTTTAGGCCGTCTAAGACGACTTTATTGGCTGCCTCGACTTGGCCGTTTGATTGTGGATGTTCCACCGAGGCGAAGTGCTGTGCAATATCCAGATCCGACACCATAGTTTGGAATCCTTTGTCTATAAATTGGGTCCCATTATCCGTGACTATTTCGGCAGGGATTCCAAATCGAGAGACAATATTGTGTTGAAAAAATCTTTGAATCCGTGTTGAGGTGATAGAGGTTAAAGGCTCGGCTTTGATCCACTTAGTAAAGTAATCTACTGCCACGATGAGCCATCTAAATTGCCCCGGGGCTGCCTTGAACGGCCCTAAGAGATCCATTCCCCATTTGTAGAAGGGCCAAGGAGCCGAGATTCCGCTTAATTCTGATGGCGGAGGCCAAATAATCTTGGCATGTTTCTGGGAACTTTCGCACCTTTTGACGCTTCCATGGCATCCATCTTCATTATTGGCCAATAATATCCAGCCCGCAAAGCTTTCCTAGCCAGGGCCTTGCCTCCCATGTGATGGCCATTCACGCCTTGATGTATCTCGGCCAACACATAATTGGCCTCGAATGAATCCACGCATCTCATCATTGGGGAGTGTAAACCTTTCTGGTACAACTGGTCATCGATCATTGTGTAGACGGCGGCTTCCCGTATTAACTTCTTTGCCTCGACTGAATCCGTCGGTATAATTCCCTTTCAAGGTAATCTTCAATCGGTCTTCTCCAATCCGTAGCGGTGATATCGTCATGACGCAACTTGGCTCGGTTAGATTTTTTGGATGATGGTTCGGAAGCTTCCCGGGCCCTTGGTACTGGCGAGTTTCGATAGGATGTCGGCTCGAGTGTTTTCATCTCTTGGGATGTGGGTGATTATAACCTCGTCGAAGTCGGAGATCACTTCCTTTGCTTTATTGAGAACTTAGCCAACAACGGACCTTTCGTCTGATAAGTGTCTTCTATCTGTGCGGCTACCAGCTGCGAGTCGGTGAAAACCCTTACTCTTTGCGCCCCATGTTCTCGGGCTTGCAATAATCCAGCCAGTAAAGCTTCATATTCGGCCTGGTTATTCGAGGTCGGGAACTTCAGTTGGAGGGAATGTTCAATGGCAATACCTTCTAGGCTTTCAACTATGATTCCGACCCCGCTACCCTTTGCATTCGAAGAACCATCCACATATACCTTCCATACTTTGTTTTGAACGTCATCGGTTCTGTCCGTCAAAGTGAGTTCTCTGACGAAATCTGCTAATGCTTGGGATTTGATTGCATGTCGGGCCTCGTATGAGATGTCGAACTCGGATATTTGGGACGGCCCAACTAGTCATTCTCCCGCCAAGTCTCCGGTTTGTGTAATATCTCGGAGCGGCATTTGGCTTGTCAGGACAATAATACAATGCCCCTGGAACTAATGTCTCAGTCTTCTTGCCGCGATAAGCAAGGTGAAAGCCACTTTTTCCAACTTCTGATATCACAATTCCGAGCTCTGTAACGCCTTACTAAGAAAATAAACCGGGGACTGTCTTGCCTCGGTCTCTCTCACTAGGGCCGCACTCACTGCTTCTTCTCCCACAGATAAGTATAAAAACAACAACTCACCCGGGTCAGGTTTGGATAGGACTGGTGGGGTTGCCAAACAAAGTTTGATCTTTTCAAATGCTGCCTCACATTCCGTGTTCCATCCTCCTTGTGTTTCCTTTTTTAGCAACCTAAAAAATGGGAGCGCGTTCTTGGCTGATCTGGGTAGAAACCTGGTCAACGCCGCCAGGCGGCCAGTTAGCTGTTGTACTTCCTTCTTCGTCCTCGGCGACTGCATATCGAGGACGGCCTTGCATTTATCCGGATTGGCTTCAATTCCTCGGTTTGTTAACATAAAACCCAGGAACTTCCCGGCAGGGACTCCAAATGCACATTTGGCCGGGTTCAATCGAATCTGAAACTTTCTCAGCTTATTAAATGTCTGCTCTAGATCACGGACATGGTTTTGCGGGTCCTTTGTCTTTACAATCATATCATCAATATATACCTCGATATTTTTCCCAATCTGATCAGCGAACACTGTGTTCATCATCCGTTGGTAAGTTGCCCCAGCATTCTTTAGACCAAAGGGCATCACGTTGTAGCAGTAGTTGGCCTTGTCGGTCATGAAAGCTGTCTTCTCTTGATCACTCGGATGCATGGGTATTTGATTGTAACCGAAGTATGCGTCCATGAAGGATAGCAATTGAAAACCCGACGAGTTGTCGACCAACTGATCAATGTTAGGCATCGGGTATGAGTCTTTTGGACATACCTTATTCAAATTGGTATAATCCATGCATACTCTCCATTTTCCGCTTGGCTTCTTTACCATAACTACGTTAGATAGCCACGTAGTGTATTGTATTTCCCTGATGAACCCGGCTTCCAGGAGTTCGTCCACGTGCTGCTCCAAAGCCCTTTGCCTATCGGCCCTAATGTTTCTCTTTTTCTGAGCCACTGGTTTAGACCCTGACTGGATAGCCAGCCTATGACAGCAAAAGTTAGGATCGATACCTGGGACTTCGGATGACGTCAATGCAAATACGTCTTGATTCTGTCTTAAGAATTTGATCAACCTATCTTTTAAATCCTGATTCATTGCCCCTCCGATCTTCGTTGTTTTTGAAGGATTTCCTTCGAGAATTAATTCTTCTAACTCGCCTTCTGGTTCTGGACGTGGGATTTCGGGCTCGTCCCTGAGGTCGAGCTCTACCATGCTAACAGGTCGTCCATCTCTTCTGCGGTTTTCTGCATTCAGGATTTGTTCGCCTCTTAAGATCCGAGGTGGGGATGATGGTCCCCCTTCTCCATCTCGGATTGTCTCGAAATAACATTGACGGGATTCCTTTTGATCTCCCTTAACAACAACGACCTTATTTTTGTTGTTTACCATCTTCAACCTCTGGTGCTTCATGGATACTATCATATCCCAACTATGGATGGTTGGTCGGCCAAGTATAACATTGTACGGGGAGGGGAAATCAGCGACTATGAATCTTACCCGTTCGGACTTGAACGTCTCCCTAGTTCCCAAGGTCAGTCTTAGGTCGATGTATCCTTTGGGGGGTGAATGTTCACCGTTGAAACCTATAAGAGTTGTTTTGCACGGGTTTAAATCTTCTGCATCCATATTCATCCTCTTATAGGCATCCCAGCTAATAATGTCTGCCGAGCTCCCTGCGTCGACAAAAACCCTTTTCACAAGGCATTGAGCCACGGTTGCTGTAATAACCAATCCATCCTGATGTCCCGGCACCACGTCTTTAAGTTCTTCGGTGGTAAAGACTAATGGGGGCGGTGTCGGTTTGGTTGGATCATCCTTGAACTTTGGGACATCCTTTACAGAGAGCACTTCCCTCAAATATTTCTTGCGCTGGCTCATTGTGTCTCCTCCTCCGCCAAAACCTCCGCTGACAACATTGCAGTGGAATTGGGCTTCCGGGAACTCATCTCCCTCGTCAGCCAACTTTCGACGCTTCTCGTCTTTCTTTGGGTTGACGGCCGGACTTCTGCTTCGGCCTCCTTGCTTACGTTTGTAACTTTTACGCCCCTGGGTTTGTATCACATATTGGCGTAGTTTGCCCTCTCTGACGAATCGTTCGATGGCGTCCCGGAGTTCAAAACACTGATCCGTAGTGTGCCCCGGTCCATCATGGAACGCACAAAACCTGGATTCATCAGTTGTAGGGCAGATTCTGGGAGGGCGAGGTCTCTCCATTCTTTTCATCTCGGTATGAGCCACCTCTTTCCAAATCTGGGAACGAGGTGCGTTTAATGGGGTGTATCTTCCATACCGTGTTTTTCCTTCAGGTCTTCCTTCTTGGGTGCGTGGATCTCGGTTCCAAGCACGCTGAATAACCTCGGGTTTTGGCTTTCGCGGTTGACCCTTAACCTCGGGTGACATATTTCCCCGCTTCTCAGTCCCGATAGCATTGGCGATCTCCATCTGTTCCACGTCCAAATACTATTTTGCTCGGGTATGGAATTCGGTGAGCGTATGGACTCGATTCTTAAAGATATTCTTCGCCAACCGGGACGAGGGATCAAGGCCATCTACAATGCAATGTACATGGACGTATTCCGGGAGTGAATGTACTTGTAAAGCCACTTCTTTGAACCGATCCAAATATTTCTGGAGGGTCTCCCCCCTTTTTTGCTTGATTTTGCTCAAAGTAAACTGAGACTTCGGCTACTTTTTACTTGTTGCGAAATTCAACTCAAATTTCCGCCCTAGATCTTCAAAATGTTGTATCGAATCGGGGGGCAAGGTATGGAGCCATCTCTGGGCCGGCCCTGTTAATGTTCCGCAAAAATTCATGAGATGGCGGGCCTTTAATTAATCGGACGAACATGCCCGGCTCGAATGTGTCGAGGTGGACACGTGGGTCTGTGTCCCATCATATTTCGGGAGATGCGAGAGATCCAAACGTTTTGGATAAGGTGCGGTTGCAATTTCCTCCGAGAAAGGACCCCGGTTGAATTCGGTCAAGTACTTCATCTTGTACTCCTCAGGAGATCCCTGAGGCCGGGCTGTTCTCTCCATATGTCGGTCTTCGGCTTGTACGATCTTTTCCAGGTGTAACTTTTTTACCTCAGACGCTGACAGTCGAGCTCGATGCGAACCAGCTCTGGAAAAGCCCGACTCGTATCCCGACTCTTTGACCTCGTCCGTTTGCTGGGAGACGGACTATTTGTCTCTGGAGGTGTCCTTTCCGGTTCTTCCAGTGAGTCTTCTCGGTCCCTTTTTTCGACTAACTTCTCAAATTTGTTAAATCGATCCTCCATTATCTGCTGCATTATTCTGAGATCTTCCTGGCGATAGAGGTTATTGCGCTTTTCATTATTCTCCATGCGTCTCAGAATTGACTCCTATGTTTTCTGTAGGAGGATGACGTCGGGATTCTGAACCGAGACCTCGGTCGCGGCTAAATTTTGAGTTTTGGGGACTATAGGAGGAGAGGATGCCGTATCTGAAACGTTCCCCTCCTGAACTTCCTTTGGTGGCCATAAAGCCTGATTATTTTGTGTAGCCTCAACTTGCTATGGATTTCCAGGGTGAGTAGTCCGACTGCAACTTCTGGTGTTGGCCATCGGTGGTCACAGGGATCAAAATTTACGGTCCCCACGGACGGCGCCAATGTTCTGGTGTGGAACCAGATGTCTAGCCTGTTGGGCTAGTATTTTGATATTGGATCAACGTATTCCACCAGAATATCTATGAGACAGATATCCTTGAGGAGACGGGATCACTGCACACTATAGACTATTCGCCTCAATGGGGGGATGGGGAATGTGTCAAGTGGGGATGTGCACAGTGATATTGAAATTACTAGGTTTTAGTTAGAACCTGTGCACCTTAGGTTTATGCCCTTGTATTTATAGGGTTTGCCTTGATATCGTAACTACCAAGTCTATCATATCTCTTGATTGTAGATATGATAGATTTTCCATGATCGTAGGGATATACGAAATACATGATATATTTCATGTTGGGCCGCCTAAGCATGTGGGCCATTATGTCGGACCGTAACACCATTAAAGTGTGAGTACTCAAATTTAAAATTTAAAATTCAGCATCAAATGATAGAAATGCCCTTCAATACTTCATTATCTTCCTCTCTCTCATCTGGCTAAATCTCCCTCTCCTCTTTCTCTCTCCTCGGTGACCATCCCACCACCACTCTCCACCATCCATCCCCCTTCACTCCATCAATATTGTTCATTTCCTCCCACGTTTTCTATCAATGACTTAAATCCGACAACCACCACAGGCTACAACATCGTCGCTCATACTCACTGTCCTGTCGCTCTCACTCTCATGATCGTGATCTCCGCTCAATCTTCTGTCAGTCACTCTTGCTTGATCTCTAGCTTAGCTTAGTCACACTCAATATCTATCACTTAAATAGTTCTCTCCTTCTTCCTCTCTTGCCTCTAACTTCAGCAGTGTAACATTCTAAAAAAAAACGGCAACACACACACACACATATATATATATATGGTGGTATGCATGTTGCCGTCGTTTAAGGAGAGAAAAAGACGTCACACGTGCGTGAGAGGAAATAATAATTTCCCCACCGCCTTTCTCTCCTCTATATATATTCATGTGTGTGTGTTGAGTGTGGTGAGTGAGAGTGAGGCGGGAGAAGGAGAGAAAGAGAAAAAGATAAGGTTATTTGAGTTTTTAAGGTAAGTTATTTATAAGATCATTTGATAGTTAAATTAGTTTCTTTTCAACAAACTTTCTTCATGAAAGTTATTCTATGTATTTTTTTTTCTTTCTAATGAGTAATATAGTACTTATTAATGAAATTTTGGGGGTTAGAATTTTGACAAAGTTTTGAGTTTTGATAATAGAAGGTTGTAAGAAAAAGATTAGGTTATTTGAGTTTTTAAAGTAAGTTATTTATTTTATAAAATCATTTTATAGTTAAATTAGTTATTTTCAACAAACTTTCTTCATGAAAGTTATTCTATGTATTTTTCTCTTTCTAACGAGGGTAATATAGTACTTATTAATGAAATTTTTGGGTTTAGAATTTTGGCAAAGTTTTGAGTTTTGATAATAGAAGGCTGTATATATGCAAAGCATAATTAATAGGTAACGTTAATCGGTTTAGATTTATTAGTTTGTTGTTGTTGGAAATTTTAAACCAACTTTATATTTAAAAGAATTTAGGATTTGTGTCTTATAGGACATGTTTACCGATTAAATGAGGTTTAAAACATTTATTTGTATTACTAGAGGTATTATTGTTGGTTTAATCGGTTTAGTTTCACTAAATCTTGAACTATATGAAATTATGAGTTGGGATTTGGAATTTAAATTAGAGTTTAATATCATTTTGATTATATGGAGGTTTGAAGATTTGTTTAATAAATTGGGTTATGTTTATATAAGTTAGTATTATGTTGGAAAATTTGGGTTTTGTGATAATAAGTTTCTTATATTCGAATTTATAATTCATTTATAATTTATTGGAGTTTATATTAAGGATTAAGTGGATTGGATTTGAGGTTTATAAATGAATGTGAATATTTAAAATTTATTGGTGAAACTTTTATGGTAGGGAATTGAGTATTTTGGTTAAATTAAGGATATGATGATATTTTGATGATCATTATAAAAAAAAATCATTTATAAAAGAAAGAAATGGGATTATGATGATGATGATTTGAGGAATATATAAATTGACATTTTTCTAAGAAAACTAAAGTGAGACAATTATAGTTTAATTAATTAATTGTTATTGTATTAGTTTTTATGTTTGTTAATTTTATTAACGTATAATTATATATTTATTTTTAGAATGGACTTGATTCCTCTCAAACTTAGTTTTTGTGTCAAAAACTTGAGGTAACCACTTTTAAGCTTGTTATGTGTGTTAGTATGTTATTTGTGAGTATTTTGTGAGATGGGTATGAATGAAAATATACGGATATTGATTTAATATATCAATAAGTACTTTGAAATAATTATTGAGACAAAAAGTTATGATATTATATGTTTTGGATAATGTACTTTTGTTATGGTTTCTTGAATTGAGATAATATTATTATCTTAATTATTATTGAGACGATGTATTATTTTATAAATGTTGTGATTCAGAACTTGTATATACATGCCAATATTATGATTGTTTGTCATTGATGTATATGGATGAATGTGGAGCGGTGTGGGGAGTTATTGTGTATAAATACCACATGATATGCCATCACTCAGTGCACAATGGATGGTTTCGACATTTTCAGGGCCCTTGGTATCACCCTTTTCCTTTGACCGGATTAAAAGTCAGCTCAAGGGACAGTGATATCTCCTTGGTTCCATAAAAAGGAAGAGAGCCATAGTTCAATCATGATAAGCTAGGACCCTGGCCAGTGACGCCTCATGATTTGGAATCATGTATAATCCAGTTAAATAGATGAAACATTTGTTAGCTATGGCTCCAGTCAGCGGATATAAGGAGTGGTCTGGGGTAATAAGGATGATTAGTGTATCAATGTTTTATTTGGCATATTATATATGTGATCTATGATATGAAATTTGGTATGGAAATTTTAATATAGAATTTGTGATGTAGAACTTGTGATTGGGAATTTGTGTATTATATTTATAATACAGTTATATAAATTGTTCTACTGGCACCTTACAAGCATATATTAACATTTGTAATAAGTTGGATTGATGGTTACCAACATTTTGCATGTGATCGTTTTCTTGTGGGTCTACTAGGGAAGACTCTGGAAGCTTAAGCTACTTTTGCAAACAGTAGTGCTTCCATCTTTATTGTATATTGTCACATTAGTTCTCATTTTGTATACTTTAGTATATTTTAGATATTTTGATAAATGATGAAACATTATTCAATTAAGAAGTTTGGCCCTAGTGAAATCCAAAGCTCAACCGTGCATGATATTTCTTGATGAATGGTCTGATCAAATCATTTATTAATTATTATTTTAAGAAAATGAAGGACATTACAAGGAGCGACTCCACAGTCCATGGTCACCTTTGGCTTAGGCACAAAGAAAAATTCAATTCACGGTTGTGGACAATAAGGCAACTGGGCGAATCTAAACATTTTTTTAAGAAAAAAATCCTTTGGAAATTTTTCTTGTCCTGGGTTAGTGGATTTTGATTTGTTTATTGCGAATGATGAGTTGGTTTGTGCAATTTCATTATGTTTCTTGATTGAAACAAATTTTGTTTCCTTTTTCTGCCAGAAAGTTGTGTTTCTATTAGGGTTTCATATATATTTGAATTTCATATTAGAGTTTCACATTGATTCAAATGAAAACATAACATTTGATGATGTGTTTGTATGTGTGGCATTGTGGGTTGTGACTTGTTAGGACGAGGGGTTTGCAAGCCAGTAGTCCTTGAAAACATGACAAATATATATATTTTTGTGCCCTTTCAACAAAGAGAACATTGCTTGTCTTGTGTCATACTTCTTCGATGTCTTTCCATATTTGTGAGTAATCATTGCTTAAAGATGGACCATATAAAAGTTCTTACCCATTGAGCCACTGGCAGTTTCCATAGCATGGTCCACTTTGGCTCGGCTTTGCTTCAATTTAGACATTCTTATTAGAGTATATAGTTAGTGTAACTAATTAGTTATATTTTCTGTTAGAAAGAAACTTCTGGAATGTAATTTGTTATTTTATACATATCATTTATTGAGTCTTATTGAGTCTATATAAAGACCTTGTATTAGTACATTGAGAGAATAATAATATTCTACTATTTCATTTTCTCTTCTTGCTAAATCATATTATGGTATCCAGAGCCAGGTTAGTCTTTGACATCCTGTATTCTTCTCAAATTTTTTTTTAGCTTTTCCCATTCTGACATTGCAGTAATACCTGCAAGTTCACGTGCTTTCTGAACCATTTCTCTTGGGATTGTACGGTTCATCTTGGACCTTTTCCATTCAACTTCACGTGCTTTCTTCCCTATACCAATTTTCTTGCCTTGTCCTATTCACTTTTGGACTTTTCTCATTTCCTCTTTCATCTCTTTCTTCCAAACCCGATGGCTTCACTTTCCTCTGCTACTGATTCATCCATCGGTGCTTCATCTTCATCTCCGACAGATTCGCCCCAAACCATTGTGAATCCTTTCTATTTGCATCCAAATGAAAACCCTTCCCTGATTCTTGTGTCACCGATTCTCACCGGGCCTAATTACAATTCATGGGCTCATGCGATGAGGATGGCGTTGTTGTCAAAGAATAAGCTAGGGTTCGTCAATCGTTCGATTCTGGCACCGAAATCGACTGATTCATTGTTTCCGGTTTGGGAACGGTGCAACATGATGGTATTATCATGGTTAACCCGTTCGATTTCGCCGTCTCTTGCTCAGAGTATACTATGGATCGATCAGGCTTGTGATGTATGGGATGATCTCCGTGCGCGTTTTTCTCAGAACGATATTTTCAGACTTGCAGATTTGCAAGAAGAAATCCAGAATTTGAAGCAGTCAGACCAAAATGTGAGTGATTATTTTACGAAATTGAAGATTCTCTGGGATGAATTTTTAGCATTACGTCCGATAGTCTCTTGTTCTTGTAATCCAAAGTGTTCTTGTGGTGCGATTGCAAGTTATAAACAACATTTAGAACAAGACTATGTTATTTGTTTCTTGAAAGGACTCTCTGATCGATTTTCCCCTGTGAAATCCCAAATAATGTTGATTGATCCTCTTCCACCTATTAATTGCGTGTTTGCGTTGGTGCAACAACAAGAAAGGGAAATGGGATATCCTCTGTCTGAAGCTACTGCACTTTTCAACAAATCCTCTGGTTCTCGGTTCCCTGGACCTAAGCAGGCTAATTCATCCACCTCTGCTTCCTCTGGTTCTACTAAACAATGCACTTATTGTGGTAAACCCAGACATACTGAAGCCACTTGTTACAAGAAGCATGGCTTCCCACTAGGATTTAAGTTCCGAAATTCCACTGTGAATGTTGTATCGTCTGAGCCTATTCTCAATCAAGATTCTACTGACTCCTCTCGGGTTGCTAATTCTTCATATGGTTTCACACCAGATCAATATAAACGGTTGCTGGCACTTGTTCAAGCAGACACTTCCACTCTGCCCTCTGCTTCTGTCAACAAAATTTCTACCAATGGTATTTCTTTAACTTATGCTTTTCAGTCGTTTTCTAACTCCTGGATCATAGATTCTGGAGCTACTGATCATGTGTGCTCTAACCTTTCCTTATTTGCCTCTTATAAGCGTATGTCACCTATTTTTGTTAATCTTCCAGATGGTACTCGGGTATTATCTTCCTATTGTGGCATTGTTCAATTTACTAATACTTTTGTTATTCAGGATGTATTATATGTCCCGGATTTTCATTTCAATTTAATTTCAGTTTCCAAACTTACTAAATCTCTGTCTTGTATTGTCTCCTTTCAGACATTGCAATGCCAAATCCGACTCCAGCCTTCAGGGAGGATGATTGGTTCAGCTGAAGTCATTGAAGGGCTCTACATCATGAATTGTGCAGATATGGGTTCTTCTCCTTTAGTTAGTAGTATTTCCACCACTTCAGATTCTATTCCTTTTAACCTTTGGCATTTTCGTTTAGGACATTTATCTCAACATGCTTTGTATTCACTTCATAGACAACAGTCATTTATTCCTTATGATTCTTCTTTTACTTGTTGTGATGTTTGTCATTTTGCCAAGCAACGAAAGTTGCCTTTCCCTGTAAGCAATAGTACTTCAAATAAACTTTTTGGTTTGGTTCATATGGATATTTGGGGTCCCTACCATTTACCTTCTATACATGGTCATAAATACTTTCTAACCATTGTTGATGATCATTCCCGTTATACATGGATATATTTGCTTAGGAACAAATCTGAGACTCGGTCTTGCATCCAAACATTTGTAAACTTAGTTTCTACTCAATTTCATACATCTGTTCAAATCATTAGATCTGATAATGGCATTGAATTTCAAATGTCTGATTTTTTTGCTCAAAATGGCATTATTCATCAAACTTCTTGCATTGAAACTCCTGAACAAAATAGTCGAGTAGAACGAAAACATCAACACATTCTTAATGTTACTCGTGCTCTTTTATTTCAAGCTCATGTTCCCAAAGTATTTTGGTCTTATGCTCTTACTCATGCTATATACCTCATTAATAGTTTACCTACACCAATTTTGGGAAATAAAAGTCCATATGAATTACTGTTTGCTAAACCTCCTGATTTTACACACTTAAAGGTTTTTGGGTGCCTTTGCTTTGTTTCTACTATTTCCCAAAAGAGAACTAAACTTGATAAAAGAGCGCATAAATGTGTTTTTCTTGGATACAAGACTGGTACTAAGGGTTTTGTCACTTTAGATATCCATACGCGACAGATTCTTGTTTCTCGTCATGTGCATTTTTATGAGTCTCTTTTCCCTTTTTGCAATTCAGATTCTGTGCACAAGTCTGATTCAATTTCTTTACCTCAAGCTCTTCCGCCACTTGTTGTTTCTGATTTTCCCCTTGATTCTGTGTCTTCTTCTTCACATGTTTCCCCTGTTTCGAGTTCTCTAGATGTTTCCCCTGTTTCTGGTTCTCTTGTTGTTTCCCCCTCTATTCCTTTGTTGCGTCGTTCTACTAGACCACATAAAACACCCAATTATTTGCATGATTATCATACTACTCTTCAATGTGCTTGCCATGCAGATTCTTTGGAGGCAGGTATCTATCATCCCCTTTCTAAAGTTCTTTCTTATCATCGTCTTTCTCCTTTATATCGTCATTTTGTTTGTTCCATATCGATTGATGATATTCCCAAGTCATATTCTAAAGCCATTAAACATGAGGGTTGGAGAAATGCTATTAATGCTGAACTTGATGCTTTGCAACTAAATCAAACTTGGGTGATAACTGATTTACCTCCTAATAAGCGCCCGATTGGTGTAAGTGGGTTTTTGCTAAGAAATAAAATTCTGATGGTACTCTTAATCGATATAAAGGTCGCCTTGTTGCTCAAGGATATACCCAGGTTGAGGGTATTGACTATAATGATACATTTTCCCCGGTTGCTAAACTAACTACTGTGAGATTATTACTTGCCCTTGTTGCAACTCATAATTGGCATTTGAAGCAATTAGATGTCAATAATGCATTTTTACATGGTGATCTTGATGAAGAGGTATATATGCTTCCTCATCCTGGATTAGTTGTTTCTTCTCCAAACAAGGTTTGCAAATTACAAAGGTCCCTTTATGGTCTTAAGCAAGCTAGTAGACAATGGTTCTTTAAATTGTCTAAAGCTCTTGTTTCTTGTGGTTTTCAACAATCTCAAGCTGATCATTCTTTGTTTATCAAGACTTCTGCCACTTCCTTTACTGTTTTACTCATTTACGTGGATGATATAATTGTTGGTGGGACTGATTTGGATGAGATTAATCGTATTAAAGCTTTTCTTGATGATTGTTTCAAAATCAAGGATCTTGGTGATGTCAAGTATTTTCTGGGTTTGGAGATTGCTAGGAACTCCAAAGGTATTTCTTTATGTCAAAGAAAGTTTGCTTTAGATCTTTTATCTCATTCTGGTTTCTTGGATTGTAAGCCTGCTAAGACTCCTATGGCTCGTAACCTTAAATTGTCCAAGGATTGCAGTACTTGTTTTTGACCGATTGTTCTGAGTATCGCACTTTGGTTGGCCGTCTTTTATACCTTACTAATACCCGTCCAGATTTATCCTTTGCTTTTCAGCAACTTAGTCAATTTATACAGCACCCTACTGATGCACATTTGTGTGCTCTTCATAGAGTTCTTCGCTATATTAAAGGTTCTCCTGGTCGTGGTCTTTTCTTTCCAGTCACTTCTATTGATAAACTTAATGCTTTTAGTGACTCAGATTGGGCTGGTTGTCTTGATACACGGCGTTCCATCACTAGTTTTTGTGGCTTTCTTGATCAAGCCCTGATTACGTGGCGTTCTAAGAAGCAACCGACAGTCTCCACTTCTTCTTCAGAGGCTGAATATCGTGCCTTAGCAAAGCAACTACTTGTGAATTACAAAGTGGCTTTCTCATTTATTGAGGGATTTTGGTCTTCCTCTTTCTAGTCCTGCTTCCTTATATTGTGATAATCAATCTACTAGACATATTGCAGCTAACCCTACTTTTCATGAGCGTACTAAACATTTGGATATTGATTGTCACATTGTTCGTGAGAAACTTCAACAGGGTTTGATTCATCTTCTTCCTATTAAGTCTGAAGATCAGCTAGTTGATATTTTCACTAAGGCTTTGCCTCCTTCTTCCTTTTGTACACTCCTTGCCAAGCTGGGCATGATTAACATACATACTTCAGCTTGAGGGGGGGTATTAGAGTATATAGTTAGTGTAACTAGTTAGTTATATTTTCTGTTAGAAAGAAACTTCTGGAATGTAATTTGTTATTTTATACATATCATTTATTGAGTCTTATTGAGTCTATATAAAGACTTTGTATTAGTACATTGAGAGAATAATAATATTCTACTATGTCATTTTCTCTTCTTGCTAAATCATATTAATTCTAAGTGACAATATGCAAAGCGGGTATTGATTCTAATAGAAAGGGGTCGATGAAGTAGTCTCCGGTAACTAGCACTGCTGCCAACGGAGGATACAGTCCTATAAGTTCATCCAACCCTTCAAAGAAATTGTTGATGTCAAATCTGATAACTTGAGAGTTCATCATCTTCCTTTTTCAAATCTTCCATTTCTACCTTGTTTTGAAATTCTTCCACGCCGGAGAGAATCGACTTTCGTTAGGAGCTTTGTCACATTTCACCTTTGACGACGGATGCGTAGGGGTCAAGGGCTTCTTGAAAGGGTGGGGTAATTTTTTTAAAAAATATAAGGGCACTTTTGTCATTTCCTTTAAATTTCAAAAAAGCAAAATCAAGTACTAATATCTCTATGATATTATGAATATTCAAAACACCGCTTTGTCTTTTCCTACTTTTAAAGTTCTTTTTGTGGGATTTTCCCTATTTTCTTTATATATATATAATATGTTTTTAGCAAGTACTCCCTCATGTCCTAATTATAAGATATAATTGATTTTTTTGGAGAAATTAAATAAGCTAATTAAATTACTTTAGAGTATTTTTATTTTTTTCTTTAAAGTAATTAGTTTGACTAATAAACTAATATAAAATATAAAGATACACAACATATAAAATGATTAAGATACTCCTCCGTCCTAATTATAAGATATAATTGACTTTTTTGGAGAAATTAAAGAAGCTAATTAAATTACTTTAGAGTATTTTTATTTTTTTCTTTAAAGTAATTAGTTTGACTAATAAACTAATATATAATATAAAGATACACAACATATAAAATGATTAAGTACTACCTCCGGTCCTAATTATAAGAGCTAGGTGACTTTTTTTGGAGAAATTAAGGAAGGCTAAATAAGTTCTTAATCATTTCATATGTTGTATATTATTATATTATATATTAATTTATTTGTCAAACTAAATAGTTTGAAGGAAAAAATAAAAATAAAAATACTCTAAAGTAATTTAGTTAGCTTTCTTAACCTCTCCAAAAAAGTCAACTAGCTCTTATAATTAGGACCGGAGGGAGTAACTTATTTAGCTTCCTTAATCTCTCAAAACAAAATTAACTATGTCTTATACTAGTAATTAGGACCAGAGGTAGTAATAGCCAAGGCATTAAAAAAATATGGTAATAAGGTGATTATGGGTACTTGATTTTTACTTGATTATTCTGTTGCTGGAGAGTAATTCTGTTCGGTGGCACTGTTAGATCCAGACGAAGCCGAACTTTAGCAATGTTTCTGTTTTCTGGAAGACTGTGGCTTTCACTTTGGTTCCCTTTTTTTTTTTTGATGCATCCTAGGTTTCTACCATGTCTCCCTTTTTTTCGTCTTATGTCAGTGTGTCCATTGTCCTATTCCAAAACGTGGACAAAAAAGTGTTCAGGCCAATTTTTTTTTTTTTTCTGAACATATCCATGCATATATAATAGAAGAGTTCATAAAAAAATAAAGTGTTTTGTTTTGTTTTGTACAAATTTTAAACAATTTTCATGGTATAACATAACAAAAAGTATATATTTATAAAACCTAAAAATCTATTTAGTATGTGAAATAAAATATAAAATAATAATTTTGTGGAAATTATATGTAACTAAATACAATATATAAGAAGTCAATAATAATAACTTAATATCCCGGCAAAGAAAGTTAATAATTATTTTTTATTTAAAAAGTTAATAATAATAATCACAAAACGTGACTATTATTTTTTAAGAAAGACATTTTCACGGACGAGCAACGTCAGGCCGAAAGGCAAAGATTTCTTGACTCTTGAGGAATCGAAGCCTCTGTAAACCCTAGGCGGATTGCGCATCGCATTCATCTCTTTTCGCGCATTTTAGCAGACGAAATTCCATAACTAAACACCCATTCTCTCTCTCTTCTTTTCGAGCGCGCCGAAAAATGGTAAACGAAGAGTAATTTAGTGTGACTGTGTAGGGGAGAGAGTAATTATATGCATTTTATTTATATTCTGGATATTCAATTTTCATTGGGTGTGTGTGAATCCCAGAGAGATTGAGAAGGAAGAGATAAAGAGGATTATGGGAAGCAGCTTTATCGCGCCACCAGTGAAGAAACGTTCGGTATCCTACACTGAAACTGGTTTGGCCGAACCGAACCCGTTTACGGCAAACGGGTCGTCCAAGCGCTTCAAGTCCAAGCACCCACCACCTCCCCTCAGTATTCCCCCGGGTCATATCGCTTTCCGACTGCTCTGCCAAGCTTCTCGAATCGGCGGTGTAATTGGCAAGTCCGGCTCCGTCATACAAAACCTCCAGCAGGTTACGGGGGCTAAGATTCGCGTCGAAGATGCGCCATCTGAATCACCGGACAGGGTCATTATTGTGATTGCGCCGAGTGCTCTCAGCGGCAAGGTTTTTCTGAGAGCCCAGAGCCAGAATTCGGATTCGGAATGGGCCGAGGAGGATGACGATAATGGAGATGACAGCGGAGAAGATGAAGCTGTTGACGTCTCGAAAGCTCAGGAAGCACTGCTGAAGGTGTTCGAGAAGATTCTGGGTTCTTTAAAAAAAAAAAAAAAAAAAAAAAAAAAAAAAAGAGCTTATAAAAAAAAAGAACTTAAAAATAAGTTTCCGAGCTTATTTTTAAGTTCTTTTTTCTTCATTATAAAATAAGAAAGCATGTAAAATCTCGTTTTTTTTTAACTTATACTTATAAGTAGAAGATAAATTTAAAAATAAGTTAGCCAAAACCGCACTCAATATAACCGTTTCTTCTTATAAAAAAATAATTAAAAGAAAAATTGAAAATTGAAAAATATTTCCCCGAAAATAATTGGAAAATGTTATAAACCTGAAGAAAATGTATAGAAAAGTAGAGAGAAGTCGGAGAGAAATTCAGAGATGGAGGAATTCTTATTTCAAGTAACTCCTAAATGTTTACACAAGCACTTATTTATAGGACCTTGAGGGTTCTTTATCTGATAGACATCCACATAATACATATATTTATAACACTCCCCTTGGATGTCCATTATGAATATCTCATTAAAAACTTTAACTAGGAAAAAACCAGGTGGGATAAAACTTAAAGTTAAAGAAAAAAGACATTATCCATCGATACACTTTCTTATGTGCCTCATTAAAAACCTTTCTAAAACCCAAGGTGGACAAAAACCAGATAAGGAAAAAAAGACAACGATGTATCAACGCTCTCCCTCTTAATTACATCGATTTTCTAACGCCGCTTCATTAAAAACCTTTCAGGAAAAAGGTGGAATGACAAAACCCAGAGATAAAAGAAAAAAGTCAGACATCAACTTGTATTTCTAAATTACATCATATTTACTCCCCCGATGACTACATTACTATCACTGTCTTTTGTGTTGGTGAAGAATTATCTCATGTTAATAAATATGATATTGCCCTTCTTCAACTTCTTCGCTTTGAGGTCGAAATTATTTTTATCCGCTCGCAAATAATTTAAATATATAATGGATATGACTTATTAATATAAAATCAATCTAGGACCTTCTTTTGTATAAACAAAAGATTTCATTCTTTAGGTATTAAATCTGTAATCTAATACAAAATTTCGTTCTTCTCAAGTCATTAATTATTTCTAATTTTTCTTTAAACAATTAATTCTTTTATTTTTCAAATAACGTTTTCAATAATGTTGATATCATCAACATAACTTGCAATTAAAACATTCACATCTAGATCTTTTCATAAAGATGCATGGGCATATTGATTCACTTTCTTTATACCCTTCTTTCAACATATTTCTTGAGAAGATTATACTGCTTTGTCTTTTAATTGATTTAAGTCATACAAAGACTTCTTCCCCTCTATTGTTTTCAATAACTTGAATTAAATGTTTTTGATTAGATCCCAAGTCTTCAGGGACTTGTCTTTAAAGTGATAAATCATTTGATCTTCTAAGACCTTAAGTCTTTTGGGACATGTGTTTTCGACCTTGCTTAAATCTTTTTTGGGACGTGTCTTTCTGACCTTAAGTCCTTTTCTACCACCTTAAGTCTTTTAAGGACATGTCTACTAAGACTTTTTAATTCTTTGAAGATTCTTAGAATCTTCATAATTTAGCAGTTCTTTATCACAGCTTATATAACAATATCTACATAGAAGCATAATCTTTCTTTCACAAACTGCAGGATTAACAATATATACAAAATTATTGTATTCACCACAAAATCATATATTACATCATAATCATATTAGACTGCGGAAAATCTTTATTTTCACATAAACAATAAACATTCATATATCTCAATTAGGACTTCGGTCCATAACTATCATAATATGATTATATTGGCGTCTTTTCAATTTCACTTATCCTCTTGGCTAATCATCTTTATGTCAACTTTCGTGACATATCTTTATATAATATCCTCATTTAATCACGTGATATCATCATCAAAAGTTGTTGTCGACAACTTTATCTTTTTCTTGTTCCATTTTTCCAATTCGACATAACTTATCAATATAATTCGCATGAGCATAACCTCTCTTGAGGTTTTTACAATTAGTTATGTCTCAATACTACTTCTAGAGTATCTACCTCCTTAATATGATCATCTTAATTATTGCTCCAATTTATCCATAACATTTATAATTGGAAGAATAATTTCTCATGCTTCGAGCATACCACATTCATATTCATACAGATTGGAGCATTTTCAAATTTGGAGTATGAGATTTAATAAATCTCATTTGGGTCGATAATATTATCGGCAAATAATACATGAATGCATAATCGATGAACTTCTGGTTCATACTACATTATTCGAGGATATATACAATGTTATAATGCATTCCATGTATTCACTTTTCCAGCTATCCAATTTCTCCCCTCAAAGTAAGAAAACAATGTCAAACGATAATTGTAATCATGTAGTATAAGTATCCTAAATCCATTTGTTTCCTTTAAACATCTTTCGTTTCATATAGAGACAAACAAGAAATATAAGGTACTTATACAACATTTATCTCAAATTTCTTTCTATATCCATCTATGTGCATTGTGGTGGATTTATAATCATTGCACATTCAACCATTTTAAGATGAAAATTTGTTTAGCTCGACCAAAAGCCAATTTTAGGGAGAATTTTGTTGGCTTATATAAATCTTTGCTATATAATATCAAATATATCAACATAAAATTTTGTTCTCATAAGCATTTATCCAGCTTATTTATGGAGGCTTTAATTATGATTCTTAAATCATATCTTCCGAAATTGCGCTTAATTTATTCAAACATCAAACATTATTGCAATCTTCATATTGCAATCTCATTTGCAATCTTTATGTTGCAATTATTTTCGCAAGCTTCATGTTGCAAAGCAAAGTAATCTCACATGTAACCATCTTATAGATCATCTATCAAATTTCTCATATCATTGTATGGTTTACATGCTATTTCAATGGGCCCATATAAATCTGTTTGATATATTTCCGGATATCTATTACCAATTATGACCTATGATATTCTCATAGTCATTTATATTTGAGAACAAGCAGCTATTCATGAAGAATTTTCGATTCTTCAATAGATGTTAATACAATATCTTATTTGTATTATATATATATGACTTGGATGATCAAACAAGTCACGCCAACAATAAATATGTTTTGATCAGTAAACTTCTCGTTTCATCGTAACATATATCTCATCTCAGTAAATTATGATCCACAATCATAATTTATCATTCATTTTTGGGAGATCATATTTGTCATTATGTGGGAAGTATGAGTATAACTTTCTACATATTAGCTCACACTTGCATACTAACAATCTCCTCCTCAAGTGTGAGACAGAACATTCCTCATAAAATTAATGGACTTTGTTCTTCATAAGAGAGGCTTAATGTATGAAGTATATAACACTATAAAATTTCACTCACACTTGTATTCTAGAAATCTCCCCCGAGTGTGAGTCCTTTAAAAATACTTCACAAACATTAATGGACTTCAATCAAAATGTGGGTTTTCACTTTCAAATCCTTTAATTCATTATTAAATGAAATTAACACCTAAAGATATATTCTTATCCTCCTTTGAGGACTATATTAGTGCATTATAATAGTGTTACAGTGCACACGCACACCCAATGGGAAAAATCTCAAATATCTCCTCCTCAGACCGCTCTAGAAAAATGAATAATCATTTTCAATTTATAATATTTGTTTACACATCAAGATATGAATTCTCAATAATATTTCATATCATTATTAATCATATATGTCTAATCTGGTCATATTGTAAACTTACGGTTTACATCAAGATATGAATTCTCAATAATATTTCATATAATTATTAATCATATATGACCTCACTGGTCATATTGTAAACTTCTGGTTTACATTTTACAAACCTTAAATTATTATTTGTAAACTTATGGTTTGCAATTGTATATGGTTCAATACTTTTCTATATGATATCTATTTCTGTAGATATCTTTGAAACTCAACAAGTTTCATTTATACTTGGTAGAATAAAATCATATTCATCGCATAATGTTGTTCTTCAAGAACAATACATTAATTTCTTGAGGGGCCTTAAAACAAATTTATACCCATATAGCTCTTCCGAGCCTCAAATTAATACTACCAAATGTAATCGAACATTGATCTTTCAAATTAAGTGAGTAACTATGCTAATTAGTCTCCAAGACTATTAGCCTTTAAAATTATTACTCACGTATGGCATAATTTCTATGCAAAATATTTGTCTTTAAGACAATAACTTAAAACTCTTTGTATTATTCAATATTTGATACATATACTTTGTCTTTATATAATAATTTATAAAATTTTCTTGCCAATGCCATTTCTTTAAACCAATATTGTTCTTTTATAAAAGAACAATTATAGAAATTGATAAACTTCTTAAACATCAAATAATAAGTTTATGGCAATAAAAATGATAAATTTTCTTGTCATAAAATCACAATATTATGACTACTTCTTGCCATAAAAACATAATATTATGGCTACCTGCCATTCAAAAATATCTTCTTCTTTTTTTTTTGAATTTTTTCGTGAATAGTAGATACTATTCATAAATAATAAAATAAAAATAATATAAAAACATGTACCAAATTTTTTCTCCCCATTCACCCGACTTCACGTGGGTGAGAAATTTGTCTGGAGAAAATTACAAAATATGACCCCAAAATTCATAAATGGTATTTTAGTAAATTACTAAATAATACCTTGAAATATTAAAACTCAAAATAGGTCCACATTTCCAAAAATCAACGCCTCATACTATTAAAATTGATTTTGAGGCTTATAATACTTATCTTATCGATAATTTATATTAAATATTTGACCTTTTAACAAATATATTATAGCATACAATAAATACAAAACTAATGACCTTGCCACAACAACAATAACATGAATTTCTATCATGTTTATTATACCGAAGATTTCATTCGTGGTTCTTATTAATAATCTTTCCTCACTTCTCACGGTGAGAATTTGAACCATCATAATTACAACCATGTCCACATGTAAACAAATTTACACACATATCCACAACCACAATTAAATTTATTCATTACTACATTCACTTCTGGGAATGTATTTCAATCTGTTGGAGGAAATTATGATCCTTAAAACAAAAACTTACCTTTTTTTGTTTTATCACATAAATACAAGAAATTAATTCAAAATATTTCTTGATTCATTCACAATATTGCTACTTGAAGCAAATGAATATTCTCATTTATAATAAACTTTTAGAAGAACAACCATCTTCTCGGTGGCCATACAATCTCATTAATTTGTTCTAAAGAACAAAAGAATCTATTAATGACAAATTTTCAATTTTGAGACATTTATACAACTGATGGCATACAAAAATCATAGATCATGCGCCTTGTCCATATCTTCAAGCAAATTTGTCTCTTTGGCTTCACGCCAATTTATCTCTTAATATCAAGCCAAATTATCATTTGACTTCAGGCCATATTGTGCCTTCTCTTGGCTTGGCCAAATTATCTCTTCTGCGCTACTTGCCACTTTATATCTTTATTTGGCTTCCTGGCCAATTTTTGTCATATATCTCAACGCCATTTTTTCTTGAAGAGAAATTAAATCAAAATGACTTCTAACTGTTTATCTTCGGATAAACAAAGGTTTAGCCATTATATATGACGTCTGATGATATAATGAGAAAAATATTAATATTAATAATAACAATAATAAAATGTCAAATAATAAATAAAACATAAACAATAAATGTTATGTTAGAGACAATAACATAAATGTTATGTTAGCAAACATAAATGTAAATGTTATGTTAGTTAACATAAAAGTAAATGTTAATGTTATGTTAATAACATAAAAATAAAAGTTATGTTAGTAACATAAAAGTAAATTGCTTGAATCATAAATATGTTAGTAATATAAAAGTAAATCGCTAAATATTAAATCTAATTAGGTTAGGAGGTTTAACCCCAAGTAGGTGTAATTAATAATAATTATAAAATATAATTAAATAAACATAAATAAATGCTAACATAAAAATAAATACTTAAATATAAATATGTTAGCAATAATAAAAATAAAATCTTTGAATAAAGCTTAAACATAAATATGATTAGCAACAATAAATAAAAATAAATGCTATAACATGAATATGTTAGCTATAAAAATAAAATATTAAATTAAAACAATGAAATATTAATATATATATATATATACTATGCAATCATTGTATAATCAATGTGCAATCAAAATAGTAAAAATATTGCATCATCATTGTGTAATCATTGCGCAATCAATTTTTTTTAAAAAAAATTCAGCCGACAGTTTTTTTTTTTTGTCAGAGAGAAATTCTAGAGATGGAGGAATTCTTATTTCAAATGACTCCTGAATATTTACACAAGATCTTTATTTATATACCTTCAAGGATTCTTGTTACGAATGACATCCACATAATACATAAAATAGATATTTATCCACAATCTTCTTGAGTTTATTTTCGCCACCCTTTTTTCCGACCACGGTAAGAAGAAGAAGAAGATGGCGCTTGAATTCTGTGCGAGTGTTCTCTGAGACACCAACCATTCAAATTCTCCGATGATAATAACATTTCTCTCAACCTCACAAAGCTTTTCCTAATATGCTGTCAACTTCCACATCGCTCTTTCATCAATTCCCAACTTTTCCCCCAAAATCCCAAACTCTCCCATCAAGAACTCGTCTCCTTCAATTCTACAGACCAAGAATGGCTTCTATTTCTGGCTTTCGCGTGTGGTCACAGATAGGACAAGGCGGTTGTTCCTCTTCATCATCTCCCGGTGATAATGGGTTTTGTTCATTCATGGAGTATGTGGGTAAGAGAGGGCTAAATGTGGAAGATGATTTGGTGATTTTGCTCTATCATATACAGTACGCTTGCAAGCAAATCGCTTCTCTTGTGGCTTCTCCTTTCAATTACTCGCTAGGGAAACGGTCTGGTCTCGGTTCAGCTGCCGGTGGTGGATCTGACAGAGATTCTCCGAAGCCACTTGATATCGTCTCGGTATATCTTTATAGAGATTGCTTTCTTGCTAACTATATAATGTTAAATGTTTCTTTACATGTGCATAAGGTTGAATTCCACCATTACTAATATGAGAATTTTGTTTATGGGTAACCTTAAATCACAACAGTGTAAGCTGTTTTTGAGCTTAGCTTACCCACTTAAACTTTTTTTAATACCTGTAAAATGAGAAGAGAATGGTATACTGGTTTTTTTTTTGAACAATGAATGGTATACTTGTTAGGTAAGCTATATATATCACTGATACTTCAAAAATAGAGCATGATAGTGTTTAAACCATAGTGTGAACGCAATTAGTATCCGTGCATGCTTTGTGGGGACACAGTATCTGCGTTATTTGGTGTCTGCAATTAAGTAACCATGCTTCTTAGTTGGCAATAAAATAAAGGGATGAAATGAAGATGGGGTGGCCTCTGCTTGCAATTATGTATTACAGAATTCTTTTTGTTTGATTATTAATTGTAACGAAAGTGAGATGCAAGTGCAATATTAATTTTTCAGTTTGTTTAAAAGTTTCCTTTTATATAACTTTTATATGCTCTTGTATTTTCCTATTCTCCGCTCTCATGCTAAGAGCCTTGAATAAATAACCCTCAAGGCTAGTTTATATATGTTCTGTTCAAGAAGCAGGGATGTGGCTAGCCTAATGGACTAGATGTTTGATATTGATTGAGTGGATTTGACCTATGAACAATGTCTAGGGCCTACGTACCTGTAGGATCAAAGTCCACGTAGTTCGAGACACCCATGACGTTTAGCCAAAGAGGTGGTGTGTGTGTTCTGTGACGGCTGAATTTTAAATAGCTAGAGAGAGCTTAGAATGTGTGTACCTTAGGGTTTGACCTTTGTATTTATAGAGTGTACCTTAGGTTGATATGGGCCCTATGTGATCCATGACCCAAGTATCGTAACTGTCAGATCTAGATGAAGATCTTCCTGGATTATAGATAAGATGGGATCCTCCTTCATTATAGATATATCCTGATCTACAGAATATTCCCTGTTGGGCCATATATTGAATATGGGCCTTATACAGGTCCGTAACAATATAGTATCAGCACCATATATCTAAAAACAATTGTCGAGCAACATTTTCTAGAATGGTTCTTATTACGAAAAGTTGGTCTGTGGGGTGTCTGTCTTTTGATTGCTCGTGTCTACTTAGCATGTCCCAAGGTTCATTATCCTAAACTGATTTACATAACCTTGCAAGAGCAAGAGCCTATTTGGGATAAATCTTCACTTGAAATTTGGATTGGTGTTCTTAAACATGGTACAAGCAGCCACCTGAACCCAATCACCTAGACTAGTTTCAGTCACAAAATAGAATAATATTTTCTTAAAATCTTAAAATATAATAGTTATTAATGTATTGTTAGACTATTGTCAGCCACATATTGGAATGATATTATCTTAAAGTGTTTTTATGTTCTAATTCTTTAACCTTTTTGCGCCCCTCCTTTTTGGAAGTTCTTTTCTGCCATTCTGCCTTACCAATTCAAGAGCTATGTAATGTTTTATTCACCTGGATGTTATTCAAAAACAAAAAGAAAGTAATTAATTGATCAGTACCCGTCCTATGAATTATTGCAGAATGAAATAATCTTGTCTTCTCTACAAAATTCTGGGAAAGTTGCTGTCATGGCTTCAGAAGAGAATGATAATCCGATCTGGATAAGTGATGATGGTCCTTACGTTGTGGTAACAGACCCCCTGGACGGTTCTCGAAACATCGATGCTTCCATCCCAACAGGTACAATTTTCGGCATCTACAAACGCCTCGAAGAACTAGATAACCTACCCATTGAGGAGAAGGCAATGCTTAATTCACTTCAGAGTGGAACAAAGTTGGTTGCTGCTGGTTATGTTCTCTATTCATCTGCCACTATTCTCTGCACCACCTTTGGTTCTGGGACACTGGCATTTACTCTCGATCATTCAACAGGAGACTTCGTTCTCACAAAACCAAGCATCAAAATTCCTCCTCGTGGTAATTAATACTCGTAGCCTACATAATCCATATCCAGCGTGAATCCTTGGAATTGTAATGTTGATCGTTGTTATTATCTGGTGAAAATTTTGAAGTTATAACTAGTTATATGAAATATCTCTGTTTCATTGCAATTCTCACTTGTGGTCAGAGAGATATTAACTACTTAAGAATAGATAGACATGTAAATATGTCAAACATACTTTCCAGTAGACCTTGCCTTTAACATGCTTGCTTGCATTAGGCAAATTTCATTGGTTGGCTATTGTCATCAAACCGATCTTCTACATTTACGAAATGTAGAGATTACATTCAAAGAAAGAGAGAAACAAGTAGGCTTTGCTGATGAATGCCGTATAATTTGCAGGGCAAATTTATTCTGTGAATGATGCACGGTACTTCGACTGGCCCGAAGGGCTAAGGCGATATATAGACACTGTGAGACAAGGAAAAGGTAAATATCCGAAGAAGTACTCCGCCCGGTATATATGTTCTCTGGTGGCCGATCTGCATCGAACTCTGATGTATGGGGGCGTGGCGATGAATCCGAGGGATCATCTTCGCCTTGTTTACGAGGCAAACCCTCTGAGTTTCATTGTGGAGCAGGCAGGAGGAAGAGGGTCTGATGGGAAAAACAGAATTCTCTCACTTCAACCTGTTAAACTGCATCAAAGACTTCCTCTCTTTCTGGGAAGCTTGGAAGATATGGAAGAGTTGGAGAGTTATGGAAATGTTCAACAAAAAGTCAATCCTGGTTATGAGGTTTGATCATGGTGGAGCAAATTTTGAATCTTCTTGTCAATAATGCTTACCAACTGATGTTTCTCTCTTTGGTTCATGTGAGTATTGTAAATTTGCAATGTCCATTACTTGTGGTGATAATAATCTTTTTTTTTTTGAAAGCAACCATTTGGTATATTTGATACTTCTTCTCTCTCGTCCTAATTGTAAGACATAGTTGATTTTTTTAGAAAAATTAAGGAAGTTAATCTAATTACTTCAAATTATTTACATTTTTTCTCAAAACTAATTTGTTTGACTGATAAACTAATATATAATAATCTAATGACACACAACATATGATCAAATAACTTATTTAGTTTCCTTAATCTCTGCAAAAAAAAGTCACTCTCTTATATTTAGGATTGAAGGGAGTACCAACTAATTCAGATTTAAACGTAGTCAAATTCCAATAGAGATGGCTCTTTTACAATGTGTTTGATTTGGGGGGAGGCAGAGAAAATTTTGGTGTGAAAAATAATATTTGACCATGATGTGAAATATTTCAATCGTTAATGTGATGTAAAAAACTATATAAATTTGAAAAAATTTCACGGGTAATTTAGTCAAAATTTTCATTCCCTTCAAACCAAACACACCCTTAAGGTTATTTTTTGGGAAATTCCTTGTAAAGAATTTTAAAAATGCTAAAAGAGGAAAAAATGCTTCGAATATTCATAATCTAGAGAAATGTTAGACTTAATTTACCTTTTATGAAATTAAAAAAAAAATGACCAAATTGATAGAGGGCAAAGTGTTCTTACCTCTTTTAACAAATACCTTTCCTAAGATTCGAACTTGTGCTATATATATTTAGAAAAATTAAAAATAAACACCAAACCATTATCCAAAAAAAACTAATGATTTTATTTCATGCATTTATTTTCTTGGAAAATGCCACTCTGGAAATTTATAATGCCATTTGTTCCTGTGTGGAACAGGATGTCCACTGTTGCAAGTATTTTGATATTGGATCAACGTATTCCACCGAATATCTATGAGACAGATATCCTCGAGGAGATGGGATCATTGCACACTATAGACTATTCGCCTCGATGGGGGGATGAGGAATGTGTCAGTGGAGATTTGCGCGGTGATATTGAAATTACTAGGTTTTAGTTAGAACCGCACCTTGCGCAGGTTTATGCCCTTGTATTTATAGGGTATGCGCTTGATATCGATAATGTCCTGGTCTATCATATCTCTTGATTGTAGATATGATAGATTTTCCATGATCGTAGGGATATACGAAATACATGATATATTTCATGTTGGGTCGCCTAAGCATGTGGGTCGTTATGTCGGGCCGTAATGTGATTCAAATTTCCGGTAGTTCAAGCGTTTGATCTATCGAGATGTATCATGCTCCGGTACTTTTCGCCCGAGGGGCAATGCCGAAGTATATTATACCCACGGCCTAGTATATCGGATTTTGATTCATTTGGGCTTGACCAGGAATGGCGCCTAGGGCCTACGTACCCTGTAGAAGGGATCAAAGCCTACGTAGTTCGAGACATCGCCAATCTTATAGCCGGATGACGTATGGTGAAGGCCTGAGCTGGTTCACTATCACTCATTGGCCACGATGGTTGCGTCCTCCAGAATCCGAGGTCCGAGCTCATGATCCGGGGTTATGCATGGGGGTTTGCCGAGTCCGTGACGTTGTTGAAATATTTCTATGATTTTATTTCATGCATTTATTTTCTTGGAAAAATGCCACTCTGGATATTTATAATGCCATTAAAGTGTGAGTACTCAAATTTAAAATTTAAAATTCAGCATCAAATGATAGAAATGCCCTTCAATACTTCATTATCTTCCTAAATTTAAAATTCAGCATCAAATGATAGAAATGCCCTTCAATACTTCATTATCTTCCTTCTCTCATCTTCTTCCTCTCTCTCATCTGGCTAAATCTCCCTCTCCTCTTTCTCTCTCCTCGGTGACCATCCCACCACCACTCTCCACCATCCATCCCCCTTCACTCCATCAATATTGTTCATTTCCTCCTACGTTTTCTATCAATGACTTAAATCCGACAACCACCACAGGCTACAACATCGTCGCTCATACTCACTGTCTGGTCGCTCTCACTCTCATGGTCGTGATCTCCGCTCAATCTTCTGTCAGTCGCTCTTGCTTGATCTCTAGCTTAGCTTAGTCACACTCAATATCTATCACTTAAATAGTTCTCTCCTTCTTCCTCTCTTGCCTCTAACTTCAGCAGTGTAACATTCTAAAAATAAATAAAAACGGCAACACACACACACACACACACATATATATATATAAATTTGGTGGTATGCATGTTGCCATCGTTTAAGGAGAGGTGGCAGCATGCTGCCACGTGAAGAGGGGAAATAATAATTTCCCCACCGCCTTTCCTCTCCTCTATATATATTCATGTGTGTGTGTTGAGTGTGGTGAGTGAGAGTGAGACGGGAGAAGGAGAGAGAGAAAAAGATAAGGTTATTTGAGTTTTTAACGTAAGTTATTTATAAGATCATTTGATAGTTAAATTAGTTTCTTTTCAACAAACTTTCTTCATGAAAGTTATTCTATGTATTTTTCTCTTTCTAATGAGTAATATAGTACTTATTAATGAAATTTTGGGGGTTAGAATTATTAATGAAATTTTGGGGGTTAGAATTTTGACAAAGTTTTGAGTTTTGATAATAGAAGGTTGTAAGAAAAAGATGAGGTTATTTGAGTTTTTAAAGTAAGTTATTTATTTTATAAGATCATTTGATAGTTAAATTAGTTCTTTTCAACAAACTTTCTTCATGAAAGTTATTCTATGTATTTTTTTCTTTCTAACGAGGGTAATATAGTACTAATTAATGAAATTTTTGGGTTTAGAATTTTGGCAAAGTTTTGAGTTTTGATAATAGAAGGCTGTATATATGCAGAGCATAATTAATAGGTAACGTTAATCGGTTTAGATTTATTAGTTTGTTGTTGTTGGAAATTTAAAATCAACTTTATATTTAAAAGAATTTAGGATTTGTGTCTTATAGGATATGTTTACCGATTAAATGAGGTTTAAAGCATTTATTTGTATTACTAGAGGTATTATTGTTGGTTTAATCGGTTTAGTTTCACTAAATCTTGAACTATATGAAATTATGAGTTGGGATTTGGAATTTAAATTAGAGTTTAATATCATTTTGATTATATGGAGGTTTGAAGATTTGTTTAATAAATTGGGTTATGCTTATATAAGTTAGTATTATGTTGGAAAATTTGGGTTTTGTGATAATAAGTTTCTTATATTCGAATTTATAATTCATTTATAATTTATTGGAGGTTATATTAAGGATTAAGTGGATTGGATTTGAGGTTTATAAATGAATGTGAATATTTAAAATTTATTGGTGAAACTTTTATGGTAGGGAATTGAGTATTTTGGTTAAATTAAGGATATGATGATATTTTGATTATCATTATAAAAAAAAATCATTTATAAAAGAAAGAAATGGGATTATGATGATGATTTGAGGAATATATAAATTGACATTTTTCTAAGAAAACTAAAGTGAGACAATTATAGTTTAATTAATTAATTGTTATTGTATTAGTTGTTATGTTTGTTAATTTTATTAACGTATAATTATATATTTATTTTTAGAATGAACTTGATTCCTCTCAAACTTAGTTTTTGTGTCAAAAACTTGAGGTAACCACTTTTCGTTTGTTATGTGTGTTAGTATGTTATTTGTGAGTATTTTGTGAGATGAGTATGAATGAAAATATACGGATATTGATTTAATATATCAATAAGTACTTTGAAATAATTATTGAGACAAAAAGTTATGATATTATATGTTTTGGATAATGTACTTTTGTTATGGTTTCTTGAATTGAGATAATATTATTATCTTAATGATTATTGAAACGATGTATTATTTTATAAATGTTGTGATTCGGAACTTGTATATACATGCCAATATTATGATTGTTTGTCATTGATGTATATGGATGAATGTGGAGCGGTGTGGGGAGTTATTGTGTATAAATACCACATGATATGTCACTACTCAGTACACAATGGATGGCTTCAACATTTTCAGGGCCCTTGGTATCACCCTTTTCCTTTGACCGGATTAAAGGTTAGCTCAAGGGACAGTAATATCTCCTTGGTTCCATAAAAAGGAAGAGAGCCATAGTTCAATCATGATAAGCTAGGACCCTGGCCAGTGACGCCTCATGATTTGGAATCATGTATAATCCAGTTAAATAGATGAAACATTTGTTAGCTATGGCTCCAGTCAGCGGATATAAGGAGTGGTGTGGGATAATAAGGATGATCAGTGTATCAATGTTTTATTTGGCATATTATATATGTGATCTATGATATGAAATTTGGTATGAAAATTTTAATATAGAATTTGTGATGTAGAACTTGTGATTGGGAATTTGTGTATTATATTTATAATACAGTTATATAAATTGTTCTACTGGCACCTTACAAGCATATATTAACATTTGTAATCAGTTGGATTGATGGTTACCAACATTTTGCATGTGATCGTTTTCTTGTGGGTCTACTAGGGAAGACTCTGGAAGTTTAAGCTACTTTTGAAAACAGTAGTGCTTCCATCTTTATTGTATATGTTGGATTATTGTATATTGTCACATTAGTTCTCATTTTGTATACTTTAGATATTTTGATAAATGATTAAGCATTATTCAATTAAAAAGTTTCTAGTGAAATCCAAAGTATGATATTTCTTGATGAATGGTTTGATCAAATCATTTATTAATTATTATTTTAAAAAAATGAAGGACATTACAAGGAGCGACTCCACAGTCCATCGTCACCTTTGGCTTAGGCACAAAGAAAAATTCAATTTACGGTTGTGGACAATAGGGCAATTGGGCGAATCTAAACAGTTTTTTAAAGAAAAAAATCCTTTGGAAATTTTTCTTGTCCTAGGTTAGTGGATTTTGATTTGTTTATTGCGAATGATGAGTTGGTTTGTGCAATTTCATTATGTTTCTTGATTGAAACAGTTTGTGTTTCCTTTTTCTGCCAGAAAGTTGTGTTTCTATTAGGGTTTCATATATATTTGAATTTCATATTAGAGTTTCACATTGATTCAAATGAAAACATAACATTTGATGATGTGTTTGTAGGTGTGGCATTGTGGGTTGTGACTTGTCAGGACGAGGGGTTTGCAAGCCAGTAGTCCTTGAAAACATGACAAATAAATATTTTTTGTGCCCTTTCAACAAAGAGAACATTGCTTGTCTTGTGTCATACTTCTTCGATGTCTTTCCATATTTGTGAGTAATCATTGCTTAAAGATGAGCCATATAAAAGTTCTTACCCATTGAGCCACTGGCAGTTTCCATATCATGGTCCACTTTGGCTCGGCTTTGTTTCAATTTAGACATTCTAAGTGACAATATGCAGAGCGGGTATTGATTCTAATAGAAAGGGGTCGATGAAGCAGTCTCCGGTAACTAGCAACGCTGCCAATGGAGGATACAGCCCTATAAGTTCATCCAACTCTTCAAAGAAATTGTTAGTGTCAAATCTGATAACTTGAGAGTTCATCATCTTCCTTTTTTCAAATCTTCCATTTCTACCTTGTTTTGAAATTCTTCCACACCAGAGATCGCCAGAGAATCGACTTTCGTTAGGAGCTTTGTTTGTTTCACCTTTGACGACGGATGCAGTAGGGGTCAAGGGCTTCTTGCAAGGGTGGGGTAATTTTTTAAAAAAATATAAGGGCACTTTTGTCATTTCTTTTAAATTTCAAAAAAGAAAAATCAAGTACTAATATCTCTATGATATTATGAATATTCAAAACACCGTTTTGTCTTTTCTTACTTTTAAAGTTCTTTTTGTGGGATTTTCCCTATTTTCTTTATATATATAATATGTTGTTAGGAAGTATCTTTCCTCATGCCCCTAATTATAAGATATAATTGATTTTTTTAGAGAAATTAAAAAAATTTAATTAAATTACTTTAGAGTATTTTTATTTTTTTCTTTAAAGTAATTAATTTGACTAATAAACTAATATATAATATAAAGATACACAACGTATAAAATGATTAAGTACTACCTCCGTTATAATTATAAGAAGCTAGTTGACTTTTTTTTAGAAATTAAGGAAGGTTTAAATAAGTTCTTAATCATTTCATATGTTGTATATTATTATATTATATATTAATTTATTTGTCAAACTAAATAGTTTGAAGGAAAAAATAAAAATAAAAATACTCTAAAAGTAATTTAGTTAGTTTTTTTTCTTAACCTCTCCAAAAAAGTCAATTAATTTCTTATAATTGTGACCGGAGGAAAGAATTTATTTAAACCTTCCTTAATCTCTCAAAACAAAGTCAACTATGCCTTATACTAAGTAATTAGGACCAGAGGTAGTAATAGCTAAGGCATTAAAAAAATATGGTAATAAGGTGATTATGGGTACTTGATTATTCTGTTGCTGGAGAGTAGTTCTGTTCGGTGGCACTGTTAGATCCAGACGAAGCCGAACTTTAGCAATGTTTCTGTTTTCTGGAAGACTGTGGCTTTCACTTTGGACCCATTTTTTTTTTTTTTTTTTTTTTTTTTTTAATTTTTTTGATGCATCCTAGGTTTCTACCATGTCTTCCTTTTTTTCGTCTTATGTCAGTGTGTCCATTGTCCAAAAAATAAAAAAAAATTCCAAAACGGGGACCAAAAAGTGTTCAGGCCAATTTGTTTTTCCTGAACATATCCATGCATATATAATAGAAGAGTTCATAAAAAAATAAAGTGTTTTGTTTTGTTTTGTACAAATTTTAAACAATTTTCATGGTATAACATAACAAAAAGTATATATTTATAAAACCTAAAAATCTATTTACTATGTGAAATAAAATATAAAATAATAATTTTTGGAAATTATATGTAACTAAATACAATATATAAGAAGTCAATAATAATAACTTAATATCCCGGCAAAGAAAGTTAATAATAATTTTTTATTTAAAAAGTTAATAATTATAATCACAAAACGTGACTATTATTTTTTAAGAAAGACATTTTCACGGACGAGCAACGTCAGGCCGAAAGGCAAAGATTTCTTGACTCTTGAGGAATCGAAGCCTCTGTAAACCCTAGGCGGATTGCGCATCGCATTCATCTCTTTTCGCGCATTTTAGCAGACGAAATTCCATAACTAAACACCCATTTCTCTCTCTTCTTTTCGAGCGCCGAAAAATGGTAAACGAAGAGTAATTTAGTGTGACTGTGTAGGGGAGAGAGTAATTATATACATTTTATTTATATTCTGGATATTCAATTTTCATTGGGTGTGTGTGAATCCCAGAGAGATTGAGAAGGAAGAGATAAAGAGGATTATGGGAAGCAGCTTTATCGCGCCACCAGTGAAGAAACGTTCGGTATCCTACACTGAAACTGGTTTGGCCGAACCGAACCCGTATACGGCAAACGGGTCGTCCAAGCGCTTCAAGTCCAAGCACCCACCGCCTCCCCTCAGTATTCCCCCGGGTCATATCGCTTTCCGACTGCTCTGCCAAGCTTCTCGAATCGGCGGTGTAATTGGCAAGTCCGGCTCCGTCATACAGAACCTCCAGCAGGTTACGGGGGCTAAGATTCGCGTCGAAGATGCGCCATCTGAATCACCGGACAGGGTCATTATTGTGATTGCGCCGAGTGCTCTCAGCGGCAAGGTTTTTCTGAGAGCCCAGAGCCAGAATTCGGATTCGGAATGGGCCGAGGAGGATGACGATAATGGAGATGACAGCGGAGAAGATGAAGCTGTTGACGTCTCGAAAGCTCAGGAAGCACTGTTGAAGGTGTTCGAGAAGATTCTGGATGTTGCGTCGGAGACTGAGGGCATTAGAGTGGAGGATGGAGTCGTGTCCTGTAGGCTGCTGGCGGATAAGGCACAGGTTGGGTCGGTCATCGGGAAGGGAGGGAAAGTAGTGGAGAAGATCAGGAAGGAAAGTGGATGTAAAATTAAAGTTTTGGCAGACAAGTTGCCTCCTTGCACTTCCCCGTCCGACGATATGATTGAGGTAAGATGATTAAAACTCGTTCTTTATATGGGGAATAATGGTAGTGTAGTGTTTTTGTAGCCAGCTTAATACTGGGAAGGAGTTTGAGTTCTATATGGGTTTCCACTAAACAGCAGAGGGGAGTTTTTTGTGTAATATTTTACTTTCAGAATGGTTATATTTTGGATATCCTGATGTGAAGATACTTCCAAGTGAAGTAGACTTGAAGGTAAAGAGGACATGTTCTCCAGTCTGGAGGTAGAGAATGGCTTATCATCATTAGGGTTATTGAATTTGTAGTTGATTGGTGGTTTAGGAGGAATTGTGATTTTTCTATTTGTATATTCAACTGATAATTTCTGAATGCGTTGTTGATGCTTGGCATTAGATAATCCTTATTTCACTCAACTTGAAGAACGTTAGGATAGAGATTGGCTTTGTTATCTTTGTCTTGGGCCAAGAATGTAGACGGGTTGGGTTTTGATCTAACATTCTGAGTTCCTAGTTAAAATTAACGTTAGCCTAACTTAAGCCATATAACCTTGGACTCGCCCAAAAACAGTTAAAGGTGAGCAAATAAAACTGGTACTGTAAAACTCCTCACTTACCTGTTTGGTCAAGAAATCTAGGATAAAGGATACAGTTCATGCAGTTTCTATACTTGATTGGGGCATGGCCTGTATCATTCTACATGGAGTGGCATTGGCAATGCTCCTTGTTGACCCAATTACTAAGCATGAACATGCCTTTTATGCTAACTTTTGGTGATGGTTGGGCAACTCTAAGTCTCTAACCTCTAATTTTTACCAAATTTGGCATACTATTATTTTCACTTGTTATCTACACTAGAAAAGTTTTTGTTCATTTTGAGGTTATTTACCTTCATGAACAGACCAACTCAAAAATATTGCTCTGATTCTATTTTCTGGTGTTTTACATGACTGTCAAACAAAAGGCTTCCTTTCCCCAAAGTTACAACTGAAACAGACCATATTTTTGGCAACTCTGGGATTTCATTGGTCACTAAATGAACCACTTCTACTTGACTAATTCTCAATCATGTGGTTTAAAGTATGATTTGATGAAAGAAAACCAAAATATAGTCCTCAACTAGCATTGAAATTGGAAAAACACGTGCTATGTATTAGTCGTGCTGGGACCTTAATAGGTTCTCTCAATTAATGTTCCAAACTAGCAAAAGGGGCACGTTGTAATAATATTTCCTTGGTACACCCTCTTGTTTGTAAATGGGATGTCCTTCTTATTCGAGTTGGAGTCAGTTGCCTTTGATGTTCCCTGCTCAGTATCATCTCCCCTCCCACCTCTATCAGTGGGGCCAAAGTGTGCAGTGATGAATGAAGAGGATAGGTGAGTTAGTGATGTTGGTACTGGGCAGGTCAAAGAGTGAGTGGCCTAGGTCTTTGGTGATCTAATAACATGTTTGATGTTAGGACAATTTTTAAAATGCAACTTCTGGGAAATAAAATCACACTGAACATGTGTACCTAGTTCATTATTGGAATGATTTGTTTGATCAATTAGGTATAAAGCTTCACATCTATTTTTGATACTGCTGTATGTAGAACATGTCATAATGGTTACTGAGCTTCACTTTACATAAAATCTGTTATTTATATTTTTATGTTAAAGAAAGGTACTGTTATACTATGACAGATAGAAGGCTATGTGCAGTCTGTAAAGAAGGCACTTCTTGCTGTTTCTCGCTGTCTTCAGGATTTTCCTCCATCCAGCAGGACAAAGATGATGGGAAGCAAGCCTCATGAAGTGGTTCAATATGAAAGCTTAGTTGTTGTTCCACATGATGCTTTAACTGTAGTTCCACGTGAGACTTTACCTAATCTGCATGCAGACCATCTTCTGCAGAGAGGCTCTGTGTTGTCTACTATACCCAGTAGCTATGCTTCAGGAGTTCATTCAGTGTCAGCTGAGGTAAACAGAGCCTCAACCTTGGATCCAACAACACATAAGCAGGAAGTTTCCTTTAGAATTCTTTGCTCCAATGATAGGGTTGGTGGTGTAATTGGTAGAGGTGGCAGTATTATCAGAGCCCTTCAGAATGAGACTGGGGCTACTATAAGTATTGGTCCTTTGGTGGAAGAATGTGAGGACAGATTGATTACTGTTACTGCTTCTGAGGTTTGTTAAAGATAATTGTTTCACTTTTACTTCTGCTTGTTTTATTTTCATGTCATTTGTATTGCTATTCTTATAATCATAAAATTTTCTTTTAATGACTTATTGATTTTTGCTCAGAATCTTGAATCAAGATATTCCCCAGCACAGAAGGCTGTTGTCCTTGTTTTCTCCAGGTCTGTAGAAACAGGCATTGAGAAGGGGCTAGACTCGGGATTTAAGGGGTCATCTGTTGCTGCAAGACTTGTGGTTTCATCAAACCAAGTTGGTTGTTTATTGGGAAAAGGAGGATCAATAATCACAGAAATGCGGAAGGCAACTGGTGCTAGCATAAAAATAATGGGGACTGACCAGGCTCCAAAGTGTGCATCACCTAATAATCAGTTAGTACAGGTTTGCACAGGGTTCTTCTTTGCTTTGTCCAATCAAAGGATGTTGAAGAATGCCATTTGTATTTTAATTTCACTATATTTTCCCTTGATCAAATTCTTTAACTTAAATCCTTGGCACCATCTAATTTCTCTCCTGAAAAATCATTATCATCAATATGGTATTTGATGTCATTTTAGTATTTATGCCTTCGCTCTTATGACATGTGTACTGGAAATTGTAAGTTAGTACCCATTTGCTTATACTTTGCATTGCCATTACTTTTCCTTCTCTAGGTTGTTAAATTATGAAAAAAAATGCTTGTCTTAATGTTTTAATTTCATGGCTAGTAATACATTTGATTGACATCCACCATACTACATGTGGACTTCTCTGCCTTAGGTAAATACCAGAAAATCTTCCTATTGCAGTTGAAAGAGTCATAATTTCTGTAGTAAGTTCTGCGATTTATTTCAAGTAGCAAATATCAATAATAATAAAAAAATCGCATGAACCAATATGACATTAAGCATCAGTTTCCTGGTAAAAATGAATACGGAATTCCTGAACAGTTTCTTTCAAGATCCTGGTACTAGAAAGGTAACAATATGATCACTTTTATGGATTCTTGTCGTCTCCTAACACTTTCCTGTCATACTGATTTAAAGCTGACAAAATAACCATATTTGTTTCACAGTTTTGAATTTTATTCTCCCTCGTCCCCCCCCCCCCCCCCCCCCCCCCCGTTTTTTTTTTAAGTTTCCTCTAAACACACAAGACAGTAACTCCCAATGCATACAGTTTATTGTATCCTCTTTTGTCCCATCAGATATCTGGAGAGTTTTCAAATGTTCAAGATGCATTGTATAATGCAACTGGCAGATTGCGAGATAATCTTTTTTCGGGTACACAAAACAGTGTTGGAACAAAAACCACTACCTCTGTATTACCTGATACCAGTCCTCATGGGAGATTGAGGGATCCTGTTCCGATTGGTGTCCAACCAGCCATTGGTGTTTCTCATAGTCTGAGTAGACATACTTTGTCTCAAAACATAAATCAAGTTGTGTCTCGCTATTTAGATCACCCCTCATCACCTGGGTCATGGGCACCACGGGTATTCCCTTCTTTCTGCTGTCTGTTTTTCCCTTTAAATTTGTGCCCTATTCATATTAATAAATTTCAATGCAGACGGTCTCTGGGATAGACACAAGAGGCATTAATGATGTTGGCAGGGGATTGACTTCTCTAAAAGGTGGCTTAGAACTTGGCAGGTCGGTACTACACGAACAAGTGCATCAGACTTGTGTGAATGCAAAGCTATAATTTTGAAATATAATCAAATATAGGCTTCCTTAGAACCTTTTAAGCTTTTTGTATGTTATGATTTACTCTATTTAATCATATCATTTACATTTATCTTAATAATGATATAATGATGACACATTAACGAGACATGAAAGTATGATTGGTGTTCTTCATTTTACTGTATTTGATCAAATATGTTACATGCATTAAGTATTATTAGTAAATAGAATGTTTTCATTATGAAATCCCAGTATAGGCCTTGGTCTCTTGGTTTAGTGGCTCACCAAACAACCTTAGAAACCAGGCATTGTTCTTGCATGCCTTCAAACTCTCTTTAGAGACTTATGATGCGGAAGCCTTAGAGGTCACCACATCATGAGCTTGTGGCAGTTATAAGTTTTCCAAAACTTGGTGATTCAGTGGCAAGTGGTTTTCCCAGAGCCACGTTGACTGTAGTGAACATATATGCCTTTCTGATTTACTGTTAGACCAGTTGTTCTAACCAGTTTTACAGCTTTCACAAAATTTGCCTTTGAGTTTAGCAGCGCTCTTTGCACATTTTTTGTACACCCAAATTCAGTGATGCTAACCACATACTCTGCATGAAACTATTATACTTAACTATCATCTACCATTTCATTTTACATCAATTGTTCTGGGTTCATGGCACATTTGCTTTGTTTTTCTTTTGTTTTCCCCCTATTTTAAGCCCTTGTTGTGAAGTTGTAGCTTAGTCTAGAGTCTAAAGCAGACCTTCTGATGAATGTTTTTTTCCCGGCAGCGGAAGCAAAATTGCCATGGTAACTAATACAACTGTGGAAATTGTTGTTCCTGATGATGTTATTGGCTCGGTATATGGGGAAAATGGTAGCAATTTGACTCGTCTGAGAAAGGTATAAACTCAAGCATATGCACATATACTATGTTCTTGTTTAGTAGATTATCATTAGCTACTAACAATTTGCCTAACTGGAGAAAATAACTACCCCTCCTATCCTTAATATAAGACATATTTACTTAATTTGACTAGATTAAGTTAAGTTAGTTAATATGAGGTATATTTTCTAAAACATTCTAATCATTTTTATTAATTCTCTCATTCTCTCTCCTCCTTGATTATTGTTGAGGGAGCAATATCAATAGGGGTAAATTAAGAAAAAAATTGACAAATATGAAAAACATATCTTATATTTAGGACCAAAATCAACTCCCAAAAAATGCCTTATATTAAAAACTGGAAGGAGTAGCAATTAAAATCTTGTCTGATGAAACTCCATATTTAGATTGGATGAGATATCTGCATCTGCATAGCCCTATTGCGTATATTCATAATTACACTGTGAACATATCATGGATGCTTTTTTTTTTTTTTTTTTTTTTTTTTTTTTTTCTTTATTAATGACTTTAGCAAGCTATTCTGTTAATCAGATTTCAGGTGCCAAGGTTATTGTTCATGAACCTCGTCCAGGAACGAGGGATAGAATCATTGTCATATCCGGTACACCTGATGAAACCCAAGCAGCTCAAAGCCTTCTTCAAGCATTTATCCTCACAGGTTCTTCATGACTGAAACCCCAGGGATGGCCTTTTTCCTTGTACCTCTCTCACTCAATTTACCCCCACTTTTTTCCTGTACACTAAAATGGAAATATTTAGGTCTTGAATCACGCCAAACCAGGCACTTACCGCTTAATTTAATCCATCTTAAGCGGTTCACTCAACATTTGTGCATCTGACTCAATGCCACAATCACTGGATTCTGTAGGAACAATTTAGTAAACCTTCACCAGATGCTATTGTTCTCTTCATGGATTATGGAACCCAATTTCAGAATTGATACTCAATTATAGAAATAATCCAGGGAAGTCTCATAATTTAAGCTTTGAACCGTGACAAAAATGGAAGAAGATTGCACATTTTTTGGGCAGGAAAAGCCAAAAAACCACGAAAATAAACGCACAATTCTCTAGCTTTTGTGCTTGGAGATTCTGCTCAACGCAAAAATCTTGTTTTAACCCACATTGAACCTCAATATACAAACGAACACGCAACAACGACAACAGAAAAACCCAGAAACGAAAACTAAAAACATTGAGCAAGAACAAAGCCGAAAGCTACTATCCGATGGTCAATGATGTGTCAAGTCATATGCAGGACTTGGCAAACTTCTCTCTTAGGATTTTCCCTCTGCTTACTCTCCAATACACACAAATCATTAGATCAAATTTTCAACCTTTTGGATTCAACATTTTTTAAGAATCATTATAATAATATTTAATTATAAGAAAATAAATGAATAAATTTAAATAATTAAAACATGACCTGAACAGTTGAGAATGGTTATACAAAATTTAAAAAAATATTACTTTTGTTAATATTAAATATGGATATAATCCAATGGTTGAGATATTTTAGGGAAGCCAGCACCATCAGCTGTTGGCCCCATCAGCTAAGTCAATAGCTTATCACCCCCAAAGATTTTATTGTTACAAAATTATGGAGATTAATTTATTTTTTTTAATATCTAATTATACGTCAGTTAATTCTTAATAATGGAGGACTATAAATATATGTCATGTCTTAAGCATGATCTACAAAAGAACTTTTATTTCAACTCCGTGCATGATACAAGTTTTTTTAACAAGGGTTAATATCTTGACATATAAAAAAAGATTGGAAATTGATCCATATACTTTCATCAATATTGTCATCAAGTAATTATACTTTTAATTGTAAAGTTAACTCCCTCAAGAATGCATCTATTAGAAAGTTATATCCAAAACTCTGAAAACAATTTCCAATGGGATCCTTATCCATCCCTTATTTTAATTGGATCAATCATATCATTCGCTTTCTTAGTAGAGCAATACAATTTCTAGATATATTGAATAGGTTTCTGAAATTGTATGAGACGCAGTAAGTCATTATCCACAAATTACAAAAAGTACTATTTGCTATAACTTTTCTATTCATAGGTTGATATATTGATATTGATAACTTTCTCAAAGAAATGACAAGAATGCTGAAAAGAATCACAAGTGGTACATTCATCTTTTTCACACTCATATTTGGCTCAAACTCAGTGTTATTGAGTGAATACACTTGAAGAGAGTTGCTTGCCATACAAACACTTGCCCACACACAAAATGGCATTACACAAACCATAAGAGACTCAAGCATCAGAGGAGAAATCCTAAGGTATAACACACAAGCAATGGTCAAGGATTTATTTTCCACACTACAATAAAGCCTTATTGTGCATACCTGAATCCCTTTCCATTGAATGTACTGCTTTATAATATTAAACCTAAGAATTTCTCAGGACTAAGTATTTTCTCTTAACTCTTCGCAGGTTCACCGGTTGGCTTGAGCGTGATTTCCACATTATCATGGACTCCTTGAAGCAGAAGCTCGCCATCATATGTCACTAATTTCCTCTTCTTCGCCGCTCTAAGCGTCCCCACCAGTGCCTCAAATATATTTGCACATTGGTCATCATTAAACAGTGTTCCAAATGTTACCTTAAGAATACAAGCCATGCCTTTTTCATCATTACAAGAGAGTGGTGACATGTGCCAAAAGTATATTAGCTTATGACTGTTAGTTGAGAAATTCTTGTAAAGATCAAATTGTAGACCCACAGATATGTACATATCCATATGTTAACAAACATTATATCATCAAATATTCAATATGTAATAAAAATTCTTGCCATGGTATTTACAAGTTATCAATAATGCAACTCATTCCCCTAACTCTGCAATACACGGAAAACATGTCTAGTTTATGGTAAAGTCCTCCGCTCTTGACATGCTGTTTTTCCTTCTGTTATTGGTTTTATCAAAGAATATTTAGTGTTAATCAGCAATATCAGTCCAAATCAAGATTAAAGTTGAACAATGTAGTACTATAATTTGCATATAGATAATTTCAACAAGACTCAGAAACACTGTCCAAGTATAGCAAACTATCTCAAGCCTACCAGCCCATTTGATTAATATGACGCAGAAGTTTGTTTGCCTTGCTGGCTCAATGAATCCAATCAACACCTTAGCATTTCCTACAATATACTTAGAACAAGATTTAAAATCATTGATTCCTGAAGGATGTCTCATTTCTTCAAACAAATCATCACGCTGAAGGGGGCAAAGAAAAACCAATAATTTCTTGTTTGCCTCACTTAATCATGCATTCATTGTCCTGTCCCTGCATGCCATCTATGGCTGAGGTAATATCTCAACCTTTTGTGGGTTTGTGACGAAGTTTTTACAGTGCTTTAACAAAGCAATCAGTAACCTGAGCTCTATCAAGGAGTAAAGAAATCATTCAAACGCCTTTCTTCCTGTGATGTTTTTTTGTCTGTTTGTTTAGAGGATGGAATGGAAAAGACAATGGTGCTTACTGATCACTCCCTATCCATCTAAAGGAAACAAATTAGAAAATACTTGGCTTCTGAACCCAAAGGAAAGATAAATGTTTCTTGCAGGAGTATATCACGAATATAACAAAAGCTGTTGTTACTTGGTTTCTTCTCATTGATGTAGGTTTCAAAACCTAACATCCCACCAGATTCTAACTCAGTTTCAGATCTGAGTATAATTGCAGAATTAAACCTCAATTTCTCACCTTCGAGGATCTCTCCAAAGGGGACACATAGATCCAGAGCTGGATACGAATAATATTAGATTAAACAAACAGAGCAAGGGACAAATCAATATAATGGCCCTACGATCTAGATCCGAAAACAAAATGTCAGATTCGTATCAGCAAAATCTGCATCGAGCGGTGAAGGATTCAATCTCAAGATTTAAGAGAAAACGGGAACCCTTTTTTTTTTTCGTACCTTGTATGAGCCATCTGGTTGGGCTTGGCCAAGCCTCTTGATTTCTTGTTTGAGTCGCTCAACCTCTTCCTCTACGTTCATGGTTTCAAGTTCAACGGTTTCAAGGTCTTCTCGGGGCACCAAAATGAAAAGATTTTTTTCCCACCTTGCGCGTGATGAAGTTTTTATCAGCTATTTATATTTTTCTCGTCCGGGAAAATTGGGACCCGAGAATACCAGCATGCAAAGAATGAAGATGATATTGCCATTGATGTATGAAACTTAATTTTAGCGTAAGAAAGAAAGTTAATTACAACTTCAGATCCTTTAATCCATACAGGATAAGATATTGTTACCAATTTTGGTTACTATTAAGTAAACTACATTTTTTTTTCACCATTAGATTATAATCTCATCTATTTTTATTATTTCTCTTAATCTAACGGTGAAAAAAATAATAGTGACTTGGTAGTAACAATATCCTCAGAGGCGGAGTGTTGTGATGATGGCTTTAATTGCTTGATCGATCTTATAAAATTTGTTAAAATATATATGTATTTATTATATGATATTTTATTTTTTACAAATTTGACCCCTAAACTAATTTTTTATCTTCTTTGTAAAGATAATGTTTGTTTCATTACTCATTAAATTTTGTAAGAGGAAAGTAAAATTCTTATTTGAGATACCGAAAAGATTAGTGTCATCTTATATATTGTTTTGATTTATAATTATTTATTATTATTTGTTTTTATTTTTCCAAGTTATTTGATGTTATTTAGTAATATCTCCATCGGTTCTTATTAAGGAACCAACTAATAATTCTCATGATCAATAAAAACAGTTAAAGTCATTAAATTTGTCCTAAAATTTAAGTAATTTTCAATATTATCCCTATTAATTACACTAAACTCTAATATCATATTAATTATTATTCTTTTTTACACGAAAAAAGAGTAATCACTCATTACCTTTTTAATTATGGGTATACATGAAAAAAATATTTAATGCTATTTGGAAACAAACAAGTATTTTATAAAAAGAACCAAATATACTTGTTAATTAGTCTTTTATAATAAGAATTAAAAATAAGATTTCAATATATTTATTTTTTGGTTAAATTTAAAAATAAATTTCTGTTCCACCACTAAATATCCTATCCCATACAAGAATTGGTTCACTAATTTGATAGATTAAGAGAAGTTAGTTATTTGTAATAAATATATGTTAATCTTTTTAAAATATTATCATGATTATTTTTAACAGAACTTCCTTAGAAGGAAATCAAATCCCGACTAATTCTTTTATAAGGTGCAGATGAAGTAGTATTAAATAATAATGCATTAATAATGGTAACAAATTTTGGATTATGAACACCATTTCATCATAAAATTAGATGTCTAACATATTTTTCACACTACACCACAGATAAAACTCACTCATTAGCTACTACCCAGTGTATTTTATTTATTTCCATCAAAATAAAACATATACTATTTAGTACTTTTAATATAAAATATATTTACCCAATTAGATTATATTAAAAATAAAATAAAAATTAGTTAATATGACATATATTTTCTAAAACACCAGTCATTTTCTTTAATTTTTTTTTTTTATCTTTTCTCCTTGTTTATTGTTGAAGAAGTATCAATAAAGTTAATTAAAAAAATATGTCTTGTATTTATGATTAAAAATAATTGTCCAAATATGTCTTATATTAAGGACAAGAGGGGTACCTCATTAGTTTATTTATGCATTTTTGGTATCATTTAATGTTTACTTTTTTATTATAGAGTGAGAATGATTCCTGATATTTACTATGATAGTCTTTTTTATAAATTATAAGAATGTTTTGAAATATTGAATATACTTTTTCCAACAATGTTAAATATAATATAATATAATAAATATTAGAAAATGCTTAGTAACAATGTATATTACTCCTTTGAGTAATCAAATTATATGAATCAGAAATTTAATTAAAATTAGATAAATAATAAATATTAAAAAATGCAAGTGACTTTTTTTTTATTAAAAAAAAAAAAAAAAACCTTATTTATAGATCATAGAGTGCGCGAGAGAATGGACCAATAGTCAATTAATTAATGTAATAACTCTAACAAATAATTAATGTGAACAAGAAACAAGAATTGAAAATGAAATGGGGTTAAATAGTAAATTTGCCCCGAAAGTATAGGGAGCAATGATGCCTTGAATTTTTTGTTTTTGTTTTAATATTGCCTTATTCCAATAAAAAGTTAACGTTGACCGTTAACTTTTTAACGAAAATACATAACATTATTACGTTTTGAAATTTTTGTAGCAACATTGAGACAAGAAAAACTTTTAGGGTAACATTGCTCCTTAGTGAAAATTTCAAGGGTAAATTTACTACTTAACCCTTGAAAATGATAAAAAAAAAAAAAAAATTCCATTTAAATGCTAGATAAATTTGTAAAACCCTCGGAGGTCCTCCGAATTTGTAAAAAGGCGAGAGGTACCAAGGACCATGAGGGATATGCAAATTCACAGCGTGAAATTACCTTTCTACCCTTACTTTTAAATAAATTTTAAAAAAATAAAAAATCCCACACCCCACAACCACCGCCGGCCGGCACCACCACCACCCACTACGGCGGCGGTGGTGGTGGTGGTGGGTGGCGGTGGTGGCCGGCCACGGCGGTGGTGAGGTGGTGGAGTGGTGGGTTTTTTTAAAAAAAATTTATTTAAAAGTAGGGTTAGAAAGGTAATTTCCCGCGAATTTGATATATCTCATAAGTCAGTGCACTCTCGGTCTTTTTACAAATTCGGAGGGACCTCCGGGGGTTTTGTAAATTCATCTAGTATTTAAATGGAATTTTCCAAAAAAAAAATAATATTAAACTAGCTTTTTGTGTCTCTTACAAATTATAAATAGAAACAAGTGACCCTAAATAAAATTTTCTTATACATGTAGAATTAGAGGAATATATAATAAATTTTAGCGGGTGAGGTGATCCGTTTGAAAGGGAAAAGTTTTAAATTAAATTGGGAGAATGATAGAAAAATACTACTACTTCCAGGTCCTAATTATAAAACATAGTTGACTTTGTTTGGAGAGATTAAGGAAGTTTAAATAAATTCTTAATTATTTTATATATTGTGTATCTTTAGATTTTATATTAGTTTATTAGTCAAACTAATTACTTTGGAAGAAAAAAATAAAAATAAAAATACTCTAAAGTGATTTAATTAAATTTTCCTTAATTTTTCCAAAAAGTTAACTATATCTTATAATTAGGAATAGGGAGAAGTACGTAAACTTCAAAATCTTGTTGACAACAACAATAATAAAATTAATAAGAATAATAAAGTTGTAAGATCACCTATTTAAGATTTTAAAATTCTGTTTTTTTGAGATTTTTGATTTTTCTAAAGAAATTCCTCCCAAATATTACCGTGAAAAAACTATTTTTTTTCTTTTTAAAAAAGCTCCACTGGAGATCATCAACATGGCTTACTTCTTTTTGGTTTCTATGCAAATGCATAAATCCTATTGGATCATCAAACTAGTGGACTACATATGCTGGAAAATTCTTCTTCAGTCTTCAATCCACAATCAGAGAGAGACTTGACTTTGTAGAGTAGATCACAGAACTAAAGTGGAATTTATCGCCATGTTTGTTGAAGTTGTTTTGTCATCTTCTCAAGAATTTCTCAGGAGGAAAAAGTAAAACACAGAAAATAACAGCTTTCGTCCCTGTGTTTGTTGTTGATTGGTCACTGGTAAGTTAAGCATAAATAACTGTCGCTGGGCTTATCTCGTAGCTGTCGAACACTCTCAATCACTCCCCAAATTGGAGACTCCAGTGTAGACTGAAGAGTGGATAATATCATTTGGTGTGAGAACCCGATTCGCCCGATCTTGAATTTTTTAAGCGATAATATCGATGGATGATGATCAGAGTGTGGATTGGTCTGATCTTCCCAAGGAACTATGGCCGATGATCGGAAAATGTTTCAACAGTAACATCGACCTTCTCCGATTTCGATCTACCTGCAACTTATGGCGTCGTTCCTCTATTCTTCCCTCTCTCGCTGCTCCTCCTAGCTTCACTGCAATAATCGCCACCTCTTCAGGCGAACAACCACTCATCCTCACAACAATATATCGTCTCGAACCATCCGATCTCTCCAAAACTCTTTCAACTTCTTCTCCCTCCAAATCCTGGTTGATCAAGGTTGAAGAATCCAGCTATGGCCGTCTCTGCCTCTTAGACCCTTTCACGAGCAATCGACTCTCGCACTTCCGTACGAGGTATCCTTCTGGCTCTTTCCCTAAGTTGTTGAATCTATTGAACTTTCGATTCGTGGAACTGATCAAAGCATATTCAATCCCATTAAATAATTCTGGTATGAGGTTATTTGGTCCTCCTTGTCCTGAGATCAGTGGGAAAGTGGTAGGGTTCCCCAATTTTGCTTGGACGCGGGTAGAGAATTGCAAGTTCTTTTCTGTCACTAAGGATGGGAAATTGGGGTTTTCAAAAATTGGGGATGATGAATGGACCCTTGTGGATGATAAGAACTTCTATTACGATGACCTAATTGTTCACAAGGGTCAGCTCTATGTTGTGGATAGATGGGGAACCATTTTCTGGATTGACTGTGCTTCTTCTTCTTCCTTGAAGTTGGTTCAATTTTCTCCTCCATTGTTTGCTTTGGGTAAGAAGAAGCATTTGGTAGAGTCATGTGGGAGTCTCTATGTTGTTGATATGTATGTTGAAGGAGATCCAAATAACACCAAGGGAACATACTATGAAGTGTTTGATTTGAAAGTATATAAGCTTGATGAAGAATGGGGTAAGTGGTTGGATGTGAAAAGCTTGGATGGGCGTGCGTTTATTTTGAGTAAAGACTGTAATTTGTCTCTCTTAGCCCAAGACTATCATGGATGTGAAGAGAATTGCATCTACTTCTGTTATAGAGGTGGTGCTTCCATGTTCAACTTAAGAACTGCCACATTTTGCCCTCCCAAGGTCTTTTGGCCTTGCCCAACTCTGTTCAACTTGTGATCTGTATGTGAGGATAGTAACAGGTCCAACTATAGTGGATGTGGCTGAGAGAATTTGTTAGTGATCTCTCTTGTTGTAGAGGATGATTTAATTTTCTTGGAGGATATAGTTTTGATTCTGGAGAGGAGGTCCTTTCCACTAATTTTTTTTGTTTATAAACCGAATCTGGAAAAATGACAATAGCTGCAGGTTAAAAGCTTGGAGAATAGGGCTATGTTGTTTGTGGTGATGAATGGATTTGAAGAGTTTCGTGGATGCATGCAAGAATAATAGAGCATTTAATGCACAGAAGATTCATGCATTGAAGGTATTAGAAGTTTTATCTTTTTATTTGTATCAATTTTAGATATGCGTGTAAATATAATGGTTTGGACATTAATTAACGTTTTAAATATGAATGACAATGGTTTTCTTTTTTTAATTGCATCATTGTAATAGAACTTCCTCCTATAAAGCAAACCTAGTTTTTGAGTGTACTATTTAGTGAGAGACCTTGAAAAAATAATATTTATTTGGGAGGATTTTAAAAATTGTAATTATTATTAGACTAAATATCAAAATATAAATTTACAATTATCAAATCTATATTCTCCCTTATCACATCTTAACTATATGATGGCTAGTTACCAATTGAAAGTTCCTTTCGTCTTTATTCTGCACATCTTTTTCCTTTCGTCTTTATTCTGCACATCTTTTTCTTTGCACATCAGGCTCTTTTACCAATAGCCAATGGTTTCATGTGAATCCACGACGAAGACAGAGTACAAGACACATCAGATAATACTATTGACAAGAAAATAGATTGACCCAAGAATCATCGGATAATTTATATAACTTGGTTTTCATGTTAACATTTACTTCTATGGAGTTGATTTAATAACATTTCCTGATTTTAACATAAGATCCACTTTCTAATTTAATTAAATTACAAATTAAATCTTATATTATGTAGGAATTTACATGTTTGGGATGGGTGAATTTATGTTGGCCCAAGAAAAATGGAACACGTGAAGTATGAGGAATGGACCATGGGCAATTTTGAGAGATGACTTTTCTCCCCCAAAATATCCCCCGACTTTGGAGAGAAAAACACATGGGGTCTATACCATTTTTTTTTTTGGGAAAATCACTTTCTGCGCCCTTTTTGGATAAAAACCCAAAAAGCGCCAGGATCGACAATCCTCAAAAAAATAAAGCGCTTTTATGAGATTTTGAGAATCTGCATGAGTTGTTAACCAAAATGATATAGTTGTTAACGTAGGCCATTAACAACTAAATCGATCACCATTAACAACAATTTTCTAACAACTAAATTAGCCCCGTTAACAATTATATCAGTACCCCGTTAACAACTATATCAGCCCCGTTAACAACTCCCTAAGATTCTGACAATCCCAGAAAAGGTCTGGAAGTGATTTTCCCTTTTTTTTTCTCCCTCATATTTCTCTTTCCTCGATTTATTCCCCAAATCTAAATAAGGGAAAATCCATTTTTCCATTCCCCCCAGCTTTTCTTCTCCCCCTAGTTTCAAACAGTGCTAAAGTGATTATGGAGGATGAAAGACATGTATTGTTGTCACATGACAGTTTCATGGGATCAAAAACCAAAACTGGCCTTCTAAAAAGTGATGCTCTTGGACCTTCAAAATCAAAGTGCTCCTAGAGTTAGACAACTAGCAGCTCAAGAATAATGGGGTCATGTCTAAAATTTCTAATGCCTTTTGTTCCATTTGTGGACCTATCACCAAGTGAGAGGCAGAAAAGAAAGATATTAGATGTCGTTTTAGGTTAGTATGTCCACTGGTACAATTATCCCAGTCAGTCACAGGATATCTAGTATTATGGTCCTTATAGATTCCCGTTTGGATTAGCGGGGGCATGAGTGGGGTTTTTTTTTTTTTTTTTTTTTAATATGACTTTTGCAAACTAAAGATAGGATAAAAGTCAGATTGTAAATATGACTTATATTTGAATTGACAGTGGTAGAAGCATATCTGCACTGTAAAAAACAGGTCTTAGTGGCTTCTTCTTAAAAGTAGCTTTTGGTCTAAAATTCCGTTTGAAAAATGTCATCTCAAACACCCCATTTTACTCATACCGTGCTTTTTTCAGCTTCCCACCGCCTTCCCAAACAGGTAGGGGAGGACCCAGAAAAATAGTGAAGGGGGGCACCATTAATGGGGGGATGCGAAGGCTGCCCTCGATTTTTTTTAAGGGAATTTTTAAATGCATTAAAAAATAAAAGAAGAAAAAAAATATCAAAAAAATATTCATGAAATTAAGTGAATATTGATGATGTAATAAGAGAGACAATTATTTTAAAACCTGTCATTTAGAAAAGTAAGGTTAAATCTTTGTTAGAAATGCGGTATATAAATTACAATGAAGGGTGGACATTCAATAAGTTCAAGAACATATATTTTAATAACAAAATTATATTACAATAAAAATAATTACAATGTCATCCTTCTAGGCTTTATTTTTTAGAATTTCATTATAATTGCCTTATTATAATATTATCAATGCTATCAAATACATCTTTTTCAATATAAGGCATTAAACAATCATTCAACTATTCATCTTACATCCGATATGAAGTGCAATCTTGATATATTAAGAGTAGGCACTAAACAATCATACAATCATTTAAACATGTATTAGTTTTTTTTGTTTAAAAAAAAAAACCAAATTCAAGGTGGGCACTTGCCCCCCTTCTCTACTACCTCAGTCCGCCAGTGCAAACAGGGCCCTAAGATGTTAAAGTACTCAAGTTCAATATGGTTGTATTAAAGACAATTCTTATTTTATATAGAAGTTTGGTATATGAAAAAATTATTTGAAGAATGTAACATGGCGAATCAAGATTCCAACCCTATTATAAGATATGAATAGAATAAAATTGCCTTCAACAAAAAAATACACGTGAATTACTAAAAAAAAGGTATCTGAAGAAAGGAAAAATGTGAAAGAAAGTGCTTTTATCATGTTTGGTAAATGGTGAAGTGGGTTTTGTTGCAAAGAAAGTTTCCCATGTCTATGGAAAAGAGCTTTCTCATTCCCATACCCTTCCCATGGAATTTGATCCTCTCATCATCAAACATTATTCTCATCCCTCCTCATCCAATCACACCCTTTGATTTCTCTCATTAACCAATCTAGACCGTTGATTTAAATTAATCTTGACTGTCTCATCCTGAAGTGCTTTTTAATATCAGTCATATTTTGAAATATTTTTCAAGATCCTAAAATTTAGGATTTTGAAAAAATATTTCATTTATCTTGATTATGTACTAAAAAAATACTTCAAGATCTTGATCAATGTACTAAAAAGTACTTCAATATATTGACTGGTATTAAAAAAATACTTCATGATCTTAAAAAAATATTTTAGGATCTTGAAAAAATATTTTAGGATACTGACTGGTACTAAAAATATATTTTAGGATACTAACCGGTACTAAAAAATGAGAGATAAGGAGAAAGGTGCCGTGTAGAGAAACCGAACCCCATTCCCATTCCCTTCTCTTTCTCATTTTGCACCATATAGACGACTTGCATCCTGAACTGAAGATGTTTCATTTATATATAACAAGGACAAACTTCAAGAACACTTAGGTAGACTCGAAGTTCAAGTGGATCTATTTTCTGTTCACATGATTTTTCTTGTGAAAATACTCTCCATTGGCCAAGCATAGCTTGAAATTGATCCTATTTTTTGTGTGATTATTACATTGGTATATAAGAAAATACAGGAGTGCATTATTAGACTATTTATTGGTTTAAAAGTCAAATAAATTAGTTTTGAGAAAAATTATAAAGATGAAATAAGGTGAAAAAAAGTCTTATATATAATAAGACCAAAATTTACTTCTAAAGTAACTTTTATATTCAGAATTGAAGGTAACATTATGGTAAGAAAATCTACAATGAGGAAATAAGGGAGCTTTGGTACCTAGAAAAAAATAAGGAATAAATTTTTAAATAAAATATTCCATCCTGGTTTAATATAAAAAAGTTGATTTTTTTAGAGGCATTAAAAAAACTAATTAAATTATTTTAAAATATTTATACTTATAATTTTTTCTTAAAATTATTTTGTCTAACTTATATACCGATATATAATCCAATGATACATAACATATGATATGATTAATTAACTTATTTATCTTCCTTAATATTTCCAAAAAATAATAATTTTGTTTTATATTTAGTACTGGAGAGAGAGAGTATGCTTTTGTGCTCCCACTTGTGCGTACATCAAAACACTTGTTCTTAGATCCCTAATTACAGGGATAACACCACATGAGGAGATTAATTCCCCGATAAAACCTTAATTAAGAGTACATGTAGTCAAATTGTAATTCAATTTCATTAATCCCTCAGAATAGCTCACAATAAGTGTTTTTAAATAAGATAAAAAAAACAATCCTAACCTAAGTTTAACCTTTTGAAAACCCTAATGAAACCTTAACTTTGGTTACTTGAACCATAAACCCCACTTAATCAATATTTCTTTCGTTCTTAAGCTTTTTAACTAAATCAAGAGATTCTAAAAAACAGTTAAAAACAGTTAAATGTAATAATTATATAGAAAAATTATTATTTTTCTAAAAATATCCCTATTTATGAATGTGTGAGAGAGAGAGTAACAATAAGAAAACGTTGAAAGAGAATGTATGTAGCATCATAATTAACTGAGGGTAAAATGAAAAAAATATACTGAAACTTACATGTAGGGACAAACCCATTAAAAAAAAACTCTTATATATAGGAATGGAAAGAGCATAGAACTAGGAAAAAAATGAAAATACATCTCAAAAATAGAAAAAGCTAATAATAATATCAATAACCTAATTTGGATATTCAAAAGGTCTAAAATCTTTTAAATCTTAACAATTTGTTAAGGTCTAAAAACTGTTTTGAATAATAAGATTATATAGAAATTAAAAACAAAATGAATTTATTGTGAGACCTCTTGATACGATTTTTTGTCCTACGTGGATGTCACTGAGAGGTTGAATGCCATATTAGCACCTGGCATGCCACCTGTTCTTTCAAAGATATTATTTTAATTTAGTCTTCTCTCATTTCGCCAATGTCATGTAAAGTGACAGAATTATTTTCAATGTTTAAGGTTGCTTTTTAATTTGTACTAAAAACTTAAAATGTTTTTATTTTCATAAAAATTTCAGAAAAATATCTAAAAAATTATTTTCAAAAATATCAAAATCGCAAATCAATTTTGATTCTTACCATAATTTAGGTATGGGATAAGGGTATTTCTGCCTTTGAAGCTTTCACCTTGGGCAATTTTGTTCCAAAAGTTTGTTGGAGGGCAATTGCCCTAACCGCTACCCCAATTAATTTTGATCGTTAGTTTACTTAATATATCGAGTTAACTCTCCATATCTCATTCACATTATTTTTGTCAATGTGCAAATTTGTCTTAAAAAGTTTTAAATTTAACTTTGAAAAAGGACGAAGTAACACATGAACTTTCAACGCAAATTTCAGTTTAACAAAAATGACTTAGCGACACGTGAAAATAAGCTAAATTTCAACATATTTGATCAACTAACGATTAACATTATATAAGAAAACAAACAAATCAAAAATTGCTCAATTGTTGACACTTTCAGGACAAAATTGTCTGTCAGGAAAAACTCATTTTGATAGGAGATTACAAATTTGAAAATTTCAAAATTTGAAAGTATTTTTCTAAAAAGTTTCTAAAATTTAATAGGATAGGATATTGTGACTACCATTTTTTGTCACTACCATTTTTTCACCTTTAGATCACAATCTCATATATCTTTATCATTTCTCTCTTCTATTAAGATTCTGATCTAACGGTGACAAAGTGATAGTGACATTAATAGTAATAAAAAATAGTAGTGACAATATCCTATTTCAAATTTAATTCCGCGGCTGCGATGAAAGAATATGTTTTTGGAGGGTGGGGAATCTCAGAAATGAAAAAAGTTTATTTATTTATTTAATCATGACTGTAATTACTTTTATTTTTCAAAAAACGGACTATGCTTTCAATTTGAATGGTTCATTCGTTTTCTGCTTCTCTCCTCCTCTTCCCTATTTCCGATTCTTCGTTTAGGGGTTTTTCTGATCTCAATCATGGCGGAAGACTCAGTTGCCGCGCCTCCATCTTCATCTTCCTCTTCTGCTCCTCTTGGCTCCTCCGTGATCTCCATAGTCAACAAGCTCCAGGACATCTTCGCTCGGGTTGGAAGCCAGTCCACCATCGATCTTCCCCAAGTCTCCGTCGTTGGCAGCCAGAGTAGTGGTAAGTCCAGTGTCCTCGAGGCCCTTGTCGGCCGCGACTTCTTGCCGAGGGGTAATGAAATTTGCACCAGGAGGCCTCTGGTGCTGCAGCTCGTGCAGACTAAGAGAAAGCCCGATGGCGCTGAAGAGGAGTACGGGGAGTTCCTCCACTTGCCCGGCAAGAGGTTCTACGATTTCTCCGATATTCGAAGGGAGATTCAGGTTCATCTTAATCATCGTGATATGTAAAAAGTTTATATTTTTCTTGTTTGTTTGTTTTAGCTCGGCGGTGCTAGAATAGGAAGTTGTTTCTGTTTAGTTGCTGGGAAATAAGTGTGAGTGTAGGATGTTAAATGGAACTGAATTCTTTAGCATTTCAAGTTACGATTTACGGTTTAGGAGATAGAATTTGTTATTATTCGATTTGAGAAGTGTTTGTTAATGAGTTTGGTATGCTTGCGGATCTGGAATCTAGTTTGACACTCTCTTTAAGTTATGATCGTTAGTAGTTTAGTTCATCTTACATTACGTCTTTCAAATTATGAATTCTAGTCTGTTCTGCTGGAGTGAAATTGCACTTACACTGGCTATGATTGTAAAGAAAGAGTTTCCTTCCATCTTTAATGTCAATCACATAGTCCCGAAAATACGGGTTATGAAGACTCAGACTCAGTATGTTTTTGCTCCTAGGTCTAGCTGCACAAAAATGGAGTATGTATGATTTGGTAGAGACAGGCTTGTAAGCCCCGGGGGGAGGCAAAATAGGAGTGTTTCAATTCTTAAGAATCTGGGCTTGTTTTAATCATATCCTCTACTTGAGTTCAGAATAATTATCCCCTGCTTTAATAAGTGCACTTGGAAATCTATATTGGAAATCATAATTTCCTTATATTCATGGATGAGTAAATTGTGATAGTTCAGGCCTCAACTTTGTCTTGAAGTAGCTCTATAGAAATTCATTTCTTCAATATTGAGTATTTTTTTTTTTTCAGGCTGAGCTTTCCCTGTGCTGTACATATAATTCGGCTATTAAATGATCCTATTGTTGCATGACTTTGGACTTAGTTGAAGCCTTGTTTAAGGCTTTCCTATGTATTTGGTGCAGTTTAATTTTATGGTTTCACAGTGGAATGGAGAAATCCATACCTCAATATTGTAGATACTGTTCTCTCTTTCAACCATGATTATCGTCTATATTCCGACAAAAGGTTAGCTTGAGTTAGACTTATTTTAAACCAAATGTCCGGTCATGGAATTGACCAGAACTCAGGCTAGTTGTAGACAGTTTGATATTGTTCATTGCGTGTTCATTGATATCTAGCTGAAAGTTGATTTCATTAATTTATTGCATCCAACATTCTATCATGCAGTGGTGCAAGTTTATTTTAGAGGCTTAATGATGCCCAAGTTGAAAATATACATTCTTGATTCTTGTTGAATGGGTTTCATGATATAAGTTTTTTTGCATGTCATAAATTGTATCTCTCAAATGTTAGCGCACTGATTAGGCAGCATTATTTTAATACCTTATTGACTTGATTATTTCTTAATTGCTTAACATTATATCCAATTGAATGTAGGCTGAAACTGATAGGGAAGCAGGAGGGAATAAAGGCGTCTCAGACAAACAGATACGTCTCAAGATTTTTTCACCAAATGTTCTTGATATTACACTTGTAGATCTACCTGGGATTACAAAGGTTCCTGTTGGAGACCAGCCTTCTGATATTGAAGCTCGAATTAGAACAATGATCATGTCATACATTAAAACTCCCACCTGCCTCATTCTTGCTGTCACACCAGCTAATTCAGATTTGGCCAACTCAGATGCTCTTCAAATGGCAGGAGTTGCTGATCCTGATGGTGAGCTTTTGATTTCATATGTCTGAAACAATATTCATTTCTTTACTTATCTATCCAGTTGGTTTTTACATATTCATTTTTCTATTTCAGGCAACAGAACAATAGGAGTAATCACAAAGGTACACTTTCTCACTCATCTAACATGACCGATAGATTGATTTATGTTATTTCCTTTCTTTTTTCTTTGTTTTATTTTTTCTGTTTCCATTTCTGATAAGGTTTGCAAATATTCCTTGAAAACAGTTGGATATCATGGACAGAGGCACTGATGCCCGGAATCTGTTACTTGGGAAAGTCATTCCCCTCCGACTTGGTTATGTGGGTGTTGTTAATCGTAGTCAGGAGGTAATGATATTTTACTGTGCTGAACATGGTTCTTAAGGTTATCCAAATTTTGCTTCAGCATGTATTCTGGTAGAATTTTTGTTGGAAAGTGATTACTGAATATGCACACATAAGGACACAGTTACAAACAAATGTGCGTCTATTTCTGGTAGATTGGTAGTTGGATGTAGGACCTATGCCCAACTTTGCATTTGTTGGTTACTTGATCAGCTTGAGGGTCAACGTGCAATGCTGAAACCTGATTTGTCTGGTGTCTCATTCATTCAGGATATCCAAAAGAACCAGAGTATAAAAGAGGCTCTTATTGCTGAAGAGGCATTCTTTCGTAGTCGTCCAGTAAGCATTACCATTGATTTTGTCAAATTCAAGATTACTGTCAGTCTATATATTATTTATTAGTTTGTGCTCTACTCAGATATACAGTGGTCTAGCAGAGAGCTGTGGTGTTCCTCAATTAGCAAAGAAATTAAATCAGGTAAAGACTTGGCAACAGTGAATGCTTAAATTTTCTTTATTGTTCATTTTTCTGTATCAAAGTTCAAACTTCAGTTTATGCTCACTCATGCTGTGGCATAGACCCTCTGTTCCCAAACATTCTCGTTTCTACACTGATATCTAGACTTTTCCTTTCAACACGTGCATGAGATGAAATACTTCCTTCCTTTGTGTTTCATCATGATATTATCTTTCCCTTTTATACAAAAGAGAGAGAAGAAAACGTCAAAGGCTTGCTTCTAATTCCTTCAACTTATATTTGCAATGCCTTAGGAAATATGCTTTTAATTGTTTCTACTATTCATTGAATACAGAAAAAGGAAAAGGAGAAGAGGGTGAGATGAAGTGAAGAACTTTATAGGTGGCTTAGTTCTATGCCTAAAATTGTTACTTCAGGTTTATTCAATAAAATGATTATGATGATCAATTTCATAACTTTCTCAAAGCAATGCATGTCATGTAAATGTTGAAGAGGTGGAGGATTATAGGAAATATACAATAGAAGGAGATGCATTCTTTAATACCCCTTGAAACTAACATTTATATGCTTAGAACATATCAGTTTGGTAGTTTGGGACTGTCAGACTAAAGCATGTCAAATGCTTCTTACATTTATTTGCAGATTCTAGCCCAGCATATAAAGGCTGTTCTCCCTGGGCTGAGGGCTCGTATCAGCTCTCAACTGGTATCTGTTGCAAAGGAGCATGCAAGCTATGGAGAAATCACGGAGTCCAAGGCATGTATTGGTATTTGGTTGGGTCCTTATGACATGTTAAATATACTTTATATGTATCAACCATTGCTGTAACTAAAGCAATATATAATATAATTTGGCTGGCGACTGACCTTATTCTATTTAGAATTATAATCCTTTATCTTCAACAGGCTGGTCAGGGTGCTCTTCTCCTAAATATTCTTTCGAAATATTCTGAAGGTACCTAACTATCCCTATTGTCTGGTCTGCTGGCTCCTCTTAAATCCTTTTGTATTGAACTCAGTTATTTCTCTATTCTTACATTTGTCAAACATATAATTTACATTTATTATTCTTTTCAAATGTAGTAATATTGTTGTTTTTTTTTCCTGAGAACAGCATTTTCCTCCATGGTAGAGGGAAAGAATGAGGAGATGTCAACATCTGAATTATCTGGTGGAGCGAGAATTCATTATATTTTTCAGTCTATATTTGTGAAGAGTTTGGAGGTATACATTTTTGCATTTATATTGTATTCTATATGATTATGGTGTGTTGAAAGGATGGGCACATGGGTGGTCTTTTTTCCTTTTCTTTTTGAATTAATAAACGGTGGGTTACTGTTGGGTTGTAAAAGGGCAGGTCAAATTAGCCTTTCTTCGATTCATAACCCATTCCTGCCTTTCCACCTATCCTTTATCCTTCTACTTGAGTGGTATCTAATCCATTCATTAACTGATTACATGAATTAGTGCAACACAACCTGCATTCATATTTCTATCTGTTCAGGCAGCTACATTTCTTTGAAGCTAGTTCATTTGGGGAGATGTAACTTCTGTATCCTGCAGGAGGTGGATCCATGTGAGGAGTTGACTGATGATGATATTCGGACTGCTATACAGAATGCAACTGGGCCTAGATCTGCATTATTTGTTCCAGAAGTAGGTCTTTTGCTGTCTTTTTATATAATATTACTGAATCCAAATTGTGCACTAATGTATATTTTTCCACAACTCAAGAATATCAATGCTTGTATCTCTATTAAATTAGGTACCATTTGAAGTCCTTGTGCGAAGGCAAATATCTCGTCTATTAGATCCAAGCCTTCAGTGTGCGAGGTTTATATATGATGAGTTGATGAAGGTAGGGTCTTATTGACAGTCCTCTCTGCTGTCTCACTTGATTGCATTGCCATCATATATGTGTGTCTTAACTACGATTATTTCTCTTCAGATCAGCCATCGCTGTATGGTCACTGAGCTACAGCGGTTCCCATTTTTGAGAAAGCGCATGGATGAAGTGATAGGGAACTTCCTACGAGAAGGTCTCGAACCCTCGGAGAATATGATTGGACACATTATAGAAATGGAGGTGAGATGAACTTTAACTTATATCTAATCTCCTCTTTCTGCTTCACGGCAATTTTAATTCACCTAGGTTACATGGCTAAAATAATTCCCCCTAGAGCAATGATAAAAGTGGTGGCTGAAGTTCAACATCATTAATTCCTGGACTTTACATGTTTCTAACGGTGATATTGCAGTCTTGACTAACCTCTCCAATGTTCTTTAATCCTGATTCCTCGTTTCACTATCATTTTTTATATAGCTTCAATATCAGTTTTTGGTCAAGGTAGAATGAGTCAACTATTGTCACTGGAAAATATTGACGTTGTTATTGATGTTATTTTACTCTTCATTGACATTCATCTAGGTTGTGTTTTGTTTTATTTATGCCTAGTATTTATTCTTTTTTCCCTTTGTTTTTACCGACAATGCTGACGTTTTTTTTTAAATGATTAGTTTATGACGTTTTGTTTTGGTATGCGCAAGTGTACTCCACCTAATGCTTGCTTGGTGATCAAGCTTTGCTTACCTTGTTAAGGAATTGCTAAAAGATGTTCTTTCTCCAGGGAAAAATCATTATCACATAAAATAACATACTAAATACTAACTCATCATTTTTTGAATTGTGATTATCAGTCTATTAGAGTAAATCTCACATTCTCTTGTTTAAATTTACTTGGAATTTTCAGATGGACTACATAAACACTTCCCACCCAAATTTTATTGGTGGAAGCAAGGCATTGGAGCTTGCTGTGCAACAGACCAAGTCTTCCAGGGTTCCCCTGCCGTCCAGGCCAAAGGTATTGTGCATAGTGATGTGCTCTCATTCAGATGCTTGTTACCCATGCCATCTGTGGAATGCTTATTTATTCTTGCCATTCTTTACTTTTTTCCTAAATAAAATAAAATTTAAATTTTGTTGTAGGATGGTATGGAATCTGATAAGGGATCAGCCTCTGAAAGGAGTACAAAGACTCGGGCACTTTTTTCGAGGCAGAATGGAGTAGTGACTGATCAGGTATGTGCTTGTACTTTGTTAAGCTGACGAGAATTGAATCAGATCATTTTAAAGTTATTATCGTAATGCTTTCACATCAATTTATTTGATTATTATAAACATAAAATCCAGGTTATCCGTACTGCATCAGAAGCTGAAAAAGTTGCAACCTCTGGTAATTTGTTTCTTCTATTTAATGTTCATGTGATAGTGTATGTTGTTCTATGCATTTGCTTATGTACTTTTTATTTAATAATATGTTTGTTTTCTGTCCAATCTTTTAGTCATATATGTTTTGGTGTGTCAACAAGCATCTGTACTAATCTGAGTTGAAATACTTAAATTCTGGAATACTTGATATCTTTTCAGGACACAGCAATTCAACAAGTTGGGGTATCTCATCTATTTTTGGTGGAAGTGATAGCCGTGTGCCTTTAAAGGAGAGCGCATCAAGTAAACTGTATAATGAACCAATTAACACACATAGCATGGAACAGTCGCTCTCTATGATCCATCTGAGAGAGGTATGTTTGTGACTCATTTATTATCAGCTGAACAATATATTTATTGGTCACATGATTTCTATGCCTTGTTTTTGGTAGCCACCTGCTGTCCTGAAGCCATCTGATAGCAATTCAGAGACAGAAGCCGTTGAAATTGCAGTAACGAAGTTGCTTTTAAGATCATATTATGACATTGTCAGAAAGAATATTGAGGATTTTGTCCCCAAAGCAATTATGCACTTCTTGGTAAGTTACAAAATTTGATTCTTATTAATTGGATATTCAAACAGTAAATGTGACCAAGTATTTGATCATTTAGATGGTTCAGCTGGTCACTTTTCTGGGGCTAACTCTTGTGCTAGCAGCATTCATGATATTTGATCATTTTCTCTATTTCTTTTGGAGTGACCAAGTATATCTGGATTTCAACGCATGCAATAAGTTCTGACAATTTTTTTATTGAAATTATATCCAGGTAAACAACACGAAGAGAGATCTGCACAATGTTTTCATAAAAAAGCTTTACAGGTGACTTATAATGGTTATAGCCTGCTATCTAGATTTTGCACTTGTGATTGTTTGAAACCATCTTTTGTTGCTTGCTAAGTATGCTTTATATGTAAAATTCAAAGCAGAGAAAACCTGTTTGAGGAGATGCTGCAAGAACCTGATGAGGTAGCTACGAAAAGAAAGCGCTGTCGAGAATTGCTCCGAGCTTACCAACAGGCGTTCCGGGTGAGTAATCCTAAGGCTATAGTTGGCAGTATTATTTGAAATTAAATATTGCTTGAATTTGGGGTTTTGTTGATCTTGAATTATTCACGATCATTGTCACTGAAATACTCAGCCATTAGCCATGGAATGCTCTGGGACCCAATTGATACACAGAATTTAGAAGAATGAAATAAGAGTGATTTTGGGATCCGGCTTAGGTCCTCTTCCGCCTCCCATCCACTGCCGTTCTCTTTTATACTGCGTCGTTTTGACGCAAAATATAACCGATCCCTCTTTTTTTTTTAAAAAAAATATATTAAGGATACAAAAAAGAGACTCCAGAATACTAACCGGTATTGAAAAAATACTGATGGGTACTTCATGATCTTGAAAAATTATTTTAAGACGTTGAAAAATAATTTCAGGGTATTGACAGTTTTCGACATCCTAAAATAATTTTTCAAGATCATGAAGTACTTTTTTAGTACTAGCCAGTATCTCAAGTCACTATCTTGAAGTATCTTTTTAGTACCTGTAAGTATCCTGAAATAATTTTTCAAGATCATGAAGTATTTTTTAACATCCCAAAATAATTTTTCAAGATCGTGAAGTATTTTTTTAGTACTAGCCAGTATCCTGAAGTATCTTTTTAGTACCTGAAATATTTTTTCAACATCCTAAAATAATTTTTCAAGATCATGAAGTACCCATCAGTATTTTTTCAGTACTTGTCAATATCCTGAAGTCTTTTTTTTGTACCCTTAATATATATTATTATTATTTTTTTAAAAAAGGGATCAGGTATATTTTGCGTCAAAACGACGCAGTATAAAAGAAGACAACGGCAGTGGATGGGAGGCGGAAGAGGACCTCAGCCGGATCCGTGATTTTGAGGATAATGTCTTGGAATAAAAAGGGGAAAATACTGAGTAGTGACTAAATAGCATCATAGATATTGCAAAAAGGATACTAAAAGGAATCCCTTTCTTGTGGGGATACCAAAGATGTCTGTGGCCTTGATTTTCTATGAATCTATGCCCAGCATTTCACAAGGGTTGCAACATGCCGCAACATCATCAATCATAACACAGGCCTATAATTTCTTTCCCCCCCCCCCTTTTTTTTTTTTTTGATGTTGAGCTTTTTTAGCCTTTTCACTTATGAGCGCTTGAATTAAAATGTGGTTGGTGTCTGATGACTATTATTTTCATGGGTAGGACTTGGATGAACTGCCACTGGAAACTGAAACAGTTGAAAGGGGATATGGCCTGCCTGAATCGACTGGCTTGCCTAGAATTTATGGGTTGCCGGCTTCATCTCTGTATTCTGCGAGCAGTTCTGGGGACTACTATGGAGCTTCCCCAAAGAACCCAAAGTCTGGTAGAAAATCTTCACATTCTGGGGAGTTTCAAGCATCATCACATGCCCATTCAGATTCCAATGGAAGTGGAAGGGCGGCTTTCATGTCAGGTTTCTATCCCACAGTCGACGATTAAGCCAGCCGAATGAATGTGACTGTCTCTCCAATTAGTTTAATTCAAGGCATTTTATTCATTTTATTATTATATGCAAACCTCCAGGAGTTGGAATTCAGGCTCCTGGAGCTAGTCTGCAGGGAAATCACTGCTCTCTCTTTTTTCCCCCTTAAATAGAATGTGGTCTTGAATGTTGTGGCCGTTACTTTCTCCTGCATAAGTTCTTGTTCCCTGCACATAGGATTGACATTATTTCACAAAGCTCCAGGAGGGAAAAAAAAAAGTTGCAGGAGTTGGTCTTTCTAATTTTTTATCATCAGCGTTCAATATATGTTGTATTTGCACGATTGCCTAATATTGTTCATATCAGTTTTCCACGTTGGCTGTTAGGCAGCCAAGCCAAACACATTACCTCGTATAAGATGCAGTTCAACATTTTATTGGCTGCAACAACATACATTTGAATGAGAGTCTTACTTTTTGGGTTAAATTTTGCCCTACGGTTTTCAAGGAAACTGTCATGTTGTGAATGGATGAGTCGTGTTATTGATTTACGTTGTCAGAGTAGTCATTATGGGGAAATATATAAAGTTGAAAAAAGAAAAGAAAAAAAAGAAGCTGTTGGCAATATGCATATAAATTGCCAACGTGCTTTCTCGATCTGACTCTGAAAAAACGAAAAGGAAGAAATAATTTGAATTGATTGTTGCGCAAATATTACCCTACAAATATAACATTTTGATTTTTATTGTATTTTATTCTAGTTTTTTAAATTTATTTTGAATACTCTTTTCGATGTTTTTTTGAATCTTATTATAAATTTAAATTTTATTAAATTTTAATTTGATGTTCTTAAAAGACATTTAATTCAAACATCAAATTGAAGATGTGGAGGAAACGTACATATTAGATTTATGAGGGTATATTGATATTTTGAAAAATTTATTATAAAAGTCAATTACAAATGTGATAATATAATTTTCATTTAAATATGTTAAGATATTATATCTTATATTAATACTTGATCTAACTTATAGCATTTAAAATTGGAAGACTAACTTATGTATCAATGCCAATTAATAATCTTAGAATCTAACCATAAACATAGTAATATCTAGGATAGTTAAGATGAGGATGCTAAGATGCAAGAAAAGATAAGATTTATAATGATCATGTGTGCTACCGAGTTAAAGTGGCATCTATTAAGGAGAAAATTGTAAAAAATTGTTTGAAGTGGTTTAGACACGTTGAAAGAAGGTTATTTGATGCGCCGATGATGATCTTCGATCAAACAATATGGAATCTTCTAAAAAGAAGTAGAGGAAGATCGAAGGAAACACTCAATGAGTTTATAAAATGAGATCTTTAGATTAATAATCTATCCAAAAATATTGTTTTTGATAGAGTACATTAGTGACATATCATTCATATTACCGACCTTATCTAATAGGATAAGGCTTTGTTGTTGTTGTTGTCGTCGTCATCAATTACCATCCTATAGACATCTCACATGACACATCAGGGGAGACTATTTAACTATCACAGCTGATAGACTGCTAGGTATTTTGATTCGTGGCTTAGTTCTATTTTGAACTAAATCAAATTGAACCAAGCTAATGAATCTGTTAAATAGAAGATCCATTCCATTCCATTTCTGGGTTTAGCATCTAAATTGTTTAACCAAACTGCTGTGCTATTGTAGTAGGGCATTGGAGATATCAATCCCTCTTATTGTTAATATAAGATAGTTGACTTTTTTTAGAGTGATTAAGGAAGTTAAATTAATTACATTATACTATTTATATTTATTGTTCTCTTTAAAAAAATAATTTATAAACTGATATACAATATAATAATATATAATATATGAATACCAGAGTGACATTCATGTTTCAACTTTGTTGAGATATATATATATATATATATATATATATATAAACTGTGTTGATGTTAAAACATTACATACATGACTTTATTTACCTTATTTATGGTGTGGTAGGAATATGAGATATCAAAGTTTGTATGAAAAGACTTAAATGCCCTTGTGTTTCTTCTCACTCATCTTTCTCTCTATTTCCTAGGGCTGTTCATGATGCCTTTTGACCGTACGCCCACCCGCGCCTCTTGAAAAATCTTTCCGCCTGCTTGAGGAAAAGCCACCCAAAGAAAAATGGGTTCAACTGGGTTGGAGATTTTTGCGGCGTGGAAATTTGGGGTATCGCGAGTATGCCACCCTGCCCATTTAGCCCTGCCCAGTAGTATATATTATTATTTTTTTTATCTTTTTATAAAATAGTATTATATATTTTTTATAAATTATATAACCTATTTGTGTGTGTGTGCATATATATATATAAATAATGGAAATTAAAGCTTGTAGAAAAGATATTTTATTTTATATTTATATAAAATAAAAAAATATCTTTTCTACAAGCTTTAATTTCTATTTTTTGATGCTTTGTATTTAATGGATTATGGACTATTTTTGAGGCCTTGTTAAGACATATGGTTGTCTTTTTAATTTTAAAACTTAATTTGTAGACCTATATTCAAATATTCAAAAGTGTAAAACTATGCATGTTATTTAATTTTTCCGTTACTTAAGCTGTTTTTTTTTTATATATGGTGTGGTAGGATATCGCCACTTGGACATGGAAGGGCCGTCCTGCCCAACCCATTATCTTTCTTCAAAAAAAATGTTAGAGGCATATCGTGCAGCGAGGGGCGACACCGAAAGCGTATTTTTACTATTTTTTCGCCGTGTCTTTCGAACGGGGGCGTCGGGCAAGGGTCTCGCCCTTGTCCAGCCCTGCCCATGAACCCTCCAACTATTTCCTCCCTGCTAGCGTCCACCCCCACCGCATACTGCCTCCCCCTCTGGCATTGGTCTCCTTCTGTCCAAACCCAGTCTAACAGTGTTTCCTCTCACTCCCTTTCGATCGTATGCTCGATCGAAGATGGTGAGAAGATGAATAGTGGTATGGGTGCTCAGTGAGGAAGAAGAAGAAGATAGTCCCGAGATGCTTCCTCTGCGATTTTGATTCAAATGAGATGATGAAGAAGAAGAATGAATGAACAGTAGCCGCCTTCCTTCACTTCTCTCCACGCTCGCGGCTTCAACAGGTCAATTTCAAAATTCCAGCTTCCAAGCTTCTTTAATGGATTCTGCAACTCCATATCTCTCAAGCCTCCTCCTCCGATCCTCCTTCAAAAAAATTTCATATTAAAAAAAAAACATCTTGTTTGCGTTTTGCGGTGTGGCTGGGTGTTGCGTTGATCTCATTTATGCATGGTTGTGGCTGGGTTTTTGTTCGAGGAAGGGAGAAGATGAGATAGAAGGGGAGGCAGTAAGCGGTGGAGGGGGACCATAGGTCAGGTTGGAGAGGCGCTTAAGTTCTCAATCTTTATGTTGAAGTTACATTGCCTATACTTAACTTGTCAACGGCGTTGACAACTTGAGTATGACAAGTAGCAACAACCCCATTAGGCGTCATTGACAACTTAACAGTTCTTCAAGTCGTCAATCTCTATATATATGTTGTTAATTGTCTATATTCAAGTTGACAACAAGGTTTGATAAGGATGGTTGCTAATTGCTATATACTTAAATTATCATTGTCCATATTCAAGTTATCAATGATGCCTGATAAGGGTATAAGGCGTTGTTGATAAGTTGAGTATAGACAATGACAAATTCAGAATAACAATTAACAACTTGAGTTTTTGCCTCTTTCTCTCTCTTTTTTTGTTTTAATAATTCAAGGGGAATTTTGGTAAAAACACCCAAACTTTAAAATGTCAGATTCATCCTTAATGCCCTATATATCCTTTTGCTAATTTGGTTGACATTTTAGGGTTTTCCAAATTCAAATGGTATTTATGTGTCTTTCTCCCAAATAGAAATGATTGTCATGTTCTTATTTTGAAAAATAAATAAATTAAAAACCAACGTATTTTTAATGGGTTTGTGATGGCCATGTAGTGCCCATCTGTTTTAGCTTTTTAGAAGCATTGCATTCAGTGTAAGTATATGAAATAAGTTTTGTCAAGTGTTTCAAAAATCACCCTTCAAGAGTGGAGGGAGTATGTATTTTGGGCTTTAGTGCTGGTTAGGACCGGAGTTTGTATCAATTATTGAACTCAATTGCCTTCAACTTTATGAGGGGAAAAATTAATTACGGGTACTTTTATTATAATTTTGGCAACGGTAAGAAAAAGCTTTTTTTGAAAAAAAAAATTAAAAAGAAAATTACATTTAAATACCATCTAAGTTTCAAAACTCCAAAAGTCTGTTAAAAAATTGAAAGGACACAAAGGTGATTGAGAGGAATCTGAAATTTAAAGATTAAGTGTTTTTACTAAAATGCCTCTCACATAACATAAAGTCACATAGCCTAAACCTCTTTCTATCTCCTCTTTCTCTTAATCTCTTCCTCTTCTCATGTCGGCTTCCACTTCAGATTTGACCACGTCCAACCTCTTCCTTCTCCACCGTCCATGAAGCTAGCAGCATCGGTGACGATCAGAAGCCCCTTGCTAGCTTTTACGACAAAAGCCCCTTCCTAGCCTACTTACGCCGACACTTTTAGGGTCCGTCGGCACAACAATGTCGGAACCTTGTAAAGCGTGAGCGTCAGCAAATTGATGAGCTCGTAGGGTCAATAGCAGCACAACACCGCACACTCTGTCCAAGTGCCTCTAGCAACCTCGTCTGGGAGGTCAATTTTCAAACGGAAAGTTGAAATGACGTCGATGAACCTTGTGAACTTCCATAAACATCCACCTCTCTTGCTATTTTAACAGATCAGACCGTTGGAGGAAGAAGCTAAAGGACCTCATTGATGCCTCTGTTTTTTTTTTTTAAAAAAAAAAAAAAATATTTTAGGGTACTGACTGGTACTAAAAGGATACTGAATGGTATTGAAAAAAAATACTTCATAATCGAAAAATTATATTAGGATCTTGAAACAATATTTCAGGATACTGACTGGTACTAAAACAATACTTCAGGATATTTTTTTTCAAGATCCTAAAATAATTTTTCAAAATCATGAAGTATTTTTTCAGTATTTTGAAGTATCTTTTTAGTACCACTTAGTATCTTGAAATATGTTTTCAAGATCCTAAAATAATTTTTCAAGATGATGAAGTATTTTTTCAGTACCAGTCAGTATCCTCAAGTGTATTTTTAGTACTAGCTAGTTAGTAACCTGAATTATTTTTTCAAGATCATGAAGTATTTTTTCAGTACTTGTCAGTTTCTTGAAGTATCTTTTTAGTACCCATCAGTACCCTGAAATATTAAAAAGAGAGAGAGAGAGAGAGGCATTAGCTTCACTATTTTGCGTTAAAAGGACGCCGTTTTGTTGAAGAGGACGGGAGGCCAGCGGACGCTAGTCGGGTCCCAAAATCTTTGATTCATCACCTTTACTATATTTAGTCTTTGCATAGCCTTGTTTTGGTCTCTGTTGTACGAGGCAGCCTTGCATATACTGTTAATTGTGGCCACCGGGATTTTTAGTTGGTCAGGTAAATGGGAATCAATTATGTTCTTCTTCTTCTTCAGGAGAAATCTTTACCAAGAGAAGAGACTAGACACAAGACGCCGTTTAAAACTCCAAAAGTATGTTAAAAAATTGAAAGGACACAGAAGTGATTGAGAGGAATCTGAAATTTAAAGATTAAGTGTTTTTACTAAAATGCCTCTCACATAACATAAAGTCAAATAGCCTAATCCTCTTTCTCTTAATCTCTTCCTCTTCTCGTGTCGGCTTCCACTTCAGATTTGACCACGTCCAACCTCTTCCTTCTCCACCGTCCATGAAGCTAGCAGCACCGGTGACGATCAGAAGCCCCTTGCTAGCCTTTACGACAAAAGCCCCTTCCTAGCCTGCTTACGCCGGCGCTTTTAGGGCCCGTCGACACAACAATGCCGGAACCTTGTAAAGCGTGAGCATCAACAAATTAATGAGCCCGTAGGGTCAGTAGCAGCACAACATCGCACACTCTGTCCAAGTGCCTCTAGCAACCTCGTCTGGGAGGTCAATTTTCAAACGAAAGTTGAAATGACGTCGATGAACCTTGTGAACTTCCATAAATATCCACCTCTCTTGCTATTTTAACAGATCAGACCGTTGGAGGAAGAAGCTAAAGGACCTCATTGATGCCTCTGTTTTTTTTAATATTTCAGGGTACTGACTGGTACTAAAAGAATATTGAATGGTATTGAAAAAATACTTCATGATTGAAAAATTATATTAGGATCTTGAAAAAATATTTCAGGATACTGGCTGGTACTAAAACAATACTTCAGGATATTTTTTTTCAAGATCCTAAAATAATTTTTTAAAATCATGAAGTATTTTTTCAGTATCTTTTTTGTACCACTTAGTATCTTGAAATATGTTTTCAAGATCCTAAAATAATTTTTCAAGATGATGAAGTATTTTTTTCAGTACCAGTCAGTATCCTCAAGTGTATTTTTAGTACTAGTGAGTAACCTGAATTATTTTTTCAAGATCATGAAGTATTTTTTCAATACCGGTTAGTTTCTTGAAGTATCTTTTTAGTATTCGTCAGTACCCTGAAATATTAAAAAAAAAAGAGAGAGAGGCATCAGCTTCACTATTTTGTGTTAAAAGGCTGCAGTTTTGTTGAGGAGGACGGGAGGCCAGCGGACGCTAGCCGGGTCCCAAAATCTTTGATTCATCACCTTTACTATATTTAGTCTTTGCATAGCCTTGTTTTGGTCTCTGTTGTACGAGGCAGCCTTGCATATACTGTTAATTGTGGCCACCGGGATTTTTAGTTGGTCTGGTAAATGGGAATCAATTATGTTCTTCTTCTTCTTCAGGAGAAATCTTTACCAAGAGAAGAGACTAGACACAAGATGTCGTTTAAAACCATATTGAGAGAAGGAAAAGACACTGTCATGAGCTTCAGAGACATGATTGAGCTCGTCTTTGGGTGTCGTTTTCATCAATTCTTTTAGAATAGAGGACACAAGTTTGCACAAAAAAAGCAATGGGGCAATTAGCTTCTATTGATCGAACCATATGACCTCTTTCATCTTGCGTTATAAGTTTCGGTTCTTTCTTATTCCCTTGATTTTCATATTGGTTTTGAATTTGAATCTTATGGTTGCTGAATTTGATTTTGATTTTGATGTGTAGTTAAATTTTGTTTTCATACAAAAAAACATGATGGAGGGTGTCGAACGGCTGGTAGCCAAGCTCTGGCGGCCGCCGACGATGCTTCAGGGATGACCTTTTCTCTGTTTTTTTAAATTTAAAAAATTGTAGGGTATTTTAGTAAAATCAACAACAACTTAAAATCTCAATTTTATCCATGTCAGTTCTTTGTCATTTACAAGTGTTAATAGACTTTTTTGAGTTTCTTAAATTCAAATGACATTTATTTAGAATTTTCCAAAAATTAAATGTCTTTTTGCAATCCACAAGGTAATTTACTTTCTTTCTTTCTTCTTCTTCTTTCTTTTTTATTTTTATTTTTTTTATTATTAAAATAAGTGTGTAGGTTTTGTGATTTCCTTGTAATTTACATCCTTTTTTTCCTATTAAAAAAAAAGTCATCACAAAAGATGGGTGACAAACATATCAGCACTAAACATTTTGTCGCCATTCATGATTTATAGTTTGTTACCACAAAAAGAAAAGTTCACTGATAAAGCCATTTTTAAAAGCTGCTAAAGCCTAAAAAATTCAAACTCGTCTAATTTCTAATAGGAGAACTTGTCCGTAGTACAATTATATACCCTAAAGGGCAAAAAACACTTGTACTCCTCCAGAGATAGTAACATACATTTTTCTGTTATTTATAATCGGACATAGCAGTAATCATTGTGTATATGTAAAAAAACTAATTTATATTGGAACAAAAATTCTCCTCATTTCAACTTAAACTATTTTGAAACTTGATTAATCCGTAAAACTGAATTCCCCAGATGCTTCATTAAGAATATAATAAATTATACATAAATTCATATTTGTAAGAAAAAAATAATCTAAAGAATAATATGTGTCATAGATGAACACGTACCTATTTATAAAGTGCCTTATCTCAAATTGAGTATATCTAAAAATTGTCTTTGAAAATAATGAAACACACGTTTGTTTGTGATATATAAAGTATTTATATGTTGACAAGACTTTGACAGGATAGATCAGTCGAAGCATGCATGCACGATTATAAAAACTTAGTGCATATACATATATGACTTTCAGGAGATTCTCTTCATATCTCTTTTCTTATTTTTTTTCATTGGCTTAATTTAAGCTGTTGATTGAAAAAATAAGATAAAAGTAAAAATAGTATTATATTGTATTGATTATATGGATGTGATTTAAACATTATGAGGGATAATAAGAAAATGATGATGAGAGAAACTCAACCCAACTTTCTTTGTTAGAAAGATTCTATCAACTATTAATTTCTTTTTTTCTTTTCCTTATCCCATTGGTGACTCTACAAAGAATTGACAAAGGCATATATGCATTATTATGCTTTTCACAAAACAAAAGCATTAAATTTGGCAATTAATTAAGTGCTTGCTTATACTGGAAAGCACCTTACAATTTGAATCCCTGCACACCTAATTATCTCACCCATCTTCAATTCCTACGTACTACAATATATGGGACCTCTTTCCATCTGGATCGTGCAGATGAGATTTGGACTGTTTAGATTTAGTTTTTTTTTTTTTTTTTACCTTTTATTTTTTTAAAAAATTATCTTGACGAGTAGAGAATCTAAAATAAAGATCATCTCTTAACTAACATATTTTTTAAAAATAATTTTTTCATTTAAAAATCGATAGTTGAAAAAAAATTAAATCTATACAGTCTAGATTTGGAAGAGCTCTCCATCCTCATCCTTTAAATGAATATGGGAACTGGTTCCAATATATATGCCACCAAACTTTCCAATTATTTGAAACCAACCACGTCAAAACCTACAATAATAATCATCTCATCTTTTACACACATTCATAGATGTCATTAAGAACTGCAATCATAGCATATGTTGTGTATTATTAGATTATATATCAGTTTATAAGTTAAACAAATTAGTTTGGAGAAATACTGTAAATATAAATACTTAAATGTAATTTATTTAACTTCTTTAAGTTCTCTAAAAAAAAAAGTCAACTGGTCCTTATATTAAGGATATGAGGGAGTATTAATTAATTAGATTAAATTTTTGAAATTAATTAAACTAAGTAACTATAATAACATGACATGTTTTCCCTAAATTGCATTGTTTTTCCTCAGTTAATAATGTTTTAACTTTTGATATCAACATGAGAAGCTAGAATAAGTTTCATATATATACAACAGCACTATTTTTTCTCTATATTAGAAATTATTACTCATTTATACGATATATGGGTGCATTATTTTATTATTGTTATGTTTAATCATTATTAAGGGAGTATCAATAATAGTTATAATAATGTAGGGAAAAAATGATAAATATGAGAGTTATGTCTTACATTATTTAAAACAGTGCAGGATGAATGCGATGAGTAATGATGATCCCAAAAAAAATGATACTACCTTCGGCCCTAATTATAAGAACACTTTTGTAGTACAATTTACACTACAAAAATATTCCTATAATTAGGACCGGAGGGAGTATTATTGAAAATAATTGGATGAAGAAGAAATATAATGTGTTTTTGTGGTGGACGCTTCTAATTGCTTTATTTGGTGTATTGTTATTAATGCATGGTGATTTGGAAGTGCTTGCTTACTTGTTTTACTTTCCTTCTTTTATAGTAATATATTTTGTGTTTGCTTTGTTGACTTTGCTCACACCTTTCTTCTAACATTTTAATTTGCAACGACATGGACATATATATATATATATATATCTTAGCTTGTGATGTAAAGTATAATAATGAGGCTTATGCCAATGTGCTCTTTTTTTTTTTTTGCTCGGAGCCAATGTGCTCTTTTGGAGCACTTGAGTCTTGAATCATTTCAAGACATGACATTATCAACACGTGGATGCTGACTCACTTTTCACAAAAATTATTAGATATTTGATTTAATGGATATGTGTGTGTATTTATTATTATCATTTACGTGGCTTTCAAAATAACACTAATAAATAGTTAGTTGAGGTGGTAAGCGATATTACCCTGTAACTTTAAATCCCGAGAAACACAAATATATATACACACACATCTCACAAATAGTAATAGCTTTCGTAAATGATTAATTTAGTTTGAAACATAAAAAAATATTTAGTTATCTGATTTAATTCTCAAAGAACATCAAATCAATATTGTTTTCATAATCATATAAGCAATTAATATTGTAAAAAAAATTTATGCTATATTGTGTTATTTCACAATCATTAAAGTTTTGAAGTGATAGTATTTCCAATGTGCCGTATGAGCTTTATTTTAGTTTGGGCACTATCACTTTATTTTTGTTATTTTCTCTTTTTACGCATGATAACAATCTTTTTTAAAAAGTTGAACAAGTTTCACAACCATCGAATTGAATACCCTAATCAACAAATGCATTATTGAAGCTTTAATTATTAAGAGAGAAATGGACAAATGGGTAGAGGATTAGTGGGTGTAGATATACTTTTTGTGGCTAATAATATCTCTTGATACCCAAAAGTTTGGGCATTCAATTAGTCATTTTTTAGGTTTGAATAAAAATAGAGGGAATTACTTTGAGGTCTTAAGTAAGAGACTAAATTATTAAGAAGTCCTAATAATAATTGAAGTGTTATCATTTTTTATTTTGGAACCTGTCATTACATGTTCATCGGTTGTTATTAGAACCTTTTACTAAATGAAGTCTTTTTTTTTGGGGATCTCATAGCAATTCTCCCTAAAAAATATTCAAAATAATACAAGGCAGATTTATGATTGAACACATTTTAACAGCTATTAATCAAGTCTAGTTAGGTGGGTCCTACTTTCATATAGTGAAAATAAAACAAAGCGCTAGTAATTTGCATTTGACTTTACAAATTGTACTGATAAGGGGACTGCACCGACAATATCAAATCATACCCTAATAATGCTCTCTTTGGCACAATATCAAATCATACCCAATAATGCTCTCTTTGGTCTCTATCATATAAGGGATTTGGCTATAGTTCATTTTTTCTTGTTAACCTTTTTTCCTATCCTTTTTAAATACCAGTTATTGGATTGAAATCGAACGATTGATTTAATATTTTATAAAAATATTATGTTTATATTAAAAAATATATTAAATTATTAAAAATAATAATTTTTTAAATAAAATATTAAATCAAGCGGTTAAGATTTCAATCCAACGACTGAGATGATGAAGAAGATAAGAAGAGGATAGGAAGAGAAGCAGATCGTAGCCGACCCCTATCTAAGACAATTTTCAAAAGGAAGAAGTAAAATAAAACCGAGCCATAAAACAAACAAATAAATAAACAGTTCTCAAAATCGCAAATCATAATATCAAACTCATGCGTCGTAACAGAACACAAAATCAGAAAATAGATAAATAAAGGGTAAAGGTGTAAAATTGCACATGTACTTTTATTCCAAGGGTACCTAATACTAAATGTTTTTTTTAGGTGAAAAAAATATCCATGAACTCTCAAAATAGATACAAAAATATCATCACTTTGTTTGATTCTTTTAACGACGTTAACTTGCAATGTGAAAAATATCAAAATGCCCCTAAACTAAAATAAAAAAAAAAAATCTCTCTCACAATCGACTCATCCTCTCGCTTTTACCAATCACAAAAATCGTCATTGAGTGAGCTTTGGTGAATTCCTTGGATCCATCTTTACATGGTATTACAGTTGACAACTTGTAATACTTATCATCTACGTGTTCAAACACGATATGAGAAAGACACCCTTTTTTTTTTTGGTCAAAGAGAAAGACACCCATTTAGATGCAATATCAAAAGCTCAAAATAAAATGCGTAAATGAGGTCAAGGTGAACCTTCAGGAGAAACTCCAATGTATGGGTCTTTGGGTTTTGAAGAATAAATTGATTAGCTATCAACCCGCAAAATATAAAGGAAATGAGGACAAATCCCAGCTTCATCTTTTGCCAAACACAATGAAATGAATTTAGTTCTTGACGTATTTGGACCCGTCAATCCTGTGTCGATTGTTTTGAGTGTTTTCAACACATCGCGCAATTAGGCTGTCAATTAAAGGAATATAACATGTCAATTAATAAATAGAATGCCAATACTCAACAAATCCAGTACTGCACAAACAAAGCAATCTCAAGCAAAATCAGTTTAGATCGACAAAATGGATAGAGGCAGAGAATTACTGACATCGATGGTGGAGTGTTTGGTCGACTCAAAGAATCCAGATGCTAAATCTTTCTTCTTGTCATCAAGATTAGAGTTTTTCGTTGATGGACTTGAAATGAATGTGGGGTTTTGAACGGAGGGGTAAACGGCAGTGGAAGCAGAGAGACTACGAGATAAACTGAAAAAACAATGGCCGATCTCAAAAATAAAAACTTGATCTTACCAACAATGAAACGACGGAATCGAACCTTCTGTTCCATAAAGATCTGTCCTTTAAGTACTTTATCTCTTGGTGGTCGATGATGCCACTCGTGAGAGAGGAAGAAGCTTCTATTCGAGTTGTCAGCTGTCGTTGGCGGGTGAAGTTGCCATCGGAATCTGAGATGAAAATGAGAGATGAAGAGGGAGCAACGAAGGAAGAAGATAAGGGCATTAAAGGAAATTAGAAAATTTAGGCATTTTTATTTTTTTATAGCGTGGGCCCCGCATCAAAAAGTAACTTCAGTTAAGAGAATATAACGGTGATGATATTTTTGCATCCATTTTGAGAGTTCATGAGTATTTTTGCACCTTTGAAAAACATTTGGTGTTGGGTGCCATTTAAGTAAAAGTCCATGTACATTTTTGCACCTTTACCCATAAATAAATTAGAAGAATATAGCAAAAACTATAAAAATCCCGGGCAACAAATAGCAAAAATTTATCTCATGATGCATGGAAATTAAGTTGATTTAATCGTTCTAATGAACAAAACATGATGATGTAGATTTTTTCATTTTTCATTTTTTCCCAGGACCAAAGAACCACATGTTTTGTTCATTCCTTGTAAGCACATGTTTATCCCATCCCTTGGGGGGAAAAATTTATTCATGCTATTCAAATAAGAGAACCTTAGAAAGCACATGTTTTCTTCCTCCCTTCTAGTGTAACCATGTTGGTGCGATTCATCCATGTTTGCGACTTTCGTGATTTTGGACATACAATATGTGCACAAGGAGGAGGAGGAAGAAGGTGACATGTGGAGTGATCAGCAAACGGTGGCGGAGACGATGGATGGGAGGGAGAGGTAGTGAGCGAGAAGAGAGAATCAAATAAGGGGTAGTAAAGTAAAATTATCAAATTTTGAAATTTCATTTTAGGTCCTATGACATGATTTAAGATTTGTTATGTTTAATGGCCCAATTTTAAAGTTGGTTAATTTAGTTGATTTTTGAAAGGATTTTCACATAAATATACAATAGTATTTATGATATGATAAATCACACTATTTATGGATTATATATAAATAATATAAAAGGAAAATATCACTCAAGTCTCAACAACTAGAAAAAATATAAAAAAAAAGTCTTATTGTAGATTCTTCTATTAAAAAAAGTCCTTAGTTATCTTATTGACATAAATGTGCTTGCTAATAGTCACTTTATGACTTGTCAATATAATCACATATGTTAGTTCAAGCCTTTCACCAAAAAGAGTGAGTGAATTGGGTGATAATTAAAATCTTAAAATCTAAATCAAACTTAAATGATGGAGTAAGGTTAGAGAAATATCACTAAAAGTAGACACATGATAAATCACACTTTATGATCGTTGCTTTTTGAAAGTATCCTTTAGAGTGTTTGCTCTTGATTCTAACCATTTGAGTCTCTGAAGTGTCTAAGGAATTAGCTGTTGGAGCAGAGAGAATGTTCGTCATTTGAAAGCTTCGTTCATTTAATGCTTCTAACACATAAAGTGCTTTTTGCATTTTGTGTATTAATCCTCACTTGAACACCTGAAAGAGACTTAATCACTTATATATTGAAGAGTTAGAGTAATTAGAATCAAAAGGAACAAGTTACAAGTGAAATTCAATTATTCTAAAAAAGTCCAAGACTATGCTCTGTTTTCTGGAAAGCATCACTAGAGTGATTTTTACTTAGTCTTTTGAAAACTATATAGAGCACTGTAGGGTCACTGCAGTGATGTGGTAGTAATGCACAAAATATGATCACTTGAGTGATCTTGTTTCTTCAAAAACATATCACTAGGAACATCACTGTAGTGATCAGGTAGTAATGACATGGTCACTCGAGTGATCTTGTTTCTTCGAAAACATATCACGAGGAACGTCATTGTAGTGATCAAGTAGTAATGACATGGTCACTTGAGCAGTCACTTTAGTGATCTTGTTTCCATTGGCTTTTGGTGAAACATATCACCAGATGTCATCACTAGAGTTCTCTAGTCAAGATGCACTTTTAACACATCACTCGAATAGTCACTCAAGTGATCTTACACTTAGATTTTTTCTTAAGTATTTTGAACACTAACAAGTTCACTCAAGTTCATCACTATGGTGCTATGCTAGTGATGTTCTTTTCAACATATCACTCGAGTGATCTTAACTTCAAATATTTTCAGAACATTAATCTAGCACAGATCACTACGGTGGTGTGATGGTGATGTAATTTGAACACATCACTCGAATGGTCAATGATCTTCTTTTTACAATATTGATCGATGTAATGGAGCACCGTGGTGATGTGATGGTGATGACATTTTAAAGCATCATTGAGTGATCACTCGAGTGATCTTGTCTTTGTAAAACAGATCACCAGATAAGTTACTTTGGTGGTGTGACAGTGAAGACAAATTCTCTAGTTTACTCAAGTGGTCACTTGAGTGATCTGAGTTCCTTTTGTTAACATCACTTGAGTAATCAATGTCGTGTCTTCTAGTAATCACTGCAGTGATGAATTATTCATATTACTCAAGTGGTTACTCGAGTGATCAACCTTTGTGATTTTTAAAACTCTTTTCTAACCATTGTGATCTCCTGCAAAACCTTTCTAATCCTTTCTTAAGCTTTGTTATCATCAAAACCTAGGGTCTAACAACATACACTTGTCAACTAAAGATGTTTTAATTAACATAACAAAGTTTGTCAATGATCACTCTATGACTTATCAATATAGTGACATATACTTGTCAATGAGAGGTGGTTTGGTTAACATAGATGAGCTTATCAATTATCATTCTATGACTTGTTAATATAGTAACACACACTTGTCAATGAAAGATGATTTGGTCAACATATATGAGTTTGTCAATGATCATTCTATAACTTTTCAATATAATCATATACATACACTTATCAACGGGAGTTGGTTTGGTTAATATAAATGTGCTTGTCAATGGTCACTCTATGACCTTCAATATCGTGACACACACTTGTCAATGGAAGGTGATTTAGTTAACATAGATGAGTTTGTCAATGGTCATTCTATGACTTGTCAATATAATCGCATACACTTGTCAAATAGAGCTACTTTAGTTAACATATATGAGATTGTAAACGAGCGCTCTTTGACTTGTCAATACAGTCACATATATTTATTAATAAAGTAAGTTGACATTTGAAATCCATATCACTAAGGATTTTAGGGACTTTTTTTAATAAAGGAATCTACAATGAATTTTTTTTAAAATATTTTTTCTGATTCTGAATGAGATTTTTCCTAATATAAACCGTTACTGCCGCAGTTATCAAATAGGAACAATCATTGCAATATGAAATTATTATTGACATGTGAAGATTAAATATATTGTTGAGAACGAAAGTGAGGTTTGCTTAAGCTTTGGCCTACAAGGCGGGACCCAGCAGAAAAGTTTATGTGTACGGTACGGATATTGTTTCCCTCCGGTTTTTTCTTATGCGTTCTCTTTATTATCATTCAGATTCGAATTATATATATAAACTTTTCAATGAAGATATGTTAATAAATTAAAAGTAAATATAAATAATGAAATCATTAAAATATAATGATTCAGTTATATATATATATATATAAATAATATACACATATATATAATATGTGTGTGTGTTACACACTTACACTGGCAGGCTTACATTCAGCATGATACATTTCAGTCGATAATTTAAATAGGATTTTTTTTTTTTGAAAAAAACTAATAATTTGATGAATAATTTGAAGAGTTTATTCATAAGTTATTATAACATTCTGAAACATGTCCAGTTATTGAAAATAGTCATTCTTGTCATAATGAGCTATTTTCTCTTGCTTGTTCATCGACTTCTTTTTGCTCTGTTGCATGACAGATGGAGATGATAATTCACATGCGAGTCTTGAGGAAGGAGGTGCAGATTTTCTTCCAAGCCTCTCTGTCTGGCTCTCTCAACATCACCTTTGCCCTAGCTTCAACCCCATAAGCTTCCTGCCCATTCATTCCATATATTACATTCATACACATATATATAATATTCACAAACAAGTTTCATTCATGTGCTATCAAGTTCATCAAGATATACTCCTTCATAACCTTAATATAAGACATATTAAATAAATTTAATTAGATTAAGAAAGTTAATTAGATTAGTTAATATGACATATTTTTCAAACACCTAAGTCATATTCCTAAATCCCCTTATTCCCTCTCATTCTTGATTATTTTTGAGTAAGCATCAATAAGGATAAATTAGGAAAATAATAATAATAAATATGTAAACTATATATGTGTTATCTTAGAATCAAGATCAACTTCTCAAATATATCTTATATTAAGGGAATAGAATAGCGTATATAATTAGACTATGTGATCATAAAAGAAAAGGTTAGCTAGTGTGGCATCAAAGGTTTTTTAGTTAAGGACAATGACATGGTGTGGTTCATGTAATTAATCACATTTTAAGTCGTTACATACCAAGATGAGGTGACGTTGAACAAGGCGGTCGATGAGGTGGAAGAGGATGTCAATGTTGTATTCAGGGTGGCCTTGGATCCCCATTATGTGATCTCCCAACTTAAACATCTCGATCGCCGTCTTCTCCGACCAACCTATTACCTCTGCCTTCGCCGGAACTTCCCACACCTCATCGCGGTGGCATTGGATTACCGACAGCTTTGATGGCAGCCTGACAGACGGCGATGATGTTGTTAAGGTTATGGTTCTCACACCGATGTCCCAACCAGTGGGAGACCGACTCACCTTCCCTCCCAACGCACGACATAGTATCTGATCACAAAAAACACCGATAACCCTAATCAATCTCAATCCAAACAATTATACAATATTATACTTCTAGTTAGTTGTCATCATTTTCAGAAGTAAAAATCGGCGGTGTTGGGTCAATAAAAGTTGGTCCAGTTGCGAGCTCAAATCCCACAACCAATGTGAGTCTTGTTGGTGGGTAATTATCTGTAAATGCTCTTTGAATCTGAAGACATATACTAGCTCCGGTAAGTCCCCAGAACGAAACTTACATAAACTATAGTATAAAAAGACGCCCTAGTGCACAAAACTTCTACCAGACGGGTCTGAGAAGGGATAGATATACGTCGCTTTATCCCCAATTGGAAGGATATAAACTTTAGTGCATAAAAAGAAAAAAGAAATGGAGAGTGTTGTTTTGGAATTGACCAAAACTTGACATGCAATAAAGTGGGTCGTCATTAATCTCCAATAGTAGTAGGAGTATTTTGCTGTCAAAATGGTTCAAATTAAAAAATGTAATGTCACAGCCACCCACCAACAATAAATCTGATAAGTCAAACAATAACCATTATACAATTCAGTTCCAACTGGAGATTAAAAAGGAGCACTACGTAATTGTCATGGCAACCACAAGCTTTATACACACCTACGTAAACATCTAAAATATTGTGCGTGGTTCACAACCATTTATATAGATGATTAGACGTCACTTACAACGGTTAACACTAACAAAGAATCATCATCAAAAGCCAGAAAATATAGTTTTGTTTCTTTGAGAAACACAGGCTTCGAATTGAAAAAAAAAAAACACACACACAAAGAAAGAGAGAGAGAATAATGAAATAAAAAGAGATTTGAGTGCTTAAAGTATATCATAATATTAAAAAAAAATGAAAACAAGTAAGGTTAGATGAAATATATCATGATCATGATATATATATAAGCCATGATAGTTCATCCGAGGACAAGAAAGAAGGGGACCAGTTTCAAAACTACAAAATTTATAAACAACAAAGCAGCATTATTACTCTAGAGTACTAGACAGGACGAAAGCAGCATTATTACTCTAGAGTACTAGACAGGACGAAACCAACGAGGATTCGATGGAATCACACTCAACATTTTATACGAGGGATTTGGAGGGAGAGGGGAGGGAAAATTTGTATGGGTTGAATTTAAGAAAATTAAAGAATTGAGGTTATGAAATTTTGATAAAGATAAGATGTAGAATAATAGAGTGAGAAAAATTAATTAAAAATATTTAACTCCACTTCTCTAATATTTTTTTAAATATAACTTTAAAAAAATTTCCCCCCACTTTTCTTTGCCTCATACCAAACAGTCCTTAAATTGAAAAAATAAAAAAACATTCAAATAATAAATAAAGGAAAACACATTTGGAGGTAACTGTACTTTTCTTCAATTTTTAATTGGATATCATCCTCCCAATTAAATGCTTTAATTTTGCTTTCGTGTACAGAGAGAACGGTGCTAATAGAATAAAGTTATTAGAGTTGAAAGGGTTAACAAAGCAAAATTAGCGATCAAATGTATCAAAATAAAAATTGAATGAAACTATGGGTACAAGTTTTTCATAAATAAATAATAATAACAATTAATTTTAATTTTATCATATGCATATTGGACTATTGGTTAATTTCCCTCACGTAGAAAATCGACGCGTAAGAAAATTCCCTTTCTTTTTCTTCATCAACTGGCCTCAAATGCCTCCTGATTATCAGCAGACCTATATATTGGCCAGATTATTATTTATTCTTTTTTTCCTCTTTCAAAAGCTGTTTTCCATAAGCAAACCCAAATCTAGTTACAAAAGCAACGGTAACGCACATACTTCAGAACTCTAAAATCTAAATCTAAACGCCTCCTCATGATATGATTGACCATTTTTTAAAGTGCCAATTATATCATAGATACGAACATATTTTATTAAAAAAAAATCAAGCTAGATTCAAGGTGCTGGATAAATCTAGCAACAGAGGTGGGGGAGAGAAGACTTTAGACTTGAGATATTTGTAACACATTCTAAATTTTTACTAATATTCAACTAGTTTATAAAGAATCTCTGAATCGAAATGCCTCCTCAAGAAAAGAATGAAGAAATTATTGTTTTTAATATAATTTTTATTTTTTTATAAAAGGCTGAAAAAAAAAAGTAGGGAAAGAAAGAACAAAGAAGGTATACTACTAACTGTATAGATTTCGAAAACCGTTCACAGAAAATCCAACAAAATTAAATCACGAAAAAGCATCAGATATCTCCGACGAAAGGTGAATGAACGATTGATTCATTGATTGGTTAGTTACCTGGTGACCGAAGCAAATGCCGAGGATTTTCTTCTTCATGGAATCGAGTTTCTGAATGAGAGCGACGAGTCGATGGATCCAGGCGTCATTTCCATGGGCGTCATTGCAGCTGCCGGTAATGACAAATCCGTCGTAGAGGTCGATACCGCCATCGTCCTCCGGGAACTCGCCGGACGCCACTTTGTAAACGTCCCAGGCCTCGCCTTCCTCCGCCAGCATTCTGACGAAAACCCCAAAATACCCTCCGTACTTCTTCCTGACGTACTCGGAATCCTCCGCGCACAGCAACACCGCATACCTCTTTCCCTCCATTGATCTCTCCTCTTCACTCAACGGCTTCGTAATGTCTCTTTCTTCTCTCTGTGAATCGATACAGTTTCTCTCTCTAACTAAGACCTTAGAGAGAGAAGCAGAGAATAAGAGAAGAAGAGTGAAAAGAGAGCTTTTCTGTACGCTGTGACTCCGTCCAGCGTCTAATGCAGACAATGTGGGCGGACGGCGAAACGAAATCGCAGTCCGCGTGTGTTTTAAAAGCGTGGAATTATGAAAATACCCTTGATTCATTCGTTTATTACCAAAGACACGGATAATGTTAGGGGTTCAATTCCCATTCGAACGACCAGTAGTTTTGATGGGGCCAACAATAAACGACCCTGGTTTCAACCCAATTAGTTCATCTCTCAAATTCTGTGTTATTTTTTTCTATTTTTTTTTCTATGGGTTTAGAATATCAGAATTTAAAAACAGTGACAGAATAGAAAACTTATTTTTTTTTTAAGAAAAAAAATAGACTGTCAAATTCAATCCATCTCAATAAAAAAATTATAATATGAATTTTCTCCCAATGGACCCATCTGACTTGAAATTGAATTGGTACAAATATATTATAACTTATAGTTTGCAAAAAGAAAAGGAGTTAATCAGTAGAGCTAGGAAATCGGCTCAAGCCTGTTTGAACTAGTCCTTTTAAGTTAAGGGTTAGGCTTATAGATTAGAGCCTCTAAAGGGATTTGGCCTTAAAAGGGCCAGCCTTATACGGCCGATGACTTAAAAGGCCGACCCTAAAGGTTAAAGGCTGGCCTGTTTAAGCCCTTTTTTTTTTGTTCCTTTTCTAACTTGCCCCTCCTTAACCCTAAAATTACTTGATTTTGTCCCTCGGCCTCTCTCTCTCTCTCTCATAGTCTCACTTCCTCTATTCCTCAAACCCTTTCTTTCCTAGGCTCAGCTCACTTGCTCACCGGTCACTGCGCACTTCTCTGACTTGACAAAGTCGGAGTCTCACTTCCTCTGTTCCTCAAACTCTCTCTCGAGTCTCGCCCACTCCCTCCTCCTAATTTGTTGATCCGTTTCCGAGTCTCGAAGGTCGAAGCTTGCCTTGCACTGTTGCAACCCTCGTCGTCCTGTTCCTCACTGTCTTGCATTGTCGTAGTTGCAACCCTCGCCGTCTCATCCATCATCTGTGTCTTGAATTTGTTGATCTGTCTCTATGTTCGAATGAGGCGGCAACTTCTTCTTTTTTTTTTTTTGTTTTGCTATAATTATTGTAATTTACTAATTATATTTCTTTGAAAAAAACACAGAAAAAATAGTTAAAATTTGTAATAAGGGCTTCCGGCCCTACAGGGCTAGTCTAGCCTTTATGCTCAAGAGCCAGACCTTAAAAAAACAGTTATTTCTCTTACCTCAGGCCTAAAAGGGCCTGACCCGTGTAAGGTCGAGCCTACCCTGTTTCCTCGCTCTAATAGTAAGAAATTAAAGTGAATCACATCCATGAGTGTATATGATCAAATCTCAATATAATGTGAAATTTTTTTCAGTAGATAATATATAAATGCTTTTGTAAAATGTCTAATATCAATTTTAGTGACCCTTTAGCTTAGCATTCAATTTAGTTAAATTTTATTTGTGTATATAGTGTATTGAATCATTTGAATGTTGATTTTATTGACTCTTAAGCATTCAGCTTAGCCAAATTTTATTACACACACACATATTAAGTATATGCGGAACATGAATGTGGACTGGTTTATGGTTTAAGGGTGAAACTAGCAATGAAGAATATATTTAAAGAATTGAATATATAATTATATATACAAATCAAGGTTTGTGTAATTCCGTAATAAAAGGGAAGTTGTGGTGAAGAAGCAATTGTTGAATAAAAGCATATCTTCATAATTCAATTTTTGGAAGTATTGAAAAAAAAAATCTATATTTGCTTAATCTAAAAACATACTTTATAATTTATAGTATTAATAAATTTAGATTCTCAGATAGAACTACACAGTGCCTTGAAAATTAGTAGAAAGATAATGTCACTTTTTGGAACAAATCTCCTCATGGAGGTAGTAAAATAACAGGACAAAAATTAGAACGGAAAAGAAATAAATATTCTAAAAGGTATCAATTTATTTACTTATTTTATTGGCCAAAGCTTATTTAATTACAATTTAATTAATGATTTTTCTGATTTTGGGGTAAGTAAACTTGCGGCATTACGTTTTTGCTTCCCTTTACTTTTGTTCCATAACTTCCAATGGTTGCTTCATACTCACTCACTTCCCCCTTTAGAAGGGCCCACTCAATTGACGAGTCTTTTTTTTATATCAAATTAATTAATAAGTAGCGTCATGTTTGGTTTCTAATTTTTTTTTTGGCCATCAATGTTTGATTTCTAAATTATCCTTATGGTCGTGAATCAAATTTAGAATTAGCTTTTACTACAAAATGTTGTTCACACTCAAGTTGGAACATACAAATTTATGAGCCATACTTTACATATTATATATAGATTTTGGGTCAAACCAAAATCAAATTGATCACTTGGGCCAACTGGTACGGCTCAATTTTTAAAACATCAAGTGTCAGGATGGAAAACTATGAAAATAATTTATTTATTTATTTTTAAAAAAAATCATTGATAAAAATAAATGAATCCAAATATTAACCCGTTGTTAATCGTTCGTTATCTTTTTAACAGAAATTGTCACGTTAGATTAAGATTTGACACATGACATCGACTCCCCTGAACTTTGATCAGTTATAGATTAGATAACCCTTTAAACTTTGATCGTTACATATAACTCCTTGAAATTTCATATTTTAAATTTAACTCCCTGAAGTCTAGATTTATAATATTAAACCACATGTCATTATTTTTATCATTTTAATAAATTTATTAAAAAATTTACTATCATTTGTCAATTAAAATAGTTTTTTGTATGGCAAAAACTAGAAGAATAATATTGTAAAAAGTATAAAAATAAAAATATCATTTCTGTTAAATACTTTTTTTGGATAATTAAGTTTAAATATTACATTTGCGTTAGAAGACAATTTTTACCCTCATTAATTCTTTATTAGTAATGCATTTTTTTAATACGAAGTGCAACATTTATTTTTATATTTTTAAATATTATTCTTTCAGTTTTTGCTATACAAAAAAGCTATTTTAATTAATAAATGATAGTAAAAATATTAATAAATTTATTAAAATGGTAAAAGTAATGACATTTTTAATATTGTAAATAAAAAATTTTAGGGAATTAAATTTAAATTTTAAAATGTCAGGGGTTATTTGTAGCCGATCAAAGTTTAAGAGGCCACTTGTTAATAGTCAAAGTTCAAGGGGTTTTTATGAAACTAAGTAATTTATGTAGGCTGCCACATGTTATATCTCAATCTAACATGCTAATTTCTCTCAAAAAGATAACAATCAGTTAAGGCATGGGGTTAATCATAAAAAAAAAAGTCAGTAGGTTAAATTTAAATTTAAAATATCAAGCTTTCTATATAGTTGACCCATAATTTTGCCTTGATTATATAAAACTATTTGAGCCCATACTATGGGCTGAAAAGTGGCAATGCGTTGTTATTGGGCTAAAAATATTGTTGCAAGCCAAAATACAAAACTTTAAGTTTGTACCAATATATTATCTGTGTGAATAGGATCTCATCCATTACCAATAGGCTTGGCATAAGTGATAAGTAGTTTGTGTTACTTAAACAAGGTCTCGAGTTCGAGCCTTGTGAATGCAGAAAAGCCCCGTTGGGAGACTTTCCCACCATAGCCAGATGCGCGACGCGAGTTGGATCCATATTAGTCAGGGCAAAGCTCTAAATAACTTTAGGGCTCAATGGGCACGCAGGACAAAACTCATGGCAAAAAAGAAATAATAATAATAATAATAAGACTTACAATAGAAAGCATTCTTTTGCATAAAAAAAGAACGTATTCTTGGATTTTCAAGCAAGAGAAAGGGTATTGCTTTCGTAAATTTTAAACCAATTGTGACTGGGGCTGTGCATGCAATATGCGTACATCCAGTGAGTTGCTTGGTAGATAACTGATACTCCCACCTTATATAAGATATGTTTAACTAATTTAATTACATTAAAAAATGTAAATTAATATAACATGTATTTTTTAAAATATACTAGTCATATTTCTTAATTCTCTCATTTTCTCTCCTCATTGAATATTGTTGATGAAACATCAATAGATTTAAAGTAGGAAAAAATTAACAAATATGAAAAATATGCCTTCTATTTAGGTTCGAAATTAACTTTTCATATATTAAAAACTAAATGAGTAATAATTCCATTTAGGTGGAGGGTATTATAGAGCCGGTAAGTAAAACCCGTTTAAGCCCTGGCCCTTTAAAGGCCGGACTTGAAAAATGGACGAGATATTTGAAATTAGCCCTGGAGGGTCGACCTTGACGGGCCTCGGACTTAAACGGGCCAGCCCTGGAGAGGGTCTCGGAGCCCGGCCCTACGAGTGCCCTTTTCACTATAGCTTTTTTTTTATTATTATTAATTTATTAATTTATATATATTTTGTATTTGTTATAGAGTTATTTATCCATTTAACTACAAATACATAATAACTATACTCTAATTTTATGATTTGATTTATTATTTGTTGCAAATAAAGATTATGGATGTGTTCATGATGCGGGAGAAGAATTTCATGATATTCTTACTCATGAGCGGAAAGGCTACTACTCAAAGTAAAGAACAATCAAATGTCGTTAAAATTGATGATAGTGACGAAGATGACGACAATAATAGTCATCGTACTAATGTCGCTTAGTGATATGCTTTTTATGTTTTATGTGAGTTATTTGTGAACATAGTTTACTTTTGATTATGAATTAGTAATTGTGCTTATTTATTGGATGATTCGTGTTGTAATTTACTAATTATATATATTTTTTAAATTGGGTTACCATCGTACTAATTATATATGAAATTCACATCCTCTCATGGCTTGGAAGACAAATTAATGTGGACTAGTGCCAAAGATGGTGTGTATTTTGTTAAATTGGGTTACCATTGTGGGAAGGAGGGGATTACTATTTGTGCTAACAGAGTGGGGTCCTTTTTGGTCATTCCCATTATATGCTAGAAATCGATCTGGAAGATAAATACTATCCTAAGAGTACAACATTTTATTTGGAGCCTATTGAACAGTGTTATTGCAACCAACGTATTCCCATTGCTATTGGACCAGATGCATTTGGTTCGGTTGCACGCTGACTATGAGATTTGATGTATCTTGTATGACGAACTTTAATGCATGGCGGATTACATTGTCAGGTATGCCGTCAATGTGTCAGCAAGATCTATCTTTAATTTGCTAGATTTTATGGTTTATTTTGGAAACAAAGAAATGATATGGTTTTTAATCACAAAAAACCGAATCCAGTGGATGTGATAGAATTAGATAGGAAAAGCAACTTTAAATATTGGGCTAGTCGTGATAATATAGATATGGACTTTGGGTTTGGCTTTCATCCGATGCACTTATGGTCCGCGCCTCATTTTGCCGGTAAAAAACGATGTCGTTTGGTTTAATATCAGATTGCTCTTTTCTTATTTTCATTCGAAAACAGTAAAAAAGGTCTGAACCTCTGAGGTCCGTCTTGCGTCTTTGTGCTAGTCCACATCCCTTTCTTCTTCCTCCAGTTGCGGCAAGATTTGCAGATTCCCATCGAAGCATCGACCACATTGAACGAAACAAACGACGGTGACCCAGAGCTCAAACGTTTTCTGGCATCAGATTTGCCCCAGATCGTTATTTCCCCCTCCTGAGATTCCTGTTCATTTTCTTGATTTTATGTCCGGTAGGTACGTGCTGAAGAAGATTCGCTTGGCTAAGCAAATCGACAAGTCTAAACGTACAACGCAACAAGAGGTTGGCACCGTATTTATATACACATTTTCTTTTATTTTTAAAGAATGACTCCAATCATCTGTTTTGATTTGTCTTAATTGAATGAAAATCGAACCCGCATTGATAAATGGCATTGATCAATCCATTTCCTTCCATGTTTTGAATCATACGTGGAATGCATTTGCATTACTAATTTGTAATTATTTTGAATCCTCAACATCTTTACTCTTCTTTGATGATTTATAAATTGACCATTGCTGCCTACACTTTGTTCTTACTACGAACAACTATCTGGATGTGTAGTATTTCGAAGAACCAATGTCATATTTAGCTCAAAGACGGAGACTGAAAATTAAAGATTAATAACAGTAGAAGCAAATCTTGTTGGTGCTATCCAGAAGCAAGTAATTGCTGCAAATACCTTGAAGCATTAGATAAGTAAGCTTACAAGTCCACTTTAGACTTGGTTGGCACTTAATGTTCAGAAATTATACCCTAACTTTGAACTGTTTAAATTTGTATAGGCATGACAGGTCCAAGGATGTATAAATATTAGTGAAGGACTTAAAAGTTTTTTCCACATTCAATGAAGACCTATTCAAGGAAATCACACAACTCTTGACATTGGAGAATTTCATGTATATATATGCCCATATGCACTTTGTTCCAGTCTTATTGTAAAACTTACGTAGACACGGACAATAAATTTCTAATACCACAGGGAAAATGAACAATTGTCAAAGTATGGCGACACAAAGTCTGCAAGGGCAATTATGGCACAAGTAGTAATTGGGACCCCTGGAACAATTAAGAAGTGGATAACACATAAGAAAGTAAGTGTAGTCATATCTTCGATGAGGCTGATCAAATGCTTGTAGAGGTCATTTCAGCTCTTTAATGAACTTTAATGTTTTTCTATCATATTTTTAAGCTTCATGGTTCTGGAAACTAGGTTTGCCATATGATTGATAGAGATTTTGGTTCATTCCAAAACTTTGTTGATCAGTTTAAGAAAGCTACTGCAATACAATTTGGTTCTGGTTGGGCTTAGCTTATATGTGAGTTTGGTTGCATATATTTATCTGATTGTTCCTTATTCATCTCTAGTTTTACTTGTAAAATCTAAATATTAAACATCAATTGTTTGTGCTGCTAAATAATGCTTTTGTATCAGATGAGAACAAAAGCTGAAAATAGCCCACACTCCTAATGCTATGAACCCCTTATGCGGAACTGTGTTGTAAGTAATAAGTACTTGATTGTAATAATTATTTATTCTTAATCTCATTATGTTAGGGTAGTTTGTTAGACGATACAATTTTTGCATTGTATGAATAATGAGACCTTTTAATTATTATCTTGCGTACCACTCCTTACCATTGATGTTTGGGAGGTATTTCTCAAAATCCTTTTGCCTTCTTTAAAAAGAAAACAACATTTTGCCCTCAAGAAACTACTGTGTATATGTATAATTTGCACTACATAATGTCAATGTGCTTGACTTGCAAAAGTTGCATTTCTATTCCCAAGAAATCAACTATCATCTTGTTCTTTCATCTAGTTAGTGTGATCTTGACAAGGTCATTATTATATGATACAATTCGACATTGGTTATTGTTCTTCATTTCGTACAACATGCCTGCTATCTAGACTATCGGCAAGACATCATTATGTGTATGTTGCCACTTGTCTTTAAAATCTAGTTAAACGAAGCACGTGCACATACATATAGATAACTAAATGTCCATGGCTTTTTTGTCTTGCACAGAACCAGCGACTAAAATATATTTTAGTGTTCATGGATCAGCTTGTGTCATGGGATGCCGTTAGCTATGACTAAAAAAAAATGGAATTTGACATCATATTGAATGAGAAGCCATGTTATCATCATTTTGCAATTTGACATCATATTGCATGAGAAGCCATGCTTTTGACACCGCTTTTGGTGCTTTTTCTTCTAATTCATTTTGCAATTTGACAATGCTTTTATCTCATCATATTGCATGACAGCACACGTTGGAATATATTGCATGAGAAGTCATGTTATCATTATTTTGCAGAGAATGCTCTTACATATAACATAGGATACAAGTCAAAATGTTGTCTCTGCTGCCTTAGTCTATGAACACTGTCTTTTGTCATTTAATCCTGTTGGGAAACATTGTCTGTAAACATCTTTTTCTATCCATATACAAACAAATGATTGTTGCTTGATTTTGTTTCATAACATCAATTGAGAAGACATGAGAGGCAAGAAGAACAAAATGAAGACTTCATGTACAAAATGAGCCTACTTGATCAAAATATAAAGTAGACCAAATGAAGTGCAAAATGAGCCTGCTTGACCAAAATAGAGGGCAGACCAAAGGAAGTGCAAGATGAGCCCGCTTTTGAGCAAAATAGAGAGCAGCCCAAAGGAAGTCATAAGCTGTACTAAAGAGCTGGACAAAATAAGGTGGATAGGAAGCTTCAAGTAGGATGATCAAAGTCAATCATTGAATCTGTATTTGTAACACAATGCAACTTTGTAGCATTAGTGAATATATATTAACAGTCTTGAATTTGTCCTCTATTGTAAGATGAGACAATGCTATGTAAAGAATTTCATATTTCAATATAAGAGGCTAAATTGTTTTCTTTCATTCTCATTATTCTTTATGCTTACCAACATCATATTTTTGGCTAAAATCCAGTGCTTCAAGGGATGTGAAGTCCCAGTCAAGTGGTGCGTATAATAAAAAAAATGAAATGAAATAAATCTTTAAATACATAAAACAAACTATATACCATCAATAAATTTGACTTGATTGAGAGCTAGCCAACATCATATGACATACCATCAATAAATTTGTAAGAGTCATTTGACTTGATTGAGAGCTAGCCAACATCATATTATTATTTTTAACTGGAGTTGATGTCTCAGATTTTTGAAGTTGACTATGCTGTCCCTAAAACATATAAAGAAAGAAACATTAAAGCCTGTAATAACATTAAGCATCTTTAAAAAAAATGATAAAAAATATACCTGTAAAGCTTTATGAGGCTTTTGTTATTCCTTTTCTTCGACTGATTTCAAGACAACTTTTTATTCGTTTACTGATTTTTCTACCATATCTCTTTTTGAAGCCAACAACTTTCCCACCACCATTATCGCCATCATGATTCCCCACACCATTGTCATCACATGTACCATCATTTTTTAGGTATTTTATGTGAAGCTGGGTCACTTTTTTACTTAGTTCCAAGACAGCTTCATGAACAAGCTAGAATGTCTTTGAACTTTCTGATGCATCATTAGCTAATTTAACAAGTAAAAGGCATAATTGTCTAAACCGATTTGATCTTTCAAGTTTAGGATCAACTTCAATCTGTTTCCCCTTTATATCATACACTACACCACATCGTGCTTCTCTTGTCCACCTTTTTACTATATATTTCTGAGGGAGTAATTTGACATCACGTTCATTCAATACTCTCAATGCATGACAACATAATATGCCAACTCGTTTAAACTTTTTGCAACTACAAGTTATCGTCTCCGTTGAAGGATCAAATGTCAAACTATGCTCTCGTTTACTTCCATCCATGGTGATCACATAATCAAACATGGTGACAGTATCGTCCTCATCTCTAATGATCTTTCTTTCTTTCCTCTCTTTTATACATGTAACATCACGTAGATCACATTGTTGTTGGAACAAGTTAAAAATAGGCCGAGTATAAATATCAGAAAGCTGACGAAGCATACTTGAACTCCGTAATATCAACCTTGGCAACTTGTCAAGCGCCTCAAAATCACTTTTCAGTTCGTTATAACGCTTATCCTTTAGAACTTGTTCAAATTGTTGGATGAATCGATTGATATCCAATTTCGCATGGGTGCAACTTTTGACAGATGCATTGACACTTTCGCTGATTTGTGTGCTTCTCATGCCAAGTGTCTTTGAGTTCTTCATATAGCATATCGCCCATTTCTCTTTTATTTGGTACGTGGACATCAACCACGAGTTTTTTTTCCATATCTTGTTGTGATAATAATGTCTGCCAAGCTTCTTCAAACTCGACTTCATCCCAACAATGATACATGCAATAGTTGAAATCACTAACCATTGAGCTTGGAAGGTGTTTCATTGCATTTTTTGAAATATGCCAGTGCACAAGGCATGCTTTACCTCTGGCATCACTTCTTGTAATGCAAGTGACATAGCAGCATCTTGGTCGGTAAACATAGTTAGTGGCCTTGCATTTTTGTGTGCACACAAAAAAGTTTCAAAGAGCCATTTGAAACTCTCAACAGTCTCATCATATAACAATGCCACTCCAAATATTACCCCTCCTCTGTAATGGTTAAAGCCAGAGAAGATAGCCAGAGGTCTATGGTCACGATTTGTGCAATAAGTTGTATCAAGTGAAATTACTTCACCAAAGCAAGCATAATCGACCAACATGTGTGCATCAGCCCAAAATACGTTTGTCACTTGCTCATCTGAATCCATTTGATGAGCATGAAAAAAAGATGGATTTTCTGCTAATTGACGCTCAAAATACCCAAATATACATCCTGCTTCCCCATATTTCATGGCTCGTTGCCTTCTTGAATTAAAATAATTCTTCACATCACCTCTTGTATATCCCAAATTAGTTCGACCTTCTACATATTGGTTTTGCAAATTGAATGCTGATTTTTGACTAATCCCAGCCTTTTCAAAGCATTTTCTAATTCATATTGTTGAAATTTGGTGTTAATCCTCGAAATGATGCCAACAGATGAACGGCTTCAGGAGGTTGAAGAGGATGATTATGATCTAGAAAAACTTCATTTATTTTGTACTTGCCATTAACTTCTTTAACTTTCATTCTTGCTTTGCAATCTGTTCTTGTCTCTTCTCTAGGCTTCCTAGTTTTCACACTATGAATGTCTGGTTTCTTCACCCCTTCTTTACGACAAACATATAGATAAGAGGAATATTTTGACTTATCTTTTCTGCTCTTGTTAAAGCTCTATTTTCGAACACCAAAACCAATTCTTCTACCGTATGCCCTCTAAAATTCCCATGCTTCTTCTATATTGTTAAATTCAAGATCAACTCTAGGAGTTAAATTTTTATCCATCTGCAAAATTGAAAATATGTACCCAATATAAATATAAACTCAGCAAAAAATATAAAAATTATGATCTCAAAATCAATGAAGAAGCTGAAAACTAATTATATCAATATGTGGTTAATATTTCCCACAAGGAAAGCTTTGCCTGCAGCTATAGATTATTACTGGAAGGTGCCATTGCCAATTTGTAAGTGTGGTCCATAAAGACAGATGTAAGAAGGCAACTAGCTAGCAAAATACACAAATATATAAAGACATTTACACATCCACGCACACAACTAAACCAATATATAGACACACACACTATCAATTTTTATAATTAGTGTTCTTTTCATGTCATGAACATTTTCCCCATAACTATTCAATATTCAACACTTTCAGTTTATTTCAATTGATTCTCTGCTTTAGTGGATCCCAAAAAAAAAAGGTACAACTTTTTTTGATGCTGTCTTCCCACTCACGAACTCCTTCTGTTCTATTATATCATTAGCTAAGAGACTACTACTAATTGCAAAAAGAGACAAATTACCGATAGATTATTAAAATCAAAATATTGATGCTAATACTTTGGAAATAAAAATTATGATCTCAAAATCAATTATTATAAAAAATTATGATCTCAACTCAAAGAATGAAAGGAAACATAGGAATAGAAAAGAGAGAAATGCTAGCGGTGACACGATCTACGGTGGCGCGAAATGAAGAAGCCGGAGAAAAATAATAGGAAACATTGCTCAACAATGCACCTTGATGAGTATGATCTAAGGATGCCACATTTACTCCATGATCATCACAATATGATATTCCAGCGCAGCTGGCACAAGAAGAAAGGCATGTGGACTGGCGCGAACATGGAAGATGGATGCCTCAGATTTTCTTGCGCAGCTGGAGGAAGAAGAAAGGAATCGGATTGGCACGAAGATGGAAGACGGACGAGTGGCGCGAAGATGGAAGACGAGAAGACAAACTTTTTGCACCTCGTCGGACTTTCCCAGTTTGGAGGAGGAGAAGAAGAAGAAGAAAAGAAGATGCAATACGGACCTCGGAGGCTCGAGACCTTTTTTATTGTTTTCGGATGAAAATAAGAAAAAACCAATCTGATATTAAACCAAACGACGTCGTTTTTTGCGGCGGAGGCGGCGGACCATAAGTGCATCGGATGAAAGCCAAACCCATGGACTTTGAGGTGCGAGAGAGGCAGCAGAAGTAATCCAGTTAAATGGTATCCTCCTTCTTTAGGCGGTTTCAAAATTAATTGTAATGGGGCCTTTTCACCTAATAAGGCGGGGGCGGCGCTATTGGCGTGATCTATCGGGATCATTTTGGTGAGTTTAATAAGTTTGATTTATTTTATTTTATTTTTACATCTTCTCCCCATTAAAAATTTATATTTCACTTAACATATTTCTTAAAAAATTAAGCTTATTAAATTTATACATTCTTCATAGGGAAAAGGTTAAACTTATTTCGGCTCCTTTCTTCCCTTCCTATGAGGTCAGCATAGGGGTAATGCTCCTAGCAAAGGAGGTAAAATCTAGATGTGTATATATTCTTCATAGGTAAATTTTTTTAAAAATACGTAGTTCTACATTATAAGAGATTTATTTATTAATTTTTTTATCAAAACATCATACTAGATTTAATTCACTATTTATTTATACAAGGTCAAAAAAATCACTATTTATTTATACTCTCTCCAATCTATAATATCAAGCGCTTTAATTATTTTATGTAAAACAAAATATAACAATTAACTCATTAAATATATCATAAATTAATAATAAAGTCACAAACTCACAGTAACTCACCCCTCACCCAATTTCTGCCTAGTTTTGGTTTCCTTTTTAAAACTAGCACCTAATTTCTAATTTCTGGCTAGGTTTATAGTACGACACATAGGGAACTATTATTAGCTTTGTACCCTTGTATATTTGTTTCCCATTTTTATGCAAAACAAAAATCGACCAAAAACTAGAAGGGGTTTGATGAAATCATTTCCTGACCTTTTGTTGAGTTCTCTTATGTGCATCTTATATTCTTATGAGATCATATATATAAATATATATATACACTGTATATATATATATATATATATATTATTTATTTAGATTTAAATTATATCTTTCGCTTTCTAGAATGTTTTTGCACCAAGTATCTCAAATTAATTAGTTTCATGTTCGCATTCGAAATGTTTCTCCGTAGTACCAATATCCTAAAAACTAATTAATTTGAGATACTATGTACAAAAAATATTCCAGAAAGTAACATATAATTTAAATCAAAATAAATAAAAGGTTTAATATTTCTGTTTTTATTTCTGTCACACCCACATAAAAGTGAGAGGATCCCATTATAAAGAGAAGATAATTTTTTTTTTAGTGAAACTCACTTACTTTTATGTGAGTGTGGTACAAAGAAAAAAGAAATATTAAACCCATAAATAATATATATTTATTTATTTATATATATCATCTAGAGGGATGGGCATGCAAGAAGCACGCAACTACCTTACGTGCTCCCCTCCTTTAACTGATTCTCACACTTAAAAAGTACTGTATAATAACCAAATATGGTGGCATCATTTGTAAAATGCACATGTAATGATAATATCCCTTGTTAACTTATGCAAGGGACATGGGAGAATAATATTTTGTTAGAATCACTGGAACTATCTATGAAACTTTGGGATGAAGATCCTCTCCTAATCCTTTTTTTTTCCTTAATCAGCCTATCTGAGCCCTTAATTAAGAAAATGAGAGAAAAGTTAAAGTAGTATTGTATTGATTAGACGGATATGATTTATCTTGATGTATCACAATGTTTTTTTTATACCTCTAATCCTTATTATAAAGCACCAACTAACAATTATTTTGTTCTCATTTTTATAAGGTACTTACTTGTTTCCAGAGTGCATTAATTATTATTTTTCCATGTGTGCTCATAATTAATAAGAGTAGTAGATGAGAGTAATAATTAATACTACATCTGGTCCTAATCATAGGAACACTTTAGTGCAAATTCTACTACAAAAATGTTCTTATAATTAGAACTGAAGGGAGTATAATATTAAAGTTTAGTGCAATTAATAAAGGTCGTATTTGAAGTTACTTAAATTGTAGGACAACTTTATTAACTTTAATGAGTTTTTATTGATTTGTGAGAATCGTTAATTAATACCTTATAATAGAGACTAGAGGGAGTAAATCATTTTCATAAAAAAAAAAAAAAAAAAAGCAGTAAATAGGTAAATATTTTCATTTTGCCCTTATTTATGAAGGGTATACATATTTTCTCACTTTTTTTTTACTCTCTCTACGTGTCCATTGAAATTAATTTTTTATTGTTCGAGCAAAAAAAAATTTATTGGAATTAATTTTGCATAATTTATTAATATAAGTCAATAGGGTAAAATTATATAAAAAAAAATCATTTATTACTGTACAAGTAATTGATATTTTAAAACAAACTTTTTGAATACAAGTGATTTATAGAAAAGGAATAGAGTGGTATTAGGCATGGAAATAGGTCGCTTTTTTGGTTAAATAGGTCCGGCCTACTGATAGTAGAAGGGCGCAGCACGGGCAGCACAATTCGTGCTTTTTTTCAGCGCTCGAGCCTTCATAAGCGCCTTGTCGACTCGAAAAGCCTTTTTAAAGCCGCCTACTTACAATGTAGCCTTTAAAAAGCCTCATATTATAGGCTTTGGTGGCTATATAAATAGGCTTTTTGTATCTTTAAGGCTATCAAAACTTATATAAATATATCTTAAAATTATAATATAAGAATGAAAAACAATAAATATTATCTTATTTATATAATATAAATATAATTATATTTATTTAATATTTAAATAAAAAGGCCGAAGCCTCAAAGTCGACCTTAACAAAATAAAGTCGACCTATTTACATATTCGCGCCTTTAAATAGGTTTACTCGACCTTTTTAACAAATAAGTCAGCCTAACTAGGCCCTAAAAATAAAACAGAAAATAGCTGATAGTGCCCTACTATTCCCACCCCTAAGTGGTATCCGTATTAAAAGTTAAAACTTAACAGGCGTCGTTGGGTCATACCAGTCAGGGATCAATTTCTTAGTCAGTTCGTTAAAAGTTTTAGATGACTTAATTAAGTTGGTTTTAACATTTGCTTTTATTGACCCTAAAATGACATTGGTCTTGAGCTTAAAAAAATTAGCAGTGCATGTTATAAAAAAAATAAATAAAAAAAAAATAAATAAAGCAGTCCATCGTATACTTTAATAACTACTTTACTTTATTAGATCATAAATATAAAAATAAAAATGCATTTATTTAATTTGATTATATCAAAAAAATTAGTTAAATTAATTAATATGACATATTGAGAGAGTACTAATAAGAGTAAATTATGAAAAGATTGACAAATATAAATAGTAAGTTTTATGTTTAAAACCAATATCAACTCTCAAATAAATCTTGTATTAAGGATTGGAGGAATTATTAGATTATGTGTAATTTATATATGAATATAATAAATAATTGTATCTGACAAAAATAAATCATAAATAATTGTATATTAACAATGTTTTTTATTTAAATATCATTTTAGTTATTACGGTCTGCATTGAACCACTGTTTGAACCATTCTATTAACCCGCGTCCAAACTTTAGCACCTTAGTTTTTATAATTTTATTTAATTACATTTATATAAATTTTTATTTTCATTAGATCTTTACTCAGTTATAATGGATGCAAGGCAGAGTTTTTTAAAATCATTTTTAAGACCAAACCAAAATTTCAACCTCATGCTATTGAATCACTAGAAAAATCTTACAATAGATTTTAATCCCAAGAAAATCATTTTCTAAAATTAAATTTTCTCACGTCCCTACCTTGTTTTGAATTTACATTCTTTTCTGAAAAACTTATCTATTATTTTTTTTGCAGGAAAATTAAATATTAATTTTCTTATACTTATTAATATTAAATAAAATTTAGTGACCTATCACCTATCGGTATCTATTTTGTTATCAAAATTTCTTTTGAAATTTTCTATTGCCCTGAAACATTGCAAGCCCCAGCAGGTTTCGGATTTGGTTAATTTTCTGTTGTTACTCCAGACTCCAGTAGATTTAAACGGTTTGGTTCGGTCTAAATTTTATTGCAATTATGTCCCCCAAAAAAAACAATTTTTACTAATATTTTCTATTTAATTTTAAAATACGATATAGGGTATTTTTAAATAAAATTTATTATCATATCACCTAAATTTACCATTAAATGTGGGACTTAGCTATACTCGTCTCGTCTGCTCTTTATCATCCTCTTCATGTTTACTTCTCATCTCAATTTTTATATTGAAATTTGAGTAGTTTGGATTTAATAATTTATAAAAATATTTTTTAAAAAAATATATTTTTTATTGCAGTTTTAAATTATTATAATGAAAATTTAGAAATTTTTGAATTTATATATTTGATTTTTGATATTTTAATAATACTTTTATAAAACATTAACTATCAACCACTCAAATCTAATTATAAAAGTTGAGATAAATAATAAAGTAGAAAATGATGAGAATAGGACGGTGAGAACATGTTAGGATGATCAATGCCTTAAATGTATATCGGTGTTGCCTCGAAAGTAGCAGTGCGTCCATTGTTTAGAATCCACATTACATCGCTTCTCTTTTATGTGGTTAGGTCTTCTCCTCCCAAAAGACATAAATAAATGTTGATAATTTTTTTTTTTATTTTTTTTTTAATTTTTTATATTTAGATTACATTATATCTGCGTCATCCGAAATATTTTTTTGCACATTGTATCTCAAATTAATTAATTTACGGGATACTAGTGTTACGGGGGAAAAACATTTACGAAAGAAAAACTGGAAATTAATTAATTTGAGATATTAGGTGCAAAAAAAATATTTCAAGATGCGATATATAATTTAAACTAAATATATCAAATATATAAAAAATTTAAAAAAATTATTAATATTTATTTATGTGCTTCTAAGGAGGAGAAGCACCTAAGAAGACATAAAAGAGAAGCATGTAATGAGGACCCCAAGTGGTATTTTTATGTTATTTTCCTATTATTTTTTTATTTTATATAGTAATATTTATAAATAAAAGGGACAAAAAAAGAACTTTCAAATTGCAATATCTCAAATTAAGTTTGTTATCAAAAGTTGATAAGGAAATGACAAAGCTTGATAAGCAATTCACAACTCATTTTTTGAGAAATATCTGATTTAAAAAAATTTCCTTTGTTTTTCTCTAAATAAAAAAACATAAGAAAAACCATTCTTGATGTACATATTTAATTTTACTCTGCTATTATAATTAACTTCTATAGATAGGCTAATAATACTAATAGATTTCAATTTATTGGGCTAGCAAAAATGATAAAATTAAAAGATTTAATAAAGCGAAAAACAAGTAGATACCAATAAAAATTTGAAAGAAATTACATGTATCTCAAGAAAGAATGATTTATATATATATATATATAATGTCTAGACAAACCACATCATTTCATTTTTATTTCAAAAATAAAAAGAAACATTCAGTTAAATTTGTTTATTTCAAATGAGTTCAAAAATGGGGGAGGAGTATTTGGTTTGAGTTAGGAATCAAAATTCGGCCCTCAAAAGAAGTCAGGTTAAAAAAGACTTCTTTTTTTTCAAGCGTAAGAAAAATCATCATTTTTTCAAGCGCCAATTTCTAGAAAGCGACGCTAAAATCGGCCCTACAGGGTTGAAAGATATTTTTATGAATTAAAATTATTTTTCCTAAAAAAATTTCAAAAAATTACAATTAGTAAAATACAACAATTAAAAATGGAATTTATCAAATAAATGTTGTCAACATCAATGTCTACACAACACGCTTAATACAATAAATAAACGAAGTCACTAATTTTTAATCAAGAGTAAACTATTGTCCACAAGTAACTCACACAAAACATGATAAGCTTACCACTAAACAACATGATTACGATGACTATCATTTTCATCTTCTTCACCATTATGGTTCACTTCAAGTATACGCTTTGCTTTATGGGTAAAAATATCAAGAATATCTTCTCTCACATCATGAATACATTCATAATCTTTTTATGCAACAAATAATAAACCAAATCATAAAATTAAAGTATAGTTATTATGTATTTGTAGTTAAATAGATAAATAACTCTATAACAAATACAAAATACATATAAATTGAAAAATTAAATGATCAAGTCAAGTTAACGTAACAAAAAAAATTAAAGGGCTTAATACGCCGGCCCTTTTAAACTCACGGCCTTACAAAGTCAAATTCATTTAAAAGCTCTAATTTATAAATTCGATTTTTGAAAGATCAGGGTTTAAACGGTCGACCAGGCTCATATATTTTGTTGTGGGCTGTGGCATTAAGTGCTACGTGTTTGTCTCTGAGTCTCAGCCGCTGATGCCGCTCTATCGTACACAAAGCTCTTTGACTTTTTCAACCCTTACTCTTGCCTTCTTCCACCGAAGAACAACCCCTAGACAATTAACGTGCTCCTGCTTTTCACGGGTTCCCTTTCCTGCACCTGCCCGTCCTTTGTGTTATTTTTCGGTAAAATATTGTTAAGGTCTCAATTATAAAAAATAATATCAAAAAAATCTTCATTAACAAATGAAGAAATAGTGAATTACCGAATGAGTCAAGGTGTAAATATCCTCACACTGATGTTATCCGAGGTGCAGTGGAGCCAGGATTTTATATTTGTGGGTGCATAATTAATGGAGGGATTCAGGGGTTTGGGAAAAGACCTTCGATTTTTTTTTAAGGAAGTTTTAAATGTATTAAAAAACAAAAGAATATAGATAAGAAAAGAAAAATTTAATTGAACATAAAAACATAATAATCAAGAAATAACCAAGAATATCAAACGCAAAGAATAACTATACTTTAGAAGATACAGGCGATATCTCACTGAAGGAAAATTAGAAAACATTTATGTGTATGTGAGGTGCATTAGTTTGCCAAACCAATTTTCGTTTCAAAAACCAATTTCCTAAAGCAACACCCTTACCATTTACAAAACCCAATTTTAGGTTAATATTCCATTTTTCAAAAGTCACTTTTGAGTTACTCAAATAAAGATTATAAAAAATGAGTTTTGCAAATGTCAGTGGACCTTCAAAACTAAGTAGTCACACATATACTATGATGTTTTACTAATTTATTTTTATTAGGTTTTCTTTAATTCTTTTCTATTTTATTAAAAATCTTAAACATGTATATTTATGATTTGTGTGAATGTATGTCCACATTCAAGAAAACTGATTTTTTTTCCCCAATTAAGGGTGTCTTTTATGGGTGCACTTGCAAAAAAAAAAAAACAATGTGGCTCCGCCACTGCGGAGGTGGGAAGGTGGATATTTCAGTGTTAGTGCATATTTAACGGCAATGAACATACATTCTCGTCTCATCCTAATATAAGGGTTGAGTAAGGAAGAAAAAGAATATCTAGATACAATAATTATCAAATCAAATAGGAATAAGAAAAAATGGTTGTCTATTAACTAATAAGATATATTTTCTAAAATCAACCAAGTATAACAAATAGCATGTAAAACTAGATTTTACCTCTTTTACTGTTCCCACATAAATTGGGACAAACTTTTCCTATTAAGATTATAATATTTCATTTGGCACTCAAATAAACTCAACAATTATTATATTTTAGTGACAACGCAAGTCAAGAGAAATGGAGTGAGTCAACATTGTCATTTCAAGTGATCGAAGAAAAAGAGAGGTAAGGGTAAATGCTTGATGTGAAAGAATGGGTTGAGTGTAATGACAATGACATATGAAACTTAGGATTAAGGTCAAGTTAATAAATTTAAAAATAATTTAGATGATATTATATGTACTTATAGAATAGTATAAATTAAAAAAAAAAAGGTAAATAGGCCAGGTTAGGTCTATTGGCATGTAGGCTAGGCTATATAAAAATAGGCATTGTCTGTTTATCTAAATAAGCCTCACATAATAAAAAAACCCGAGTCTAACCTATTTCTTAAATAGTAATTGCTTTTTTATATAGATTAGGCCGTATACCCATATAAGGGGTTTGGTCTATTTCCATCCATACTCCTCACTAGCACACCTAATAGGCCTTCTTAAGATCCAAAAAAAGCGTAGCACTTCGGGTGACCAAAACGGTTATCAAAAAAAGTTAAGAGGTGGTGAGAGAGAATAAAAATAAATATGACGTTGAAATTTAATTGAATAATAATAATATAATCATTTAAATTTTATGATAAATTTAATAAATTTAACTATTTTTATAAATAGTGTAAATATGAGAATAGCCATGAGAAATCATTTTATTAATAGTTCCCGTCCTTTTTATAAGGAATAACTATCAAAATCATCCGTTTCAAAATGTTAGTTAATGACATAAATATGTAAAATATGTATTTTTCTTTCTAATGGTTATAAAGAGGGTACATGATAGATAATATATGAAAATTTATTGTAAAGATAATGAATGATTTATATTTAAAAGAAAAAAGTTAAAAACATCATTTAAACTTTAAAATTCAAAATCAATGATTTTCTATAAAAATGAGTTGTTAATAACTATAATTTTATAGTCAATACTTATACTTTTGTAGGTAATAAAATTGATTTAAGAATTTAAAGTTTAAATTGTTCCTTTTTTTTTTTGTCTTTTTCTTTATATTCAATAAGAAAAAAATGAAAAAAACTAATTTAAAATTTTAGAGGAAGGGAAGTTGTGTTAAGAACAAATTAAGGAGAGAGAATATGTTTTTGTAAAAATGACGAGAGGGAGTAGAAATCTTGTTGAAGAGCTATGGGTGTAGAACCTTCCATTGGCCCCCTAGGTAGGTAGGCGCCTCTCCAGGTTCCTTTAAGATGAGGGGCTGCAGCTGGACCACGTAGCGGTCACAATTCCCATACAACACTGTTACCTTCTCCCAACTCCCATTAATTTCTTCTTCCACGTCCCCATCAACATCCAAAAAAATATCATTTTACGGTTTGGTTGGGTTTCTCTCATCATCCTTTATAATCTTTAAATCATATTCATTTAATCAATACAATATTATTCTCAATTTTCTCTTATTTTCCCAATCAACAGTTCGGATTCAATAAGATAAAAAAAAAAAACAAAATAAAGATAAAGAGATGATCTCCTTCCACACTTTACTTTTAAGATATCCTCGGAAAGCCTCACTTCCTTTCACATATACTGAAAAGCCTCACTTCATTAATTTGGTCCCCAACAACCAAAAAAAGAACCATTGTCTTGATTGGAACGTTTCTGTGCGAAATTTTCACTTTAAGTAAAAAGAGAAACTATCATCCGTCTTCGAATTAATTTGCTACCTTCAGGATGCACTAATACACATGAGAGTTAGTTTTTTAAAAATAAAAAAATAAAAAACCAATTAAGTTACTTAATTATATTATATATGGTTAAATTATACTCTTTCAATTCTAAATATAGGATATACCACTTTCATTCTATTTACAAATTTCTTTTAATTAAATCACACATATCAAATGAAGTAGTTAGGTAAATTAATGATTATGAGATAAATTTTTATTTTTCTCTCATTTATGAATGAATATTTTTCAACTCTTTATCATCTCCTATTTTCATCGTTAGACAATTAATATAAGCAAAATGTCACAATCTCATTTATTATCTAAAGTAGACTTATAAATAAGCCAAATTTTTTAAATCAAAAGAAACTTATAAATAAGATTAAAGTGATAGTTTATAACTACAAACTATATACTATATTTAGGAATAAAGGTAGTATATCAGTTTATAAATTAAATAAATTACATTAAAAAATATATATAAATTATTTAAAGAAGACAAATATCAAAAGAAGCTACAATTATGTGAAGTTGCATCACGGAAGAGCCCAAAGATATGGCTAGAGAGGGTCATATTATATATAATTATACAAATTTAATATTTATAATGTTCTCTAAACAGAGTTAATTAAGATTAGCTCTTATTCTCAGTTTTTGATAATTGAATAAGTCAATTCCCAATTAGAATAGAGATTTCCTTGTTTCCTCATATTTTTCTCTCTCTTCCTCTTGTCCTTCAGAAAAATCAATCCCAGAAGGTTTACGAAAAACGGTTTTTTTTTTTTTTTTTTTTTTTTTTTTTTAAAATAGTAACCGGGCATCCATCTCTCTCTATATATATCTAAATGCAGGCGTCATTTCAACAAAACCACGAAACTTACCTTTTACTAACTCTGATCGGCTTCGATATCTCTGTTGTGTTCTCAGGCGGAGTCTACGCCATGGCTGGAGGCTTGTCTGATCGGAAAAGACACGTAGCAGTCTTCGCCTTCCCCTACGGCACCCACGCCGCTCCTCTGCTCAACCTCGTCGTCAAGCTAGCACGTGACGCTCTGCACGTGACCTTCTCCTTCTTCACCACCCAACAGAGCCGCCATTCCCTCTTATCTTCCAAATCATTCAGCAAAACCATCCCACAAAACATCAAGTTTTTCGCCGTCTCCGAAGGCATCCCCGACGGGCTCGACCTCACCCACCACCACCCTTCACGGCGGCTGGACTTGTTCCTCGAAGCTGGTCCTCAGAACCTGAAACAGAGTCTGGATATGGCAGTTTCAGAGATTAATATGAGAGTGACATGTGTCATTTCTGATGCGTTCGTCACTTCTTCTCTTGTTCTTGCTCAAGAATACGGTGTGCCTTGGATTGCTCTCTGGACTTCAAATACTTGTTCTCTCTCTGCTCACTTCTACACAGAATTGATCCGCGAAAAGTATCGTGTTCGTGATGATGATGAAGAAGATGGAAACTTGGCCTTCATTAATCCTAGCTTCTCCAAGTTTCGAACCCAGGATTTACCTGAATCTATTGTACGCACTTTTCTCTTCTGTTTTGAATCTGAATCTTTATCACTGACAGCTTCTTATCACGGACGCAACCAATAGAGTTTAAATCTTTTATCTGTGTTAGAAATGCCCTTATTTTTCTGGTAAGTGTCAGTTTCACTCGCAAAACTTAAATTCTAATTTTAAGTAAGGGTCTTTTCATTGACAAAACTTAAATTCTAATTTTAATCTTAGGGTGCAGTGAAATTGACTGTTGCTACTGAAATTTTCCCTTTTTATATATGTTGTAGATACTCAAAGATGAAGAAGAAGAATCTGCCTTTTCCAAAACACTTGCTTCAATGGGAAGGGTGCTTCCAGAAGCTGACTCCGTAGTGGTTAACTTCTACGAGGAACTAGATCCACCTGAAATGGTTCAGGATCTGAGGTCCAAGATGAAGTCTTTAATATACGCAGGTTTTCTGAATCTCTCCCTCCCACTTCCGCCGGCGAACACCGACCAGACGGGAAGTTTGCAGTGGCTAGACGAGCACAGTGCGAAGTCACTAATATATATCAGCTTAGGAACAGTGGTTTCACCTCCTCCTCATGAGATCGCCGCCATTGCAGAGGCCCTTGAAGAACTCGAAGACGTTCCATTTCTCTGGTCCCTCAAAGAACACTCAAAAGCGTTTCTTCCAAAAGGGTTTCTGGAAAGAACAAGCACGAAGGGGAAGGTAGTTCCATGGGCCCCCCAGACCCTAGTTTTAGCTCATGAATCGGTGGGAGTTTTCGTGACGCATGGTGGGTGTAACTCAGTGAGCGAGTCACTCTCGAGTGGGGTCCCCATGATTTGCCGGCCTTACTTTGGAGATCAGCTCATGGCGGCGAGAATGGTGGAGGACGTTTGGGAGGTTGGCGTGAAGATAGAAGGTGGGTCGTTCACGAAGAACGCGTTGATCAGAAGCTTGAAGGTTGTTCTGAAGGAGGAAGAAGGGAGGGTGATGAGACAGAAGGCTGAGAAATTGAAGAACACTGTGATTGAGGCTGTGGGGCAAAATGGGAAAACTACGAAAGAATTTCCAACATTGGTTGAAATAATCTCTTGAAAAAATAAATTTATTAAAACAAAGTATCGTGTCACTCATAATGATTGTTTTCTAATTTTACTCTCTTAAAAATATATGTTATGATTGTTTTTCAATTTTACCCTGTTAAAAATATATGTAAGAGAAAACATATCACATATATTTTCAATACTTATTATTAAGGGGGTATATGTGAGAAATTCAATGAATAAAAAACATATTAAATGTTTTAATTTTTATTTATCTGAGAGTTAGGCAAGTAGACTTTTTATTATTATAATAAAGACAAAGGTGAGTTGTTATTATTTTAATAAAGACAAAAGTGGTAAAGACGAGGGAGCGATGAGTTTGGTTCAAGTAAGAAGATGTCTTGTGATACCTGTTAGGTCATTTATAATAGTTGGTAGGAGGGCAAAATGGGTAATGTAGATTCAATGGACATGATCCTTGTGAGGCTTTTGGATTCAAAGAAGAGATGCAGCGCGGTGTTGTTATAAATGCGCGTTAGTGCTGTAGGAAATTGCGTTAGTTTGGAAAGGCGTTCAGCCATCTTAAATGTGGGTTTTATGGGTAAAAGTATGATATCTAAAAAGTGGTTTTTACGCGTAAAAGTACAATATAGCCATTTTTTTAAAAAAATTCAAACATAAATAATATTAAACAATATAACTTTTACCCTAATTCAAATCAGAAAGTCACTGTTAATCCAAACACACTCCTATAAATCCAAAGTTGGTTAGAGACAAAGGAGGCCGAAAATAAAGGGGAAAATGTGCAAACAAAAACAAAAAGAAGGTACCAAAGACTAGTGCAGGAAGTGCGGTGGTATTTACGGTACAGATTCAGAACTTTGAATCGCAGGTTCGGCCTCTAATTCATTTGGCCCCAATGATAAAAAAAAAAAAAAAAGAAGGTGTGGAGGTCAAATCGTGAATGACAAGCTTCTTTGGAGGAAAAGGATGGCTAAAGAGCCTAATGACCTTTGGCAAACCAGATCATGCACATGTTACAACGGGATTGGCAAGTCTCCATTAAGCACATCAACAAGGACGCAGTGGCGGAGCCACATGTGCCTCTGACATAAAATTTTAGAAATACATATATATATTTTAGCTGTAATCTATTAGCAGCTCGAACTGGTTTGTGTCCTTTCCCATTTCTTGTTTTTTTTCAAGTTGTTCCTCCATGCGAAAAACACACGAGCAGTAAAACAACATTAAAACAACCATTGATCATACAAGATAAGAGTGAAGATATGCTATATAATGCTTAAAATGTTTAAAGTCTTCATTTTTTTTGTTCTTTTTAAATTTTTCATCCCTATGAAAAACACTTGCATCAGTATTTTTATTTGTGGTTTTGAAACAAAATTATAAGAACCACCAATCATATGAGACAAAAGTGGGAAAAAAAAAACGATATACAATGCGGAAAGATATATATTTTTTTATAACAAGCCACTATTTTCATTTTTTTTAAAAAAAATTATAAATTAAATACATTTATCATATATAATTTCACTCTTAATTATAAATAAGTCCTAAAAGTAAAAATTAGGATGTTACAAAAATTGTTGAGCTCATAGAGGTAGATCAGTCTTGCAGTTGATCCATTCCATATTTCTTAAGAATAGTTCTCGCAGGTATGGGGTTTGGAAAATAAATATTCCATTCTTTTTTTGCTTGATTCAAGTCCTAAGAAGAAATTTAATTCTTCAACCGTAGACATTTCAAACTCACTTTGCATGATCTTAGAGTACTCTTGACACATTTATGTTGAACGTGATATGTTTGATAAAATTGATAATGAAGATATAATGCAATATTTTCAAGGAATGAAAAATGCTTTTGTAATCATTCTGTTGTAATAGCTTAATTAACTCTTGATTATTATTTTTCTATCTTAAATTGAAGTTTTTTTTTTCTTCTTTTCTTATTTATATTCTTTTGTTTTTTAGTGCATTTAAAAATTTCCTTAAAAAAAATAAAATTCGAGGGCGCTGCCCCCAAATCCCTGAATCCCCCAACTAATTATATAGACACAAACAAAAAAAACCTAGCTCCACCACTAATAGGGAGAGCAATGGAAGCATGTCCTCCTTTCATCTTATTTTCTGTCATTACTCATGAGCCTATCTGGACTATTGATTAAAAAAATGAGAGAAAAATCAAAAGGCTCATTGTGACATTTCAAATGGATTGGACGGACATGATTAAAGAATTATAAGGGATGATGAAAAAAGAGATGATGAAGAAGTAGTTTTGGGAGCAATAGATGCACGACATATTAGATAATGGAAGGAGATTCTCTCGTTAGTATTTTTTCTCATCTTCCTCATTAAACCCATCTGGCCGTTGATTAAGAATAAGAGAGAGAAAATAAATTAATATTATATTGATTGGACGAACATAATTTAAAAATGATGATAGATGATGAGAAAAAGATGAATATATTGATTGGACGAACATATATTTAAACATATGTATGTATACATAGATATATGTATATATATAGGTATGTATATATGTATGTACAAAGGTAGATTGTATAGATGGATACCACTTTGGCCCTTATTATGCCTATTTTGATCAAAACTTTTGGTTTTTATTATAAGTTCAATTTCGTGAAAGTAATAAATATAAGACATTTTTAACAATTTTGCCTTTATTAATTGCAAAAAAAAAAAAAAAGAACTTATTGATGTTGACTTTTGAAACCAATCATAAATAAATATAAAATTGAAAATTTAACTCATAATTAATGAGTTAACTAGTTCTCATTAGTATGTTAGAATTAATTAAATTAAACTTATAAATAGGATCAGAGTAGTTTATTTTTTTTTTGGTGAATCAACAATATATCACTCTGGTCCTATTTATAAATCCAAATTAACTACCAACTCTCACATACCAAAGAGAGTTAGTTAACTCATTAATTATGAACTAAATTTTTAATTTTACCCTTATCTATTATTGGTTCCAAAATTCAACATGATTTTTTTTTTTAAAAAAAGCATTTATTACCTGAAAAAAAATTATAATAAGGGCCAATTTTTTTTAATCATAATTAAATTATAAATAAAATTAAACGAGTATAATTGCGGTTTCTCCTGGCACGTCCACTTCATTAAATACCTACGGGTTCTATTGGCCCCATAGGTTGGCGCCTCTCCCGGTTCCTTTAAGATGAGGGGCTGCAGGTGGACCACGTATCAGTCACAATTTCCATATGTTTTTTTATTTTTACTTAACTTTTAGAAGAGTGTTTGGGTCCCACAACAGTCTAAGGGCAACGTGTTCAGTGCTTGGAACCCACTCTGTAAAGTTAATTTAAGTATATACGCCTCCACTTTACTAAGTTCTTGTTCTTTGCCAGAACTCCTGTGACGCTCCTCCAAAGACTCGACTAACTTCAGGATCGAATCTACTCTCCTTTCTTTTGGTGAGAGTATGTCTGACTCTCTTCACAAGTTGAACCCAGGTTATTTCCATACACTGTTACCTTCTCCCCACTGCCATTAATTTCTTCTTCCATTTATTGGTCCCCAACAACAATAAAAAAATATCACGTCACTTTATTTGGTCCCCAACATACCCAAAAAAAATCATTGCCTTGACTGGAACGTTTCTGTGAGAAATTTTCACTTCGAGGAAAAAAAGAAATTATCATCCGTCTTTGAATTAATTTACCACCTACCCACTATTAGATATAAGAGTTAGTTAATTTTTGTAAAGCAGGTTAAAAACTAATTAAATTATTAAATTAAATTATATATCGTATATAATTAAATTATATATCGTTTATAAATCAAATAAATTATTTTAAAACAATGATAAATATACATTATTTAATGAAGACAAATATCAAAAGGAGCTACAATTATGTGAAGTTGCATCACGGAAGAGCCCAAATATATGGTTAGAGAGGGGTATATTTTAACTATATAAAAGTATAGCAGTAAATATATCTCTAAACACATCAGTAAAATGGTAAGTTCAAAACACTAAAAGAAATAAGGGGGTTATGAAATATGGATAATGTGGAAGGTAGTTACATGGAGTATTTTGTAAATTAGTAATGAGGGTGGTATGTACAAACTATTTAGTAAATATTTAATTTAATATTTTAATTATTTCTTTATAGATTTAAATAAAAAATAAAACCAAAGTAGTTATAAAATATGGATAATAGAGAAGGTAGTTATGTAATATTTTGTAAATTAATAATAGGGGTGGTAGGTATAAAATATTTAATTTAATATTTTGATTATTCCCTTAGAAAACTAAGTGCTTTTTTTTTTACATAAAAACTCATTAATAAATATTTAGCCTCTTACTCGCGCATAGGGCGGGCCTTAACTAGTTATATATAATTATACAAATTTAATATTTCTAATGTTCTCTAAACAGAGTTAATTAAGATTAGCCCTTATACTCAGTTTTTGATTATTGAATAAACTCAATTAGAATTGAAATTTCCTTGTTTCCTCATATTCTCTCTTTCTTATCCTTCAAAAAACTAATCCCAGGGTTTACGAAAAACGGTAAGAAAAAAAAAAGAGTAAATACCCTTTCTGGTCTCTGACAAAAAACACAATCCCCATTTTGGTCCCTTACGAAAAAAAGGTCCTTTTTAGTCCATAAAAAGGACGAATAAGGGTCGATTGGTTAACATTTTGATCCCTCACAAATTTCGAAAAGGTCATTTTTAGTCCATAAAAAGAACGAATAAGGGTCGATTTTTTTGTAAGGACTAAAACGGGTCGTGTTTTTTGTCGGGACCGTAAAGGGTATTTACTCAAAAAGAAAAGAAAAGAAAAGAAGGATATATCTATATACACACACAAATCCCAACATCATTTCAACAAAACTACCGAAACTTGCCTTTTACGAACGCTGATCGTCTTCCATATCTCTATTGTGTTATTAGGTAGAGTCACCGCCATGGCTGGAGCCAGGAGGCTTGTCTGTTCGGAAAAGACACGTGGCAATCTTCGCCTTCCCCTACGGTACCCATGCCTCTCCTCTGCTCAACCTTGTCGTCAAGCTAGCACGTGACCTTCTCCTTCTTCACCACCCAACAGAAAGCAAAGATTCCCTCTTATCTTCCAAATCATTCGGAAAAACCATCCCACAAAACATCATGTTCTTTGCCGTCTCGGACGCATTCCCGACGAACTTGACCTCACCCACCACCACCTTTTAGGGTGGCATTTGGACTTGTTCTCGAAGTGGTCCTCGAACTCCAAAAGCAGTTTGGATATGGCGCTTCGTTAGATTAATATGAGAGTGACATATGTGATTTCTGATGCGTTCGTCACTTCTTCTCTTCATTTTTTTTCATTTTCATTTTGATTCTTTTTTCTTCTTCTCCCACAATTACAATTTTAAGTATAATAATCATATATAATTATTTCATAATTACAATTAAATCCTAAAAATAAAATTAAGATGTTACAAACTCAAGAAGATTTGCGGTTATTTTATCACAAAGTTTAAATGGGAACTTGTTCATGGCCCATCCGTTAATATCACCATGATTGATCAACCACTTATAAGCTTGCTGATTGAAAAACCTCATTTGTTTTATTGCGTAATCGAAGTCACAATCAAGTCTTGCATATGCAATTGCATCAAGTAAGTGAAGTCCAGCTTTACCTTCCTTGGCCACTTATCATCCTCTTTCCTTTGTTCAATTTGATCAATTGGACACTAAAGTTCTCCTTAATGTGCATACAACAAGATGCATGTCTCTCGCACCGAAAACTCCTCGAATAGCGGTGATTATTACATTGTGTCGCTTCTGACACAATTGTTATCTCGTAATCCACCTAGCATCTTCTTCACCATGTCAAGGAACTATGTCCGGTCCTCAATTGTCTCTCGATAGACAATAGTAATGGAAAACGACAACAATTTATTATATGCATCAAAGGCGTAAGTTGGTAGCATAATCCCCTTGTACCACTTAAATGGCTTCTATCAATTTACGTAACGTGTTTGGCACTAGCAATGACCCCTCTATACAACAACCATACGCTATAAATACACGCTCAAAGGTGTTGCTTCAATTAGCCACCGATTCGGCTTGCAATCTTGTCATCGTTTCCTTCAACCTATCACATATCCATGGTATTAATATATATGTCCATTCGGTCTACCATATTTCCTCCATGGCCTTTTCTTTTGCCCAATATGCTTGCTTATATGTCAAGTGCACACGTAGTCTCTTGCCAAACTTTTCCTTATGTTATTTGGATGCTTGTCTGTGTGATTTCTAACCTCTTCAATAATAATTGGTGATGTCAAGGAAGCACTTCGAGCATGTGTCACCTCAAGATTGTCTTGGGATGTATAATCATGTTCTTTCATGTAGCTTGTCACATGTATGAAATTATTGCTCTTTCCAATTGCCCTTGTAGTTATCCTCATTGGACAATCTTCAACATTATATTTAACATACACATACTTCCTTGAATTCTTCACATATGTGTACTCAAATTTGTAGGCAATACCGAACTTGTGCAGCATCTTCTTGAATTCATCCACATTTGCAAATGTTTGATTCACTCCTACCAACAAGTCCTTCCACTTCTTAGAGTTCATCTTCGGCATTAGTGTTGGCGCGCTTTGAACGCATACGTAGGCTCTTAAAAGGTCTTGCATTGTACTCATTTGTTACATAATCATCACTCATTCCATAAAACACCTACTTCCTCAATGTAAGCTATTTGCTCGCAAGTCCCATGAATTGATCAACCCTGCATAGATAATGACAAGTATTATCAACATATTACCAACAACCCTATATAACATAATTATTTTTCTAACCAACCTAACTACGACATACCTTTCTTGATCATCCACTTCCCTTCCTACACTATCAAGATCTTTATACACATGTGCACTTCTTTTATTATAATTAAAAAGATTTTCCATTTCATAATCATCAATCATCTCTACTAAAATCTTTTCATCAAAGTATAAAGTGTATTTAATGTCACATCCATGACCATTTATACCAAACCATTGTCCTATTATTACCTTCAATTCTTCAACTGTCATCCCTTCCTTTATTGATTTAAACCTCATACTCTCACCATTATATTTAACTTCGCCTTCACTATTGGTTACTTAACTCCCTCAAACATGAAAAAAACAAATAAGTGACTTGAAGAAGGTGTTGCCCCCATATTCGATATCATCTTGCATTCTAACCTACAACATATTTAATAAGTGAAAAATATAGTAATGGTAATTACAAGTTCAATAATGACTACTTCCTCTAATATTAATTGTTTTCACAAATTCCGTAATGATATTCACAAGTTCTATAATGGTAATGACAAATATAGTAATGAAAATTACAAGTTCAATAATGGCATTTACCAAAAACCATGACCGTTAATGACAATGACTATCATACAAATCTTTGAAATGCCTTTTCAACCTCGTCATCCCATATTCACGTCATGGCTACAGCTAATCAACCCCACAAAACATTTCAATTTCCATTTATAGTATTTGCAACTCAATATCCTCTTCATTATACTCCCTCTCCCAACTAATATAAACAAATAAATTAATAACGAACCTCACACTGTTAATGCCGTCGGACTTACGTAAAGAAGCAACTTTTAGTTCTCTCCACCTACACACGTACTGACCCACAACCCCCATACAACACCCACAATGAGACCACCACAGTGATTGTCCAAAGAAGACATTCACAACCCCAAATAAATGATCTTCAACACCTCACTATGAAGGTCCTAACGTCAACCCCCAACTTTTTACTATTCTTCCACCATCAAACCCGTTTCAGAAAACCCACCAAGATGAACAATGGGAAGAAGATGGTTATAGCCTCATTTATAAGCAAAGAGATATGGAAGAATGAAAGATACTTACCATTTACTCTTTCCTTGGCTTCCCTTTCTTTCATCTTCCACCCACTCGGTGTTTTCGACCAAATCAAGAGAGATATAATTTGTTTTGTTCAAAGGGGTAGATTGAACTTTTCACCCCAAATTCCATATTCCCCATTGCCCCTCATCCCTTCTCTCGTCCTTTAAGAATTTGAGTGGGCTTTTGTGAGTTTAGTAAATTCAACTGGTATTTAAATGTAATTTTCCCCCACACACATGTATACACACAAAGAGTATTATGTATTAATTATATAATAATTACATAATGTAGTGTATGGGGTTTCCATTAGGTCTCTTGATTCTTATAGTTGATGGAATTTTTTCCCTACGTTTCGATTGCCGTAAAAATAGTTGAAATAAGTGGAAACAAAGGGTTAACGAACATCTAACAAATATTATTGAAAAAAAAAAACCATAGGACGCGATCAACTCATGTGAAGTGTTGAGTGATTAGTAAGAGGTTTTAAATTCAATGATCTACTTCCTGCCCTGTGAGTGGGGAATGTGAGTAATTGGCAAGAAATTATACAAAACTCCTGACTTTTGCTAAAATTACATTAACTTTTTTGTTATCAAAATTTACACACATTTCTCTTGAAACTGAGAGTGAATTATATAGTTTTTTTTTTTTTTTTTGCAATGCCTTTTCTTTTTTAAGAGAGGTTTGTGTACTGTGTTTTGAAATAAGAAGAAGAGTCTATATAATCACAACAAAGCGATGGGGAAGCTTGTGTGATTCACTCTTGTATATTTTGTATCTAGATTAAAAGGTGACTTGGTTATAAATTCCTTTTTTATTTATTGTACGTATGAGTAACCAACACTTACAATGTTTGGTTTCAGGGGAGTCCACATAAGGTGCTTAGACCTTATGTGCTTATTACATGCTTATACCTCAAATTGAGGTATAAGCATGTATTATGTATATATATATTGTATTTATTTATATTTAAATTATGTGCTGCTTTCTGAAATTTTTTCACCCAATATCTCAAATTAATTAGTTTCTACGATATTGGTGTTACAAACAAATATTTCGAATGGAAATAAAACTAATTAATTTGAAATATTGGGTGCAAAAATTATTACGTAAAGCAGCACATAATTTAAATATAAAAAAAATAAAATTACATGCTCATACCTCAATTTGAGGTATAAGATGTAATAAGACATAAGGTCTAAGCGCCTTATGTGGACTCTTTTGAGGGAGGGAGGGAAGGGAGAAATTTTTTCTCTCATCTTTACTAAATAAGCACATAGACCCAACCTGTGATTCCAATCTCTACCCTCCCATGAACCCCACCGGAGACTAGAAAAATTTACCAATTTCATGGGCAATTTAGTAAAAGTATGCCCCCTCGGCGGAGAGAAAATTTTGATCAAATTGCCCATGATTTTTTTTTAAAAAAAAAATTATATAGCTTTTTGTATCGTTTTCCACACATTAACTAATAGAAGCATTTCACATCATAGTCATATTTGCCTTTTCACATAAAATGTTTCCCCTCCTCCCCTTCCTTTCAAACCAAAATGACGGTTAGTTTTAACAACTACTACGTATAAGAAAAGATAAAGGTTAAGGCCTTGGTTCAATTACTCGTTTCCTAAACAAAACAAAGAAAATTGAACTCCCCAAGTATATTTGATGCATAGTTTGTTGGAATTTTAAATTATTATATTAGTATATATTTAATTTCGAAATAATATTCCATTATGTGGTCCACATTTAAAGCCCACTAACCCACCGACTTCAAGAATCGCCCATTTTGTAACCCATTATCCTTCAGTAACTGCCCATTCAATACGCATAATTGTGATCCACCTCTGTGATGGCTAGAGGTTAAAATTAAGATGTGTATATATGGTTTTGGTCCCCTAAGTCTGCTCACACATTTAGAACTCACACCATCTACAGAGTGAGAGAAAAGGCTTAGAAGAGCCAAAACCTAGAGTTGATTCCTTTTCATCTGGAAACAAATCAATGGCTGGAGGTATTTATGATCTCTATTTTATTTTTCCGCATTGATCTAAATGTTAATTTAGGTTTTAACATGTTTAGATTGCTTAAGTTCCAACATTTGGTATCGAGCCAATATTTCTCTCGCTCTTGATTTTTGACCGATGAAATTTTATTTTCTTCAACTTGGTTGGAGAGATTGGATGCATATATTTAATCCGGGTTTTTCTTTTCTCGGATTTCATTTGAATATATGTATGCTTATTTCATCAAGAAATCGATATATGTTACGAAAACTTTCAATCTACATTTTCGCCGGAGTTGTTTTTTTTTTTTTTGATTTTTTTTGATTTTGTGGTTGATGGTTGAATCATTGGTGAATTTGTGCTTTCGGTTTGATTTTCGTTTGCTAACGCTCTCTTTTGTTCGAACTTGGGATTGTTGGGAACTGAAAATTTTCTGTTCGTTTCAACTGATTCTGTTTCGTTTGAAATTTGTATCGATTACATAATGGAATTTTGCTTTTGATCGATTTTAATTTCTCGATTATTTTTAATATGGGTTTTCGAGTTTTGCATGAATCTAACGATTGGATTTCAAAACTCAATTTTTTTTTTTGATTTCGAGTAATTTTGGTGGATTGTGCGTCTATTTCGTTTAAGATCCTTTTTTCCGTGATTGCGCCGTCAAAATCGTCGGATTTTGAACTATCCGACGCGATAAGGTCGCTTGAAATCGTGGGTAGCCGGCGCTCCTTTCGGGTCGTTGTCGGGTAAATGTGTCGGGTAGGGTTTCGAAAATGGGTAGGGAAGAAGCCGGGAACGACGTCGTTTTGGCCCTTAGTGAGACGCAGTCGGCCTCACTTGTTTGTCGATGGGCCGAACGCACGTTTGGGCCGAGACACATTCTCGTTTTGGGCCGGCGCGCGTTTTGCTTCAAAACAAAAAAAAGGTGAATTGATTTAAACACGTAACCGGTCTTGGCGGGATTCGAACTCGAGACCAAGATGCGCGTGGGCGCTTAAGGGACGGTTTTCCACTGAGCCACGAGCTCTCTTGTGTAAGGTTATCAGCATTTAATAAATTTAAATGTTTTTCAAATGATAATTAAATTTTTAGAAAATGTCAAATGTCCGATTCGAACTCCCATTCCCTCGGATAGAAAGCCTTAATAGCCCCTCTTAGACCATTAGGCCTAGCCGACATTTGTTTCTTCTCTCAGAGATTTTGAATTTACATATATGTTATAACTTTCAGATTTAAATAATATGATTTTGCTTAAATTTGGTATTTCATGTGATTGTGAATTACATATTCTATTATTTGCATGAATTAATTATTATTCAATGATACATGCAATGTTATGTTAAATAATATGCAAAGCATGAAATATGCAATTTTATTTTAATATTGCTTATAGTTTCTTGCAATATAATATAGTAATGTTAAGTGATCAGTATGTTTTGATTAATTAAAGAGTAGCCACAGCATCTTTAATTAGTTGAAAATGTATATAGAGTTGCATGATCACATAGTGACATTAGTTGTAATATATCATATGTAATATATAAAATTTTGTCCCACAAGAATTTTTTATTATATGTTTTGGTATGATTAATTAGGATAGAATATCAAATTTTATTCTTAACTTACCCACAGGAATTAAGAATAAGGAAATAATTTGGTAGTTTTATCATACGCTTATGTATAAATCTAATTGAATTAGAACTTTAGCCTACAGTAAGTTGTATGTCGATAGATTTATGACTTTTAGCATGATTTACATTGGTAAAACATGATGTAGTTTATTAGTCTCAATTCTTGATTTTTAAGCATGTATTTTTAATTATGCGTTAAACAACCCGCGAATTTCTCCTCGATATGAAAAATGATATTCCCGAACTAAGGGGTGAGAACTATAAGGTGTGGAGGAGAGAGAGAGAGAGTTCTTCTCCAATGGGGTGGATGGATATTGATTATGTTATTAGGAAAGACAAACCACCTTCCATTACCGCAACCAAAGACTCAGATCAGGTTGATCTTTATGAAAATGGGAGCGATCAAATCGTCTCTCAAGAATGTTCATAAAGACCTCCATCTTTGTCGGCATTCGTGGTTCCGTCGAACAACATGACAAAATCGTGCCACTTCGAAGGCAATCGATGATCAATTTCGGACTTCGTAAAAGACACTTTCCAAAGACCGAATTTTGAAGTTTTCATCCCTAAGATTTACTACAATGAAAGGTGCGTGAGCACATCATGCAAATAAGGGACATTGTAGCTCAACTAAAGCAACTTGAGGTTGACATGTCCGACTCCTTTCTTGTGGACTACATACCGAACACTCTTCCACGCCTTATGGACCCTTCAAGATATCCTACAACACACATAAGGATAAATGGTCCATTAATGAACTTTTGACCACGTGTGTTCGTAGAAGAGGAAGGCCGAAAATGGAAATGGAGAGAGTTCATTTATGACAACCGAGAAAAAGGGTTAGACTCAAGCCAAGAAGAAGGGAAAGGAAAAACACCACCCCAAGGTGGAATTAAGAAGGAATCCAAGTGTCTTTTCCGTAAAAAGAAGGGACACATGAAGAAGATCGCTTCTAAATTCCAAAGCAATGGCTTGAGAAGAAAGGTATGTTAGTCTCACTTGTCTCGTTATGAATCTAATATGGTTGATGACATTAATGGCACTTGGTGGATTGATTCGGTTCTACAATCCATGTTTCGAATACCTTGGGGGGTATGCAAAACATAAGGAAGCCGCTGGGAAGTGAACAATTCATCTACTCGGGTGGAAGGATTAGTTCACATGTGGAGGCCGTAGGAACTTGCAGTTTGGTTTTAAGTAGTGGCTATGTTTTAAATTTGGAAAAGACTTTTTATGTTCCAAGTTTCTCAAGGAACTTAATTTCGGTTTTCAAGACTTGTACGTTTGGATTATTCCATTATGTTTTATGAGACATCTTTGGATTTGTTTTATAAATCAAATAAGATTGGGAAAGGTACATTGTCTAATGGTCTTTTTCTTATTTACTTACAAAATGATACTACTTATGATGCCATGCATGTTACTCTTGGTTCAAAACGTAGTGTTATGAATGAGCACTCCTCTATGTTGTGGCACCGGAGATTGAGACATATCTCCATTCAGAGAATTGAAAGATTGGTGAAGGAAGGGGTACTTAGTACTGGACTTTATCGATTTTGATACTTGTGTATACCGCATAAAGGGAAAGCAGACTAACAAGTCAAAGAAAGGTGCTAAGAGGAGTACTCGAATTGTTAGAGATCATACATACGACATTTGTAGTCCGAAATGGACGCGTATGGTCAGAAATACTTCATCTCTTTCATTGATGATTACTCACGATACATGTATCTCTACATGTTTCATAACAAGCACGAAACATTAGATGCCTTTAAGGTATTCAAATCAAGTAGAGAAACAATGTGGTAAACAAATTAAGATCGTGAGATCGACAGAGGTGGGGAATATTATGGTAGATACACTCGAAGATGGACAAGCACTGGTCCATTTGCTAAGTTTCTTCAAGAACATGGGATTGTTACCAATACACCATGCCGGTTCTCCGCACTTAATGGTGTAGCGTAAAGAAGAAACCGAACATTATTGGACATGGTGAGAAGTATGCTTAGTAGTTCTAAGCTACCTAAGTCCTTATGGATTGATGCACTTAAGACAACAAGTGTACATATTAAATCGAGTTCCAACCAAGGCTGTCTCAAAGACGCCATTTGAGTTATTCAATGGTTGGAAACCGAGTTTGCGACACGTACGCTTTGGGGACGCCCGTCTCTAAGTTAGAATTTATAACCCACAAGAAAAGAAGCCGGACCCAAGGACCATTAGCGGGTATTTCATTGGATATGCCGAAAGGTCTAAGGGGTATAGGTTTTACTGTCCATCTCATATCACTAGGTTTGTGGAATCAAGGAATGCTAAATTTCTTGAAAATGACTTGATTAGTGGGAGCGATCGATTCGAAACTTAGTTTCCGAAGAGATCATTCGTATAGCCAACTTTCTACTTCGAGTCCGAGATCGGGTTGTTAGCAATGCTCCTTCAGTTCAACGGAGTATTGTACAACCAGTCATACAAGATCCACAACCGACTGATATTGATCCAGTAGATCAAGTTGTTGATGAGGAACAACAAGAAATTTTGAACAACCAGTTGAACAACAAGTTCCTCAAGAAGATATTGAAAACAACATTCGAGGAGATCTACTAGACCAAGAAGATCAGCGATACCTAGTGAATACATTGTGTATCCGCAAGAATCGATTATAATATAGAACCGAAAATGATCCCGAAACGTTTTCACAAGCCATGAACCGTAGAGAATCAAAATCATGGTGTGATGCTATGAAGGACGAGATGAATTCTATGGCATCCAATAGAAGTCCGGGGATCTTGTTGAGCAGCCTCGACGACGCGAAGGCCATTGGATATAAACGGGTCTTCAAAACTAAGAGAGACTCATTGGGCAACCTCGACAAACATAAAGCAAGACTTGTTGCTAAAGGATTCACTCAAAAGATTAAGGAATCGACTACAAGGAGACATTTTCTCCGTATCTAAGAAAGACTTTCTTCAGATCATTCTAGTATTAGTTGCACATTTTGATTTGGAGTTGCAACAAATAGATGTGAAAACGGCTTTTCTCAATGGAGAACTCGGAGGAAGAGGTTTACATGAAACAACCAAGGATTTTCCTCCAAATGACAGGAAAGCATTTGGTATGCAAGCTCGTAAAATCCATATATGGATTGAAACAAGCTTCTCGGCAATGGTATTTAAAATTTCATGACGTTATCTCTTCATTTGGTTTTGTGGAGAATTATGGATGAGTGTATATACCGAAGGTCGTTGGAGAGTAAGATTTGTTTCCCGATTCTATATGTGGATGATATTCTCGTTTGCAACCAACGACAATGGCTTATTATATGAAGTGAAACAATTCCTCTCTCGAAAGCTTTGAAATGAAGGATACGAGAGATGCATTGTAACACCCCGATTTCTAACAATTATCTTAATATAAAATTTAAAAGATTTGATAAAGAAATACTAAAAATTTGAATTAAACAACCTTCGGGAGTGTTACCGCCGCACTTGTACCGGGACGAGTGCAAGGCTACTTTATTACATTAACATAAATTCTATAAATTCAAACTTAACTAAAAAATGTTCTATTCAAGGCATAAAATAAAACTAGCTAGAATTAGCCGATGCGTCTTCCTCACTTCTCACCGCTAACCCAAATTTCTTCGAACCCGTATCAACAAATTCCCGCTCCCCGAAGGATCATCGCTTTCATGAACACAAACAAAAATCAGCAAAGTCGGTAATCCTAATAAAACAAAGGTAATATAGAGAAACAAAATATTTACATAATAAAAATATCTTCTATATACATATATATAGATCCAAGAAAACAATTTCATTATTCTTTATTTAATTTAATTAGTGGGAAGAGAACCATGGTGTACACCGAAACCTCGGCCCTACCTCCCGTGACCCGAAAACCGCGCCACAATCGTCAAGTTGGCCATATAAAATATCTTCCTAGTGTGCACACCTCTTCCCAAGGCCGCTACTAGTGTCCCTAAAACCCGCGACACCACCTTGGGAAGAACTACTATCTCGTTCACATCAAAATTTATATCGGAGGCATAAAGCCTAATTGTGTTCATCACCTTGGGAGGTACCATCCCAAAGCTATCTTCCCATTCTTAAGTTATTTAAAATACACACACAATAACTCCTAAATTATTTCTGTTATTTACTTATCTATATATATATTTATATTATTTTAATTAAATATAGGATATAAAGATATTTTGACCTAAAATCTTTTGGTATCTTATCTTATTGCGTAGGAGATATTACATAAAGAAAAAGAAAATCAAATAATAAAAGAAAACAAAAACAAATTAAGAGTTATTAATTATACAGTTTTAATCTATATTGCAATCACAAAAAGAAAAAGAAAAAGTGACGCACACAAAAAAAATACGCACAGACCATATGAATTCAATTGAATCACGCACAAAACCGAGGCGTGAAATAGGTTTCAATGCATAAAACGCTTTCGAATTCAATCCTCACACGAAAACCGAGGCGAACAACATTATTCAATGAAGAAGCGGAAACGCACAGTTATATGATATATGAATAGTTGGAGCACGCGGCACGAGACTAATTAATCGAGATATAAGTTAATAAATCTTTCATATATATAGCAAGCTGAAATATTAACCTAAGACTTCTAGACTTCATGGGATTAGGATTACCCGGTCGCCATTTTGCTAACCTCCTAGGAGAATAATTGATGAAAGACGGCAGAGAAAAGTAACGAGTGTTTTCTAGGTTCATTGAAGGCTAAACCTAGGTTTATAATTAAATCCTAGGGTTTTAGCTATGAATCCGGGCCTTTTAATTATTCCTAATTAATAAATTAACATATAACCAAGCAAAATTTTTAGATTTTGCTATATATTATTATATCATTATCATTATCATTATTATATCATTATCATTATCATTATATAAATCTATTACTTTTACTATTATATTTATTATTTAAATATATTATTATTCATAATAACTGGGGTATTACATGCATCTTATGTCATTGGCATTAAGATACAAAGAGCGTACGTAGAGGTGTTCTAGGTTTGTCTCAAGAGACCTATATCAACAAATTTTGGAAAGATTTCTGGACGCAGGTATTGTTCACAAAGCGCTAGCTCCCATTGTGAAAGGCGACAGTTCAACCGACCGCTGCCCAAAGAATGATTTTGAGAGGGAACAAATGAAAAACATCTATTATGCTTCACTGTAGGAAGCCTTATGTATGCTCGTGTCCGCACAAGACCGACATTGCATTTGTTGTTGGAAACGCTAGGGAGATATCGAAAGTAATCCAGGTATGGACCACCGGAAAACCAAGAAAGGCGCGCGATACCTTCAAGGGACTAAGGATGACGTGCTTAAATACAAACGAACGGACAATCTAGAAGTGATCGGTTACTTGATTCATCATATGGCCGTCGTGATTGACTCAAGAAAATCCACTTTTGGATACATTTTTATGCTAGCCAAATGGAGCTATGTCGCGGAGTAACAAGAAGCGCTTTGATTGCTACTTCTACGATGGAAGCCGAGTTCGTGTCATGTTTTGAGGCTACCTCACGGGTGTATGGATGAAGGGTTTCATTCCTAGGCTTAGAATCATGGATTCAATTTCTAGGCCAATGAAGATATATTGTGACAATTTGGTTACAAGGTCGCCTTTATGGCTAAGAACAACAAAAGTGGTAGTGAAGCAAACACATCGACATTAAGTATCTAGCCATAAGAGAACGTGTTAAGAATAAAGCAGTGGTTATCGAACACATTAGACTTAATTGATGATTGCCGATCCTTTAACTAAAGACATGCCTTCGATGAAGTTTATGGATAATGTGGAAAGAATGGGAATTAGTGCCTTTCTTTTGATTTTCATTTTTTTTAGAATGATTTTCTTATCGTTGTAAGAACGATGTTATTTTGTGAAACCCTATTTGTGATGTTTTTCTCATTTCCGCTTGTGTACACATTCATTTGTTTGTTTAATTTGAGGAATATCATTAAGTTGGACCTAGAATAAACATAGGGTTTATTCATTAAGTTACATGGGCCGGGAAACATGACGTATGCGTGATACATGGAAGATATTAATCGCTTTAAGATGACCTATCGTTATGATCCATGCATTTTGTTTTTCAGAGGTATATGCCGCGTGTTGGCGACCGCTTTAACGTTGAAATTTTAAATTATTATATTAGTATATATTTGATTCGAAAGAATATTCCATTACGTGGTCCACATTTAAAGCCCACTAACCCACCGACTTCCGAATCGCCCATTTTGTAACCCACTATCCTTCAAGAATCGCCCATTCAATACGCATAATTGTGATCCACCTCTCGTGATGGCCGCAGGTTAAAATTAAGACGTGTATATATGATTTGGTCCCCTAAACAATTCACATCGTTTAGAACTCACACCATCTACAAGAAATGGTAGAAAAGACTTAAGAAATAACCTAGAATTGATTCCTTTTCATCTCGGAAACAAATCAATCATCGGAGGTATTTATGATCTCTATTTTATTTTTCCGCATTGATCTAAATGTTAATTTAGGTTTTAACATGTTTAGATTGCTTAAGTTCCAACATAGTTGTCTAGAAAATCAAAACATTTAATTTGGCATGCAGAAGGGTTGAACACGGTGGACCTCGTGTAAGAATGTCTGTAATGCTTAATGCATACTAGTTAGTTCATTGACAACATCAATCAAATAAAATAAGGTATGAATTGTTTGTGTCTCAGTGTGTTTTTTAAAAACATCATTTTTAAAGAGTTTGTGGACTCTATTCTTTAAATCATTTTTATTTTTTTAAATAAAATTATTTTTATTAACATATCATAAATACCCTCCTGCAAAATTATAAGTCTTTTCAAGCTATATGAAAAAGTGATAAAAAATTAACTCATAAATAAGAGTAAATATAGAAAGAATATTTGATTTTATTGAGTTTGTACCACCTGGTTCTATTTATAAGTTCATTTTGATCAAAAATTTGGTCATATTTATAAGTCCGGGCTTTATGTAATAAATGACGCGACAATTTTACTCATATTAATTATATCTACGAAGATAGAGAGAGAAGAAACAATTGAAAAATACTTAATCATAAATAAGGGCAAAGTTGAAAAATTTACCCCAATAATTATTGTGTTAATTACCTGCTAAGAGACATTTATTCAAAATAACTTATAAATGTTAATGACTGCAGCAAGACTTATTTTCCAATCGCCACGGGTCCCAAATAAACATAGGTTACTAGTAGCTCTTTTTTTTTTTAATAAAAAGATCAATTATTACATGGAAAAAGGAAAAAAATAAATTATATTTTTTTAAAAAAATGGTTATTAATTGGTTATCAAATTTTATCATTCATTTATTAACTCTTAATAATTAATCAAATTTAGACGTTATCATTTTAAAATTCTATTTTTCTTAATTCTATTTTTCCTTTCTTGTAAGTTACTAGCTAATAGATGGATTGATGAACAGGAAAAAATGCTTTTCCCATTACTAGCTGAAAGGCTATTCCACTTCCCACGACGGCTTCCTTCCTTGCCCTCCATCCCTTCTGACTTTCCCTTCTCCACTAAGTCTTCTTCATGATTCATTACTTCACCTTTCTTCACTTCATTTCTCTGCAGATTCAACTTCATCACAGCAAAAAAAGAAAAGAAAAAATCAGCTCCGATATTCCAATATGGCTTCTTCCTGGTTCTTCATTCTCCTTCTTAAATGCCTTGATTTTCTTTCATGGTATGCATCTCTTCTTGTAATATCCTTCCTTTTCTTCTTTTTTATGCCTGTATACTTTTTCTGGTTCTGATCAGGTCTCATAATCTGTAATTTTTGACGATTTATGTTCTCATTATCAGTTCAATGTTCTAAGCACTCAATGGTCTCTCTAACTATGAAAAGTATAAAATGGATCTATCTATTAAACCCTTTTTTTATTATTGACTGACTCTGTTGTTGTCATTTATAGGCCCGTGCTTGCTTTGGGCTATCCTCTGTAAGTCTCTCTCTCTATCTCTGTTTTGCTGTAACTTGTAACTCTATGTTTCCTTTGGATTGTTATTTCAGTGATGGTGATGCTTTTGTTGTTGTTTATGATTATGGTGTTTTGTGGTCAAAGATGTGCTTCTGTTGAAGCAATTGAGAGTGACAGCCATTCGAAACTCGGAATTTGGTCTCTATTGGATTGTTCTCTCACTTATATACCTCTTTGAGTATGCTTTTCTCAAGCTTCTTCAAGAGTAAGTCATTTAGCCTCTATCAATTGACCCAGGAAAAAAAAGATTAGTTTTATATGACCATTGTTACTTTCCATTGAATTGAAACTTCTTCAGATAAATATTAAACTTAAGAACATAACAAAATGGTTGATGTTAAAATTGCATTAACTGTGATATCAGATTCAGGATCTGAACCAATCTTATTACTTTTCCATATCCTCATCTTCAACATCAGGTTTCAGCATTGGCATTACATGAAGCTGATGATTGTAGCCTTCCTCGTGATGCCGGACTTTGGAAGAGCCGCTTATGTCTATAATCAACTCATTCGGCCTTGCATCTATATGAATCCACAAGCAGTCATAAGCAGATTCATGAGCTGGAAGAACATATTTGCCAAGAAAGAAGACTTTATAA